>WOVY01001327.1:0-1295399 GCA_013436015.1 Rhipicephalus annulatus | reverse complement strand
AAATCTGAGAACACAGGCCTACAGCATTTTCCACCTTTATCGAAAAAAGCAGCCAGCTAGGCCGGAATATCATCCTGCGACCTTCGGGTTAGAAACCGAGTACCTTAGCGACTAGACCACTGCGACAGGACTTCAATCTCCCTGTTCCCCCGTGTAGGGTGATAGACCGTCTTTGCTGGTCTGGCTAACTTCCCTGCCTTTCCTTCTCTACCATTTATTCTCATGAGTTCAACGAATGAAGCTTCCTTCAAACGGCTAACATTCAGACGTTTATAATTTGCCAGAAATTGAGCTCACTAAATGAATATTGTGTGCTGCTTCATAGTGATCATTGATCTAAATTGTTCTGGTTGGCTAAAAAGGCACTACTCCTCACTTCTAATCAAACAGCACAAGCTGTCTGACCATAGGGGAGGAAAAAGTGGAAACGCTAAGACAAAACATCTATCTTGAACTCCATGCCATCACAATGAAGCAGGCAAGCTTCTGCAATATTGACTGGCAACCAGGATCTCAGACACTGCAGATAGCTACATAACAATGGTTTCCCAACATGACGTAAAGGCAGAAGAATCACATATTGCCTAACCTGCTTCATTATGATAACGATGAGGCCATAACGTTATTGGCCTCTGTATGCTAATAACAATTGAACTTGCTTATCATGTGACATTAACATTCAATATGACGTCATGAATCTTTGCATCCTACCATGTGGTCTAAGTACCAACAAGGCGGTTTTAGTGACGTCGGTGCAAGGCAATAAACAACAATCACTTGGTGAACATTATTTTTGATATTATTCAATTGGTCTGATGTGTACATCTTCAAAAAACGGCAGTTTAGATTTGCTCATTCTTAGATAAATACAATGTCTAAGTTTGCATGTCAGCAGCAACATATGCACGCCTTTGGCACGCATACTGTGATGTATAACCTTATTGTGTTTTGAGCAATAAATTAGGCATTCATACACTGCACATATCACAGGTCACTTGTAAATCTGCAGCGAGGTCATAAAGAATTTATGATATCAGATAAAGCGTTACACTTGTATTCGAAAGTGTCATTGGAAGTTTTGGTAGAACTTAGTTTTAGAATGTTTGTAGACGTATAGGTACTCGGCAAAGTTTTAACTCCAAATCGGGCTGCAGCGCCCACAATTATTTTACAAACCAGAAGAATGCAATGATATGTGAACAGGGGGGAACAAGCAGTACCACCAAAATTGCACTCGAACGAGTGAACTACTGCTCAACCTAGCGCTTGCACAGCTAAGGTACGGCTATGCGGCCACTCATAGAGAAAATGTACTGACCCAGGCGTAATTGGACGTTTTGAGAACCGCACCTACAGCACGCTGTGTCAAGTTTACGCACACTTAATTAAGCTGAATATCATGGTAATTTGATATTATACGTGCCCGGTGGATGAAAACACATTTGGTCACACAGGAAAACACATCTACCTTATAGTAGTCACACACATTTAATGATCATGTAGCTGTTGAAAAGAGGACGCGTAACATATAAAACTTTCTTCATATACTTCTTTGCACAGAAAACGAACAAGGCCGCGTAAATACCAACGCGGACACCACGTTATTCTTCTCCATTCTTCTAAATTAAATACACAAAGATCTAATTCAACGCGAATCGCCGGAATACTCCAACGCACGCGACACACAGACGACGCTTACGGCTTCCATGCGCAGTCCCCGAACGGCGTCTGACGGCATTGCAAAAATATAGTGATTCATAGCGTGAAGAGCATCGCCCGCCGACTCACAGCCACATAGCGCACATTGCTTTAACCTCCTTCGCCACAGAAAAAATTCATCCGCGCGTAACGTCCCTGAGCTTAGACTTGAGCCTAATGAAATCAGACACGCCAGCTGGCTCGCTACGTTAATAAAAACTCACTTATCGTCTACCAGCTAGAAAAACCTTAGTTCACAACGTTATTATACTATAGCGCTTTCGGTGTTAACCGCGGGAGGAGCCGAGGACGCGAGCGGAAGCCTGGATCGGGCACGCCGCGGCCTGGCCGGAGAAGCAAAAAACAAAGCGTCGACAGCATAAACATCCACCTACCTTTTTAGTTTGGCGAGCGCTCGACGGTACAAAGCAGCCGGTCCTCTCTTGAGTATAGTGCATCTTCGTAACAAGCAGCACCGACAGAACACGAAAGACAGCGCAAGCACACTTGAACAACATAAAAAATCGACTTTAAACACTCGGCACACGGCCGTTGCGGCCTTCAGGAAGATACCGCCATTTCTGTCCTGCTGACGCCACCGATCCGCATTTGCGCACATAATTTTTTATAAGATAAGTAAATAGAATATTTCTGCTTAAATTTTAAGTAGAAAATGGTAAAAATAGAAGATACGCTAGTGTGTATTGCATAGAATATTTTTTTTATTTTTGAGAATGACAAAATCACATAACGCGTAATTGCGCGAAATTTGAAATGTGAAAGAGCGCGCGAAATTTGAAACGTTTGCTTGCTTGTGTATTTCTTATACCGATACCTTGTTAACATCTGTACACTGGTTGAGCGGTTAAGCTGGCTGTTAAAAACAGTGTTAAAGTGGTTGTATATTAGTACAAAGTACAGGCAGCAAGCAAAATTTGTCACAACAAAATAAGCGTATTAGTTGGCAAACAATATTTTAGCTGTCTTTAGTGAATTTTTTTAGGAAAATGTTTTAGTCAAGGCTCATTTTAACTTGCTTTGAAGAATATTTCTATGAACAAAATCAAGAAAACGTTTCTTTAATGTTATAATATTACAACGTCAAAGTCCATAGCCCGCCATAAAATTGGTAACACGTTCAACTGATACATTGTAAGGTTAACATATATTTGTACAACACAAAAACTATTTTATCTACCACGGTCTTGTTGGTTTGTATTTCTTTGCATTAACAAATGTATGATTTATATATACTGTCATGGACGAAGCTTTGTTTTCAATGTTAGGCGCAAACGAGGCCGAGAGCTCTATATGTGTAAGTCACAATCCTGTTGTAGCTCTACAAGCTGCGTACTCCGCCATTGGCTAGTGAGCTTGTAGCGCATGGCTTGGTCAGCGCCGGCCGTGAGGCGACGAGAAAAAGGCAGCAAGAATGCAAGAACCAGTGCAGAACTTACGTTGAGCCGGGCACTATCGCTATTCAGATATCCGTTACTGCGGTGGGGCTATTAATGAGACCATGGTGTGTAACCAGTAGACATCTAAAAGCTGTTGGTTATGCTCTATGACCACGTTACTCACAAAGCTTTGTCGGTAACCGTGCACCCTAATGGGTGCTCATCAGCACCCATTTGTTGTTGCACACCCTTTTTGCACCCTAGTTTCCACCCTTTTGATGTGTTCACCCTTTAGGTTCCGCTTGTAGGGTGCTGAGACGCGAATAGGGTGCTCAAGGGTGTGCTTAGGGTGTCGGCACCCTTTTTGACACCCTCAAGGGTCAGAATCGGTTTACTGTGTACCAGATTGATTGCCAGAAAATAAAAGATGCCTTCGCTTTGCAGTGGGTGAAGTACGGCTTATGTTAATAAGGGTACCCAATTGTTCGTAGTGACCCATTCAAGTCGATTCTAGTAAAAGTTGTCAAGGTAATATTGATTGATTGATTTGTGGGGTTTAACGTCCCAAAACCACCATATGATTATGAGAGACGCCGTAGTGGAGGACTCCAGAAATTTCGACCACCTGGGGTTCTTTAACGTGCGCCCAAATCTGAGCACACGGGCCTACGACATTTCCGCCTCCATCGGAAATGCAGCCGCCGCAGCCGGGATTTGAACCCGCGACCTGTGGGTCAGCAGCCGAGTACCTTAGCCACTAGACCACCGCGGCGGGGCTGCCAAGGTAATACTGGCTCCAATGCAACAATTTCAGACAAAGGTACATTCATATGACATAACTCTGGGCACTGCAATGGGAAATATGTGCACTGCTCAGCCTTCAAATATGTGCATCAGCCTGTGAGTTCTGGACACAAAGGCGATCAAGTAGACTTCAAGCAAGAACTAAAGTTGAAGAAACGGAAAGTTATTAATGTAATAGCGTTAAAGAGCTCGTTTCACACTAACTCCAGCGATGTTGGCGACGTTGGTTGTGAGTGAATAATCATCATCTTATGCGTGACCAAAAAGTCGGGAACCATGCAAATAAAATGCATATTTGATAAAAAACCCTGGAGCAGAGGGGGACCAAAACAAAGTGTTTTTGGTCAAAGTAAGGATCTGATTCTGATCGTTTACGCGGCAAGCCGATGGTCCACCACACCGCCAGGCCTCTCCTTGTGAAAACAGTGAGAAGAATTTCCTATGCTTGAAAATGCAGTGAAAGTAGCTTTCATGCTTCCAAAACACAGGCATCCTGTATACATGCTTCACAATTCGACATGAAATATTGCAGTACTAATGCGTGGTTCAAGCGTACATTGCCAACAGGCGTCAGAATATGTCACTATCTCAATGTCAAGGCAGTTAAAAACCGGTACCCCACTACAAAAAAAAACGCACACTCTACGGCGCCTATTCTTTTAAGGCTACGTATAGTGAGTGTATAGCAAATTTGAAAAGGTTTATAGCACAAAGGGTTTGAAATACCCACTAGGAACAGGTTGTTGCTAAGCGTTGAACTCATAAAGGTGAAGCTTCAGGGTCACCTAATTTACTAGTTCTCTTTTCTTTCTTCACATATCCAAGCTTGAAGCCACCATTGCAGGATAATTTTGATATGGTCAGCATAATACTGAAGTTTACTATATTTAGGGGGTCATCCTCACCTGTAAGTGATAGCCTCTTTCGAAACATAGATGCAGGCTAGTCATCCGCGTATGTCACGCAACCCGGACTCCTCGACAGCCCAGATTCAGAGCACATCGCTCTAGATTGAAATGCGAATCGTTTCCCAGCGAACTGCTAACACTTTCAACAGTTCTACCTATCTATCTATCTATCTATCTATCTATCTATCTATCTATCTATCTATCTATCTATCTATCTATCTATCTATCTATCTATCTATCTATCTATCTATCTATCTAGCCACATACACCTGGTTGTTCTCGTGAGGGGCTCTTTAAAGAGATATAGACAACACTCGGTACAGGATGGTAAAGCAACTGCGGTAATATGACTGCTTGCTCATGACATAATTGACTGATTGATATGTGGAGTGTAACGTCCCAAAACCACCATATGTTTATGAGAGGCGCCGTAGTGAAGGGCTCCGGAAATTTCGACCACCTGGCGTTCTTTAACGTGCACCCAGATCTGAGCACACGGGCCTACAACATTTCCGCCTCCATCGCAAATACAGCCGCTGCGGTCGGGATACAAGCCGCGACCTGCGGATCAGCAGCCGAGTACCTTAGACACTCGACCACCACGACTGGGCGTTTGCTCATGACATGAATAACGTGAAAATTCTGTCCCCTACATCGTCGAACTTTTCCTTTCAGCTTTATGTTGCACAGACCCGTGCTTTATGAGCCGTAGTATGCAGACATACCGTTTCCTAAAATTAGCAAGTGAGGACTCTGCTGGTGCTATCTTTCAGTGATCGGGCGAGTGATGGGTAATACAGGCATTTGCCCAGTCTTCGTGGCTGTGCGCTCCGAACGCAATTGTGGTTTTGTTTTTTGCAGTGTTTTTGTTTTGTTTCGAATAAAAGAACAAACCGTTTCGCACTTCCGTGACCCCATTTGATATTGTGAACCAAAAAGGTTAAGATGGTCAAGGGAGATTCATAGACCTTTGCTGATTTTCGTTTTGTGACAAAACAGCTTTAGGCCAAGCGAAGCCAAGCAGAATCAAAAGTACGAAGACTAGGCAAATTTATGTACCACACATCACGCCCTTGCTCGCTGAAGAGCCATGGGTTGAAGTTCTCATATACACCGGCACCAGATTTCCTCGAATGTATTTATAGGAAGCTATGTACACCGGTATACGCCACACATTGACGGTATGTCTAATCCGAAATCGCGATTAGCGAAACAACTACACTTTAAAAAAAGTGGCCCCGTATCTGCATGTTACACTGCAAATGTCGTTGAAAGACGATAGTCTTGCGTCTGGAGAGAGTGAAAAAACATTTGTTTGATGCTCTGCGCAAGAAAATCGGTCAATGGTATTCTAGAGGCACAGCGTTTGAGTTCCTCGAGCGTGCAGCGAAGGGGAACGAGCGCGTCAAGTCATGTCACAAGTAAGACATGAGTGCTATCTGGCAGTTACCTTGGAAAATGAAGCGAGTGGCTTTCAGACGGGCGTGCGCGCCCGTCTCAGGGTGATAAGATGCAGAACGCAAGGCGATGGGTTGGTGGCACCACCGTGTCGTCTTAGCAAAGCGTTGGAAACCCTTGCCTTTCCGTGCAAGCGTTGCATGGCCAGCACAGCGTGATAAGTGCTCCAGTCCTTAGAATTACTAATGTATGCCTTTTCTAGTAAAAGACGCACACACAGAACATACGCTTGTTGTTATGCTGCTCAAATATACGTAATATTTTCTTTTTATTGACAATCACGCAAGTATGAACGCTGAATCTTGAGCAATAATGGTGGGCGCTGAGGATGGGACCAGCCATTTGACGTATCGTCTGGTGCCATTTGGAGTACCCGGTACGAATAAGGGTGGACAAACAGACAATGGTACAAAGAGACAGACCAAAATTTCTGCGTCGAAGGTCCCCAAGAAAGACTATCGTCTTTAAAATAGGAGAGCTAGAATGGAGGAAAATGGCAGCATATCCACGGAGTAAATGATGGAGAGTGGGGCGAAGGATACGTCCGTCCATTCGTTCTTGCTTCCGTCCGTCCATGCGTCCGTCTGCGTAACCGTCCATACGTGCGTCTGTTCGTGTGTCCATCCCTGCGTTCGTCCTTGCGTCCATCTGACTGTGCAGCCATCCGTGCGTCCGTCCATGCATCTGTCTGAGTGTCAGTTCGTTCATCAATTCAACACTCCAAGTACCACCATCTCGCATCTTTTCATCATATATTCCCCATATAGAAGCACCGCCATCCAGCGGACATTCCAAGGACTAAACGAGAGGTGGCACACGCACGCTTTCTTACGGCTTGTGCTTCGTGTCTACTTCCCACCTTTAACCAACTCGAGGTTATGGTACGTTCTAGTTCACTGTATTTGTAGCACTGCGGCCCAATGCTCGCAGAACCGTTTTAAAAACAAAGAAGGTCACGCCCAGAGAGTATAACGTAGCAACCCTTTCTTCTCAGATAGTGCTCAATGTACATGCCAATGGCTGCTAATGGGGAATAAGAGACAGGAGAATTCGGCTTTTCATTTCTTACGGCTTGCGCTTCGTATCTACTTCCCACCTTTAACCACCTCGAGTTCTTGGTATATACTAGTTCATTGTATTCGTGGCACTGCGGCTCAACGCTCGCTAAGCCCTTTTAAAACCAAGGAGGTCACGCCCACCGGGTATGACGTAGCAACCCTTTTTTTTGGGACATAGTGCTAAAAGTACATGCCAATGGCTTCTATTGGGGATTGAGAGACAGTAGAATTCGGCTTTTAGTTAACGCGCACGCTGTGAATTTTTTAATTGTTCAACAACGCTCAGGAGAAATCTCCCACCGGCACCACCTTGCAGGGCAAAAACGTAAGACTGGTTACACACTACGACTACTCCTACGACTACGAGGGACGAACGGGTGCCGCTTTAAGGAGCTTTGCCTCTAAAACAGACTCCGTGTCTTCTTTGGCACAGCGACTTTCTCCCTTTCGGGCGCCTTGCCCGTCACGCCCTATTGCTTTAAGGGCCAAAGGATCAACGTTGCTCCTTCCGTGTTCAAATTTCTCCTCAACAACGGGAGCATGCACGCGCGCATGCGCACGCTGAGCCTAGCCGGCCGCTGCCAGTCGTGTGCGATGACTTTACTTACGATTGACGCAAGCAATCAGGAGTGACGTTTATACTTTTGTTTTACTGATGTAGAGAAAAAACCTTCTTTATTTATCGCCAGGCACTCGCATGATGATTCCCACTTGGGTTTTAGCAGCGCGAAAAATGCACGAAGGACAAGAAAAGGACGAGACAAGCACTGACTTCCAACTAAAATTTTATTGACGGGAAGGCCGTTAATATGCAATGGAGCACAACGAGTGAAAAATGACAAATTTTAAGATACACTTATCACCGATCGCTATGCCTGCTGCGCCGACCCTCGCACCTCAAGAAACATATCTCTTTATCTGATAGGGCGACTGATGGCTTGCTTACGCATGCGCTGCTTTCAAGCTCCATTTGAGCAGCCTCATAAATTATACGCACGTTTTCCTCTTTAATCTTGCATAGAACTGTTGTTTTTTCAAACAGCGGAGTGCACCCACACGTGCTCACGTGTTGCGCTAAGAAGCCATCTTTTCCGCCACGAACATTATTGGCGTGTTCCCGTAAGCGATCGATTAAGCATCTGCCCGTCTGGCCCACATAACATGCACCGCAAGAAAATGGGGTCCTGTAAACGACGCCTAACGCGCAGTCCACAAACTGCGTCCTGTGCCTAACCATACACCGTTTTCCCAAACTCTTTACAGGGCAGGTCCTGTTTGTCAACTGGGACAACTTATCAGGGGCACTGAAGACCACTTTCACATTGAGGCGCTGTCCAATTTTCTTAAGGCGGTGTGACACGGAATGCATGTACGGAATAACTGCCACTTTTTCCCGCTTTTCCGCTGTGGTGCCATCTCTGTTGCCGTCAGTGCCCAATCGTTTCCTTTTTCTGTGCATTGCCTCCGCCACAGAAATGAGCAAAGTGCGCGGGTACCCTTCTCTTTCTAGGCGCTCCGACTGTGCCAGGAGACTAGCTTCTAAGACGTGGTGACAAGACCTCTCTAAAGCATTGTGAAAACATGATTGAACAATGGCTCTCTTTACTAATTTGCTATGCGCAGACGAGAACGGAAGAACAGGCTTCTGCGAGCGAGGCTCGTAACACCAGCACGTGTGGTTCTCCAAAAAAGAAATCTTTAGGTCAAGAAAGCGGATGCTATCCCTTTCCGGCGTCTCGTGCGTCACCACGAGTGGATAGAGGCATTCGCGAAAGATTTGCAACACCTGCATGACCTTGGAATGAAAGGTCTCTAAATCACAGCTCAAAATTAACAGATAATCATCCACATACCGAAAGGACTTTACTACAGAAAGTTCACCGAGCTTCTCATTCAGTACCCTATCACATTTGGCTAATAGCAAGTCACTTAGAAAAGGAGCTATGGACGATCCTATTGAGACACCTTCTTTCTGTATATATGTTTTTCCGTTCCATTCTACAAACGTTGATGTGATGTACAAAGATAAAAGTTCTAAGAAACCTTTGGACGACATACACGTGGTGTTCTGAAATGGCACCGCGCCGAAACTGTCAATGCATTCATCAATGCACGCTAACAAATCTTTGTGCGGAAGAGAGTAATAAAGGTCTTTTATGTCTATCGAAAAAGCTCTCAACCTCGCGCCTGGATGCTGCTTCAGAAAGTTGACGACTTCTCCAGAGTTTAATATTCTGAAGGGGTCTTCCACAGGGAGCAATTTCAGTTTATCTTGCAAAAACCGCCCTAGTTCATACTGCCAGGAATTCCTTTCCGAGACGATTGTGCGGAAAGGTGCTTCTTCTTTGTGAGTCTTGGTTGTAAAGAACATGTTTAAGGACAGCTTGTCACTTTTGCCGATTTCTCGCGCCAGAACCGGCAAATCTAACTCGGAGCACAGATTCTTCGCCTTCGATCTGATTTTAGCAAGATTAATGCCTTCGCACACACGAAAGACGGTCGAAATTGCTTGGTGGGCCTTTTCAAAGTACAGGCCTCTCGGTAACACAGCGAACCCTCCCTCTTTGTCCGAAGGTACAACACAAAGAGCATTGTCTATGAGGTAAGCGGCAACTTTACCTACAGGTACGCCACTGTTAGCTGGCTTACCCCATGAAAGAACGTCGAGGCCCTCTGAAACACATCTGTCGGTGTCTTCTGGTGGAGCACAGTTCGCGACCTGGCGTACAGTGGCCAAAAGTTCAGTGGGTGTCCGCCTCTTCTCAACCGCGAACTTTGGGCCTAGACCCAACGTCTTCATGACGAAGTCTGGAAGGGCTACGTCACCACACGTATGAACGACACCAGTAGACCCACGTCGCGTCGTTGAAAACTGGGACCGGAGCCTCCGTAATTCACCTTGCCAAAGATAGACTACCACGTGGTCAATGCGGCCTGTGTACTCTCGCCATCTTGTTTTCCTGTGCATGACATGTTGCTCATGGAGAAGAGGAAGGAAAAGTGCATCCCTGTACATTCTTGCTTGCCGGAGCCATTCCGCCCTGAGTATCTTGCACACCCTCGTGCCATGGCCGATCGAGGGCTGGAAACCACCAAAAACAAGCTTCACCTCCGGGGGCAGCTGCTTCGAGCGGATGCAAAAAGTGAAGACGCGAGCTCGACATGTTGCGATGGCGATGAGGGTAATTACCACGGATGGATGTAGAGGGACACACAGAAAAGAGCCCGTTTGACTAGAAATGTAACGTAATAGAGCGGTTGACTGGGCTAGTTGGTATGGCATACTTGGGTTTTAGCAGCGCGAAAAATGCACGAAGGACAAGAAAAGGACGAGACAAGCACTGACTTCCAACTAAAATTTTATTGACGGGAAGGCCGTTAATATGCAATGGAGCACAACGAGTGAAAAATGACAAATTTTAAGATGTATCTTAAAATTTGTCATTTTTCACTCGTTGTGCTCCATTGCATATTAACGGCCTTCCCGTCAATAAAATTTTAGTTGGAAGTCAGTGCTTGTCTCGTCCTTTTCTTGTCCTTCGTGCATTTTTCGCGCTGCTAAAACCCAAGTATGCCATACCAACTAGCCCAGTCAACCGCTCTATTACGTTACATTTCTAGTCAAACGGGCTCTTTTCTGTGTGTCCCTCTACATCCATCCGTGGTAATTACCCTCATCGCCATCGCAACATGTCGAGCTCGCGTCTTCACTTTTTGCATCCGCTCGAAGCAGCTGCCCCCGGAGGTGAAGCTTGTTTTTGGTGGTTTCCAGCCCTCGATCGGCCATGGCACGAGGGTGTGCAAGATACTCAGGGCGGAATGGCTCCGGCAAGCAAGAATGTACAGGGATGCACTTTTCCTTCCTCTTCTCCATGAGCAACATGTCATGCACAGGAAAACAAGATGGCGAGAGTACACAGGCCGCATTGACCACGTGGTAGACTATCTTTGGCAAGGTGAATTACGGAGGCTCCGGTCCCAGTTTTCAACGACGCGACGTGGGTCTACTGGTGTCGTTCATACGTGTGGTGACGTAGCCCTTCCAGACTTCGTCATGAAGACGTTGGGTCTAGGCCCAAAGTTCGCGGTTGAGAAGAGGCGGACACCCACTGAACTTTTGGCCACTGTACGCCAGGTCGCGAACTGTGCTCCACCAGAAGACACCGACAGATGTGTTTCAGAGGGCCTCGACGTTCTTTCACGGGGTAAGCCAGCTAACAGTGGCGTACCTGTAGGTAAAGTTGCCGCTTACCTCATAGACAATGCTCTTTGTGTTGTACCTTCGGACAAAGAGGGAGGGTTCGCTGTGTTACCGAGAGGCCTGTACTTTGAAAAGGCCCACCAAGCAATTTCGACCGTCTTTCGTGTGTGCGAAGGCATTAATCTTGCTAAAATCAGATCGAAGGCGAAGAATCTGTGCTCCGAGTTAGATTTGCCGGTTCTGGCGCGAGAAATCGGCAAAAGTGACAAGCTGTCCTTAAACATGTTCTTTACAACCAAGACTCACAAAGAAGGAGCACCTTTCCGCACAATCGTCTCGGAAAGGAATTCCTGGCAGTATGAACTAGGGCGGTTTTTGCAAGATAAACTGAAATTGCTCCCTGTGGAAGACCCCTTCAGAATATTAAACTCTGGAGAAGTCGTCAACTTTCTGAAGCAGCATCCAGGCGCGAGGTTGAGAGCTTTTTCGATAGACATAAAAGACCTTTATTACTCTCTTCCGCACAAAGATTTGTTAGCGTGCATTGATGAATGCATTGACAGTTTCGGCGCGGTGCCATTTCAGAACACCACGTGTATGTCGTCCAAAGGTTTCTTAGAACTTTTATCTTTGTACATCACATCAACGTTTGTAGAATGGAACGGAAAAACATATATACAGAAAGAAGGTGTCTCAATAGGATCGTCCATAGCTCCTTTTCTAAGTGACTTGCTATTAGCCAAATGTGATAGGGTACTGAATGAGAAGCTCGGTGAACTTTCTGTAGTAAAGTCCTTTCGGTATGTGGATGATTATCTGTTAATTTTGAGCTGTGATTTAGAGACCTTTCATTCCAAGGTCATGCAGGTGTTGCAAATCTTTCGCGAATGCCTCTATCCACTCGTGGTGACGCACGAGACGCCGGAAAGGGATAGCATCCGCTTTCTTGACCTAAAGATTTCTTTTTTGGAGAACCACACGTGCTGGTGTTACGAGCCTCGCTCGCAGAAGCCTGTTCTTCCGTTCTCGTCTGCGCATAGCAAATTAGTAAAGAGAGCCATTGTTCAATCATGTTTTCACAATGCTTTAGAGAGGTCTTGTCACCACGTCTTAGAAGCTAGTCTCCTGGCACAGTCGGAGCGCCTAGAAAGAGAAGGGTACCCGCGCACTTTGCTCATTTCTGTGGCGGAGGCAATGCACAGAAAAAGGAAACGATTGGGCACTGACGGCAACAGAGATGGCACCACAGCGGAAAAGCGGGAAAAAGTGGCAGTTATTCCGTACATGCATTCCGTGTCACACCGCCTTAAGAAAATTGGACAGCGCCTCAATGTGAAAGTGGTCTTCAGTGCCCCTGATAAGTTGTCCCAGTTGACAAACAGGACCTGCCCTGTAAAGAGTTTGGGAAAACGGTGTATGGTTAGGCACAGGACGCAGTTTGTGGACTGCGCGTTAGGCGTCGTTTACAGGACCCCATTTTCTTGCGGTGCATGTTATGTGGGCCAGACGGGCAGATGCTTAAACGATCGCTTACGGGAACACGCCAATAATGTTCGTGGCGGAAAAGATGGCTTCTTAGCGCAACACGTGAGCACGTGTGGGTGCACTCCGCTGTTTGAAAAAACAACAGTTCTATGCAAGATTAAAGAGGAAAACGTGCGTATAATTTATGAGGCTGCTCAAATGGAGCTTGAAAGCAGCGCATGCGTAAGCAAGCCATCAGTCGCCCTATCAGATAAAGAGATATGTTTCTTGAGGTGCGAGGGTCGGCGCAGCAGGCATAGCGATCGGTGATAAGTGTATCTTAAAATTTGTCATTTTTCACTCGTTGTGCTCCATTGCATATTAACGGCCTTCCCGTCAATAAAATTTTAGTTGGAAGTCAGTGCTTGTCTCGTCCTTTTCTTGTCCTTCGTGCATTTTTCGCGCTGCTAAAACCCAAGTATGCCATACCAACTAGCCCAGTCAACCGCTCTATTATGATTCCCACACTTGCGTAATTGTCTCGTGTTATTTCATACTACCGATTTGTTGCAAATACAAAAAGCTCTGCTTCCCTAAACAGTCTTGCTTCATGGATTATCTTAGGCTGTACACAAATAGTGTTTTTTTTTTGTGTCCACATATTCAGTAAGCATAGGCGTTTTTAGTTTCGCACGGCACCAATATCACTCATGAATTCAACGAGGCGCGTAAAAAACCATCACAGTTAATTTTTTCATCATTGTAATAAACGTGATACCTCTGCTTAATATATGCGTGAAAGCACGATTATATGCAAATACTGGTGTTATAGGTGCCGCTACCACCCTATGATTATCAGGCACGCCATGATGGGGGTCTGCGGATGAATTTCGACCTACTGAAGTTATTTACCTTAAATTCAAACATAAGCACATGGGTGTTCCTAACTATTTCCCCCATTGAAATGCGGCCACCGTGGCTGGGAGTTAAACCTGCGCCCTCCAGCCTAGTCTTACGACACCCAATGAGGCTATGCTACCACGGCAGGTGAAAGAACAAAGGGAAACGGGCTGCAAAGTTTCTCCGAGTGTTTATTTGCCAGACTAGGTTACAATCAACAGAAACGTTGTCAATCTCATCGTAGCTACACTTTTCGAAAAAGTAAACCGATGGTTTCTGTTAATTAAACCCAATTCTCAATAGCAAGTGTTTCGAATTGCCCATGTCAGCACTGAGAGTCAGGACGGAATTATGCACGCGAGCAGTATGGCTCTCCCGTTCACGTGATTCTCCTTGGTCGTATGAACCTCAACACAAAATGCACTTCCAGTAACAGCTGTGCAGAGCAGGCAAGTACTAAAACTCTCACTAACCTATGTGAAAAAAGTATTCCAAATCCAAAGTAATTGTAACCACCGCAGCCACACGCTAACAACCCAATTGTGGCACGCACAAGAGCTGCAAGTTGACACGTGAGGCAACGAGACGCATGTGAATCAGAGTAATGTAGGCGCAGCATGCTATAATATTATAGTAAATTCACGCACTGTAGCGCTAGTTCCTCCACTCAAGTAATCGAGCTACCACGACGCCAACAGCCACTGACATCACTCACGAAATAACAACGTCGGTTTCGAGGTCATATCTTTTTTTCTCGCACGACCCGCACTGTAACGTACATGCACCATTGAGACGGCCGTTACCGCATCAAATACATTGTCAATGAAGAGAAAGAAAGTGAGAAATTATTAGAAGGCAGAGAGGTTGGCCTGAGCTAGTCCACTCTAGACTGCTACTCTACACAGGGGATAAGGGAAGGGGAAAGGAAAGAAGAATGAAGGGTGATGATGGGGACAAGAAGAGGCGGTGCGTATTGACAGTAGCCCCTTAGCGTAGTTCCCTTAAGTCTACTATCTAGTCCAGTGCTTTTTATGAAGTCCAAAACAGCCTTTGTAGCAGCTTTTGACACTTTTGGTCATTCATTGCTGACAATATGTGGCTTTCCCTTAAAGGTGTTCGTCCGACGCTTGCCAACGTTGCAGTTAGCAATTTTCTTTGCGCCACGTATAATGCACACTCACAAAATGTGCGAGCTTAAGTTTCGCGCAGTTGGCAGCGCTCACAATTAGGGCTGTCCGCACGGCCGATTAGTGGGTGTAGTTACGAGTGAAGGCGACGCCCAGGCGAATCCGGTGCAGTATACTAGCATGTCTTCGGCTGATTTCATCTGGAAGACGAAAATGTCATACTGGTGTCTGTTTCCCGCACAGGCTTGTTCCGGTGATCTGGTAGCAACCAGTAAGTGGCAGCGCATTCGCGCATGAGCGATCTCAACAGTGTGTTCACGTCACTTCGCGAATATTGTATTTTGACGTACATAGGAGCGTTGTATATTGCCGCTCTTGCTTCGCTATCGGCTTTTTCGTTGCCAACCAGGCCGCAGTGTCCAGGAATCCATTGGAGTGCAATCAAGCGACCACTCCTGTGTGTTAGGTTAAATGCTTGGACGATTATTAACGCTAACTAGTAAAATTGGCCTCTTCTTGAGCAAGAATGGATAGCTTGAAGCACTAATTTTGCATCAGACAAAATCGTCTGATACAGAAACGCGGCGCTTGGTCGTTCACAAATTTTGTGGCTTCCTGTATAGCAACAAGTTCTACAGCTGTCAAAGGGGCCCTGTGATCTAATAGTTATCTAATTTGTACTGTCAGGAATTACCGAGTTGAGAGATCACGAAGACTGCAGCTGAAGCGGATGAAGTTACGGATCCATCGGTGCAAATGTGCAGAGTCGCTGTATCGGTCATCCAAATGTGCCAAGGTGAGTTGCTTGAGAGCAATATAAGAAACAAGTGACTTATACGAAATTCCACGTATGTGAGGACACACCAGTGGTTTAGTCAATGTCTATGGAGGCACTGCAAAGATTATGGCAGGTGCAAAGCCTGAAGGGATCATGTGTCCATGTGTATCGAGGCATCGCGAATAGGTACAGCCTGGTCGGTCCACTTGCAGCGAATACAACGTGTGTTGCGCATATCGGGTGAGCAGACGAAGGTGCACTCGACGAGGCTCATAGGACGTGTAAACCTGTATAGAATAGGTGCGGGACTCATCTATAGTGCCAGGGGATGACGTGCACTGGGGCAGGCCAATGCATATTCTCAGTGCTCGTGCCTGAAGGCTCTCTAAAGTACGAAGGCACGTTGCCCGCATGCTGGAAAGTACAGGTGAGCTGTGCCGTATATAGCCCACAAACAATGTCTTGTATACCTGCAGAAGACTTTTCTTTGAAGGGCCCCATCTCAGTCCTGCTATAACAAGAAGAACATACACAAAACTGATTAGTTTGTTCCGCAGCACAGTCACATGCTTTGACCAGGACAGGTTGCGATCAATGACGACCCCTAAATAGCAGCGGAGCTTGACTGCGGGAATCACTGCTCCGTGAGCGAAGATTGGGTACCGCGATATTGATTTCTTCGTGAATGCCAATGCAGCACATTTTGCTATTGAAAGTTCCAGGCCCTGACGACGCAAGTACTTATATGTTATTGATGTGCCTTGTTGTAGCCTTGCTCGAAGTTGTGGCCGCGTTGCTCCAGATGCCCATATGCATAAGTCGTCCGCATACGCACTGATTCTGACAACTTCGGGAAGCTCAGATTCAAGGGCAATGAGTGCTATGTTAAGAAGCATTGGGCTTCGGACGGCGCCTTGCAGATCTCCACGGCGTACGAGGTGCCTGGCCGTGTCACCGTCAGATGTTGACATTAAATGGTACGTCCTCTGAGATAGCTCACTATCCATGTGGGTAGTCCGCCACCTGCGCCGATGTCTTCAAGTGCGTTAAGAATGGCGTCATGGCGGACGCTATAGTACGCGTCCTTCTAAGAAAATGGCCCCTACCAATCTCCGACGCTGTCTTTCCTTTTCAACAGAAGAAACTAAGTCTAAAACACCGTCTATGGATGATCGACCACTACGGCAGCCATTTACAAAATCTGGTAAGCCGACATTATTCTCCAGCAGCCATTCCAATCTTACCAGCACCATGCGTTCCATCACCTTACGATGCAACTGGCTAGGGCAATGGGTCTATAAGAAGACAACTCGTGTAAACACTTGCCTGGTTTCAGTAAGGCCACTACACGGCTGCACTTCCAACTTTCTGCGACGGTCGCTGTTTCCCACGTAGAGTTGTAGAATGACAAGAGAGCCTGCCTTGCTTCCTGGCTGAGATGATATAGAGCCGAATAAGTAATTCCGTCAGGCCTTGGTGCGGACGACCGTCGGGACGCAGAAATCGCAGCGTCGAGTTCGTGCATTGTGAATGGTAAGTCGAGGCGATCGTCGCTGGATGAGGTGAGGCTAAACACGAAGGTGATATCGGTGAGGAGGACATACCTACGAGTAAGTGGCAGTAATATTATGCAACCTCTACTTCAGGTCGACCTTGCTTTAGAGCCAAAGCTCGGAAAGGGAACAACTGTTGCGTGGGCGTGTGAAGACTTCGGACAATTTGCCATATTCGAGACAGGGGTTTTCTGGGACCAAAAGATTCACAAAATACCCTCCACCGTTGCCTATCAAGCTTATCTAGGTGTCGCAATTCATGTCGTTGTGCTTGGCGTGCTGTAGATAGGTCAGGTAGCGATTTCGTCCTCCTGTGTTTCCTCTTTGCCCGGCGACGGATCGCATGAAGGTATTCATACTGGGCGTCCAGCTGTGATCTTCGTAGCGATACATTCACAAGTTTCGTATGCGTTGTTAAGGCTGATGCAATGAGGCTTTCTATTTCAGATACAGATTGAAGTTTCCCGCACTGAGCATCTACAGAAACTTGGAATCCTGGCCAGTCTACGCTTTTCACAGGCAGGGGAGTCGAACAACGAAATCCTTTTAGCTGTATATATGTAGGGAGATGGTCACTTCCATATGTTTCAACGTCTACGAACCAACAGATGGTAGGCAAGAGACTTCTGCTCCCAAACATATGTCCAGACAGCTGCTTTACGATGCGACACGGAGGTAAGTAGGTGAGCCATCGTTAATGGACATCAGGCCCTGATTGAGCCCCAAATCGGCAATGTCCCTACCACGGGTGTTCATTGAGGCAGGACCCCACATGGGATGATGTGAATTAAAATCACCAAATAATACATGTGGTCCAGGGCAATTTTGGAGCACGGACAAGAGATGGGAAATCCACGTGGCTTCTAGGAGAAATGTATCCACCAATAATTGATATTGAACGTCGCTTGTGCTTTATAGATAGGCAATTGTAGCCATTCGAAGCATGAGGAGCCATGGCAAGCCTCACGTACATTAAATCTCGACGTACGCACATAATTACTTTGCCCGCATGTCGATCATCGTGTGACCACAAAGTGACGTATCCGGAAATCCGAAACAACGACATCAAATTCGGCTCACATATAACAACCATCGGAAATATGTCATTAAACATCCGTTGTCGAAAGTCAGACAATCGGCTTCGCAAACCTCGTGTGTTCCACTGCAATATAGAAGAGGTGCACACACGTTCATTGAAGAAATTCACTATATTGTTTATTGAAGGGCCAGCAGTAGCGGTTCCAGTACGTTTAGGATCTACACTGCTGTTTTGGCACCTGGCGTGTGTAGCTCATTGAGAATGGCACGAATAGATTTTTGTACGTGCTTCAGCATAGTTTGATTCTTCATAGTGTCTTTCCTATCGTTTTCCGCCATTTTTGAAGTTGCAGCCCATGATGTGGTCGTCTTTATTGCTCCGGTCGGTAGCGAAGGCCACTCAGTATTTGAAGCAATGGCGTGCAACGCAGGCGTTGATCCACCTTCTGCATCCCTGGGACGTGGTGCGTAAAACATGGGTGTAGCAGCCTGATAATGCGCACGCGTAGGTTCCTCTGTTGCTGATGGTGATGCATCACTCCTATGTGCTCTATGCTTCTGCTGGTGTCTACGTTCTGAACGACGTCTGTGTCGGCGAATGGACATGACAGCCTCTCTGTGTGTCGAGTTGTCTCTGACCATCTTCCGCCGGACGCGAATTTCTTCTTTGATCTTCGGGCACTCCTTCGACGTTGCTTCATGTGCACCAGAGCACTTTGGACATTTCTATAGAACAGCAGTATCGCAGTTTTTCACCTTACTAGATCCGCCGCACCGCTGGCTAGTTGTATCACTTTTGCACACTTCGTCGACGTGTCCCAACTTGCAGCACTTGTGACACTGCAAAGGCCGTGGCACGTAAGGGCACGCGGGATGTCTCACGTATCCAAACTTCACGCTAGGAGGCAGAGTCTCAGAATCAAATACTAGTTTGATGCAGCAAGACTGCCCGAAGCGGCGTGTGGTCACGATTCTGACTGTCAACGTCACAAGATTCCGGAGGTCAGGGTCTGTGATATCAACGTCAACGTCATTTATTACGCCAGTTCGTTTCTCCTTTCCTATGAGCGAGGAACGCGTGAACTGAAATACTTCCGCGCTGCATGGTGGCCTTCAGTCTGCCAAGAATGGTTTTGTTTATCACATCAACTGACTTGCGAATTTCATTCACTTGAGCAGGTGCAACTTGTTCGAAATAATTAGTCAATGACTGCCTGTTGAGTGAGTTCAGGTTGTCTGATGTAGAGATGGGTACATACGAGATGGTGAAACATCGCTTGCCTTTGTATAGCGCCGGTTGTGGCTCGCCCTTGATGACGTCCTGAGAAGCTTCCTCTAAGACTGGCGGGTATGGAATGTCCTGAAGTCGGCTTTCGATTCCATCTCTTCCACTGATGAGCTGTCGGTAGAATCATCACAAGAAGCAGAACGCCAACGTTGTCACCCACATTCGGTCCATCCTTAGGCAAACGGCTTGGACCAACGGTCTCGTTGGATGGATGGTTCCCCATCCCGGGGGGTGACGCCATCCGTTCCGCTTGTTGAGAGAAAGTAAGGAATTCTGGCAGTTTAAGAAAAAAAGAAAGTTGTTCAAGGCAGAATTACACCCGAACGCACTTCTTCTTCCTCGTCTCTATCTATCCTTGTCATGAAAGGGCTAGTGGTGTACTGTATCTATGGCTAACGGTCACACTTGTGGTAAGCACATAAATGGAATATAAGCAATTGTTAACACAAAACAACTCAACGAAGCCGGTGCGACGAAGCACACAAAGTCTGGCCGAGTAACAAGTGGACGAACAAAAAAAGAAGAGGTGTGATCTCTGAAATGGCAAGCGCACGGCAAGCGTTTGCCTTCTCAGATGCTTCGAGAAAAGAAAAATTATCTGTGGCAATGCTCGAGAGATGGCGCAGCCTTCAAAATGCCATTGGCATTCTATGCATGGCTCTGGGTCATCGTTTTCGTGCAAACCTAATACGCTCTAGTAATTATTGCGTTCATCATAGTGCAACCAATAATAAACTTTCGATTTTCGAAGAATCAGATACAATATATTTATATGTGCTAATGTTGTGCTATGGTCACAAAATGTAAAAAAAGTTAACCACAGCTTACTTGTCACTCGTACCACTATGGTCAGTCAAAACTCCTTGCTATATAAGCGTGTGCGGTTTCGTAGTTGGGTGTGAGTAAACATGTTGTAGTGTGTGCCACTGGGCGAATTCTTGATTGTACTCGTGTTCATTGGGTTCACTCTACATGTATGTATGTTTACTATTTCTCCTCAGGTGTGTGTGTAGCTATATGCATTGCACTAGCACATATTAGGTGTCCGATGTCATTGAGAAATAAATTAATGGACTGACCAACCATCTGCTAGGAAGCCTGCGGTTGTGTCAGCATGCTTCGCCGCAGAAAACTTTTTTTTCAGTATCGTACTGTCCTTCCAGATGGCGCAAACTACCGCCTACTTCACGGCTGTGACGCTCTCACACCTTCAGCTATTTATATAACGTAGAACATCTATCTAACAAAACTGCACTGCTGAGCCGGATCGGTTTCGCTTTGATCGAGTCTACAATTTGGAGGCACATCACATGGGCTGCGGCCCCGTAAACACGTCGATCATATCGCTACACTATGAGAATCTGCGAGAAATAAATACAGCAAGCCTAGCAGGAACTCACTGGTTAAAAACTCCGTATTATTCATGTCTTTTAAAGTGAACGTCATCTCACTGGCCGAGTGACACCTAGTGTCACCTACAAGCTCCATCGTTCTGTTTCCCGATGTTTTCATCGCCACAGCTTTGTTTGCTTGTTTTTATAATCATTTCACTCAATATCAAGCTTAGCAGGACCATTTTTGTAAATGTCAGCGTCATGTACTCCTTATAAGTCGACAATTGATGCATCTGCTAGGCCCACAAACTTCACTAACCCGGGGTCAGCCATCTTAATTATAAAGGGGAAAAACATGTTTCTCCGTGGCTAAAGTAGCAACGGTTTTCCATTTACACACGAACATTGGGGACATCGCCGTGTCTCCCTAAATGGAGAGAACGTCACTCCATTTTTTAAAGAGTGTACCTTGAGCATGACAGCATTCAGAGAAACTGATATGGCCAGCATTGACTCGCCGAATTCAGATATCAGCAGGAATCGAGCGCAAATAATCTTCGTGGCAATCAAGCATTCTACCACACAGTCAAGCCAAGCCTCGAAATCTGTTTGGGAAAAGACACCGTGCATTCGTAACGTCAGTCAACTTCAGTTGTCGCCTCAGTGCTATCTATCTGTTTTTACTTTTAATAAAGTGATAACATTCGAATAGGCAACCCTTTGAGACAGACGTCTTGCTGCGTAACGTCAATTGTGGTTCGAATGTTGGCTACACTTTTATAGTAGTCAAATAAACGTTACATATATGTTCGTAGGATTCAGAAACTTATACTCAATTGCTGATATACCCAGGGGGAATACTCAAACAAAATGGAGGTTTCATAATTCTATTGTCATTAAATAAAGTGCTCCTGGTTTAAATATTATAGAAGTCTAGGCTTTATCGTGCGTGCTGACGTTTTGTCTGGTTGTATACGTTACCTCTAGTGAAGTGACTTGTACATTCCAGTGTCGTGCACGTTCCTTTTAAGCCAACGATGTGTACACAACTACTGAAACTAATCAAGATCTACCTCGTAACACGTATATCAAATGCAATGAGGAAAACTTGCCAGCTCTGTCAAGTGAATGATGAGGAGTGGGATGAAGCTGCAATGAAACCATTGAACAATAGGGGCGAGGCTGCAATGAAGCCATGAAACAATTCAAACTGCAATGAAACCATGAATACAGCCATGAAACATTCTTCCACTTCATAAAAAGATGTTATATCTGTGATGAAATACACACTCATAAAACGAAGTTCATAACTCACATATATATGCAGGTATATAAAGTTACATACACAAATGATGTAATGATTTAAATATTAGGCGAATTTCATGGTAGCAATACATGCAGTGAAAGCAAAGCTGTGGAGAATTTTGTTTTCTATTAAGATCACAATTACGTGGTCTGTCAACTGAGTGACGAGAGGAACTTGCATGGCAGTTTGTAGCGTTGGCACAGAACTGTTAGTTGCATCAAGGTGATGGTGGTTAAGTTCTTAACAAGCCACAACCGTTCGCATACATTCACCGCTGTTTCCTGCACCTGCGCCGATTGCAGGTTCTCTTCCCGCCGCTGGCATGCCGTTTATTTTTCGCAGACACTCACATCGTGTCCACTTGTCGATGAGGGCACTTAGTTTTGGCTTCGCGAGACTTCGCCGCTGCCGCCGCCTCCGGGTCACTTCTTTACTCACTTGCCATTGCTGCAGATTCTGACGTCTCGTTCAGATCGCGAACTTTTACTGTGATGTCTTCGTGGTGTGCTTGTAATGCGACTGTGTTACGAGCTCTCTGCCACACTATACCTTCGCTTTCATGGTGTTCATCCTGAGAGTTTATGCAGATATGCACTGACTGGGCTCTCGGGGATGAGAGAGGAAGCGCACCAAAAGCGCTCGCCTCGGGAGCTAGTATACGTAAAGGCGCTCCGAGGTATTAGCCCTGAGCAAGAGGAGTTTTGTCTCAAAACATTAGCTTGTGATTCAATATTACGCTTTAATTAACCATCATCATGGTCTAATAAAAATACGACATTTATGCCAGCCCCTCCTGTGCTAATAGTACGCACCCGTTCGTGCGCTCACTACGCAACTAGGAAGAACAGGGTCTATATTTGCGTGTTTTCTAAAAGGGAGAATAGCTATAAAATTTCTGCCTATGAACACTGACTACTACATCCATCCACCTCGTAACTCTATGGTCATTTTAAGAGTGCCACACAGCTAACTTCAAGATGCAGGTTTCCATATCATTGTCTCTTATGACACGTGGGATCTGGCGAGTATTTACACATTCCATATTCATTGCCTCCTTGCCCTGTGAACTGTAGCTCCTGTACTAACAAGGTGGGCGTCTTTCAAATGATTCTGTCCTCTGATCGATGTTCTTCAATATTCAGCAAGCACTCCGCTCGTTAGCAGCATAATATGGTGCTTTTAGCGAAATGCCACCTTTTTGCCTGAAACAAAAAAGGCATAAGAATTCTCGGTTGATGACTTGCTCTCATCATTGTATTTTCTGATCACTGTATTAAAGAACACCTAATATCTCTAACTTCTCAATGACAGATATTATCGTCAAATGTGCCTTTATTTCGTTTACAAATTATACGTACTTAAAGGGGGCCACCAATAATTTTTCAGCGTGGTTAGTAAGCAATGACGAGATGTGAGGCAACGAAGGCGAGAGCATCTTCAACGCGCCCACCGTTCTGCTTCGTCCATGACCCACCAATAATCCGCCACGCACGCGACTATCCAGGAGACAAAGAGAGGCACTCGTTCTCCGCGCAATCAGGCAAAGCGTGCTCAGCAGCCAATCGGTGAGTGTCGAAACATCGGAGAGTAGCGGCAGAGTAACGCCATCTAGTAAACTAGACGAGAAATTGCCATATATTTTTTTATTTTTTTGTCTTCCTTCTTTCTCTTGTCTTCTTCTTTTGGCTACGCCTGATAAGTGACAAGGTTTGGTTGTAAGGAGATTCGCCCCTGAAAAAAATTTGACCATCTTCCGCTCAAGGGGACAATGACACATTGTGAAGCGGCACGGGGGTGCACTCAGGGCGAGAGGGCGCCGACGATCAATGGCTATGAACAACGCAGATGAGCTCTCTGTCGCGGAAATGTGGAAAGCGTTTACGCGGAAAGCATAGGAGAGAGAGAGGAGCGGCAGTGGAATTGATTGACAGATATGTGACATTAAACGTCTTAAAACCACCATATGAATATGATATATGCTGTAATGGAGGGCTCCAGATATTTTGACAACGTAGGGTCAAATCAGCCGCCGCAGCCGCGATTTGATCTGCGATCTGTGGGTTTGCAGCTGAGTACCTTAGCCACTATATCACCGTGATGGGGAGTGATAGCGAGAGGATTACGCATACACTCTAAGCGAGGTGAAGCTGCAGCCAAATACAGCTCGACCCCAAGACGCTTGGCATCTGAAAGTAAAAAGTTGGTAGATCCCACGAACAGTGGCAATCAATGACAGGCAAAGAACGAACAGGAAATTTTTATGTCACTTTGAAATCAGCATAACGTTACGCGGCGCCCCGCCGTGGTGGTCTATTGGCTAAGGTACTCGTCTGCTGACCCGCAGGTCGAGGGATCAAGTTCAGGCTGCGGCGGCTGCATTTCCAAAGGAGGTGGAAATGTTGTAGACCCGTGGGTTTAGACTTGGGTGCACCTTAAAGATTCCCAGGTAGTCGAAATTTCTGGAGCCCTCCATGACAGCGTCTCTCATAATCGTATGATGTTTTTGGGACGTTAAAGCCCACATATCAATCTTTCAGTCAACGTTACGTGACAGACCTAAATATTGTCGCACACGACATCCTTGTCATGATTATCATGTTTGCACCACTCATATACCTTCGTCATCTGTTGACGTTACGTAACACTAAATTTGGTATATGTGAAGCTAGCGAAACGACTGTGAGCGCTCTAGGAGCGTAGCATGTACCCATGTATCATTGGCACGCATATAATCAATATAATGCTTAGACATGTCAATTACCTTCATCATCTGTCCGCGTCACGTAATACCAAATTTGGTATATGTGAAGCTAGCAAAACGAACGTGAGCGCACTGGAAGCATAGCATGCAGTTATGTTTTACATGACACGCATTCTATGATTATCAAGTTTGGACGTGTCATTTACCTTCGCCATCCGTTCGCCTCACGTAATACCACGTGTGAAGCTAGTAAAGCGGCCCCGAGCGCATCATTAGCATGGCTTGTAGTCTAGTTCCTACATGGTAAATATCATGATTATGATGTTTGGAAGTGTGATTTAGCTTCAGCGTCCATTCAAGTCCCGCAATACCGAATTTAGTATATTTGAAGCTAGCGAAACGACCGTGAGCGCACCACAGCATGGCGTGTAGTCATGCCTTACAGGACATGCATGCCATGATTTTCATGTTAGTGTCCGTTACCTATGTGCGCCATGCAGTCATGTCCTGCCATATCGGTTTTGCCATATATCTTGTGAATAAAACCAGCAGGAGAGCAGCAAGACCAAAAAGTGTAAATCATTCTACTTATGACATACTCTCATGATCTTCATGCTATGACTAGTGGCCTCTGCTTGTCATACGTCATTTCATGCCATACCAATTTTGGTATAGATAACATTATCCTAACGCCCTGGAGAGCTAAAAGTCTTAGGCGGCTAGACAGACAGACAGACAGACAGACAGACAGACAGACAGACAGACAGACAGACAGACAGACAGACAGACAGACAGACAGACAGATAGACAGACAGATAGACAGACAGATAGACAGACAGATAGACAGACATATAGATAGATAGATAGATAGATAGATAGATAGATAGATAGATAGATAGATAGATAGATAGATAGACAGATAGATAGATAGATAGATATGAACAGTTTGAAGACATGTAGCCTTTCTCACAGGCTAGCATCGCCGCAAGGTACTTACTCACAGGTAAGTTAGAAGGTCTTGATAGTTACATATTTTGCAAATTTAACTCTTCTTTCTGTAAAATAATGAGTCAGATATTAAAAGTTCTATTTTATTCACTTGAAATAAAGGTTGAATGTTGCAGATATCACTTAGAAAATTGGACCATCATAATTGCTGCTTCAATACTTAATTGCACAACTAATATTAAATAACAACTAAATAAGTCAGCGACGCCACAACATTTTCAGAAGTGATTGTATTTGTTGTTTGCAAGCACGCCCTTGAATATAGGAATAAGAAATAGTAATGAAATTGAAGAGTATCTTATATAAATAAAGTTATTACAGAATAATGCGGACAGGAAACTCGCTCTTTTGTAGCGTTTACACTTATAACCATATAAAATATGCGGAAAAGCTGCCGCAAGGAACCAAGAAAAACAAGAACAAAAAAGAGAGGGCAGGGAGATTATTCAGGCACATAGCCAGTTTGCTACTCTACTCTGGAGGAAGGGGGAATACAATGATGAGAAAGAAAAAAGAGAAGAAAAAGAGACAAAAAGAAAAAAGAGCTGACGCTTATGCATTGGTGGCACTACACAAAAGTTGAAGCCACTCGCGTAGTCCTGTAGCCCTCAAAAAGCCCAAGAAGGCAGTGACTGCCCCTTGAGCCGACGATGGGTGAGCGCGGCGCTACAAAAGCTTCTGCATAGATAGTGGACGATCGCCCAATTGTCGCAACGCGTCAGAAAAGCTGCAGCTTGAAGACTCGTATAGACCAGGATACGAATTTTTAAGATATTACAGGGATGTGTTTTTTTACCTGCGTGTGCATGCGTGTCTCCTGTAAGGAAAGGTGAGGAAAAAAATTAGTATTTATAATCACTTCATATATACACTGTACTTTACAGACAAGTGACATACCTATCAATCAATTGCAATACTGGCAATCAACTATAAATGAAGCATACTTAAGTATCACATGCCACCATATTCTCCTTATTCATTTACCATTCCAAGCATTGAAACTTTAACGTGTCAGCTAGAACGCACAAGAAAAGCCTGATGATTAAGTCGATCGTTCAACTGGACGTGTTCATCCTGCCGCTTTACGAGAAAGCGTTCCATGGTTGCAAAGAGGAATTTGTGAGAAACAGTCGAAAGCAGCGGACATTTTTGGTCTGGGTTTAGGAGCAGTCGCTGCAAGCGCGCCGATATACAAGAACAGAGCGATGGACACGGGTACGCTTACCATCAGCAGCCGCTGATGGACCGCTGTTGCGGAAACTTGGACAAATAAACAAGTGTTCCTTGGGGTGTGTGACCGCCCCTGACACACCCATGTCTACACAGATTCTGGCGCTGTCATTCAGGCTTACGATAGCGCCAACATCGCTCAAGAAGCAGCCTACATTCTATAAACTCGCAAATGCATGGGCTCGCACTACCTCTCTTGGTTCCCTGGTCACATGGACAAATACGCCCCCCCCCCCCTAGCGAAATTGCTCATGATCGAGCACATAGAACTGACCTGCCGCGACGAATAATTAGTCACGAAGAGCTGGGCCCAGACGTACTGTTTATTTACCCTATACTCACCTCCCACTAAATTGCCTCCTACTACCGAAACGACAGCATCCAATAACCTTTACCACATGCAAAGCTCGAACGCGTACACGAGGTAGCCTTTCGCATGCTACAAACGAACGCCTCAGCCACAACTCGGACATAAATTCGCAATGCTCAGACTGCTCAAAACTGGACTGTTCCCTCCAACACAAGCTCTGGCAATGTCCAGCATTACCTCGAGGACCTCTCACCAATCAGTCCGACTGGGAGAAGGCACTCAGCAGCCACAATCTCCGAAACGAACAAAAGGCAGTCGAGAGGAACCACGAACTGGTGGAATGCCACCACGTTCCCACCCCGACTCCGGTGTCGCCTACATTAGCGGCTGCTGGGATGTCTCTCGTGGACATCCTAGTGGCTTAAACTCCTTAAGAACGATTATTAGTGTTCTTGACTGACTTGAGGTCATGAAGTCGTATCCTTACGGTTTCAAGCCAGCTGCCGCCTAGAACTCTAGGGCTTCCAGTATTTACCTACGGGGTGTAGTCCACGTGACCCATCGCTGAAAATGAATTCGTAGACTTAAAATTTTGTTGAGCATGGTAGTAAAAAGCTTTGCTAAATTATGTCTGTGGTTATATGGTGTACCGCAATGACAGCTTCTGGTAGCTCAGGTAACATTATCAATTATTAAGGCGTGAACTTAGACAAATAACTTACGTTGAGCGACGAAAAAAGACGAACGCTGTGCTAGAAATGAATAATTCAACTAAAAGTACGTGGATAACAGCCCTTTCATCATTTTTCGCTCAGTCACCAGCTTCTGTTTAAGTGCTTGAGTCTATATACAGTACACATAAAACAACTAACCCTGCCGCATACATACGCACACAAAACCGTTACCGTAAAAAATGATCGCTGGCAGGGCACTTTTTCAAGACTACTGGATGTAAATGTAAAGCACATATCCTTTTCTAAACTGTCTGCACTGTCGTGAGGTCACTCTGGTGTCCTCACTGTGGTGTAGCCACTGTGCTGACTCACTGCGGTGTAGAATCATTGCAAGCAAAAGTTGTGACAAATTTTTGTACTCAGAGGATTCCTTCGCGCAATATAAGGTTTAGCGCTTTTCGTTAGCATGTGTTTTGCTATTTGGTCTTTGCTGCTCCTATTGCTTCATGAACAAGGACCTAGTGTTCATGACCAAGGGTATCAGTCTTTTGTTTTGTCTTTTTTGGCAAGCTGGGGTAGTCTCTGTTTAAACTTTACATTATTTTAGGGCCATCTATGTGTTCTCACGCCAAGTACGCCTAATCTACGCACTTTCTCGAGAACCAGGGATGCTGTTTTGCCTAATGCCAAGTGGCTCCGCATGCTCAAAGGTTTTGTCACTCAAAATTTGGTAGTGTGCTTGCACGCTTTGTGCTTTCAGCGGTGACATTGATGGCATTCGACATTGTGTTTAGATTCATACAGTATGATTTGAAAGAGAGTGGTGAAGATCACAAGCCTTTAAAGCGGAAGCTATAGGCAAGCGTCATTCAAAGTTGTCATTTTTTCTGCAAAACTAGCGGCAATATGGAAGAGCATGTAAGAAATTTCGATGGCATTTTCGGAAGACACTCGGCTGTTAAAGAAGTAGTGATAGAGAAGTAAGATTTAGGAGATGTTCAGGTGGAACAGACACCACTATATTAGGCACGTTTGGGTGGCCTGCTGCAACATTCAAATGACCGCTATCACAATCATCACCGTTGATAGCGGGTGATCTAGTGCTAAGATAAGCACTTTTCTCTACTTTTTGTTGAATATTTGAGAAGTTGTTACTGTCGACATTATTAGCGATAAAAAAAGTAAAATCTAGGTCACTGCTGAAGCAGGCTTGACTTGTTATGCTGTAAAATAACGATAACAATAATATTTTGATGTATTTTTTATGAAAGTTATGTACATGAAGGTCAAGGAGTGGTCTTTAAGAAGCCACCCTCTGCAAACACTGGGCGGGCTTTCCCTTACGGGAGCTCGGTGGTGTCGGCCGCGGCCCGGACATGCTCAATGAAAGTCCATTAGGCAGTCAGATCGGAGCAGCCGAGCAGGGCTACCCCCCAGTCCTAACGGGAACGGTTTCGTGGAGGGGTTAGGTTGGGAGTATTTCGACACACCCACGCAACGTGAAAAAAAAATGTCTCAAATCAAGATGACTTCAGCAAGCATCATTACTTTTCGTTGTCACAAATATTCTTGCGATTCAAATAAATATACTAAAGGAGATGCACCCGATTACGCGCTCGTATGTGATAAAGACACATTCTTTAAAAAATAGAAAATGACAATGCATATTTACCTGGTCTGCGAAGTATTCCTTCTGTAAAATTGTTATTAAACATAAAACGTCATTTCTTATTTCATTACATAAAACAAAGAGTAATGCGCGCAACATATGGTGGATAGCAAATGGAGTATGCATTTCTTACAAGAGATGCTGAACATATATATAAGCGAAAAAAATTATTATTCTGTAAATTTTTGTAAAAACACTGAAGCTTGAATAGCACATTATGAAGCTTGACGTACATTATTCTTCTGAAGACTAAGCTTGGCGCGCTTACAAGAAAGATACACTGTCATCGTGTGATGAACAGTGCCTATTTTTAGTGTCTGTTGCGGAGCCAACGCTCACTCATTTTTTGGTTGCTATTTGGGCTATATAGATATGGACTAGCTTATTGTCATCGTTTAAAGTGAAGAGGAAGGTTACAGCATGCTGACAGATGAGAATGCATGCGTTTTAACGCCTCAAAACGGAATGTTAACCGAGACTGACCTTCGAAGAAGTATGCGGATTTGTAGCTTTTTATGCGTAGCATTTCTTAGCGAGTTTCGGCGACATTAAGCGCATCTATCTATCTATATATTTATCTATCTATCTACGCGCTTACGTTTGGGTGCACTCGTGGTCACCCCCTTAACCTGGCGTGAGCCAAAATGAGCATTAGAGGGTGAGATGGTTTGACAAATATGACACGCTGGTCAAGAGAAGAATAATATAACAATCCTGTTGCGTACGTCGTCAAACACTTCCCGCCAGACAGTGGCACATACCCACAGACGTGTATGTACCGCTGCTATGCGGGTATATGCCACAGGTGATTGAAACTTAGTGTCGACTCAGAAACGACGCGAACACACATGGGCAACTTTAACGCGCGAGCGTTAAGAATTACCCGACATCGATGGTCGGCGAAACGAATGCAAAAAATAAATGTCAGGGTCCCAGTCAGGAATTCCCAATGTCAGGAATTGAGCCCAAGCAATCTGCGTGACACTGAAGAACTTTACCACAGAGCTACGCCATGTCTCGGAACTACTTTCCAAACAGACGGTAATATTCGTGAAACGTTCACAGTGGTTGCAGTGCTGCCTATTCAATTTTATAAACGCAACATATGTGCTCCTTTGATACAGCCGTCATGTCGGTTAAATGGCATTAGTACTTAGGTGTCATGTGCTGAAGTTGTTTTATGAAGCAGTGTCCAGGATCAGTACCTTCGCGATCATCAGCGCTTCATATATCAGCTTTTGGTGTTGCTAATACGCATGTTCCAGTTGGCATCGTCGCGCAAGTGCAAACAACTGGCTATATAAACATCTGCAACTGTTCAACATAGGTCAGTGCATGTAACACTTGTACATATATTTAGTGTCATTTCATGACGTGTCGCTCAATAAAATTTGCAACACGGTCACTATTCTTCCGCATGCTTCGTATAACGTCGATTCCCAGGTAAGCGGGATGGGCCGAACTTTTTTACTTCCTAATATTCAAATGGTTCAAAAACACTAAGGCTTTGTATGTTTTTCTTAAAAACATAATTTTTGGGAATTGAGACGGCTATATCTAATAAATATTTCCATGAAGGTAAAGATGATGAGTGGGCGGACTTGGTCCGAAGGTTTATAAGGACCACGTTGATGTCTCCGACTACTATAAAGGACGTACAGATGGACGGACGGATGCACGTACAGACGGAGGGTTGGATGGACGCACGGAGCGACTGCTCGTAGGTATACTGATGCACAGACGGATGTACGCATTGATAAGTGGATCGATGCACACCTGCACAGAAGAACGCACGCATGGACGGATGGACGGGCAGTTGGACGCATGCACATACGCAATCAAGGACGGATGGATTAATGGCGCAGGTGAATAAGTATTTTGCCGGCATAGACTTGAGTGATGCACATACGAACATCGTTTTTAAACGCATAAGTTTTCGTTTTTCGTTGTGCAAGTGTTCAATGATTCATTCGGTTTTGACGGACGCCGAAAAGGTCAACTTCTAAAGAGCTACGACCCTAAAATAGCAGAAACACGTAGTACTTTTAAACATCGGTAGCCAGAAATATTCCGAAAAGTCAACTTTCCCGATCAAATTTTAGGTGCGAAGTATGTTATGGTTCAGCTCCATCAGGTGTTTGGCAAAACCACCTTTGCTGCTCACGTGCGTTTCCTCTCCTCTCCTCCTACGCCGCCCTCTCTCTCTCCTGTAGGCATTCTTCCCTATGGAGTCTACACCCCCCTTTCGCATGCGCACCCTTTCCTCTCTTGTCACCCCTTCACTCGTCTTGCAACGCCGTAACAGGCAGTGTCTGCTAGCGAGTTTCTTGATCGAAAACACCAACTGTTCGCGCTGTACAACATTTCCCTGGCCACCCCGTATTTATAGGCACTGCGTTTTGTTATAGTATTTGTTAAAGTTTAAGGTCCCCGACCTGCCATATGATTATGAGAGACGCCATAGTGTAGGGCTCTGGAAATTTTGACTACCTAGGGTTCTTTAACGCGCACCGAAATCTGACGACACATTGTAGCGTACATCATTTTCTCCTCCATCGAAAGTGCAGCCGCCGTAGCCGGGATTCAATCCCGCTAACTGCAGGTCAGTAGCCTAGTGCCTGAGCAACTAGACTACCGCGACGGGGCAGGCTTGACATTTTGACCTCCGAGGGAGTGCCAATGGGAGATTTTTTCGATACGTTCTGTAGCATTAACAAATTTTAACGTGTGCGTTAACTAAAAGCGGAGTGCGGGCACCTGTGTCTAATCGGTGTCTCTTGTATCTCTCTGTCCATGAGTAACAATTGCTCCGGTCCCTCAATGCGTGCTTTGCGCCTCCCAGGTTTTTCCCCTGCGCGACATCGCGATGAGAGCTAGCGTCAACGCCGCCGACAGTGTAAGTGCTAGCACCTGTTGCTTCGCATCTACACACGGCTACCTTTAGCAAGAGATGGAGTAGTTTTTTAAGGGTGAAGCTTTTTACGCTGCGAGTGGTACGTCCCATGTCACTGTAGTCGTCGTAGTAGCCAGTTGCATTGCATTTCATGTCATTATAGAAGGTGTCACAGCATGTCCACGCAATGAATGATAATGACTGGGACGAAACATTCGTCAGTTGGTCCGTGCGTCCATCATTCCGTCCGTCCGTTCGTCCGTCACACAGTGTTTCTCGCGTCTTTAGTGTGATGATCGACGAGGGCGATTAACCTCCCTGCGGAGAGCTTCACGCCACTGGGCATCATTCACCTCAGGGTATGCTGTGATTTTTTTTGTTTGCTTCCCACGTGCATAGATACTTTCCCCCGTGCACTTTGAAGGGTGAGCGGTGTCATTCGGATGATTTTACGTGCATTGAGTATACAGTAGAGATAGTCCTCATGTGCTTTTATCCATGAATCTTACTTTTTTCGCTGCGGAACTGTCCTGCCTGTTCGCCTCTCTGTTCGCTTTGTGATGCAAAGAACGCACTAAAACAAGGCAACCTGGTTTTAAGCGCAAAGTTGATCGTTAACAAGCACTCAATTGCGAAGAGAAGCAACTTTGCCCGTAACACTCAAACACTCCGAGGAGTACGCGTGGTGTGACGTGCAAGACAACGCAGACGCTAATACCGAGGCAGATAATGCACTTCGACGAGTAACCACAGCTCTATATGAAAAGTTTGACGAATAAATTACAGTATTGGCGCATTTTTTAGCCTAGAGACTACTGCTACAAATAACGCCTCATATATCACGGAACCGTCTTTGTAAGTCTCCAGGTACTTAGCTACGGAGCAGAAACCTGGAAACTTACAAAGAGCGTTCAGCTTAAATTGAGGACGACGCAGCGAGCAATGGAAAAAAAAATCGTAGGTGTAACATTAAGAGACAAGAAGAGAGCAGAGTGGATTAGGGAACAAACGGGGGTTAAGGATATTATAGCTGAAATCAAGAAGAAGAAATGGACATGGGCCGGGCATGTAGCGCGTCGACAGGATAACCGCTGGTCGTTAAGGGTAACTAACTGGATTCCCAGAGAAGGAAAATGGGTTAGGGGGAGACAGAAGGTTAGGTGGCAGATGAGATTAAGAAGTTTGCGGGTATAAATTGGCAGCAGCAAGCACAGGACCGGGTTAACTGGCGGAACATGGGAGAGGCCTTTGTCCTGCAGTGGACGTAGTCAGGCTGATGATGATGATGATATCACTAGAAACCACATACAAAAGTGTGATATAAAGAAACGCATGCGTCCTTAAAGAAGTCTTTACAATTCTACGTGAGTAGTGCCGTGGAGCCAACTTGCGCACCAAATCGGCACATGAATCGTGATAATTGACTCAAAAGTTGTTTATCGAGCTTTCTGATGTCTCTAAGCAGTACTTTTCTTCGAATTTTACAAACACGCGCTGAACTGTACTAAGTTTTCAAAACGTTGCATGACTTTGTTTCCAGGGAAAAATAAGGTTCGCGCTCCTACTAGCTGAATATGAAGCATGAATTTATTTATTTTATTCCGTAAATATCCAGGATGTTTTTCTCACAACACAAAACGGCCTATTGTTTGATAAGTGTGGCGAAATTTTCACTGCATTACGAATTACAAACACTATAGTAATAACAATAATAATAATAATATTATACCTATAATATTATTTGATTTGCATGCACAGATACAAAAGAACACAAAAAAGGAGCAAATAACCAGCAAGAATTTACAAAAGTTGAAAAAATGAAAAGCAAGAGTATTTGCTGGCCATGCACCGATTTAAGAAATAAGCATTATTTTGAAAAGAACAGTGAAGGAGACTGAATTAGAGCTCCTCGAGAAGCTCGAGTGATTTCGCAGCACGCAAACCAACAAGCACGAATGTGTGGCATATTGTAATAGTTGGAAAACAATCTAATCTTGTGTCATTGTCGTACATCACGGGGTTGACGCGTATATTCAAGTAGATAGGGTGGTATTCTAACAGAACGACACTTCTTGATTTTGGCTCCTCTTACAGCAGATTTATCTGCAATCGAAACAACCGAAACTTGAAGCGGTTTCATGCGAAATGAATATGGGCAGGCAAAAGTTTAGGCTCTGGAAAACTAATAGCTCTTTATAGTTAAAAAAAGAAAAACAAACAAATTACGCTGGGCCTCTATGCGAAAGCTTCAGGCACACCGAAAATTCAGTGGCGTAGTGAGTGGCTGAACTTAGCGTCTAAAGGGTCGAAATGAAAGACGGCGATGTTTCTTGTGGTATTCCATATACATAATATACCATGAGAGATATTACGCAGCAAAGTGCACACACCTTTATGAAGGTTATTCACTGAAATGATCTTTGCAGCGGGCCTGAGCTAGCACTAACAATTGGTTGGTAAAGTCAGTGCGTACTCAGTTGCGCACATACTCCTATAGATATTGAAAATATTCTGCTGAAAAACGCGAACTTGAGGTCACGTGACACAAATGCATAGATATTTCAAAAGCATTCTTTATTAATTTTCGTGTCAATCTACCACACTAGGATGCTATGATATTATCTCTTCCACGCCAACGAATGCGTGTAAGTGTATGTTGCATGTTATGAAAGTTATCTCTAAACGTTACCTTCATAAAACGTGAGATGTAAACTCCATCCAATTTTACAGTATTTTCGTACTCTCATCCAAACTCAAAGTCTAGTCATAGATGTGGATCAATGAGTTGTTTAAAATAATTACGTTACAGTGGAGGCAAGATATGAATAAATAGTGTGCAACATGTAGTGTAAATTGGTGACAGCCGTAATGAATATTTTAGTCGTAAAGTCAATTAACTATGACAGAGGTTCTCATAAAAGCAAGTAAGCATGAATTTTCGTTAATTTTTGTCTACTTCCAGAAAGCGCAACACTCATATTTTGTATGCATTGAAAACTTTCTAGCCCCTTTTTTGTTATTTAATTATCAGTACCTTGAGTGCTGGTGAATTCGTAAACAGGAGCTTAGTGCTTGTGGCCGTTGTTTAGATGAGTGAACTCGTGTTTTTATGGCTTGAACTTTCGAAACCTTCTACCGGTATAGCGTATTACTGTAAATAAGAAACAACCGAACACGCTGACCCATTCTGTCCTCTTGTGTCGTGCTGCTCGGCCATTTATTCTTTACTGTAATGCGCTGTATCCCCCCACTGTGGAAGATTGTGTACGGTGTTCGGTTGGTTACCCAATAGTGGCGAGTTCGATGTAGGAGAATTGGCCCACGTACCAAGCATTTGCGGTGAAGCTTTTCAAGGTTGCAACCTTGAAAAAGATACGTCAACGTTTCGAGACTTAGGCCCTGACGCAAGCCTCCTCTTTACAAGTTTCTCGTTGCGAGATTCCCTCATCCTCTTCCTGGTTTCCGTTCAAATTTGTTGGTGCTCCTTATTATGACAATTTCCACACAACGTGAATGTAACGCGTAGATTACTCACGAAACTGCTGTGTTTTACTTCCCAGAAAAACCTGACTGAAGCAGAAGAGCCTTATGAAAATGCATATTATCCAGATAAGTTGATCAGGCGTAGCCTTTTTACAAGTTCTTATATAAGCAGTATACGTACTGTGAATATCATTTCGACCAGGCGGTGGAGGATTCAGCGCAGGCCGACTTGGTCCTCCTGTAAATGATACGTGGAATATAAGCTATGATAATCTGTAGTTACTATAACTCAATGAGTAATGCGTACATTTGATCGAAACATCAAGAGCAAGTCAGTGGCACATGATCTCACAAATACATTAACACAATAAAAAACGGGCAGGAAAGGGACACGCGAAATTTCATGAAAGCAATGGCGCTGATACGTGCCTGGTTTTCTGTTTTACACACACACACACACACACACACACACACATATATATATATATATATATATATATATATATATCGACCGCTGTATGTTAGCCACAAACCAAACATGCAGCGAGAGCCTACAATGATGATGATCACGATGACACAAAATCATCGTGATCACCATTATTGTACGCTCACGCTGCGTGTTTGGTTGCTGACTTGCGCGTCTGTGTTGAAAATACAACCGTCACTCCTTCGTAACGGAGGTCGTCTCACAGTATATACAAGCGCATCACACCTCTGTATGTCTATATTAAAGAGTCCGACAGAACACCGTCTGATCAGAGACAAACATAGTGCAAAGTAACAAAAACGCCGATCAAGTTAACGTACACGAAAATTTAAGAACCAAGCAAAAACACATGCATAGAAAAAATTGGCAGATCCCACGTAAAGTGGGAATCGATTGCTCATATAGCATGGAGGTTTCAGCATTGAGTTTGAAAAACTGGGGCTAACACCCCATTTCTTGAAACTGTGTAGAGCAGATATTTCTGATTGATTTCATGGCAGAAAAGACGAGGCTGCTGTCATTATGAATTGACTCTCTGTGCTGTTATCAGAAAAGAATTCCGCGCCGCTCTCTGCTCGTTCACCTGTGGAATCTTCGTGCTGCTAGGTGTCGAAAATTGTCAGGTTTTATAAACCGCAAAACTAACAGCACACGCTCAATCATATGCGCAGTGCACCTTGACCTATTGTCACTTTCTGTTTCCACTCTTAATGTAAACAGATGAATTCTTCTTTTATGCTCTGGATTTCGAATGATTATTTCAAGGGTGTTTATCCAGGCAAGCAGGTAGTGCTACTGGTATCTGCGTTGCCGTATAGTGTCGAATCTACAATATAGTGTCTACAATATAGATCTACAATATAGATCTCCAAACGCACTCTTGGTAGCGTAAAATTCGCAGTTTTTTACTAGAGAAAAAAAAAGAAAAAAACACGGAGAAGGTAATATTGTGACAAAAAGAAGTGTTTATTCTAAATAAAAATGAAGCGAAAAAATACATTCGTATGTTTATTTCCGAAACACGAATATTGTTTGTGCAGGAGGACTACTGATGCGTTTCTATTTCTTTCATGACCTTATTTTTAAACAGGCAGGCAACATGAGTCTCTGTCAACCGTATCTGTATAAATTTATTTTAGAGCTACATAAAACAAACGAAAATCATTTCGATTGCTCAGTATGCCTATACCACTTATTCTTCACAATCACAAGTGCCAAGAAAAAGCAAGTAGAAGAAAATCGGCTCCGTAATGTGTCGAAAAACTGTAGTCTTGCGTCGAGAGAGAATGAATAAAACGTTTATTTCATGTTCTGCGCGAGAAAAACGGGGAAAGGTATTCTGGAGGCGTTGAGTGAGAGTGCCTCGATACGTGCAGAGTAGGCGAGGGAGTGCATCGAGGCACGTGAGACATGAGCCCTGTCTGGCAGTTATCTTGAAAAACAAAGCGCACGTCGTGCGCTCCTGTCTCAGAGGCAATAAGGTGTAGCACGCGAAGCGACGGGAAGGTGCCACCACAGTGCCGTCCTAGAGAAGAATCGGAACACTTGCCTTTTGATACATGGCGTTGCATTGTCAGTGCGCATGATAATTGCTACGGTTTTTAGAATTACTTATGTATGCCTTCTCTAGCATAAAGTGACACACCAAGGAATATACGCGTTCATAATTCACTTCACATACGCGCAATCTTTTCCTTTTATTGGATAATCACAAAAGTATTACACCGAAAATTGAGCAATATTGGTGAGTGCTGCAAATGGGGTGAAATTGTAGCAGTTTTCTGTATCATAGAAATCATACTATGTAAATATTGGCCGCTGAAGCCTTTTCACGGCCCAGCAAGAAAAGGTCTTACCAACTGCTAGATGACATACCCGTCCTCGTTTTCACTCTTTTGTTAAGAAATTCATTAGCCTCCCCGGGAGGAAAATAAATAGCTAAGTTTGGCATCCATTTTTCGCAAGGAAAAAGTGTATTAATTTGTGCATTTTTTCATATCTTCTCTAAATCATGATCCACTGAGGACATTTATGTCGTTGCAACATAAAATAGTAAAGTATGACCAGAAAGCGTTGTCTTTCTGCATTTCTCTTTCAATAAATATATATATATATATATACATATATATATATATATAAATATATCAAAAAGTATATGTAAATAAATAAATAAATAAATCATGTACATGTATACACCCTTAGTGAACGCATGGGTGTGCGGCATAGTGGTGAAAACACTCGCCTTCGGACCATAAGGGCGCGGGTTCAAACCCCAGCGTCGAAAGAAAAAAAAATCTTACTTTTATTTATGCTGAAGACATTCTCCGGTCTGACCAAACACTCATGACGCTCAAAGCAGCGCACTAGCTGTGCCACAGGGCCCTACGGGAGTGTCCGCTCTTTATGTAAGTGTGTTTCTCTATGCCTGTATCACCTCGGGTGACAAACAGACAAGTCCGCCGACAGACAGACAGACAGAAAGACCAAAATGCTTACGTCGAACGTTCCGATGAAAGAATATCGCCTTTAAAAAGCACGGGCTTAGATTCATAAAGCTTACTAAACATGGTATCGTAAGTTGCCACAAGTCAGTATAGTGATATCTGAACTACGAACCTGTTCACGTGATTGTTCAAATATCTGGGATAAATAGAAATTACACACCCTTAACGTGCGCTTGTATATTTTGCAATTCATGCAAGAAAATAGCAGTGCAGGTGCTCTAAATTGAAAGGAGGCCTGTGGCAGAGCAAAGGAATTCGGTGGTCATAGGTTGTGAAGGAAGGCATCGTCAGAAAATTAAACTAATAAATCGACAGCATTTCTGAACGAACTGCAGGCATTTTGAGCATGTTCGTCTGTTTTCGTAATGTCGGCTCCAGCAGGCGGCTCCTGTTCGCAAATTTTTCGACGCAAGATTCTATTTTTTCTTCGTCTGAAATGATACTCCAAATGGCCAAGTTTTAAACCCATCCACAGCACCCATTATTAATCCTCAGGGTTCGGCGTTCATATTCGTGCAATTGTCGAATAAAAAGCAAATATTCCGCATATCAGAGGCACAAGAACAGCAGGTCAATATTCCGTATATTTCTCTCCATACTAGAGAAGGCATACATAAGTATATCTAAGGACCGTAGCATTATTCAGGCTGCGCTGACAATGCAACGCTATGAACGAAGAGGCTTTTCCAACACTTCCTTAAGACGACACGGTGTTGGCACTTACTGAACATCACCTACCCAACATCAAATAAGCAGTTTTTTTGAAATGCGAAGCATTTCTCTGCAAACTTTGGTGAGTTTGAGCATATCCATCTACGAATCTATCTATCTAGCCGCTTACGTTTGAGTGCTTTCGTGGTCACACCCCTTAACGTGGCATGAACAAAAATTAGCATAGCAGGTTAAGATGGTTTGACGAATATGACGCGCTGGTCAAGACATGACTATTGTCACAATCCTGTCGCGTACTTCGTCGAACACTTCCCGCCAGACACTGGCGCATGCCCGAGGGCGGGTATGTGCTGCTTGTATGCTGGTATGTGTAACAGGTGATTGACACTTAGTATCTACCTGGAACGACGAAAATAAACATGGGCAATTTTAACGCGTGAGCCCCAATAAATACCCAACATCGGTAGCGTCGACCCAATGAATGCAAAGAATAAATTTCAGGGTTGCAGCTGGAATCGAATCCAAGAATTGTGCGTTGAAATGAAGCATTTGAAAGCGTTGAAATGAAGCATTGAAATGAAGCATGAAATGAAGCTACGCCAGGTCTCAGAACTACTTTTCAAATAGATGCTAATTTCCGCGAACGTCAATAGTGGCTGCAGCGCTGCCTATTCAATTTTATGAACAATACGTATGTACTCTTTTGATACAGCCGTCACGTCGCGTTAACGTAAATTGTGGTTAGTGGCCATGCGCTGAAGTTCATTTATGTCGCAATGTCCAGGGTCAGCATCAGTGCTTCATATCAGCTTTAGGTATTGCCGATACACATGTTCCAGATGGCATCGTTGCGCAAATGCGAACAACTGGTTAGATAAAAATCAACAAATTTTCAACGTATACCTGTGCATGCAACATTAATGCATATATCTAGCGCCATTCCTTAACGTGTCACTCAATAAAAAATTGCAACACTCGTCGGTCACCTTTTTTCGCAGGCTTTGCACAACGTTCAATTCCAGGTACGTTTCATCTGCTGAATTTTTTCACTCTCTCCAGACACGAGCTTTTTGTTTTTCGATAACATTTGCAAATAAACACGCCGATACGGGTTCATTTTTTTTCCTCTTGACATCTCCTTGATTCTCCTTCATCTTTTTTCTTTATTTTAACATTAGCCTTATCTGCCTCCCTGTCTGCTCACTTGTCTGTCTGTCTGTCTGTCTGTCTGTCTGTCTGTCTGTCTGTCTGTCTGTCTGTCTGTCTGTCTGTCTGTCTGTCTGTCTGTCTAATTTCGCGTTTACGTCAGAGCGCTCTTATGATTGTGTGTGACACATATAGACATGGCACGGGCCGCTGTACAAAGATAAATGCCGCATGTGAGACTGACGATTATATGTGCCCCTGAATCGTGAAGGCAGCCATTAGTACGTTGATTATGAGGGGATTAGAGAAAGAAGCACCGGGCAGCCAACAGCAACAATCCTACCTCAGAGTTCTGCGTGACAACAAGTGAGCGTCTGATGGCAAAGCCCTGTCTATCTAATTTTATAGCAAAGTATGTACACACGTTAAACATGTAGGCCTATGACACAGGCGTCATGCCGGATCAACGTTGTGGTTGCAAGATGGATTTCATTTTATAGCAGGCTAATGAAAATATTACTTATTCATTCCTATGATTCAGCAAGCTATGTTTGACCGTTGTTCTATGTTGGGAGAATATGCTAATAAAATTCCCCTGTGTTGCTCACATTGTTACATTGAAAATAACAAATCTGTTTCAATAATACTAACGTCTCTTGTATAACGTGAGTGAATACGTTATGACAGACCGTAAGTCGAATAGCTTTTTTACCAGTAAACGTCCGTTAGAGGACGTTCCTAATAAAGCCACGACAAGCATGCGAATACTGCACTGAACATCAATCCACCTCTAAACACTTGCTTCGAATAAACAGCGAAGGATAAACATTTGTTTCTGAATACAATTCATGCAAAAAACTTCACGGACTAACGCAAAAACGATTTTTCAGCCTGCCACTCCAGGTGCTGGTTGTGTGCACGGTCGTAGTGGTGTCATTACGCAATTGTGAACGAGCATTTGTCACATTTTCATGTTTTCTGCGTACGTGGATGCGTGTGACGTTTCTACGCATCAGAACTCACTACTACACTTATCTTCCTGGTAAATTTCATATGATAATAAGAGTGCCACATAGCAATTATCTTTATTTATCTTTCGCAGATCATTAGTACCCTATTTTCGTGGAATCTGCAAAAGATTTTTGCGCATGTTTCATACAAGTACGGTAGTACTTTGAACACCAGGCAGTGCAGAGTTACTAGTAGGCGTGTCACAGCAATGTGGATACTTTCCAAGGGAAGTAATTGCCATCGTTTAGTGAGGGCGCTACTCCTTCATTTCGTGGAAGGTGCAGTGTGTGTACGCAGTAGGCACATTTTTTGCTTTTTTATGTTAGCATCAGGACATAGATATATTCGGAATATAAATAGAATGAAAAGTAAGGTGGGGATGCAAGATAAAACAATGAATATACTCGTTGCCATAAAATTTCCAGCTAGGCATAATAACTCAACCAAGCTTTCACACTTTGCATTTTCGGAACAACTTGAAAAATCACTCTGGTATGAAAAATTATTACTTTTTTATTGATTCAGTATAAACAAGAAATCTTATAACTATATTATAGAATTTAACGCTTCATATTTACCTTCATGTTGACGCATTGGACCTGTAGGGTAGGAAGTGAGATTTGAAGAGTTGCATTTCATTTATATTTCTTAATCTTTGCTGATACTGCTTCATTCGTTTCTTAACATCTGTTGTTCCGTTAGCCTATTGGTATTTCTGTGGACAAACCACGCCTCCAGTGTTCGAGAAGCTTCAAGACTGTAGTAGATAGTTTTTGAGATTACGCTCACTTCGCGAACATTACAAATTATTTCGGAACCTACGCGGCTGCTTGCGATAACGCTAGAGTATTCCAAAGCCCGTGTATAAATGCTGACGTGCTTCACCACTTGTCAGATTATCAACTGCCGACTCTGTGTTCGCCGCTGTCAGTGCCAGTTTGTATAGCTGTAGTCTATCGTTCAGCTTCCTGGTTGCAGGCTCGGCCGATTTACAAGTTTGATTTCGTGCCGTATACAGTCTGCCACCTTCGTCCGCGTCGCGACCCTGTGGCAACATACACAGTACAAACAAGAAAGAAGACAAATGATACACATTAGTAATTAATAAATATGCGCTAAGCCAGCTATGAAATATATGGCATTGCTTCTACAGGGGCAGGTGCCGCTCTACACAAACGGCCGCAAATAGTAACCGAAACTTAATGCGTATGTTTTGGCTTGAACTTCAGTTGCTCCTTCTGACGGAAAAGTGTTCCGTACTTTGTGGCACGAAGTGATATATATTCTACACCTGCTGCACATAGAGTTACTGTATATGCTACCTTAAGGTAGTAGAGTTGCGTATGGGTCCGTCATATTGCCTACTGAGACGTCCAAGTCATGCAGAAAATGCATCCCTTCTGTCAGCAGCACTCCCGTTCACATGGCCGAGTTCACTGGCAGCGTCTCGGCGTGCATACAAGAAGCGCCACAAGAGCCCTGAGCGTGTCTGCTTGCTTTGTTGCCATGCGGCATTGATTGTATTAACAATAAAAGAGAACAAAAGTAAGCTCGTGAGCCTGGAACGCGTGGCGCTGGTCGCAAGAACCCGTGTGTCCGTAAAGTTGGCTTTCTCTAAAATGGACGTTTTTTGCGCACGTGAATGCGCTGGTAGAATGAGGGCTCTAGCGGCGAGTTCTATGAGCAGCGCAACTATGCTACCTAAAGGTGGCATATAGAGTAACTCGAGCTTCACAGTTCTACCAAGAATATTTTCAGGCCTGATTACTGCCGCCGTGAAGTCACCTAATTGTTTTGCCCGAGCGAGCGCGCGCACGAGAGGCTGTGAATTCGTTGTCGCTATCATCTCCCACTAAAATATAAAGCTTTCGCGATGGTTTCAGAGGCTTAAGAGCTACGTTTTGCATTTTGCGTCATAAAAGGCGCTAGTTTAACCAATGTATTGCGCTTGAAAGCGTTTGGAGATTAATCTGTGGGCCGTGTCTTCAACAAAAAAGTCAAACTGTGCCGTGACGTGTAGTAAATCTATATTCGAAAACATTGAATGACAAACAATGTGGCGAAAGAAATATTGTAATTTCATTCAATATTTATATACACAAACGCACGCACACACAAAATTTATCGAACATCCAGAGAAACTGTTCCTATCATTTGCAAAGTTTCTAGAGTTTTATTTCTGGTCTTTCCAACATCTCTCTTGAAGGACGCGTAAATATGCAGGAGAGAGTGTGCTTCGGCTACATGTGTGTTATTCAGCACAATATTAGGGTGATGACTATTGCAACAGAAAACAAAATCTCTCGTTTCAGAAAAATCTCTTGTGGCCGACAAAACAAGCGGCGTTTACTCTATTCCTCTGGCCCCTCTTGCACTCGTAGTGGCGCGTATACGCACATACTACTGAGGGCCTGCAGAAAATAATAAAACTGGGTCTAGAGGAAAGCCTCCCTGGGCGCTTCTACTATCTATCTATCTATCTATCTATCTATCTATCTATCTATCTATCTATCTATCTATCTATCTATCTATCTATCTATCTATCTATCTATCTATCCGCCTACAGCTCTCGTAGTCATTTCGATAATGATATACATAAAAAATTGGTATGACATAACATGAAGGTACGAAGATCATAAGCGTCTCATCATAGCATGAAAATCATGACATATTTGTCATGAATGTTATAACTTTATTTTCTGGTCTTGCTGCTCTTGGGGTGGTTTCGCTAACACGACATGTTGCAAAACTGGTAAGGTAAAGATGACAGCATGGCGAACACAAGTGACAGAACCTAACGAGGAAATAATGACATGCATATTATGTAAGTAATGACTACATGCCACGCTCATAGTGCGCTCGCGGCCGTTTCACTAATTTCACATATACCAAATTTTGTGTTACGTGACGTCAATGCATGACGAATGTATAGGTCTATTGCAAACATGATGATCATGACATGCATGGTATGTAACAACATGACGAAAGGCCACATTCATAGTTCGCTCGCGGTCATTTGCCTATCATTACACATACCAAATTGATCATTGCGGGATGTGAATGGAGGACGAAGGTAGGTGACTGGCGCAAACGTTATAATCATGAGAGGCGTGTCATGTAACAACATGACTACGCATAAACGTAACAACCGAAAAAGCAAGGGGGCTTGAGTCCCCCACTGAAAAAAATGGGGGAATCTCAGCCCCCCCCCCCCGCTTTCGACAATGGTCACTCTTCAGCGCACGCGGGGGAAACCAACAATTAAGACGCAGTTTTTCATCACAACAGTAATCACTCAATTAGGTTCTTACAGGAGAATAGAATGGGTACAAGGCTATGTAGCTAACGTGGTTGCTTGGGCGAGTAGGTACGACATAATTCACATAAAAAACACCGCCATTAACGAGGGACAAGAGAAAGAAGGAGACAGACAGTGGCACTGGCTGTTTTTTATGTGAATTAAGGCTATGTACGACATGAGGAATTTTCGCCAGCGTTTCCGCAGTGATGGTGTTTCTTGTATTGTAATCTCAAATATATATATATATATATATATATATATATATATATATAAACAACAACTGCAAGAGCGAAAAATTGAAAATTTGGCAGTATATCTATAGAGTGAATGATGGAGAGTGGGGCAAAGCATTCGTCCGTCCATGCGTGCGTCTGTGTGACCGTCCATGCGTCCATCCGCCCGTCCGTTCGTGCGTCTGTTCATGCGATGTCCGTCCCTGCGTTCGTCTATGCATCCGCCCCTGCGTCCGTTCATGCGTCCGTCCAAGTACCACCACTGCAACACTCCAAGTACCACCATTCAACACTCCAAGCACCACCATCTCGTATCTTTTCATCATATATTCCCCAGATAGAAGCACCGCCATCCAGCCAACATTCCAAGGACTAAACGAAAGGTGGCACACGCACACTTCCTTACGGCTTGCGCTTCGGGTCTACTTCCACCTTTAACCACCTCGAGTTCTTGGTATATACTAGTTCACTGTATTCATGGCACTGCGGCCCAACATTCGCTAAACCTTGCTAAAACTAACTAGGTTACACTCAGCGAGTATAACGTAGCATCGTTTTCCTGTCAGATAGTGCTGAATAAATATGGCAATGGCTGCTAAAGGGGATCGCAGCGTGCGCGTTAACTAAAAACCAAATGCTCCTGTCTCTCATTCCCAATCAGCAGTCATTGGCATGTACATTGTGTTTTTATTCTTCAACAATGCACCGAAGAAATCTCTCACCGGCACCACCTTGGAGGCCAAATTGTTATACTCTTTACATACTACAATGGCTACGAGAGATGAACGGGGGCCGCTAAAAGCAGCTTCGCCCCAAAAAGAGAAAGAAGGAGGCACTTGAGTGGTGACTATTTGGTGGTGTCAGTTTAGCGCTGGCTTTTCAGTGTGAATAAACCCATAACATGCGTAACTTGTTGGCTGGAGGTGCTGAGTTATTCGCCGGCCCGGACCCCGCAGCAGAAGATCATCGAAGAGGTAGACGCCTAGCTGGGCTACCCGCGGACAACATCAGCGTGACGGACGACACAGCAAAACTGTTGATGGGCTACGCTACTGCATTAACCAATGCCACCGACATGGCACACTGTGGCCGTCGACCTCGACAGCCTAACTACTGAGCGCCTGAACCACAGATATTCTCAGGTAAAACTGATGAAGTCGAGGATGCTTGGCTAAAGCACTACGACAGAGTGAGCCGCTACCACGAATGGCGTGTGCTGGCGAACCTCATGAACGTCGTAATCTTCCTTGCCGGGACCACTTTGCTTTGGTTTGAAAACCATAAACATGTGTTCACCTGTTTGGATATAGTTGTTGAGGAACTGAAGGCCTGATTTGGGGACATAAGTTTTATGAAAAAGAAAGCTGAGCAAACGCTCTCACGTAGGACTGAGTTGACCGGCGAAATGTGTATGACCTACTTGAAGAAGTATTGAAGCTTTGCGGGATGGTCAACGCAAATATGTCTGATGAAGATTAAGTCGGCCATTTGTTAAAAGGCATCGCCGAGTACGTGTACAATTTTCTCATAACGAAAAAAAAGTCGAAAACTCCTGCTATCAGGCAGAAGTGTCACGCATTCGAGGCTTTGAAGACCCGGAGAATTTCACCCAAGTTCGGGCGCTAGGACAATGTTCTCACTGTAGCAAGTATGGACATCGCAACCTGCCGAGACCTTCCCTTCCTTGTACGTCAGGTAGTTGGAAAATTGCTTGCACGGCTTCCAGCAGGTGACGCTCACCACCAATGCTCGTTTGCCGCGTGCCCCGAACCACCTCTGTACAGGATGCGAGATCGCCACGTCGAAACCCGACCGCATACAAAAGCGGCAGATTTCACCCCGCGGCTTCCGTCTTCACCGACAAGTCACGGTCACCACCGGATGTCATCATCTTGACGTGCCTCTGTGAACCCTCGACCATTGTCGACCAGGTCTCTGTCAGAAAACTACTATCCGCCGTCACGAAATGATCCTGCAGAGCACGACCCGTCCTCACGTACTTCTAGCGCATCTGCTCCTGCTAACGTAAGTACGTCAAGAAGTCCCCGTTTGCTACACATTCGGTCTCCCAGGGCATGTTTCGCGCTTCTGTCCCAGCCGGCCACCTGCGCCACCACGTTTTTCGACATACCCTGCTCGTATGCGCCTGCGTAATCACGTTTTTCTACGTACCCGGCTTCTATGCACGAAACCTTGACCTCTCACCTGGGTGACCACAGTCCCCGACAGCAATGACCTAATAAATCTCGCAGCGAGATCTCCACATCCGAGCGAAGCCTCACGCCGCTTCCAACACGTTCCCGTCGGCCACCGTCACTGCGTCATCGGTCGCTGTCCTCGAGGAGGTGCTTACACGCTACGCGGGAGTCTTTCATTTCACCCATTGTAAGCATTGTTCTATGTTGCCCGAATCCCGTATGAGCCATGGCCTCAACACGGGAGATGCTATACCAATACGCCAAAAACCCTATCTTGCATCTACGTCAGAACGGAAAGTGATTGCTGACTAGGTCAACGACATGCTGCAGAACGGCGTTATTCAGGAGTCAAGCAGTCCCTGGGCATTTCCTGTCATATTCGTTACAAGAAAGACAAGTCTTGGCGATTTTGTGTCGACTACTGCTGTCTCAATGCCGTCACAAAGAAAGACGTGTATCCGCTACCTCGCATCGATGATGCCATTGATTGCATACACTCGGCCGCATACTTTTCATCCGACGACCTAAGCTCTGGATACTGGCAGATACCAACGCATCCATCTGACAGAGAGCAGACTTTTTTTTGTCACGCGTGATGCAATATTGAATTTAACATTATGCCGTTCGGCTTATGTAATGCGCCAGCTACCTTTGAGCGATTCGTGAACTCCATTCTACGTGGTCTAATTTGGGAGACATGTTTTCGTCACCTCGACGACGCAACTACTTTTGGCAAGACAATCCACGAACACAACCAATAGCTGAGCGTTGTCTTAGACTGCGTCAAACAAGCTGGTCTCGTTTTGAACGCAAAGAAGTGTAAAATAGGTAAGCGTCAAGCCCTTGTGCTCAGATATCTAGTCGAGAGGGACGGTATATGACCAAGCCCGCAAAAGATCAATGCTGTCCGCAACTTCAATCAACCATCGACTGTGAAGGATCGTCGTAGCTTCTTGGGCATGTGTTCTTAATTTCACCGGTTTATCAAACACTTAGCCCAGCTTGCTCATACACCTAAAGCTTTCTCCAAAAAACGCCTCATTCTGATGGACCGTTCAGTGTGAGGCAGCGTTTGAGCAGCTGAAGTTTTTGCTTAATTCTGGACCCCTCTTGCGCCATTTCAAACCAGAGACACTCACGGAACTGCATACAGATGGTAGTGGTAATGGTGTTGGTGCTGTGCTGGTTCAGTGTCAAGACTGCCGCCAGCATGCCGTCCCATCTGCAAATCGTACACTGACTAAGGCTGAGAGGAATTATACAGAACTGGAATGCCTCGTGGTTGTTTTCTTCGTCGAAAAGTTTAGATCTTATTTTTATGGCCGACAATTCAAGATCGTCACAGATCATCACTTTCTTTGTTGGCTCGTCGGACTACGCGACCCAGCTGGCTGGTTGGCTCTTCGGGCCTTGCGGCTTCAAGAATATAACTTTTCAGTGACCTACAAGAGCAGTCGATGCCACGCCGATACTGACTGCTTATCTAGTCTTCCATCGCCGACTGTGGATACAAAAGGTGACTATTTAGATAGCTACCCGGCTGCAATCTCCTCCAACTGCCCAAATTTGGACGCCCTCAGTCACGAGCAACAGCGTGACCCTTCGCTGAAACCAATGATCGATGTGGCTTGTATCTCTAAACGCGCCACGCCATTCGTGATTTATGATGCCCTACTATATCGCAAGAATTACTCCAGATATGGTGCCACACTACTCCTCGTCGTGCCAGAATGCCTGCGTTTTGCGGTATTCCAAGCCATGCCCGATGAAATCACGTCTGGGCACTTTGGATTTTCCCGGAATCTTCATCGTATCCGACCACTTTTCCACTGGCCTCGACTCTGTAAGCCCACCTAGAACTACGTAGCGAGTTGCGATGTCTGCCAACGCCACAAACAGCCTACTATGCCATTGGCGGGCCCACTGCAACCAGTTAAGCCACCGACATCACCGTTCAAAAAATTGCCATAGATTTACTGGGCCCCTTCCCCAAGTCAGGCTGCCGCTGAATTATTGTGTGCGCAGATAACCTGGCGCGGTATAGAGAAACTATGGCGGTTGCCCCGCCACGGTGGTCTAGTGGACAAGGTACTCGGCTGCTGGCCCACAGGTTGTGGGTTCGAATCCCGACTGCGACGGCTGCATTTCCTATGGAGGCAGAATTGTTGTAGGCCTGTGTGCTCAGATTTGGGTGCACGTTAAATAACCCCAGGTGGTCGAAATTTCAGGAGCCCTCAACAACGGCGTTTCTCATAATTATATCGTGGTTTGGAGATATTAAACTCCACCTATAAATCAATCAACGATGGCGGTTGCTTCAGCCATATTATCTAATGTGTCATTGTTTCTTCTGCATTCGATTACACTCCCTCATGGGGCCCCTGGTGTGGTGGTAAATGATCGCGGCCGGCAGTTTACCGCTGACGTTGTCGAATAGTTGCTACGGCTTTGTGGGTGTCAGTATCGCCATTCTACACCATACCACCCTCAGACCAACGGTCTCACTGAGCTCAAACAATCGTCCCATTATCAACATGCTTTCAATGTACCTCGCAGCGGATCACAAGAACTGAAATGACGAATTACCTTTTGTTACATACACCTTTATACCACCAAATACGAGGTCACGGGTTATACGCCTTTTTTTCTTTTCTATGCTCGTCATCCCCGAAAGTTTCTCAATAGCAAACTTCCTTTCTCGGCAAACAAAAACGCCAGTGTCAGGCAGACTTTGTGTCACGCCGAAGAAGCTCGTCGACTTGCTCGGCTCCAAACTCGTTCCGCCCACGTTCGCGCCAAAGACCGTTACGACGCAAAACACCCGCCCGTACCTTTCGCTACGGGTGATTCTGTCTGCCTGTGGATGCCTGTTTGAAAGAAGGGACTTTACCGGCAGTTTTTTTTTTCTAAATACTCAGAACCACTCATCACTACTCAGTGCTTGAGTGACGTCACTTACGTCGTTGTGAAAGTGACAGCTAAGAACCGGCATTCGCGTAGGACGCAAAATGTGCACATTGCCCGTTTAAAGCCCTACAACAACCGATCACTTCTCCTCGCTTGGTTAGCTTTGTCTTGCCCGGAGGAAAATGTAACACGGGCTGAGCGAGCGAAAAAGATGAAGAAGGACGCGCTCGAGCGGTGACTATGCAGCAGTGTCTCTCTTGAGCGCTGGCTTTTCAGGGTAAAAAAAACCCATTCATAACACACACACACACACACACACACACACACACACACACACACACATATATATATATATATATATATATATATATATATATATACACGTAGATTATAAAGGGTCTGGGTTCGGTTGCCTTAGAATTAAGGAAAATGAAGTATATATGCCACTAAAGAACTGTTCATTGGTGAAGTTTCGATCGGAGACCGATCTTCATCAGACGAAATTTAGTAGGCTCTGACGCGTTTTTATGCCAACTTCCAGCCGAGAGAGAGCGAGAGAAAAAGAAAAGAAAAAAGAAAAAAAAAGAAAAAAGAAAAAGAAAGCGAGAGAAAAAGAAAATTCTACATATACTAGTGGCCCACTACCCATCATGCACTGATAAGCAGCCGAACGGCCAGGTGTGCGTACTACGCATAGCACGTGCATTAAAAAAAGAAAAAAAGAAAAAGAGAAAAAAAGAGAAAAAAAGAAAACAAAAACGCACCTGGACAGTGGCAATACCACCCTATATACACTGATAAGTAGTCAAACGACCACGTTTGCGTACTATTATTGGCAGGTGCATTTTGTAAAAAAACAATGAGTGGCAAACAACATACAACCATGGCAAGTTTTTGGTCCAGGGGGCTGAATTAAGCAAATTCCAGTGATGAAAGGTATGACTCCTCAGGTTCACCTCTCATCATCTTTCCCGGTAGCTTGTAAAGAATACCACTGCACATTCCTTGCAATCATTGTCGCCTTGCAATCATTGTCGCTGTCGCATTCTACCTGTTCCCCCCCCTTCATAGTTGCTCTTGAAGCCTGGTGAAGAGGGCTACGTCAGAACGATGTGATAAATTTAAAAAGAAGAGAAAAAAAGGAAAAAAGGGAAAAAGAAAAAAAGGAGAGAAGAACAGCAAACAAGCGCTACGCGTGTCAAAGCTCCGCACGTGCAGGATAGGCATATGCCACGTAACTACGATCTCTGGTCTGTGGCTCAAGAATATTAAATATATACTGGATGTTGTTTTTCACGTTTTTACCTCGGGGCTTAGATGTGTCATTATACTTCGTTTAGTGTTCCACCTTTCTCGGAATGCGCGTGCCCATGCCGCACGTCCGAACACGTGCTCCGGGCGAAATCAGAAAACAAGAAAATTGATAATTAAGGAAACAAAACAGAGAGAATAAGAAGAAGGAAAGAAAAAAAGAAAACTAAAACGTTTGGTTGGGATAAATATTATCCCGAATCTTCCAGAGCGCGAATTGAAGAAAGTATGCCTGGAGTTTATTTAGACCAGCTTTAAATGTATTAAATTTATAAATCATGTATGATTCGCGCTGTTCACTAGCACAAGGGAACGTGAACAACGCGAATCATATATATATATATATATATATATATATATATATATATAAAATGGGAATGATGTGTTTACTTAAGAGCTCGTTTTTACGTCTTTTGACACAATAATTATACGATCTAACAGACAAAAATAAGAAGGTCTCGTAATGGCAAGCTATGTGTGGTTAGGTTGTATACAAGGGACTATTGATCAACTGCCAGCTCGTAAAAAGCTCACATGCTACGTGACGCCAAACAGGCTCATAAAGGGTGTGCCAAACTCACCACCATGGCTACGGGTGGCGCTGACTGACACTGCCACGTTTCGATTCGCATATATACCCAATAAAGTGGCTGGGAGGAGAGCCGCCGTGGTAGCTCAGTGGTAGCGTCGAACGCGTGATTCGAAGGTCGCAGGTTTGGTTCCTGTTCACGGCAAGTTATCTTTTCACCCACTTTTCTTTCTTCACATTTACATTACATTTGGGTCTAATAACTTCCACTTTTCATTCATTGGCATTACTGCCTATGAGATCTATATATATATATATATATATATATATATATATATGTATATATATATATATATAGGAAAAATAAGTATACACCTCTAAAAACTATTTATTGGTGACGTTTCGATCGGACACCGATCTTCATCAGACGAAATTTAGTAGGCCCTCACGCGTTTTTATGCCAACTTCCAGTCGAGAGAGAGCGAGAGAAAAAGAAAATAGAAAAAAAGTGAGAGAAAAAGAAAAATCTATATATACCAGTGTCACGGGGTCATGACGTGGCCGAAGACAGGAGACTTCGTTTTGGGATTTAACTGTTTATTTGGGCGAACCTGTGCCCGGTAAATGGAAAGTCCAATTACAGCAGCAGTCTCGCACAGATAGCAGTCTCGGACTGATAGCGGCGAACGGAGCGTCGGCCTTCGATCAACAACTGACAAGCGGCGAAGCGCGTCGGCATTTATACTCTTGCCGTCGAATGTTCTAGCGTTATCGCTGGCGGTGGCGTAGGTTCCAGAAAAATCTGTACCGTTCGCACAGTGGGTGTGATCTTATCGAAATGATCTACTACAGTCCGGAACCTTCTTGAAAACTGCAGGTGCGGTTTGCGCTGAGAATTTGGTTGTGTTTTGGGACGATAACAAAAACTTGGGAAATGGAACGTGGCATTGCCCCCCTCTGAAAAAAGGCATCGTCCCGATGCTTTAACTAAAGATGAAAGTACAATAATAACGCAAGAAAGGACATTGAATAAATTACGATACAACAATAATACAAAAAAAACACTGTTTCAGTTTGTTAACGCGCATGAAACGGCTTGAGGCGCGCGACATGGACGACTTCAGGTCGCGATCGGCGTCGTTGAGAGTTCGTGATGCCGTCGGGGACAACCTCGTAATCAAGTGGGCCGAGACGTCGAACCACCCTATAGGGTCCGAAGTACCGTCGCAGAAGCTTTTCACTTAGTCCACGTCGGCGTATCGGCGTCCACACCCAAACACGTTCACCGGGCTGGTATTCCACGAAGCGTCGTCGAAGGTTGTAACGGTGGCTGTCGGTCGTCTGTTGATTCTTGATACGGAGACGCGCAAGTTGTCGGGTTTCTTCGGCGCGTTGAAGGTACTCGCTCACATCGAGGTTTTCTTCGTCGGTGACGTTGAGTAACATGGCATCGAGCGTCGTTGCCGGGCTCCTTCCGTAGACCAATTTGTATGAAGATATCTGCGTCGTCTCCTGCACCGCCATGTTGTATGCGAAGGACACATACGGAAGAATGGCGTCCCACGTCTTGTGTTCGACATGGACGTACATTGACAGCATGTCGGCGATCGTCTTGTTAAGCCGCTCGGTGAGGCCATTGGTCTGTGGGTGGTACGCTGTCGTCCGGTGGTGGTTTGTTTGGCTGTATGCCAAGATCGCTTGAGTTAAGTCGGCAGTGAATGCCGTTCCTCTGTCGGTGATAAGGACCTCCGGGGCGCCGTGACGTAGGACGATATTTTCGCTACCTCGGATGCACTGCCTTTTGGCAGGGCTTTTGTCTCAGCGTAGCGGGTGAGGTAGTCGGTAGCTACCACGATCCACTTCTTTCCGAAAGCCGACGTCAGGAACGGCCCCAGTAGGTCCACACCAGTGTAGCGAAACGTCGGGGTTGTTCAAGTTAGGTGCATCGGACGACCATGGAGACGAATAAGTGTGGGTGAAACTCCGCGGAGGCAATCGATGAGAAGTCAACACGATGATTTCGGGGAGCACTCATTGGGGGTTCATTTAGCTAACACAACTTCAATTTACAAAATGCACTGGGTCACAAAGACAAAACATAGAAAATGGTGGCATACCCCTCGGCCGGCATGGCCTGGTCTCCGGTGGTGAGATCCGCCGCTTACCCCCGACTCCGCTCCGCTCACTTTTCAAGTTCAAACATCCTCTTTTTAACCCTTGGTCGAACAAAGAGTCTTCACAAAAACCAATCACATGTTGGGACTCGCAGCATCACAACCAATCACAGAAACACTTTCATAAAAGGCGCTACATTTGTAAAAACCTCCTTACCAAAATGAAACACGCAAAGGGAAAGGTCCTCCGCACGTGACACTCTCTCCCATACCAAGCCGTGCTGCCTCCTTCGGCCCACTACCGTCGGCGGCCGTTCCCACGCTCGGGCCCCGTAAGTTCTTTCGTTAATTGTTGCTTTCTAGAAGCGTCCTTAAGAGCGATGGGTACATTATTGCTTACCAGGTGTACATGCGACAGCGAGGCGCCCCGACATCCTAACAATAGCGCAGCAGAATTTGGTCGTTTACCTGCCGCCACTATGTCTCGGTCAGGCGAAGGGGTCGCGTCCCCATGTCATTCTCAATGACACGCGTGCCTGTTAACAATGGCTTAGACTCAGACGTTGGCGCCGGACCTGCCTCTCGCTAGACGCTTTTCCGAGTAAGCTTTCCCCTTCTAATCCCGAACGGGGCGACCTTAACTGCTCCGTTTGTAAGCCGTAAATGCAGCGTGTATGCGCCTGTCCCAGGCTGGAAAACGCGATTTACCCCACATTCCATTAAAGTCAAAAGCCGAAGCTCTGTAATGGCCAGAGAAACAAACCCAAAGGTAGAAGAGTACAAAGAAAGACTTAAAAAAGAAGCAGAGGAGTTGGTTTTGCACAAATTTCCTGAGAAGATACTGGAACTGGAAGCCTTGCTCTCGCGACACCTCCCCCCCTACGAAAAAGAGTGCCCCACTCGTTTTATCTGCAAAACACGACAATAAATAGACTAATTATACAAAAAGGTTTTGCATTAAACAAGTGTGTGAGATGCTTATTTAAAGACACTTATGCATGTGTATAACAGGTGAGAGGCTTTAAAAAATTACATAAAAACAACAGATGAAAAACAAATCAAAATCATTGGACACAGAAATATATGGGTTCACTCATCGGTACTGCAATACAATTCAGTGTCCGTTTCGTGAGCACTGACATTCTGTTGTGCGTTGTTATTACTTGAAAATGTCTTCCAGTCCGAGTAAAGTTCAGTGTCCGTGTCGTAGCTTTCGCACTGCTGTACTGGAACACTGGTCTGTGTCCGGCGCACACAATGTTGCAAACGGGGTTCTTGACCCACTCGCGAACCGCACTCGCGCACATCACCATTGGAGCCGCACTCGCGCACAACACTTTGATGCAACCCGTGGTCATCTCTCCTTGCACTGCACTCGCGCACAACACTTCGATGCAATCTGTGGTCATCTCTCCTGGCACTTCCCTCGCGCACACCACCACCGAGATCGCGCACCTCATGATTATCATCAGACTCATCGTCCGCGTCGTCGGCATCGGAGCCCAATCGAACGTGGCAGGGCTTTAAACGCGCCACATTCGCAACGTCACGTTTTTTCCCAGTTTGGTCTACCACCTCCCAGTTGTTCTCGGCTACCTGGCGCACAAGACGGAAAGGTCCGTGATATTTGTGAAGAAGCTTCGTCGTCTTCCCTTTCGCCCGGGAGGGAGTCCACAAGTACACCAAGTCGCCCTGATGATAAACAACACTTCGTCGCCTAGCATCATAGCTGCGCTTGTTCTTATCCTGCTGACGCTTCTCCCGTTCATTTACTATTTTTCGAGCCTGCCGCAGCCTGCGGTCCACTTTCATTGCATCCAGGGTGTAGTCGAATCCGCGTTGCGCGCCCGACCCTACATCCACCGGTAGTGTCGGTTCATGTCCGTGAAGAAGAAAGAAGGGAGTGAATCCAGTCGTCTCGTGGGTGGAAGAATTGTATGCAAAAAGAACGTACGGTAGGAATTCATCCCAGTCGCGGTGGTGTGAGGAAACGTACATGCTGAGCATGTCAGCCAACGTGCGGTTAAAACGCTCGCACAAGCCGTTGGCCTGTGGGTGATATGCTGTTGTGGTGGCATGCTCGCTACCCACGAGCCGGAATATTTCTTCGGTCATGTTGGCGACAAAGTGCTGCCCACGATCGCTGATTACTTTCTCCGGGGCACCATGGCGTAGGACGATTTGTTCGACGAAAGCTCTGGCTGCTTCTGCGGCAGTGGCCGCTGGACACGCGACAGCCTCGACCCATTTCGTATGGTAGTCGGTAATCACGACGATGTAGCGGTTCCCTGCTTTGGATTTAGTGAAAGGCCCAATGAAGTCCATGCCCACCTGCTGAAAAGGTTGACCTGTAGGTGGGATCGGTTGGAGGAAACCGACCGGCCTCCCCGGTGGTTGCTTTCGTGTCTGGCAGTCGGGGCAGGAGAGAACGTACTTGCTTACGTACGAGAACATCTTCGGCCAGAAATATCGGCAACGAACTTTCTCCCATGTGCGCTTGACACCTAAGTGGCCTGCCGTGGTGGCCTCATGGCAGTACCTTAAAATCTCAGATCTCAAGCACTTGGGGACAACGAGCGCAGCACGATCCTCCTGAAACCCTTTCGCCCTTCGATACAGTACACCGTCGATCAACCGAAAGCTCCGTGCCGTTCTTTTAGTTTTCCTGACAACGGGCGCATCCGGGTGCTCGAGGTGCTGCATAATTTCTTTCATCCATGGGTCTGCCCTCTGCTTTTTTCCAACATCCACCTGATCCAGAACCAGCAACGGTAAGGGGTTTTCTTCGCTTACATGCGCGGGATCATGAGGAAGGCGGGAAAGCGTGTCGGCATTTCCATTCTTTAGGCCAGGGCGGTGTCGCAACGTTATGTCGAATTCCTGAAGCAACAGGGACCATCGCATAAGACGACCGTTCGGATTCCTTACTTTCATTAGCCAAGCCAGGCTGGCTTGGTCAGTCACGACCGTGAACTTAGAACCAAAGACGTATGGCCGAAACTGTCCGCAGGCGTACACAACGGCGAGGCATTCTTTCTCAGTGGTACTGTAGTTCATCTCAGCCTTGTTAAGGTGGCGGCTGGCATAGGCGACGACTCTCTCTTGAGTTCCAATTTTCTGTACAAGCACGGCGCCAATGCCGTAATCACAGGCATCAGTGTGCACCTCTATCGGCTTTCCCGGCTCAAACTGACGCAGAATTGGGGCTGTGATCAGCTTCTCTTTGAGGGATTGCATGGCCACTTCGCACGCCGCATCCCAGACGAAAGGAACATCCTTTTTGGTTAAGTTGGTCAGAGGTCGAGAAATGCGAGAGAAATCTTTGATGAATCGCCGATAGTAGTTACAGATTCCGAGAAAGCTCTGTACACCTTTCTTGTTTCGTGGCTTTGGGAATTTTTCGATTGCGGCTACTTTGTCTGGGTCCGGCCGGATGCTTTCACCTGTGAGAATGTGTCCAAGATATTTGATCTCCTGGCGGGCGAAGCTGCATTTCTCGGACTTCAATCGTAAGTTTGCTGCGTCCAAAGCCGAAAACACACTTTCCAAATCTTGCAAATGAGTTGCCATAGTCTTCGAGAAAATAACGATGTCGTCCAAGTAGGCCAAACAAACTCTCCAGAGAAGACCACTGAGGACTTTGTTAATCATTCTCTGGAATGTGGCAGGGGCGTTGCACAGGCCCAAAGGGACAACATTGAATTCGTACAGGCCGGGTCCACAGGCAAATGCAGTCTTTTGCTTATCTTCCTCCTTGATGCCCACTTGCCAGTAGCCTGATGTTAGATCAAGTGTGGTGAAGTATTTTGACCCCTGTAGCACGTCGAGAATGTCATCAATTCGTGGCAGTGGGTGCACATCTTTTTTAGTAACCTCATTGACTCTGCGGAAATCGACGCAGAAACGCCAAGTCCCATTTGGCTTCTTCACGAGCACGGCAGGTGATGACCAAGGACTGTGAGACTCTCTAATTATCCCATCGCGCAGCATTTCCTCTACTTGTTGCTCAATCTGTTGTCTTTCAAAAAGGGAATGACGATATGGGTGCTGATGAATTGGTCGAGAATCACCTGTGTCGATCACATGTTCAGCGACATGAGTCTGCCGGATGGGGTTGTCACTGCTCGTAAATAGATGGCGGTACTTCTCAATGAGCGACAGCAGTTCATCCCGTTCCGACGGCTGTAGGTGATCCCCAGTCTCTATGTGAAACTCTTGAGGCACTCGATCGTTCTCGGGGGCCGTGATTGCCAGCTGTGCGTCATGAATAGATGAAGCCCATCCAAGCTTTGTTCCGCTGAGCAGGTTTACTGGCGACATGGTGGGATTAGCTATGCGAATGAGGCCCCTTCCATGCACGATCCTCGTTATTGTGCGTGCAACCTGAAGTCCGTTTCTAAGCGTGCTGTTCGGTTCGACGAGGTGAATTCCGTCCCTTGCGACCTTTACTTCAATAGCGACTTCTGTGCGAGGTTCAATGCGAATTTGCTCGTGGCACCGCACTGTAAGTACATGATTATGTTCGGGGGCACTTGAGTCTATACGTAGCCGGAAAATTTCACCGTTTAGTTGCAGCTCTTTTTTGGAGAAATCAATGAGAAGCCGGGCTGCTCGACAAAAAGGAAGACCACCGAGTAGCTCGTACGGGCAATCCTTCACCACTAAAAACGTCTCGTGTACTTTGATGGTGCCAATTTCAAGTTTTATTTCAGCTTCACCATTGGGGGTGAGCAAGCCTCCGCCAATTCCTCGGATGAATATGTCTTTTCTCGATTTGAATGAAGCACATATTTTGTTAGCTAATTCTTCTGAGATGACATTTACGGACGAGCCGGTGTCAATTACAAGTTTTGTTTCTGTACCGTTGGCTCGTGTGGGGACTGTGAGAAGCTGACTTTCCGACAATGTGCCGATGGGGTGGCCGGGCTGGCCCCCTAGGCCCGGCCGTTCTCGTTTCCCGAAGGATTAGGCTGCACATTCTGATTGCCTTGGTGCTCAGCCTCATCGTTCCTGTCATCTCGGAACCGCTGCCAGCACTGTTGGGCTATGTGGCCTATGCGGCGGCAAATCTGGCATCGGGGACGCCCGTCGTTGGCACGGGAAGTTCTCCGAGGCCAAGGCATTGGGGGGCGACGCACCTCGTCTTCGATGCCTTTTAGCCGGTCAGACAGCAAAGCAACCGAGTCCGCAATCGTTTTCAGGTCTCTCTCGCGGTCGGCAACCTCCTGCGGGCAACGCAATTCGGCCGCGGTGCAAGTGGCGACACACGTAGGAGGAGGGTGCCCTGTCGCTGCGGCGGGTGCGAACCCTACGGGATGCGCGATGTTTTGCATCCACGACTGTGGTCCGGTGGAATACTGGATGCCAATCGGTTGTAGCCCCGACACACGGCTCATCAAAGCTGCCAGATTTATGCGTTGCAAAATTTGGAGGAATGCAGTGCAGCTCTCCGGGTTTGCGATTATCATTTTCTCCAGAACATCCGGACGTAAACCGCGTATAAGGTGTCGCAACCGATCATCTTCCGTCATAGACGGGTTCACTCTTGCACACAGCTGTACGACGTCATAGTAGTACTGCTCGGGGGTTTCGGACGGCAATTGAGTGCGGTTTTGTAGCCGCAAATAGGCGATCTCGACTGAGTGGCGACTCGTAAAGGACGTTTTTAGTAGCATCGCCCATTCTTCCCATGTATTAGGGGCACCGGTTAGAATTTGAGTGGTGTGCCACTTTTTCGCATCTCCGTCTAAAGCCAGATATAGAAATTTCATCTTCGTGGCTTGGTCCCAATTATTAAGCGACGCTACATGTTCGTAGCAAAGTAGCCATTCGGAAATAGATTCCTCCGGCGCGCCTCTAAAGACTGGTGGTCCGACGAATGGTTTAACTTGGGGGGTAGACATAGCAGAGAAGAAGGTAGGGGGTTCCGTCATAGTAGAGCGGTCAGAGGTAGGTTCCTGATATTTGTTGTTGACTTGGGGCATAATTTCAGAGCGGGACTATTGTTACCGAGCAACCTCCACCACTTTGTAGCGAAACTTCGGGGTTGTTCAAGTTAGGCGCATCGGACGACCAGGGAGACGAATAAGTGTGGGTGAAACTCCGCGGAGGCAATCGATGAAAAGTCAACACGATGATTTCGGGGAGCACTCATTGGGGGTTTATTTAGCTAACACAACTTCAATTTACAAAATGCACTGGGTCACAAAGACAAAACATAGAAACTGGTGGCATACCCCTCGGCCGGCATGGCCTGGTCTCCGGTGGTGAGATCCGCCGCTTACCCCCGACTCCGCTCCGCTCACTTTTCAAGTTCAAACATCCTCTTTTTAACCCTTGGTCGAACAAAGAGTCTTCACAAAAACCAATCACATGTTGGGACTCGCAGCATCAAAACCAATCACAGAAACACTTTCATAAAAGGCACTACATTTGTAAAAACCTCCTTACCAAAATGAAACACGCAAAGGGAAAGGTCCTCCGCACGTGACACTCTCTCCCATACCAAGCCGTGCTGCCTCCTTCGGCCCACTACCGTCGGCGGCCGTTCCCACGCTCGGGCCCCGTAAGTTCTTTCGTTAATTGTTGCTTTCTAGAAGCGTCCTTAAGAGCGATGGGTACATTATTGCTTACCAGGTGTACATGCGACAACGAGGCGCCCCGACATCCTAACAATAGCGCAGCAGAATTTGGTCGTTTACCTGCCGCCACTATGTCTCGGTCAGGCGAAGGGGTCGCGTCCCCATGTCATTCTCAATGACACGCGTGCCTGTTAACAATGGCTTAGACTCAGACGGTGGCGCCGGACCTGCCTCTCGCTAGACGCTTTTCCGATGTAAGCTTTCCCCTTCTAATCCCGAACGGGGCGACCTTAACTGCTCCGTTTGTAAGCCGTAAATGCAGCGTGTATGCGCCTTTCCCAGGCTGGAAAACGCGATTTACCCCACATTCCATTAAAGTCAAAAGCCGAAGCTCTTGTAATGGCCAGAGAAACAAACCCAAAGGTAGAAGAGTACAAAGAAAGACTTAAAAAAGAAGCAGAGGAGTTGGTTTTGCACAAATTTCCTGAGAAGATACTGGAACTGGAAACCTTGCTCTCGCGACACCAGTCTGCTGGAAAGGTCGGCAAGGTGGATCAATTGGCTGCAGAAGTCCCGCTGGCCTTGTCGGCGGTGTCTTGCGTCGCTGACAGTCCCGGCATGTTCTCACATGACGAGTGACGTCGGTGGTAAGACGTAGCCAGTAGTACCTTTCTTGTATCCTCGCGAGCGTGCGAGAAACACCGAGGTGCCCTGCCGTCGGATCGTCGTGCAGGGCCTGTAGGAGTTCTGGTTGCAGAGCTGAAGGCACCACAAGGAGGTACTTAGCTCAAAGCGGTGAGAAGTTTTTCTTTTGTAGAAGACCGTTTCGTAGAAAGAACGACGCAAGTGCGCACTTGAATACCTTCAGGACTTCGGTGGTCCTGCCTTCGAGGTATTCTATCAGGGCCTTAAGTTCCGGGTCGGCCCTCTGTCGTTCAGCGAAGTCGTCGGTAGTTATCATTCCTAAGAAGTAGTCGTCATCCGGGTCGTCGGGTAGCGGTTGGTCGACAGGCGCACGAGAGAGACAGTTGGCGTCGGAGCGTTTTTTGCCGGACTTGTAAATGACAGTAATGTCATATTCTTGAAGTCTCAGGCTCCATCGTGCGAGGCGACCTGAAGGGTCCTTAAAGTGGCTAGCCAACACAATGCCTGGTGGTCGCTCACAACTTTGAATGGCCTGCCGTAGAGATAGGGACGAAATTTCGACGTAGCCCAGATGATGGAGAGGCACTCCTTTTCTGTTGTGGAATAATTTGCTTCTGCTTTGGATAGCGATCGGCTGGCGTAACTAATAACCCTTTCAAGTCCATCAGCCCTCTGCACAAGAACGGCGCCAAGACCTACGCTGCTTGCGTCAGTATGTATTTCTGTATCGGCGAATTCGTCGAAATGGGCAAGTAACGGAGGCGTCTGGAGGCGATGTTTAAGCTCCTGGAAAGCGTGTTCCTGCGGCGTTTCCCTCTTAAACTCCACGTTGGCCTTGGTAAGGTTAGTGAGAGGATCGGCGATGCAGGCGAAGTTTTTCACGAACCGCCTATAATAGGCACACAGGCCCAGAAATCGGCACACGGCTTCCTTGTCAATGGGCGGCGGGAAGTTGGCGATGGCGGCTGTTTTCCGTGGATCGGGATGAACTCCAGACATACTGATAACGTGCCCCAGAAACAAGAGCTCCTCATACGCAAATCTGCACTTTTCTGGCTTCAGTGTGAGTCCGGAAGTCTTGATGGCTTGAAGTACAGCTTTAAGGCGCCGAAGATGCTCGTCGAAACTCGAGGAAAACACGACGACGTCGTCCAAGTACACAAGGCAAGTCTGCCACTTCAATCCTGCCAGTACTGTATCCATAACTCGTTGAAAAGTTGCAGGCGCTGAGCAAAGGCCGAAGGACATCACCTCAAACTCGAAGAGGCCGTCCGGTGTTATAAACCCCGTCTTCTCTCGGTCTCTTTCGTCGACTTCGATTTGCCAATAGCCAGTATTGAGGTCCATTGACGGAAAGTATTTGGCGTTATGGAGCCGATCAAGTGCGTCGTCTATTCGTGGGAGAGGATACACGTCCTTTCTTGTGATTTTGTTCAGGCGGCGATAATCGACGCAGAAACGTAGGGTCCCATCTTTTTTCTTCACTAACACCACGGGGGATGCCCATGGACTCTTGGACAGCTGAATAATGTCAACCCGCAGCATTTCATCAACTTGTCTCTTCATGGCCTCACGTTCTCGCGTCGAAACCCTGTATGGACTCTGACGGAGTGGTCTGGCATTTTCTTCGGTTATGATGCGATGTTTCTTGATTGGGGTCTGCCGAATTTTCGATGACGACGAAAAGCAATCTTCGTATTGTAGGAGCAGGGCCTTTAGCTGTTCTTGCTTATTGTTCGGAAGTCTGGGATTGACGTCGAAAGCTATGGGAGGGGCTTGGTTCATTTGAGCAGGTTCCGCAGAATCGGCGAGGGCGAAAGCACTGGTGGCTTCGACAATTTCTTCGATGTATGCGACCGTTGTTCCTTTTTTCACATGTTTGTACTCATTGCTGAAGTTCGTGAGCATAACCGTTGCTTTGCCCCCCGCAGCTCTGCAATTCCTCTCGCGACGCAAATATATCGGGTGACCGACAGATGCTGACTGCCTTCAACGACGCCTTCCAAGTCAGGGGATTTAGGAGCGCCGACTGAAATAATGACGCTTGAGCGAGGCGGAATGGTGACTTGTTCTTCCAGCACATTCAAGGCATGGTGTCCTAACGGCGTGCGTGGCGATAGTGCTTCTTCTGTGGATAACGTTATCGACATTGTCTTTAGGTTGACAGCACCATGGAGGCATAAGGAGTCCTGCCAAGGATGACATCTCTCGAGCAACGCTGTAGGACTACGAAGTCTGTAGGATAAATACGGCCGTTAATGGTGACTCTCGCTGTGCTGATTCATGCAGGCGTTACGAGATGACCTCTGGCTGTGCGGATTTCAGGGCCTTTCCAAGCTGTCCTAACTTTCTTTAACTTTGCGGCGAACGACCCACTGATGACAGAATAGTCGGCTCCAGTATCGACGAGAGCGGTCACACTATGGCCGTCGATAAGAACGTCGAGGTCGCTAATTCGCCGTCTCGCATTACAGTTAGAGCGTGGCGTCAGGTCACGGCTGCGTTGGCTTGTTCTGCTGCTTCCATGTTGCGTCGTCAGGCCACCTTCGGTAAGTGAGCTTTCGCCGTCAGGGCTTTGCCTGTTTGGCGTTGTGTTCGGAAAGCTCCGTCGTGGCGTCGTCGTCGTCAGAGGATCTTCGGTAGTTCGTCACACAGCAACCGCACCTCCACCGGTTGCTGCCCTTAGTTTCCCGAATACGGGCTAGGACACCGGCCCCGCGTTAGGCCAGAGTACTGCCGGTGGTGCGGTGACGTGCGGCGGCTGGGCGACGGTGAACGCGAAGGGCTTCGTGGTGTCCACCGAGTTCCTGTCAGGTAGTCGGCGATGTCACGGGGTCGTTCTCCTGGCTGTGGACGCGGTGCATTGACGGCGAAGCCACGCAGTCCCATCTGTCGGTATTGGCAACGGCGGTATGTGTGTCCGGCCTCGCCGCAGTGGTAGCAGAGCGGGCGATGGTCAGGGGTGCGCCAGACGTCAGTCTTCCTCGGTGCACTGCGCTGGGCTGCTGGCGAACGATATGACGTCGGTGGCGGCGGTGGCGTCTGTCGACGGAAGTGCGACGGGGCGGCGTTTTGGCGTGGACGGGGAGGAGCGTTTTGGCGCAGTGCAGTGGCGTAGCTCATAACTTCCGGCTCGGGCAGCGGTGCGTGGGGAATTTGAAGCGATTGCCGAAATTCTTCTCGCACAATGTCGGCGAGTGAATCCACTTGAGGCTGCGCCGAAGGCAACACAGCTTGCGCAGCTCTTCCCGCACGATCGCTCGGATCGTTTCACGCAGGTCTCCGGAGTAACTGGCTTGAGCAGCAGCGCAGTCTGCAGTCAGGCGACGATTATACTGTCTGGTGCGCATGCACAGGGTCTTTTCGATAGTGGTCGCTTCGGCTGCAAATTCTTGGACAGTTTTTGGTGAGTTTCTCATCAGTCTCGCGAAGAGCTTCTGTTTGACCCCTCGCATGAGGAAACGGACTTTTTTCTCCACAGGCATGTCTGGGTCAGCGTGACGGAATAGTCGGGTCATTTCTTCTGTGAAAATGGCGACTTTTTCATTTCGTAGCTGAACCCAAATCTCTAATAAAGCAGCGGCTCTCTCTTTGCGAGCGACGCTCGCGAATGATTGCAGGAATGCGCCGCAGAAAACATCCCACGTTCGGAGCGTGGACTCCGATTTTCGAGCCAGGACCTTGTGGTGTCTTCCAAATAGAAGAACACACGACACAGCTTTTCGTCATGGTCCCAATGGTTGAGGGCGGCCACACGGTCGTATGTTTCTAACCAGGACTCCGCGTCTTCGAACGATGACCCATGGAAAATTGGTGGTTCCCTGGGTTGGTGCATGACCATCGTGGGCTGAGACGCTGCGGTTGTCATTGTCGCTGCAGTCGCGGTCATAGCCTTGGTCTTCCGTGCCTTGTCTTGTAGAAGCCCGTACTCCGGTGGTAGCCCTTGCTGTCGGCGGCTTGTTCGCTGCTACTGGTTGGCGTCGGTGTCTTCTCCGCGACGTGGGTTGGGTTCACGGCTTGACGGGGGTGTCCGGTACATGAACGAAGAAGCACCTCCACCAGATGTCACGGGGTCGGGACGTGGCCGAAGACAGGAGATTTCGTGTTGGGATTTAACTGTTTATTTGGGAGAACCTGTGCCCGGTAAACGGAAAGTCCAATTACAGCAGCAGTCTCGCACAGATAGCAGTCTTGGACTGATAGCGGCGAACGGAGCGTCGGCCTTCGATCAACAACTGACAAGCGGCGAAGCGCGTCGGCATTTATACTCTTGCCGTCGAATGTTCTAGCGTTATCGCTGGTGGTGGCGTAGGTTCCAGAAAAATCTGTACCGTTCGCACAGTGGGCGTGATCTTATCGAAATGATCTACTACAGTTCGGAACCTTCTCGAAAACTGCAGGCGCGGTTTGCGCTGAGAATCGTGTGGTGTTTTGGGACGATAACAAAAACTTGGGAAATGGAACGTGGCAATATATATAGTCAAGTAGATCCTCCGTGAGCGGTCACAAAGTGGTTTATTTTGACGTTTTGGCCTAGAGTCTGGCCTTCATCAGGATTGAAGGTACAGTTTGTTGGTGCTCAGCTTTATACAATGTCAAATCAGAGGGGCGAGAAAAAAAGACGGAAAAAAGACAGAAAAAAAAGAAAATTAGAGAAAAATTATATAAGGTGGACTCAGCCCGGGCGCCCCCTTCCACTTTTCCTTACATTTCCCACTTCATCTGTCTCCCCTGTCTCCTTTTCACCTTTCTGATGCCTGCGGTCTGTATATATATATATATATATTATGAGACCACGTCCGGTACGGCAGCAACCAGGTTTAATCCAGACGCACGAGCCAGAGAGCCAGCCCGCGTGACATACGATGGTGATCACTACAATAGTTTGGTCATACAGATGAAGATGAAGTACATAGTCAGCGCTCACACTATTTTCCCCAATGGTTTGGTCATACAGATAAAGATGAAGTACATAGTCAGCGCTCACACTATTTCCCCCCTTCGCAAAGGAGGGCAGCAAGTTAGAAAGGGTTGGGACGCCGAATATATCGTTTCAGTCGAGAGACGTGGGCGATCTCGGTGTGGCGGTGACGGTGATCAGGAGCCGCGTTGACAGGAGCAACGCGATAGTTGACTTCAGATGTTCGTTCCAGGAGGGTGTATGGACCGAGATATCGGTGAAAGAATTTTTTGCAGAGCCCAGGTACACGAGCAGGTGTCCACAAAAGGACTTCGTCGCCTGGGCGGAACACAACAACTCGACGCTTCGCATCAGTGTCGATTTTTCTCTTGTCCTGAATGGTAGCAGTGTTGGCGCGGGCGATTTCACGGCAGCGGGCGACACGAGCGGCGAACTCTTCCGGGAGAGATGAAGATGAATTGGAAGATGTGGACAAAAAGGTGGTGTTCAGAACAAAAGTTGGTACACGGCCATACACTAGAAAAAAAGGGCTGAAATTCGTCGTACGCTGTATGGCAGTGTTATATGCGAACGTGACGAAAGGAAGTATTGTGTCCCAGTTTTTGTGATCCGGTTGCACGTACATAGAGATCATATCAGACAAAGTTCGATGAAAACGCTCAGTCAGACCATTAGTTTCTGGGTGGTACGCTGATGCGGTCTTGTGGATGGTGCTAGAGGCCTGTATGACTTCAGCAAGGTCATGCGAAAGAAATGTCTTGCCATGGTCACTAAGGAGCACACGCGGTGCGCCATGTCGTAAAATAATGGCGCGAAGAAAAAAATTGGCTACTTCGGAGGTAGCACCACATGAAAGAGCTGCAGTCTCCGCGTAGCGAGTAAGGTGGTCTACGGCAGAAACAATCCAACAGTGACCGTCTGGCGTAAGCGGAAGAGGTCCGCATAAGTCTATGCCCACAACTTCAAAGGGAGTGGACGGGCACGGCAGTGGTTGCAATGGCCCCGCGGGAAGTGACGTGGTACGTTTTCGGTGCTGGCATTACGCGCAGGAAGCGACGTACTTGGCGACAGAAGTGGCGAGGCCAGGCCAAAAGCATCGAGTCTTGAGGCAGTCATAGGCCTTGTGGAACCCTAAGTGGCCAGCTGTCGCATCGTCATGAAACGCATGTAGGACTTCCAGACGAAGTGAGCGAGGAATGGCGGGAACCCATTGGTTACCGAGAGGATGGTTAATTTGCCAGCATAATGTTCCTTCTTGAAGCTTGAAACGGGCAAGTTGTCGTCTTAGGCGGCTGTTTGTAGCACGCGATAAGCCAGTGAGCCAATCGATGATTGTGCGGCAGTAGGTATCGGCATGTTGAAGCGAGGCGAGAGCTGTGGACAAAAGAAGGTCCGCCGAGTCAACTAACTGTTTCGAAGCAGCAGCCGTCTGTTTGGTCACTTTGGCGGGCGGTGACGAACAGACGGAAAGTGACACTTCGGCGCTTTGCGAGAGCGGGCAACGGGACAAAGCGTCGGCATCTTCGTGCTCTCGGCACGACCTATATGTGACGCTGTAGTCATAATCTTGCAATCGTAGTACCCAAAGGCCAAGGCGTCCCGACAAATTTTTGAGAGACGATAACCAACACAGAGCATGATGATCAGTCACTATTGTAAAATGCCGGCCGTATAAGTAAGGACGAAACTTTTGCATGGACCACACGATGGCGAGACATTCTTGCTCAGTGTTGCTGTAGTTTCGCTCAGCAGGTGACAGAGTACGGCTCGCGTAGGCCACGACTTGTTCTTCGGGGGCCGAATTCACAAAGCTGTCTCTTTGGCTACGCATTTTCTTAGCCAAAAATTCTCTTATCTGGAGGGATTACTATAGCGCGGGTATGAATTTACTTTTTGGGCACTTAAGAGGGCAAGAAGGACACACGATAGCCGATGAAACTACAAGGAAAGAAAGAAGTGTGTGCCGATAATATCAAGGTTGCACGCAAAGCGTCTAGCATCGAGAGTATACGATGATAGCCAATGATTTGCTGCATCTAAGTTTCAGTTCCGCGAGCGTCTGCTACAGTGCTTACGGGATGCCGCGTACGTTGTAATAGGCGTTTCGGCGGGCTGTGCAAAGCCAAGCACTCGCCTTTCATCAACGACTGTAGCTAAAAACGAAATTGCTCGATGGCCTTACGTCATCGAGCAATCCATGCACTATCTCGCCAAGTACAAGTAAACAACACTCCAGGTGCACCACATAAATGAAACCACACATAAGTCGATGCATGCAATGTTTGGAAATGTGCCTCGAATGTCTTCCTCTATTTAACGCGACCAGTTACCTTACATTTCATTGCAGCTGCGCTGCTACTTAACTAATTCGGTGCAATCTAGCACGGTATAATGGTGACCGTAAGGGTTTTTTGTACCTATAGTCCAAGGTAGCCTTTGTTACAATATTCTTATTACAAGACACATGAGCGACTTTGGTGCCTGCAGACTAATTGTGCGGAAATAGATAACAGCAGTAATCGAATGAAATTGTGAGCGCGATTTCGCTGGTTCCATGCACCGAAGCATTTTTATAAAGCCGGAGTGCGAGAACGTGCATACGCTTACGCTTAGGTATATGTATACGTAAAATGAGGGAGACTCTTCGGGAGGTGTGTCAGTGCTAATGCTTTTCACAAAACACGGTGCAAATATTTCGTCCAGCGTTGTTTGAGTGCGCAAACAATGCAAGGGACGTGTATACGAGTCTTGAGGTCGAGAGACGTTATCACACGTGCGAAAAGGATGAAAAGAGAGAGAGAGACTCTCGTTTCGGCTTCGCGAAAGCTTGAAATTGATAGATAATAAAGACAATTTTCTGGCCCAGCAGACGTCAGGGAAAGTCTCCGCAAAGCAGCGTCAGATGCTCGGAGAGCATAAAAAAGTGGAGTACGCGTTATGTGGGAGTGACAGCCACTCAAAAAGCGAGATGAAGTGTGACTGTCCTTAGATGTGAGAATCAATGCTAATTAGGAGAGTTGAGTTAATGAGCCAAAACTTTCCTAAATAACGATAATGGAAGCAAACTGAGCATTCATCTAGTGAAAGTGACACTAGTGACAGTGAACTCATAATAGTTGATTAGCGTTGTCACAGGCCGATATATATCTTTATTTTCCTATTTATATTTGACAAACTATGAGAAGGTAGCCTACGTTAGTGCCGGCTATTCCAACGCCATGACAGTAATGTACAAGAATAAGTAGCGCACGGTTATACAGTCACACGTGGCGGTTTCTATCTTTTAGTAACCTTAGGCAAACGCATTCTAACTATTTTTTCTATTTTTGACAAAGTTTCACCGGACGTTTTTGCATTTGGCTTGATTCGAAGGAATGACAATATATCAGCAATAGGGCGAATGCAAGCACTGCTGCAGTGGACGAGCGGTTACAGCGCTCAACTACAATCTAGGAGGTACTTCGTTCGATGCGCAGAATTACTAAGCACTTTTTTTTCAGGAGGTTGCCCGGCCTGACATTATGCGTGGTGGCGGGTACTAATTTTTTGAGGAGTAGGCTTTTGCACTTGCTTCTTTCACTCCCCTTTTGACCCAAAAGCGCTGTACTGTGCTCCTTCAAAAATTAAACAATTCAGGGTTCATAATTTTCTCCTCCATCCTCTCTTATTGCAAAAGTGTCCAGTGCTGAAATACCAATATCATACTTGGTATATTACTTTTCACGTGTTTGGATATTCGACCAGCAATCAGTCTTCACGGTGTTTTGAAGAAAATCTACACATGCAGTGAGCTAACTGCTTGCAGCCAAGTTGACTGCCTTTGTAGGGACATTCTTTCGTGCTAATTTGGTGGGCATCATCACATGCACCAAGACCAAAGAGCACAATAGGTCAGAGCTGACGCAGAGTGATTAGTTTGTGTCTTCTCTCCCGCTATTTGTCATGCTGCACGCTTCAGTGTAATGTCGCTGTCAATGGTTAAAATGAACTGTAGCAGTTAATCGAGTTCTGCTGAGAGGGTCCTCTATTGTCCAGAATGGAATAGAACAATGGCAATTTGATTTGTGTGATAAAGAGATACCCTGCTTTTGGTTACTAGATTAAATTTCTAAACTGAAGTTTATTTTTTATTAACAACAGTTCCAGTGCAGATGAAAGGTGCATGGACAAAATTCGTGCATTCAGCTTGACTAGGTTAGTGACCTTAATTGTAATTGCGAACCGGTATCACAGTATGCATGGATATCACACACATATACAACCACGGGTGATAGCTTGCTTATTCTTATTAAAATTGAAAGGATGAAATCGACATATTCAAGCAATGCATTGTGTACGAGATATGCCATGTAGAGTAGCTATGCTCTAAACGAATCTTCGCAGGTTCGTTCCATTTCACCCAATTTCTTGCCCATGACTGTAAATTGGTAAATGAAACAACTTCTTTGAACACACATATTCTGTGTAAGGTTACATTTATTTTTATGCAGTGCAAAACAAATTGAAATGTATAATGGCTCAAAAGAGAAATAACTAGAAACAAATTCAGCCAAATCATTACCAAACTTACTCACCAATGATAAACAAATTTTCATTTAAAAGATACATACATACATACATACATACATATACGCACACACACATATATATATATGTACACTCATACATACATACATACACTCAGGTGTAAATATTAAACTGAATGGCTCTAAAAAACAATTCTAATACACCCATTTTGAATATACTACAGAAAGTAACTTACGAGAGAAATCCACCGGCACTGTTGTGTCTGAAAACGGTGTTTCTCTAGCCACCTCGCAAAAGCTTGATGCATAGTTTTCCGCTGCTGCCCAGTGACAAGCAGTTTTTATAAAAAACACAAGAATAAAGCCCTTGACAATGTCATGCTAAAGAAAAGGGCTGTGGATCAATATTTTATACATGTCTGCAATATCACTCTGTTTATTTACATAGCTTGGCTCATTCACAACCCTTTAACAAAGCATGTTAGGACACTTGGGCTGAAAGTTGGCACAGCGCGAGTAAATTCTAGACAATACATGACTAATACAATTATAAGCTACAAAGCTCCCTGGTGCAAACAGTGATTATATTGACAGCTATAGGTGCCATTTCGTTTCCCCAAAACACTTCTCAAAAGTAAAATCAACTTTATTTAGCTAAAAGTTTCTATTCTGGCACGTCGTGGTGGCTCAACGGTGGAAGTGACTCTTTCGGCCAAGAAAACAGGCCAATTCTTTTTCCAGTTCGTGAATTCACCCCATGCTAACATTGAGGCAGCTGGTAGGAGTGCTTTTGGAGTGAGGAAACCACCACATTCCCACCAGATGTGGCCTTGGGTAGCTACTTCACTTGGACAAAAATGATGAAAAACACTCCTCAAGAAGACTTCAAAGTTTGCACATCAACACAGTTCCCATACAGCTGTCTATTAGTCTGCTTGAAAAATATTGAGTTTACTGGTGGGCAAAGACTGTACACTATGTGAGGTGATGCTTCAGTGCACTGCTTGTATGTCTTGCTGCTGGCCTCAACTGCGATGTTGGCTCAGCACATATGTGCAAAATACAAACTAATACTATGCCACTGCAAAGTAATTATGTGTCATTTGCATGAAACAGGGACCACAATAAAAGAACATAACATTTGCCTTCACAAAGTTCAAAAAATGTAAATAAATTTCCACAGAGTTTTCACAGTTCTTCTGAGGATAGTAATATTGGTTGTAAACACATTCTTACTTCCACTAACAAACTATTTTAAGATGCCAGATTCAATATTAGAGTACACCAGCACTTTTGTAGGGCTAAACAATTGTACAGGCACCTAGAAAAACACAAGTGAATGCATGCTATACCTACATATAAAAATAGATACTTTTATTTTTAGTCTGAGTAGAGCTGCATAGATGATAAGTCACTTGCATTACATTATGAACAAACCTATCCGAGCAAAGTATACATTTATAAAGTTACACTTACACAGTAGATAAGTGAACTGTGGAAGGACGGACAGGCAGTGGGATAATACCCAAGCACTAAAATCTACTGTTAAGATATACTAGGAGTAGTGATGATCTTCTTTCTTCCAAATTAAATAATCCACATAGATTCACTTCCCAGAGCTTATACACTCATGGGATCATTGGTGCTATACAATTGAGTGTACACTGAAGGATTACATCGACTAGTACATGACTACTGCATCTATGGCTTTACTTCTTGTACTACAAAGAATGCAAACACAATTACCATTGGCGACCATGGATGCTGTGATTTCTGGCATGTAAATGTAGAGGCACGCAGGCACTTAACACACATGTTAAAAACTTCAGCTCGAAAATATTTGCCCACTAACACTACAGCAGCCTTTAAATTAGTGTCATAGTTTGGTATCTTCCATGCAAAATTTAAATAATTTCGAATGCAAGCAAAGGAACTGCTCAATAATGCACTGCTAAGAAGTTAAGCAGCAGCTGCTCCTGACATCACAATATGCTCTTTCTGCTGTTGTAAACTTTGAGCAGGAGAACAGTCACTGGCAGTCCCTTTATACTTGTTGGTCTTCTGTGCTCTGTTCTTGATACACTGTACATGACCGTGGAGCACAGACCCCTTGTTACTGCTGGAACTTAGAAAAATACAGATCATCGTTACAACCATGCTACATGCAAGAGTGTATAGTTGTCAATTATGTTCTCATATTTACAGATATTTTATTTTCAGAAGCCAATGACAAGTCTCAACACACACACACAAACAGTGAAGACTGAAAATATATTTAACATGATACAAGAGCAAAACTACAATGTTATAGATGAAGGCACGGAACTTCTGACAGGCATAAAAAGCCAATAGAGTTTCTTCTATTTCGACTTTACACTAGGTGCGAGAAGTAGACCCCAAATAAGTTCACTAAGAAACACAAGTTAGACTGCATTAAAACACAACAGCCAATGTTCATAACTTTAAAGCTGTCTAACACAGCCAGCTCACCATACCACATATAGGAGCAAATGGGCAGTCTAGAAGACACAGAGAACTTGTGGATTATGAGTGTGCTTGTTGCTGACATCTATTATTTTAAATGAAGAAAACCTTTCAAGAATGCACTTCACCAGGGGAAATAATCATACGCAACAAACACAACGGGCTCCTACAGGTGCCGACAACACTCACCATTATTGTTGATACCAGTGTCTTACCGGATGGATATGCTGCGTCCTGCACAGAACACCAAAGGAGCGCTCCATGACTTGGATTGCATGTGTGCTAGCTGCATCGCTCTGCTGCTGAAATAGGCTAGCCACAGACAGAGAAATGAGAAGCCATGGCTTTGAAACACACTGAACGTCACCTTTAGAGATCAACAATGCATACTTAGGCCAGGTACAATATGTAGAAAAATATATATCACTATGCAATTGTGGGGAACTTGTTCGGCTGAAACACAAGCAACAGCTCTGAGGGAGAAAAAGCTACATTAGGTAAAAGATGCAGTTACTGGCCCTATGTCATCTGAGGCTTCTTCAATAGGTCTTTCTCCTTGCAAGTTGTGAACAGCCAGGCAATTTTCACCCACTTGCTATTTCCTGCCAGAGCTCTTGATCCACAGAGGGAGTCACAAGCTCGAGAGCTCAATAAGGAATCAAAGTATTTGTGCTCGTTTCATAGCACAAGCTTTTGAGTCTCAGATTATTGGAGTTTGATTCATAAGCTGCAGGCTTTCAGCTTTCAACATTCTCAATTATCTTGCAATTTAGTTCTATAAATGTTGAATAAGAATTATGTGTAAGAATATTACAGGTATCCACTGAAAGCAACCATGCTTGGGTTTTCAATTTGTGCACAGTAAGTGGTGTTCACGTAATCGTATGTATTAAAGAAAAACTAACCTTGCAGCCAGCCGTTAGGCAGTTTTGTGGCCTCGAAGCTCCCAAGCAGATCGCAGTCCTTCCAGATAAGGCTGCCATGCATGCTTCCACGCCACCTCCACTGAATGATAACAGTCCCAGCAGTGACATAGGCTTGCACAGTTAGGGAGAACGTGTCCTTCCTAATTTTGTACAGGTGCTCCAAGTAATGATGAGAATTATTGTGCCAGAATGTGCAACCGATGCATCACGGGACCTTAACAAACCAATCTCTGCGATCTGTGAAGAGCCAAAAACGAGATATATAAAAACAATCATTAAAAGCACTCACTTTTAATACTTATTTGAGGAAGCTATCACTTCGTTAAAGTGACCAAAATGTGCTATAATCACTTTGAAATAAACTGAAGCCTCATGTAAAATTTACGTACCGCAATATATATGTCCTACTGAAGTATCGTACTACCACAGTGGTAATCGTCTATGGAACTAATTTTCCAAAATAACATAAATTTTTTAAGTGCAACCTGGCTCCTGAAAAATAAATTCACATTAACTTTCCAACTATCAAACGTGGTCAATCGACAGGCCCAACCTCATAATAAAACAAGAGCTCACTTGTATCAAATCACAAAAAAACGTTTTATGTATTTGCTTCATAATATATGTATGTATATAACAGTAGTAGTAAATTTTTCATGCTTCAACTTACCATAGAGAAACATTACATTTGATGGGCTTAAAAACTTACACACGTTATAGAACTGCGTGAATTATAATACCGGTGAAATTTAGTTCTGCAAGGTGAACTCACCGATGGCAGCACTTAGTAGCCGTCGGTGTCATGAGGAACCAAGTACGGCCAACAGGCAAAGGGCATCTGCAGAATGGAAGCTGCCAATGACAGCAATGAAGGGCTGGCCAGGCGTGCACGTCCATTGATAAAGTGTAAGAACTGGCCATGACCGGCTGTTGTCAAGGCTCTAGTGCCATGCAAAACGATGGCCAGACGAACTCGAAAACCTGTAGTTAGGCGATATTGGCCTACAGCTTCATCCAAAGCAAGGCACCGGTGAAATCTTTGCTTTTTTTGGGGGCCGAAGGGAAGCTTGACGTTCACGGGCTCTCGCTGCCACATAAAACTTTCAATTTGCTACCGAAGAACAGTCTAGGTGCGCTTCCAAAGTAACACGATCCACAACAAAATGTAGCATCTCGCAGTTTTGGTTGATCACATCACAGCGCTAGGACTATGGTTATCACAAAAAGGAGAAGTGACGACTTAACAAACAAAAGCGCCAAGCTGCCCCACCACAACTTCGCAGGGCAAAACAGTTATCAACGCTGTCTTTCAATTTTCGGTCACACGAGCACAGCTTGTTCACAAGTCTTGGAACGTCAACACAGCACCACTGTTCACAACGAACATCATTTCACTCCCGAACAGTACATTGCTGTCAAGTAAATAGAAGCGCACGGGCTAACTAGTGGTGAAGCAAGAACCGAGCGCGTAGTTCATACGTTTCCGTACGTACTTGGGGTCACTCAAGTAACGTGTGAAAACGCCGTCAATCAGAAATGTCGCACAGCACCCAAATGAGAGACTGGAAAGTCAAGCGAACGAACTGTTACCGGCACACAAACACACATTGCAGGCTTCTCGAGTGCTAGTTGCCGTCGATACATCGACGGCGATCCCCGCTTGATAATCACACCGACGCACAGGCTTCGCTGCGCTTCACCGTACACCATTGCACTGCCACAGCTTTCCGCACTGCTTACACGCACCGAAAGAGCTGCTGTAATCGCAACACTTCCGGTCAAACGCTGAAGTAACTCGTGCGAGAAGCGTTTCCTGAAAGTTGCACCGACCGATATGCTGTTTACGACGCCATGCTGTTTTCGACAACTGCACAGCACATAAGAGAGCTCTTGGAAAGTACTTGAACTATTTTCACGGCGTGAAAAAATTTTCTCTTATGTACGAGGGGGGTGATATGACGAACAGGACAGGCTTGCCAGATGAAAGAAATGTTTTGGCAACGTCACGGATTGAGCTGATGTGGAGGGTATGGCTTCACAACCAATCACAATCTGTGCCTGTCGGCCAAGCCGTCGTCTGCTCGCGTTTGCCGTCTGTTTCGATCAGAGCATGCGACAGGGGATTCGCCTTCGCAACGCTATTATTCTCAGGTCAAGTGGTCGCTGCGTCGCACAAAATACATGTCAGTGGCTCGCTCTACCTTTGAATGATGTTCGTGCACCAAGCTAAATGGCTGGTAATTGACGTAAGGATGACTTCAGGCAAGGTTTGCTCCAGAATCGTGAGGGTTTGCATATTTTCGGTGTCATACAGAGTTACTAGTGTCATTTCATTCCGATTGCTTGCCATATTATCACGGTCCATATCGGTGTCTCAACAGTGAAAGTGAAGATGCATGATTTGTTTGTAGTTCCATGCGTAATCACGCGCACCCCTAATACGATTTGGTTTACAAAGTACGCTTTGTTCCAGATCGTCCCAAAGTGTATCGACAGCTGTATTTCATAGATCGCAACCATTGGACAGTTAGAGCCAATGAAAGTACACTAGAGCACAAACTTTATGAACCACTCATTGAAAACTTCCTCTCATTTTTATTTCCAATAGCGTGCAAAGAATGTGCTCCCATTAACCTCTTTGGTGGTAATTTCCACCAATGAGGCGAGGATCTCGAGTCGCACTTCTAATTGGATGAGATGGGGCGCAACACAACAACATAACAAATAAGGTTGATCCTATGCCATGCCGCGTTCGAACGCACCGACCATTCACGTATCACATTGGTTTTCATCCAACCACAAATCTTTACATGCGTAGTTTTATGCCATTGACGCCCAATAGAATTCTTCAATTACTGCGACTTCAAACTTATTGGACGATGGTGGTTGTCAACACCATCCACTGCGTACAAGGGAAACAACACGCGAAGCTCAAAGCGCCGAAAGAAATAAAAACGCACCAGCAGTCATCAGGCAGCCCTTAATGGGCGTGAATTAATTCAAAACCAGCCAGGGCATCAAAGTATACCGCCGCGGCAGCAGGTTCTAAATAGCCACAATGGTCTTACGAGTGGTCCGGACCGCTCTTAGGATTTTCTCTCAGCCATGCTGTTTTTATGCACAATTTTGCTTCATGAATCCACTTACGAGCACTTTTCGGTGACTTAAGCAAATATAGCAACTGAATCACCATCGCTGACATGTTCCCGGGCAGTCACAGCACACTTTATTTGCAGCGGCCGATGTGACAACGATGGCCTCTTACGACGTTTTTTCGTTTCGTGAATCGACTGACGCAACAAAGCTTCTCTTGCGCAAAAATGTTTTCGTAAGTGAGTTTTGTGAATCCGGCCCCGGAAGCGTAGTTCCGCTGAGAAGGACAGCACCGATGTCAAGTCCACTTACGTCAGTGTGTAGCACAGTAGGTGCTGCAGGGTCGAAATGGCGAAGCACTGGCCGTGATGTGAGGCATCGCTTGAGGGTGTGAAAAGCGGCTTCGCAGTCATCGGACCAGACAAAGGGTGCGCTCGTGGTCAGAAGTTTGTGCAGAGGAGCCGCAATAGTAGCAAAATCACGTACAAAGCGGCAGAAATACGACGCTAAGCCAAAGAAGCTGCGGAGGTCTTTCTGTGTGGTTGGTGTAGGAAAGTGCAGTACCTCGGCAACCTTGTCGGGATCTGGCTCAACACCTTGTTTACTGACGACGTGATTTAATACCTTAATGCTGTGACTGGCAAACCGACACTTCTTAGTGTTGAGCTGGAGACCGGCCTTAGCTAAACACGTGAGGACTTCGTCTAGTCGTTCCAGATGCTGCGAGAAGCTGGACAAAAAGATGACAATGTCGTCCAGGTAGCAAAGGCAGGTCTTCCATTTTAATCCCCGCAGTACCGTATCTATCATCCGTTCGAATATGGCTGGGGCATTGCACAGGCCAAAAGGCATCACAATGAATTCAAAGAGCCCATCTGGCGTAGCAAACGCAGTCTTCTCTTTATCAGACTCGTGCATTGGAGTCTGCCAATAACCGAAGCGCAAGTCGAGACTTGAAAAGTACTTGGCACCTTGTAAAGTATCAAGAGCGTCGTCAATGCGAGGCGTTGGGTAGACGCCCTTACGAGTGATTTTGTTGAGTGATCTGTAATCAATGCAAAACCGTACCGAGCCATCCGTTTTTTTTCACTAATACGACAGGAGAAGACCATGCGCTTGTCGAAGGCCTGATGACGTTGCGCGCGAGCACGTCAATGACTTGTTCTTCTCTAAGCTTGCGTTCAGAAGCCGACACACGGTAAGGGCGGCGGCGAATCACACGAGATCCGTCGGTGTCGATACGATGTGTGGTCACTGTTGTTTGACCCAGACCTTCGGAACAAACGTCAAAGCAAGTTTTGTGCTTCAATAATAACGCTTGCAATGCATCAGTTTGCGCTGGGTTGAGATGTTCACACAAAGTGGCCTTGAGAGCAGGAAATGCGTCTTCCGCTGGCATACACTTTGAGAATGACGAAGCAGATGAACCATTGACGACACAAAGCGGTGCTTCTTTGGTAATGCTGGCAACAGTGGTCCCCTCCGGCAAAAGAAGTGGTTCTGGCGTCGTGTTGCAGGCCGTGATGCTAGCATAACCACGGGAGAACCGCACTAAACAAGATGCGATGGTGATCCCTCAAAAAATGCAGCGCTGGCAAGGAACAACCACAGCGTCACCATCTAGAATGTCTCGTGACTTGATCGTAAGGACACGTTCTTGTCCGGGAGGCAGGTGTAAATCCGCAGCTGTCACAACGTTGGGCGACGAAAGGTCGGCAGCAGAAGAAAGCTCAGTGTCCGTATTACGAATGAGGGGCCGACCACACGAAATTACAGCAGACGCCGCTGACAAGAAGTCCCAGCCTAAAATTATCTGATGAGCGCACGAAGACAGCATAGCCAATTGTATGTGATGACGGATTCCATCGATGAGAATACGAGCAGTGCACAACCTGGTAAGGCGAATTGGACTGTCCTTAGCGCCGCATAGCATCGGACCGGCATAAGAAGTTTGCACTTTACGCAGGCGAAACTACCGCGATCACTTACCGAAATTGCGGCTCCAGTGTCTATAAGGGCGTCAACAAACACACCTTCCACACAAACAGGCAGTAAATTAGCTGGACGAGACGGAGGAGTTGTAACGTTCCGACAACAAGCAGTTTCCCCTTCAAAAACGGCACCTTCTAGTTTTCCGAATCCAGAGAGATCGGAGTTGGACGCAGGGGTGATGACGTACGCTGAAACGGTGACGGAGAACGGCGGTGAGATGAACGAGAAGGCTGAGGCCCAGCATGAGACCGTGGAGGGGATCCCGGGCGACTGACGGGAGGTGGATGGATACGGTACGGGATCGTATTCATCGGGTCTCGCGGCAAAGTCTCTCTCAAAAGCTGAGTAACCACGTCGTTCATTCAGCTGATGGCGGTGGCAGAAACGGGATACATGACCACTTATGCCACAGTAGAAGCAGATGTGGCGCGGAGGACGCCATGTAAAATAGTGGCGTGGCCTTGGCGCTTGCGTTGTCATCGCAGCCACATGGTCGCATCCAACATCCGCAGGCACGGTTGGAACTGGTGCAGGGGCCCGCGATGCAACTTCTGCGTACGAAGGCACTGGGAAGCGCCCAGGAGACGGGGCATGTGCAGCGCTTGTCATTGATGCCAGTTCGTCCGTGATTATTTCTCGCAGGTTGGAAGGAGGTGTGTGGACAGACGCAACGGTAGGGTTGTCTGGAATAAGGCCGTGAAGTTCTTCTCTGACAATTGTGCGAATAAGGGCCCGCAATTCATGCTCTTTGGTAAAGCGAGCGTCGCAGGAGGCGTGTGGAAGGCGCATGGAATGAAGCGCGTCCAGGCGTTGGCATGTAGTGATGACGTCCCGTATGGTTGTCGGATTCTGGATCACGAGAGCATTGAAGGCCACAGAGTTGATACCTTTCAGTAGATGTCGGATGCGATCGGCCTCCGTCATGTCATTTTGTGATCGGCGACAGAGAGCCAGAATATCTTCAATGTAGGACGTATACGATTCAGCGTCCCCCTGGATGCGGGTTGCGAGCTTTTGTTTCGCTACTACTGAACATCCTGCAGACATGCCAAATACCTGACGGAGATGCCCCGTGAAGGCCGACCAATTGGAGAAGTCGCTCTCGTGGTTGTAATAGCAGGTTTTAGTGACGCCATCGACGTAAAAAGGAACGTAGCGCACTTTGTGCGCCTCGTCCCAATAATTACAAACACTGGTTCGATCATAACTGTTCAGCCATTCTTCGACGTCTTCGTTGCGAAGGCCGGAAAATACCGGAGGGTCTCGATGAGAGGTACTCATGGTGTAGTGAAGCCTAAGTGGCTGAGAAGGAGTGGTTGCTGCAGCGGACGCGTTAGGTTCTGCTATCGCTGTTGCTTGAGGGCACAACCGTCGACCAGACCGGAGCTCCAGGGGTGACGGGTAGAGCAGGAAGACGTGGGAACCAAAGCACGCTCCACCACTTATGAGACCACGTCCGGTACGGCAGCAACCAGGTTATCATTTTTAATCCAGACGCACGAGCCAGAGAGACAGCCCGCGTGACATACGATAATGATCACTACAATGGTTTGGTTATACAGAATCAAGATGAAGTACATAGTCAGCGCTCACAAGATATATATATATATATATACATACATATACACACACATATATATATATATATATATATATATATATATATATATATATATATATATATATTACGCGGCTGCCCAGTGAGGCAGGATTGCGCTCCCACTCGCGAAAAAGTCAAATGACACGACCAAATACGGTATTTACGACATGCGTGTCATATAAGCACACGACTAAATGCCAAACCCATGATGTACTCGCGGCTCTTTAGCTAGCTTCATTCTAACATAAGGTGTAGTAGCACAACTTTAACGTGGACACAGTGTCGTGTTTTCTTATCCTCTGTGTGCCCGCCGATGTTGCGCTACTACACTATATGTTAGAATGATATCTCACCAACTAGCCCACCTCTCAATCCTACTGAACTTTATCGTTAGCTTCACATATACCAAATTGGCATTTAAGGCATGCAAATGGGTGACGAAGGCATGTGCAAACAACATAATATTGAGATACTTGTCATGTAAAAACATGAACACATGTAACACTCATGATGCGCTTGCAGCCGTTTCGCTATGTTTACATATCGCAAATAATGGCATCGCTTGATGTGATGAGTGAAGAAAACGATTACGACAGAAGTGCGGGGTGTGATGAGTGAAGAAAACGATGACAACGACGGAAGTGCGGGGCAGGGTGCGTGGGTTTTTGAGCCGACTGTGCGCGTGAGGTCGGCCAATCGGCTGTTGGCCAGTGGTGGCCCATGGAGGTGGCGTGCCGCGATCGGGCAACGTGTGATCTTTGCGTGGCGGTAGGCTTTGTGGCAGGGGACGAGTCGAAGCAGCGGCAGACGGGAGACAGCGGGCCGAAGCGTCGGACGCAGGCGATCCAGGTTCCGGCCAGGGAACGTGGCTGTTTACGCTACTGCCGTCCAACTACCAGCGGGAGTGATGTTGCCGGCACGAATACTGCATCTCGGGGCGCGGCCTGGCCTGCTGTTCTCTTCTTTGCCGAGGTCATCGCGGATCTCGGCGAGGCGTCTCCACGGTAAGCCGTGCGGCACAGCGATGAACGTGGCCTGGCTAATGGCCACGGTTGCGCCGAGCATCGCGTCTCGGCGCTGCTCTTCGCTGGACGGGCTGGCAATTCCCCGCATTGAGCATCACGTCTCCGATGCGGGTTGACTGCTCCGTAGTCGCACCCATGCCATCAAGCGCCGGCGTCACCAGGGCGTCGCACATCGACAAGAACGTGCAAAAGGAGAGGTCGAGGGTGGAGGCCACGTAGGAAGACGAAGCGGTGCGCCGCTCGAGAGGACGAGTTCCTGGAAGCGTTCCTGAGCCAGACGTGGAACCCGTACGCATCGGCCAGGTCGAGCTCTGGTGTGTCTGCTCGGGGTCGAGTCCGTCGGCCTGTACAAGGTCCAAGGGCGGGGCCTGATGAACGGCTCCTGCCTGGGTGCAGTGGCCGGGAGCAAGTTCGTGGGCGAGGCCTACCGGGTGTGGTCCTCGTGAGCCGTGGCCTGATCATAGACCTCAGGAGTTGCGACCCTGACTGCTGGGTTGGCCGCGACGTCCGACTCAACGGCGCTGCACACGGTAGCGCATCCGTGTGCCGTCAGCCGTTCCAGCCGTGCCACCTTTGCCCTCGCGCACGTCGACGACCGCATCATGTCGGGACGATGGGGACCCAAACTGTGAGACAGCGGTTTCTATTACGAACCGAGAACTATACGTACTTTACACTGAGTTAGCGAAGCCGCGAACTCTGCGCATAATAATGGCGCTCTGACTCTCGTGCTTGTTGCGTGATGCTTGGCGTATAGGGTTGGGCATATAGTTTTATTTTCTCCTGTCACTTCCTTTTCTAGTGTACAATATAAAGCTACTTTTGTTCGCTTAAAGTGTTCATGTTTATCCTTTCTCGTCCGCTATAGGCAAACATTGTGACGAACGTCCTTAAAAGGATGACAAAGGTAAATGACACGTCCAAACATGATAATCATATCATGCGTGTCATGTAAGATATAATTAAATGCTACGTTCTTTGCACGTTAGCGGCCATTTCACTAGCTCCATATTTATCAGATTTGCTATCACTTGACGTGAATAGATAACGAAGGTGAATGATATGTCTAAACAGACAACTCATGGCATGGAAGTCATAAATGAGGTAATTTATGTCCACCTAGTAATGCTGTGCTGATTTTAAAGTGGCATATCTATTGCCTTTCTGATTTGATTGATATGTGGGGTTTAACGTCCTAAAACCACCATATGATCATGAGAGACGCCGTAGTGGAGGGCTCCGGAAATTTCGACCACCTGGGGTTCTTTAACGTGCACCCAAATCAGAGTACACGAGCCTGCAACATTTCTGCCTTCACCGGAAATGCAGCTGCCGCAGCCGGAATGCGAACCTGCGACATGCGGGTCAGCAGCCGAGTACCTTAGCCACTAGACCACCGTGGCGGGGCACCATTGCATTTCTCATTCGTGCTTCGCATATTATCAATTTTCACTGTACGTGGGAACTTCCAGTCTTTTGGTAGGGGTCCGAAATGTTCTAGCTTGAAGCAGACCTCACACACTTGAAGACCATTTAAAAAGCGCTGTACCGTAATTGTCTACAGGTATTTAAACTTCAAGGAAACAAACTAGGCTAAAGTCCTTACGATAAGGGCGCAAAGTAATAGTACTGCAATATAGTGGTAAGAACACTGGCAAGGAAATACTACACACAAAACGGGTGCTCTAAGTAACGCGAGAACATTTCTTTCACTTTTCTGAACCAACGGAGCAGACGTATGACAACAAGTGTGGCCGTTTGGGCCAGTTGGTATGACATGACGACAGTTATAGCGCGACAACAGAACGACGAGAACGAGACAAGATTTACCTCTTCTCCTTCTTGTCTCTTTCTCGTTAGTTCTGTTCTCGCACTGTAACAATTGTAATACAAGTCCGCGGCGCTGATAGCCAATTGCAATATACTTACCGACTTGGGAGCAAAAACGCCTGCTCTGAATATTTAATGCCACGTTCGTTTATTATCTTATTGTCAGGGTTTACAATAACAAGTCAGAAGCACACATGACACCTTTACTTGAGAGCAACAACGAAACATGGCGGAGATGGTTTCATATGAATCAATAAGAAATATGTAGTACCGACACACCTACCTACGAGTCACGAAGAAAACGGACGTCGACGTCAGCTTGACAAATAGCACGCTCCCATTTCGTTCTGTTGTCCTTAGAAAACTAGGACACTCGCTACTTCGGTTCGTCGCCGCGACACTTCGCCACGCATCATCGCCCCACCATTCGGATTTTCAGCCATATATATAGCAACTATCCAGTGCACCAAGCGCATCATATATCCACGCTGCTGTCCGCGAACATAAAAAAACACGATTTTCTAAAACACGCACATCAGCACGCCACGAGAGCATTCATAAGATTTGTCAATTCATTTCTGCCGAGCGGCGAGAACAAACGTAGACACGTCTGTGCAGCGAAACACACATTGGTTAAAACGGAGTGACGTTAGAGCCCGCGGCAGAAACAGTGAGCAGGCTTGAAATTATGCAAGTGGCATTGGTTTCACATGGTTCTAGAAAGGTTAGCCTCCAAGGCTACAGCCGGCCAATTATCTGTCTACAAACACGTTACCAGCCTCGCAGAGGCCTTGTGTAAGGGGGTCAATACGAATTACGAACAATATAGAATGACATCAAAAACAAAGTTGGCACATAGTAGTGAGAACAATGTAGAATAATATAAAAAACAAACAAGGGCAAGCACTACAAAATAATTTCTAGTACAAAACTAATCTGTTTTCTAGTCTATTATTATGGGACAAATAATTTCTAGTACAACAAGACCTACCAACAACAGTGCTACTTTACTGATTGAAAGAAATTACCGAAAATAAACCATTGCCGTTACCAAAAGTTACATTACCGGAAAAGGACCAGCTAAGAATTATTAGAGAAATGAATGTTAAGATACTCGCGAAATACGTTGTGACTATGCTAAAGGTCGATGCCATTGGAGGGACGAAGACGCTGGCTACATAGCGGCAATAAGATTTTAACCTATCGAAGCCACACGACGCTACGTTTTAAGTGCTGGTCTGTGCGTACTTCACGAGACCCCATCATATCACTAGCCGTTAGCGCTACGAAAACCCCATATGCATGAGCATAAAAAAAGAAGCCTGTAATCCTGTAGTTGTCTCAGCCAAGCTTTTTTTTTTCAAATCGCAGATAGCACACTACCCCTGGATCCTGTGCAAGCTGCCTCTCACCCCGGTGAGTAGTCGGCAGTGATGCAAAGGCCCTGGCTGCATGAAGCAGCGAAACCTGTGAGTGTCAAAAAAAAGGAACTTTGTGCGTCGTTGCTTATCAATAACACAGACACGGGTGCGCACAACCTGAGTTTACCTACGCCTTACCACGCTACTTGCGAAGTGAAGTTCGACGCTTCATAATATTCACACATCATCTCATATATGAATTGAACATAAAGGAACAGGGATATATTTTGCTTATTTACATGTAAGTAATTCATTTATTTAGTTATGTAGATTTGAGCGTTGAATGCTTACGTGAAAGTTGAGGCCTTCCAACTGTAAGGTAACGAGTTAAACATAAAATATTAGCATTTAATTTTTACTGATTTGTTTCATGTTGCGACACTTAGTGCTATCACAGAATGTTGCAAATTATGCATGTATTCACCTGTGGAGGAAACAGGAGACGTAAAGATTAATATCGCCTAGCAAGATTGGAATGTTTAATTATAGCTTTTTATGTTACGACCGGTAACAGCTCCAGTTTCAAAAGGCACTCGGAGGCTCAGTGGTGAAGTGAGCATCCTCGTAAAAAATCAGAGCCTGATCGCTCCTTACAAATGGTTAACAAGTGACAGCCGAAGCCTGAGGCCTTGGTGCTTAGTAGTAAGTTCAAGTCAACGTGGCATGTAGCTTTTCACAGTTACTGGTTCTTAATGAGGTTAAACACACGTTTGACTTGGGTTTACCTCAGTGTTTATTTAACATGCCGCACACTGTACCTCGTATGATTACGGTCGTGGAGAAGTGTGATAAGGGCTTAAAAGTGGTTAGCAACATGTAAATCACGGTGGTTGTTCTCCAACCACTGGTGCTTACAGATGTTGCAACCGAATCCAACGGGCTGCTGGACAAACCGCCGTCGAAAGCAGGCTTTCGCCTCGGCAAACGTTCTCCCGCAATCATCCCATTGACGCTGCGACGCCACGTTTTTGGAAGCACTTGACATCGCGAGCTGACATGGCGGCGTGCTTTTCGGGCACCACTCACCACCGGTGCTTTCATTCTATTTCTGCGATTTAGCATGGCTTAAAACGCTGCTGAATCATTAGTACGCAGCTGCTGCCATCACTCGGCCTCGCGGGCCTATTTTTGTGCCCGGACTGCACCATCGCCCCGGCAAATGCGATCTCTCTCATGTTGCTTGCTTCGGCGCTCTGCTTAAGTTGTGCGTGGTCTGCCCGCGTCCTAGGTTTCAGGAGAAACTGATGCGCACGTGCTCGGCGACACGGCTGCGTTGAGATGGACGATGTCACCCACAACGCAGCCAATATGTAGTGTGTTCTTGGGTGCGACGCCGCGAACGAAGCAACTGAGAAGACAGCCAATGAAAACTGCTCGTGACACTGCTGCTGGACAGTTGTTCGTGTGAAATAGAGGCCGGAAATTTGATATTCATATCGAGTATTGAAAATGCAGGATATATTCGGAAATCATAAAAAGAACGATGATAACAGTGAGTGTCATCTTGACGAGTGCTCCGTCACAACACTGTTCGGGCGTTATACTTAGTACGTGCCAGAAAAGTAGAACATTTAGAAATGGTAATTGGGGGCAGTAGTGTCGACTGCAGTACTGCTACAAATTTTCAGATGTGAGTCCAATCAACGAGTGAAGTCCGTGCCTTCGTTTCTTTAGCGAAGTCGTGAAGGCTCTGACAATTTTCTTTAGTGTTTTTTTTTGTTTCGCGTGCAGAACTATCCTTAATATTTTTCAAATAAATATACACTTGTTTTCCAAGCACTGAATATTTTTCAAATAATTATGCACTTGTTTTTCAAGCAGTCTATTGATGAAAATTTGAACAAAACGCCTCTGTATCTTAGTTAGAAGTATTTTTAGTTTTCTAAAAAAGCTGTACCATTGGCCTTCGTGGCACTTTAGATATTGGTTCGGTATATTTATTTGAAACCTCGAGTACTATAAATTTGAATGTAGGGTCAACTTATTTTATTATGTATAACTCGGTTAGATTTCGAAACTCAAACATTCACACACTCACACTTCAAATACGAGGAGGTCACTGTGAGAGCCATTGAGGCCCCTGGAAAACTGCTATGGTTCTAACTTGTTGTTTTGTCTACTGCGTTGTACACTGTGAAAACTTGTTTCATTGATCTTCAAACTACCTTGATTGTTCGGTGATGGACGAAGGTGCTGAGAGGATAAGAAGATCAGCCAGAAAATATTATGCACTTCGCGAACCTCTCCGTCGGCCACGATTTTGTTTTCACCAGCCTCAGCTGAGTTGATACTTTCCGCGAGGCTTGGATCAACCGCTTCATTAGGCGTGCTGAAACGATTGGGGTCAGATAACTTGTAATAACACAGGTGAAAAAGGGAAGAAGAAAGTAGTCAAATTACAACCTTCTGGCTCTATAACAGTGCGCAGCGCGCTGGCATCGTTTTAAAATAACAATGCCTCGTGTGCTCTTCCGAAAGCCAAAGCAGTTTTCTGTCCACTGTGCAGTAGGGTTCCGTCAGTAGCGGAATCACGTTTGTCTATAAGCTTCTTGATGCTTCCGGATAACCGGTTAGTGGAGCCACTGATGGTGACTGCGGTAACGGCGGCCATGGAACCTGTAGCGATTGTTGCGGCAGACTAAGACACATTTTCAATAGCTGGGATGCTTTTTTAGAAGTTTATATAAATTTTCTTGCGGGTTTCTTCTACGAAAGCTTCGTTGTCAGTTTCCATTCCTAAGTGGATAAATTATTTGTTGTTTTAATGAACGTCTAGTTGTGAATCAGCACCCGCACTGTTGTGTCTTGTTTGTCGTCTTGTTGCTGAGCTGTTGTCTAGATGGCGCAATATGAAGGTGGTGTGTGGCTCGCTGTTGTCACGGTCTTCCTTGTTACTGTTACCGAAGACTACGCTTATGAGGAAGGCTTGATGTAGGTTCAGTGCTTTGCAGATTTTTGGACAGCATGTAAACAATGAATCCTGATAATTCTATGTGCCTTTTCGTCATACTTCTATGTTAGAAAAACGCCGTGTTCAACGGGTTATGAAAACGCAGTTGTGTACTTACCTGGTGGTCTTCGCATTGGGGCTGTAAGGTAAGGGGTAAATTATAAAACGTTAGTTTTAGTTCACATCACTCATTGCACGTGTTGTAGACCTGTGGGCAAAATTGGGAAGTCAGTAATTTGCATTTGAACTTTATTAGAAGAAAATTCTGTGCTTGTTTGCTACTCATGAACAATTAGCAAGTCAGTGCTTAAAACATTGACCTTAAAGAAGCGTGAATAGAGAGGCGTATGTTGCGGATAAAAACTGCTTGTTTCAGTCACTTTCGTAGTGTTAGAAAGAACTGCAATTGTGCACTCGATGGCCGCTCGAGGCGTTCAGTACATCCAAGAAGTATTTGCTCAGCTAGCTGCACATATGCTTCTCTTGGATTCAAATGGCAAATGCATAGACAAGGAATGTAGCAAGAGAGAAGACAGTGATTACAAAGAACCGATGAATAGTTATAGACGAGGATATCTTGTAAATTCTAACAAAAATATTAGCAAGCTGATTTGTCGATTAGGGTCAATGGTTATTTGTTACCTCTCCCTAAGAAGAAAAGAGTGATTACAAAATGATCAACTTCTATTCAAGCATATTGGAATCTGTTGTGGTTGTCGCTTTCTTAATTGTGTGTTATTATCTGCACTGCAAACGTACGATTGAGTCACAATGGCATCATCTAGGAACATCATACTTATAAGTGGTTTGTTAACCTAATGATATAAATTGCTTATGTGTCTTTGTAAAAGGCCTGAATACGACACTTGTTTAAAATAAGCAGTTTCCCCTTGAAGAAAACTATCATTATCTTCGCATAACAAAATTACTCAAGATCATGCTCATGTGGCTGTAAATTTCAATTTTAGATTTACTGCTGGAGTAAGTGGTGTTTCAGAGTGTCTTAACAAAAAAAGGGAAGGTAGTGGCTCATATATTATTTTTTTTCTATCCTCATTCAGAGCAAGTCAGAACTTGACGCCTTGGAATAGCAGGCGAGGAAATATTGGTCTGCTAAAATCACGTGCTGCTTTACGATAGCAGACAAAAACGACTATCTGATTTGGTAATGGCTAAAAAATGGCGGCGAGCGCCTATTTCTAAGCTATAGAGGGCCTCGCAAGAAGCATTGCTTGAATTTAATCAAGTATTTACATATTTATCAAACCACTGCAGATAATACCAGCAGCAAATGTTCATAAAAGTTCAGTTATTTGTTCAGAGGTTATAGTACTGTACTTTAAAAAGTATGCTTGGCTCTTGCCATACCAAAAGGCAAGGTTGCTTGGCACCGAAATTGCAAGCACGCTAGGCACTTGTCACACTAATATTAAAATTACCCTAACACTAGAACTTGTCGATGATCTGACCCTTCTTGCAAAGCGTAACACCGCAGTTTTCGTAGCAATATTTCATTCTGTTGTGACAAAAACTACACCTCAAATATCTCAGAACTTTTTCGAGCAAATATCTATACGGATGGAGCATAGTAGCGAGAAGAATTGGTGTGGGTGACCACTTGATAGATATATTAAGTTCAACAAGACGCAGGTAGTGTCTTGCCATTATGCCAGTGAATGGCAAGAGTGAATGTATAGTGGATATACTAACGTCCAATGCTAACCTGCAATCTATATTGTCGACTATCTCTAAAACCGATTCGTCTACCACATTTTCTAAAGAATGAAAACTTTGTAGTTACACACGATTCTATTGGAGAGAAAAACCCCATTAATGCCAATGTTGTAGCTGTTAACAAGGTTTGGCGGTGGCGGTACCTCTTACCGTTGAAGAAATGACCTTCTGATCCCCGAGCATAGTAGCTCAACCACGCCGTTGTGCATTGCTATAGCAACTAGGCTGTTGTCTTTATTATCGAGAATATACTAGTCTGCAGAACAACCATTATTCTGGAAGTTTTCTTGTTCATTTTTTGGTATGCATTCTTATATACTATCGTCATCTTCTTCCTCCTCACCACTTTCCAAGTTAGTGTCAAGAATCCCAAGTACACAACAAATGGACTCATATATATTCACACCAACATCTATGGGAGCCTCACGAGGGTCATGCAAACACCATATGACATTTTTGTTCAAATACCTCGTCTGAAATCTCAGAAAATCTACCACAAGATGCTCATGTAAAGAATTTTGAAGGCTCCGTGTAATACTAAAGCTGCAGCAAGACTGAATTGCTCTCCCAAGCAAAGCTGCGCTCTTTTTATGATTCTCGCACTTCGCAGCGCACTTCCTCCTGAATTCAACAATTTTTATTATGTAGAGTGCAAAAATTTACATATACTTTTTCTAAAATGTTGTACACGTAAATTGCATTCGACGGCTACTGCTTTTTGGAAAGTTCAATTGCTTCTATGGCATAACAAAAACAGGGGCTTGTGAATATCTGAGGTCTGTAGTACGTTATCGTGGCTTGTGGCTTCGTTACCGATTGCTATGTAGAGTTTAACGTCTCAAGGCACAATATAATTAAGAGAGAGACCATAGCGGAGGGTTTCGGATATTTAAACCTACTGGAAATCTTTAACGTGCATCCAAATGTGAGCACTCGGGCCTACAGCATTACCGCCTCTGTCGGAAATGCAGCAACCGTAGCTGGGATTCAATCCCGCTACTTGCGGGTTAGCATCCGAGTACCTTAGCCACTAGACCACCACGGTGTGGCAAGGCTTTGTAGAGGCTAGTCAGTAATAGCCTACTATGGAATCGTGTATGTTGTATTCCTGAACAATAACACGTACATTGTAAAGTGCATTGGGTGATAAAGCGTTCGTGTCAGGTTTGTTTTCAGAAAAGTATCGTAATAGTCGACGGGCGAACAATCGCCCTTTAGCACGCTCATGCAACATCAGGCGTGTTATTCAGAAGACCATGGTTTTTTGATTCTTGATCACCTTGTCTTGTGTCTCATACACAATGTCGGGTATTGGCCAAGTATTGAGAGTGTCTTCTGCCTCGACTTTTATTTGTGTCTGATAACCATTGTTGCGGATTGGTCATGAAGTGACTGCACTTTTAATACTGACGGAAGTTTCGAGAAAAAAGGTTATAAAGCAGAAACCTTCAAAATTTAACATGAAAAGTTGATAATCACTCAAATCAACAGTGTCCACTAGTCTTACTTTATGTCTCTTTTCTTAAAATCTTATTCATAATTACTACCACAGATTAGAAAGGGCAAAAATAATATTCACTATTCTTAGCTTTACTTCATTGTCTGTTTATTTTATCATTTTAGGGGCGTCGGCATTCTAGCAAGAATCACGAAGTATTTGTTGAGACCACGTTGTAAATGGTGGCTCGAAACTGTTAATGACTATTTTCGCTAGATATCCACGTGTATTCAGCGAGACCTTGGTCCCGCGCTCAATTAGGTCGAGTACGTCATGAAGGAATGGCCTGCTAGTTCTTCTAAACAATGCTTACGAAGCAAGAGTATCTTCATAATATATGCTTACTGCAGACCCAGCATGCACAGAGACAGAGATGGTGACATTCTCAAAAAAGACCGTGCACTGTGCTGGTTATCAACCTCTCGTTGTCATGAAGGACTTCAATGCCCAGCCTCAGGCGTGCAGCTACCTCAGCAACTCAAACAAGGGTAGGGACATTTCGCCTATGGCAATGGTATGGTACCCTGATAACCAATAAATAGTTCCCGACCAGGAATGCAAACTTGGTATGCCAAAATATCACAGTTGTGAAGATTCTGGAATTTGTGAAATGAACAAACACAGCTTTGGACCTCAGTAGCAATTATTGCATCGTCGAAGTGTCCATTGAGGTAGCCCGTACCAAGACGAAAACCTTTAAGTTTGTCGACTGAAACTTGTTCCTAGCAAACCACTTCGATGGCGCCCTCAGCTTGGACGTAGGCCTAAACTCTCGAAGTGACGTGTTAATAGAAGATGTGTAGTGCCACCAAAAAGTTCACAACAGATCTGAACGTGGACAGAAAAGAAGGTAGGAGTGCGCATCTTTTGGGGATCAAAGAGGTGCAGTATTCAATATGAAAAATTCAGCGCCATAACGTAAAACTACGAAAGGAAATAGACGAAATCAACGAAACAGTAGAGGCTCAATGCAAGGTTATATGCAAGCAGCAATAAAATGATCACTGTGGCTCTATGGGGGGCCAGCTCAGAACTGGTAAAAGTTGGAGACTCTTTAAGCTCCTACTGCACGTTGGGTACAAGCTAATTACTATAGTGCGTTCGCGAAAACTGTTAATTTAGCCATCGACTCGAATACAGTAGTGCGATAATAGAACAGCTCATAAACAAGTGCTGGAACATCGCGAAAGATCTAGTTTCTCCTCAATTTCGAGACTAGGAGGGGAGCAACGTGTCATTGTAGGACGAGGACTTTACTGTGGCCGAGGTGAAACAGGTTCTCGCATTCCTGAACGGGCGATCTACCATTGGACCCTATGGGATAGCCAAGCACCTTGACGACGAGTTCATCGAAATTCTTACAGAAAAAAATCAATGAAATTTGGCGGTTTGGTCCCGTTCCTGATAGCTAGAAAGCGGCCTGCGCTGTACTGGTAGGGTAGGGAACCTACGCAAGCAGGGTAAGGTTCCATGCACCGAGAACCTCAGGCCAATCTCACTGGCACCGTGCGACGGGATAGTGGTTGAGCACCTAATGCTCAACCGCCTCAATAACACCTTGAGTCTAACGAATGCTACGGGTACAATGTGATTAGCTTCCGGTCGGGGCTCTCGACTCGGCATACCATCAAGCTGATAAAGCACCAGGTGATTGACTCTAGCTCCACCGGCACTAAGGCAATTCTCTGCTTCGACATGAAAAAAGCTTTTGAGAACGTCTTGGATTACTTTATCCTGAAGAGCTTAGCTGAGCTTCACGTTGAGAAATGGGCGTACCATTTCGTGCCCTCGTTTCTTTCCTCGAATTCCACAAGACTCAAGATTGACAGGTATTCACACACGAAGTTATCCTTAGGTCAAAAGGGACAACTCAGGAGGTGGTGATCTCACCGACGCTTTTAAATATTTGCATGATCAACGTGTCCCGTGTAATAAACAAGATACCGAACATTAACCACACAATCTATGCCGACATTACTGCCTGCTGCCCCAGCGTACTTGAGGGTCAGATGGAGAGCGCTTTCCAAGAGTTCATCGATGTGACTGAGCACTATCTCGATCATACCGACCTGCCATGCTCGCCCGCTAAGTTCAAGCTCTTACTTTGTAAAAAGAGGCCCAGAGGTGGTTCCCATCGGTCCTGGAAGCCAGCAACAAAAAACCATATCATGTAATTCACTGGTCCTGACTCCCCATTTCCGCGCTTGGACACTATTAGTCACCTCAAATGTTTGTCGAGTCTGATGAAGCCACCATCATGCGCATTTGTTCCCAGACCACGAGTGCTCTCTGACTGATAAGAGCAATCGCTAAGAGGCACCGAGGAATCAGGGACGAAAATCTTATCCGGAATATTCACGCATTTGTGCACTGTCATTTTGCTTATAAGGCAGATTCCCAACTGACTTGTGTCGCAGTGCAACAATATCAATGCCTTATTCAGAGTATTTTTGAATCTGGCCCTTGGGATTCCTTATGAATGCACCCGGAAGACCTCCTGAAGCTGCAAATGTACAACACATTCAAAGAAATCACTAAAGCCAGAGTTTTCACAGTTTGTCAGTGTCCAGCACCCCAGTGGCTACTGTCATACTCGGCATGCTGAGCCGCAACCCATGGTCGTCGGTACTAATGCTGTGAAGCTGTCCAACCAAATAAAGTTGTAGATTTGTGCACAGTGGATGCCGCGCAATATGCGTTCAACCTATAGTAGAGCGCGAAGACGAGCAACGGGTAAAGCTCTGCTCGCCATTGCCTGCTTGGACAAGGAAGGATCCAGCTTTGTAAATGCTGCTTTGTACGCTTTCGTTCTCGTTACGTACGTTCTTCTTAGTGGTCACTGACTGTAATTCCAAAGTATTCAGCTGCGCTATAATCGAGCCACATCGTTGCAGATCAGGTTTCCTTTGCTCTTGCATGAACAGACAGTGTGCATGACACAATTTATTTAGACTCCAAAGCTAATATCAAAGGCATTTCAAATCAGTATGGTGGCTTCCCAGGTCCAACAGATCCTTTAATGCTAAATACTTGATTAATCACTCACTGGTATGATTTCCTGCGCACCTTGGAACTACTGAGGGTGCTTCGATGAATTCAAATGAGGAGGTGCACTTTGGTTCGAGTGGCTTGATTGACCGTGTGCCGGGTAACGCATCATCTGCTGGGAGATGCGAGCTTCTCTACACAAAAAACAATACATGCATGCACCAATATCTCTTAAGAAGACTACTGCCTCTGCCACACTTCTCGTTGCGCAGGGCCTAAGCTGGTAAGCTCAGATTTCTCCAAACAACTACCTACTCGAGCCCTGTGGCATGGCACACAAAATACCTCGAACGGTTCTTATGCCCGGATAGCCCCTTGCGTGGCGGTTATGCGGACTTCCAGCGTGTCCTGTAAGGCTGGGCTCTTGCCGGCCCCATTTTCCACTGAGAGGAAATAAACAAGCTGATTAGGAACCAGGACACTTTAAAATCCTTGCCGTCTGAAGGGCTAGCGCGAGAGGGGTCAGCAATAACCTGACCCTTTTTCAGTGGACAAAGCCAAGTGATACTTAGTGAACTCGCGTCTATTATGAACATAATAATGTTGTTTCAATCACTCACTAAATATTCAAAACCAGTTTGTTCTCCTTGCGCAGGACTCAACAGAAAAAACCGTTTGTTGTGACATTCGATGCAGCGGTGTGTGTGCGTGTAATGACAGAAAAGGAGATGAATACGTATCGGTGTTTGTGCGTTGCTTGTTTCTTCTGCCGTTGTAAGAAAAATCAAAACGAACTGAAAATAAAGTGGTCGGCTCTTTCAAAATTTTTAGGTGGAATGTTAAGTAGACTTGACATATAAATTCTTTTTGCTAATTGAAGAAGTCGCCGAAGCTAGCCCAATTCCCACAAATTCGGCCACATATCACTTCATCAATGATTTTCGTTAAAACGCTTTCTGCTGCATTGAGACAATAGAAAGAGAGAAGAAATACGTACCAGGCCTAGAGAAGGAAAACATGTTTCCCAATTTTCGAGCAAGCACTGAAATTCAAACGATGAATACATCTAGTGAGTTAAGCATACTTCAAATAAGGATTGGAATGCAATTCACCAATGTAAAAAACACGCGGCCGTGAGACACTTTTATTTAAGACATCTGCTCTACGACGAAACAGAAGCATGTTGACGGTGCTAAAGTTACCACGCGGAAGCCAGTTAGGAATTATCAGTTCTTCTAGACATTTCTATAAAAGTGAGCCAAGGTATATACATGCAGAAATTTTAAATTTACTTAAGTATTAGTGCCATGACTAACGTGAAACAAAAAAATTGATGACATCAAAGATGATTGGCCGAGTAAGCATAAATCCAGACTGCCGTGTTATTTATGACCCTATACATGCCTCAAGGTGATTACGAGACCAACTTTTGATAGTGGTTCATTGCGGTACTGCCCTTTCAAGAAAACGGCATGCTTGTGTGTCAAAAGTTAGCGTACGGAGGGGGCCACTTAGAAACTCAAATAGATGCGAAGCATTTTTTTGCGTGCTTCAAGTACTTTTTGCATTTCACTACCCATCGCCTACGTATCTGGAACCCATAAGCATAGTGCTACCGATGTTTTACCTGGTAGATTTCAACGCAGTTTTTTGATTTTGCTGTACATCTTGTATTAAAACACACAATAGGTATTTTTATAAAAAATTTACCTGTTGGTGATTTTTCCGCAAGCACACCGGCAGGTTTCAATGTGCAGAGAAGAAATAACAGGGCTAACAGAAGTAGAATCGCTCGAAGAAAGACCATCATCTTGATTCGTTACCTGAAAAGCACACCAGCAAAGCACGCTGGTGCAAACTCTTTTGTAAAGAAACTCCCAATCGTGGCTGGTCAGCCTATTACAACATCGCAAAAATAATTCATATCTACTGGCGGAGAAAGATAAGAAGCCCGTCTGTAGAGAGTTATCTTTGACGCCACTTGGGTATGGTTCTTTTCCCAACATGAACGGCCACTGTTCAATCTCAGACTTATATTTCTGCTTCGAAAACAGAACTGAAAGTAGGGCAATTTAAAACCTAGTTTTTTGGCAGGAATATAATAAACGCAATTACCATTATCTTCATCTAAAGTATAAGACATGATATTTTACTCATTGTATCGAATATAGTAATTGCAAAATAAGCACAATGAAATAAAAGTGGATAAAAAAAAACAGTTCACCACAGAAGGAATCAAACCTCCAAATTTTAGGTGGAGCGTTTGATGCTCTCTCATTTGGCCGGGTAGCCAGCCTTCATCTCTACTTTTTATAGAGGGGGGGGGGGTATTTTTTTATCTAAACCACGGAATATTAGTAAGCGGTGCTCATAGCCACGACCACAAGTATGTGAAGTTCTTGTCTGGCCAGCTTGTGCCGCGTGCTACGTAATGTGTTACTATTTGCCAATTCGTGAAACTACCGAAATATTATGCTTATCACGTTTAGTTTCCATTTATTTCGCTCACTTTCGGATTTTTTTCAAACTTCTAAAAAAGGGCTGTAGTTATTTATCAGTTGGACGTTTTGTTTTGCCTTGTCGTACCAGAATATTACGCCTTATTCGCCGACAATACAGAACCATATATCGTGAGTTGGCGAAGAAGAGTATGGAGATTTCATGCAGCTGGGCTGGATCTTGACATACTAAAACTACGAAGTTTTGAGATTTACAAACAGCGGTAATAAGTAAGCTCTATTGTTTCTAATGTGTACTCTAGCAGGTCTAGTTGCTTGTGTGTCTTTTAAATGAAACATCATCGTTTCGGGCTCGCGTGTTTAAACAGAATATAATATTTAAATCATTCCGTGTAATCAATAATCAAAACAACTCATGCACTTTACGTATCAAGTTGTAAACGTATCTACACCATTGTTACGTTTACCTCCCTGGTTCCGACAAAGAAAGGGAAGAGGGGGTTAACACATATAGTTTTTTTTTAAATTACCACTTGTATATACGTGGAGGAACGTAAGTAGAGTGCAATTAATCTCTGTTCACTTCCCCAGTAATGTTTATTGGCTACGGACCTGCCTTACGCTACTTCAGTACTTTGGACCAACAAACATGACATCGCATTGCGTTACAGTGTGAATACATGCTTTGACATTGAAGCTCCGTGAAACTGCCTGGTGATATTGAATGCGAAGCAGCGTAGCCACTTGACAATATACCTTTTTTACTTCTTCGTTCATACTCTGTGTGATAAAGCTGAGTGATGATACGTGCACCTCGCTGGTGTAGCGGCAGGAACATTGCTCCTCGGCAAGAGCAAACACTATGCGTGATTACGAAATTCAACCCGGGCGCTTATCAATTAAGCCTATTGAGTGAGAGACGCGTGAACTGGATTACGAACTCGTTGATCATGAGAAGGCTCCAGTTGAACTTGTGACTATCGTGTTGCTTTATGAAAGGCAACTGATCATTTTGTCCTTGAAAAGCTTCTGTAGAGTGAAAAAATAACAACAGAAGGCACTGCATTTGCGCAATTTGCAATAAGAAAGCATAAAATCTTACCGTTTGACCATCCACCGGTGAAAACGAAGCAATCCTATGAAGTCAATATAATCCTATAGAAGGCGTTTTGACGGGAAGGGTGTAATACTGCAAGGAGGACAGCTATATATAATAATAGTTTGCGCAAGGTAATGCGATCAGCGTGTTGGATGATGGGATTCTGAGTCAGTAAATTCGTGACATTGTCTTCGGCGAACATATTATCATGATTCCATGCTTTTAGACAATAAGACGAGCACTTAGACAGTAATACAAATGTCACATGAAGAAGTCAGTATCGGACAAATTAGTCGGCAAAAAACGTATTGCTCGCAGATTATTCTCCTAGCTGTATTCATTATTTCATGTCTCAAAGGATGTGACACCAGTCTTTATTAAAATATGCCCTGTATGCTCAAATTGACAAGTTATAGCTCAAAATATGAAGCAGGAACAATGGGCATCAAGCCAATACCTTGGCTTTTTCACTTGCCGTCATATACTTCCAAATATAACCCTGAAAGGCTGGATAATCTGACTTGTATTTTATTTTACTAATTTTTTTCGAACCAATGTAAACGTTTTCTTATAATGTTGGGCGCAATGGAGCTCTAAAATACAAAAGAACCTCAATAGATGTCCTTGTTATTGGTACAAAAAACTCAATCATTGTTTGCAGTTTGATCGCTCAACAAACATTGGGCATATATTGGTGGCAATAAGTAATATACGCCAATGCATTTATCCTAACTAGCCATCAATATCAAAAGTTTATAATAAAAGCGCTAGTTACTGTTTACCTGAATTTTATCCACAGTTTGCATTCCTTGAAAATGCTATCTGACGATCAATATTATGAAGTGCTGTTATTCAGGGTCCGGTAATATGGAAGCGACTATGCTAAGCAAAGATAACCGACCCTGTGCGACCACTGGTGCAAGCATGGGATACGCCTATACTAATTTACACTCTCATACATGCTATTGCTACTTGTGGAAAATGCAACGCGCTCCTTTCTGCATGAATCAGCTGTGTTATATATTAGCTCCTCGAGTGACAATGCTATCGACGAGCTCGGTTATGTGCGCATCAGCAAGCCTTTAATAGCACTGTCACACAAGCAGCTGGTTTTCCTGCGAAAGTGGTGATACACGGTCTTATCTTTTACAATATAGTTGAGGTAGGCGACATCAAAAAGCCCACATTGCAACTCACGTTGGAAGGAAGCTCACTTGAATTCTTGACACAGCTTGAGCACTTGCAGCAACTGTACGCGCAAAGTATAAATAAAACATCTGCCACCAAAAGAGCAGTTTGACAAGTAGACGCCAATTGGATTTTACTGCACGCGTGCTTGCTTGTCGTGAGATGAACAATCATTGCTATTATTCATACATGCCCTTGCTTGCTGAATAAGCACAAAAAATTATTTTAGTATATTTCATAGCTATTCAAATCTGTGCTTTTTATAGCTGGTCGCCATTCCCATACCAACTGTGATATATACTCGGATATCGTGATAAGCCATACTTGAAACTTCGTGAGTGGCAGTGACGAAATGGCCCATACGATGTCGCTTATGATTTGCTGCACAATAGGAATACACCTAGGCACGTAGCCAGGACAACCACTGGTCATTAGGGGAAAAGACTCGAAATGCAAGTAGCTGACGTGGTTGCTTGGGCGAGTTCGTATGACACGATTCACATAAAAAACAGCGCCTATAACGAGGGCCAAGAAAAGAAGGAAACAGACAGCGGCCCTGTCTGTCTCCTTCTTTTCTTGTCGTGGCAACAAAACGCACAAGACCAGGTTCATTGGCAGCTCATAGGAGGGGCATTTGCCCTGCAGTTGCTATAGACCATATGATGATGATGATAATGGGATTTGTTCTTTCTAATAATTTGTTTCTTGGCCAATCCCCCAGAGAACATGTTAGCCGTACATTCAAGTCAACTTCTTCTTGTTCATCAACAACAACAACAACAACAACAACAACAACAACAACAACAACAACAACAACATCATCAACAACAACAACAACAACAACATCATCAACATCATCAACAACAACAACATCATCAACATCAACAACATCAACAACAACAACATCATCAACATCAACAACAACAACAACATCATCATCATCATCATCATCATCAGCAGCAGCAGCAGCAGCAGCAGCAATGTGCCTTATTGCCGTGGTGCCACAAGATAGGGCGTTTGCTTTCTGATGAAAAAAACATTAGGCCAGAAAAAGTGCGAGCTTAGGCGATGCCACAGCTGCCAAAGTTCATTAACGCATCTCTCTCAGTGCTGTTTACTATGCTATAGCTATCAAAATATATGAAACGAATGTTCGCTATTCATCGCTACGACTTTTGTAGGCTTCTGCTCACTGAGGATAATTTGCGCATGTGCTGTAAAATAAACGTCTCCGGCAAATGTGCGTGACCAAAGGGAATTCGTTTATTGAGAGTTTTCTTCTACTTCGCCACTTTGTTTTTCTTTAGCTCTATAAGAAGTCTGTTAATGGCCGGTCGTGTGTGTACCAATATCGAAACTTATGGAGGTTGGTAAAAACAGGGCACGTGTGATATTGTTATGACGAATCTTATGGGAATTTATAGATGACTGTTACCGAAGTGAGCTCTGTAGGTCCCTCTTTTGCAATGTAATTTTATTCCTAGGGAAGAAAACTTCAAGCGCAATACTTGTCAGTGAGCGTAGTGAAGAAATTGTTAAAACGGATCTCATTTTAGTTAATCAAGACGCCAGCACATGATGTTTTTGAACGGTTCATATGTATTTGCTTTGTAGCGTTGTTTTGGTCTGAAGTCAATATTTTAGGCCTTCGTAATTTTGTCTCTCTTATCGAATACTGCGGGATCTCTTTTTTTGCTGTTTGTGTATCACGTTGGATTTTTAGTGGAAGACGAATCAGTGTCCTTTCAGTAATAGTATCGTTCACTAAAATACAACCATCATTGAGCATCATTCAACAGCTGAGAATTGCGGATATATATATATATATATATATATATATATATATATATATATATATATATATGTATAATAAAAGAAACTTTTTGGCTTGACCAAACCTGTCTCTTTATTGGTCAAAGTTTTGACGCAACTCTGTATCACCATCATGCGAACCGAGTGAGAGGACAAGAACAGAGAGAGAAAAAAATAAATAAAATTGAAAAAAGAACACCAAAGAATAAGAGCGAAGAAAAAAATTGCCAGGCCAGCGTAGAACGTGCAGAACAACCACAACAAGAGCATGAAGAGTGGCCTTTTAGTGCCTTTTCTAAACATTCTTTGGGTAATGCTAAAACCTGACGTGCTGGGCACTCACTACAACATAAATATTCATAATTTCTGTGAATATTCATAATTTCTGTGACGAATGCTATCATTCGTCATTCTTTGGAGAAGCGTGCTCCCATATAAACACTTGCAACAAATTTGGAGCAAGTTTCGTGTTCCGTTTAGAGGCTGACAACGGTGATGAATTACGCCTGAAGTTGGTATGGGTGATGAAGAACGAGCTTTTGTGATATGTTGGAGCACTGGACCACCTACTCGTTACGGAATGCCCATTAAACGACGCTTGATTGTTCCTTTTCTGGTTTACAACGCTTTACTACTGATATTAGCGCGATTCCTTTCCCGACATCAAGCCTGCCTAAGGCAAGTCTGCGAATGAGTCCCGAGCACCGGCGTGTGGTACCGCTGAGCGGTAGAATACTGGGCTGGCACGAAATGAACCCGGGTTCAAATCACACGGTATCAGCACAAGTTCGTGGTGCTATTTGTATGAGTTTTTTTTTTTTATTTCGTGTGATAGTTGCTACTGACACCGGTGGCAGTGGCGGCGGACAAGTACAGCGCTGCGCCTGACCCGTGCTGAGATCTCATAACGGCTTTCGCAGTGAAAATGGGCCGTCAGAGGTTAATGTGCTGATACTTGGCCATTCGCGAAATACCTGTTCGGCGCATGGCATACTGCCTTCAATTCGCGCTCTGGAAATTCGCGCTCTGGAAAATACAAGATAGCAACATTCTTAACCAGAGTTCTCTCTTAACCATTTGTTTTCTGTCTTTTTGTTCTTTTCATTTTTTTTCGGATATTAGATTCGCACTGTTGGGTATGAAACATCTGCATGCCGGGATGAAAAACACTTTTCGAATAATATTCCGTAAAATAAAACCACTGCTCTGACACTGAAGAGACTAAAAGATTCAACCCCCCCCCCCTAAAAAAATCGGAGGGATATTCTAAATTCTCTTCGACAACATAGTTTAACCACTGTTCGGAAACATACCTTCGTGTGGTTCACGAAATTTATGTGCTTTCTACCTTTCTCGGAACAATTAGTAAGCTTCTAATATTGTGACTCTTTTAAGACGCTTACCACTTCTTGTGCCACTTCCTCTCCTTACTGCGCTTCACGAGCAAGTCAGGAGGAGAGCCAAACACTTGAGACGTCACAACCGACCCTGGGGGTGTCTAGGTATAGCTACACATTTTAACGCAATAGCGTTAAAGAGCTCGTGTCGCAGAAAACTCGCCGCCGGCGTCGGCCTCGTTGGTTGTGAGCGAAAAATCGTCTGTGCGTCTGTGACTGAAAAATCGATTTGCCGAGATAGCCACAGGAGGCCGCTACTCGTCCACGCGTGCGCGCGCGATCACACCAAGAAAGTTGTGCATTCGAAGAAAAAAAGTGCTCAAGGTCACGAGGAGTTTCTTCGCCCTACCATCCCTCCCTGCTTAGCTTCCAGCACTTTCATCGGGACGAGAGAAAAGATAATGCGATTCCTGCATGCGACAAACCTTCATAACTACACTCGCTCTGAACGGATTCCCAAGATTTTCGCGGGAATGAATTCGTGAGGCAAGAAGCTCTTTTAGTGAATTAATTACGTGGTTACTAAAACAAGTGTTTCAGGTCCTTTTTAACGCGATTTGTTCAACAAGAGTCATGACGAAAATGAGCTCATTTGGCGATAATAGCGCGCGCTGGTCCAATGTACAGAGTGCGTGTTTGTGTGCGTGCGTGCGAACGTAACAAAACGTATGAATAAGTATGCACTTAGCGGTTGAAGGGTGCACTAGGGGCCAGATTTCGCTATCACGTTCAAGTGTTAAAAACAAAACAAAATGGGCCCCAATTTTTTTTTGCGCTCACTAAATTTCTTTTTTTTTCTTTTTTCTCTCATTCTTTTGCTTTCTTTGTGATGTGGTCAAGTGTACTCTATTGGGAATGCATCATCTGCACTTGCATTCGAGCAAGGATGAACTTTTGGAAATATTCTCCGTACAATCAAGCGACTGCTCTGACACCCGTCGAGCAACCAAAAAATGGCTCCCGGTATAAAAGGAAGAAAATAAAATATGATCTCTATTCTCTTCAGCCCCGTATTTTAAGGCATACGCCACAAATCGTAGATTTTTGTTATTCACAAATTGCACCTGTTCTCTACCTTTTTAAGGACCTGTACTAAACTTCTAGACTTGTGAATTTTTATACGGTCACCACTTATTGTGAAGCTCCTTCTACTCACTCTACTTCAACAACAAAAGAGGAAGGGGGACCTTACTGGGTGAATAAAAATTAACTGCGCGACCGTTTGTGCGTAAATATCAACCCAGTCGTCTTTTAGGGGCGAAGCTCCTTATGGCGTGGCTTGTGCGTCCCTCGTAGTACGTAACCACCAGTGGCACATACCCGAAATAGTGGTCCTTACGATTTCGACCTCCAAGGTGGTTCCAGTGAGAGATTTATTTAGTGCGTTGTTGAACAATAAAAGATGGTGCTCAATGCACATGTTAATGGCTGCTAAGGGGGAACGAGAGACAGGAGCATTCGGCCTTTAGGTAACGCGCACGCTGCGATCCCCATTAGCAGCTATTGGCATGTACATTGAGCATGATCTGACAAGAAAGGGTTGCTACGTTATACTCGCTGGGTGTAACCTCCTTGGTTTTAGAAAGGTTTAGCGAGCGTTGAGCCACATAGCCATGAATACAGTGAACTAGTATATACCATGAACTCGAGGTGGTTAAAGGTAAGAATTAAACCCGAAGCGCAAGCCGTAAGAAAGTGTGCATGTGCCACCTCCCGTTTAGTCCTTGAAATGTCCGCTGGATGGCGGTGCTTATATATGGAGAATATATGATAAAAAGATGCCAGATGGTGGGACTTGGAATGTTGAATAGATGGACGAACGGACACACAGACAGATGCATGGATGGACGCATGAACGGACGCAGGGGCGGATGCATGAATGAACGCAGGGACGGACGCACGAACAGACGCACGCACGGACGGGTGGATGGACGCATGGACGGTTACACAGACGTACGCAGGAACGGACGGAAGCAAGAACGAATGGATGGACGAATGATTCGCCCCACTTCCCATCATTCACTCCGTGGATATGCTGCCATTTTATTATTTTGTTTGTTTGTTTGTACCGGAGGAAACACGTTCTTTGCTAGGTCCAAGTATCAGCACATTTGCCTGTGGCGAATCTTCTTTTGTTAGCTTCTACTGTTTTGTTTTATCTATTTCTTGTTTTCTCTTTTTTTTCTCTTCACTCGTTTCGGGGGGCGACGATATAAAAGCGCATCAAATCCTGGTGAATTTTGTCTCGATGAATATTAGTCTTTGAACGAAATGTTGACCAGGAAACAGTTCTGGTAAAACGTACACCGTTTTCGATTTGCCTTAACCAGAGTTCTCTGGTTAAGGCAACCAAAAGGGAGTTTCCGTAATATATATATATATATATATATATATATATATATGTCACACCTGTCCCGTTTATTAGGGAGGCGATCGCCGGGCTAATTCCAAGAGCCGAAGTATCGGCCCCCCGAACCGCACCACGAAAGCGTGGACAATTTTGAAGTGGTCCTTTTTGGCGCGCCAGCGGACGCCGGCTGTGGCCCAAAGAACAAGTCAGAGCCGAGAGTTGATAAACAAACAAATTATATTCTCAATAATGGCAGATCGAAAACAAAGCACAGAAATGCACACTCCACAATAGTTGCATACAATATGTCACCAATCAAACCAATCAATCAACGTACTACACAACACAATCGGCCACACTCAAAACAACGGACACAGACAACGATACGCACTATAATGCAGTCGCATGCATTGAACAACCAAGACACTTAAGGACTAAAGAGATAGAAAACCTATTCAGTCCAAAGTCCTTGGAACAAAAGTCCGAATGATACTCTTCCGAGAATCACTCACTCAAAGTCCAGCGTTGTTGTCGTTCCGCAGCTCTCGAAGTTTCTCTTCCAGGAAACCTCGCCGGAGTTTCTCTTCCAGGAAAACTCCCGTCTTCAATAGGCCACTCTCCAAGCTTCAAACTTCTTCGCCGGAAATCCGTCGGCTTCACACACGCAGCTGTTGCCCGCGTCTTCGCTCGATAGCGGTAAACCCACGCTCTTGCCTGTAGCTCGAGCCGTCCCTACGGACCAAAACTTCGCCGACTCCACGGCGGAATTCCTACGCGCTCCGGCGTTAACTTCCGTCACCTCCTGCTTTCTCGTCTCGGCTGCTCGATTAAATACGTTCTGCGCCACCTTCCAGAATCTTCTCCTCATTTCGTCGGCGCGACGCGCAGCGAAGGCTGGGGAGAGGCACGAGACGGTTCGACTGCTCTCTCCGGAGAATGAGTCACTCGGTCTGACCCCGCCTCCTTCGTTCTAGAAAGATCGCGGCCTTACGGGGCCGCCGATGTGGGGTGAGGAGGTTCGTTTGCGAAGCCGTGCTTCTGCGGGGAGAGCGCGCGCCCGGGAGCCTTGGATGTTTGCTTTCTTTTTTTTTTCTTTTTTACCTCGCGGCGTTTCTACCGCCCGTTGTCGCAAGGATTTGGCGGCGCGCTCTTTTTTTTTAGCGCTCGTTCTGTGACACTGCCCCCCACTTTAAGAATATTATCTCATAATATTCAAAACCACACAAACGAGCGCGAAAAGTCACCACACACTCTCACAGACTGTAACACCATCAGTCGCTCATAACACTTCACATTCACAATAGATCACTTAATACAATTGTACTTTGTAGTTCAATTCCACAACACATGAAATATAGCCACAGGTACATGCCTACAACACTTCATCACACATTCCAAACAATACAAACGTACAAAGTTCTGTCTATACAACAATTATACAACACTATACATCACATCATCGCACCGAACACTGACTCGCTCGACATACACTTGAGACACAGGATAACAAGAACATTAACACAACATATGGCACTCAGCACCTGCCCAACACATTCTGATTCCACCTCAGCACCTATCCTGTGGATTTAGAGCGGCGCTTGCGCCCTTTCTTGCAGTGCTCGCTCGATTTCTTCTTGTTTTTCCTTGTACTTTTTCGGCGAGCCTTTTCCAACGACGATATTTGAGGCGTCGTCTCAGCCATCGTTGTCTCTTCCGACACCGTTAACGCGTCATTACATTCGACGGGCCCTGTCTGTTTATTTACCCGCTTGATCATGCCTCTACATTTTGCCCGGCTGGCCAACTGCGTCTCCTTTATGCTGTCGGTCGGTTGAGGTCGTGTCGACGTAAGTCCGGTTGCTCGGCCGGTGAACTTACTCGACACAATCGTCTTCTCCTTCGCTGTCTCTTGCGCCGCAGCTTCACCTTGGGCTCTAGTGAGATCCGTCACGGGATGCTCCTCCCTTGTATCTCGCGGTCGCTGGGTTGGCGAGGGCTCTATCTTCGGGTCTTCTCCCAAACATTCTGGATCACTTGGCCCTCGCGCCCCGTCGATGTTTCCGATGACAAGGTCATACAGGGGGGTCGTCATGCATAAAGCAGTAACCTTCCCGCTGAAGTACGGGGTTTCAACCTCAATTTCTGCTTCGGGAAGCATCCGAACTGTACGGTCAATTAGGCAAACCGGTTTTGTTTTGCCTGTCAACTCACTTTCGCGTACCAAATTTCTCCGCACGATAACAGTGGAACTGCCGGTATCTCTTAACACAGTAACCTTTTTGTCCGCAACTTTTCCAGGCAGCGCTGGCATTCCCTTCGTGACACCGGTTGGCTGTTTTGACATTACAGCACCCACAATAGGAATTTTCTCCCCATTTTTCAATTCTACGAATCCATCGTTGACGGCATTATTATCAGATTTCGGTGCCGCTTGAACACAGGATACCTGGTGAGTTTGACTCACTCCGTTCCGACATGCATCTGCTTTGTGCCCAGCCTGACCACACTTAAAACATTTCCCTACCGTAGGGCTCGTAAATATCGTTCGACAGTTTTTCGCGCGATGACCCACTCGGTTACACAGAAAACATCTCGGAATGCTCTCTGGTGCACGCTTCTTTTCTTCGGGAGCCGATTTCTTCGAATCAACGGGACAATCCTTCTTGACCTTGTCCAAATTAGTGCCACCTTGCGCTTCCAAGAATTGATCAGCCAATTCAAGCATGTCTTCAAGTGAGTCAGCCTTCCTCTCTTTTAAGTACAGCGACAGGCTTGGGTGGCAACTAGTAAGAAATTGTTCTCTAATTAGGAGCTCTCTAAGCTCATTGTACTCCTGTGCTGTCCCTGAAAGTTCAATCCATCTGTCGAAATAATGGCAAAGTCGGGCGGCATACTGCGTAGCCGTCTCACCATCAGCTGGCTTTCCTGTCCGAAATCTGTCCCGGAAACCTTCCACGGTAAATCTAAATCGCTTCAGCAAAGCAGCTTTCACCTTTGCATAGTTGGCTGCATCGGTCGGCGTCAGCCTACCGTACACACTGAGCGCTTCACCACTCAAGCAAGTACTCAAAGCAGTTGCCCATTGCTGTTCCGGCCAATTCTGGCTCCTCGCAATCGTCTCAAATCGGTGAAGGTACGCGTCAAGGTCGTCCTTCCTTTCATCAAATGCTACGAGCAACTTGCTTGGGTTCAAGCGGAAGCCGTGGTCCTCCCGTTCGCTGCTTTCAACTCTAGCTTGGACGGGAGTTTCACTTCGCTGTTGCAAACGGAGCCGCTCGAGTTCCATCTCGTGCTGCCGCTGCCGTTCCCTTTCAGCCATCTCCGCTTCTCTTTCTTCTTTCAGCTGTCGCTCCCTCGCTTCTCTTTCTTCTCTCGCCCTTTCGGCTGCCAACTTCTCTCTCTCCAGCTCCAACTTCAATTGCTGCTCTCTTTCTTCCTTCAGCTGTCGCTCTTTTGCCTCTCTTTCTTCTTTCAGCTGTCGCTCCTTTGCTTCTCTTTCTTCTCTCGCCCTTTCAGCGGCCAGCCTTTCTCTCTCCAACTCAGCTGCCTTTTCTTCCTTGGCCCTCTCTGCCGCCAACCTCTCTCTCTCCAACTCAGCTTCTTTTTCCGCTTTGGCTCTTTCGACCGCCAACCTCTCTCGTTCCAACTCAGCTGTTTTTTCTTCCTTGGCTTTCTCAGCTGCCAACCTTTCTCTCTCCACCGCCTCTTTCTCCTTCTGGCTTACCCATTTCCGTAGTTCGGCGCCGGAAAGACCCATCTTCTCACCAAGCGCAACTAACTTTTCGAGATCCATTGTGTCTCGCAACTTGCAAATAAAACCTTGCCGCGTGCAAAAAGTATCTGCCTAAATCAGTCTATCGGAACACTCCCCTGCACTCGTTAACGAGAACACTGAACAACACACAAAATCGTTCCGATAGCACTATCAACAACTCGAGGCTCTTTCTCACTACTTTGGACACACTGTGCACCAAAAGGTCCTGTTTCGCGGACGCCAGATTAATTGTCACACCTGTCCCGTTTATTAGGGAGGCGATCGCCGGGCTAATTCCAAGAGCCGAAGTATCGGCCCCCCGAACCGCACCACGAAAGCGTGGACAATTTTGAAGTGGTCCTTTTTGGCGCGCCAGCGGACGCCGGCTGTGGCCCAAAGAACAAGTCAGAGCCGAGAGTTGATAAACAAACAAATTATATTCTCAATAATGGCAGATCGAAAACAAAGCACAGAAATGCACACTCCACAATAGTTGCATACAATATGTCACCAATCAAACCAATCAATCGACGTACTACACAACACAATCGGCCACACTCAAAACAACGGACACAGACAACGATACGCACTATAATGCAGTCGCATGCATTGAACAACCAAGACACTTAAGGACTAAAGAGATAGAAAACCTATTCAGTCCAAAGTCCTTGGAACAAAAGTCCGAATGATACTCTTCCGAGAATCACTCACTCAAAGTCCAGCGTTGTTGTCGTTCCGCAGCTCTCGAAGTTTCTCTTCCAGGAAACCTCGCCGGAGTTTCTCTTCCAGGAAAACTCCCGTCTTCAATAGGCCACTCTCCAAGCTTCAAACTTCTTCGCCGGAAATCCGTCGGCTTCACACACGCAGCTGTTGCCCGCGTCTTCGCTCGATAGCGGTAAACCCACGCTCTTGCCTGTAGCTCGAGCCGTCCCTACGGACCAAAACTTCGCCGACTCCACGGCGGAATTCCTACGCGCTCCGGCGTTAACTTCCGTCACCTCCTGCTTTCTCGTCTCGGCTGCTCGATTAAATACGTTCTGCGCCACCTTCCAGAATCTTCTCCTCATTTCGTCGGCGCGACGCGCAGCGAAGGCTGGGGAGAGGCACGAGACGGTTCGACTGCTCTCTCCGGAGAATGAGTCACTCGGTCTGACCCCGCCTCCTTCGTTCTAGAAAGATCGCGGCCTTACGGGGCCGCAGATGTGGGGTGAGGAGGTTCGTTTGCGAAGCCGTGCTTCTGCGGGGAGAGCGCGCGCCCGGGAGCCTTGGATGTTTGCTTTCTTTTTTTTTTCTTTTTTACCTCGCGGCGTTTCTACCGCCCGTTGTCGCAAGGATTTGGCGGCGCGCTCTTTTTTTTTAGCGCTCGTTCTGTGACAATATATATATATATTATATTATATTTTCCGAGGTCCTGAGCACTTCGAACTTATGTCATGCGAGTTTGACGTGTTTACGTGTTTCTGACAGTGCACAAGAAATTGTGATTGATGGCGATATATATATATATATATATATATATATAGCGAGAGAAAAAGAGAGAGTATCAGTGAATCCAGTGTTTTCCAAAGTTCAAAATAACGGACTAATGTGCGAAAACTTTTTACTTTTTATTCCAACGTTTTAGCGGAGTCAGGCCTTCGTCAGGAAATACAAGGCCTAATAGAAGTGCACTCCTTATATACAGGGTACTACAGGGGCCCCCAAAACGCGTGTGACTATATCGTCACAGACATGATATATACAAAATGCATGAATAGATATGAACATTCGTTCGAAGTGATTGTGGTATGACGGTACGACAAGACTTGTGCAGAAGTCATACTTTGCGAAAAAAAAAGCAATTCTTTTTAAAGTGTAGGCGCATGTCTAATAAAGAAAAAATAACCAAATCAGTGCTTACATCGAGAAAGATACAAAAAATTTGCTACTGCAATGCGTCATAAAAACGTCACATTAACAGGTGTAGAGAAATCATATACAACGGTAAAAATCTGCAGTGAAGATGTGCAATAAGATGCGTAAAAATGGGCTAACATGAGTGTACCAATAACAAAAAAACAGCGAGGATGTGAAACAAGATGTATCAAAACGAGATAACATGAGTATACCAACGACGAACAAAAAGTGTAAATGTGGAACAAGTTGTACAAGAAGCTATCAGGTGTATATAAACAACAAACAGGGGATAAAAAGAGTAAAAGCGGTAACTGGAGCGAATACCTTCTACAACCAAGCGTATGCGTCATAACGGCTAATAAAAGCAGGCGAAGAAAAGTTAATGCACAAAACTGCGAAAAATTCCACTATCACTGGAATGAAACACTGCATTTGATAGAGCAAGCTCGCGTGGCTTTAATGTTCGAAGGAATGTCAGTGCGACCCACCGCTGCGGTCTAGTGGCTAAGGTACTCGGCTGCTGACCCGCAGCTCGCGTGTTCGAATCCCAGCTGCGGCGGCTGCATTTCCAATGGAGGCGGAAGTGTTGCAGGCCCGTGTGCTCAGATTTGGGTGCACGTTGGAGAACCCCAGGTGGCCGAAATTTCCGGAGCCCTCCACTGCTCCGTCTCTCACAAACACAAGGTGGTTTTGGGACGTTAAACCTCACATATCTATCAAGGAATGTCAGTGCACCGCACTTTCGTTATTGCCAGATGATACTGCTCTGAACTTGTAGTTGAGAAATGATTCGCGCACCTCCCTTTCATGGGGAGTTTTAAAACCAGATTCTAATACCATAGCCGTAAGGTTTCCATGCGAGTGGCCTGGTATGCTGTCATGTTTAGAGAGTTCGGCTGGGAAACGTGATAACGTGTGCCTTGTGGTTGTTGAATCGTAATCTAAATGTTGTTTAGGTGTGTCCTATGTACTGAACATGACAAGTTGAGCATTCAAGCAGATGAATGCAGCTGTTGTTGTTGCCGTCAAAGTTTCCTTTGATTCGAAGTTTGAAATTTCAGGCTGAGCTCTTAACTAATGCTGTGTTTGTCATGTGGTTGCATAGTTTGTAACGTGGCTCGAGGCAAGGGCGGCAACCCGAATGAACGGAAGGGGTCGTTGTCTTAGATTACGTCGGCATGTCGCGCAAGTTTCTTGAACGACGGTATGCTACGCGTGGTGGCTGATGAAAGATGTTCTTCAGACGATCACTCTGCATAAGGATGTTGTGACGTTTCTTTAGGATGTAGCTGAAGTTTGGTATCGATGCAGAATGCGTTAAAACTAATTTAGTACATGGATGCTTCGGAACTCGAATTAGGGACCTTGAGTCGGTCTGCTTTAGCTGCCTGTTTGATTGCATCGTCAACTATTTTAGGCCGGTATTTTTGTCCAGCTAGTGCATCACGCATCTTGTCACTGCTATCGCGGAAGTCACTATCGGAGGAGCACCACCTTATAAATCTCAATGCTTGGCTGTATGGAACGCTTGTTTTGTTATGTTTGATGTGGCTGCTTTCAAATGCAAATATCGGTGTTTGCTTATGGGTTTTCTGTAAAGATTTGTCGTTAGTTTGTTGTCAGACAAGCACACCGTGACGTCGAGAAAGTTTATGTTGGAATGCGAGTACGCTGGTGAGGAGGAAATTGATGGATGGACGTCATTAAAGTCTGCAATGAAGGACAGAAGTTCACCTCTTCATGATGCCGTATGAGGAAGATGTCATCTATGAAGCACTTATAGTATAATGGCCTTAGCGCACACGTGTGAAGAAACTTGTTTTTTAGTTGACCCTTGAATATGTTTGCATAATTCGGCCCTATATTCGTGCCCATCGAGGTACCGCTGACCTGTGCGTAGTATGTGCCATTAAGTTTCAAGTTGTTTAGCTCTAGGTTTGTCTCAAGGAGGAGTGCAATTCCATTAGGCCTTGTTTTCCCTGAAGGCTAAATCCCGGGCTGCTGAAACGTTGGAATAGAACGTTTTCGTACGAGCATCTGTTATTTTGAACTATATATATATATATATATATATATATATATATATATATATATATAAATATATATATATATATATATACATATATATATATATATATATATATATATATATAAATTTCAATAAGGGTTACATGCAGAAGAATAACTTCGGTGGCCGCAAGGTTTTAAGTATAAAAGTAGATGCGCTTTTACATAACAACTTGTTTATTCAGCAGACGTATCGATGGGAGCCCCGTCTTTTAAGGCAAATGACTTGAAAAAGACTTATGACTTGATTTTAGGGCCTATGACTTGATTTTACGAACACCTCTTAGGGAGTCCGACAGACTAATGCAAACGTATCGTATCAACAGAACTGAAGAAACTGTTGGATGCAGAAAAGATAACCAACACTGACCACAAAATATTGCAAGCAGCATACCCGCGTCCAGGTCGCTTCTCCATCCTCCCCAAAATTCGAAAACCCGGTAACCCAAGTTCGACAAATCATATAAGGCATCGGTACAATAACTGAACTCATATAAGGGTACGTGAGAAACTAGTAAGCCACATTCCATGCACCCTCGCGTCGTACATAAAAGACACCACACATTTTCTTCGACACATTGCAGGTCCGTGTGTGCCGAAAAACTTGTCCTTGGTTACTTTTGATGTCTCTTCATTGTATACAAATATTCCTCGCGATGATGGCATAGCTGCATTACAAAACATGTACACAGACCATAGACAATCTAACACCCCAGATTTTTCAACCATCGCAAATTTCACGAGGATGATCCTCGAAATAAATTCATTCGAATTCAACTAAGAGTATTTTAGACAAATCAGCGGGACCGCTACAGGCACCAAATGGGCACCCAATTATGCCAGCATAGTTATGGGAAAGCTGGAATCAGAACATCTTGCACAAAGTTTCTTCAAACCACTGTTAAACAGAAGATACATAGACGACAACGTTTTTATTTAGAGCCACAGCGAGGATGAACTTCTCAGCTCTATCGACACTTACAAAGCTGTACATCCGAACATACACTTCACATACACCTATTCGCAAGCAACCGTAAATTTACTTGATGTTACCACAACGATAGAAGAAGGAAAGCTTTCTAAAACCCTGTATCGCAAACCGACGGATCAACAATACCCCCATTGCGAAAGTGATCACCCGCGCCACTGCAAAAACAGTTTTCCATACAGCCAGGCTTACCGGTTTAAGCGAATCTGCTAAAGAGACGCTGCTTTTGACACGAGCTCACTGAAGCTAAAACTTATGCTCGATAAAAAAATACCCCCATATGTAATTGATTACCCCGTTCAGAAAGCGAGAAAACTGAAGTATGATGACTTACTTATAAGGCGACCACCGCAAGAAGACCCGCAACGAACAAACCTCTGCTTAACTTACAGCACAAACTTCCCCTATGTAAACAAAATCCTTAAACGAAATTACAACTTCCTGGAACAGAGTGAACGTCTGAAACGCGCATTCCCATCCGCTGCTGGTGTCGTTTACCGACTACCACGTAACCTCAAAGACAAATCTCATATCAACGCCTCACCTCCTAATAATTCATGCCGACCTTGTTTAATGTCACGATGTCTTATATGTAACGTGATGCGAGAAACACACAAAGCAACCAGCACACAATCCAAGTTTTCAAAAAACCTACGAAGAAACCTAACATGCGATTCCTCCATGCGAATTCAGCCCCAAGTCTCCCTCTATCAAAACATCTCCATCTTCCCGACCATACAATCAACAAACTATCAGTAACATTCTTAGAGACGGGATTGAAATCAAACCGAGAAAGTGAACAACGAGAGTCATACCTTATTCACCGATTTAACACCATCGATAGAGGAATAATTGAGAATCCAGGTACACTTGCAGCAATTAAAGGATTAGAAAACAATAACGGCAAAAATTAAAATAATAACTGAGTTCATGGCACTGTAGCTGTGAAGGGAACGGGACAACTCAAAACAATGCAAAGTGTAACTACTCTTCCTAACTGCAGCTGTCGTCTGTTTCTCTTTTTACTTTATTATTCAATCAATTGTGCCAAGCATAACATGCGCAACAGCAACCCTGTGCACAATTGGGAAGACCCTACGGCACGCGTAATCCAGAAGCGGGCAAAAATTGACACTGCACCCGATTGCCAGCCTCTGCGGCAAAACGCGGCGCCCCTCTTTCAACAACGAGATGTGGACGAGGCGCTGAGCATTTAAAGGGTTATACTGCTTAAAAAAACTGTTTTCTCCAGAGCCAGGCGGTGCCGTCTGGTCGGGAACAATGCGTTAGTGAAAGGAAGGGTACACAGACTGCCAACATCTAAAGGTGAAAAGGAGAAAAGAGAGCGAGAGAGGGAGGGTGAACGGGAAGAAAAAGTGAAAGTCGGCGCCAGGGGGAGTCCACCTTATATTTTCTTTTTCTTTCCTTTTTTCTTTTTCTTCTTTCCCTCTGATTCGAGATTGTATAAAGCTGATCTCAAATAAACTGTACCATCAATCCTGATGAAGGTCAGGCTCTGGCTGAAACGTCGAAATAAACCACGTTGTGACTGCTCACGGAGAATCTGCTTGACTGTACATATATATATATATATATATATATATATATATATATATATATATATATATATGAAAGCAGGTTGACAGGTAATTAACTGCCTATTGTTTGACGTTTGCAAAATAATTACCAAAGCGCTTTATTTCGCCATGCAAAAAAACAATCAGTTATTGTCGCATGCAATAGCAACGACTTCATACTGTGTACAATACTCCAATATATTTTAATATGTGTAATAAAACTCTTTGAAATACAACTGTTTTGTGTCATCTTCCTGGAAATTCGGGAGTTAGCGATATTGGTACCTGGTACATAAGCCTTTGAATCAAAATTACCCTGATATAGAGAAAAGCTATTGACGTTATAGGTGAAATACTTTGCACAATTTGGCCCTAAGTTGTCGCGTTTCAATCTATGAGCACTGCGTACACCGGTGATTTTTAGGACACGAAGTACTACAGTTAATTGTATAAGCCTTTCATAAATGTAACCTACATTAGGGTATAACTTTGTGGTGGCTGGTTTAACCATGTCTTTTGTTTTCTTGTTGGAGTTTTTTGCTGCACTAAAACTTGCTACCTTTCTTGAAGCATGCTTGAAATAATTAATTGGAGATTGCGCACCGGGATGCTCTATCACAAAACACGTACTCTTTGTCTGACCAAAAGCATAGGTGATTGCTGTAGTTTTCATATTGTTTCAGTTACTATGATCATCGTGAAACATGAACTGTAGATATGATGTGATTATTTCCATTGGTCCTCTCATATGGTTGCTCCACTCTGCAAACATCCAACTTGCTCCGCATTTCTGGGCCGTGCAGTGTGGAGTTCTTTTTGTCACTATGGCCACCTGGGGTCTACAAGAGAAAATATTCATAAGATGAGCCTATACATTGTTCTCGCAAATGCACTCGCAGTAAAACTTTTCTAGGATCACCTGCAACTTGCGAAATTAGCAAGACTGTCCGAATCAACCAATGCATACGTTTAATGAAATACAGATCAAATGCGACATCATGTGGCATAATCAGAGTAAGTGGTCTCAAAACGTAAATAATTATATATGGTCAAAACATACTCCAAGTTATTTTCGGTGAAGTGTGAAGAGGGTGCATAGAGCTCTTTGTTGTGTTCTCATACCAGGCATGTTTTGAGTGACTCTTCCGTGCGCCACTATGGTTCATTTTAGACTATGTAGTAACACACAGTAAATTTGTGACTGCGGTGTCAAGTAAAAAAGAATTTGAATTTTGAAAAAATCATCAATGTTTTCATCGAACTGATTTGTTTGGTATGAGACTTAGTAACGTTGCGTTTATTTTTGGAAAGTGCTTCCAAGAAGAAGCTTCTGCTGCGATGCACTGGCCGTCAGCTTGCGAAATTTGTAGGCGGGGTACCTCTTTGAAATTCACAGCTCAAACGCCTCAGGGCTGTTAACGCAAGCTACTCATAACATGTAAATGATGAGTTGTTGAACTTTTTTCACTAATTTCTTGATGAATTAACGCAGGTGTGTAAATAAAGCAAATGTAGTTTTCCTGAGAATTTTCTTGACATGATATATCTGTTAAAAAAGTCTTCCCTTAATTCTTGGTGATATGTCACAGTACAAAAAGTAAAAGTTTCTATGGTTAAACAACTGGCAACAAATTAGTTTATAAGGTTCAGTAAGTGAGTATTCAATCACCTACAGACTCAGCCATGCGGGCGAGAATGCGATTTTCGTAACACAGATCCTTTCAGCCAATCTGAACAATTGCTGTAAAACTTGCAGGATTGTTAGAGTAGAAATACCAGGTAAATACTTCAATTTTTTGAGGCTAGCAATAGATCAAGAGGCTGATGTTTAGAGCAATTTCACTTATACGGCGAGAACTACACATGCATCACTGCGCTTGCATATGGATTATCCGCATAGCAGTATTATACCATTTACTATAAAAAAATCATATAATATGCTGCGAATCCCCCTCCTCCCCAGCGATCACGTGGAGTTTGTGTGTTCGCTAAAGTGACAGACCTTTTGTGCTGCAACGCATGCAGGCTTCAGAAATAACGTAAAATTTCGCGAAGCCATCATTTCTGCACCCTTTTCTCCTGTAAAATCGTGTTCGCATGTGGCATACCAGGGTGTCAGCTGAAACACTGCAATCTGCATTCTGTGGTTTCTTTACATTCTGCGATCATACTACTTTTCATCACACAAAAGGGTGCTCGATACGCTCATTCTCTGTCATCACACTGAAGTTCCATGGGCACATAAAACATCTTCGACATCGAAAAAGCATGATAAATATATGTTGATACGTTTCTATTTCATATTTGTTTGGACCACACAATAAGCACCAGCAGAAGAAGGTGCCCAGCTAACTACTCAATTTAGATCGAAGTTTCTCCCAAAACTCGCAGCGTTGAAAACGGTAATCATATTACATTGAAGCTTCAGCATATTGCGCAATAACGGGCGCGCTCAGTTCACTTGAGCTCTACCCAGGTTTCATATCATGCTATCATAACAAGAAGCCTTAATAGTCACCCTAACAAGCTTCCATACAATTTTATTAATATTCAACATTTTATGGGAGCAACGCATCTCAAGTTAAAAAAAGTTATCATCATGCTGTTTCTAAAACATAAATGTGAAGTTAAACTTCTGTGTGCGAGCTTTGTTCGCAATAAGATAGAGAGAATAGTAACCACTAAAGTTGTGTTAGAGGTCACGCAAATGATCGACCAGAAAAAGTTGAGCCTTGCCGTCATACTCAGAATTCTGGTTATGACATGTTCGGAAGAGATGCGAAGGTTTAGAGATAGTATGGCTCATTCATTTTTATTTCAAAATATTGTCACTAAAACTGTCATCGGCTTGCCGAAGCTGTTGTTTAGCTCTAAAAATAGACAATTTCCTTTACGAATACACTCCTTCCAGTTATCCTGCTTGCAAAACATCAGCCTCTGCGTCTCGGAAGTAGACAGTAGCTGCATATAGCAGTGTAGATGTTTCAACAAAATAGGTCCATGTTATTCCGGAAGCAGGCTAACAGAAGTTGGCATAATATAAAAGTAGTCACGTAAAAAATCAAACTCCACAGGATAATAAAAAACGCGTCACAAATGAGGCATGATAAGACTCAGTAAACTGGCAAAGTTTGTATAGCTGTTGGAGAAGCAAGGAATGTGCGATAAAATTGTGAGTGCCAAGGACTAGGTGGGGGTTTATTTGAGAGAATATGGTGCAAGCTTTCAGTCACCTCACGTTGACTTCAGGAAAGTAAAATGGCTGTAGCCCAATTCCGTTGTAAATGTTCTTTTAACTCAATCATACGGTTCGAAAATGATTTTGCATTAGCTTATTTTCAGCATTGGGGCATGAGATGAATGCAACGTGTTTGTGACTGATGAAGATTCATGTATGGTTAGAGCCACTATTACTGGCGATGGCTCAAGTAAAGATCGCTACATCGCGGTTCCACGCAGTATGTTGGGATTGAATAATAGGCCGAAAAGGAGTACCCTTTCTGCAGGATCATACATGAGAAATATACGTACTGTTAAACACTCTAGCGATTTCTGGTTTAAGATGTAGTACGAGCCGTTCAGGTGGTGCTGTAAGACAATGAGCCCAATATGAAATAACATGTGCCAACATATTACTCAATGAATACTGCGTACACGTTACACAAACAAAGAATGTGCAGATGTGCCTAAAACAGAAATTAAATTGAAAGAAAAGTTGTTCCTCTCGAAAATGCATAATTTCTAAGGCTTTTTTTCTACTTTGTGAAGTTGGAAAATGAACGAAAAGTACCGGCACCTGCTCAAGTAACTCACTTCCCATAGAACAAGGTTTGCTGTTTTCGTCAATTGTGTTTATACGGCTCGGAAGAACGATTTTATACTCATAATTAATAACTTCTTTAAACTGTTTTTACGGAAAGCAGGTTAGCAATTAAACCATTGCTTACTGTATTTATTTAGCTCTCAACTATTCAATAACCACACATTCGTTTTCAGCAAGCCAAGAGAGAATTCACTTGTCAATTGTCTGATGATTTATGTGAACACATCTACCTTTCTTTCATCTAGTCAGTTTGGTTTTCAACAATACTTTTTTTTCAGTTTGCTCGAAAAAAAAAAGATGTTACAGACTACCTCAGACAGTACCGCGAGATACGTTTCTTAGCCGGGTTTTCAAATTGATGATCTGTTGAAAGCATCTCTATTAGTGATGCTTTTTTGCAGTTGGTCCATCTGCCGCTCTACTTTAACACCTATTTGTAAGTATTTATTGACAAGATCTCCTGTCATCCAAGTTAATGACTTACGAGGTTGCATTCGTTCACGTAGTAGTACATATTGCGCGGACGACACCGCAATGCTTTCTTTTCTGGCTTTGATATCAAAACAAGACAAAAAGCACTAAGTAAGCCTGGCTCCAAGCTTGCGCAGGAGTGTCAAATAACCTGGCAATATTCTACTCAAGACGAAAATAAGGTTTTCACTACCGGCAAAAATGACTCGAATACTACAGCTCCATACTACTGAAACGCGTATGAGTCATTCCCTCGAAGCTACAGAGTTTCTTGGAATTTCCTCTGATGACGAAAACGCAAAAATAATAACGACTACTCTAATGCTGTGCAAATTGTGTTTTGAAACTTTCGTTTTAATTGAAAATTATAGCTCCTTTACATTTCAGGTTTTTCCAAGTCTCCTAATCTAATCAAAGAAACAAATAGAAGCTTCCACCAAACAGAACCAAAAAGAGGCATTCCGTCTCCTTATCTGACATGATAAGACATCTACTATGATTTTGTTGCCAAAGTTCACATGAGCAGCGAAAAACAAAATGAACTTCTTTGTGACCCTGATATTTCGAAACGATCGCTTGTTTATTATTGAGAACTGTCCATCAGCGCAAGTTTAAGCCGAACAGTCCCAAGTGAGCGCGGACTCAAGAAAATTTGAATAATTACAACAGACAGAGGATTTCGTCATTTTTTTATTCCTACTCGTTTGTTTTGCGCTGTTTTCTTATACTTTGTAAGAATCCTGTGTTCGATAAAACAGGCCAGATACTACTAACATTCAAAGCACCACAAAATAATACTTTTTTCAATACGTAAGCTAATCTTTCGACATCTTCTATCTTCATCGCTTCCCTTATCTAAATATTCTTTAGATTTATTTGCGTATTTTGTGTATTGTTTACGATTTATAGTGCTTTCCTGTGGAAATTGCAATGGCACACGATCACAAAGCTCATGCGATTTTAATATTTAAATGGCACGTTGTATACTTTTTTTTCGACATGATAATTTATGGTAACTCTGTTGTTGCTTCAAGTGCCTGTTTAAATTGTGCCTAATCTGATTTTATATTACTTCCTTCTTTTCATAACAATTTTTTATGGTTAGCCACTTTTTAAAATCATTCACCTTACCTCTGCTGAGCCGATATGACATAGATAGCAGGCTCTCCTGATAGTTTTTGCTTTAGGACCTTGTCCTGTATACATTTGGGCTTTGCCACACGCATTCTCATCACATCATCATTAACCTATACGTAAAACACGATGTACGATTCTCCTTCATTCTCATTTGCAAAGCATAGTTGCTTAGCCCCGCCGCGGTGGTCTAGTGGCTAAGGTACTCGGCTGCTGACCCGCAGGTCGCGGGTTCGATTCCCGGCTGCGGCGGCTGCATTTCCGATGGAGGCGGAAATGTTGTAGGCCCGTGTACTCAGATTTGGGTGCACGTTAAAGAACCCCAGGTGGTCAAAATTTCCGGAGCCCTCCACTACGGCGTCTCTCATAATCAGAAGTGGTTTTGGGATGTTAAACCCCACAAATCAATCAATCAATCAGCATAGTTGCTTATAGGTAACTTCTACATTTACAAGTGACTAGGCAATCTACTAAACTTTACACGTACTAAAAGGGCAGTATTGTGAAATTTCATGGGAGCAAGGTATGCCTTTCAAAAGCAATGAAGAGTCAAACAACGAGTTACCTTTTCTGCCAGGCCTTGCTGCTGGAACATATTTCAAATATAAAAGATTAGATTTCATTCGCTTTCTTTTTTATAGAAGTGCAGTGAACAGGCTGTATGGAAAGGATTGATGACAAGTAGCTCATGCAGTGAGCGAAAAATCAGCACAAAGTAAAAAATCCCAAGCCGTTGGACTTTCTAACAAATGCAGAATAGCTCACAGGCATAAGCACTTGTACAAGGCACCTGAGAAGCTACAGCGAAACTTGCTGGTACTCTAAATGCTCACATTGAAAGATGTTTGAATATAATATCTGTATCAGTGGTTCTAGCCTTGAATGTTACGTCTACTCTTAGTTGCCAGTGGAACACGACTTGGGTACTTTGCAGAGAGAGAAGAGAGTGGGTGTCATCAATTCAGACGACGTGTATCGTGCGGAATATAGACGCATTTCATATCTCCGGTCTCAACACCTTGTCAATAAGGCATGTGGTTGGCAGCCAAATTCAACACGTTTCTATATGCGCTCCAAGTATGCAAGCATACAAAAAAAATTTATGTTAGCCGCACAAGACTTAAAAGCAGCGAAGCCAGGTTACCTAAGGGAATTATTGGTGATTTCTAAGCTGATGCTACGTCGTTTCGTGGCATAGAAAGGGTGCAGTCAGCCCAAAGCCGGACACAGTTCATTGAAGACTGTCCAAATTCAAGCTCAAGAATTTAAGTCAGGACCTTGCGGTGTCCCCCCCTGTAGAAGCGTGCCCTATCATCGCTTGTGCTCAGCTCGCGCCACGCTTAACAAACTCGTCGTGATGGCTGTGTGGACAGTTTCCGTCTGGCAGTGTGGCTTGGCGGCTGCTGCTTTACGGTGCCTGTGCAGCTAGGCAAGGTTCAACTGACATGGTATGGAGCTATGGCATGGTTAATGCTAAGCGATACTACCTAGGTTTTTTTTTTGCGTGTGCACCGGAAGTGTGCATCGCATTTTCTCGACAAGACACTAACATCGTACTTCGACGCGTAATGCGCAACTCCATCTTTAGGCACTGGCAGAAACCAGAATACCAGCACAAGCGGCTGCACAAATGGGACCCGGAAATGAAGTTCCGTATGCCTCACAATTTAAAGCGAAGCATCTCATGCATTATCCACCGCATTCGCCTCTGTGTGGCTTACACGAGACGTTACACCCACTTGATTGGCTGTAATGACACAGGTCCCCATTGTAGTCACTGTCGGTTGCCAGAAACGCTCGAACATATATTTTGCGACTGTCCAGCATATGAAAGCGAGCATCAGCAACTGATATCTTCGATTGGCCGATATATTAGTCGACCATTAACCGATGAGGTTGTGTTAGGTCCTTGGCCTGACGCCAGCAGCACACATGTGGTTATACGAGCCGTCATCGCTTTCTTAGAAGCCACTGGACTGTATGCACGTCTGTGGAGTTACCCAGCCTAATAACAACATATTATCTTTCTACCTTACCATTGTCATTCATCACTCTTTCACTCACAAGTCACCGTTCCCCAGTGTAGAGTAGCAGGCCAGAGCAAACTATAGCTCAGGCCGACCTCTCTACCTTTCTTTAAATAAATTCTCTCTTTGCGTGTGCACGCGACGATTCGCCATGGGCTGTAAGAGCTTCGCTCCTGAACATAATTTATGTGTACGTGCCGTAATGAATTTTTCCAAATTTTAGAATGATCTGAAGGAAAGGGAGAAATTACAATTTATTCTGTGAGGCAAACCAAAAATCACAAGGAGCTGCACTCGCGAAATTTATTTTCTGCAAAGAATGTGTCCTTTTTTTCTGTGAGAAGGGTTTCGCAGACCCCTAAAAGAGAGCTTCGCAGACCCGCTGGAATCCGAGGACTCATTTTCAGGACCACTGATATACAGTATCCGAATTATTAGATTATGAGGGAGCAGATTGTAAGGAATTTCGGTCAGAAAAAGAAGTGTCGTTACTGATGCAGTGAAACATTGCAGTGTAGCCTCGTGTGTGTACAAGTGGATAAAACCACACAATATTCAAACGATATAAGACTTTCATAAGCAAATCTTTCAAGCAGTTCGTGCTGGCTAGGCTGCTGGGATTCAAGCAGGACACTGTTCGTAATTGTCAGCTTGACAGATTTTTCGCTCACAGTGATTTAGAGAGTAAAAATTGTTCCAATCATATACTCTAGTTTTTTTCTTTACTGGTCCCCGTTATTTCTCTGGAAGGTAAAGATTACGTGGGTATTTTCCTACTTGGTGATTCTTTCTCTTCAGCTATAAAACAGAGATCTCAAACACGTGGCTGATATGACCACACGAAACATGCAGTCTCTTCCTGAATGTCTTTATTTCACGTGTTCTTAATTAATTATTATATTCCTGAGTTACGGATCCCTCACTTGTGTAAACCATAAATTTTCAAAGCGTGTTCCACGAAACCTTGCGATTCCGCGTGCCGCTGATAAATGTCTCTTGGTACCATGCTCACAAAGTCACTTACATGCCGCAACTGAGGTGCGGTCGACCTTATTTACGTTTATTACTTACGCTCGAGTGTCAGTAAGCACAAATCCGTGCCTTAGCAAACGTGTGAGCCGTGTAGCAAGTTTATTCTTAATTTTGTATCCTGCCAGACTGAAAGTTAGCCACGGTGAAGTTTTCTAAACATCGGCGTGATAGGGCACTTGGCATACTGTATTGAGTTGATGGTGCAAAAAAGTACCATCAGCTGCATACCACTGCATTGTTTCGGATTCGAAAGAGCCAATGGTGGAGTTTAATCAGGTGTGTTGCGTGACCATCCGTGCTGCACATACGCCAGCTCTCTCCCTGTCCTCACGAGAGAGTTGACGCATGTGCAGTCGGGGAGCAGCAACACCACCTAGAGGTAATGAGTCCGTCCGGGTGGCGTTGGGAGCAGACGGTCACTGAGCCGCTTCTCGCGTCAGTCCGAGGAGGAGGGCTGGGAAGGTGGCAGAGCATTTCCTCCACTCAACACCACCTAGAGGAAATTCTTTCTTTTGAGTCAGTCTCGGTGGGGTTGCTCTACTTCGTGTCTCCTCTCCCGTTTATATCTCTGGCACAGCTGCACACTCGTATACATTGCTGCGCTCACTCAGTGCGTTGCACTCACTTATAAGCGCTGGGTGTTCACTCTGCGGCACACACAAATAGCAGGGGGGTAATATATACTATAAGCAACATATGCACAACCTCCCGTACACACGAAACATACACGGAAGCATACCAAGAAAAATTGAAGTGAGCACCAACGCTGCTTCACATCACCACGTGGTTCTCTTTATTGGGAGATTGTGTAATTTTCAAAACCCTATATTTTTAGCTTTCACCTGTATGTAAGGCTAACCGATGAAAAATGGTTGAAAAGGGGACGGGATGAAAAAAATTACCCGCAGCTTCCCTCGGGGGAACACTGAGGAGGATGCGGAGCATATAATTGGTTAACGGGGTGTTAAAGTGCGACTTACTTGGGTCGATGGCTGAATTGGTTAACGTGGTTGTGAAATGGGGTGTTAAATTGCGACTTACTTGGGTCGATGGCTAAATTGGTTAACGTGGTTGTAGGAGGGGGTGTTAAATGAGTGAACACGTACACACGTATGCGAAAGGGCGGCGCTGGTCGAAGGGACGTCGATCATTGTGTTTGTGGATTCGTTGGAATTCATTTCACCGCGACCTTGGACGTCGACGCGCCGTACAAACCAACCGACGAGCGGCAACTGAGCGAGCGAGCGCCGACCTTGAATATATATACAGCGCGACGGCGCATGCACTGTCAGCTGTTGAATGTTCTCGAAGCGCGACGGCGCATGCGCGTCCACTGGAGAATCAGAAGAATTGTAGAATGTTCTCAAAGGGGAGAAGCGCGCGCGGCACAGATGGTGGGTGACGGTGCATGCGCGCGTCAGCTGTCGAATGTTCGAGAAGGGGGAGAAGCGCAACGGCGCATGTGCGCGCGTCAGCTGCCGATGTTCTCGAAGCGCGACGGCGCATGCGCGCGCGTCAGCTGCCGATGTTCTCGAAGCGTGACGGCGCATGCACGCTACATTATACAGCTAGCGAATGTTCGTGAAGAGGAGAAGCGCACGCGGTGTGTAGAGGAGGAAGGGTGCACAGATGGTGGAAGAAGGAGGAGGAAGCTTGCGGACGGCGCCGCACTACAAGCCTCGAGAATTAGATGCTCCGCATCTAAAAAAATTACCATCTCGCCGAAGGGAACTTTGATCGAACGCGAAGCACCAGCGGTGCGCACAGCGTTCACGCAGTTGAAACGTGCGTCCACGCGGGTGCAAGAAAAACGGTTTGAAGTGAAACTTGGTCTAGCAATTACTCGAGTAAACGTTTGTTTGAAGTGCAAGGACACCGGAGTCAGGTTGGGCTTCGGGTAAGTTTCATCGCAGATAAACGAGCCGGAAGAGTAGACAGACTTAGTCACACGTCTGCAGCAGCCGTACGGACGCAGCCTGCTAGCCATTTGCATAGGCAGAACGCGTTCGTATGGCTGCTGCGGACGCACAACTAAATCTGTCTAGCGTTTCAACTCGGCGTGTGGTCGAGCGCTGTGGGCGGTGGACAGGGTGAAGCGAGAGAGAAGTGTTGAGAACACGTGGAGGAGCCGTCATCTGGTGCAGGTGAAAGAGAGAGTGACGTCGACGTGCAGCGTCGACGCTTGACGAACTTGGCATCACTCCAACACCTGTGGCGAGGGGTTTGTGCGGACGCACGGGACAGCGTGACACAGGCTATTCAAAGAGCTGTTTCGCATATGAAATAGAGCCAGATGACAAAGACCTGGCCACTGGGGTCACGAAGCCTGCCCCGTACATCGACTTAACAGGGAGTGGGCCACTAAGGGAGTGGGCCACGTTTTTTTATCCCCTGTAGAGTAAAACACGGCACATGCTTACTTGCGCAAGCGCTTTGGCATGCCCCTAAACCAACACCAGCTTTCTTTCTTTTTTCTCGTTGTGTGATAAGTTTGCTTTCAGTTTTATTATTTATTGCTCAGAGAAACTTCTGATGAATTACGCTTAAGCCCACGGCACAATTGTTTTTGTTTTCTGTGGGGTCAAAGATTAAAAAATTGGCAAATTCTTGGTGAACGGTGTGAAGTTTACAATTAACCACAAAAGAAAAGATACAGTATCACGCGTGTGTTCTTGCTTTTCGCGAAAATATTCACTGACAGTAGAAATGAAGTGCAATCGTGAATAATTATGTGAAAATGTGTGCTTTAGCACATATAAATTTGTATTTAACAATATTCAGAATTTTCCTTAAGGCGCAGGTGGGGTATGCGTCGATGAAGCTTATTATTTCTAATTCACGTTAATGGTACGTTATCTCTAGGAAAGTATCTTAAATCAATTGACAACTTCGTTTGTTATGTGGCACATGCATACGTGTGTCTTGAGTGTCAAATTTTATAGACAATAGATCTGAAAGCCCATCAAGGACCATTATGGTATGCTAGTTGAAATTTGCGTTCAGTGCAATCGACGCTGAACATTTGTTTCGGCCACATGTCAGTCTTACTGAACATTGCATCTTTTAGTGAAAATTTGATCGAGAGAGAAACGCCAATTCCAAACAGTGGTAGAGTTGAGTTTGTCGCTTAATATAGTATTGCAAAGGAGACCAAGAAGGAGTAGGTGAGAATGATGAAGCTACTAGATAAATCTTAGCATAGCGCGAGCAGTCATGTAAAATTGTGAAAGGAGTTCGGGCAGTGTGGAATAAACAATTATACCTTAATTAGTGCCACAGTGGTGTAGATTATTTCGTAGAAACATTGCCGCAGCATTCATATTTTCTCTTCATGAAAGCTGCTGTCGCGTTTATGTGTATTCGTGGTGCGATTGCCGTAAACATCGACTTCGGTATAAATGTTGTGTACATATGATTTGTGTAACTTAGGATGCTTATCACCTGTTACGCGTGCCTCACCGTCAGGTAATGAAAGTGGGACATCTTACGGTTGTGCTGTAGTAGAGAGTACGTCGAAAATTTGTTCTGAGCACAAGTTCGCACAAGACATTGACCACGTACTCAGTGTCAGTAAATACTATGTGGATTAGGGTGGATTGAGGGATATTTGAGTCTTTTTTGTTTTGGCTTATCATCACCATAACGCTAAAGAGATTCAGCTGTTTTGACATGCAAGCAGTATATAAATACTAGTAATATACATGCAGCTTGATGCTTACGTGAAGCTGGAGGTATTCTTCCTGCAAAAAAAAACAAGCCAAACAAAAGAGAAAGAAATTATTTATTTACGTCAAATAGGCCGCAGAAAGCAGGTTGTCATTTACAACCAATCTTCAATATATGGACACGAAGGCAACACAAGTTCAATATGCTGCAAACGTTTCCTATATCAGCTCACACACTTCACCAGGATATTTGAACTGGGTTGCTGTTACGCGAAAAAGAGCAGCATTAGTTAATATTGACTGAAAAGACTCTTACATATGGACTAGCAGATTATACAGTAGGAAATAATGTATTAGTACAGGCATGGTGAGACGTAACATTACCAATGTTTCTTAACTGATGTGCCAATGTTTTTGGGAGAAATGTAATCGGGTATTCAGTTGATAAAACCTGCAGTGCATTTTGGTAGAGCTGCGTTCTCAAACTGGCGTAAGTATTTTTTTCGGTAATTAGAAAAAAATATGTTGTATTAAAATAAGCTATTCAAAGTATTTCTTCAGGACGTTGTAAATTGCAGCTGGCTGCGGATGAGAACATTCGTACTAATTCTCGCGGCAGGACGATAGTTATAGCGCGAGAAAAGAACGACGACAAAGAGACAATAAGGAGACGACGAAGGAGACCCTTTGCCGTCATTCTGTTTTCACGCTATAACTATCGTCATGTCATACCAGCTAGCCCGAACCGCCACACTTCTCGCGGCAGGCTACGCAAATCAGAATTGCTTCCCCGAGGTTTGTTGAATTAAGACATCATGTCATACATTGAAAGTACCGAAATATGTAGCCATTTGCGTACTTCTACGTCAGCTAGGTACGTATTCATATTAGCGGAAATTGTGATATATGCGTACCTGGCATTCCAAGACTTGGTACTACTGTAAGGTAAAAAGAGTCCAGTATAAGTTACTTAATTTCACTAGTTTTCTTTTGTAATTAAGTGCTGGGCACTCCAGGTCTAAATAAGAAAATTAACAAATGGTGCATGAAATCAGCAGTAATACAAACAAAGCGAGAAGTATTTATTAATTTGCTGTATATGTCCCTCCTCACACATTTATTGAACATGGTGGTTACGACGCGCGATCGAACGTTCATGTCCTCGTACGTCCGTACGCGGAGCGAAATTGAATACCATGTTGTGAAAGTGTGGGTATTAGTTTTATCTTTTTTAAACATAAATGACTCATTTTCTGTAAAGAACAGTTAATTGGTCGCGGTTGTGTTGAAATAATATGGCCGAAATAATTTCTTTGCTTACGGCGTTCATGACTTTCAAACGAGTTGGTACAGTTTGAGGCGTTTGCATCACTACATAAATTGCGCTGCCGATGTTCTTATAACGTACATATTCATTTCTCTTCTTTTATATCACCTTTAGCCTCCTAATTTATCTGCTGTGTGCTATTTCCGACAATTGTAAAATATTTTATATTTAACTGGTACCAACTAGGTTTCAATGTGTGTCAAAGTAGGGAATTGCTCTAATGTTAGCCGATAATCGGGAAACATAACATAGAGGTACCATAGATGTGCGTTTCCTTTTCACAAGCAAGATGGTGTTTGTAAAACTTCCATGACTTTTCTAGATTCACCGGACGTTAAAATTGAGCCTTTCTACTCGTTTGTCGTCTCGGTTTTGGATCTCTCAGAATGTCCCATCACGTCATGCGAGAGTAAAAAACAACGAGCCGGCACACCTGTTACCAGACTAACTGGTCGTTGTCGTCGTTCTTTTCTCCTGCTATAACTATTGGCATGTCATACAAACTAGGCCAAACTGCCACACTTCTATGGTCATCCTACTCATAATATCACCTTATCATACAGATGACATTCTCTCGGCCACTTTGCTATCGAATGTGAAGGCAAATGAGCAATCGAACATAACTTGCTCTTTTTATCTGGTTTTAGCTCCCAGTGAGTGAATTTGCTATGCCGCACCGCACTGGAGCCGGTGGCAGTCAAGCCACACCGGCCAAATCACCAAACCAGGGCTTCATTATAGATTCTATGGCCCGAAAAACACCGTACACGTGGTGTAGGAGAACTGTCATTTTAAATCTGTACCTACATCCACTCGCAGCTACCCATGATGCGATTCACTGACATAGCCTGTAGAATAATTGTGCTTATAAGATCACTAGGAGCGAAGGCGATAAATTTGACACTGAGCCGTTTTTGACACCCGCTTTTAACTTTTTTTTCTCACTCGGAGTACTTGGCTGCGCACGTGTGTTCCGTTTCCATCATCATGTAGCCGATGAAAGCGGGGAGATGATGGAAAGGATCTGTAGTTAGTACTTGATAGCACTTTTGAGCTGGTATTGGTAAAATGTTCCCATCTGGTCTTGAATTCACAGACTGGTACTGAAACGCCTAGACCCGAAAAAACTTCTACTACACGTACAAGGGCCCACCCAATTTCAGCTTCAAATGCAGAGCTTTTTGACCAGAATGATACCATTCGCTACTTGCTCCTTGTTGTTATGCGCAAAAAAAAAATGAAGGGCACACCCCTGACGCAGGAACTCTTTCTGTTATATCGAAATCTGGTGAAGCCGTTTTTCATAATATGTCAGTGTCAAAGTGGGAGAAAGAGTGGAACTTAGGTGATTTCACTTTCGGCGTCCCACAAGGATCAATCTTAGGGCTTTTCTTTTCTTAATTCACACCAATAATCTACCTAATATACCACTAACACCCGATGTAGTTCTATACGCTGATAATATCAATATACTCTTCGCTGGCAACTCCCCCAAACACCTTGAACAACAAGCAAACCTGTGGCTGGTACATCTATTCGAATGGCTTAACAGTAATAGATTAAAACTAAACACAAAAAAACTAAATATGTTTTATTCCGACCACGCAACAAGACTATCGCAGGGGAGCCTACAATATCATTTGTGGGACAAAAAATTTGAGTGTGTCACAGCACATAAACTTCTTGGTATTTTTTTTTCCAAGAGCACTTAGATTGGTCTTTACACTCCAGCAATGTTCGTATTAAGATTTTCAGATCCATGGGTGTCATCTGCAAATTGCGACAACTTCTTCCTCTATGGTTAAAAAACAACTATATTACTCAATTGTCCACTCACATCTCCATTACTGTCTTCTTGTATGGGGCAATACGACTAAGGCAAACACGGGTGAAATTCCCATTTTACAAAAAAAAGCTGTACGACTCATATCAGGGGTATCATTCAGGCATCACACCGCGTCTCTCTTCAAGGAACATAAAATACTAACGATAACCAACGTCATGAAACAAAAATATGCTACTCTTATTTATAAACAGGTACGATCTGATCGTTCAGGGTTTGATCAAAGGCATTTACCGAGAGAACATGGTCACAATTTACGGCATAGGACATATACATATAAAAAACTACGTACCAATGACGGCACACAAAAACTATTGTACCCAATTTCACATTTTTTGAACGAACACCCGACTCTAGCTACTCTTGTCGACGATGGCTCATACGGCAATTATAAAAGGAAGATACAGTCTCACTTACTGTCTACGCCAACATAAACAAACCTCATCATTAGTTTTGTTTCGTATTCTTTTTTATACCTTTGTATTAAATTTTTATGTTTCGTGTTTTAAGTAGCCTAACTTAAATCACATTAGCATTTGAGTATATTCTTTGACTTGTTTTTATTAGTTGTTCTCGTAGAAGCTTTGTGGAAGTCATTACCTGAGCGAATTTCTCTTACAGACTTTTTTGTATCCTCGCGCAGATGTGAATTTCATGTAGCAACACATTTATGTTTAATTTTACACTATGCGTTGTTTTATTTTGGTGGGTTTTGGCTTGACAGGGGGCAGGTTCTTTGTCAGGCTTTTACGCCTTTTCGGCGGTCCCATAGGCAAAAAGGCAATTGGTACATCTTCTTCTTTTATTGTACCGCTTTTCCTTTTGCCTAATACAAACTTCAACTTCAACTTTAATCTTCGCAAAGGAAGCCCTTTGAACTTCTATATGCTGATGCCTTACATTCAGAACTCCTCTAGCTTTATTGATCAACCAGAATTAATCAGCAGCCTGAGTTGCGCTTTTGGGTACATCCCGGCAAGTTATGCATCCACTGCTGTGTAGTAGCTGTTAGACGTTTGTCGAAAAAATAGGTTGTGTCTTGATTGAGCGTAGCACACCTACAAGACGTGGAAGAGAGCAAGCCTACCACCACACCATGGACACCCGGGCGATAAAGTGATAGATGTATCCCGTGTAATTTCTGCACATGCCGAAATACGGCTGGCTGATTTTTCGCTAGGCCAGCGGCCTCGTTACTGTCGAGAGTTCTTTGAGTTGTCCGGTATTTTTGCCGTATCAAGTACTGGTGAAGAAGAATCTCAATAGGCCGAATCGGTACGGCCAATGAAAATAAGGGAGACTCTATCTGATAACAAAGTCACAATGATTGTCGAGGCGCTCAGGAGTATCACGGCCCTCTGCTTCACTTATGTACCACAGCACTCAGTGAATAAATAAACATAAAGTGCCCTCGTGAGTTCTCGCTAAGCAAAATATGCCTTATGAAGTTCATTTCTATGTGAAAATAACCCTATCCAATGTATCTGGCCTGTTTTCTCTGTGACAGTTGCTTATTATTGTGTTTTCTATTCAAGATTAGTGTTTTACCATAACGATATATTTAAAACCGCTACAATTTCTGGGTGATTGTTCAAACAATCAACCCATTCGCTAGGTATATATTTGGAGTTCATTCCGTGATACGTGCATTCTCAGTAAAGTAATGACATCAAAGTTAGGCGCGCCCCTTAGCAAAGTTGTGCTTATTTATTAGAACTTCTATCGCTTCTTAGTTGACCAGTTTGTGAAGATAACACAAGATTACTTGTTCACTACTTGCACAATGATGGTCTTGTATTTAAGTTTGGGCTATGAGGCAAGAAACATTGGAGGTGGGGTACTACTTCTTTGCGCCTTCAAAAGTCGTATGTTCCCATATGTTTTATTAGTGATTAGTCAATGTTGTTTGCTCTAAAATCTTTGTGAAGCCATGTTCAATTACACAGAAGAAAATTTATCTTCTTTTAAAGTGCGTTAGTGAATGGAAGCTTACCTGGAGAATCAAAGTCTCCTACTGCAAGATAATGAGCAGAATATAAAATATCAAATTTTGCTCAATGTAATTTTTTAATGAGTGCAGGGGAGACATATTATTAGGCAAAGCATTTAACAGTATATTTAAATAACAACATTTTCAAAAGCAGGGTACGTAAACTGCCCACAAGAAGAATTTTTAGACTGCAATCGTAACTTCAAAAACAGACGACTGATCATTTCAACTATGACACTTGAAGGGAGTTTCATGTTATTGTGCACACTTACAAAGAGTCAAGTAATTTGTCGTTGCAATCGTACTTGTTACTGCGAATAATAGTTAAAGCATATTGTGTTTTTGTAAGCTAGGTAAAAGGGTTTCTTCTGTTTACAGACCCATTGAGAAGACGCTTATCAACTTGCGAAAATGATAACACCAAAGTACCCTCACACAGTATGTGATGTGTAGAATTGAAATGTTCAACTCGTGATAGTAGAGTGCGAGGACGAAGGCAGACTTACGAAGATTGTTGTTGTTGCATACATGCACAACATGTGAAATAGGTTGAAGGCAGCATAGACTTATGGGGCACGTCCACTGCACTCGGCCCAAAACAGACAAATATGTGCCCTGTAGTGGGGAGTTTGAAAATGAAGGAAGACGCGAAACCAAATACTTACTTGTTCCTTTGATGCAGTAAATGCAAACATATAATTGTTTTCCCTATTTTCACCAAATATGCACTGCCTCGAATAGTGGAAAGTTGTGCCAGAGTGACAGCTATTGGAACGGTCATGTACGGAAAAAATGGGGCGCGGTACGAAACACGGACTGGAGGAGAGAACAACACAGGTGCACCGACTAGAGGTGTGTTCTCTCCTCTTGTCCGTGTTAAGTACCACGCCCCAGTTCTATTTTCCATAATAAACCACCACCAACTAGCTCAAACGGCTTCTTTGCTACTATCATCTACGCCACATCGGCGGGATGCTACTCTTCGAGTGGCTTCTGAGCAGCTAACCATCGCCATCACTCTTCTCGACGAAGGGATTGAAAACATGTTCATTGACTTCTTGGCGGCCACCCGAGCCTCTGACACCAGATGGATGTATCCGACTGTGCCCTTGAGATTGGGTGGTGGCTCACGCCACCTAGACATGAATTGAAGTACTATCACTATGTGTTTAGGGATAGAATTTCACTCGCGTCTCTATTGTAGCCATCAATCAGTTGGCCACCTCCTGGTTATTTCTACCCGTTTAAAGTCTATTTTGCCTTAACTGTCCCTAAACCCCAATGCCTTGAAAAATTTGGCGCCGTTATTTTCGCCTATAGGGCGGAGCCTTTCACAGAAAATTATCAAATGTTCAGCCGTTTTCTCCTCCTCTCCACACGCACTACATACCGTACCTGTGCCTTCGTATTCGGCTCGGTACGTCGGTATCCACGATACTCCCGTTCTTGCCTCGAAGAGCAGAGAAGTCCCCGAAAAATTCCGTAGCGCTTTTTTCTTGTAATTTCCTGCTTAAACGTTCGGTAGGTATCCAGTGATGATTTTGTAAGCATTCCCATCTTTCATATGTCTCTCTTTGTTTCCTTCGCCTTCTTCTTATCTAATGTTTTATTTTAGCTTGGTATTCTGCTGTTGTCTAAGCAATCGCTTGATAGTTTTCGAGTTCGCTTCCTTCATTTAGCATCAACATTCTTCATGTACAAGTAGCCGAAAACTTTCGGGGGCGCCTTCTTCAAGGATTAGCCCCCTATCCTCACGAACAAAGGAGTTCTATTCACATCTGGGCAGTATTTCCTGTTAACACTTATCACATTGAAGCAGTTCCATCCAACCACATTGAGCTCACCGCCTCCAAGCTGCGAGGACAGCGCGCAAAACCTTCGGCACATAAAAGGAACTCATGATGGGGAGGTCACGCTTAGCTTGCTTGTCTCAACGTAGGAGAAACGCACCTCAGGCGAGTGCTGTCTCTCAGTGCTATTGTGAATGCTTGATCAAACAACCTAGAACTGGTATTTTACAGTTGAGGGTATTACTAGGAAGGAAGGAAGGGAGGACGCATACAAAGGAAAACGGCAGGGAGGATAAGCAGAAAAACATCCGGTTGGCTACCCCACACTGGGGGATCAAGGAAGAAGACAAGAAAGATGAGAAATTTAAAAGAAAAGGGAAAGAAAAGAGAAAGACAGACAGTCAATTCACTGCAGCGTGTAGCACTGCACTGCAAGTAGGAGGCGTTCACACAAACCCGTTGTTTAAAAAAACACACACACAAACAAGAGGGCTTTTACTGCCTTCTGGGCTGTCGAGAGATGAGCACAGTGCTTTCATAGTGCCTGCACAGAAAGTGGCCGTTCATCCAGCCGCCGCAATGCGTTGGAAAGTACCTGTCTCTCTGAGGCAAATCGGGGGCTGTGGCACAGCATGCGTTCGATCGTGGTATTGGTGGCACAAACATCGCATGCCTCACTCGTAATAATGGAGGCATAGGTATGGGTAGCGGTGCTACCGTTCAGGCTACTACTAGCAGCATTTCGTAACCTCTTTGATGTGCTACAAAGTACCGCTGATGAAAAGCATCTCAGTACTATTTGAATAGCTTCTCTGTCAAAGCCCATATGATGTATGTACGACGTCCAGGTAATTTCAAGTATCGAGCGTTCGAATATTTTTTGAGTGTAACACTCTACATTACCCGACTGAACTCAATTGGAGTGATTGTACTTATTTTATAAGAATTTTACTAAATTTTACTTGAATTTAAAAATAAGTATTTGCCATATTGAAAGTGTCTTTTAATTATGAACCTTGAAAAATATCTCTTCACAATGAGTTAGTTCAAAATAGGCCATTAAGATACAAATTCGCGTTCAATCTCTAATTGGCTACAGTAACTAATACACCTTATGCGTGAAAAAATTGCTATGTGTGTTTGTCTTGCGTTGTGCCAAAGTTGAATGATTGATATGCGAGGATTAACGTCCCGAAAACACCATATTATGACAGACGCCTAGTGAAGCGCTCCGGAAATTTCAACCCCCTAAGATTCTTTGACGTGCGTCCAAATCTGAGCACACGTGCCTAGAGCATTTTCGCCTCCATCGAAAATGCAGCCGCCGCAGCCGGGAATTGATCCCGCGACTTGCGAGTCAGAGCCGAGTACCTTAGCATTGTTCCAAAGTCAAATTTTTGCAAGTTTTTATGAACAGAAAGGAAAGGCACACCAAGTGCAGACCCTGTTCATCTCTGCATCAAAGTTGTAACAGCCTTCATTTCCTCTAATTTTGCATTCTGAAACTCCTTGGGATTATGATGAGATGTGCTTTGAGGAGCAGGTAATTTTGCTTACAGACTAGCTACAACAATACTACACTCCTTCGACTGAGCGTAGTCCACGCTATTTTACCTTTAAATCTACAAAGAGGATGCTGAATAATCGTTGGCTGTAATTTACTAGTTCTGTTTATTTATGCTAAGTGTGCAATTCCCCATCAAGTTACACGTGATTTGGAAACCAACCTTGATCTCACTATAAAAATTATGCTTTACCATCTCATACTTGGATGCTCTAAATGAGGTCGTACTTTAAAAAAAGTTTTATTGACCATGAAGCACAAGAACTCATCACTGCTAAATTGCTTGCATTGATCTACAAGTGGCTGTGTTTCATTGAGATGGCAGTTTGTCTACATTTTTTCAGTGGTATTTATAGCCACAAAAACATTCTTAACGTGCCAATTTATGTTAAATTAGACGAATTCAATTTTCGTAAGAACTAAATTGAATGACATTACTTTTTGCACTAAACCTCAGCCTTCATTTTGGCGATCTATTGTTTTAAAGTGTGTAAATTTTAATAAATAACCGGCAGCGCCTCATAAATAAACTGTACATCTCTCTGTGTGAGTTGTCACGCTTTTATTACACGCCACGAACATAACAGAACAGTTTTAATATTCCTATTTTTTGCAATTTGCACAGTAACGCTATAGAGTTCATCGATATCGGTACTCGACCTGTGACCCGCCACGGTGGTATAGAGGTTAAATCTCTTGGCTGTGGACCCGCAGCTTCCGGGATAGACTCCCGGCCATAACGGCTGCGTTTTCTACGGTGGCGAAAATGCTTAAAGTTTGTGTGTATTCAGGCGCAGAATAAAGAACTCCAGATGGTCGAAATTTTCGGAACCCACTCCTATGGCGTCTCTCATACTCATATGGTGGGTTTGGAACATTAAGTACAACAACTCTAATGATACCTTTCTTTCTCCAGCCGTTCAACTAGGTAATTCGCCGTTGAATTTCGAAATTGTTTTCATACTAAATACGAAAATGTTTTCAGATGATCGGAATAAGTTAGGCAAGGTTCACTGCTTTAAAGTTTCCCAGTTACATTTTCAGGTATATACTTTATATTATGTGGTGCTGATTTTCACAAAAGTTGTATGTAAAAAATAGGCACTCTGTCGAGTGCTTTAGAATATAGTAAAAATACTTACGTCCCCCTCCAAGAGTTGGCACTGGAAGAAAAGCATTTGTATGCAAACATTAGAGCTGTTACATTTAGTTATGCATTAAGTGCTATGGACACCTCGTGAAGAAATTGAGGACGCCCGAAAATAAAATTCAGGTTTTTAAGATGTTGAGAAACCAACTCTCCTCACTCAGCGCCCGAGATGCACCACCCATGGTGGTATATAAAAGTGGGAGGAACTAACGTACTGCTGCTATGCAAATAGCGGCCACTGACTTGCTCGCTTGACGATGAAGTAAAGGCGCTGAAGAAGTTCTATTCAAGCTAAGAAAAACTTGTAGTTACAGACTATACAGAACTTACATTAGAACGGACATAAAAGTTACCAAAAACAAACACTTTGAAAATGAACTGTCTTCTGTACGGCGACTGTACGGGATTCAGCAGAGCCGACGATGCCTAGCACCTTAAGCTCGATTCTTAACGCCTGGTGGAACACCGGGGCCTCTTCTTATTCTCTCGGAGCCCCACCTTTACACAACTGTCGGTGAATGGTCACCTGTTTGTCCTCTAAGAGGAGAGTACGCTTGGTAAATCAGAAACCCGCCACAAAGACGCCACTTTTGGGCACGTGCGAGGGTTCATACCCACTCTCCAGATAACACAACCAAAATGTAAATAAAACAAAATAAACAAAAGGTATATAGGCAAAGGCAAACTCAGGAGCGCACAACCACCGAAACTCAAGGCTATGCGTTCTGGGATTTGCGGCCATAAGGATGGCATCCCTGGTAAAACGTTAACTTCTTGCTGACGGAGCAGTAATTCACCTGTCTCCTGTACGATGTAAGGAAACCACTTGCTCTCCGCATGTGGTTCTACCTACGAGCTCGTTTGAAAGGATTAGCGGAAAAGCAGTCGAAGGTATACGAAAAGGCGACAGCATTTATATATCAAAGGTGCCACTTGCACGTGTCGCAAGAGCACCCGCTTCCGAGAGCTACCAGAAGCGAGCCGTACCATGACAAAAGGTTGACGGCGATTACATGGTATTGGAATGCGCGCCACCTTAGCACTGCGGCGCCTTGTATACGCATGAACAGCAAGCGGCAGGGCTGCAGCCGAACCACTACGTGGATTCTTGGAAGAAGCCCACTCATGCGCAGTCCGAAAGTGGCGTGAGTTAATCAGGTGGTCGTCACAATGACGTTTCTAAGTCTTCCCCTTGGACCTACACGCGGGGGTTGATTTATTTGTCCTGGGTTAACAGTAACTATAACCGATTGTTAGGCACAGACAGCACAGCACTTCGCGGGGTGCCATGAGAGCATACAGTGTCTACGGTCAGAGTTGAAATGGTCGCACACAGACTGAAATGCCATCAAAGGGATGCTAATCGCCGAAGCAAATCCATCGGAACGGCTGGCATGCCTCCCCAAGCTTACCGCACAAAGAAAATAAAAGTAAACCATAAACAGCCACCCAACTACTTCTTACCGCAGATGTACACCTGACCTTCGCCGTGAAGCGTACAACACAAGCCAATAAGTGAGCCCCTTCGAATTTGCTTCTCAATCAGTAGTGAGCATTCGCCTATCGGTGGGCACCTCAACCATGCTACAAAAAATATAACACCTGAGTCCGCAATGGTGGTTGCTGCATGGCTTTCTAAAAAGCATGCGGACTGTATGTATTCTTGGAGAGTGCCGAATGCGTCCTAATTATTCTCTTCGTTAAGTACAACAGTGGTGAACTGGGTCACTTGGTGGTGTTTGATCACTGCTTGTGCTGCGGTTGACGAGTCAGTGCATGGTAAGCAGTGCGGTAGTCGGGTAGAGAGCAAGGTGGACACTGGATAGGGGCGACGTGGATGCGAAACTGGCGATATACAGAATGACTTCAGAATATAGATGCAGGGTGCACTATTGTTCATAAACTTGTTCAAAATGCCTTCTAACTGAATGCCTTGCCAGTACACTAGCAAAGTTATTTTTGCAGTTTAAAAAAGTTCTACGAATAAAATAAATTTTGAATGGCCAGATTCTTCTGCGATATATGTGTAAGGCTCAACAGTATTATAATTTTGTTTTCATCGTGCAGTATATAGCGTGGCTCAGTGAAAACAGTATTGAACTTTTTCGTAGTGAATGATGCCGTGAAGACTGCATTTCTCAGACGGACAAATTGGGCATAAAAATCCGCTATCCTAGCCGCAGTGTTACAACAAGCTATTCACATTTCCATTTCCTGAACGTGTTCTTGAAAGAAGTAAACTCAAAGCTTTTCATTCCTCTTGCTCATGTGTGAATAAGCAGTCAAGATGCGGTTATGATGTGGATGTTTTGAAAAAGTGACTGTTGGACAGCATCTAGTTAACAGGTGTTCACCCCGCCTAAAATGCACAGACTTTCTCCGGTATGTGAAACTGCCATAAACATTTTGCGCTGTTCCCACAATAAATTGAGTAATTTATTAGTCGGTGACTGAGTAAGAATTGAATGTAACGGGAGGTCGGCAATTGAAGGTGTCTACAATCTTCAAACTACAAGAGGCTAAATGATTTTGATATATTTAATTGAGGTTTGCTCTTTAATAGTTTTTCCCCTTGTTAACAAAATAAAACTAAATTGAAGACGAAATGTGTCGAGAACTGCACAATTTAAAATTTATTCGTAAATGATTATAACAAAGTGATAATGCTTGTTGCCAGGTTTGATAGTGAGCACCACACTACTTCCCACTGATATAGAAAATGGCAAATGATGCTTACCTGGAACTGTATCCATAGGTCCTATAAAGTATCGGGCAAATCGAAAATATTATTAGATTTGCTCTCAATGTATTTGCTCATTTAACATTAAACAAACATCGTAGAATAGACCAGGTAAAACTTGATAAACTGAAACTAAAATGCACACAAGCGATAAAAAATCTGCTAAAGTATATGCACTTGAACCTGGCGGCAAAGGCCAGTAAAGGAAGTTTGGTAATATTCTTCGTTACTCCACGGATAGTGTTAGAACACGGTTTCGCTATTATGCAGGTTCATGAGATGTTTCGGTGGAAGATTACAAACTTATAAAAGGGAAATCAGAGGCTTCATCTATGCTCTGACAGTGCATCGCAGGGCAGATGTATACGTTTCTAATAAATACACCATTTAAACATGCAATAATTGTGTATAATTGCAGATCAAATACCCACCAACTTTATGGAAACTCAGATGCTGTAGTCCCAGGGGCATACCATTATTGGATTATTAGCACAAAAGACAGTGTCAACGAATATAATTGCAATCGTTCTAACAACATTACCAAAGTGTTTACTGTTGCGCCCACTGTCACCCAATTTTGGCCTCTGTGTGCTTTTGTTTTTTCTTTATTTTTTGTCCCAGGCTACCGTCACAGCATACGGCAGCGGCACTAGGTTATATACCACTCACGCACAGGGACGACCCGAGCGGTGGCTCGCGCATGTGTCATTCTTCGGGGTGGGTGTTTGTTGTTTAACTTGGTGCGCGCTGTCATATCTGTCATTACTTACCAGCTAGCTCGCAAGCGAGCTCGAAACAGTATTCTTAAAATTTACTGGTGATCTCCAGGTAGCGGAGAGGTTCAAAGCTAGCGCATACTTTTGTTATACAAAGCAGAACGAGCAACATGCCACAATATAGATAGTGTTTGTGGGGCTGTCACCAAACTTTGTGGTAGACTAGCCTACTCTAGACTTTTTATAAGAAAAGCCTGAAGTAGCGATGGCATACAGGCTGGCGAAAAAATGGTGACTGGACATGCGTAGTTTCAAAATGCACAAACATCGCTAAAGGAGGTGACTTCCTGGTAATTTGTGGGTGATAAAGTAAGAGTGACTGAGCGCTCAATAAAATGTTAGGCAAAAAGCTCACTGAACTAAGTGCCACTGATGCCTTACTCCCTTAAGTTATGGTCTACCTAAGGAACTAGTGGCAAAAATACTAAAGTGAGTATTATTACCAAAGAACATGAGCTCCAGAATGGATAAAAACATTGTTTTGAAAAACACGAATGGGCCTACAAAACCAAAAGAAGGAATGGGCCTATGAACAGGTGCTTTCACATCAATTTGCATGCTGATACCTGTCTGATGCTGTGTTGAAAAATGGCAGTCTGTCAAGAATATCTTGAATACAGCGTATTTCTGCAGCGCCAGTAGTATATGGTTATTACTTAAAGGGCCAGCAAACAACCCCAAAGTCCAAAGATTGTTATAAAGAGGAATAAGTGTATTTTTACTTTGTTAACATGCTGCCACAAGAATATAGCAATTAGATGCTACATGAACAAAGTTACCGGGGCTAGATCATCGCTCTTAGTTGTTTTCAATTTTAAATTTTCGTGTGGTCTCGCCACCATTCTCCCTTCAGAGGGAGGGAAAGGCGAAGCCTGTCGTCGTTACTCCACCCTTTTCGCCAACGTTACACGACAGCAGAAATTGACGTCATCGGTGAACTTTATTAGTCGCAGCGCATTCACGCTTGCTGAGATGTCTGGCAGTTTACTGTTCACCCCGTGCTGATGCTCCTCCGCAGCACAGTCGTTCGATTCGCAGCTGGCAACAAATCGCAGCAAAATTGTGTTCCAAAACCTGAACATGTAGTTAACCAGATTTTTCGGGAGTTGACAGACGGTCGCGCCTTCTGGGATCAACAACACAAAATACAAATAATGCCTTTATTAGTGTGCCTGCTGATCAACAAGTGGCGCGACCATCTGTTCATTGGCCAAAATCAGGCCAGTGATGTGTGCGGATTTCGATACATGGAGCCTACGGGGGGTTTCGCAACATGTAGGATTCAATAACCATGTCCGAGCTGTGGGCGGGGGGGGGGGGTTATACCGTGGGAACAGGAACTGCCATTGAATTCACTACTGTTTTTTGAGACTTAGTTTAGAGAAATTGAGGGGCTGAGTGCTGCGCAAGTGTTCGATCGCCAAAATGGCGTAACAGCGTGTGCAAGGAGGTCGGTCAGGTGCAGAAAAGATGCGCGGGGATAGGTTTCCAAAATGGAGGTTTTGCGCTATGTGCAGCACTGTAATATTCAGAAAATATGATCTCTGCGGCCTACCTTACGACTTTCCCAGCTTCCTTGAAGGGTGTACGAAAAAGTCAGAGTCTGTTGACTGGTGCTTTGAAGAGTAATTGCCCTACTGGTAACAAAATATTTTTCCTGTAGTTGGAGAGAAGCACAAATCTAGAAGCGTTAGAATAATCAAATATTGTAATATCCAATCTTCATGCGAACCACAAACTATCAGCTTCATTATTTGCATTTCCTAAGCCAATGCAAAGGGAATACAACGAAATCCTTTGCATAGCTTTCATAGATTACGATAAGGCACTTGACTCAGTCGAGACAGCAGCAGTGCCAGCACTACAGAATCAAGGCATCGACCAAACCTACATAAAGAAACTCAAATAACTGCAGAGTGGATCCGCAGCCACCACAGTTCTCCACAAAGAAAGCGGCAGAACCCCAATAAAGAAGGATGTAAGACAGGGAGACAGGATCTCTCCAATGCGATTCACGGCGTGTTTACAGAAGATCTTCAGGGCCCCAGATTGGGAACAGTGAGGGAAAATAGTTAATGGAAAGTATCTTGGTAAACCACGCCTCGCTGACAACATTGCCTTCATGAGTAACTCAGCCGACAAATTACAGCCCGTGAATATTGAATTGAACACGGAAAGTATTGAGTGGGTCTGAAAATTAACGTGCCCAACACTAGAGTGATTTGTACTAGTCTCAGCGGAAAACAGCACTTTGCGACAGATAGGAAGACCATGGAAGTTGTCAAAGAATACGTTTACTTAGGACAGGTTGTAAACAGTGGAGTCGTATCATGAGAGTGAAGTAACTAGATGAATAAGGAAGGGGTTGATCACCGTTGTCAAGCATCCTCAAGTTATGAATCTAAATTTGCCACAAACCCTTAAGCGGCAAGTCTATAACAGCTGCATTTTGCCGCTACTTATCTACGGAGTAAAAACCTGCAGGCTTACAAAGAGCGTTCAGCTTAGATAGAGGACGATGCAGCGAGCGATGGAAAGGACAATGATCGGTGTATTCTTCAGAAAGGTTCAAGATACAAGAAGTGAGCAGAGTGGGTCAGGGAACCAACCGGGGTTATGGATACCGCAACTGATGTAAAGAACGACAAATGGACTAAGGCCTGGCACGGAGCACGTGGGCAGGAAAACCGCCACTGATTAAGGGTAACTGGCTAAATTCCTAGAAAAGGCAAACACACGAAGAGTAAACAGGAAGTTGGGTGGGCCGATGAGACTTAAACGTTCGAAGGTATAACGTGACAGCAGAAATCACAAGACCGGGCTGATTAGCGGACCATGGAAGACGCCTTTGCTCTATAGTGGATGAAGTCAGGCTGACGATAATGACGTTGATGATAGAGCAAGAAATCTGCTGAATTTTTATGCACGGACGTTTGTATGATATAGAGTAAATAAAAAAATGATTTTTGGTATCTTCGACCTCCGCAGATTTCTATATGTATAATTTTGACAGTTTAGAATGTCATCTGCCCTGGAAATTCCACTAATCTAGCAGTTTTGTTTCTAACTCACTACATTAAAAAATGCATCCATTCTGGAAATTTAGTAGGATCAGTTTTTCTAGACGTCATTGAAGCTTTTGAGAGAATTAACCATTACGTGCTGTTTGATAAACTTGAGTGTTATGGCCTAACTGGCCTTGCGCTAACATTCCTAAAAACTACTTACTTGATATTAAGCAATATACAGTACACGTAGTAGACGCATATTCGACAACTAAATGCATTAACCAGGGTGTACCACAGGGCTCAGTTTTAGGTCTTCTGCTTTAAATTTTGTACATTATTGATCTACCATATTCTCTTAACCCCTCCAAATATGATAATTGCATCTTATAGGCTGATGACACTACCATATCTTCACCAATAAATCGTTTGCTGTTCTTACTTCTATACTGAATATTGCATTGATTAACATAATGGATTGGTGTAGCAACAACTACTTAGCTTTAAATCCTTTAAAAACAAAATATATGGTGTTTAAGTCTTTTCAAAGACCCTTAATGATGATTCCCGAACTAAAAAATTGGTTCTCACTCTCTACCTGCTTGTGAGGATGTCCCTTTTTTAGGCATACGCCTTGACCCTAACCTCACATTTTGCTGCCACGTTCACCATCTCAAGCATAAGATTTTTTTTGGCATTCGTGCGTTATTAAAAGTTCACCTTTTTTTTTCTCGCAAAGCTCTGCTCGCCTTGTACTTTGCTTTCATTCATAGTCACATGAACTACGGTATTGCTTCATGGGGAAACACGTACGCTCGTCAGTTGTCATCAATTCAACATATCCAAAATCAGGCAATACACATCATCACTTCCACGTCCACCCAATCTTCGCATGCCTCTGTATTACTCCGCTCATAAAATATCTTGCCGTTGATTTATTTGTTTCAATTCAACATAGTCGTATTATTCTACAAACTGCTTCATAACAACCTGCATCTTCCATTTATGTCGCGTAATTCTTTGCACAATAAAAACGTGACAAGAATTGCAGCCAACAAAAAAAATTGTTTCCCACAGTTGATAGTCATTACGGCAAAAAAACATCGGTGTTCACTGCAATTTCACTTTGGAATAATTTGCCTACAGCCATCAAATCTCGTGATTTCGTGGCAGCCTTCAAAAATGACCTCAAACATTGCTATCTTGTCTAAGTGTATCATGTCATATCTCTTTTGAAATCGACTTTTTTTCCTCATTACCTGTTCCTATCGTTTTCTCTTGATGCGCTTATTCATGTTCCCCTGATATATTTGTAAACGCTTTACCTCACTTGTATTGATTTTGCTTCATATTCTGTGTTTTTTTTGCTGTACTAGACGCTCTGTATATCCATAATTCAATAAGAGCCCCACTACACGTTTTTACTTTGAGACCCTTGCCTGTATATTGTTCTTGTTGTAACACCTTGCTTTGAAAGCAATAAACTGAAACTAAAACTAAGACTGATACTGTTGTATAGTGCGTATACTGTTGTATAGTGCGTATACAAGTGCGCGAGTACCCAAGATAGCAAGTGTAATGACTGTGGTCATAAAGAACGCAATAATGGATGCAGGCCAGAAACTTCTCAAAACGCTAGTAGGAATCTAAGCTAATTAAAAGGTTGATTAAACCTGTAGCGTGTTCGTTTTTGTAAGTTTGCAGCAAATGCGATGACAGAGACTATGGCAAAACGATATTTAAGTAGTGTGCTAGTCTGCATTTTGAACGTCGCTATTTTTGTCTTTGCTGAAAACCCATAGTTAGGTGGCATTTACAATGTCTAGACACGTGATACTAATACGAGGTACGCGCACTCAATGATATAGATCTTGAGTACACAATTACATGGCGGCTGGTATGCCACAAGGCTTTTTGGAGGAAAAACTGCTTGAATTAAGAATGCGATTGCCTTAACGCAACTCTAGAGATTAAGTTATTGCTTTAATGCTATGTTCGTGTTCAATGTTGTTCACTTGTAGTTTTAGTGCCGTTGCGCCATCACAAGCATTTCAATGCCAAAATAAGATTGCCACAATCCAACACTTTCATTTCTCCTAAGTGAATAAAACCAGACTGTTTTCAACAAAAAAATATCCAAGAGAAGGCATATACACGTGAGAGGCAGGTAGAAAATTTGGTGGGCAGATGAGATTAGGAAGTGAGCAAGTATAACGTTGTAGGATAAAGCACAGAACTGAGTAGACTCGCGGACTACTGGAGAGGCTTTGGCCCTGCAGTGGGCGTTGTTAGGCTGATGATGATCGTGATGAGTTGCCACAATATTATGAGTGTTTTTGAGTTAGTAGGAATAAAGTATCGCAACGAAAATAAGTAAATCTCCTCAAAGGCGGATTAAAAATTTGTTTTTGCCCTCAGAGTAATGTTCGCCATAAAATAATTTTTTGTTAAAACAATTGCTGCTAGGTGTAGAGAAAGAGAAAAAGAGCACGTACCGGCGTTTGAATGACGTCTTAGTTTATGGCCATTTCTTGGGAAGCCAGGATGCGCTGAAAGCCCAATAGTTAACAGTTTCAGTCACTTTCGTAAGGAAGGTATATATACTTGCATTATACACCTAAGCAATAAGGGTAATTGTGTGTACGAAAAATGTGTGTTCTAGTTGTGTCAGCTTGTGACCAAAAGAGATCAAGATGCGTGATTTTTTTGATGAATTCAAAATTTTGCATAATTAGTGCTTTGAGACCCAACGCCAGTGGGCTACATATAACGTTAGCCTGTCAATTTTGTGAAGGCTTTATGGCATTTCATGCATCGTGTAACGTACCACGTTTCATGAATAAAAAAACGAAGGCGTTATTTTTTCAGTTCTTGAAATCGACGCAAATGCAAATACAAATTTTCCACTCATTTTTTTGCAATTTTCGCTTCGTTCTTCTCTTATTAGTGTGCAGTACAACCGCATAAATTACTGCCCATTCAAATATATTGTAGTTACAAATACGTACTAATACGTATTTAACTACCATTCCCGTTATGTTGATGTATTAATAAATGCATTGCACCTATTTTTCACGGGAATTCGAGACATATTTCAACAGTTTATCATAATTGACACCCGAAGCCGGTGAAAATTACTCCTTGTTCCGCTCTATGACGTAGTGTTTGAATGTAAAAAGAGCAAGAAGATACGTACCGGGGCGGATCATGGCTTTAATGTTTTGAGGAAGATTGCGGATAGCTGAAAAGGAATTTACAAATAGCTTCAGTGGTACTATGATGCTCTCTTCTATACTAGGATGAAAAAAAAAACATCTTTATTACGTTATTTCGCAAAATGTGCTGGGCGAAAAGTGAAAAAATTTAAAAACACGTACCAGGGTTTACTCCTTGCAATTTCTCGTGTAAATTTCTATTTACGTCACGAAGCCCTGAAAGTAAAAAAATGGACACTGTCATACTGATTTCCGGTAGACATGAATTCTAAATCACATATTTGTGATGTAATTAGCAAAAATGTGCGTATAAGAAGAGCAAAAAAATACGCACGAGGATTTTTTTGTAGTATGTCTTGTATATGTTTGGGCACATTTTGAAGCGCTGAAATTCAATGATGGACGCTTTGTATCACAATACTGTTCGATAGACTTGCGTTAAAGATTATCTTTTCAATATTCTTTTTGCAGCGATGTCGTGATAGTAAGAGCAAGAAAATACGTACCGGGGTTTACCTGTTGAAATCTGTTTTGTATTTGTTTAGGAAAGTTGGCCACAGCTGAAAATAATAGCAAGGGCAGTTTTGAATTCCTAACGAAAGTAGGAGTTGCATTTAAAATACCATCTTTACAAAAGTTTGTGCTCCAGGGTGAAAATACAATGAATAGAAAAAGTACGCACCCGGATTTGCATCATGTAGTTTTGTTTGTATATTTTGAGGCAGATTTTGAAGAGCTGAAAAGCAAGGGACCTACGACTTTAGGTTTATTACAAGGGTGATTATACATTCAAAATGAGCAATGTAGAGAGCCGGAGAACAAGAACATTCAGATGGAAGGCACTATAAAAAAAGACGAAATTCCTCGCTAATCAGTCTTAAAATAATGGCCAGGTGAAACAGATAATTTATTCTAGTGTGAGTCAACTGTTTTTTTTAACGCGGGAGCGTTAAGGAGCTCATTTTGTACGAATTCTGGCGTTGGCGCCTTTGTGGGCCTCATTGATTGTGAGAAAAATAGCATCATAAAAAGTTCAGGGTCCAAGCGGGGTTCGAACCAGGGTCGTTTCTGCGGCACGTTCAAGCGGCTGCTTGTGAATGCAGTAAAAGTAGCTTCCTCCTCCGCCTGTAAATACCGTAAAAGTAAATTTCATGCTTCGCAAACACACGCGTCCTCTATACATGCTTAACATTAGAACACGAACGGTTGCAGAAATAATGCGTGATACAAGCGTTCATTACCATCTGGTGTCAAAACACGTTTTTATCATGATCACTTCATGGTGTAAAACTGGACTCCCCTTACAAAATGAGTACATGTTACTTGTCGTATTTCCTCAAGACCATGTAGTGAGTGCATAAAAAGTTCGAAAAGATTTCACACACTAAGTGCTTAAAGAACGCACTAGAAACAGGACATCGCTATCACGTCCAGCTTTTAAAGGCGAAGATTAATAGTCCCCTGAGATATTTTGTCTACAATATGTTTACTAATGAAAGGAAACTTTTATTACTAATACCACGCGAGAAATTCTTAGCTTTATACGATGTTGACACTATTGGTTTGGAAGTTTTTCACGCGATTGTGTGAAAAAGCTCGCTCCACAGATATTCTGGCAATAATCTCAGTGTAGTTGTTTTTGAGCAAAGAAGACATCTTGCGCGTGACCGAAAAATCATAAAAAATGGAGCTGGTAAAAGGTCCGAGTAGGTGTTGCCTCCAGGTCATTTTCGCAGCAAGCGGTCGTCCTACCAAACAGCAACGCGTCTGCCTGGAAATTTGAAGAAATTAACTTCATCTGCTTCGAAATGCAGTAAAAGTAATTTTCATGCTTCATGTGGTCGCTGCGCTTATACTCGTAAACATTGTCAATCAAAAAACGAATATTACTCGTATCTGAGGCGCAACATCAATACGTGAGTGTTCTGCAGTGTGTTTTTTTATTTAGAAAATGCGTAATTCTAAAAACTGAAGTGTTTATTATGATGTGCTGAGGGGTGAACTCTATTAACTACCCAGTGGGTGTTCTCTACGCTTCGCTGAAAAATTCAGAGGCTATTATTAAAGCGACCTTGCTAGAACGACTTCAGACCTACAATCAAATCCTTCAAACGTGATGCCGTAAACAACCTGTCTTCCGTAGCGCCTACCTGAATATCCTGAAGCACCACACTGTCACGTGGTTCCCCTTCCCTCTTGGCTGCGTTGCAAGGGCCTAGTCAAACCTCCACGAGATCGCCCATGACGCAGAACGTGCACTTACTGAATACACCAATACAGGGCAACACCATCTCGCTGAGCTAGAGACAAATCGAAATGCACCCATTACGTAGAACGACATCCCGAAACCAATTAGCTTGAGTGCCGAATGAATCCACCCCATCTCCCAAACTTGACAGACCGCAGGCTCTGGGCTAACGCTTATTACGAAAGCATACGTACTAAAACCTTGACAAGCTTCACGTTCTCGATCCTGAAGTGTACCACAGCCACACGTGCTCCTCATGTGGACACACGGTGACACTCGCAAACAAGTTCTGAGAGTGTTGGAACGCTGATCCCTAATCTACTTCAAACAAGTGGGGACGTCCCTCGAAGGCTCTCATCTCACCGACAAGCAACCCAGCCAACCCACAAAGCGACCGCCAGGTATTGCCTGTCGATCTCTACGTTCCTAGAAGAAAAACAAAGTTTTTCTATTTCATTCCATGCACACGTGGACTCGATGAGAGTGTGCCACTTGAGAAAAGAACTACAGCTGTCACTAACCCATGGGTTAATTACTTCATTAAACTTACAGAATTGCAGTACGAATGAACTAAATTCCACATATCTGAGTGGCGCATCAGCATTGTAGTAATGTTTCTGCGATGCGCAGAAACTAACAATTATCTGACTCGTTTTTATTAGTGTCTGATGCACAATGCCTGCGGTTAGTGTAACTCTAATGACAACAAAATGACAAAATTTGTACCTTTCTTAATTTTAATCGAATTCACTCGGACTGGGTGCAATGCCAGAATGAAAAGTAATGAATAAAACGAAAGTCGAATGGCTTGAGAAGAGACCTTCATGCTTCTTCTGTACCTGAAAAGAAATCCGGCGTATTATTACAATCGTAAGCCCTTGTGGTGGCAATGTGCGCTCGTTAGCGTATATATAGCAAGCACACAGTAACACACACTTCAGTAGCATTGTGTTTGCTAACTTAATCATCTTGATTGTATAAACAAAAGGCATTGTGAATTTATTTTAATAAATTAACAAACGAAAACAAAACGTAATAATTGTAAGGTTCACAGTCCTGACAGCGGTATACACATGAATTATGTCGATGTTTTCGGTTCCGTTGTGTGATACTCACTACCAATGCTCAACAGCGTCACCCCGAGTTAAGCCTTTTACCTATGTCAGTCTGGTTTTAGGTTGGAAGATTGTGCACAGGTTAAAACAATTAATGATTTTCTATCTAATAATCGAAGTGAAGTAAATGCTGCGTTCTGTGCTCTCTCACAAGTCATTCAAAGGCCGCCTATTTACAGGGGTTCAATAGTGATAAATATACTTTGTTGAACAAGTTCTATTCCATAATAGTGCGATATATTGCATTGCTGCACTGAAATTACGTTGGCACTTTTGTAAAAGAAACTTTGACTACAAGTTTCGAAATCTACAAGTTATTAGTGCTCAGTTGTCATTATTTCTGAATCAATGTTCCCCTTTCTGAAACCTGAAAACATAGATGTTTTGTTCCTTGAAGCCACATATCTCTAAACTCATTAGGGTGCATTTAAACAACTACTAAACTCTCTATGGCTGCGATAAAACTAGATGTTTCTGGGAGCCATATGTGTCTCAGGATGACCAACCTATCCTCTGGCATTACAATAGCTTCTAAGCCATTCCATGTTAAAAAAAGGTGTGCACGCTTTGTTGAAATCTTTTTGTATTACAAAAACAACCTTATTTAGGCTTACTACTTCATTGACCACGGCCAAGAACCAAGGAAGTACTCTGAAGTCAGTAACAGCAATATAGCAGACACTTTGATGACAATGTCGAGCATGCACTTTAGGCAAAGCGACAATATATGTTGAAATGTCTGTGTGGGGCTGTTAAAGCCCTAATGCGGATATATAGTAGAGATAATAGAAACAAGATCATTCGTAAAGTCCACAGCTTATTATGCTCCCTCGTCTTTGAACAATGAGACAATCAATATCTGTATCACCCGCTTCAGTAGGTGTCAGCTAAGTTTGCCTAGTGACAAAATGTTTTCCTTGAAATTACATTCCTGCATTAAATCATGTGGTCTCTCATCATTTCGAAGCAATTTATTCTCATCGAATAAGCATTGTGCGCCAGAGGTTATGGTTAACGGAAGTAAAATAAGAGAAAATAGAACCAATCGGTGCCACAATTTCTACGCAGCACTTTAAGGGGATGGACTTGCGTATGCTCTCGTAATTTATTTTTTTTCGTGTAGCGCAAGAAAAACCAGATGATGATGATGATCCTTGTAATACTGGCCCACACCCACAAACTGGGATCAGCCAAAAACCGGGTGTCAGGATCTTAAATTAGAGGCTTGTGTTTTTAAAACCACTGAATAGCTTTGAACAATATATATATATATATATATATATATATATATATATATATATATATATATATATATATATATATATATATATATATATACTAGCGCGCGCTAGTGACAGAACAAAAGACTTCTTTCTCTTGTAATTTTAGCACATTGATGTTGATAATACGGCAGGAAAAACCGCGGAGGGCGTGGTAGACTGTAACATTCAGAAGCCTTCATCCTGATGTTCTTCAAGTGCCTTGATGATTAAATTAGGTGCTGAGTACTTAAGTGACAAAACAACGCGTAAAAATTGAAGAAAATGAAGTCTGTAAGTAATACAAAGAAAGAAAAAAGGGTAAGCCAGGAATAAAAATAAGCATATATATAAAAAAGAGACAAATACACGAAGCAACTTCGAAACAGAACAGGACATAACTGAAGAATTGAGGAGGAAAAAAAAGGGTGTTCAGCGCCATTCTTTCTCCTCGTTTGGTACCACTATTGCGAAGCTATCTCAAATGTTTTTAAAGACGAGTCTTTCTTGGGGACTTTCGACGCAAAAATCATGGCCTGTCTGTCGGTCTTTTTGTCTGTACATTTGTCTATTTGTCCACTCTTAACGGTTCCGCATACTCTAAACAGCACCAGCCGATATCCCAAACGGCCGACCCCATCCATAAGGCCCACCAATGTTTCTCAAGGTTAAGTATTCATACTTGTGCGATTGTCAATTAAAAATTCATTCTTGCGCATATCTGAGGCACCATAACAACAGGTATATATTCTTTATGTGCGTATTTTACAAGATAATGCATACATATGTCATTCTAAAAACCGTAGCGTTAATCACGCTGCCATGACAATGCAACGCTTCTACAAAGAAGCGAGTGTTTCCAGCGCATTGTTAAGATGACACGGTGGTGGCACCTACCCGTCGCCTAGCGTTCTACTCCTTTTCACCTCCGAGACAGGCGCACACGCCCGTCTCAGAGCCACGCGCTTCGTTTTCCAAGAAAACTGCCAGAGAGCGCCCATGTCTCACGGGTGACGTGTCTTAATGAGCTCGTTCACCTTCGCGGCACGCTCGAGGCACCCTAACGCAGCGCCTCTAGAATACCATTCACCGGTTACCTTGCGCAGAACTTCAAATAAATGCTTTGGTCACTCTCTCCAGACGCAAGACTATCGTATTTTGTTGATATTTGCAGTATAGCATGGAGACACGGGGCCAATTTTTTTTTTACTTTTCGCTTGACATAGGCTTTTCAATGTACATTCGAACAGTCGACTAACCTCCTTCAAGGCTGTTTTTGTGGATTTTGACATAGATTGCGGAATCCCTGGTGCCCGGACATGTATTGGCAAAGCTAGAAGGCCTGTTGCAACATCACAACTACCACCCCCACTACGACTAAAAGCAGTAATTTGCTGGCTGACTATTACTTTATTGGTGGCATATTTTTTGCATTCTAAAGGTATCCTTATATATACTATATCGCGAGAAACGCACAGCACGTAAACCAATCAGTGCAACTCGTGCGCACAATGGGATCGTTGTTCAAAACTTTTCAGTTTGTTACCGCAGAATTTGTTCTTTGTAATAACGAGAATGCTTGAAAATTGGCAGCCAGATTTTTAATAGTTTAAAAAAAGCAAGACCAGTAAACCTTCGCGAAAATTTGATTATCTTTAATACCGCATGTTAGTATAGTTTGGACAATTGTCTTTCCCACACGCTGCTTTAAGTAAAATATCCATGAAAACCATGTATTTCGAAATAGATATTATAACATAAGGGTGTTCTATACCATGGATTATGTTTTACCTCACATATATTGGCAAAAAATTTGCGTACGGTATTTTATTGCCAATAGTAAGCGTGAGCCCTCATGACACGCTTCTGGTGGTAATTCATATCTTCAGGCTTCAGCTTTACTGGTCATGTGCGGACAAACAGGGTGTCCCACATAGCTTTAGCAGCATGCATTTAGTCGCGTCGCATTTACGCCTCCTGGCATGTTTTTAAACTCTGGCTACTGTTACCTGGGACACCCTCTATATCAGGTTCGTGCTATGAAAATATACCGGCCGCTGTGATAGCTCAGGTGTTAGAGTATCGAACGTGTGTCGTGCTATGAAAATATAAAACCGATAATTGAACTGTCCGAAATATTTTAAGATGTGGTTAGTTTCATTATTGTGTGCTGGTTCGAACGTTTCTTAAAAGGTACTCACGCCTTCGTGCGTCAAGGTGCCTGTCAGTCAAAGAGCAGTAGAAATGATTACAACCTTTCTCAACAGTCAGGGCTCAATTGTGGTGTATCTATGCTGACCTTGAAGATGACGCGCAATGACTATATATGCCCCATTTCAATGAAATGTAATTTAGATTTATCAATCCATCTTTTCTTACCATATGTATAATTTGTTCGGTAACATACTTGTGTGTTTCTTTTTCTGGTGACGCACATGTCGTTCCAGTGGAATATTGAAATGACAGCTACAGCGGGTAATGTCGTTGCTAGACGGCTTACGGCTTAAAATATTTCAGAGGTTAGTAGTGCGGGATGCTTAACAAAAATGAAGAAAGATGAATTAATTGTTACTTGGTTTTCGTTTAGAGCATATATCATGTATATCAATGAGGGAGAAAATGTAATTTTACGAGTTTTTAGGCAACCAGGAAAATACGTTTAGAGAATTCGGTTTAAGCAAGTATCCTGTTATGCAAAACAAAGGGCCATATAAACTAAAGGAATCAAATCTGAATCTTATATGAAAGATAGTGTGGTGGACATATAATGACAGTGCTAAAACAAACTTTAAGACAAACTTTAGAAAATCTTGAAGAAGAGATTTAGTGCACCAAAGCACAGCCCCTACTAAGCTTAAAGTACATTATTACGTAAAGTAGCCCCTCATGGATTGTTATTCTCTAACCTTTATTTGCACACATGAGGCATGGAAGCAAGTGGCCAGCTTTAACAGTTGAACTATTTTTGTTTGTTAGCATCATCACTAGGAGTTCCTATAAGAGCGTGTCCCACAGAGCGCCTGAAACTGTGGCTTCATGATAGTCAACTCTTTTAGTTGGAAAAGTTGGATAGGAATCAACTCTTTCCGTTAGATGGGAAACAAATATTGCGGTACCAGATAAGCAGTCTCGTGCCCTTTACGAAAGCAACCCACTGGAAGGCCTCCTGTTGGCGAATATTTTTTTGTAACGAACTGAACAATCATTTTTTTCTTCTTATGTGAAGTGTAGGGCAACAGCGTAGCATGCAGACAAATTTAAGAAATCAATGTTTTCTTGTTTTACCCGCATTATTGCTAATTTTAAAGGGCCGTAGTGCCTGTAGAAGAAACCAAAAGAAGAGGTTGATCTTTCGTTATTGCCACACAATGAAGTCACTTATCGCATGCTCAAACAAAGAAATGATGAGCATTTGTTTATTCTGTCATAATTAATAAAATTGAGGCGTTGTTTTGTTCTATTACGAGTTGGAAAACAGCGTCGATCCAAGTGTCCGGTATTGTTCATTATTAAACTATGCTAAAAGTGTCGAGATATTTTCAAAAATGTTTTGAAGCTGTTTTATAAGGCGGTATTTTAAACGGACGTGCTAAAATTATTCCGTATAATGTGTTCACGGAGTATCTGTACTCTTATGACAGCATAATGACTCATACTGAGTATATATTTCCGCATGGTGTCATACACGGCATAATCAATTGCTTCTGCGACTTTGTGAGTGACCTGAAAAGTATGTGTAAGTCACAATATTGAACAACGGTGATCTATGCGGCCGTATTCATTGTATTTATTTTATTGCATAACAAAACATGTATGCCTCCTGCTAAATAAAGGGCCCCTAAGGCACCTCTGAAAATATGAGCAAGAAGCGAGTTGTAAACTTATGCCAGCAGTCCGCTCACGTGACGTTAGGAAGAAATAGGCTCCCGATCGCTCAATATATGAGAGATATCTGTCGTAAATTGTCTCCTACCATGCTTTTGCATGCAGCTGCACGATCGGTCGTCCTGGCATCGAATGACTATCGTGTGCGATGAACTGATCACGCTTTGTTCTCTCAGCAGCGCAAGTGCATACGAAAACGTGTATCCGAAAAGTGTGATCTCCTGACTCACTCAACCCTTTGCGCTGACATTTCAAGTGTATTTGAAAAAAAAACAAAGTGGCCAGGAGGCGATGGAGCTTAGAGGAAGAATAGTGAACGCCAAAAATATAATACTCTCTCGCGTTCGAACTCTGTGTCGTTTAGGTGCCCCTTGAAACGTAACAAACGTTCACACTCTAAATACCTATTTTTTGTGTCAGGAATCATTCCTTACTCCCAAAGTAATAATTTTTCATTTTGTGCCTGTTCATATCCTTGTAAATGATGTGCCAAGGCACTCGTGTTCAAAAACGGCAGCTTAAATTACGTGAAGAGACACTTCAATGTGGCAATGGGCGCACTCTGAAATATCACGTAAAAAGAGGTCTTTTGTGCCACAACTAGACATTCAAAATTTACGTAAATTTTGAGCAGTCAGATAAAAACCAGTTTTTCACTCGTTTTTTTTTCGTAAAGTATCGAAAAAACCTAAACTGATGATTTTTTTGGCTTACGGCCATAATTTTCTACTATATGGTATTAGTTTACTACCAAATGTGAAAAACAATAACTTCCATTATGTATATACCAAAAATTGAATGTCTTTTCTCATTTTAAAACGAATGGAGCTTTTAACAGATCAATGACAGGCCAGAAACATCATCGCAAACTTATTTAGCACACTGTGGACGGGTGCCGCTCCCCATATTTGGTTGAGAAAGCAAAAAATCCACAAATGTCTTTTTCATCGCGACTTCGACTATGGAAACATTCATTTCTAAGGCAGAAAGATGACCTCTAGATGATGACCTCTAGAAAGATGACCTCAGTATCACTGGCTTCATCTGTAGCTGATGATACGTTGCTTACAGACAGCGAGTCCCTGTTTCCCGCCGTGCACCGGTGTCTTTGACCCTGAAGTACATCCACATCACAAATTAGCCTATTTCCCAGTCTGCTTGCACACCGCTCTATAAGAAAACTTCTGATGCAGGTCGCACCAGTGTAAGAGGGAAACGTAAAACTGAATATTAACGGGTACCAAAACATCCTAAACCGGCCCGAACATGGCCACACTCGAACGACAGAGCTACGTTAAGACACGTTAAGCTGACGTTGAGGCTAAATTTACGTGACGTGGACGGTGAGTGGTCAGCCGTCGTTTTGTGTTTTTGTATCATTTGCGATGTTTGATTTCCCTTAAAACACTCGGTGTCGCCTAAGCTTTATAATCTGATGTTGCACCTCATGGGCATTTTGACCAATTTTTCGATCTGCGCGAAAAAACACAAGAACAGTTTTTACGAAATTTTCTCGTTTCTTTCCGCACTTCGAATCTCTATTCACAACAACTCATAATCGGGCCAGTGTGTGGTTTGTTCTAAAGCTTGTTCACCATACAATCTAGCGTACCATGTCGCGCTGCTACAATGATGGCTGCTCGTGGCATTGATGTATCGGGCGTGCCGCTGTGAGTCGAGAAAAAGCTATGCAGCTTCTATTATGAAGTATATTCATACCGAACAAAAAGATATCTTTTTAAGTGATCTTAACTTATCGCACATGGCTGAAGCGTATAGATTTGTCAACGTGCTCTGCTGTAGCTTATCACAAAGAAAACTTTTAAATTCGAAGTGGCAGCTCTGTGAAATAAATGAGAAGCCATTAATTTCAAGCTAGAGTTTGACGAATTGGCCAATCCTCCATTACCGTGAATTCACCAAGACTGCCCAAGCGAGAAGCATAGCGTTAGTTCAATGCACCTTTTTCCCGAAATATAACTTATTGTAGCAGCCACAGATTAGAAAACAACAACCTGCAGTGCGTTTTTAAATCTCCTTGTCTCTTTACGTTTAGATTTTGAGAACTATAGCCTGATGATTTTATTTAAATTTGACTGCATGTAGCTTGTTGAATGCAAATCAATACTGGACTGATTTTTATTATATATATATATATATATATATATATATATATATATATATATATATATCTATAAGGCGAGAAATAAATCCAATGGTTCCGGTAGGAAATGCAGTCGAAAAAAGGAAGACGACAAACGTACGAAACGCAGTCTTTTCTAACGTTTCGGCAGGTGGGCCTGCCTTCGTCGGAGTGGGCCTGCCTTCGTCACTCCGACGAAGGCAGGCCCACCTGCCGAAACGTTAGAAAAGACTGCGTTTCGTACGTTTGTCGTCTTCCTTTTTTCGACTATATATATATATATATATATATATATATAACATTAGGTTTTCGAAAAAAAATCTGGCGTCAACATCATCCAGGAGCAGGGATAACAGAGAACATAAGCATTACACCCACGTCGATGAATAATTCATTATCTCCCAACACAAGTTGAATTTGCTCGTTAGGGCTAGCGTTACCTGCTCTCTTGCCTTCCGTAACTATAATTGTATGATGCTTATTAAAAAGCAGTGTCAGCCATTCAAGTAAAATTACTCACTACTACCCAGCGTTACCCGAAATTATTTCGACTGCTCGCTTTCCTTGCCGAGCACTAGCGAGAGGACTCAGCCTGCACCAGCGTTTAAATTACCTCAACGCCCAGCTGAATGTAAGCATACGGGCCGCAAGTATTTGCACCTCCATGAAAAATCCGGTCGCCGCAGCCGGGATTGGATCCCACAGATATCACACTTTCCTAGACAGGAAACGAAGCTATAACACGCCAGCAACTAACGTTCGAAACGCATGCCTTGTCTTTCATTACAAAAAAAAAATCTCAGCGTATTCACGCAGTGTATGGTGACTAGTGAGGCGAAGCTTCGAAGGGTTGTATCGGTGAACTGTGAATCATGCGCTGCCCGCGTCTTTCTGTGTCTATCTGCCTGTCTGTCCAAATGTCTGTGTGTCTGTATGTTTGAGCGTCCGTCCTTGCATCCATCCAGTGAACTCTGCAAGTACCGCCACCTCATGCCTTTTCATCATATATTTATCATATACAAGTACCGCCTTCAAACTGACAATCAAATGACTGAAAAGACAGGTGGCTACTACATAGAGGTGACGCACGACCCAAACCTTAAAGAGCTTCTCCCCTAAAAAAGGGGACATGCAGCAAGGCTGTTCATATACTGGTTTGGATTCGAAGCAGAGTATGGTCGGGGTTTGCCCCCTTTTCGTGGTAGTAGCCACGCTAGTACTGGGTATGCCTCTGCGGTAGAGAGCTCGCTCCATTCCTGTTTTTGCTGTGGTATGTGTGCGATATCTTTTATTTTTAACCTCGCTTAGGCAAGGCCAAGACCGTGTTCTGATAGCACAGTGAAGTTTCACTGCATTGTATTGGATAAAAGTTGGTAAATGAAAGCGGGCAATGTGTTCAATTGCAGTTTGCGTGTAAGTGCAACGTGCAGAGAACCGAAGACACAAGCAGCGGGAAAGAATTCCTCAAATACTTTATTTTTGCTTGCGAAGCAAGGAACAGACAGCGAGTTTTTTGTGCACTAAATAGAAATCAAGACCTGTACATTCACATACACTAATTTAGGCTCCAAACGTTCGCGACATTTGTAAAAGCCGCGAATGCGTGAAGCTTTTATTCGGAGGTGATCTTGTGGTGGCCTGTTGAATCCAGCCATATACTTATATTGTGGAATCCTCATGTTTTACTCTTGAAGTGTCCTGTTCTCGTGATATCTTTAACACCAGTGAGTCACGTTGAGCGGGAGCTTCAGGTCATGCTTCTTATGACTAGCTGTGCACACCAGTCGCTGCATTCAGCAGATTTCCAAATTGCTGCAACTGGCTGCGAAGCGTGGTGCTGTGGTCAATGCTAATTCCACTTGTCTATACGGAAGAAAGAGTTCAAAACAGTGATAAGCAAAAAAGCATTTGCGTAAACGCTCTTTTAATAAACTATTCTATTTAGCGCTGAAACCTGTGCAATAGTAAACTTGCGAAATTGAGCCATTAGTCTGGTGCCCGCGCATTACCGCCTGTCTTGTACTTGCGATCACTAAGTAGAACAAAGTCGATATAATTTGACGATTCCAGAAATCGTTTTGTAGAGATGAATTTTTGATTATGTTAATATGATACATTCACAGTTTTTTTTTAAATCGAGCCTTATTATATTACCTAAAGACACACCATAGCTCATAAGATATCTTGTTTACTAAATATAAAAGTTCATACCCGTTCACTCGATGAGTTACACGAGTATGACGAGAATGTTTCCAATTGATTATAATACAATCTTTATTGTGTGTGTGTGTGTGTGTGTGTGTGTGTGTGTGTGTGTGTGTTTGTGTGTGCAAGACAAACGGACAGAATTCCTTGAGTATATGAGAAGTCCCTGAGAACCCTGAGTGTCTGCATTTTAGAACCTGTAATTTATGTTATCTATAAATTAAGTTGTGTCGTACCCGCTCTCCTTCATGAAAGCTAACCATGACATACGCGTGGCACCCATTGTGTGATATATATGTTTCGATGTGTCCTACGTGTGTTTTATTCACTCATGTCTCGCCATACTGAAATTATATGTAAATAATGTAAATTAAGCTGGTGAAATGGCTGCGATGATGCCATCAGAATGGCACGAATGTCACTAACTCGTACTATATTACTATTTGTACACATTCTCAACGAAATGGTCAACGGAGATGAAATAATAGGTGAATAAATAGGTAAATTAATAGACTGGTAGAATAAAACGCAGAAATATCAGACGCTCATCAAAAGTTCGAAAAGAGATTTATCCCTAATTAAGAATGAATAGTTTTTATAACAGTTCTCTCCGTGTCTGTAGCAAAGCAGGTTTAATATATTGAAATGCTGAAATAAATTCTCTGCAGGAGCTACAGTTTCGGTATCACCGGCATTCATAAAAGAGCCATGTAGACATAACTTTTATGGAGAAATCATTTTCATTACTATCATAAATAATGCTTTTTCTTGTCATAATGATTTATTACGGGGCCCAGAAAGTCTTTCACTGTATAATAACATCATATAAATAAGTAAACAACATATAGGTGCAAATAAACGGTAAAAAAGAAAATCAATAGGAATTGCTGTTGGGAACAGTATTATATCCGAAGACCTCTCACACTTCGAGGAAGACGGGTAGGTGTCTAAACTAATGCTTTACTTCTGAATACTAGAAGAAGGTTAGGCGACCGAGTCATTTATCTGTGAGACGCTCTTCTCACAATCATAATGGTTCGCAGAGTAGTATCGCGGTCCGGAAGCCCTGGACTGAAGTAATGCGTGGCCATCAATTAGTACCTTCAACGCGTTCTCTGAACGATATATTTCAGCAATTTTTTTTAATTGGAGACCTGTAAGATTGTCGACCCTTCAACACTTCGGGAGGTGGCGGCCATAGCACAAGCCTTGCTGGTGACATTTATGCACAATAAAACTAACTCTCTGACACTCGTCGGATGCCGCACCTGATTCCTCACTCGCAGTGCGAGAAGTCACGGCCAGATTTAGAGGGCTTCCTGGAAACGCGTGACGTTTTTCTTCGGGTTCCGCAAAGCCTTCAAGCAATGCGTATAAAGTATCATAGTTGTTTAGGTGCTTCCTGAACGCGTCATTGCATGAGGTTTACCCAATTTGGTGTCCGGGTATATGTTTACAACCTAAGCTGCCCCAAGAGTCAAGTCATCGTAACGGGCATACGTCCTCGCGGCGGAAATTAGCTACTAGGTGTCTACTTGGGTGCATCCTTATCAAGGGTGCAATATGTGTCTAACAGCCTAGTACCAGTGAGCATTGTAGACGCTCTGTTATATCAATGCAGCATAAACAATCATCTACTTCGGTGAAGAAGATCAAAACAATTATTATTCAAATACAAGAAAAAACAGGGAGGGTCGCTGATCCAGGCCAATCATGGCAACATCTGCGACAGCCTGGGCAAGATCAATGAGCAGCCGACAGACCTTGACATGTTTAGATATTGTGTATTACTGATTCCTGTGACGGAGGGATCGTCCATGTTCACGTTTGATTCAGAACCAGTCAGTTAGTTGTTAATGTGCTGTCTAATTCTCTCCCATTGTGGCAAGAAAACTAGCAGGGTCCAATCTTCATTTGCCAAAGATGAGTGGGAGCTAGAATCTCCCACCTTTTTCTTGAAATGCAGCCTATTGAGCATTCCCTTCTCCTTTTTATGAAGTTCTGCACATAACGTGGCTCACTTGTTGCCTGACAATTTTGAGCATACAGAGGTTCTGAGAACCTTCTGTACCTTAGGAGGTTATTCACTGCCTCCCTGTACACCCAAGTTTTGACAAATAAAATACGACGTTGTGAAGTCTTGTCGGGCATCACGTCACTTGGCTTCATACTGACACTCATCTGACGTCACGAACTTTGCCGTTGCTAACGTCATGAGGACCTCTTCTAGTGACAGCATCAGTGCATGGTATTTCACACCTATCATGTTGACACTGCTGACCCTGGACGCCGATGGTCAAATTTCCGCAAGTGAGGGCGCATCAAAGACTTTTGCCCTACTAACGGCTATGAGAGCTTCTTCCGTTGAAAGACACATGATAAAACAAAGCTGAGACGCCAGAATGTGCGGTATTGTGCTATGTAGGAATTTCTGTTTATAGTTTGATTATATTGCTGAAAAACTAGATATTTCAATTAAACATGCAACCTTTGGCAGAAACTGGGCTCATTTTTGTTCCTTAGGTGAATTACTTGAACCGCGTTATGTGACCATGTGGACAAAATGTTTGAAAAAGATCGATGAGTTAAAATAGAAGTTTAGGCGGAGATGGTAAACATGCAACCTTTGGCAAAAACTGGGCTCATTTTAGTTCCTTATGTGAATTACTTGAACCGCGTTATGTTACCAGGCGGACAAAATGTTTGAAAAAGATCGATGAGATAAGATAGGTGTTTAGGCGGAGATAGAAGCGTCAATACATGAAGAATGATTGAACCCTGTTACTACTGCTGCCAGCACATAACCAAATCATTTTGTCTTCTCCAAGTCTTCAAATTAAGTGGCATTGCAGTCTTAAGCTACAGAAGACAACTCGTCAAAACGTTCCTTCTAGCCACAGCCTGCATGTTGGTATTTACGCTTCTATCTCAGAATAGATGAATTTAGTGACACCTTAAGCTAGCTCGCGAGATCAGCTGTGGCAATAAAAGGTGACATGGTCCTCGACAAACTTCACCTATGCTATAGAGAAACATGCCCGCTGAATATGCCGCACTGCTTCCGTGTTTATGCGCCATAGGAGCATAGAGCAATGTCACGGTGGTGGAATACGGGCTTAGCGCGAAAGTTTTCCTCATTTTCAGATAACTTTTATGGTATCGATTGTCACCTTTCACTTTATGAGAAATCCGTTACTTATTTTTTAGCACCCAAATCACACAAAACTGACAAGAACGCAGTGGTGCGATGTGGATACACAACTAACTTTCAGCAACTTATTCAGTGACAAAGCAGCACAAGTGAATTGGTAAGCAACGTATGGCGGTGATTAGGTACGCAATTACGTCATTAAAACGTGGAATATACGCGTATGAGATATGCGGCTAAATATATCATAAAACGTCAAAAGAAATATTCACAAAAGCACTTCAGTTCACGTTCTGGAAACCTCTATACAATAGCACATGTTTTGACCACGGACATTGACAATCAGGCTTCGGAGCAGAGATTCATGAGAAATATACTCAAGCACTTGCTCCAAGCCGAGAGTAAGCCGGAAGTTGTCAGCAACTTGGTCACTATGAATTTATGTAATATTTTACGATCATAATTTGTTCTGAGTAATTTTCGGGTGACCAGAGGAAAGTCTTTTTAAAACTGCATTCACTAATTTAAGCGTGGGGTAGCTTCCTGGATGACGCATCGCGTATTTTCATTCAATTCTTTGTTGTCTGTAGCAAAATGGCACAAAACACAATAAATGAAAATGGGCGTTTCCAGATCAAACAATCCTAGTGAGTATGGCTAAGAAAACTACGTGTATATCAGACATAAAAAAAGCGTATTATGGAACTGTCTGATAAAACGACGTGTGCTTATTCGTAATTGTTGTCCGCAAGTCATTTTTTAACAAAAAGCGGTATGAGAAACAAGGTCACCTGCTCGCTGACCAGTATCAGTGAAAGATGCTTACTTTCTAAAATTCGAGCTCTTTCCGGCGACAGTGGCATTGGGCCCTTCAGTCTTCCTTCTGTATGTGAACGTGTGGAATATAAAATATGTGAACCTATACTTTTCACTTATAGATTGAATAAGTGTATAAACAAGAAGGACACAGGCACTTGCTATGGTCAACTGGTCAAAACTAAAAGAAATGGCAGCGTGATTGCGTCCTTTGCTCCAAATGTCCACGAAGGATTATAGTCTTTTGCGGGCCACGCAGCCATTTATGTTTTGGCTTGCCTCAGACAGCGCCTCCTCTATGTTGTCACTGGTCTTCAAGCAATCATGGCAATACGGTTGCTGTTTGTTATGAGAAGTGCTGCCCTTCTAGGACATGCCATCTCTCATCAGCAAAGTTGGAGTGTGTTCCATTTACCAGAATTCTGCTTTCATAGATAAGTTCTTATAAGCAGGTGAAAAGATGGAGGTACGCTGATTTTTCGCTTGCTGTGCTTTTACAGGTGTTTTTTTAAAACTCTTTTCTAGCATAACTGGTCTAATTATTACCCTACTGAAAAAAAACTGCACTCTCTTTCCTCTGCTTTTGGAAAGGCAGGCAAAAGGTAGTCTAATACTTTTACTTCGCACAACCTACAGCTTAATTCATTATTAGCTTGAACATATTAGCGTAAACATATCGCTATATTTAGTGTCATTACGTCATATTTCTCATTCACTGCTTTTGAGGGAGATGCTATAAGCCCGAAGTCACTGATCGAATAGCCCTCAATCTTTATCAAAGTACCTTCATACGAAAGGACCATAATATATTCAAGAAATAATACTGGCTTCGGCGAGGTTCACTGTTTTCCAGTGGGAAGACTTAATGTTGCGAATGATCTTAAGCGGTTTAATATGAGCACTGTCTTTATGGCTGTGATGCATGACACGAAAGGTCTTTTATTCCGAATAGATACTTACGTACGGGTCCACCATGCCAACTGCGTCCAAATCCTGTAAGATGAAGTAAAGTGAAATTAATTTATTTCTTTCGTCACGAATTATGCAAATAAAACACTATTAAAAGTTAAACAAGCCTAAAACAGCTTGATAAAACCTCATTACGTACCGTAAAATGGCATATATTTGACGAGAGTAAAGAAACATTGATAGCATTGAATCAAATGTTGATTTTCTGGAAAATATTACGGTAGTCGTGCTTAGCCCAGGAATTTATTATATACTGTAATTATATCGATGCATAATAGAGAACAGTCATTGCGCGTTTGTTAACGTTCTGTGAATATACGTAGGCAACAACCCAACCCTCGAAAAGATGGTAGATCCCACACACTGCTGAAATCAATGCAATGTGCAGCAGCCGCCCAAAAGCAAGCAATGTTGTACGTAGTTCTTGTGTCAGTATTTGCATGCTAGGATCTGTTGTTTATGTTCGTCGTAAGGTAACGTCCCGCACTTTCATTTTTGGTGTATATCAAGTTGGTAAAGCCACCGTGAGCGTTCCAAGAGGGCCGCATGTAAATTCCGTTGTACATGTGATCCATGTCACAATTTTGTTGTCAGGAACTGCTATTTGTTTGCGTGACAAAGTCACATCGCACCGTACTAAATTCAACGCACAGCGACCAAGGGAACAGGCCACGAGCGCATGATGAGCATGATATGCAAGTCAGGCTGTAGTTGACAAAAATTCTATTACTTTTGAAAAGTGGTTTATTGACGTGTATTGCGATGGTGGCCCTACGACGAAAACATGATCGGGACAGCGACGCGGTCAAGCAGATGCCGGCGACGATCAGCACGAGGTTAGCGAGCGAAGCCCAGGACCCAGTACCCAAGTGGTGGTCATGTTGCTTGCCAACGATGCGTTTTCTTCTTCATCATTTTCCCCCGCCGAAAAAGAGCCATCCTGGCGACCTAAGAGTCTGGAGGCAGAGGGCTATAATATGGCTTAAGGCGGGTGACATGGACGATTTCATGTCCACGCCAGCGCATGTCGTCAGATGGGGAAAGTGGCTCAATGAGAAAATTCACCGGCGAGGTTTGTTTCAAAACGCGGTAAGGACCCTCGAACTTCGGTACGAGTTTTGAGGAAAGGCCGGGGGTTTGGTAAGGAACAGCCAGCCATACAAATGATCCCGGGGAATAGCTGTGGCTTCGTGAAGAGCCGGCGTTGTTTTCTTTCTAGCGCTGCTGTTCTTGTGACGTAAAGGTGCATGCGAGTTCACGGCACTCTTCCGCTTTTCGGGCAGCTTCGGACACAGATGGGCATTCGGATGCGTCAGGACGGTATGGAAGGAGAGTGTCAATGGTGTGGGATGGTTCGCGTCCGTAAAGAAGAAAGAAAGGTGAAAGTCCAGTGGCGGACTGTGCCGCGGTGTTGTATGCGAACGTGATGAATGGAAGAATGCGATCCCAGTTAGTATGATCAGATGTCATATACATCGCGAGCATATCACCGAGTGTGCGGTTAAATCTCTCCGTGAGCTCGTTAGTCTTCGGATGGTATGCCGTGGTCTTGCAGTGAACAACATGGCATTCAGAAAGCAGAGCCGTGACGACTTCTGATAGGAAGGCTCGACCTCGGTCACTTAGTAGTTCTCGAGGACCACCATGCTGTAGTATGAATCGATGGAGGACGAAGGACGCTACGTCCCGCGCAGTGGCGCTTGGAAGGGCAGCGGTCTCAGCGTAGCGTGTTAAATGGTCCACAGCGACTATCATCCACCGATTTTCATCTGATGTTGGCGGTAGAGGGCCTTAGAGATCAATTCCGATTTGATCAAAAGGTTTGGCAGGGCACGGAAGCGGTTGAAGCGCACCGGACGAGTCAAAAGGCGGTGATTTGCGGCGTTGACAGTCAGGGCAGCCCATAACAAATTTTCGGACAAAATTATACATTCCGCGCCCGTAGAAGCGACAGCGAATGCGTTCGTAAGTTTTGAAAACTCCAGCATGGCCATATTGGGGATCGTCGTCTAAGGTGGTGCATATTTGTGATCGCAAGCTGCGGGGGACAACCAAGAGCCACTTGCGGCCTTCAGGGGCGTAGTTGCGTTGGTGTATCAGCCGATCACGAATGACGAAATGAGCAGCTTGACGTCGGAGAGATCGTGATACCGCAGTGGTTGACGATCCAGAGAGACAGTCAAAAAGGGAAGCGATCCATGGGTCCTTGTGTTGTTCACTGGCAAACGAGTCGAGGCTGAGAGATGCGATGGAGTTGGCACCAGTAGTTCCACAGGCCGAGTCGGGAGGTAAAGGCGAACGGGACAGGGCGTCAGCGTCAGAATGCTTGCGTCCGCTGCGATATATCACGCGAATGTCGTACTCCTGGATTTGCAGTGCCCACCGAGCTACGCGGCCAGAAGGATCTTTCAATATGGCGAGCCAACAAAGTGCATGGTGGTCCGTTACCAGGTCAAATGGGCGACCGTACAAATAAGGGCGGAACTTGAGAAGCGCCCACACTAGCGGTAAGCAATCTTTTTCAGTGACGCTGTAATTAGCCTCAGCTTTAGTGAGCGTGCGACTCGCATAAGCGACGACGTATTCGGACTTGCCCAGCTTGCGCTGGGCGAGGACAGCGCCAAGACCAACCCCGCTAGCGTCTGTATGAACTTCCGTTGCAACTGCAGGGTCGAAATCCCGTAGAATGGGAGGAGATGTTAGCAGACAACAGAGCGTAGCGAACGTGACGTCGCAGTCAGGAGACCAGAATGAAAGGTCTGCATCACCGCGTAGGAGGTTGGTCAGTGGTGACATCATCGACGGAAAATTTCGAACGAAGCGCCGAAAGTACGAGCATAGCCCGGTGAAACTGCGTAATTCTTTCAGTGTAGTAGGTTACGGGAACTCAGCTACTGCTCGCAGTTTTGCAGGGTCGGGTAGAACACCATGCTTGGACACGATGTGCCCTAAGATGAACAGCTCTCGCGCGGCGAAGTGGCACTTTTTAAGGTTCAGTTGTAGCCCAGTGTTGATTAAACACGTCAAAACCAGTTGGAGCCGGAGCAGATGTGTAGGAGAATTGGGAGAGAAAACGACAATGTCGTCGAGGTAGCATAGACACAGAGATCACTTCAGTCCACGCAGTGTGTTGTCCATGGGTCGTTCAAACGTGGCAGGGGCATCACAAAGCCCAAAAGGCATTACGTTGAATTCATGCAGGCCATCTTGTGTAATGAACGCAGGAACCTGCCAGTATCCAGATCGTAAGTCTAAGGAGGAGAAGAATTCGGCTCCTTGGAGGCTGTCAAGGGCGTCGTCAATGCGCGGTAATGAATAGACGTCTTTCCGCGTCACCCTGTTTATTCGCCGGTAGTCGACGCAAAATCGAATCGATTCATCCTTCTTTCGAACTAGAATGACAGGATATGCGCAAGGACTGTGCGATGGTTGAATAACGCGACGGCGTAGCATCTCTTCGACCTGGTCATTGATGACGTGACATTCTGCAGCAGAGACACGGTACGGTCTTTGACGCAATGGCTGGTGCAAACCGGTGTCAATGTAGTGGTGCACTGTTGAAGTACGACCCGATTGCGGCTGAGAAACTTCGAATGAATTCGCGAAGTGCTGGAGGAGATTAAGGAGCTCGGCGCGTTCTTGAGCCCTTAAGGTGTCGGCGATGGAACTCGAGAAGGTGTCACTCGACGAGCATTCCAGTGGGGAAAGGGCATGAAGTTCGGTCGAGGCGCTACTGCACGATTCGTCTGGCATGTTAAGGAATAAAGAAGAATCAAGGTAATCCACTCGACCGAGACATTCACCGGCAAGTAGCGTAAGCGGTGCAGAAAGAGGGTTGTGGACGAAAATATTGCTTCGGCCAGCAGTGACGTCAAGTGTAGCAAAAGGCAAGAAAACGGCTCTGCGGCTCATGAAAATGTCGGAAGGTGTAAACATTACCGTAGCATCGTTATAGTTATAAACCGGGACAACGGCAAGAGAGGCTGGCGGAATTTCAGCGTCCTCACGTACGACAAGTTTTGGCGACCGCTCAAGGGTTTCGTGCAAAGGTTCGTCGCACAGGTGCGAAAATTGAACTTCAGCGCGTGCGCAGTCGATGATGGCATGATGATTTGACAGAAAGTTCCACCCGAGGATAACGTCATGCGAGCCTACCGAAAGGACGATGAACTCGACAACGTACATAGAGCCTTGGTTGAATATGCGGCCCGTACAGGTGCTGAGAGGTCGAACTGGTTGTGTGCTAGCTGTGCGAAGCGATAGTCCAGAGAGCGGCATGGTCACTTAGCGTAGGGAGTGGCAGAGCTGGGCGGCTATAACGGAAACAGCAGCACCAGTGTCGACGAGGGCAAAACTAGAAACACCATCGACAGATATGGCGACGACGTTAGCAGGTGAAGTGCGAGGACTTGAGCATTTCGACGACGGCGCAGTGCTTGCCTCTGGAACTGTGGCATTCAGTTTTCCCGGTTAGAAGAAGCGCGTCGAGGACGCATTGGGGACAGTGATCGCCTGCGAGGAGATGGGGAGCGGGCAGAGTGAGTCTAAGGTGAGGGCTAGGGTGACCGAGTCTCGGGAACGTTAGTGTATCCATACTGCGGGGAGGGATAGGGAGCAGTTATGTGCATGGGCTGTGGGTCATATGGTAACGGCCGACTAGCGTCGTGGAGTGGTTGGAAGCGACGGCGGCAATATCGTGCCACGTGTCCTAGAGTACCGCAGGCGTAGCAGATCGGTCGATTGTCAGGAGTGCGCCATTGCTGACTCGCGGTGTGGTCCAAGGTGTCGAAAAAGGGGCGGAGTGGAGAGCAACTGAAGACATGGGTGGCAAATCCTGCTGGCGGGTTTTGCTGCGTACCACCTGGGCATACGCAAGAGGCGCGGCCACGGGCTGCATAGCCGGCGCATGAGCAACAGGCATGGCCACAGGCTGCTGGTGGGCCGCGATGGGAACAGCCTGAGCTACCTTTTCGGCAATAACGTCGCGGAGTGGTGAGGGCAGACGAGAGGACGGCGGCTGCTGCGTGAAGGGAATCAACGACAGTTGCCGAGCTACTTCTTCACGCACGGTCTTTAATCTCTTGCAGGGTTGGTGAGTAGTCGAGAACGGAAGTGAGAGTGGAGAGCGAGTCGGCGTGTGAGAAAAATGGCCGAGTCAGGGCACGCTGCTTGCTCAACTCGTCGAAACTTTGACACAAAGCGACAAGTTCCGCAACGGTGGCAGGATTACGGGCCAGGGGCATCTGAAATATGCCGTCATTTATCCCTTTGAGGATGTGTTGAATCTTCTCCGACACGGGCATGGTGGTGTTCACATGGTTGCAAAAACCAATAATGTCTTCGATGTAGCTGGTGAAAGATTCCGTTGGCTTCTATGCGCGAGTCCGCAAGCGTTTTCGGCTCTGGACTTGCGGACAGCGGGTCAGCCAAAAACGTCAGCAAACAACGTTTTGAAGATGGACCACGTCGTAATGTCGTTTTTGAGGTTGTTATACCACATTTCGGCCACGTCAGCGAGGTAAACGATGACGTTAGTCAACTTGTCCGCGTCATCCCACTTGTTGTTTGCGCTCACCATTTCGTAGTTGGTGAACCAGTCTTCCATGTCGGGCTCATCAGCTCCGCTAAAGACATTCGGCTCTCGCAAGCGAAGAACGCCGGGGTTGCTGGGGGATGGAGTGGAAGAGCCAGGTTGCGCATTGTTGGTGGCCATGATGGGAGGTAGCGTTCGGTTGCGCAGCTCCAGGTTTAGGCGACGGCGAATGGCAGCACCCAGGTTCAAGCGACGGGGAATATCAGCACCCTCCACCAATTGAAAAGGGGTTTATTGGCGTGTATGGGGACGGTGGCCCTACGACGAAAACACGAACGGAGCAGCGCAACGGTCAAGCAGATGCCGGCGACGATTGGCACGAGGCGAGCGAGCGAAGCCCAGGACCCAGTACCCAAGTGGTGGTGATGTTGCTTGCCAACAATGCGTTTTTTTGTTCACACTTTATTTTAGCGTGTTTTCATTATGATCGTTGTACAGCCGCGGTGGACAATAATTATTTTGGTGTATATAAATCTAGCAAAACAGCTTCGAGGATGTCCTGTAGTTTTTATGTAACACATTGCGAATTAAATAAATTTGTTCTCAAGATGTGGCGTTTATTGAGGAACCATATGCGACTGACACGTATAGAATGAAGAATATTGGAAAAATGTCTTCAATATTTTTCACAATCTCGTTGTGTTCTGCCTCTAGAATTATAATTTCCACGTTCTCAATGAAAATTTAAGACATATTGAATCACATGTAAATTAAAAGCTCTTATTTAACTTTTTTGGAGCTGTATGCACATGGGCCAATCAATGAGACGGAACATTGTTATGTATTGAGCTAAAAAATCGAAGAAGAGTAAAGCTATGAAACACACAGAAAAGAGTCTGTAACGAAGTATCCATTGAAATTTAAATAAATATCTGTTCCAGTGATTACATTGCTGAAACAACAGCCTTTTGGTAAAGAAAAAACACGTGTCCTAAGGTGCGCTGTAGCTTAAAAACGGTTCATATGCTAAGTGAATACAAGGCTGTCAAAAAATATTCTTATAATTTTTCAATGTTACAGCAACAAGGCTCTCGTGAAATACTTTCTGCATCTGTTTTCACGTTTTCAGGGTGTCATTACTAAGCGTTCGGGAAAAGCCTCGCCATCCTTGTTAGCCAACAATGTTTTCTACTTCATGGAGCCGCAACAGCTGATTAGACCACGCTGCATCACAATGCGACAAACCTCACGGAAGATGGCTCACACTCCATCGGATGATTATATGGAAAGAGAAAAAGTGGTTTTGTCACCTTGTTTGCGACACACTCTCGTTATCGTATTGCCATCATGAGCCCTACGTACAAGCACACCTAAATAGTTGCTTACCTTGCTTGCACTTGAGGTGGAATGTTAAAGAAAGAGTGGTGCTAATAGACATCTATCCCACCCTGGTTGTTGCTGTTTTCAAGATAGTGCACTCATAGCTTTTTTACTTATTCGTTTATTCTTCGGTATTCTTTCTGTTATTTCTGTTTTTTTAGATGCGGAAGCATCTTATACTCGCGCCTTGTAGTGCGCCGTTTGCGCCGTCCGCACCGCCTTAGTTGAGCTAATTCATTACGTCTGATACAATAATCACTCGTTCTCTGCTACTGCAATATTCACGCGTTCATCAAGTATAAGGTTATTTGTTGCACTTCAAAAGCATACATGTGTCCGAGTTAAAACGGTCAAAGTTTCACATTAAATGCACCAGGAAGGTAAAGTATTGGTACGGAAACCAGTAACACAAACATGAGCTTGTACGGTAAAGTTAGCTATTTAAAACCTACGCGAGTGTCGGTGCACACTGAACCATGCCTGTGTATTCAGGCATGAGTCTAACTCTGTTACCAGCCACTAAACTGTTTTAGCGGGACGGCTCAGTGCTCTCCCATAGTTGAGTACGAAGTACTCAAAATCGTTCAACATATTAGATGCCGAAGCATCTTATACTCGCGCCTTGTAGTGCGCCGTCCGCGCCGTCCGCACCGCTTCTCGAACATTCGACAGCTGACGCGCGCGCATGCGCCGTCGCGCCGTCGCCCACCATCTGTGCCGCGCGCGCTTCTCCTTCGAGAACATTCGACAGCTGACAGCGCATGCGCCGTCGCGCCGTCGCCATCTGTGCCGCGCGCGCGCTTCTTCTTCGAGAACATTCGACAGCTGACAGCGCATGCACCGTCGCGCTGTATATATACTCAAGGTCGGCGCTCGCTCGCTCAGTTGCCGCTCGTCCGTTGGTTCGTCGCAATAAATAAAACACCGCCCTTTCGCATACGTGCCGTACGTGTTCACTCATTTAACACCCCATTTCACAACCACGTTAACCAATTTAGCCATCGACCCAAGTAAGTCGCAATTTAACACCCGTTAACCAATTACATGCTTCCGCATCCTCCTCAGTGTTCCCCCGAGGGAAGCTGCGGGCAATTTTTTTCTTTTCTTGGTATTTGTGTTTATCTCTCTTTCTCTCAAGCTCTTTTTCTTCCTCGCTCTTCATTTCTGCCTTTTCCTTTTAATCATTTTCTTCTCTATCTCTTACATTGTTTTTGTCGGCCTTTCTCTTCGAATTGGTCTTCTTTTTTTCTTTTAACAATTGATACTTTTTATACCTCTTGATTAATTCAGGGGTGTCTTCGAAGCTCGCAAACATTACGAGTTTTTATCTCAAGCTATCTAAAATATTACAACACTTTGGCATTTAAGCCGAAATGTACAACATGCCTCATTTAGACTTGTCGTATAAAAATGAAAATATAAAAATGCATACCTCGTGCAGCTCGTGAATAACGTCTCTCCAGTGCAAAAGTATCTTCGAAGGTGATGAAGCATACTAATAAAAATAAAGATAGAGTGCCATGAAAAACAAACTTCATGATTCCTATTTCCTGGAAAGAAAGACAGCCTGGAGTGAGTTTTCACGTTACTATACAATTACAAATGATGACGCATAGCGTACAAATTACAGCTCTACCAAGTCTTCTTCGGCTATGCATATTGCTGAAATATTAGTGCCTGTCTGTTTTTACTGATGCTCGCGCTTTTTCACGTACATATTACATCCGTCATTATTTTAAACTTTGGTAGTGGTCGAAACCTAGAACATTTTACATGGCGTGCCGAATGAGCTTGCTACACCCTCTTTAATAAATAAACATTATCAAGACCCTCGCAATAAATTGGAGATGCACTAAACTTAAGCATCTCGTGAATTTTCATATAATAGCTGCAAAAATATATCTAGCGACGATGCACAGCTTTGCGGCTGGGCGAATAAAGCAAGAAAAACAAAGAAATAAAGCAAGAAAAAACAATCAACAAATAAAGCACTAGCTTACAACGACAATTCTTAATTACCAAGTTTCTAAAAACCTCGCATCATCCTTGGTCAATGCAAATGATTGTACGCTGACTCATCACTCTCCCGCACAAACAATCTCTACTGCATTAGCTGTTTTCCTGACGCACTGCTCTGAGTTGCGTTAAACAATGTCAGGTTTATCGAACTCAGGATTGCAAAGCTCAGTAGGCCGGTGCGTTGGGATATCACCACAGTTACCGTAGAGTAGGCTGAATTATCCCTAGTTTCCATCTATTATATTCTTTTTGTGCTTTTTAGCTTCACGTCCGTCACACAGAATTCGACTGGGGCGAATTCCGATTGGCCTACTTTGCCGAAACCGAAGTCAAACGAATGGGGGACAGCCGGCGTAAGTCAAAACACTAAGATACGCATGGATACACTTTACGCAGCTTGGCCATCATTGCCAAAGTCGCAGTGACGTGCTCAGTCACAGTGCACATTGGCAGCAGTGGATGATGATTGAGTGGCTGTCCATTTGCCTGAAGACGACAAAGCAATCGTCATAGTTCTTCAGCCATTACTGGGCACATTTTACGTGTTCTTCGGCAAGCTAAAATGCCGATATGCTGAGGCCGTGTAACAAGAGCAGGATGGTCTGGGACCAATACATGCAAGTCTACAGTAGGCACAATTGCTTGTCTACCTACAGCACACAGTGATGCGCCTGACATCCGGCGTTCACTACCTTTGAACGCAGACTTTGCTTTTTTTTGCTTTATTTCTTAGCTTTGCCCGGTGGCTGTGCGCAATTTTTTGTCGGTGGAGTAAAGCAATAGGAAGTCAGCGCTCTTAAATATCTGTCCGCATCGTCTTTTTAGTTTTATGCGATGTTAAGTAGACGAAATGAACTACAAGCCCAGCATGCAATCAGTCTTGACTGATATCCACTTCCGTGTTGCTAATTATATCATGTGTTGAAAGTACCACGGACCATGCGTCTGCACCTACTCTTTCAGCTTGTGCTAACAAAAGGGTGGTCCCTCCAACGGGGGTGGTCTTCAATTGTGCTGCACGCGAACTGTAGTTGGAGGGGAATTGCGAATATTCAAAAGAATACGTGCTATGACACTAAGCCTATGCAAAAATGATTTTGAAAGACGATGCCCACTAGAGAGCAATTGTCTAAAATTGGGGAACCTTTAAGCTTTGCCTTGAGAGCTGAACGTGACAGCTATATTCTGTTCTTGTTGCGTACTTCAAAGACATAGTGTATCAAATGTTTTCAAACATTTTATTCACCCACTTGGTGGCCTTGGTGGGTCAGTACCATGAGAGGCTTTTGTAGTGGGTTACTTGGTTTAAACTGTGAAATCAATAAAATAAATCCAATGAACTGACGCACCATGGCATTGTACGCTTTAGCACGCATTAATACGGCAATTTTTCTTGTGTTTTGGAGCGTATATACATTCCCAGACAGAGGAACTTCGCAGTGTTCACAAGCAGACTGCTTCAAGTATTTATTTCATGCGTATGGCTTATCAGTTAACCGACATTTATGAACAATTTGACTTTGAATTGCTCTGACGCTCCACGGTGATGAGGTTTTCATCCTTACCAACCTTTTGAATGACTTTTCTTCAAGTTTTTCTTTTCTTTTTTTTGGACTAGCTAAACATATATGTATATAAGCCTTTGAAAACTTGGGCAGTAGCTGTGAGATTATTGTGACTGAGGGATTGCATGACTACGTCAATGTTACAAATTCAAATACGCGTTTTATCAATAGAATGAAACAGAAATTGGCAGCATATCCACGGAGTGAATGATAGAGAGTGGGGCGAAACATTCGTCCATGCATGCGTTCATGCTTCCGTTCGTCCATGCATCCGTCTGTGTGACCCTCCGTGCGTCCATCCACCCGTCTGTGCGTGCGTCTGTTCATGCTTCCGTCCCCGCGTTCATCCATTCATGCGCCCCTGCGTCCGGTCTTGCGTCCATCCATGCATCTGTCTGTGTCCGTTCATTTATCTATTCAACACTCCAAGTACCACCATCTCGCATCTTTTCATCATATATTTCTCATATAGAAGCACCGCCATCCAGCGGATATTCCAAGGACTAAACGAGAGGTGGCACACGCACACTTTCTTACGGCTTGTGCTTCGGGTCTACTTCCCACCTTTCACCACCTCGAGTTCATGGTCTATACCAGTTCACTGTAATCATGCACTGCGGCCCAACGCTCGCTAAACCTATCTAAAACCAAGGAGGTTACGCCCAGCGAGTATAACGTAGCAACCGTTTCCTGTCAGATTGTGCTCTATGTACATGCCAATGCCTGCTAATGGGAAACGAGAAACAGGAGAATTCGGCTTTTACTTTCTTACGGCTTGCACTTCGTATCTACTTTTCACCTTTAACCACCTCGAGTTCATGGTATATACTAGTTCATTGTATTCATGGCACTGCGGCTCAACGCTCGCTAAACCTTTCTAAAACTAAGGAGCTTACACCCAGCGAGAATAACGTAGCAACACTTTCTTGTCAGATAATGCTCAATGTACATGCTAAAGGCTGCTAATAGGGAATGAGAGACAGGAGCATTCGGCTTTTAGTTTACGCACACGCCGCGAACTTTTCATTGTTCAACAAAGCACAGCAGAAATCTCCCACCGGCACCACCTTGCAGGTCAAAATGTAACACTGATTGCACACTACGACTACGACTACGACTACGAGGAACGAACGGGTGCCACTTTAAGGAGCTTTGCCCCTAAAAAGAGACATGAATGTGTGGCAGAACACTCGCTTGCCTTGCAAATGACCTGGGTCCGATTTCTACTCAGACCTACTTGACCCGTGTTCAATCGACACTGGCACCCACGGCTTCTTTATTGACATCTTTTCAAATTTCCCAGTCACGCAATGATGATAATTTTTCGCTCACAACCAACGACACAGACATTGATGTGAGCGCAAGAATTTCTGCGTATTGAGCTTTTTAACCTTAACGCGTTTGAAACGATCAATGCAGTGATTTAGTCGTTGCTTTCATTACTTTCATTACTTTTATTTCTTTCAATTCTGATCTTCATTTTTTATGTTTTGATGCTCAATATTTCCACTCTATGTGATTTGCAGAATTTCTGTAAAGAAATAAAATAAAGTACACCGTGCCCTTCATTTATTTTTTATTGATCCCCAAACTGCTGCTATCAATAATATTGCGACCATTTAAACCAAAGAACACCCTAAACACTACTTTTGGCAAAATAGCTTGTTTAATTGATTAGATAAACGGTGTTACATATTGGCTGTTCATTTACACTTAATCGAAAGATGGCGTTGTTGAGCGTTATGCTGTGGTTTATATTGTGAATTCAAAATGTTAAATACTTATACTATGAGTTTTATATAGTAAGAAGAAACACGTGATACAAAGAAAACCACGTTTCAATACGGGTGAGCAAATACTTACGCGATGTCAAGCCAACTCTCTTTCTTTTTGTGGATTTCTTCAGCGCGGTTAGTGACCGTGGTGCAAGCGAAAACTTTTCCTAATAGTCTTATCTCACTAATATGAAAATACTTTCCTGAAGTCAATATAGCCGCATACGCATAACACGTTGTTTACGACTGACGCATAACGTTGTATAAAGATATAACCACTTTACTCGCGAGCGAAATTGCCAGCTTCTGAAGACAACTGGCAGCGTTACCATGAACACGCCATAGTATGTCGAACCGAAACAAAACAGCCGAAGATGAATGTAAACTATGATATGTCCAACATTTTAAGAAGCAAGAGTAAGAAACTTTGGTAGGCTGTGTGTCCTAATTACGGCTCGAAAACCCCAATATTCATAGCGAAAGATGGAAAGCTATTTTACATATAAGGCGCTGGGCCACAATGTAGTATTTTTTAGCTCTGTGTCTACGAATATATATATATACTGTCACCTAAACTACCTGCTACTTGTTTACCTTTCCATGTACAAGATATTTTTATCACTCCACAAGGCATCGCAGGAGCGATTGACCACCTTTCCGCAAACTCAGCAGCAGGTCCAAACGAGATATGCCCGAAACTGCTCAAGATGAAGAAGGTTGAATTATGTCCTTTGTTGGGCCCGGTTTTCCAACACTATTTCAGCACAGGTTGTGTACCCGATGATTTAAAGCTAGACCACGTAATATCTACATTCATGTCCAGACACATTTTTAACCCAAATAACAACAGGCCAGTATCTATATCCAGTATCTACAGCAAACTGCTTGAGCACATTATTTCATCAACAATCATGAATCGCTTAAGAGAAAACGTTTTTTTTTTGCCAACCAGCTTGGCTTCCTGCATGGTCCATCTTGCGAGACACAATTGTTTGAGGTTATTACTGACATTCATGTTTCTGTATGTGGTAGATACCAGATCTTGCCGTTTGTGTTGATTTTGTAAAAACCTCTGAATATGTTTCTCATCCCAGACTAATAGAAAAACTTACCACCCTTAGCATTAACCCTCTTGTTGTTATTGGGATTTCTGAATTTCTTTTCAACCGGTGCCAATAAGTTTTAGTTACGGACAACACTCCCCTTAGCACTTTAAAATCAGAAATGCCTCAATGATCTGTGCTGGGACCATTTCTATTTCTAATTTACATTATTCAGACAGCTAATTTATGACTTCCAAGGTAAGGTTATTCGCCGAAGACTGCGTGATATATCGAAAGGTGACTAACAGTGAAGGTAATAATAACTTGCGGATTGATCTTAATGTGTTGGGTAAATGTTTCCGTGACTGGCAAATGGAAGTCAAGGTGAACAAAACACAAGCCGTTTCATTTACTACAAAAAACCCGCCAAGTAATCCCTACATATTCATTGTTATTCTCAATGCGAAACTAGCTGAAAATGTATGCAATGTTAGGTATGTGGGTGTTTATTAAACGAGAGACTTCCCACAGAGCATACACAATGACACTATCACGAGCAGCGCTTATAAGATACTTGGATTCATCAGACGTAACTTACTATTTTTGCCTACATTACTCTATTGCAATCTAAACTTGAGCAGGCTTCCCGATTATGAAGCCCTCATCACGCTTATCTCATATATAAAATGGAACCTCTTCAAAACAAAACCACCCGCTTTATAACAAAGAATTAGCATCCAACGACTAGCCAAAAATTAAATTAAAAATTGTCTAAAATTGCCGTCATTGCAGTCGCACAGACTGTTATCACTTATTTCCCTCATTCCCAATCTCTATCACAAGTATTCGCGGTTGTGCCCTCTTAAAACATGCCCATTGAATAATGGCTTGTCTTGACCATGAAGTCAAATTAGAACCTTTCGTGACCCAGACAGATCTGTTATTCTATTCACCATTACTTCTTGCTGTTGATCATTGGAACCAATTGCCTAACCGTAGTGTTTGTGTAAATAACCACTAAGATTTCTCTCACAAAATAAAGGTTCACTGTGGGCTATGAGTGACTTCAAAAAAAAAAAAACTGCCTCAGAAGTGCATGATGTTAAAAAGGGCTTCGTCTGGCCCACTTATGACTCGATCCGAAGACTTCTGTTCTTGTCTGGTTTGATCTTATCTTACACTATTTTTCAGAGAAGTCTTCTTTTTAATTACTTTTCTCTCATTTTTATAAATAATAAGATTTTATTTTTCAAACCTTTCTTATTATGTTGTTATTTCAATATTGTGTTTGCTTGTTACTAACCCCCCCTATAATGTCTTCGGGTCTTTAGATTACATGAATAAGTAAATGGGTAAAAACAGGTACTACATTCAGAAGAAATGTTGATAACGGTCTCATTCCAGTAGGGGAAAAATGAATAATTTGTTTATAGTATTCCTTATACGCAATCATACGACGAGAAAAAATCAGCAGGAGCAATGAGAAACATTTTCCACGAGCACGAAGTGACACTTACTTCTTGGTTCACCACAGCCAAAAACTAAGCAATTGATTTGACGTAAGAAGCAGAAACGCCTTGATGGTGAAGTAAGGTGCAGACAGAACTGCAATATATGCTAACGATTGCGGGCGTGGTAATGCGTGGAAAATGTGGCATGACGTAAATAATGACCTTTTGTTACTTAACCAGATCAATATCTACGTTTCTATGCTTGCACGTTAATAATCAACTAATCCAATTATCATACAATGAGTCGCTATGTGTGATGATTATTTGCTGACAAAGGTATTGTTATTAGGGAAAGGTAATTTGATCATTTTGAACCTCTCAAGCAGCGTGTCATATGCTGCTGACTTTAGTGTCACAGAATATTAATGATCCAGCGGCCACCACCTGTCAAGGGAGGGAAACTGCTAGCGGCCAGTTTGCTTGGATTCACGGGCGTATGAAGAGCGCCTGAGACTTGTAATATTCTGAAGCTATTCAGTTAGCTGTTTCCGACAATTATAATCAGCTTTTTTAAACGCAAAACCTCCCAAATTATTAATATTAGTTAGAGAGTGAGAGACCTCAACATCAATGGTTTTTCCTCGTATGCAGATTGCGAAAAATTATAGCAGCTATCAAATTATGATAATCTACAAATAGCACAATATCATTTCATTGTACTTTAGTAGCTTATTTTTGAAGTTCAACACTTATGAAACCTAACGTCAAGAACCTCTTTGACATTTTATTTCATTGATGTTACTAGAACAAACAACAATTGCCAGTACGTTTTAAAGTCACATCGCGTCCTCAACAACCATGTGGCACAAGTTTTTTCTGAGGCACAGTTACGTCCTACTAAAACATCGCTTGTAAATCAGTCATTTAACCTTAACATGAGAACAGTGGTCGATATTTATAATTGTTATTTTCTTTTACCTTTCATTTAGCCCTCCCTTTTAAAATGCGTTACTGGCACGATATAGGAATTGTTAACATAATTAGACACTTGCCAACAGAATTGAAAGTTCGTGTACCTAGAACAAGCACGCCTTTCCCCACCCTGTCCTTGTGTAGAGGTAATAAAATTCGTATGTGGGTGTTTTCGGTCCAATACTACCATGAGATAATGAGAAATGCTGTAGTGGAGGACTTCAGATATTCTGACCACCTGTTGCTCTTTAACGTGCACTGACATTACACGGTACACGGGCGTCTACCATGTCGCCTCTATTGAAATTTCACATCCGCAGCAGGAATCGAAGCTGTGACTTTTGAATCAGCAGCCGAGAACCGTAGCCGCGAGTCTACCAGGTGGTATGCCTGTGAGGAAAGAGGCTCAGCCACCATTGACATAGGTTTGCAACGATTAGGCATATTGATATCTTATTGAGCATACACAAGAAGAAATGAACTGTATAATATCACTGCTTCCCGCATGCCAGTAAATGTTGCTGGCAAGAAATTGCAAATATGCAAAAAAACAGATTCGCAAAGAACAAGCGTCCATACCTACCCGCTCTTCAATGCTTAAGAACCATGTGCTTGCCCCACCGCGGTGGTCTAGTGGCTAAGGTACTCGGCTGATGACCCGCAGGTCACGGGTTCGAATCCCGGCTGTGGCGGCTGTATTTCCGATGGAGGCGGAAATGTTGTGGGCCCATGTGCTCAGATTTGGGTGCACGGTAAAGAACCCCAGGTGGTCGAAATTTCCGGAGCCTTCTACTACGGCATCTCTCATAATTATATGGTGGTTTTAGGACGTTAAACCCCACATATCAATAAATCAAGAACCATGTGCTTTACAGCATGCCCTGACACGTTATATAGCAAGCTGATGTGAGTACAAAGTGCAATGCTTTCTTCAAGTATTAAGTGTAGGTATATACTACGCTATTGTGGTAATATTGATACTCGCCATTCTCTCGATTCTGCCACACTCACCTAAATGGCAATGGGCGTCGCTAACTTACACTTCCACGTTTAAATGCACATAGCTAGTCTAAGGTAAACAGCGCAAGAAATTGATACAGAATGAAAGATTGACACAGCACGACCGTTTTATTATTTCTGTCTTCGTTTTTGCGCAGTTTATCTCGACCAGCTATGAATCGTTACCAACTTGCTCGATTCTCAATACTACTTAAATGCACATACACACCCCATATTGTGAACGGAGGCATAGCCACCGTGGTAGCTCAGTTCGTAGAGCATCGCAAGCGTTATTCAAAAGTCGCAAGTTTGCACATCCGCTTTTCTTTCTTCACAAACACTTCGCAACTACTTTTAACAACATCCCCTATACCTTCCTTGGCATATTTGTCTATCAAAACTCATGAACGTGGTGTCCAACAAAGAAAAGGAGTGCTTAAATTTAGCCTTCGCTCCTTTATTGAGAGCGAGGGTCTCGTTTTTGCTTAAAAAATGCCTTCTGGTGGTATGAATGAGAAAACTAGTCAGCTGCATGCTCGTAATAAGACCACGTGCTAGGTGGCGCCAAAAGGCAATTAAGAATGTCCCACGCTTGCCTCAATGGCAGAATGTGGCACTGACTAACGCTCCCACGTTTAACTGCACCTACATGCCCCATAAAGTAGACGGGGGGATGGCCGCTGTGGTTGCTCAGTTGGTAGAGCATCGAACAGGTTATGCGAAGTTCACTGATTTGGTTCCTGTGCACGGAAAGTCAACTTTTTGTCCACTTTTCTTTCTTGATTGGTTTTATTTTTTGATATGTGGAGTTTAACGTCCCAAAACCACATTTCCGCGCGTATGTGCCATTGGTGAGGACAACGAAGCAGCGCGAGTTTACTTGGCCGAAGGCAAAAGACGAAGACGTTGCAGCCTGTTTCCTGCGATCGATAAATCGTATTTGTTTGAGGCGCTTCGTGTGCTCGTCAATCTCGCGTCGTCACACTGGTGGAGGAGCTGGGTACGTCTCCATGCTTGGCACCCCTTCGCGGACTCGACATTCGAGCCCGGAATCATTACCACCCGTCGACACACCAGTCTCCCGTTCCAGCCACCGTCTGAGAGGCCTAGCTCCCGAGCTCAATCCCTTTCCAGAAACTGCCAGCAATCGCTTGCCTCCTTCAACCACCATGGCCACTGCAGCTACATCGCACATGGCACTTCAGAATCTTATGATTCCTGACTGCTTTCATGGTTAGGCCTATGAAGATGCACAGGATTGGCTGGACCAGTTCGAACGCTGCGTGTAGTATAAACAGTGGGCAACCCCAGAAGACAAGCTCGCGAATGTGTACTTCTACCTGCAAGACAACGCCCAGACGTGGTACATCAACAGGGAAAGAAGCATGGCTACGTGGGACGAATTCTGCAACCAGCTGATTGACACCTTTAGTAGTCTTGACAGAAAGGAGATGGCGAAACGTCTCTTGGAAGCTCGAATTCAAAAACCAAACGAGAGCGTCGCTATGTTCGCCGAGGACATGACCCGTCTTTTCGGCAAGGCGGATCCCGAGATGCCGGAAGACAGGAAGCTGCGGTATCTAATGCGAGGCGTGAAGGAGCAACTGTTTGCTGGGCTTGTGATAAATCCGCCAACAACAGTAGCTGAGTTCACGAAAGAAGCCCCAGCTATTGAACGGGCCCTACAGCAAAGGTACCGCCAGCAAAACACGGTCAACGTTCGAGCGAGTAGCCCTGTTACGACTGCGGTGAGCCTCTGCGACAACGACAGGCCTCTGCGGGAAGTCATCCGCGAGATTTTGAGCGAGGAGCTTCGGCACTTGGTTTAATTCTAGCAACTGAACCGACGCCGGCATTGTCTTTTGTCGCTGATGTCCGGGATGAGGTCCGCCAGGCTCTCTCTTCATCCGGCTATAATGGTGTGCGACGACATTCTACTTATGCTGATGCAGTCCGACGCCCTTCGTCGCGCCTTCAGCACAGCAGACTCCAATGACTGGACCACCACCAACCCTGCAAACACAGCCGCTGTCACCGCCGACGAGATTTCCAACCGCACCAATCTCGCCGACAAGACGAATGCCATTTAGCCAAAATGTGAAGCCCACAACGTGGTTCAATAGTGAGTCCCCATTTACCTACCAGCGTCGGAAAACCGATTTGTGGCGTACCGCTGACCGTCAACCGGTGTGCTTTCATTGTGGCGAAGCCGGGCACGTTTACAAAGTTTGTTGTTATCGCGGCCCTCAGTACTCGATATTTCCTCGCTGCCATGATTACGCTACGTACGACGATCGACGCATGAACAATAACACTCCTATGAACACACCGCCGCAGAATCCAATGAGGCCCGGGTCACGTTCTCCATCTTCTGCGCGGGGAACTTCACCTAATCGTCGCTGTTTTGTCGACGCCACCAGGGGCAGGTCCCCTAGCCCGCGACAGGGAAACTAGACGCAGCGACCTCGGGGCGTGCGGTTGCCATTATTCAAACTTCCGAACAGCCCCCATTGCAGACATATAACAGCTCGAAGCCACTGATGCCGAAGACGACGACAGCAACGACTAATCCGACGAATGGAACAACTGCCGACGTAACCTACGTTATCAGCGCTGGCCTCGTCGTTCACATTGACGGCCACCAAGTGACGGCTCTTGTGGACACCGGCTCTCACTTTTCTATAATAAGCCTGCAGCTAACCTACAGACTAAGGAAGGTCAAGATGCCATGACAGAGACCGAATATAAGAACTGCAGGAGGTCAGTTGATGACACCAGTTGGAAAGTGCACGGCCCGACTCTTCATCGCTGGTTCCACCTATGTCGCCACCCTCGTCATTCTTCACGAGGGCTGTAAACAGCTCATATTGAAAATGGATTTCTTGCGCGAATACGGGGCTGTGATTGACATCCGTGACAGAAGCGTAACGTTCACTGTAAGCTCGGAAACTGTTACAGATGAGGAACACCAGCCACCTCGCTTCTGTATTGCCGATGACGACGTCATACTGCCGCCACGAAGTTGTTCCCTCGTATGCGTGCACTGTGACAAGTTACAAAACGGTACTGGCATCGCTGAACACATCAAGGAGCTCGCATTTACTAGCGGCATTTCTGTTACCAGGGCTGTCATCACTGTTATTGACGGATGCGCTGAACTACTATTGACAAATTTCAGCAGAGAACGCTGACTCATAGTTAAAGGCACGGCTATTGCCTATTTTGACAAACTCTCGCAAACAGAAGATTGCCATGTAGTGGAGGAAGCAGCAGCGTCTACTATTACTACACCGACACCTGTCGACGTTAGTCCATTGTAATCTCCCATTGAGCGAGACCGCCTTCTCACGCTGATCAACAAGTTCCACGGCTGCTTCTCATCCACATCAAGAGTTGGTCAAACGGCGCTGACGAAACACCGCATCATCACGGATTCTGACGCCAGACCCATCCGGCGAAATCCTCATCGAGTTGCCCCAAAGGAGCATGAGGAAATTCAAAAACAGGTGAAAACTATGCTAGAAGATGGTGCTATTCGGCTATCTAACAGTCCTTGGGCATCACCTGTAGTACTCGTCAAAAAGAAATACGATAGCTTGCGTGTACCCTCTGCCGCGTATTGATGATTCATTGGATAGACTACGAAACACACGCTACTTTTCGTCTAAGGACTTAAAAAGCGGCTACTGGCAAATTGAAGTGGATGAGAAAGATCGTGAGAAGACCGCCTTTGTTACGCCCGATGGATTTTATGAATTTCAGGTTCTTCCTTTCGGTTTGTGTTCGGCGCCAGCAACACTCCAGCGTGTTATGAACACGGTTCTGTCGGGACTTAAGTGGCAAACCTGCTCGGTGTACCTCGGCGACGGGATTGTATTTTCGGCGACTTTCGAGGAACACTAACGAAGGCTCGACGCAGTTTTTGAAGCAATACGCTCGGCCAGTCTTACTCTAAAACCAGAAAAGTCCCACTTCGGCTTCCACAAACTTCAGTTCCTCGGTCACGTCGTAAGCAGCCAAGGGATCTGACCCGACCCGGATAAGATTGCCTCCTTGGCAAAATACCCGATGCCATCAAACAAAAAATCAGTGCGACGTTTTTTAGGGCTCTGTGCCTATTACCGGCGGTTTATTGCTAATTTTTCGCACATCGCATGGCCATTGACACAGCTTACTCGGGAAGATACCCCCTTCGGATGAGACGAAGACCAACATCAGGCATTTCACGAGCTTCGTCAGCGCATGCAAACACCCCCGTGCTGGCCCACTTTGATAAAAACGTGCCAACAGTACTTCATACAGACGCTAGTAATGTGGGTCTTGGAGCAGTGTTCGTAACAGTCGAAGGACAACAACCAAAACGTGATCGCCTACACCAGCAGGACGCTGTCCCGAGCTGAACCTGATTACACTACGACGGAAAAAGAATGTCTTGCAATGGTACGGGCAGTCCTGAAGTTTCGTCCTTATTTTTACGGCCACCCATTCACCGTTATCAGCGATCACCACTCTCTCTGTTGGTTAGTCAACTTGAAAGATCCATCTGGCCGCCTTGCACAATGGAGTTTTTGGCTCCAAGAATTTGACTTCACTGTTGCCTACAAGTCGGGAAAACGACACACCGATGCCGACTGTCTTTCTCGGTCTTCTGTTGAAACGGCATCCCCGGACAATGACGATGAGGACACGGTCTTTCTCGATTGTGGACACTGCCACCTTTTGTCAACAACAACGTGGTAATGCTGAGCTGCTACCACTTATAGACTACCTACAAGGGCGAATGAATAGCTCTCCGAAGTTGTTTGCGAGAGGGCTGCCGTCGTACTGCTAGCGAAATGACGTTTTTTATAAGAGGAACTTTTCACCAACCGGCAGCAGCTACTTGCTCGTCGTTCCTTCTTCGCTTCGCCGTGAGGTACTGCAAGCCTGTCACGACAAACCTACCATTGGTCACTTGGGTTACGCAAGAACATTGGCGAGTATAAGGCAGAACTATTACTGGCCAAGACTTGCCGAAGTTGTCAAAACTTACGTGCAGGCATGTCTAGACTGCCAGCGCCGCAAGCCACCATCGCAGCCTGTCCGAGTGCCGGTAAAACCGTTTGCACAAATTGGCATGGATTTTTGGGCCCCTTCCCAAAGTCTGCCACTGGAAACAGGTGGGTAATCGTCGCCACTGATTACCTGACCCGATATGCGGAGACAGGCGCTCTGCCACGGGCAACGACCGCTGAAGCGGCGCAATTTTTCATCGAAGCCATCATCTTAAGACACGGTGCTCCCGCAATAGTCATCACCGACAGAGGTACTGCGTTCATGGCCGAGTTTTTGGACACCATTTTCCGACTAAGTGGCACAGCTCACAGGAAAACAACGGCGTATCATCCCCAGACCAACGGGCTCACCGAACGCCTCAACAAGACCCTGGCTGACATGATAAGCATGTAAGTAGATGTAGAGTACAAGAACTGGGACATCATTTTGCCCTACGTCACGTTCGCGTACAACACGCTTGTCAGACACCCTTTAGTCTCCTTCACGGACGTGAGGTTATCCTCAATGTTAGACGCAATGCTCCCTCATGAAAATGATGGCAATGAGACGGACGCTGAAGAGTTCAGCCAGCTAGCAGAAGAAGCCAGACAACTTGCCAGGCTGCGAATCACCAAACAGCCAGACGACGATGCCAAGTATTACAACCTCCGGCACAGACCGGTCATATACAACGTGGACAACAAAGTATGGGTCTGGACACCTATTCGTCAGCGTGGGCTCTGCGAAAAGCTGCTGCGAAGATACTTCGGACCCTACAAGGTTCTGCGACGCAGCTGTGACGTTAACTACGAGGTTGTTCCGGACGGCGTGCAGTGTTCAAAGCGGAGCAGACATTCACCAAAAATTTTCCATGTGTTTCGGATGAAGCCTTACTTTCAGTGACTAACTGTGCAGTTTTGGTATCGCCTTGTTTGTCAAACGTTTAACATCAGGACGATGTTTTTTAAGGGGGAATATTGCCGCGCGTATGTGCCAGTGGTGAGCGACAACGAAGCACCGCGAGTGTCCTTGGCCGAGGGCAAAAGACAAAGAAGTCGTTGCATTCTGTTTCCTGCGATCGATAAATCGTATTTGTTTGAGGCGCTTTGTGTGCTCTTCAATCTCGCGTCTTAATATGATTATGAGAGACGCCGTAGTGTAGGGCTCCGAAAATTTTGACCACCAGGGGTTACGTGCACCCAAATGTGAGCACACGGGTCTACAACATTTCCGCCTCCATCGGAATTGCAGCCGCCGCTGCCGGGATACTTTTCTTTCTTGATGGTTACATTGTCTAGAGTTACTCCTAATACCATCCTGTATGCTTTTATGAAGTAGGCTGTTAGTTCTCATAATTACTCTGTCTAACAAAAGCAACAAGCCCTCTAACAAGCAACAATGGCCTTGGCAGGCACCAGAGATTCAGGATCAAGGTGAACTTAACAAAGGGTTTATTTACGTTATGTACAAGGCGAGCTCTCTGTCCCAAAGCTGCGCATAAAAAAGCTTTACATTGAAAAGCTCTACACCACCACTGAAATTGAGCACCTTCGCATTCGCAAGGGACGGCTCAATGCTCTCCATAGTTGAGTACGAAGTACTCGAAATTGGTAGACATTTTTTCTAAACTCAATTAAAAATTGCCCGCAGCTTCCATCGGGGGAACACTGAGGAGGATGCGGAGCATATAATTGGTTAACGGGGTGTTAAAGTGCGACTTACTTGGATCGATGGCTAAATTGGTTAACGTGGTTGTGAAATGGGGTGTTAAATTGCGACTTACTTGGGTCGATGGCTAAATTGGTTAACGTGGTTGTAGGAGGGGGTGTTAAATGAGTGAACACGTACACACGTATGCGAAAGGGCGGCGCTGGTCGAAGGGACGTCGATCATTGTGTTTGTGGATTCGTTGGAATTCATTTCACCGCGACCTTGGACGTCGACGCGCCGTACAAACCAACCGACGAGCGGCAACTGAGCGAGCGAGCGCCGACCTTGAGTATATATACAGCACGACGGCGCATGCACTGTCAGCTGTTGAATGTTCTCGAAGCGCGACGCCACATGCGCGTCCACTGGAGAATCAGGAGAATTGTAGATGTCGAACGCGGTGTGTAGAGGAGGAAGGGTGCACAGATGGTGGAGGAGTGAAGCGCGCGCGGTGTGTAGAGGAGGAAGGGATGCACAGATGGTGGAAGAGTGGGCGACGGCGCGACGGCGCATGCGCGCGCGTCAGCTGTCGAATGTTCGAGAAGCGGTGTGGACGGCGCGGACGGCGCGGACGGCGCACTACAAGGCGCGAGTATAAGATGCCCCGCATCTAAAAACCTCTACATTGAAATGCTTTACATTGAAAGGCTCCCCAAGCCGCCCGCGAAGGCTGATTATAAACAGCCAAACTTCCCCAGATCTATAGATCAAGGAATTTGTCTATACTGCATGGTACAATTAGGGGTCCCAAAGCATTCACGAAGATCATTAGGTCGGCACCGCCCCCAACATGCATAGATACACAACCAAAATACGTGTATGATCCCAGCAACGCTGACTTATTGGGCAAATATTGCTTCCAACAAGCGGGGTGTGATGAGTTTGTCATCTAGCCACTCGGCCGACCACCCATGCTGCTGAACGGCAGTCGCAGACCAAGCTCCTCCTAGGGCATGTGCCTAGACATATGGCTTTGATTTGAGTGTCGGGGGCTGTTAAGTCAGAGATGCTCAGCGTGGTGATCCGACGTCCATCTTCCGCAGAAACTCGGCAATGACCTTTACTTGGTGCACAAAGGCACCACGTGTCGCATTCCCGCGGCAGCCTCAGGGACAGCAGTGCTCCATCGAGTAATTGCAACCACGGACCACCCGGTATATAAAAACGGGCAGCGCATCTTTGCGCAGCTCCTTATCGCCACAAACTGAGGCAGCTGCTTTTCTTCCGTTCAGACGGCCGCGGCAAAGGGCAGCTCACCATCGCAACAACCTTAAGTTTACCTTTTTCAAGTCCTACTACAGGAACCGGGATTAGTAGTATTGTATATAAACACTTGGTTGGTTGAGGTTTTCAGCTTTGTTCAAAAACATGTAGATTGTTTGCACGTGAATGACCGCGTTTTATGTACACGTTTTTCATCTGTTTTGCATATTTTTCCGCAATATTGAGTATATGAGTTAGGGCGCTTTTAGAATCGACGTCGAGAACCGTTATCATTCCATTCCTGAGGCCGCGCTTATTCAGACCGTAAGAGAATGCATATGTAGACATATTGATAACACCGACTTTGTAACTGGATGTGTTGATTTGGTTGAATCTTTCTTAAAAACATTTCTTGGAAATATTTCTTAGAACTTTTCGTCCGTGCTGGTGAGATCCTTTTCAGGGAAGGGATGGCTTAGAAATATACCTGTGTGTGTATACACTATTGCAAAGAAGTGCCATCCACAGCGTGATGCCAGTACGTTTTTTAGCACTGGTACACGCTGCAGACACTGGTACATGCTGTGTCTGCAGTGTTGCACTGGTAAGGGCACTCGCTTAACCTGTGTTGCACTGTGTTGCACTGGTAAGCTGTGTTGCACTGGTAAGCACTGGTAAGCTGTGTTGCACTGGTAAGGGCACTCGCTTAACCGCTGTGATGATGGTGCACACTGAGAAGAGCTGGAAGCCCTGCAATTTTCACTGGCAAGCCCTGGTGAACACTAGAGCACGCACTGTTTCTACCACGCAGCGTGCACATTTATGGAGCGTGTGCCATGATATGTATCGGTGTCGCTTAATACACAGCGCTAGATTCGACCGCAAGGATAAATTCTACCCTAACAGATCGCGAACATGCATAATTTTTGCGGTGCAATTCCATATCGCAGCAATATTCCACTTTTTCGCATGCCTCGTATATCGGCCATTATTGCATCAGTTGTGTATTGCTGGAACGATTTTATGTTGCAGTGTTTAGAAGCCTGGAGCTGGGCGCCACTCCTAAGAGAACCAGGAAGTCTTCTTTGTTGCCAGTTTGAGGAAACGTAAATAAGCTTTCTTGATCGCTGCGCGAAATTTCCTGGTGGAGGCGAGAGAAACAGCTGTCGTTCGATTTCGCCACATGAAATAAATAGATGTCTGGCCGTGCTTATCCTTCCACTTACTTCAGGGAACAGTTAGAAATGTTTCGAAGCTTAAATGCAGAAACTTCGACTATCGCAACTCACCGAGTTGAGAGCTGTCTTATCCAGTGCCCGACCCAGCGAGCATTGGGCCTATCGTGCCAGCCGCTTTGATGCATACGTTACCGGTGGTTCTTGCTTCGTGTGCTTGCAATTTGAAAGTGTGACAATTACTGTAGAGTTTAGTTTAGACATTATTGAACTAAAATTAACTATTTTGCCTTGTGTTGGTGTCCGCACAAGGAGCGCTGTCGATTGATGTGTCGCACTTTCAGCTACGAAGGCCGTCACAGAAAGGCGCCGGCCGCACTTTGCTGGCACTTCTAATGCTGGTATGTTGATTGATTGATATGTGGGGTTTAACGTCCCAAAACCACTCTATGATTATGAGAGACGCCGTAGTGGAGGGCTCCGGAAATTTAGACCACCTGGGGTTCTTTAACGTGCACCCAAATCTGAGCACACGGGCCTACAACATTTCCGCCTCCATCGGAAATGCAGCCGCCGCAGCCGGGATTCGAACCCGCGCCCTGCGGGTCAGCAGCCGAGTGCCTTAGCCACTAGACCACCGCGGCGGGGCAATGCTGGTATGTAAAAACATGGGATTTCTAGTTAGTTATTAGGTACGTCTTCGTGAACGTACCCCTTGCCATACGTTTTCTGCCGAATGTCTTAGTATTTTTAGCGTTTTTTAATTGTTGGTATTGATGTAACTGTACATCTGTACACTGGCATGCCCACTGTATGTACTTCCAGCGGAGGCCAAAAAACGGTTGTCTGTCGGTATCGTTACTCCGGAAAAGCATGTTTGGCAATGACTGACCTTCTACTTACTTCAGGTACAGTTTAGGTAACAGTAGGTAACAGTTTAGGTAACGCACAAGTCTTCGCCGGTTCACCACCCGTCGTACAACCGGTGTCCACACACTCGACGCCTGTCCCACTGGCTTCGATAACTCCGAGTGCACCTAGACAGCCCTTTCACCCACCATGGCGGCCACCTCGTCCGATCTCTTATTATTGCAGCTATCGGGCCCAGTGCACACTTCTGTCGGAAGCCTCAGCAGGACGAGCGTCGTGGATTCGACTCCTTTGAACGTGATGATGGGACAAGCGGGTCCGCTTTCCAACGTCGTCCTTATGATCCGCCGCTACGCCGCTTGCCGTCTCCAACTGCGACATCTGTGGTTTACTAGACGCCGCTCACCATCACCCTTCCGCCGCTCCACGTCTCCATTGTGACCTGTTTCGCAATTCACCAACCAACGCCCGGAAAACTAACCTCTGCAGCTTTTGGAGGAAAAGCTGCATCAAACAAAACGACCGATATTCATCCACGTCCTTATAATACGATATTTGTTTTAATAGAAGGTGTGTACGTGGACGCTTCAATAGACACTGGTGCTTGTTTGTCTGTGATTGATCGTTCCTTGTGCTCACGTCTGCGAAAAGTCACCACCCCTTATGATGGACCTACACTGCTCGCTGCTCAAGGGGACGCCATTAGACTTGCCGCTATGAGCACCGCTCGTGTTTTCATAGCTGGGATTCTCCATTTTGAGCAATTTGCCGTGCTGAGTTCATGTGCCAGCCAGCTTATATTGGGCTGAGATTTTCTGTCTACGACGAACGCTTCCATCTGCTGTCGAGAAAATGTTCATATGATGAAAACTGATATGCCCGTTATGCGGATGACAAGCCCGCTCGCTTGCTCGCTGCTGAAGATGCCGAGCTACCACCTGGTCACAGCGAATAGTTACCATCACTTCTAACGGGTACAACTCTGGTGACGTGTTTCTCCAATCATCTGCACGCTGTCTCGCAAGATGTATAACCCTTGCTTCAGGTCTAGCACGGTTCCACAATGGCTCCGGGCTTCTCTACGCTACAGAACAGACGTCTGAAAAAAATTGTCTTTCCTAAAGGCGTGACAATGCCTTGTGTTACCGGATCCCAACCTGTCTCTGTTGTCCCGCTTATGCCAGCGTGTTATGCCCTTCCTTCTATGTTTCTATTCTTGCTGCGACTATTAGTCCAGAAATTACGCCTTCACAGACAGATGAGTTCGTTGCCTTGCTAAAAAAGCATATGAGATTGTTTGATCCCCATTCCTCATCTCTGGGACAGACGTCAATTTTCACGCATCGTATCCAGACCGATGGCACTTCCATCGTACGCCATCGATTATATCGCGTCTCTTCGTTCGAGCTTGGGGTCTTTGAAGAAGATGTAGCCGATAAACTGCAACAGAACATTATACGCCCCTCTAAGAGTCCTTGGTCATCCCCTGTTGTTTTAGTAAGAAAAAAGATGGCTCCGTACGATTTTGCGTGGACTACAGGGCACTTATTATGATTAACCACAAGGATGTTTACCCTAAGCCACGCATAGACGATGCTTTGGATTCACTTCAGGGTGCCGATTACTTCTCAAGCCTAGACCTTCGTTCGGGTTATTGGAAAATACCCATGCACGAGGATGACAAAGAAAAGGCAGCGTTTTCAACACCAGATAGGCTGTACGAATTCAACGTCATGTGATATGTCCTTTGCAATGCTCCAGTAACATTCGAGTGGATGATCGACACGGTTTTACGAGGCTTCCCTGAACACTTGCAACGACTGGATGAAGTTCTCACGTGCCTTGCAAACGCAGGCCTTCAGCTGAACACCAAGAAGTGCTCTTTCTCAAGCAAAACAACTAAAGTGTTGGACCCCTTCATAAGGAAGAATGATATTCGTCCCAATCCAGACAAGATTTCCGCTGTCTAACACTTCTCGCGTTCTGAAAAAGTCAAAGATTTGTGCAGTTTCCTCGGCCTCGCTTCTTATTTTCGCCGATTCATTTAAGATTTCGCCTCATGATAGCTTCACCATTGCACAAGTTGCTCGGATCAGGCGTCGCCTTTGTGTGGTGTCCTGAATGTGAGGCGGCGTTTGCCTAACTGAAGCGTGCACTCACATCCAAACCAGTCCTCTGTCATTTCGATGAAACCGTGCCTATGCACCTGCATACAGACGCTAGTGGTCAAGGCATTGGTAGAATTCTCCTACAGCGACACAAATCTTCACGTGAGAAGGTCGTCAGATACGCGAGCCGTGCGCTGACTCATGCCAAAATGAATTATGCCATCACCAAACAAGAGTGCCTAGCCGTCATATGTTCAATACAAAAGTTTCGACCTTATCTCCACGGCCACCAATTTACTGTGGTTACGGACTATCACGCCTTGTGCTGGCTCTCGACAATCAAGAACTTGTCCGGCTGCCTTGGTCACTGGATTCTTCACTTACAAGAATATGACTTCAATATTACATACAAGTCGGGAAACAAACATCAAGACGCCAACGCACTTTCGCGTTGTCCGCTCTCTTCGGAGCCTCCTAACAAACCCACCAATGCCGCACTCTAGGAGCTTTCGGCCGTCTCTTCCCTACATGTTTCGTCTTTAGCTACTGTAGACCCAACTTCTCCAAGCGAGTGTGGTTTGTTGTTATCCCACAAACGTGCTGATCCTTACTGTCGCCGCATCATAAACTGTCTTGACGGGACTTGCTGGCCCCCTAACGCCCGTCTTCGCTGACAGCTGACGCAATTCAAGATCGACAACCACGACCTGTACCATCATGTCTGCCACATTGATGGCCAATGCTGGGTGCCCATTCTACCGTGCTCTCTTCGGGCTCCAGTCCTCAAGACATATAAAGACGACATGTCTGCTGGACACATAGCCTTCCAGAAAACGTACGACCGCATAAGATGTGACTACTACTGGCCGGGCTTGTCCACCAGTGTCGCGAAGTACGTTGCCTCATGCGCCCTTTGTCAGCGTCGTGAACTACCTACATCAACTCGAAGTGGAAAATTACAACCACTTCAGTGTCCCCTGTAACCATTTGAGGTTGTTGCCGTTGACCTGTGTAGTCCACTTCCTATGATTGTCACGGGCCATCGATGGATAGTTTGCCCCATGCCAGTTGTCGACAGCTACAGCTGTCGACGATCTGACCCGCTATACCAAAACAGCTCCAGTGCTTCTGCATACGCTTCGGAAGTGGCTGACTTCATCTTTCGAGCAATAATCCTTCGTCACGGAGCTTCTCGTGTAATCCTGACCGACCGTGGAAGAGTATTTCTTTCAGAACTCGTCGAAAAAGTGCTCAAGGCATCTGGCACTACACACAAAACAAGCTCCAGTTACCATCCTCAGACGAACGCCCTGACTAAGCGCTTTCATCGTACACTGTCAGATATGATAGCGATGTATATCGAACCCGACCACAAAAACTGGGACACCAATTTGCCATTTGTCACTTTTGCGTATAATACCTCTGTGCAGCGCACAACCGGTTACTCGCCGTTCTACCTCGTTTACGGTCGCTTCCCCTCTTCTTTCCTCGATGTTTTGTTTTTCTTTGCGCCGGTTCATTCATGTTGATCCTCAAGTGAAGCATACGTGTCTCGTCTACTTCATTGGCGCCAGCTGGCTCATGTCAACACTGAAGCTAAGCAACAGGATTACAAGCTAGAATATGATCCCTCTCATCGTGCCGTGTCCTTCAGCCCTGGCGACGACGTCTTCTTTCTTTCACCTATTCGCACTCCTGGCCTGTGCGAGAAGTTTCAATTACACTTCATTGGCCCCTACACTGTCTTAAAGCAAACGTCTCCTGTCAATTATCGCGTCGTACCCGTTCTTCTTTCAACGGACCGCCGCTGCCGGGCAGCAGAAGTAGTCCATGTATCCCGCATGAAGCCTTTTACACAGCGTTCCTCTTTGCTTCAAACTGCGGCCAAGCACTGCCGTCAGCATGACAGCTTTCACGTGGAGGGGAAGTTAGTGTATGCATTAATTCAGCACGTCTACTTTTTTCATGCATGTTCATCATAACGAGTGGTCATCATCTTCATCTGCTGTGGGAACTTTGCTTGCCTGAGTTTTGTGCATTGGGTGTGGTCACCTCATCGTGTCTTTTGGGTCTAGTAAAGGTTGCCTTGATGGAGGAACTGCGAATAGTACAGACGAACCAGTTGTTCAACGGCATCCGCAACGAACTGATGACCACGATCACTAATGATCACTCTGAGATGACCATGCCGATTAATGATGAATCTAAGCAAAAACATGGCCTCTCACGCCGCTGCGAGGATGTTATCGCCGCAGTTTCTGTGTAACGAGTCAGATGGTCGACGTATACTATCACCTATCGATTGTTGTTAGGCGAGCGTGGAAATGGACCCAAAAGATTGATACCAACTTGATCAAATGGTAGGTGAGGAGGTGGCAGTGGATAGAGAAGACCTGGCGGAGGAGTCGCAGGCCGTTTGTAGCGTTGGCGTTGTTCGCAACTTGCGACATAGTGCTTGACTGTGTCCCGCATTCTGGACCAGTAAAAACGCTCATATGTCCTATTCAAAGTTCTGATGAGCCCCACATGACCAGCTGTCGCATCGTCGTGCATGGCTTTCAGTATGTCAAACTGTATACTCTGTGGTACGAGTAGAAGGAAGCGTGCGCCTTTAGCCGAATAATTTGTCTTGTATAAAAGGCCGTCACGGACACAAAAATGGCCGGTGGCTCAGGGACGCCATTTCGTGACACGTTATGGCTCCAAGCTAATATCAGCCTCTTGTTCTTTCTTGAAAGTACTTAGGTCTGGAAAATTGAAAGAAATGGAGGCAGGACAGTTGTCAAAACTGTCTTCTTCACACTCAGTCGTCTTCAATGGAAGAAGGGAGAGACAGTCGGCATCTGCGTGGCGGCGTCCAGATTTGAACTAGATGATGAAGTCGTACTCCGGCAGTTGAAGTGCCCGACGCGCCAGTCGACCAGTCGGGTCACGAAGAATCACCAGCCAGCATAAAGTGCGATGGTCGGTAACGATAATGAACGGATGTCCGTAGATATGAGGTTGAAATTTGTGTACCGCAAAAACAGCTGCCAAGCATTCTTGTTCTGTTATGGTATAGTTGCGCTCAGCTTTGTTCAAAGAGCGTCTGGCATAAGCCACTACGTGTTTAGCACCTTGATGACGCTGCACAAGTACAGCACCGATGCCGTTGCCACTAGCACCAGCATGCACTTCCGTAGGCAAGTACACATCGAAGTGACGCAGTATGGGGCCCGACATTAGTTGAAACTTTATCTGGTGGAACGCATCACCGCAAGCTGAAGTCCAGTTGAAAGGGACGTTCTTTTGAAGAAGATATGTTCGGGGATGCACTACGTCGGCGAACCTCGGAACAAAACGACGAAAATATAAGCATAGGCCCAAGAAGCTCCTCAATTCTCGCACCGATTTTCGTGGTTCGAAAGAGCTGAAGGCCTTGATTTTTCGTGGGTCTGACCTTACTCCGTTTTTGTTAACGAGATGTCCAAGTACTTATGTCTCCGTTTCACCAAAACGACATATGTTAGAGTTTAGAATCAAGCCAGCCTTTTGTATACAATTCAAAGCAACACTGAGACGTCTTTTATGCTCGTTCACTGAGCTGCCGAAAATCACCACATCATCTAGGTAGCACAAACAATTTTCCCATATAAGTCCTCGAAGTATTATGCCCATAAGTTGTTCGAACGTTGCCGGTGCATTACAAAGACCGAAAAGCATAACATTATATTCATAGAGGCCGTCAGGTGTCACAAAGTCTGTTTTCTCTTTTTAGTTTGGGTGCATGGGTATTTGCCCTGATCGGAAATCTAGTGACAAAAAGTAGGCAGCCGAATGCAGGCAATCAATGACGTCAACAATTCTAGGAAGCAGGTATAAATCCTTTTTGGGGGCCGTATTTAGTTTACTATAGTCAACACAAAACCGCTACAATCCATCCTTCTTCTTTACTAAGATCACAGGTGCTGCCCATGGACTAGATGACTCTTCGACAACACCTTGCCGTTACATGTTTGTGGCCTGTTCAGCTATCACTGCGCTTTCTGTCGACGACACGCGGTAAGGTTTTTGACGAACGGGGTGTGCAAATCTGGTGTCAATCCTGTGATAACCACGAGAATGCGGTAGTGAAGTCTCCGTATCACCTTGTGTGAAATCAAACACCGAAAGGTGTGTCATTAAGACTCGTGCAAGAGCGTCGCCTTCATGTAAGAGTAGCGACTTGCTGATCATTCTGATCTGTTCTTCAGAACTGCTTCTCTGAGGGTCACTTTTTTCAGACCACTGCTCTTCGTTTAAAACAGTAATAGTGCCATACGTAATTTTTTTCGAACTCGGCAACTTCATATCACGTGGAAGAACAGCAGGCACCAAAAACAATTGAAAATCCATAGGCTTGAGGCGCCATTCACGACTGTCCCGAGAGAATGAGGTACAAGTACATTTTTTTACACAACCCGTCGCAAGTGGTCGAATTTGGCGTCAAACGATGAAGGTCGGCAACAGCAAGATTAACAGGAACACGTGATAGAGACTACGGCGTTAAAGGAGAATCATTCCACACAACAGTTTTTGCCAGGTAAAGATGTCTCAGCAAGCGTAGACAAAAGCGCATTAATTATCGTAATTTCGGTTGTGCCACAATTAACAGAACCACCACAATCTTGAAGAAACTCTATCCCGAGAATCACATCATGAGTGCACTGCGGTAATACTGAGAATTCCACGATGAAATATTCAGCATCGAACAAAACACTTGCAACACAAATACCTAGAGGAACGAGGCATTCTCCGCTGACACCACGAAACGTCACACCACCACTCCGTGGGAACATAACCTTCTGACCAAGCCTCTCCTTGAACGTTGCACTCGTGACAGAAACCGTAGCACCAGTAGCCGCTAACGCAGTTTCAGGAACACTGTCAATTAACGCACAAGCTTTGTTTTAGGACATCATAATAGGAAGAGGAGCAGTTTGCAGATCCGGATAGCGGCCGTTGACCTTACCTCTATCGGCTGCGCCGGCTAGTTTCCCGATGGAGGTAGTGGCGTAGAATGTTGCCGTGGTACACCCCTCTCTCCTCTCTCGGCTCATACACTTTGCATTATTTTGTTTATTGTAATGCCTTGTGTTGAAAATAAACCTAAAGGTGTCAAAAATTTTTAAAAAGCTTTAAAACCACTTATTTTCTTTTGTACGAAACCGTTTCAAGCTAAGTTGTTAATATTATTGCAATACAAACATCATTGCTTGCTTTATTTCTTGTGAGGTACAGAGGAGTGGCAACCTCCATGTATTCTGTGTGATAGTGATGTGGTGGTGTAATAATTACAATTGAACTAATGCCAAATATTCAGCACTTGTGCAAGATGCGTGGAGCGAGTATATTTATTGGAATGCGCTGTGTGTTTCACAAGACGAGAATGACTGTGCAGTGTAATGTAATAGCTCATACTAAATACAAATGTTGATCTTGTGACACAAGTTTTTGAAGTATTCGCGTCTGTGACACTATACATTACTCAAATGATATGCATGAGCCAAAAATACGGAGAAGAGTGAGCACCTGTTTATTATGGGCAGAAGCAGTTTGCATATATAGCTTCAGGCATCTGCCTAAATCATTCTGAGAAAAGGCATTATAACGCTAGCTGGCTTACGTGTACTTCATGACAAACAAAACGTTTACCTTTTTTATATTCTGGCATAACGAAGGATATTCCACTCTGACACAATGCGATCATGCTACAGATAGGGCTTAGAGAACTGATGAAGGCTCTAATAACGTTCGTTATGGGGTATTGCTAAATAATCAGCCTATTTTCAAGAGAGTGAAAACAGTTACCATGCGATTGAGCCTGCGCTATTCAAAAAGCAAATGACTTACTTGACCAAAAAAGAAATCAGCGTATACTACACTGAAATATGGGTATAAACTCTACATGCTAATTTATTCGTGAACAATTTTTATAGTGGATCTTTTGTAGTGAATATGTGGGAAGTTAAGTGATACCGTGAGCTCAAACTTTAGCTTTATAGTGTCTGACCATTCAGCTGTAAAAGATACGTCAAAATAGCTTTTGTTACTCAAGTTGAACTCCAGTTTGCTTGATCACACATGTAAAGTGGGGAAGACTGGCGTAGTGTTCCTCCCTAACGAGACGAACACTCATTGCTGGCTGTTTCCAGTCGGTAGTGAAATGGTAACTCCCTTCATCATTTTATATTTAAAATATATTCTACCTAATTTTCTAGCTCAATTAAGCGCGGCAAGCAACCTCCACAGCAGATATGGGAGGAGCATTTTGCCAGTGGTCACTGTCCTGCATGTGAAATCATGCAAATAGGAACTGCACTCTCCTTCAGGAAAGTTAGAAGCACAGGCATGTTAGAAGCAGTATTTTATGTGACACTACGTAGAAACTTCACTGGCTCTAACTCTTCATTGCAAACATTCGAACACCAGCATTTACTAAAATGTTGATGATTGATGTGTGCGGTGTTTACCGTCCCAAAACCACCATATGTATATGAGAAACGCCGTAGTGAAGGGCTCCGGAAGTTTAGACCACCTGGGGTTTTTTAACGTGCACCCAAATCTGAGCACACGGGCGTACAAGATTTCCGCCTCCATGGGAAATGCAGCCGCCGCAGCCGGGTTCACTAAAATGTTCAGTGCCCAAACTTAGTTCGTCTGGGCGACACGCAACAGTAATCATTATGACATTTCTGTTTCTAGCATACATAACAATTCTACATATGTGGTTTCCGTGCCACTCGAGAAGCTGAATTTTAAGCAATACTTCAATTTGAATACCCTCTATATTACACCTTTACCATGAATATATGGCACAAGCGGGAGCACCAGTGAAACAGAATGGCGACTGTTGTTTCTCGCTCTTGCTCTGCTTAACAAGTGGTCGCTTTCTAGCTCTGCCATTTCTCTAATAAACGTGTCTCCGGTTTGCCGCTCAAGACCTGCTATCAAGCGGTTGAGAGTGCTGGACCACATCCTGGAACTCCGCCACCGCACTGTACCTTCATCATCAACGCTGATCGACCCCACACTGCAGACCACTACTGCAAGCCTACCTATCCGCCATCTCTGCATCCCAAAGTAGTGAGACCTGGTCATCTTCAGTTGTTCCAATGATCAGTATGTCGAGGACTGTCTCTCTTTGTATGAATGAGTTACCATGAATAATAATAAGAGCGAACACGACCAACTTCGCTGCGTCAACTTTTCCGTCCCAGCCACCCCTTTTTGACCAAGTAAATGGAGACGAACTTCAACATTTACCTTAGAGAAGTAGTGGAGCTCTGGTTCAACAACCACGAAGCGGAGCTCACCGATCGGACCGCTTTAGAGACCACCTTAGCTAACGTGTTTGGCCGACCGACAGTGCACATGCTCTGCGCAGAAAAGCACTTGCGAGATCACATCAAACTGCCAGGAAAGGGTTGCATTTTCTTTATCAAGGACTTCGTGGGCCTCTGCCATCGCTCAACTCCTGACAAGTTCGAAACCGCCAGAGTAAGACAAGTCAAAAAGAGAGTCAAGGACGATTTCCTCAACATGCTGGTGGTAAAAGATACATACAGTTTCATGGGTTATTCGGGACTGCGAAAGCTACGCCAGTTAGCGATAACAGCGCATTTCAAAGCGACGTCCTACCTCAGATATGACCAGCACGTCGGCCATGAGCGCTGGGGTCATTTCTCTGGAACCGACGGCATTGACGCCGCAAATTTAACAATTCATAAGAGAAATTGTACATCAGTTGTCTCTGGTGCCCTGCGTCACCTTTCACTACTTTGCCGTTATTACTAGGGCCCACTTTTCTAAAATCTCAAAGCGACATTGAGTTCTCCGCATTAAGGATTTCAATGCTCCCTTTTTACTTAACCGCCTAACTCCACTAAATTGAAAGATATATTATTTTATTTTCTTAATTACTGCTCGAAACGATGTATTCAACCATCTCAAATGCCTGCCGCTACAAAAAAAGCAACTGCAAAGACAACGAGCAATTAGAGCATTTCACTATTTTTTAAAGAATATTAAGCACACTTTTAAAACGACCTGTACAACGAATTGAATTTGTGCTTAGTTCAAAGCAATACAATGATAATTGCGGCTAGATTACACACATTTTTGCCCTTAGTTTCCATCATCTTTATCTTGGCGATGGCATGCAATTAGGAATGACACCGCAGCGTTAGAGGTGATTTCCAGGAGTGCAATGTCTAATCGAAAAATAATATGCGTAAAAATGAGAAGGCCAAAAATATCAATAAAGTATTCAATATGTATATGATAACCTGCACATCTACACTTACCTATTTCTAAAGCGAATGAAGTTAGCAATTGTACTTTCGCTACTGTGTTATGCTAGCTTACTGTTTGATCTAGTATTCACTATAGCGAGGTCTTGGCTGAAATAAATGGAATTAGCATTATATTGCAGCCTATTAAGGAAAACTGATGTCCTGTATTGGGAACTTTGGTGTTTCAAACATTACGAAGGTTTATTTTAACCAAATACATATTTTCTGGAAAGAAAAGCTACGCTTCAATATGTCAAAGCAAATACACCCTCTAAGTGGCGGGTAATTTGTTTCTTTCATTTCTAAATGTATTCTTCACACTCATGTTGCTCTCACTGAAAACTTAATTAACTTGTCACCTAAATTCGAGGAACAGTTTGAGCCATTCTCTTATGAAGAACCGATGCAAAATTGTGTTCACGATTGAGAACTTCCAGTAATAAGACACACATATAATTCGTGAATGAACCAGACTTGCTGAAATAACTCATTGTTACCCTTCAAGCTACGTAAAAAAGTGTGTTGGTGAATAGTGAGCATTTTATCTAAAGTGGCATGCTCAATATTCACCTGAGAGACTATATAAATATATATATATATATATATATATATATATATATATATGCTTTATTACAATGCGATGATTAGGTTAGGATAGTATAGGGCGTCGTTGAATCTATAGCCTTGCATAATTTGCAGATCATTGCCAATGCCATGAAATCGTACCTTCTGCTAACACGTCATTCATTGGAGCTACTAATTTTTCGCATGTACAGTATGCCGTGTTGATGCTGGAATGTGTAACTTGTTGCCCATATGGAATGTGTAACTTGTTGCCACCTCCGAAATCCTACCGCTGACCTCCACTGTTGCGACGCGCGCCTCCGACGACGTTACGAAGGGCGCCTCGAAATCTCACCGCTGCAACCACTGTTGCGAAAGACGGCGACGCCAACACGGTCCCGAAGGCGCCACTGCTTCCAACTCCGCCGGGAAGGTCACCAGCCGTTTGGTAGCGTATGTTTCTCAGCTCGCGACTGCTTCTGCGCAGAGCTGATAAGACGAGCGGACGAGACGACGGTGAGTTAAACAAGGTTTATGTACAGCATATATACAGAGTTAGTTGCAGAAAACGTCTATCTGAGTTGAAGGCACGTCATGTAATTCTCAACTTTAACATTCTCCCTAGGGTGTGAATAATTACACAGGTTCCTAAAAATTGAAAACACGCGTCTTAATTGTAGTAAAACTATATTGGGTCTAATGAAGCTGAATTCAGCACCGTAACTTTTGCACATGTGCTTCAACATTGCTACTACTGGTATTTCAAAGTTAAACGTTCGCCTATATCCCTACCCTATGCCCCGAAAATTCGCTAAACAAGTTCACCATGAATTTGCACAAAGCTTTATTAGGCTGTATTTCTTATTCAGTACCACCTATGAACTGGGCAAAATCCTGACGCGAAGTGTATTCTTCAATTGAACTTGCTCTCACGGCAAACTTCATTCACTTGTAACCTTAAATCTCGGCACTGCTTGTGTAGGCCATTCTGTTTTAAAGAATCGATTCGGGAAATTTGTGTTTGTTAATGAGAACTTCAAGTTTTAAGGAACACATATAATTCATGAATCGACTAGAATTGCCTAAATATTGCCTGCATAGTTAGCTGAATATGTATAAAACTTGTTCTCTATATGTAATTAAAACTTCAATCAACACTTAGCGAATCGTGAGTGCTTTAATTCAAGTGACATGCTAAATTATTCCTCTGAACAATGATTTATATATAGCAAGGATTCACTGCAACGCGATGACATGAGACTTTTCGTTGACATGTAATTCATCGAAAGTACTAACTGAAGTTTCGCTTGTACAATCTGTCGCGCTGACGTTTCTCTGCGTCACTTGCTACCGAAGCATACTATTGTTATGTGCAGAACACTTCTGAATAAAAAACACGTAATGTTATTCTCAGCGTTTCAAATTCTGACTAAAATGTTAATAAATACGCAAGTTCTCAAAAATTTAAAATACGCGTATTCATTGTAGTGAAATATTATTGTGTTTTTGGGACTGACTATAGAAACGAAATTTTTCTTGAATATTGCTAACGTTAGTTTCTAAATGTTAAAATAATCGTCTGTATCACTACAATCAGCCGCGCACAAACACGAAGCAATGTCACCATGAGTTTAAACAACAATTTATTAAGTTGTCTTTCTTACTCAGTAGCACCTTTGGCCTGGGAAAAATACGCACACGCTTTTTCATGCGTCTTACAATAAAATCCTGGCTACAACATGGCCACCAATAATCACATGCACTATCCTATGATTCTCAAATATCTGGATTCATCGCTGCCGTTTTTGTCACATAGATGCTATAGCTTTCGATTGCACTAGAAGTTTTCAATTGCACTATTATGTTAATGGAGGAATGGTACCAACATTTCAAAGTGTTATCTTTGCTTTGTATTCCCACTCGATCAGTTCTATTCAGTGACTGTCTCAGGATATTGGCTACCAACCCTCAATATAACTTCAACTGGATATTCATACCAGAAGAAATTTTTCCATGACAGTGTTGCAGAGTGATGCTTTGATTGTCTACTGTGACGATAAATCTGCTACTGAACACTTTATATTTTATTACCCGTTTTATTCAACGGAATTCCTTGTGCAGTACCTAATTATTGATCATAACCAGGCTAACACTATTCTGGTTTTATACACTTGTGAGTGCACGAATATTACCTTCTCACCAAATAAAGAAAGATCGCAACTTCGTACTTCAACCTGTGTCTGTTCATGAACACGTTTCAGTCCTGCACTGTCCTTTCAAAGGCAGCAGAGCCTTTTTATGATAATGAAAAGTGCGAAAACGTGTATGCTGATTTTGTTTCATTCTATATATCTATTTTTACTTCGTTCTCCAATGATATCTGTCGAGATGGAAGTAGAGGTGTTTAACGCATCACACCCTATATTTCGCTATTAGTGTCGTAACTTACGCAATTATGATCAAAACGTAATTTGTTTAGCAGTCTTACTTTCTGTTGCACTGAACTGCCAAGCAGTTGAGAGGTTACGGTGTTCGACTGCTGAAGCACTACTCAGCAGATCGAATCTCGAGCATGACGGCTGTGTGTGTAAGGAGGCTAAGCGCTGCAGGTTCGTGTACCAATATTGTGACGCCTGTTAGAGCGCAGGATGCCAACATTTTCACAATATCCCCATTATTGTGTTTCATATATTCACATCGTGCTCACCGAGACAAAAAACCAAAACATCAGTAATGACTTCTTCGCTCACAATTAGACGTTTTTAGCGCAATAGTTACCCCAACATAAATATTTACACGACAATATCGATGTGAATAAAGACGAGTGAGCTCAATCATAGAAACTTAAAAACGGTCTCCATCTCAATGTTACAAATGTGCACACAAGCTTCCCTCTTAACGCGAGTGCTCAGGTACAGAACACTGTTGCTCAGGTTTACATTTACATTTCAGCCTCAAAAAGGCATGAAGTTTGCTTTAAAACGGTAGTGTCTAAGTTTATGAACGCACCCACCATATCAATATGGGTGATCATTCAGTACGGGCTGAAACTTTCACTGGGTGGCTTAGTTGTTGGACAGACACTGATATAAAGACCCACCTTTACGTTGAAGTATCCAAAAACAATATCATCTTTATAGCTTATTAAGGCGCCCAAAACAAGTGTATTGCTCGCAGCCTCTCCCCAAGCATGTTTTGCTTATGGAGGATCTGGTGCCAAACATAGGGTGCCGACTGCACATAGCATCCTCCTACTGCTCCATACTATTTATGTGTGAAGAGTTAGCTGTTGGTTCAGAGTACACTCCCCCCCCCCTGATAATATGGTCTAGGTTAGCTCTTTGTTGGCAGAAAATGCACCAAGAGCCGGCGTATAACGCAGATTGTATGAGATAGTGAGAAGATGAGATAGAGAGTGTACGGTTCTCCACCTGGCGCCATGGTATTTCGTGGCACGCGAAGCTCCACCATGCAAGAGGTGCGGTACATGGTACGCTGTAGGCACTGGTGCTTTTTATGTCATGGAAGGTCAAAAGACACTTTCTTGTGCTGAAAGTGGCCGCGTAGTCGAAGGCGCCATCGCAGGCCTGCGCTAGGCCCGTCATTCCTCGAGCACAGGTATTAGCCGCCTTATAGCCACTCAACCACGCATGCGCGGGTGTCCTTATGAGAGGAACGTCTTGCGCTTGAGAATCTTTATCAGAAATTGATAGAACAGTTTGTGATATGCGATCTGCACAGAAATTACGTATCGAATTTTTGTTGTCACTAAAAGTCATAGTGATATCTGGAATGTATAGACCTAAAACGGTGGCAGCCTCCTCTTCCTCCTTCAAAGAGTTGACAGCGATCAATGCTGTTGTGAGCACGTTGCCATTCAAATCGGCAGTAGAGCGGGCATGGAATGAGGAGTATTGGCATTCTCCCGAATCGACATAGAGCACGTCTTTGGCTCCTGGCAATTATTAGAACAGCTTTTGATCTTTGATTCAACGCTTAGTATTAGAAGTTGGCTGCATCTTTTAAGGAAAGGGTGATATAACTAATTGTTTGTGTATTTGATGAGGAATGCATATGATTACCGTTGATGAGAGAGGTGAAGTAATTGTAAGTTAACAATAAAATGTGATTTCCCACGCTAGTTGTCGGGTGCCTGGCATATTAAGGAGTTAAGTGGGCTTTCCGGATATCAGATAGGGTAGTTTGGGAGAACCGTGCGTTAAAGGCACTACATGCAATGCCTAGCGAATATTTGAAAACTCTGTGTAGGAGGATGTTGACGAAGTCCCCCTTATGCTGACTTAAGGTGGAAGCAGGGCAGAGTTTATGTAATTTTACTTATCACAAATGCTTGTATTATACGAAGTAGGCTCGACCCTTCGGAGCCCTCCATTTTTGCCTGAGCTTTGGGGTGTTTTCAGTGGCATTGCGTAAAGTTGAGCGTGTGCGTATCCGTTGTCTTGGATAAATAAACGTAGTACAAGAATGCGTGAGACTCAAGGAATTCGGCACCCGTTTATGTAAGTTTCGATGATAAAAACGTGTTTATTTTGACGATGAGTTGTGTTGAAGGAGTACTTCTGATTTGCTTGGGGTACAATGGCAATCCATATGAGATGTTAGTGCGGCTATTACGTCTACAGCAGTTTATCGGGTGTCTTGTGTGTGTTCACCTGAGCCTCCTTTCACCCGTAAGGTGATATCATCGGCATAGATGATGAAGTTCACGTCAGGGAAACGGTGAGGAACGGTGGGTATAGGTGGCATAGCTAGGTGTAAAAGGATTGGGGAGAGCACTGAACCTTGATACATTCGGGAGCTGCCTAGTGCATAAAGCGAGACCGAATGTCGCAGATGAAGTGCGCATTTCGAAATATGCGTGGATGTGATTAATGGAGGCGTTAGAAGATGACGAGATTGATGCCGGAAACACTAAATTTATTCTGCATTGGTGAAAAATTATTGAAAGCACGCCAAAGTCAAGAGATCGATGCAGCCAATTGGTGGTGGAGGTCAGAAGGTTGTGCAGGGCGTCAGAGAGGCAGCCGAAAGAGTACCCGCGCAATTGTCGCTGCGGGTGTTCACGTGGGCCATGGTGTGAGATGATTGCTATCAAAGTGGGGACACCTAAGAGACGACATCGACAAGATGAAGTAACAACGCCATGCGCATGTCGGGCCGCAAAGGCAGCGCATAGCCCTAGGCGAAATGACGCACCTCTACGGCAAAGACGCCTTTTCTAGCAGCTAGCCTTTCGTAGAAAATTTGACGTTCACTAATTATTGTTGTGTTTTAAAAACCCAAAATCACCCAGTGAATATAAGAGACGCCGTAGTGGAATGCTTCGAAACGTTTGGCCATTTTAGGCTTTTTAACAGTCACAAAAGTATAAGCACATGGGCTTCAAACATTTTTTCTTGCATCAAACATACGAACGCCACAGCCGGGATTCAATTCCACGGACTTTCCTGGACAGGGGACACGGCATGACACGCCAGCAAACAACGTTCGAAGAGCACGCTGCGTCTTTCATGGCCTCAAAAAAAAAAACAAATAGCGGAGTTGTTATAAACTATTTTAATGCAAAGCAGAGTATGGTCGGGGCTTGTCCCTTGTCCGTGGTTGTAGCCACGCTAGTACTTGGAGCGCCCGCAATATGGCTCTGCTGTAGAGTTCTTGCCAAGCAGACATGCTAAGCAGAGGGGTGAACCGACAAATGATGTTGAAAGAAAATGGGAAGGCTTTCTAAGCTGTAGAAGGGATGCATCTCTTCTGATCAATGAAAAGATTAGAAGAAAGGCAGCTCAGTGGCTGGCAGAAGTACATAAAAAAGATTAAAAGGCAGCTGCGAAATTTCGGAACCATCTAAACTCCCTAAGAAATGAGACGAGCCTAGAGCAGAGTTTTATAACTACAGCCTAAGGTGCTAGGCTAGAAGGGGACGAAGCTATTGAATATATAAGAACAAGGGTGACAGAAAAACTCCGACAAAGAAGCACTTTATGCACCACAATAGACAAGGACGAATCAAGTGATGCAATGGCTCCATTTTCACAACGAGAGTGGGAAAGGGTTGAGAAAAGGGTTCCTAGTAGAACATCAACAGGACCAGATGGCATTCCAATTAGGCTGATAAAGACATTAGGTCCGAAGACTAAGCAGGCTTTGAGAGAGGAAGTGAGCACAATAAGAATCGATGGTGAAGTTCCCGATGGATGGAAACTTAGCAGGATGAGCATGATCTATAAAGAAAAGGAAGATAAAGCTGTCATAAACAACTACCGTCCTATAACAGTGACATCAGTGGTCTACAGGCTGGCGATGCAGATTATAAAGGAAAGACTGCAGGCGTGGATAGAGGATGAGGAGGTGCTGGGGGAACTGCAGAATGAGTTTGGAAACACAGGAGGTTGGAAGACAATCTGTTCTCACTGACGCAGTGCATAAAAATAGCAGAAAAGGAACACAGGCCCCTGTGGCAAGCATTTTTGGATATCAAGGAAGCGTACGATAGTGTGGTTCAAGAGGAATTGTGGGGAATACTGGACACACTAGGCGTGGAAATTGTAATCACTAATCTCTTAAAGGGTATCTATAAAGGTAACAAGGTAGTTATAAAGTGGAAAAAACAGGCATGCAAGCCTGCAGAGGTAAAACGGGGGCTTAGGCAGGGGTGCCCCCTGTCCCCCTTATTATTCATGATGTACCTACAAAGATTAGAGACAAAATTAGAGGGAAGTGGACTGGGCTTCAATGTCTCTTTAGTCAAACAAGGAAAACTTATAATTCAGGCACTACCAGCATTAATGTACGCTGATTATATAGTGCTAATGGCCAACAGCAAGGAAGATTTGCAGAGATTGATAGACATCTGCGGTAATCAGGGAGATAGGTTAGATTTTAGATTCAGTAAGGAAAAATCAGCAGTCATGATTTTCAATGACAACGAAGGTAGTGAGCTTAGAATACAGGAGGTCACGCTAGAAATAATAGATAAATACAAATATCTGGGCGTATAGATAAGCAATTGGGCCAAGTAGCTGAGGGAACACGAAATATACGTGACGACTAAAGGTAACAGGAATGCAGCAGTCATGAAAAATAGGGCACTGTGGAATTACAACAGGTATGATTTTGTGAGAGGTATATGGAAAGGGGTCATGGTTTCTGGGCTGACGTTCGGCAATGCGGTCTTGTGCATGAGATCAGAAGTTCAAGCAAGATTAGAAATTAAGCAACGTGGAATAGGTAGGCTTGCTTTAAGAGCTCACGGGAATACACCAAATCAGGGAGTACAAGGTGATATGGGATAGACATCATTGGAGGGCAGGGAAGCTAGCAGCAAGACAAAATTTGAGAAGCGATTGAGAGAAATGGGGGAGGAGCGTTGGGCTAGGAAGGTTTTCAGCTACTTGTACATGAAGAATGTCGATACAAAATGGAGGAAGCGAACTGGTAAATACTTAGAAAACAGCAGGTGGCCAAACCAAAAAGAACGATCGGTTAAGAAGAAAGTCAAGGAAACGGAGACTGACATGTGGAGAATGGGCATGATTAAGAAGTCCGCACTAGAGATCTATCAAACTTTTAAGCAGGAAATTGCCAAGGAAAGGATCTATGATAATACTCGGGGTAGTTCTCTACTGTTTGAGGCCAGGACGGGAGTACTGCGAACCGAGACATATCGGGCCAAATTCGAAGGGGTAGACACAGTATGCAGTGCGTGTGGAGAGGAAGAAGAAACTGCCGAACACTTCATAATGTTCTGTAAAGGGCTTCACCCTATAGTTCAGGATGATGGCGCAGAGTTTTTCAAAGCACTGGGTTTTAGGGACCGGGAGGGCAAAATAGACCTTAAGCGGGTAGACTTAACTAGAAGGAGGTTATCTGATTGGTGGCTAAAGTCAAGGCACGAGTGAAAATTAAACTCTTCACTGCAAAATACGAATCCTCAAACTCACTTTTTAAAGAAAAAAAAAGAAATATAGTTTTTGGTTCATTAAGTATTACGGCTTGGTGGCGCTAGCCGCCGCCCGATCTAAAGGGTACAGCCATATCCATCCATCCATCCATGCTCCATATTGGTGCGTGCACTGGTATGTGTGGAATTTCCTATAGAAGCCATGGGGCATGCGTCTTCGATGCATGTGATAGATAGCCAGCTCTAATTTAGTTCTTCGAATGCCCACTAGATGGCGGTGTTTGTATATGATATTTTTTCTCTTGCCACCCCGTGGAGGAGGAGCACGTACACTGAACGCGCAAATTTTTGTAGAAGAGCTTGGACTTTTTCTTATGGCAAGATTCGTCGTATGCCGTGTACTGCAATAATTGAGTGGGACAATTCATAAAGACAATTGGGGACAAAAGACATGATTTAAAAAGCTCTGAAATATGCAGGATACCGGTGGGATCAAAGACGAACGCAAGTGCTGACGCGAACGCGAAGGAGACTCACGTCAAGTGTAGGCAATATGAGATCGAGGAAAGAATGCGGGAAAGTGATGGTTGCCCAGAGTGAACTGCTGATGAAAATCACCGAGCTGGAGACTACGTTGGTAACTGAGCAAGAAAGAACGAGGGCTATGGGACAAAGACTCAGGTTCGCTGAAAAAGCACTAAGTGAAGGTGGACAAAATAGCGGCCGACAGAGAGAATGGTAAGGCACCGGCAACCAGAACAGCAGAGAAGAAAGAGCAAGCGAGTTAGGAAAAAACAGTTTCAGCTGGTTCAATGGTCGCAAGACCCAGCTTCAGCAAAGTAGTAATGGGGTTGTAAGGGGACATAGCGGCCGGCGTCACAGGTGCAAGTAACTCCCAGGTGCAGGACGCTGCAGCTGGAAAGTCACTGCAGGTGATAATAGCCGGAGATTTGAATTTAAAGCAATGCCCAGAAGAAATCAAAGAGAGATTAAGAGGTGACAGAGGGTCGCAGTAGAGATGTTCTCAGGACGCGAGCTGGAAGCAGTCATTAGACAAGCGAAGCAAACCTCGCAATGCTTGCAGGTGGTTTAATTGATGTCCTAAGTGAAGATACGGTAGGACTAGCGACCACACCGGCGAAGGGGGTCAATGATACGTGGGCCATTTATACCCAGAAATAGGTAGTGCTATGTACAATACCGGAGGTACCGGTGCGTGACGGCAACTTGCAAAGAGCGCCTCTCAAGGCAAACCAAGAAATATGGCAGACGAGTCGAAAGAAAGACTTTGAGCTGGTGGAAATAGACAGAGAGATGCATAGGTGGGGTGGTTTTCACTGAGACCGAATTCACTTCGGTGAGATGCCATGTCACGAGGTGAGTTGGTGACCTGCAGAATGCGCAGTAGCTTTTTCTGAGGGCATGTGGGCCCTTCGGGGTCCAGGATATCTAATAAGGAGGAAAACAAGCTGGAGGTCTCTTTGACAGGTGGCATAAGCAGATACAAGTCAAAAGTGGCACAAATATTTAGGACCTATAGAGTCGAGTCACTTCAGACGTAGGGTATGTTAACATGTAAGGTGGCAGGAATAGGCTAAAGTGGGAAGAGATAAAAGGACAGCAAAGGGAGGAGAGGATGATGGCATATTGATTTGTAGAAACACATCTTAGGGACATAGAACAACCACCTAAAAATCTGTACAATGCATGGGAATATAGTATTAGAACAGAAGGCAGCAGAAATTTGAGTGGTATTGGGACATTCATTCATAAAAGTAGAGACTGGCAAAGGGTAAAGCCTGAGAGCAAGGAACATTTATGGCTAAAAGGGAAATGGCAGGACAAATGACGCTCCAGGGTTTTCGTATACTTGCGGAGAGGCGCAAAAGCCAGAGAGGAAATCCGACAAATGGTGCAATGCGTGAAAAATGACATTGTCGAACAAGCAGAAGAGTGCGAGGTAAGTACATTAGGAGATATGAATGCGCACATAAAAAATATGAATGAATATACGGAACCGACAGGCCGAATGCTAATGAATATGTGAGAAAGGCATGATTAGTTCATTTGCAACAGTACCGAGAAATGCGAAGGGCAGATAACATAGAAGTTGGGAACGCTGTAGTAGACGATAGATTACGCAATAATGTCACACAGGATGTATGATCAGCTAAGGGTGATGAACATAGATGAATTAGGGTCCAGAAGCTTAGGTAGTGTTCACAAACGTATTAAGCTGAGTTTTGGAAGTAAAATAAAATTATAAAGGCGGTATTACCAGGAACCACACGGTAATATTTATTCAGAAAGGCAAATAGAAATAGCAACTAATGAGATTGAGAAAATAATCCCTACGGATACTAAAACGGAGCGAACGTACACAAATCTAACTCGATTGTTTGAGTTAGAACTTGATAAGGTGCGAGCCGAATCAACCGAAAAAAGCAGACATCAACCCAAGAGCTAGGGGTAGTGAGGAAGTTAAAAGAGTCATGGCAAGGTGTCAGGAAGCCTCTAGGGAACACAGGTATGCTAAACAGAGAAGTGAAACGGAAGAAAACGTCGAAAGAAAATTGGATAACTCTTTGAGCTGTAGAAGGAAAGCATCTGATTTGATCAGTGAAAAGATTACAGCAAAGGGAGCCTAATGAATGGCGGAAGTAAAAAAAAGTATAGAAAGGCAGCTGCAAAATTGTAGAACCATCTCAATTCTCTGAGTAATAGGATAAGTATGAAACAGAGGTTCATAACTACAGTGCAAAGACTCAGACTAGAAGGGGATGAGGTGATGGAATATATAAAAGCAATGATGACAGAAACATTTAAACACCAAGAAAGTGCTGCATGCACCGTACCAGATTAGGACGGATCAATTAGCTCAGTGGCTCTACTGGGACAACGAGAGTGGGAAAGGGCAAAATACAGCATTTTTATTAGCACATCAACAGGCCCTGATGCCACCCCAATCATGCTAAGAAACTAAGACCAAACTCTTAGTAAACATTAAGAGAGGCAGCAAGCAAAGCAATAATGGATGGTGGAAATTTAGAAGGATGATTATGATCTATAACGAAAAGAGTGACAAAGACGATATAAACAACTACCATTTTATAACATTGACATGAGTAGTTTGCAGGCTGGTGAAACAGATAGTAAAAAAAAACTACAGGCATTGGTGAAGATTCACGGGGTGCTGGAAGAACTACCAAATATTTCCTCAAACGAAGGAGGTTGGAGGACAATCTGTTTCTGTTTTCATTGATGTATTGAAATAACAAAAAGAAAACAGGCCCATGTGGCTGGCATTTCTAGATAATAAGAGGGCTTACGATAGTGCGATTGGAGAAGTTTTGTAGGAGATACTGGACACACTAGATGTGGAAGACGGAACAACCATTCTTCTAAAAAGATATCTATAGAAGCAACAAGGTAGTTGGCAAATGGGAAGAACAGTTATCTGAATCTATAGAGATACAAAGCGGGCTTAGACAGGGTTGTCTCTTGTCACCTTAGTTCTTTTTGCTGTATCTACAGAGACTGGAAGCCAAATTAGAGGGGAGTCATCTCTGCTTCAGCCTCTCTTTTTCCAAGCAAGGAAAACGCATTTAACAGACATTACCACCATTGATGTGTGCAGATGATATAGTAATAATAGCCGACAAAAAGAAAGATATGCAGGGATTGATATACATCTGTGGTGATGAGGGAGGTAGGTTAAATTTGAGGTTCAGCAAAGAAAAATTGGCAATCATGATTTTAATGATAACGAAGGCAGGGAGCATAAGGTACCGGAAGTCACGCTAGAAATAGTGGCTAAATACGAATGAATGGATCAATAACGAGGCTGAGTAGTTAAAGGAACGCAAAAAATACGTAACGACTGAGAGCCCAAGGAGCACAGCTGTAATGAAAAATAGGGCACTGTGCAACTGCAAAATAGGGCACTGTGCAACTGCAATGGGTATGACCTTGTGAGAGGGATTTGTAAAGGTATCATGGTCCCGGGCTTGACATTCGTATGTGCGGTCTTGTGCGTGAGATGAAAAGTTCAAGCAACATTGGCAAATAAACAACGTGGCATATGTAGACTTGCTTTGGGAGCACGCGGAAATATTCAAACCAGAGGGTACAGGGTAACATGGGATGTACATCGTTTGAGTGCAGGGTAGCTAGCAGCAGAATACAACTTGAGGAGCAATTAGGAAAAATTGGAGAGGAGCGTTGGGCTAGGAAAGCTTTCAGCTACTTGTACATGAAGAATGTTTATACTAAATGGAGAAAGGTAACTCGGAAATTTTCTAGCAAGTATTTAGACAACAGCAATCTACCAAGCCAAAAGAAAACATCACTTGAGAAGAACGTGAAGGAAACAGAGAAGGGCATGTGGAAGATGGAAATGGTTACGAAATCATCACTGGAGACCTACCAAACTTTTAAGCCGGAAATTGCAAGGGAAAAGATCTACGATAATTCTCGGGGTAGTTCTCTGCTCTTCGAGGCTAGAACGGCAGTACTGCGGACCAAGACGTACCGAGAAAAATACGAAGGCACAGACACGGTATGTAATGCATGTAGAGAGGAGGAGGAAACGGCTGAACATTTAATTATGTTCTATAGAGGGCTTCGCCCTATATTCAAAGACAGTGGTGCCAAACTTTTCAAAACATAGGGGTTTAGAGACATTAAAGGCAAAATAGACTTTAAACGTGTAGAAATAACCAGGAGGAGGCTAACTGATTGGTGGCTCAAATCGAGACGCGAGTGAAATTCAATGTGAACACACAGCGATAGTACTTAATTTTATGACTAGGTGGCGTGAGCCACCACCCCGACCCATAATAAGAGCGCAGCCGGGTACATCCATTCAAATTTCTGATGAAAAGATGTGAGATTGCGATTTTTGGAGTGTTCACTAGATGAACGAACGAACGGACAGATGGAGGACGGCCGGACGGGCGGACTCACATACAGATACGCAGAAAGATGGAAGGACGGACAGATGGATTGACAGACAGACAGACAGACAGACAGACAGACAGACAGACAGACAGACAGACAGACAGACAGACAGACAGGCAGGCGGGCGGGCGGGCGGGCGGGCGGGCGGGCAGACAGGCAGGCAGGCAGGCAGGCAGGCAGGCAGGCAGGCAGGCAGGCTTGGCCAGTGGACGGGTGGACAGACACACACATGAATATGTGGGCCTACGAATGAGCTGACCGATGAATACACGAAAGGGTGCAAGGAAGGTTGTACGGAAGGATGCAAGGTTCACTCCACTCATCATTATTTCTCCGTGGATATATTGTGATTTTCAAGCATCTTTCTGCAAGCTTTAAGCCCCGTAGCTATAGCGCTGTGAAGTTTGTGTTTTGTGCGCTAGTATTTGTTTTGTGCGTCTTTCTTGGTCTTCGTCTAAATTGCGCTGAATTCTATTCAATTATATACCGACGTGCCCAAGCCAAAATTCTTCTGGAACAGATGTCTTCTACATTGGGCCCCATTTCATCTGGAACTTTGCGCACTGATCCGGCCTTGGCATGTGCAAGCTTGATTGCCATAAGTACCTGCCAGGCGAGTGCTTTTGGAAAAAAATTGCCCGCAGCTTCCCTCAGGGGAACACTGAGGAGGATGCGGAGCATATAATTGGTTAACAGGGTGTTAAATTGCGACTTACTTGGATCGAGGCTAAATTGGTTAACGTGGTTGTAGGAGGGGGTGTTAAATGAGTGAACACGTACACACGTATGCGAAAGGGCGGCGCTGGTCGAAGGGACGTCGATCATTGTGTTTGTGGATTCGTTGGAATTCATTTCACCGCGACCTTGGACGTCGACGCGCCGTACAAACCAACCGACGAGCGGCAACTGAGCGAGCGAGCGCCGACCTTGAGTATATATACAGCACGACGGCGCATGCACTGTCAGCTGTTGAATGTTCTCGAAGCGCGACGCCACATGCGCGTCCACTGGAGAATCAGGAGAATTGTAGATGTCGAACGCGGTGTGTAGAGGAGGAAGGGTGCACAGATGGTGGAGGAGTGAAGCGCGCGCGGTGTGTAGAGGAGGAAGGGATGCACAGATGGTGGAAGAGTGGGCGACGGCGCGACGGCGCATGCGCGCGCGTCAGCTGTGGAATGTTCGAGAAGCGGTGTGGACGGCGCGGACGGCGCGGACGGCGCACTACAAGGCGCGAGTATAAGATGCTCCGCATCTAAAAGTTTCACCCCCTTGTAATGGAAAAGAGTAGGTAAATAAAAGTAGGCAACGCGTTAAATTTCACTTTGCATAGAAGTACAACGTGCAAAGAACCGAAGACAGGGCAATTAGTTTTCAAGGTATTTTATTTTGCATGTGAAGCAAGGAACACATAACAAGTTTTCTTAGTGCGCTGAAACGACATCGAGAGCTGCACATGCAAATAGGCTAATTTAGACTCTAAACGTTCGCGACATTTGCAAAGGCCACAAATGAATGAAGCTTTTATTTGGGGCTGATCTGGTGGTGGCCTGTTCAATCACGCATATATTAGGTTTGTACGAGCTGGATGCTCTCCTTTTAGAGGCTCCTGTTCTCCCCTTTCACACCGGTGGGTCTTGTCGATCGGGAAATCGAGGTCATGCTTTTTTAATAGCTGTGCACTCCACTCGCTCCACTCAGCAGATTTCAAACTTGTTGTCAGTTCCTCGGCTGCGTAGGGTGGCACTGCAGCCAACACTATTTCCCTCTGGCTATACAAAAAGTTCAAAAAACAGTATTTAGCAGAAAAAGTATTTGTGCGAATGAAATTGCAATACACTATTTTATGCAGTGCTCACTCGTGTGAAATAATGAACTAGCAGCACTGCTCCACCAGTTTGGGACCCATAAAATACCAGCTATCTTCAACTTCAGATCACTGAAATGAACAGCTTCAATATGATTTGACGGTGTACGAATTGATATTGTAAACAGGATTTAATTTTAGCAGTCTATACCAAAGAATCACATTTTATCATCATACCTTATTAGGCTACGTTTATTAGAACCTTAGTTCGAAGAAAATTGATAGTTACAGTACAATGGAACCGTCTAATTATAGGCATCGGCATGCAGCTATATTGTTTGCTGAGTGACTAGGATGTTTTAATCAGTTATACGATATTTAATCTGTTTATTTGTGTGCTTGTGTGTGTATGTGTGTTTGTGCTTTTGTGCATGTGAGTATGTGCGTGGGTGCGAATGCAAGTGTAACCGGCACAATTGTGTTAACTCTGAATTTCTGCAATTTAGCACCTGTTTTTTCTGTTATCTATAGAATGACGTCGTGCTGTACTTGCTTTGGTACATGAGAGCTGACGATGCAGTACATATGGCACATATTGTTTGATATTCATGTTGAGATGTGTCCTATGTGTGATTTATTGAGTCATGCTACGCCAAACGAATTTTGATGTACATGCAGCAGGCGAACGGTTGCGACAATATCACCAGAGTGGCATGCAAATCATGCTGTAAATAGTATGTATGTCAACTTTTCAGATTATACCACTCTTGGTACAGATGCTCTCACCAAACGACTACGATAATATGAAGTTAGAGGTGGTCAGAATGACAGACCTATGAACTAGTTTAATAAAACGCTGAAAATACTGCAAATAAAAAGTGCAAAAGCATATTTGTATTGCATTCAGCTTGAATGATTTTTATAACTCTTCAGGACTGGAACAAATAGGATTTATTATGTTGACTGGTAAATGAAATTAAATGCAGCAGGTACATTTGTGGTATCGCCAGCAATAGGAAAATTAACGTGTAGGCTTATCTCGGAGAATTGCGTAAGAATGTTAAGTCAAGAATAATAGTGGTCCGTGAGTTTACTCATGCCTTACTCCGTTGTTTCTAAGCTTATGTTTTGAAACTTTCTCATTAATATAGGCCATTTATGTTCAACCAAAGAACAATTCTTAAGCACTACTACAAGTCGACGTGCAACACTATATCTTTCTATGCAGAAAGTAAAATTTCGACATTGTTATTACAAGTGTTACTTTTTAACGTCGTTATGTTTAATGCCGGGCCTAGAAAGACTTTTACTACGTAATTACTTCATATAAATAAGTAATCAAAATGGGCGCAAATAGATGGCAAAGAAGGAAACGGAGAAGAAAAACTGTTAACAGGAGTATTACTCTCAAACTGTGACGATGACTTGCAGGTGTCTAAACTAAGGCGTTACTTCCAAACACATGAAGAAGGCTAGGCTAAGGCTAGGCTAGGCTAGGTTACTGGAACATTTATCTGTCAGAATTTCATCTAACAGTCGTATTGCTTCGCAGAGTGATATCGCGGTCTAGAAAGGGTAGAGTCAAGTAATGCGCGGCCATCAATTAGTATCATCAACTTGTTATTTACGCGACTGTTTAGTTCAGCGCATTTTCAATGAGAGACCCGCAATGTTGTCGATGCCTCAACGCTCCGTAAGGTGGCTGCTTTAGCCCAAGCCTTCCTCGTGACTTTTATGCATAAGAATCTAGTCCTCTGACACTCCTCGGATGTTCCGCCACATTTTCCACTTGCATTGTGAGAACTCGGGGCTAGATTTAAAGGGCAGAAGTGACGCATGAGACGTTTTTCTTCTGGTTTCATATGGGTGTTCCAATACTCACAGTAGACGGCTATATAGACAGCTAAATGGACGGCGGCCATCTCAAGTCTCAATCCGATTTTCACGTAGCCGGCAAAGTAGACAGCTCGGAGAAGACCGCATCGTAGACACATATGACGCAGACTACTTTTCTGTCTAAACAAGATGACGACTCAGACTATCGCTGGTATACATGAAGAAAGATGATCAGATATATTGAATCTCACTGTTATGGTCGTCTGCACACAAGCAGATGCTTCTCCAGAAACACAAAGTGAATAACGTTTAATGTTTTTTTTTCAAATTTTAACACAAATTAGGCCAGAATCTACAGCTGTTACATTCGCTTAGTTTGATTTTCTCTCCTCAACTCGAGGTGGCGCCTCATCACGTAAAAGCGTCTGGACATGTTCCAATTTTCGGACAGCATGGGCTTGGTGCTGTCTTCTAAGCAGTCTGCGTAGACTGTCTTTGCACTGTCTAAGAAATGAACACAGCCAGTGCTTCGAAGCAGTGTTTCGATGGGAAAGAAAAGGAAGGGATGTTGACCAGCCAAGATTGACTGATGTATTAGCCTACACTGTATACAGGGATGAGGGAATTTGAAAGATGGAGAGAGGCGAGCACGTGAGCTCAAAGTTGCACGTCAGAGTAATCTTAACACTATTGGTTCATAACCGTTGGTCGAATTTCGAAGCCTTCAAAAAACTGAGGACTGCTTTCGTCTCCTTCTCTAATGATGACCTCTCTGAACGAAATCCTTGAATGGTGTCCACCGTAATCGTTCTCAAACATCGGCAAGCTATTGGAGCTGCAAGGCATTTTTTTGTGCATTGTGGCGATGACTGTCGCAAATGATACGCTGTGATGTCTCATCGCTACCACAATGTCCAATGAAGGGGTGGCAATTCACTTTATTTCCAAAAGAAATAAAGTACTGGAGTTTATGAAGTGCTTCGCGATCGCGTATCTGCGTGAGGTTTACCATATCTGGTGTCCGGGTACATGTTAACAACCGTAGTTTCGCAAAGGATATGTAATTTTAATGGGCATTCATTCGCGAGGCGGAGATGAGCCACTAGGTGTCTACTTGGGTGCGTTCATATTAAAGGTGCTATATGTGTGTAACAGCCATTAAACAATAAACATTTAACAAGCTCTGTTGTATTAATGCAGCATAAAGAATCATCTACTTCTGTGAAGATGATCAAAATAATTGTTATTCAAATGCAAAAAAATAAAGGGGAGAGACGCTATTTCAGAATATAGGTAACCTTTGCGACAGCCCGGGCAAGCTCAACGAGCCCCCGACAGACCTTGACACATTTTATTTTGTGAATTAGACATTCTTATGACCGAGAGATCGTCCATGCTCACACTTAATTCTGGACCACTCCTCTGGCTGTCAATGCTCTGTTCAATACTCTTCCATTGTGGTAAGGAAACTCGCAGGACCCAATATACATTCGCCTAAGATGTGTAGGAACTGAAATTTCTCGCCCTTTTCTTGAAATTCAGCATACTGAGCATTCCTTTCTCATTTTTTTGTATTTCTGCACATAACATGGCTCTGTTTCTGCCTGAAAGATTGGAGCATCTGTAGGTACTGGGAACTTTTTGCACCCTAACTGGTTATTCACTGTTTGCCTGATCACCGAAGTTTTGACAGAAAAATTGCGACGAGTTCTGTCTAGTCTGGCATAACGTCACTTCACTTCATAGTGACGTTGATCTGACGTCAAAACCTTTGCAATCGCTGACTTCATGAGGACTTCTTCTAGTGACAGCATCAGTGGATGATATTTTGCACCAATCATGTTGCCGCTGCCAACATCGGACGCCGACGGTCACAGTTCCACAAACGATGGTGCATGAAAACCTTCTGCCCTGCTAACGGCTATAAGAGCTTATTTTGTTGAAAGACACGTGTAGAACTAAAACTGAAATGCCACAGTGAGCTTTTGTGCTATGTAGGAATGGGTAAGTATTTCTGTCTATAGTTTGACTAATTGCTGAAGAAGTAGAGCTTCTAGATGATCTTGGAACTTTTTCCAAAAATGGGCTCAATTTGTGAATTATGTGAATAAGTTGAACCTTGTTATGTGGCTCGCCAGATTGAATGTCTAAAAAATTTTGATGAGTGAAGATAAAAGTTTAGGCGGAGATGCAAGCGAGACTTTATGAAGAATGCTTGAACCCTGTTTCTGCAGCTGCCAGCACGTAACCAAGTCATTTTGTATTCTACGAGACTCTCAATTGAGCGGCGTTGCAGAGTTGAGCTACAGAAGACCATTCGCAAAAGCTTTCGTTCTAGCCACGGCCCACGTGTAAGTATTTTTGCTTCTATCTGAGAAGAGATCTATTTTGCGAAACCTTAAGCTAGCTCGCGAGACCAGCTCTTGAACTCGAAACTGATGCGGTCTTTGCCAAACTTCGCCCATGCGACAGAGAAACATGTCCGCTAAATGTCCCGGCACGGCTGCCGTGGTTAAGTGCCATAGGAGCACACAGCAAGAAACTCTGGCGAAATACGGGCAGAGCGCAGAGGGTTTGCTCGTTCCCGGGTAACTCTTAAGACATCATTTGTCGCCTTTTCTTCGTGAGGAAGCTCTTACATATTTTGCTTAATACGCAAAGCGCTCACAACGTGGAAGATCACAGTGGTGCGACGTGGATACAGGAGTAACTCTTAGCAAGTTATTCAGTTACGAAGCAGCACAAATGTAACAGCAACCAACGTATGCAGGCACCTGAGAGCGCACATAAATATTGAAACGTTGAAGGTACACGTATAAGATGTGTAGCCAAAGATAGCATAAAAGAACGTCAAATGAATTACAAGTATACTCAAGCTCACGTTTAGGAGCATCTTTACAATAGTACATGTTTTGACCACGGCCATTGATAAATCCGCTTCGGAGCAAAGGTTCATAAAAAATATACTCAAGCGGTAGCTCTATGTGAAGAGTTGGCAGGAAGTTCTTAGCAACTCGTGACTGTGAAGTTACGTGATATTTTACAATAATGTTTTGTTATCAGGATTTTTCAAATGTGCAGAGAAAACAAACCCCTTAAAACGGCGTTCACTTCTTTAGGCGTCGTGTAGTTTGCACTATGGCGCGTCAGGAATTCAGAATAAATGTTCTGTTGTCTGTCGTAAAATGGTACAAAACACAATACATCACATTAGGCATTTCTAGATCAGCCGAACTTAGTCAAACTGTTTTTTTTAAACTACCTGTATAGCAGATATGAAAGAAGCCTGATATGAAACCGTCTGAATAAACATCGTGTGCTGCTTCGTAATTGTCGTGCGCACGTCCTTTTTACAAAGAAAAACTGTATGAAAAAATGTCACCTGTTCACAGGCCAGGATAAGAGAAAGATACTTACGATTTAAAATGCGCATTCTCTCTGGCGACATTAAAATTGGTCCCCTCCACATAACTTCAATATGAGAGCGTGTGGAATATAAAATATGCAAACTTAATCATTTCACTTACGCATTGAACATTCTGGACAAATGATTCAAACAAGAATGTAAGAAGCACGTGTTATGAGCATCCGTTCAAAACGAAGCAAAAATTGCCACCGTGTTTGCGTGCATCGCTGTAAATGTCCTCGAAATCTTCTTCTGCTAGCCACGTGGCCATGTGTGGTTTGCCTTGCTTCAGACAGCGCTCACACTATGTTGTCACAGGCCTTCAAGCAATCATGCCAATTGAGCGGACGTTTTCTATACCAAGTTCTGCCTTTCCTGGGCATGTCATCAGCAAGGTTGGAAAGTTTTCCAACAACAGGAATATCGCTTTCATCGGCAAATTCCTATAAGCAGGTGACAAGATGCTGGCACACCAAATTTAACTTCCTGTGCTTACTACAGATATTTTGGTAAAGAATCTTTTCCAGTAAAACATATCCACTTATTACCTTAATGAAGGCAAATGTCAAGTTTTGGTGGGAAAACCCCTAAGAGCAAGTGCACGTGGCATGCTCTTTTTGAGGAAGGGCAGATAGCAGGTAGTCTAATATTTTCGGTTCGCTCAACCTAGAGCTAGTTTTATTATTAGCTTGAACATACAAGCGTAACAATTATCGCTATTTTCAGCATCTATAAAGACATTTGTCATTCAAAGTTTTGGGAGAGATGTTTGAAGCATGAAGTCACAGATTGAACAGCCCTCGTGCTGAGATTCAGCAAAGGACATTCATACGAAAGGACCACAAAATACTCATCAAATAGGGTCAGCTTAGGTGAGGTTCACTGTTTTGCAGTTTTAACACATATGTTGCAAGTGAAATAAAAAAAAACTGAAGACGTGTAGTGTTTTTACGGCGGTGTTGCATGACTCAAAAGGTCTATAAATGAAATATTTATTTACCTACAGGTCGTTGTATTCCTGCAAGATAAAATCAAGTAAGGTTAATATATTTCTTTTGTCACAAATTATGGAAAGAAAGCAGTTGTGAGATTAAATGAAGCATAAAACGTCTTGATAAATCCTCATTTTCCGAGAAACGGCATATATTTGTCAAGAGTCAAGAAATATTCATAGCATTAAACCACGTGTTGATTTTTCAGAAATTGATAGAATAGTCTTGCTTACCCCAGGAATTCGTTAGATACTGCTGATATAGATGTGCATAATAGCAAACACTCATGGTGCGTTTGTTAACACTCTATAATGCTTCATCAGCAACAACGCGACATTCTGAAATGCGGCATATCCCACACACTGTTGAAATCGATGCAATGTACAGTCACCGCCTAAAAGCAAGTAATGTTGTACGTGATTATTGTGTCAGAATTCGCATGTTATATTCTGCAGTTTATGTTCGTCATATGATAACGTCACGCACTATCACCTTCCTTGTATGTCAGGTTAGCGAACTAGTCACGCGCGTACCATCAGCACATTATACAAATCATGTTGTACGTCTGATTCAAGTCCTAACGTTCATGTTAGGACCTGCTACTGGTTCGCTTGATATCGTCAGATTGCACCCTACCCATATTCTATGTATAGCAACCAAGCAAAAAGGCCACGAGCGCACGATGAAAATAGCATGCAGGTCGCAAGAATTCGATTATTTTATTTTACCATTTTTCAAATATGTTCATCGTACAGCCACAGTGGACAATACAAATTTTCGTGTATATCAAGCTTCGAAAACAATCTCGAGGATGCCCTGAAGTTTCATTTGCAAAAGTCATGGCTAAAAAATCAAATTTATGACAAAGATGTCGGTTTTCTTGAGGGTCCAAATGCGACTGATATGTCTAGAACCAAATATATTCGGATAACCTGTTTGATATTTACCTCGCTTCGGTGGTATTCTGCCTGTAGGGTTGTATTTGCCACGATCTCGTGGAGGTCCTGCAACATATAGAATCACATATAAACTAACAGTTATTATTCAACTTATTTTTATAGCTGCGTACACATGGGTCAATCAAGAAGACAAACTGATGGTTATGTAGTGAGCTATGAATTGACGGAGAGTAAAGCTATGAAACTGACAGAAAGTCTCTATAACGAGGTATTCCTTGAAAGCTGACTCAATAGCTGTTTATTCTTTACATCACTTAAAGAATAGACTTTGTGTAATAAAGAAACACGTGTACAAAGGTGTACTGTGGCTTAAAACCGGTTCTTATGCTCAGTGCATAGAAGCCTGACCAGACTCTGATCAAGTTTCAGCGTTATAAACAGACACACGTCTCTCTTGAAATATTTTCTCTTTCTGTTTACATATTTTCAGGGTGTTATTATTTAGAGTTCGTGAAAAATGTCGTCATCATAGTTCACCAATACCTTTTTCTACTTCATAGAGCTCTGAGACTAGAGCACGCTGCCTCACAACATAACAGACCTCACGACAGACGGCTTGCGTTCAGTTGATTGACTATAAAAAATGGAAAAATTGTGCATCTCAATCCTAGTGGTACATTGTCGTTTTTGTATTGCCACTATAGGCCCTACGTATAAGCACCTCTAATAAAGTTACGTACTATGCAGTCTAGGTGCAATCCTAGAGAGAGATTGATGCTGATAGGCACCAACGTCACCCCACCTGTTGCTGTTTTTAAAGCATTGCACACAATTGGTATGTTTTCTCTATTTGCTTGTTGTTCGATGTTTTCTCTATTTTCTATTTTCTAGGTGTTCGTATTTTTTTCTTTCTCTCTCTACCTCTTTTTATTCCTTGCTCCTCGCTTCAGTCTTCGGCTTTCGTTCATTTCTTTACTCAATCTGGTACATTGTGTTGTCTGCCTCTTTCTTTGATTTGCTCTTTTTCTCTTTCTACAATCACTTCTCTATAAAAATCTTCATATTATTTTATGCGATGCTTTACTCTCGGCTCTTATCATTCATATCCTCCTATCACTCCGCCTCTTTTCTGCCTTCTTGCTGCACTATACACACAAGGTCATGCTATGCTCAACCACCATGGGGAGATGCTAGTGGTTAGAACGCTCACACCCGATCTGGTTGTCCCAGATCGAGTTCAGCCAGCTTTATCATCGTGTGCTGTTTTTGCTAAAATGCTTTTTTCTGTGTTTTGTCTTTTTATTTCTTTGATTATTTCTTGTTCTTTGTCCCTCTTTACTCTTTCTCTGGCACTTGTGTAACTATTTGCTACGTTGGAAATGAGTGCGTGTACGTTCTAGGAACTACAGCATGCCGTTAGGCGAGAAAGCAGGGAGAGTATACATGACCTTAGAAACAGCTGGTATGGACTGCACCCTTGATGCCTGGCGCACATAATCTTTGCTCTAGCGTCAGAGTGGGTGAGATTTTGACGATGTATTATGTATTAAGGCTTGGTGTAGTACGCTTATAGTGGTGAGTTTGTAACTTGGTAGGCTTATCCAATTTTGTTATAGGGGTGACATCGACCAAACACTATCGTTTCATCCACAAGTGCTTGGCTGAAGCACGACGCATTTCGACGTGCCTTGCATCGGTTTTCATATTCTCTTCTAAGTGAAGAATGCTCTACAAAAGACTTGCCGTAGCTTATAAGAATTTAGGTGATCACCTATTGCATTCTTTGGTCTTATAAACCATTGAAGAAGGCAATTTCTGTTTGTCATTTTTTTTCTATGACAGAAGCCACGTCAACATAATTTGCGAACCAGATTTGGGTGCAGGTTAGAGAACCCCTGGTGGTCGAAATTTCCGGAGTCCTCCACTACGGCGTCTCTCATAATCATATGGTGGCTTTGGGCCGTTAAACCTCCAATATCAATCAAATAAACAATTCGGGGACCACCATAAACTGTATAAAGTACGCTGATACTATTACTTTTCTTTATTTAAGGGTATCTTCAAGGCTCGCAAAAATAACAAGTTTCTTATCTCAAGCTACCTATACTTTTACCACATTTTGGCACTTAAGGCAGCAGATGCATCTTGCCTCAATTAGGCTTGCCGTCTAAGTATGAAAATTTAAAAATGCATACCGGGTGGCTTTTTCTTGTCCATCGCAAAAGTAGCTTCGAAGGTGATGAAGCATACTACGACAAATAAAAATAGAGTGCCATAAAACACAGACTTCATGCTTCTTATTTCCTGAAAAGGAAGCCAGCCTAGAGTTAATTTCGCCGTTACTATATAATTTAAAATGATGACGCATAGCGAACACTATATTGCACCGCCAAATTTTCTTTGGCCACGCATATATTGGTGAAATATTAGTATCTGTCTTTTTTTACCGATCAACTAGCTTTTTTTGCGTACATATTAAATTCGTCGGTTGTTTTTTTTCTTTTTCTGCAGTGAATGAATTCCATACCATATTGCGCAGCGTGCCGAATGGGCTCGCTACCACCTCCCATATAACTAAACATAATCAGGACCCTGATAATGAATAGGATATAAACTGAACTTATACGTCTTGAGTTTTGTTATAGAATAGCAATGAAGATTTTGACCGACGATGCACAGATCGGGGCTGGGCTGGTACCACGGCTATCGTGAATCACGACCACTCACGAGCCACGTTGCGGGTTCGATTGTGTGCACAGCTGAAGCATGCCTACAGAGACAACCCTTATTGAATGATGGATAAAATGTTTGTGTATCCACGTTCATAAACTCGAGCTGGTGGATTTTTATCTTTAGCGGCGCTCACAACGTCATTTTCACTTTTGTGTTCTTCATATAGCGAGTGCCGCACTGCTATAATTGTTAATTTATTGATAGATAACTGCGCGCTACAAGTGCATCAGCAAAGTGTTCTGTGAAACCAAGACTCGAAGAGTGCGAGGCGACTTTAGAGGGGCGAACATTTTTATATTAATTTTTAAGGCAATTTTGAAAGAGATGACGAGGATTTCTCGCTGAAAATTGAAAGGCGTGAAAACATTTATAACGACACCTGCGAGAAAAATGCTGCCCCAGTGATTCTCGTTAGCATGATTCGCTGGTTAGCCATCTGTACGGCAAGCTTTTCAGAATCAGATTGCGCTTTGTGCACAAACGTTTCGGGTCGAAATCAAGACAGAATTTTTTGGCGATGTAAGTAGGGCCACAATTTTGACCGCGGGCTGCTAAATAGCTTGACGACCAGAAGGGAAACGTGCATTCGTCCCAAAAGCCCTGCTGCTATGTCGCCAAAGAAACACTACCATTACTGTAGAAACACCATCGTTGTTGAGAAATTTTTAAATGTTGCGTAAAGCTTTTGTCTGCATTAGTTTTGAGGTACTGATTAATCTTCTAAAAACCGATGGAATGGGACTGTGCTCTCTGCGTTCCTTTCGACGCAACTAATATTTTCGCATAAAAATGTTTGGAAACCATAATCACGCGAAACATGCGGTCTTGTGCAGCAATGATGTAGGTACTTGTAAGCGATTTATTACTGCGGCAGTTCTGACAGGCAGGCACAGTGGGGATTCTTGAAGTGCCATTCAGTTCATACGTTTTTCGTAGCCCACACAGGATTTCATGAAACATGACTGATGCACAATAACAGAGCCAAAATATACCCTCCCGCTGCGTGACAAAAGTATTTCGGTTTTATATCAAACATATGTAACAGCGCTAGAGCAGGAAATGACGGTACAGACCGAGAGTAAATAGCGTCGAGTTTCAACTGTTTTATACCACTCATGATACCAGCTATAAATATATGCGCAGAACCAGCGGGTTGAAGCAAAGAAATAGAGCAAGGGAAAAGAAAAAAAAACAATCAGCAAGTAAAGCACTGGGTGACACCGACAAGTCTAATTTTGAAACTTTCTAAAAACCTTAGCTCATGCTTGATCAACGCAAGTGATTCCATGCTGACTCATTTCTCTCCCGCACAAGCAACATATACCGCCCGCCCCGCCGCAGTAGTCTAGTGGCTAAGGTACTCGGCTGCTCCCCCGCACGTCGCGGGATCAAATCTTGGCAGGGCGGCTGCATTTTCAATGGAGTCGGAAATGTTGTAGGCCCGTGTACTCATATTTGGGTGCACGTTAAAGAACCCCAGGTGGTCGGAATTTCCGGAGCCCTCCCCTACGGCGTCTCTCGTAATCATATGATGACTTTGGGATGTTAAACCACACAAATCAATCAATGAACATATACCACCTCAGCTGTTTGCCTGATGCACCGCTCTTTGTGGCGATAAACAATGTAACGTTTACCGAACTCAAGTTTGCAAAGCTCGGTACGCCGGCGTGTTGGCTTATCACCGCAGGTACCGCAGTGCAAGCTAGTCCCTGCTTGCCGTCTATCACGTTATTGTGCTGTTTACCTCCGTGTTGAAGAAACTTCCCGTCGCCCAGAATTCGGCTGAGGCGAATTCCGATTGGCCTAATTTGCCGATCCCAGAGTCCCACAGGTAGGGGTCAGCTGGCGTAAACAGGAAAACCAAGGAACGCATGGACACATTCGAACTGGCTGTCCTTCGTCGCCCAAGTGACAGCGACCTGGTGAGTCAGTGCACATCAGCAACAGAGAACACTGAATCAGTGACTGTTCATTCGTTTGAAGAAGACAAAGTGATCGTCGAAGCACTTATGGTCATGAAACAAAACGAATGTGCCTCTCAATTCATGTGTGTATTTGTAATTGTAGTAATAATAAGCAAATAAAAATATCAAATTTATTCGCTTTCGAAATCACTGCAATTTCAATTCAAAATATATACTATTCTGTCTGGCCAGAATGGCAAAAATTAAATATTGCTCTGTTTCAGTTTTTTTACGTTTGCTTTATCCTCATTTGTTAGGATTGCGTATCACCTGAAAGACAATAAATTTCATATCTTCAATTCTTCGTAAATACCTCTGAGTGGGCAAGAGGCATAGCGGAGGCATTATCATCATCATCAGTTCTTCAGTCACTCGTAGGCACAATCTGCGTGTTCATCGGCAAGCTAAAATAACGATAAGCTGAGCCCGTGCAACAAGAGCTGGATGGTATGTGTCCAGTACATGCATGTGCTGAGTAGGCACGATTGCTCATCTAACGACAGTATAATGCGTTGCGCCCAAGGTCTTGCGTTCACTACCTCGAGAAACAGCCACTTCTGCTTTCTATATGCCTCCTTCTTTCTATCTCCATATCTTAGGATATCAAGCTGGACGTGCATCTGGTAGACCTTCTTGCCTTTCAATCTCTCTCGTTTTCCTTTCTTGCTGATTAAGACATGACGATATCATCCAGTGCTTGACTGCTCGATTGCTTTTTAATTGCTTAAATTTTTTGCTTAACCCGGTGGCTTTGCGCAAGTATCGTCAGTAAAACAAAGCTGTTGTAAGGCAGCGCTCTGAGTCTCTTTGCCTTGTGTTTTCTAGTTTTATACGCTGTCAAATTTGTTCAAATGAGCCAACTAGCCCAGCAAGACACCAGCCTTTTCTGATACCCACTTGAATGAAGGTAAATATATCTTGTAATAAACTTTTTCCCATAAATAAAATTTTTTCGTAAAGTTTTTTCTTTCCTTTCCATTGAAGTACCATCGGCTCTGCGTCCGCACGTACTGTTTGAGCCTACGCTAACAATAGGGTTGTGTTTTCATTTGGGGTCATCTTTAAACACGCAGCACGCCGCCTATTATTCTTGGTTATTGCGAACATTTAACAGATGTGCTCCGACCCCAAGCTTATGCGAAAAATTGCGGCGCTCTTAAGCTTTGCCTTCAAGAGTCGAACGCGCTAGCAATATTCTGTTCCTAGTGCATACTTCTAAGACTTAGTGTATCAAATGATTTCTAACTTGCTATGTACCCACTACGTATTCTTGACAACGCAGTAGCATGTGCGCCTTACATAGTGGGAGACAGGCATTGAACTCTGAAGTCTATATTATAATCCGACATTCTGACGCCCCATAGAAATGTACGCTTGTACCACGCATTATTAAGGCAATATTTCATGTTGTATTAGAAAGCATGTATACAGGACGCGTATGTTTTTCAAGCATGGAAGTAACTTTCACTGCGTTTTCCAGTTGGCGAACCAATTTTCCCAGTGTTCACAAGCAGACTGCATCGAGTATGCGTTTAATGCGTATGGCTCTGCAGCTAACAGACATTCATGAATAACTTCCGACCAGACTTTCACTAACTTCCAATCAAACTGGCACCCCATCATGATGAGGTGCTCATCCTTACCAGCCTTTTAAACGACAAAACCTCTTTTGTTTCTTTTTTGAACTAGATAAGCATATATGTATGTAAATGTTTCAATACTTGTACAGTAGCTATCATATTATTGTCGCTGAGTGATTTCATGACAACGTCAATGTTAGAATTTCAAATAAGCATAGTAACAAACGTCATGCAAGAAAAAAAGAGACATGGGTGTGTAGTAGAACACCGCCTGCCACGCAAATGACCCGGGTTTTATCTCCACTCACACCTACCCCATCCGTGTTCGAGCCCCACGGGCAGCATGGGCTTTTATAGACGATACTTTCTTAAGGGCCTTCGACTCAAAAATTTTGGTCTGTCTGTCAGTCTGTACATTTGTCTGTTTGTCCGCCCTTAGCGGTACCATAAACGGCACCAAAGTGGCCAAACAATGCAGCACCCACCAATATTGCTTAAGTTTTAGCGTTCATACTTGTGTGATTGTCAATTAAAAAGCAATTATTGCGCATCGCTGAGGCACCATAACAATACGTCAATGTTCCGTATGTGTGTCTCTTACTAGAAAAAGTATACATAAGTAATTGTAAGGACCGTAGCGTTTATCACGTTGCACTGATCAGGCAACGCTTGCACAAAAAGGCAAGTGTTTTCAACGCTTTTCTAAGACGACACGGTGCTGGCACCTACCGTAACCTTGCGTTCTGCACCTTATCACATCCCAGATGGGCGCGCAGGGCGTGCGCGCTTTGTTTTCGTAGATAACTGCCATATAGCGCCCATGTCTTTCGTGTGGCGTGACTTGATGTGCTCGTTCGCCTCCGATGCACGCTCGAGGCACTCTAACACAGCACCTCCACAATAAAATTCACGAATTTTCTTGCGCAGAACAGCAAATAACCGCTTTGATCACTCTCTCCAGACGCAAGAATATCGTATTTCGACTATACTTGCAGTGTAAATTGCAGATACGGGGCCAATGTCAATATTCATTTGCATTTTTCCCAACTTTTTAGTCACGCAAAGATGATGATTTTTCACACACAACCAACGACACCGACCCCGTCGGCGGAATTTCGGCGTAACGAGCTCTTTATTACTGTTGCAATAGAAATGACACAATCCATCCATCCATCCATCCATCCATCCATCCATCCATTCATCCATCTATCCATCCGTGTATCCGTTCATCCGTCCATCCGCCCGTCCGTCCGTCCACCCACCTACCTACCTACCTACCTACCTACCTACCTACCTACCTACCTACCTACCTACCTACCTACCTACCTACCTACCTACCTACCTACCTACCTACCTACCTACCTACCTACATACATACATACATACATACATACATACATACATACATACCTTCCTACGACATTTAGCTCACCTGGCCGTTTTTGATAATGGGATCTATACCAAACATTGGTAGGACATTCCATGACTGTATAACGAGGATAGATTACTAGTCATAATAATAAAATCGTCACACGTATGGTATTAACTACGTTTCTTGGTGTTGATGCTCTTGCGATAGTTTCTTTCACATAACATATTGCAAAACTGGTATGGTATGGCACGACTGCTTGGCGAACGTAAGCGACAGGCTATAACGTGGAAATCATCACAAGCATGTCAGGTGTGACAAGACTACACGCTACGCTCATAGGGCACTCACGGTCGTTTGGCTAGCTTCTCATACAGCGAAATCAGTATTACGTGATACGAATAGACAACGAAGGTAAATGACAGACCAAACAGGATAATTGTGACACATGTGTCATATAAAACATGACTACAGGCCACGCTCAAAGCGCGCTCACAGCTGCTTCGCTAGCTACACATATACTAAGTTTGCTATGAATGACGAAGGTATAAGACTGGTGCAAACGTGACGTGAATGGGGGATTTACACAAGTGCCAGGCGCAAACATTCATGATAATGATGGCATTGAAGTCATGTACGGCGTAATATACATGGTTACAATTGCTGGTGCTGGTATAGCAAGCGTCAGTGGTGCCATCGCTACGCGACTATAAACAACTTGCTTGCTTCTCATCTGGAAACATGAGTGCACATAACATTTCTATTTGTGTTTACTTTGTACTATGTTCGTCCACCTCGTGACGTTGTGTGTATTTTGAAGTGACACATCAACCTTTCCCATTCATGCTTCGCATATCATCGATTTGCACTCTTCGTAGGATCGCCCCGCCGCGGTGGTCTAGTGGCTAAGGTACTCGGCTGCTGACCCGCAGGGCGCGGGTTCGAATCCCGGCTGCGGCGGCTGCATTTCCGATGGAGGCGGAAATGTTGTAGGCCCGTGTGCTCAGATTTGGGTGCACGTTAAAGAACCCCAGGTGGTCTAAATTTCCGGAGCCCTCCACTACGGCGTCTCTCATAATCATATAGTGGTTTTGGGACGTTAAACCCCACATATCAATCAATCAATCAACTCTTCGTAGGATCTGCCAATCTTTTCTTTCATCTTGATCACCAAAGTGCGTAATTAAACACTATCGCGACTTTGCCCACTGCAACCCTAAAGTTCTCTTGGTTTCTGAACCATTTAGTATCTTTGCGGACCACTTTCAGCGAAATGGCTTGTCCAACTGGTTTGATAACACGGCGTTACACAATTTCAAGTTTCTCACTTAATTTTAACAGAAATGCGGCGTTAAGGAGTGTTATCCGGCAATTTGTAATGTTAGTTTGAAATATTGGAATACTTATACTGTCGTAAAGTCTTAAGTAAACACGTGATAGAAAGAAAACTATCTTTGACTACGGAGGAAGAGGAGCACAAGAAAACAAAAAAGGCAGTGAGTTTAACCTTGCACAAGCCTTGTTTCCTACAGTACGCTGGGGGAATGGGAAGGGGAGTTTAAGGATGAGAGAGAGAGAAGAAGAAAGAGAAGAGAAACAGACAAAAAAAGGATTGTCTGTCAATGAGCTGACGCATAAGCAGCCTTGGCGCTACAGAAAAGTTAAAGGTGTTCATACAGGCCTCTAGCCCTTCAAAAGCACAAGACGGTTTTGACTACTTTTTGAGCCGTCGAAAGACAAGGAGGGTGCTCCAGTAGCACCTGCAGAGAGATTGGCAATCGTACAATTGTCGCAATGCGTCAGAAGCTTCTTTTTTTTCAGTGGCAAATCAAGGGAATGGCATAGCAGATGGTCGATGTTTTCTTCGGTGCCGCAGACATCGCATTCCGCATAGTCTGTCAATCAAATGAGGGTTTATATGCTTTTGTGAAGGCAAACCCTAACCAAAAGCGATAAAGAAGCGAAGCTTCACGGTGACGAAATCCAGATGGTCGCCCAAAGTTCCAGTCGAGGGTTTATTTGGAAGAGTCTTGTATGTCTTATGCTTGGGGTGTTCCACTCCAGCAGACACAAACTACGTGCCAGGTGACAAAGTTGCTTTGCAGCGTCTGTCCTTGACAAAGGAATCCGAAGGGTGTTCTTTTTGGTGGGATGTGCGAGCCACGCTGTCTGCTGGGTCATTGCCACTGATCCCACAATGACCAGGTTGCCACTGAGAATTTACTTCATGGCCTGTTTCTGTGACGTGGTGAAGAAGCTTGACAACCTCGTATGTTAACTGTTCGTGGCGACCTCGTCAAAGGAATGACTGCATGCTCTGTAAAACTGGTTTCGAGTCGCCAAACACAGCCAATTTACTTGGTCTGTGAGATTTGATGTACTCTAGGGCACCGCACAAAGCCGCAAGTTCTGCCTCCTTAGACGCAGTGACGTGTGCCAGCTTGATTCACAGAATGATTTCTCTAGCTGGAATCACAACCGCACTGCCAGACCCAGACGCTGTGGTTAAATCATCGGTGTACGTGTGCATGTAGAAAGTGCACATTTTGTGCAAGAGGCGCAAGCTCAATTGTTTTAGGGCTGACGAAGGCAAATTTAATATTTGCTGTATTTATAGAATGGAATGACGTACATGCGTAAGTGTCAGGCACCACGGAAGATACGCCAATTGCTCCACATGCGTAAAACCTGACGTAAACGATACACGATGCGCACAGACAATGCACTAAATTTTGTGATTGTCCTCTTAGTAGCGAGGGTTTTCAAGTGGTGAGATTGATTCTTTGCATGTTGCTTGAGATACGTACGCATCGTTTCAATGGTGATGTGTGTCATGTTTGAGCATTCCTGTGAAATGGCAATGGTTTAAGCCGTCGATGGACAGCCTGGTCAACCAAGACATATCCTAAGAGCATGGTCTTGATATTTCGGAGTATGCGCACATTAGTTTTGCACGTTTTAGATATAACAGGTAGGCTGTACAACAGGAATCTAATAACTAATGCCTTGTACAGCTGTAACAGAGACTCGACGGACACTATCCACTTTTTACGGCAAGAAACCTGAACAAGTGACAAATGACGGTCAGTCACTTTTTCCCGTAGTTGACGTGTGGGGTGCAAGACAGGTTTCGGTCAAATATGACTCCCAAGAACCTGTGACACCGGCTGCATGACACCGATTACCCGTTAATTGATACGCCGTAAGTGGACATTGCCTTTTTGGTGAAATCCACGACTGCACACTTTCCCCTTGTGATTTCGAGCCCTTGTTTACGTGGGTGCTTTGATGTCACTGATGCTGCCTTGTGAAGTCGAGCGCGAAGTTGATGTTGAGTCACACGAGATGAACACACAGAGACGTCATCAGCATAAATATAAAGTCGTACACTGCTTGCTGGCTTGCCAACTATTCCAATGAGTGTTAGGTTCAACAGCGTCGGGCTTAGCACTCCGCATCGCAGGACTCCTCGGCTACAGTAATAGTCGTATGTCGGGCAATTCTCTGTCGGCACGTGAAATGACCTAGTCTGTAGGTAGCTCTGAACCCACATATATATCTTGCCACCAAGTTCTACTCCTTCTAATGCGCAGAGAATAGCTTCGTGTGTGACATTGTTGTAAGCCCCTTTAACGTCAAGAAACAGAGCAGCGGATAATTGTGTGTAGACTTCTGGTGCTCTACAAATGCCACCAAGTCAACTACATTATTAACTGATGAGCGGCCTGGTCTGAACCCGGTATTGGCATCTGGATTTATTTCGTAGAAATCTAAGTATCATTCCAGACGTGTTAAAATCATTGTTTCCATAACTTTTCCCACACAGCTCTCGAGGCGATCCGGTAGTACGACGAAATGTCCAAAGTTGAGTGGCCGGCTTTGAGAAGTGGATTCATGTGACTTCACTTCAATTCCTGTGGAGCCATGCCAGTTTGCCAGGAGTCGTTGCATAGCAGCAAGAGTGCCTTCCGAGCTTGATCTCCTAGGTGACACAGAGCGTGGTAGGTGGTGCTCTGAGGTCCTGGCGCTGAAGAAAGTCTACACAAAGCAAGCGAAGCTTGTAGCTCTTCCATTAAAAAAGAACACTTCATTCGGAGATCACGTGAGAATACAGAACATTAGGGGGTCTTCGTCCCAGTTGAATTTGCTCCGCAGGCAATACTTCGGCACAAGAATTCTTCGACGTCAATCTCTTCGCAGCTTGAATGAAGTGCCAGACATTTAAAGGGGTAGCGCTGAGTAATGGTTGTACGAAGACTCCGGATATTTCTCAAGATTACTGACAGAAACTTTCTTGGATCCAAAGACTTGCAAAAGATACCCATGGTCAGCTATTTTCCTTGTACGTATGACTCTGTATTTTATTTTGTGTGCGCCTGGCCACTCTGAGATCAACAAATGACTTTGTGCGTCTATAACGTCGTTCTGCACGACGACAAAGCGTTCGAAGTTTCTCAAGTTCAATGTTCATATCACTGCAAGTTGAGCTCACCTGAAGTGAACGCGCGTTGGAGTGTAGGGCACTCTTCATTGCGTCCTCTAGGTAAAAGGCTGAGCAGCCAACATAGTCTTCCAAGATTAACTTGAATTTTTGCCAATCGGTACACTGGACGGCTCTGGAGGACTTGAAACTTGAAAAGCCGTCAATCTTCACGTATGTTGAGATGTGGTCACTGACCCTTCTTTTGATATCCGAAAACCAGTGCACTCTTCTGGCGAATCCTGAGATGAAAGTGAGGCACATGCATTTACTATAAGCCGATCCACGCAGATAAGTAGGTCTACCGTCATTGACGAAAATGAGCTCATATTCAGAAGCGAAAGACACTGACTGTCTACCTCTAGTGTTGACCCTGGAGCTTCCCCATAAGTAGTAATGGGCAATGAAGTCGCCAGTTATCACATATGTCTGGAGAGTTGAATTCGAAATTCCGAGCAAACACTCGCGGTCTAGACGGCTTGATGGAAGTAAGTAGGCTCCGACCAATATGAATGCAGTCATTTTGCTTTTTTTACTGTTAGGCAAACGTACTGGTTTTCTTCGTCAGGGGGTACAGGGCGACGAACAAAAGTTAAGTCGTGCCGTATGAACACAACCACCTTGCTGCGCTCTCCGTGGGTAGAAGGCAAAAAGCAGTCATATCGACAGTCTGATGTGAGCTGACAAGTTCGGTTCACAAATCACTGTAATGGAGGACTGGTTCGTAATTATATTTCGCCGGAAGTCAGATATATGCGCTCTAAGCCCTTTGGCATCCCACTGAAGGAGAGATATGTTCTTGACCACTTGTAGAAAGGACAACATGCCGCGGGTCATAGTTTTACCTCAGAGCTGCAAGCACAGGACTCAAAGTGTCCAGCACCTGCAGTGCGCTCTGCGCGGACAGGGTGTTCAAGTTGCATAGGAGCATGCGCATAGCACTCGTAAGGGTCTGCAACATGATAATGACCTGGCAATACTCAGTTGCATTTGCATCAGTGGTTCATGAGGACATCGAGGTTGGCGGGATTTGATGCACCTCTGAATCAGGTTATGTTCGTGGAAGGGAAGACCACACTTCACGAGGTAGGTGTGTTGATCTTGTTTTTGTTTTCGGTGTAGCCATCTTCGCAGAGCTTGATGATAGGTGACAAAATCTTTTTGCGGGTGATGGCGTGTCTCTATCGGCAGATGTCACGTTTCGTGATGATCATCAGTGGTGATGCCGACATCACCTGACAGTAGCAGCTGCTTCTCTGTGCGTTGAATTGTCACCCACTATGCGTTTCAGCAGCGCGTGCTGATTTCGCAATCACGGGCAATCTTTAGACGACGCTTTGTGAGTGCCGTGGCAGTTGGAGCATTAGAACGCAGTTCCATCGCATGTGTCTCTTGAGTCAGTTTAGGCACACCGCGGGCACACAACATTGCTAGTACACGCTCCTTTTACATGTCCCACCTTGAAACATCTGTATTATTGTAGGGGCTTCGGTATGTAATAAATGTGTAAATGGAGCTGGTGGTGAATGGGGCCAGCTTTGACGTGTGGTGGAAGACTGTCTTCCTCGAAAACAATCTTCTGGCAACGTCACTGACCGAGCCTTGCGATGTGCTTGTTGAGCATGTCATCTGTGGTTGGCGCTATTAAGATAGAAAAGTCGTCAGCGGCACTGGAATTGTCTACGTCCTAATTGACGCCAACACTGCCCTTAGAGTTAGGGGGATCACTGATTTAACTGTGAGTCTGTCTGTTTCCGTGATGTTCTGTAGGTTTTGCAGCACCCTACAGTGAATATCTCATTTAGAACGAGACCTTCATGACATTTAGAGAAGACTTTCCTGTTAAGCCGCCATAGTTTGGCTAAAAGATCCACAGCTATGAAGAGTATTGTGTGCGGACGACGCTGCAGGGTAGCCTGCACGGTGGATAAACTCGCCGTCGAAGATGTTCGTAGCAGTCTTTTTGTTGCACTGGGGCTCTTGACGACTGTGTAATCGTCATCCAATGACTTGAAGTCGTCCGATTAGAACTCCGTTGCCTCAATGTCTGTGCCGCTTGAGGTGGTCCCACGTTTCCTAGCCACTGCCGGATGTAGCGGTTGTCCACGTCGAACATCTTTAAAGGCTTCTTCATTCAGTCTCGCAAGGAGGAACAGTAGCTCCCAGAATTTGCGAAAAAAAATTGAAAATTGGGTACAAGCGTTCTATGAAAGAGACACTTCGTCGATCAAATAATGATGTTATGGCAAACCAACTCTATTGTTGTTGTGGTCATTTCTTGAGCTCTATTGATGACTGTGGTCGGCGCAAAAAGTGGACAGTTATTCCTGACAAACTTAGCTTACTAGAAGAAGAATAAATTTCCAAAGTCTGCATAGCCACTTAAACACACAGCACGTGTTTTACGACTTACGTAAAACGTTGCATAAACCAAAAGAAATTATTGTACTCAAGAGCGAAATTGACAGCATCCGAACACAACTGTAATGGTTACCGTGCACCTGCCAAGGTATTTTTAACCGAAACGAAACAGCAAAAGATAAATGTTACCTATGATTTTTCGAACATTTCAAGAAGCAACAGTAAGAACTTTTGGGAAGTTGTGTGTCTGAATGACGTCCCGAAGTCGCTAGTATTCATAGCGAAAAATAGAAATATTTTCACGTCAGACGCTAGGGCGTAATTCAGTAATTTATTTAGCTCTGAGTCTACGAATAAAGATCCACTGTCACCTAAACCATCTGTTGCTAATTTATCTTTCCACTTCCAAGATAATCCTATTACTTCACAAGGCATCGCAGCAGCCATTGATCGCTTTTCCGCAAATTCTGCAGCAGGTCCAGACAAGATAAGCCCGAAGCTGGTCAAGATAATGAAGCTAGAAATATGTGCTATGTTTAGTGACGTTTTCCAACAGTCTCTCGGCGCAGGCTGTGTACCCGACAATTGAAAAATAGCCCACGGAATTCAAATCTGGAGACCTCTTTAACCCAACCAACTGAAAGCCAATATCAGAAATAAAGTATCGGAAGCAAACTGCTTGAGCACATTACTTCATCCGCAATCATGAATTACTTAGAAAAAAACTTTTTTTGCCAACCAACATAGCTTTCTGCAAGGTCAACCTTGCGAAACACAATTGTTTGAGGTATCTATTGGCATTATATTTCTGTATAATATAAATGCCAGATCTTGCCGTTTTTGTTGATATTTAAACGCCTCTGAAAAAGTCCCTCATAGCTGATAGCAAAAAAAACTTACCATCCTTAACTTAAACCATCCCGTTGTTATTTGCATTTTCGAGTCCCAACACAGTGGTACCAATCAATATTAGGTAAGGACGAACACTCTTGTTAGCACACGTTAAACCATGTAGGCCCGTGTGCTCAGAATTGGGCGCGCGTTAAACAACCTCAGGTGGTCAAAATTTCCGGAGCCATCCACTACGGCGTCCCTTATAATCACATGGCGGTCTCGGGACTTTAAACTCCACTTATCAATCAGCACGCGTTAAATCATCAGTGTCTTGGAGATCTGTGCTGGCACCAGTTCTATTCCTAAATACATTAGTTATGTAGCTAATTTTATAATTTCTATGGTAAAGTTATTTGCTGACGACTTCATGATATATCGAAAGGTGACTAACAGTGAAGGTGATAATAATTTGCTCATTCATGACATTATATTAGGTAAATGGTGCCATGACTGGCAGATGCAAGTTGACGTGAACAAAACAAAGGACGTTTCATTGACTACAAAACTAAACCCAATAACTAATCACTGAATGTTGAATGATAAACCAGATGATAATGCATCCAGCTTTATGTATATAGGTGTTCATTTAAAGCGAGACTTCTCACAGAACACACACAATGACACTATCGCAAGCAGCGCATAAGACACTGGGATTCATGAGACGTAACCTATAAACTGTTAAATTACAATACTCTATACCGATCTAAGTTTCACCATGCTTCCCGAATGTGGAGGCCCCACCAAGCCTACCTCATATGTATAATATAGAGCTTCTTCGAAACAAAAGCACCCGTTTCATGAAAAAGAAATACTCCTGAAATACTAAGATAAATGAAATTAAAAAAAGTCTCTTAAATTGCCTTCTTTGCATTCCCGCAGAATGCTCCCACTTCTGTTTCTCATTGCCAATCTCTATCACAAATATTCGTGGTTGGGCCCTCTTAAAACTAGCCTATTGAATATTCGTCATCTGGACCACGAAGAAAATTAGAACCTTCAGATGCCCCTAAAACCTGTTAATATATGTACCATTAGTTCTTGCTGTTTATTTATTTATTTCATTTATTCACAGAGTTCCTGCAATGCCGTAGTGGCATAACTGCAGGGAGGTACACATACAAAGTTCAGCATGGCTGCTAACATTTCTGCAATAGTACATCATAAACACTCTGCAAAAAATTGCAACATTTAATAATTACTGCATGCAATAAAAAATATTTCAATGCAACACGGCACGTGGCAAACAGGTACGTGAATAGGCATGTCACAATGTCAAACCATGAAAAAAAAAGCGCTGTTGCCACTCAAGTTTACGATATTTCAGGAAGTTCATTTCAGTCTCTAATTGTTTTTAAAAAGGAGCAGTTGGTGAAATTTGTGGTATTGAATGCGTATTCTCGTATTTTATGTGTGCGTTCGCATCTTGTGAAACGATATGTTGGTGCTAGTAGGTAATCTGACTTATCAATGGCTGTTATAATATTGTATATAATATGCTCAGGTTTTAGTCAAACTTCCGTCTTTTATATTGTAGTTTTCCACCCTAATGTGGCTCTTTTCAGGTATATCATCAAATGGGTCATAATGTTTGCTGACGAAACGGGCTGCAATTATCTGAATCAACTGCCTGTTGATATTGCATGTATATATAACTACGAAGATTTTGATCACGAAACAAAGGTTAACAGTGCGGTATATTTGACTTCAAAAACTGCCTCAGATGTGCATGTGGTTAAAAAGTGCTTTATCTAGTCCACTGTATGACTTGATCACTCGTTTTCTGTTCAGAACAGAAATGTGCAGCCTCGTTTGTTCTTGTCTTACACTTCCTTTTCAAAGCAGTATTTTCTTATAAATACTTTTCTTTATATTTATTATATGATACAATAATATTTGTTGTTTTAAACCTTTTTACTTTGTTGATCATGCCAGTTATATGTATGCATGCTGCTACCGTCGCCCCCATGTATTGCTTAGAGTCTTTAGGGTACGCGAATAAATAAACAGGTCGAAAAGTGAATAAAATGGAGAAGGAAATGTTGACAGGGGTCACATTCTGCTATGTGGAAAATGAATTATTTCTTTACAGTATCACTAATACGCAAATGTTGGACGAAAAAGAAGCAGCAGGAGCAATGAGAAATATTTCCACGGGCACAAAGCGATACTCACTTCTGCTTTCACCACAACCAAATCTAAGCAAGTGATTTGCTGCGTGTCAGTGTGGGAGCATACGACGTGCCATCTATAAAAAAACTTACGTTTTCTTAACCAGATCAATGACTACATTTCTATGCTTGTGCGTTACTACTTAAAATATCAATGATGAAGTCAGCATGTGTGAGGATTTTTTGCTAAGTTATTTTTTGTAGTGAAGGATATTTTCATTATTGGGCGCCTCTCAAACAGCATTTGATCTTCTGCTGGCTTGAATGTCACAGAACATAATTGCTATAGCGCCCCCTCACTAAGTCAACAAAGTAAAAATGCTAAATTCCTCTGACCTCTTTTACCTGAATATGGGCGTGCGCACAGACACAGGCACTATAGAAGTAAAATGCACACAAAAAGCGCCACTCTCAGGTAAAGTTTATTCGATAGAAATGTCGGTACATATATATCACTTCTGTCACATGACCTGGCTGGTGAAACAGCAAAAGAACACAAAAAGGAGCTATAAAACACGTGCCTCCAATCAGATCCTCGTAATGCTGACGAGGTATGAAAATTCATGTTCTGTTAACGTGATGGAGTGTGCACTTACGCATTTCTTCCCAGTTCTCCTAACGATTAAACATACATAGAACTCAGCCCGCCGACCGTGTCTTAGCGTTTCATACGAACATTTACTCCAGTAAACACTGCAGCGAGTTTGCCGTCAAATCGTTCTTCCAGCACTCGCGGAGATGCCCGTTTCAACTGGGTCAACACCGTGCGCACCACTGCTGCTTCGCATCTCATTAGGGTTCCCTTCGGCAAGAAGATACATAATCTTTGTTCGAAGAAGACAAAGCTAATAAAATCGTGCTATGTGGCATGACCAAATACATTATAAGGTATCTAAATACTTACCTGACTTTCGTTGTGTGTGGAAATTGTTTGAGGGTTGCACGTACGTGTGCGTCAAACAAAACGACCTGCTTTGTGCACCGCTTTCATTACTTTGTTGCACTTGTTAAAATTACGGTACTAGAACAGTACTTGCATCAGAATAGCGTATAAAGCAGTCTTTTTTCTCCTCTGAGAACCATAATACTGTCGTAGTACAATGCGAACAAAGCACAAGCACGCCTTGAGGCAGCGAAAGCAGCGTGTTCTCAACAGCAGAGCCGCGAGATTGTATACTTTGTTCTAGAGTCAAGCCAGAGGCCCACTACCTGGAGTCCGCTAAATCTCCACATCATCGTTGTCGTTCACAGGCAGACACAGGTCATTTGCCTCCCTCTCAAAGAGCATCGACACAATGTGAAGTCAATAATCGAGTTTTTTTTAAAGAAAAGTCTCACGCAATCACTCGCTGACGTAAGGCTTCATGCGCACTACGTGAACGAGTTCAGGATGGTGCTGGCGATGCTTGGTACTACACGAACTGTCGGGAACAACTTTGTAAGTAACCTCACTTAGTGGTCCCAGCACTCGGTATGGCCCAAAGGGTCTTCTTAAAAGCTTTTCGCAAAGTCCTCGTTTCCGTACGGGTGTCCAAACCGATACTTTGTTACCAGTTTTATAGACGACTGTTCAGCGGTGAGCATTGCAGAGGCCTGCATTGTACTGTTGCTGCTGGCGGATCCATAAACGTGCAAGTTGCCTAGCTTCTTCCGCGCGTTCCGTAAACGTGTTGGCGTACTGGTCGATGTCGTCACCTTCGTGTGGTAGCATCGCATTTAACATAGTTCGTACTTCTCGTCCATGAACGAGGCTGAACGGGGCCAGGCGGGTTGTTTCTTTCTTGGCCGTGTTGTACGCAAACGTTATGTATGGCAAGATTTCTTCCAAATTTTCGTGTTCAACGTCTACGTACATCGAAAGCATGTCTTCAATGGTTTTGTTTAGGCGCTTTGTCGGCCTGCTTGTTTGTGGGTGGTAGGCGCTGGTCTTACGATGCGCTCTTCCACTCAGCATGAGGACGTGATTCAAAAGAGCTGCCATGAATGCGGCTCCTCTGTCTGTGGTCACGACGTTTATTGGACCATGCCTCAGTACAATACTCTCCATGAAAAATCTTGCCACCTGCACTGCTGTACCTCTCTGGATAGCCTTTTTCTCGGCATAACGAGTCAGATAATTCGTCGCGACAATAACCCAGCGGTTCCCTGCAGTAGAAGTAGGTAGTGGTTCCAAAATGTCCATGCCGATCTTGTAGAATGGAGCTGTTGGGACCTGTACGGGTTGCAGGAGGCCAGCTGGTTTAGTCGGTGGTGACTTGCGTTGCTGGCAGTCGAGACAGGTAGAGACGTGGTGCTTCACGGCTGTGGTTAGTCTCGGCCAGTAACACCTTTGCTGTATTCTGGCCAACGTTCTCGTGTATCCCAAATGGCCAGAGCTCACCTCGTTGTGGTATGCTTTGAGTACTTCGGTACGAATGGCTGCTGGGATGACGAGCAGATAGGCGGATCCCGTCGGCAAAAAGTTTCTTTTGTAGAGTACTTCGTCCCGTGAACAAAACGATGACAACACTCTTGCGAAAACTCTTTGCGCCTCTGAGATCTGCCATCCAAGTAGTTAATTAGGCCAAGCAACTCAGCGTCGTCACGTTGTTGCTGAGCTATGGCGATAGTGTCGAGGACACGGAGGAATGCCGTTTCTTCCTCTTCAGGTAGGGTTGCCGACTCAATGGGTGAACTGGACAGACAGTCAGCTTCCATATGTCACTTGCCTGACTTATGTACGACTACCATATGTAATTCTTGCAGCCTGAGACTCCAACGCGCTAATCGCCCGGTAGGGTCTTTTAGACTCATTAACCAGCACAGTGAGTGGCGGTCGCTAATTACTTTGAAGGGGCGGCCATATAAATACGGGCAAAATTTTAAAACCGCCCATACCCTGATGAGACATTCCTTTCAGTTGTGGAGTAATTAGCCTCAGCGCGTGTTAACCTTCTGCTTGCGGGTTTTGTGCCCTATCGCTGCTTCACAAGCACAGCTGCCAGACCAATATTGCTAGCGTCTGTGTGAAGCATCGTCGGGGCTTCTTCGTCGAAGTGGGCAAGCACCGGGGGCGCTTGAAGACGTTGACGCAGGTCATTAAAGGCAGCCTCCTGTTCTTCATTCTACTCAAAAGCAGCGTCGTCTTTTGTGAGACGAGTTAGTGGCGACGCGATCCGGGTAAAGTCTGCGATAAACCAGCGGTAATAGACACAAAGGTCCAGGAAGCGTCTGACAGCCTTCTTAATGGAGGGTACTGGGAACTCTGCGACAGCGGCCATTTTTCAAGGATCGGGCCAGACGTCTGCGTTACTGACGACGTCACCGAGAAACTGAAGTTTGGGGAAACACAAATAGCACTTTTCTGGTTTCAATGTTAGGCCTGAAGACCGTATGGCACGTAAAACAACTTCCAGCCTTTCGAGATGCTCGTCAAAAGTGGTTGAAAACACTACGACGTCATCCAAATAGACTAGGCACGACTTTCTCTTCAATCCCAAAAGTACCGTGTTCATAAGCCTTTGAAAAGTCGCGGGCGTGGAGCACAAACCGAATGGTTTATACGAATTTAAAATTCGTATAAACCATGTGGCGTTCCAAAAGCAGTCTTCTCTCGGTCTCTTGAATTTACATCGATCTGCCAGTATCCACTTCTCAAGTCCATGGAAGAAAAGTAGCGAGCGTGCCGAAGTCTGTCAAGAGAGTCATCAATACGTGGGAGTGGGTACACATGTTTTTTGGTAACCAGATTCAGCTTCCTGTAGTCCACGCAAAAATGCAGCGTGCTGTCCTTTTTCTTTACTAGCACTGCAGGTGATGCCCAGGGGCTCTTTGACGGTTGAATGACATCATCTTCAAGCATTTTCGCGACTTGTTGTTGTGTGGCTTCGCGTTCCTTTAAAGCTACACGATAATGGTTCTGGTGAATAGGTCTCGTCGTGTCCTGGGTGATTATTCGATGATTTGTAAAAGGTGTTCGACCAACTCGTGAGGTCGATGAAAAGCAGTCGCGAAATTCGGCTAGCAGCTGAAGAAGTCTCAGTCGGTCATTCTTCGACAGAGTGGGGCCAACGCCGAGAACGGGTTCTGGATCTTGATTGGGCGCTTCGTCTAATACCGATAAACATAAACTGCTTCGCATTGCTACAATATTGTCGTACGAAGCGATAGCTGTGCCTTTTGAAAGGTGCCGGCGCTCAGTACTGAAGTTAGTCAAAAGTAAATTTGTGCGCCCACCAGTGAGACGGATGGTACCTCGTGCGACCGATATGCCATGGCTAAATAGCAGCGAGCATATTTGGTCGGCAAGGCCTTCGCCATCAAACGCTTTGTGCCCTTCCACCGAAACAAGAGTGCATGACCGCGGCGGAACGACCACATCATCATTATACATAAAGTGTTACGTATGGCGTCTGAACAGTCAACTAAACCAGGGCTGTTGCGGAACGTAATTGAATGGTCTAGGATGTTGATGACGGCACCATATTCTCTTAAAAAGTCCATCCCTATGATCAGGTCCTTGCAACGTGAGGTGAGGATGACAAACGTCGCCATGAAAGAAGAGCCGCCGATGCCGAGTCTTGCTGTACACCTTCCGACAGGCATCAACAGCTGGCCGCCTGCTGTCCTCAGGTGAGGTCCCGTCCACGTAGTCTTCACTTTTTTGAGGCGCACGGCAAGGTTTTCACTTATGATAGAAAAGTTGGCACCGGTGTCAACTAAGGCTATTACTTGCTGTCCGTCTACAAAAACGGCAAGATCTGTGGTCACAGTTTCGTCAACGTTACAACTAGTCGGCTTTACGGCGTCCTGTGGTAAGAGTAACGGGGCCTTTTTTTGTCGCCTTGGCAGCCTGCAACCTCACCCCCGGAGGTCGCCGCCTTCAGTTTCCCCGGCGTGGACTTGGTGACCTCTTTCCGCTGGCGTTGGCTGTAGTGCGGTGGCGCGACGAAGGAGAATATGCCGCAGACGGAGAGCGTAGTCGACGTCCCAAACCTGGCTGGTAATTAGGCTCACTGTCGTCATTGTTGGCACGGCGGTTGCCAAAATTAAACCGAGACAAGGAAGGTCAAGGAATCAGCCAGACAAGGAATCAGCGTCCCGGCGTGGTGGGTAGTCGCCGTTGGGGCGTCGATCGTCAGACCATTGCCGAAGAGGTCAAAACGTATCGACGCGGTGCCAGCAATGACGGGAAATGTGGCCCACGCCTCCGCAGGTAAAACAAAGCGGAGGCCTATCTAAGGTGCGCCAGACGTCTGTTTTTTGAAGCTGTGGACACCGCAACGGCTCGTAATGTTGCAAATGCCATGTCTCATTGGGAGACGGCTCTTCGTACGGCAGCATTTCGTACGGTGGCACGACGGCAGGGCGCTGTGGTATCTATTCTTGTGGTGGCGACCAAGGAACGGCTGCCGATAGCTGGCGGTACGACAGTGGAACGGGCGGCAGGTGGCGAAGCGCGGCTGCGTAGCTTATATGTTGCTCATCGCGAGTAGAATCAGTTGTTGATAACGCTTGGCGTATTTCCTCGCGAACGACTTCAGCGACAGACGCCGGGTGGTTCCATGATCAGAGTCCGCAGCTTCAGCAGCTCTGCGCGAACAATCTCTCGTATTAAATCGCGTAACGAGCTTTGATTATCAGATGTCGTAGCAGCGAGTTGAATGTGGGTGCTGCTGGACAAGCGATCGTATTGTCGGCATCGTAGTTGAAGCGCCCGCTCGATAGCCGTAGCTTCTTTGATGAAGTCTGTCACGGTGCTTGGTGGGTTCCGCAAAAGTCCGGCGAACAATTGCTCTTTAACACCACACATGAGGTAGCGTAACTATTTGTCGTCAGTCATGTGCGGGTCAGCTTTAAGGAAGAGACGGGCCACGTCCACAGCGAACATTGCGATCGTTTCATTGGGTTTCTGAACCCGTTGCTAGAGTAAATGTTGCGCACGTTCGCGCCGGTCGACATTGGTCAATGTGTCAATCATCCCTCTTTTAAAGTCACTCCATGTTGACAATCTGTCTTCTCTGTTCTCGTACCAAGTACGGGCACTGTCGTCGAGATGGAAATAGGCGTGGGAAAGCCTTTGTTCAAGAGAACACTGCTTGGTGTTGGCGACACGTTCATAGTGATCAAGCCAGTCTTCGGCGTCTTCATGAGCTCCACCACCAAAGCGATCAGGCACCAGCGGTGAAAAAAAGGTTACCTGAGTTGGGGTTGGCAGACTACTGTCTCGTAGTAACTGTTGTGGACTGGCGGTGGCCATTGGTAGATGTGAGTGGTGCCTTGTAGAGTGTTCCTGCGAGGGGGTGAACTCTGGAGAGAGGCTTCGCAAGTGACGACTGAAGCGATGCATCAGAGTGTCGACAAGTGCTTCTGGGCTGAATGAACGGCTCCCCGTGGGAGTGTGGAGCATCAGGTGGGGTCGCGGGCCAGCACCTCTGCCAGTGTCGCAGTACAACGCGAACAAAGAATAAGTATGCCTTGAGGCAGCGAAAACAGCGTGTTTTCAACGGCTGAGCCTTTGTTTGATTGTTTGTTTCTTTGTTTGTTTGTAGCCTCTAATACATGGCTCGTACCCATCCTGGGGGATCGGTCAAGAGAACATATAGTCTCATATGGATGATAACTGCATTATTGCTTACAATGAAAAAAAAGGGGGGGAGGGTTGAATAGTGAAGAGAGTACATTAAAAAAAGAAAGAAACCAAAGATTTATATTATAGTGAGAAAAAAGAATCAACAATAAAGTAGACACTTATAGCTGTACCTTGATTTTGAGAGCTGACAAGACAGCTGGTTTTGCCAAACCCGATTAATTTGGTGTGTCACGGATTTATCAAGATTGGAAAATTACTTTTCGACCCGGTTTTTTTTTTCGAGTTCCTGTTAACGTGGGCTTTACGTTGAAAAACGTTTAGAGTCTTGAATAAAATTACACACTGCATCGAATGCATCTCTGTGGCAATTTTCCAAAACAGAGGCACCAAAATTAGGAACATATTTTGTGGTTAAATTTAAACCTAGCTTCGCAAATGAAATATCTAAAAGTCGTTTCCTAACTAATGCATAGTTCCGACATGAGCCAAAATAATGTTCAACAGTTTCTGATTTTTCGCAAAACGGACAAAGGGGGGAAAGTGTCAGACCAGATCTGTGTGAATAAAAATTCAATGGGGGGAAGCGGCTCCGGAATCGAATCTAGAGATTATAATTTCAAGTTTTTTTGACGGACTCCACTGGGCTTTCCATGGAAATTTGAGGGGCTGATAATCTGTCTATTGTGTGATATTTTCTAACCTATCTGTAAAAATAGCGAATTTTCTATATCTAACCCCTGATAAGTATTCTAGATCGGGAAGTACTGAAAAACTGAACAATCGAGTGATGCTCGTGCCAAAGCATCTGCCAATTAATTTAATTGTAATCGCCCCGCCACGGTGGTCTAGTGGCTAAGGTACTCGGCTGCTGACCCGCACGTCGCGGGATCGAATCCTGGCTGCGGCGGCTGCATTTCCGATGGAGGCGGAAATGTTGTAGGCCCGTGTACTCAGATTTGGGTGCACGTTAAAGAACCCCAGGTGGTCGAAATTTTCGAAGCCCTCCACTACGGCGTCTCTCATAATCATATGGCGGTTTCGGGACGTTAAACCCCACATATCAATCAATCAATCAATCATTTAATTGTAATCCGCAGTGACCTGGGACCTACACTAATTTGAGGAGTTTAAAATGCGGTGGTGCTAATGTGTGGAGCGCTGCTAGGGCACGAGATTGTTCTGAGGTTGTCGGAGATGCACACACCGAAAGTGAGTCTGTTAGGATGATTGCACTGGTCTCGGTCGTAAAAATTTTACGAAGAGCTAAAATATTAGCTACTAGCTCGGCTTCAAATATAGCTGTGAAATCTGGAAGCCTTACTGAAAAAGACCAGCCGAGGAAATCAGACGCAATTCCAGCGCCTGCCTTTTCATTGTTGACAGAAGCATCTCTAGCTATTACATTTTTTTGTTTCTGCATGTACCAAGTAATCATTTAATGTAGTGGTCAAAATTCTAAAAGACTGAAACTTGGCTTGTGGGGGGAATATTTCATCGTACTCTATTCTAATGTTGAGGGTTGAGGAATTAGTTTCAATTACTGTGCTAATGTCTACATTTATGCAATCCAGTTTCTTTTTAACAAAACTTATCTGAGGGGTATGAAATCGAAGCCAATGTGCAAGAAAGAAAAAGTCAGAGTCGCTGATAATTGCGTACTCTGATCTTCGCGCCAGTGAACTGTAGAACTTTAAGAAGGTTTGAATCATTAGAATGGGGAATCGACAAAGGAGTGTTGGCAATCGCGCTTCTTGAGCCTTTTGTTTTGTTTTGTTTTGTTTCCCTGGGAGGCTGGCTCATACCCACTCAGGGGGATTGGCCAAGAAAGTGTAGTGCAGTTTTTCTGTAATCATTATAACAATGTTTAATGAATTGGTATTATAATGAGATTAATGTAAAAATAAAAACAACATAAAAAGAGCAAACGAAAAAAAAACCAAGTTGAGCAATTTTGAGATTTGAGGTGTTATGATTAGCACTCAGCTGCGTTTACTTCACTCTGCCCTGGGGAGTAATAAATAATTTTTTTATTGAAGATCACAATGGTATACGCTTGGTTGCCTGAATATAATTGCAAACGGCATTGAAAGCATCCCTGTTGCAATGTCCCAAAGCTGAGGCGCCAAAGCTTAGCGCCGTTTCCGCCGTTAATCTAAGGCCTATTTTCCGAAATGGCATAACTAGTAACCTTTTTCTAAGTATCTCGTAGCGGCGACAATACAAAAAATAATGATCTAGTGATTCCATTTCTCCGCAGAATGCGCAGAGGGGTGATGTTGTCTGACCAGCTCTGTGTAGATACAGGTTTAGAGGGGGGACACGACATCGAAATTTAGTAATTAAGACTTCGAGCTTTCTGGACTGACTCCAGTGGTGTTGCCATGGAAACATGAGGTGGTTATAGTCTGTCCATGTAATTACTTTTTCTATCGTATCAGTGGAGATTGCTGATTTTCAATATCTTATTGCCGTGATATATTCAACATCTGGCAGTATGGACAAAACTGGCCTATCAAGTGCGGCTCGTGCTAAGGAATCGGCCAATTCATTTAATCTTAATCCACAGTGTCCCGGAACCCATAGTAATCTCAGGAGTCTCAATTGCGGGGGTACTAATGTTTTGAATGTGCTTAGGATTCGAGAGTTCTCTGAAGCCGTCAGAGCTGCACAAACTGAAAGAGAATCCGTCATTATTACTGCGTTGTTTTGATTTGATGGAAGTTTTCGAAGAGCTAAAATAATCGCCAAGAGCTCCGCTTCAAAAACTGGAGTAAAATCCGCAAGATTGTCTTCTTTGTTCTCTAGTCAAGCCAAAGGCCCACTGCCTGGTGTCTGCTAAAGCCCCACATCATCGTTGTCGTTCACACGCAGGTACGTGTCAATATATTATTCGCTTTTTTAAAGTTTTTTTGTAATGCCTAGAGTTTGAAAATAAACAAAAGGTCTAATTTGAAAACAGAGTTTTAAACTCGTATTATTTTGTGTAGAAATTATTTCTATTTAAGCTGGTAATATTATCGCAATAAAAACGTCACTGCTTGGTTTCATTCTTGAGCTGTGGAGAGCAGTGACGTTTCCCATGTATTCTATGTGATACTGATATGGTTGTATATAACTATGATAAATTTCTTGGCAAATATTCAGCACATGTGTAGAAACGTATGGCAAAAATATTTTAGGGAATGCACTCCATGTCTCACAAAGCCATTATGACTGCGCAGTGTAATGTAAAAGCTCATACTATATATGAATTTTTATATAGTGACACATGTGCTCAAGCATTAGCATGTGTGACAGTGTAAGTTATTCAAGTGGTATGCATGAGTCACCAATATGAAAAAGATTGAGCACCAGTGTTTCTTGTGGGCAAAAGCAGTTCATATGCATACTGTCAGGCATCAGCCTATGTCATTCTCAGAATAGGCACTCGAACAAGTCTGAAAACGTTAGGTAGCTATCCTGTAATTGACGACGAACAAAACATATTTACTTTCTCTTATATCCTGACAAAACGAAATGAATTCCTCTCTGTGTCGATGCGATCAAGCTACGAATAGGGCACAGAAAACTGACGAAGGCTCGAATAGTGTGCTTTATGTGATAATGCTAAATTAGTGGATTATTATTGAGACAGTGAAAACAGCTACCGTGTGACTGAGCCTCAGTAAGCGAACGAGTTACTTCACGAAAAAATTAATCAGAGGATAAAACACTGGTATGCTGTTAAGAAACTCTACATGTTAGTTTATCAGTAAACAATAGTTATGGAGGACCTGATGTAGAGAATATTTGTGAAGTAAAGTGATACCACGAGCTCAAATTTTAGCTTGATGGTGCCCTGGCTATTCAGCTTTGGGAGATACACCAAAATGGCCTTTACTACTGACGTTTCACTACAGCTTTTTTGATCACACATGTAAGGCGGAAAAAGCTGGCGCAGCGTTTCTCTCCAATGGGAAGAGCACTTATTGCTCGCCGTTTCCAGTCGCTGGTAATACGGTAACCCTTCTAATCATTTTCTATGCCTTGGATGATTTATCAAATTAAGCGCGGCAAGCAACCGCCACAGCAGATGGGAGAAGAGCATTGCGCCACTGGTCACTGTCTTGTGTGCGAAATTATGCAAACAGTAACTGCACTCTCCATTGAAAAAGTTTGAAGCACAGGCATGCTAGAATCAGTTGTCTGTGTGGAACTACGCAGACACGTGACTGGCTCTAACTTTGACGGCAAGTATACCAGCATCCAGGAGTCACCTAAAAGTTCAGTACCCAAACTCAGTTAGTGTGAGTGACACGCAACAGTAATCATCTCACTTCTTTTCTCTTCATACATATCTAATTGCAAATGTGGTTTCGATGCAACTCGAGAAGCTTAATTTCAAGCAAAGCCAAATGATTATTTTGACCACGCTCTATATACTTGTGGCCAAATGTGGGCGCAGGTTACTCAGATGGGCACAGGAAACACCCATGGATGAAGAGACACAACTTTCTATACATATCGGCAGAGACACGGGACTACAATACACGACATATATATACATGCACATCAAGTGACTAGCGTGAACCTGTTCCAGACTCGCACCACTGCAGTTATTCCAGGTGCTTGAGTCATGGAGTTGTCGAAGAGCGAAGCTCCAAGCTCTTGTGTGGCGTACCCCGAAGAAGGGGCGGGTTGCAAAGGTGCACGGAACCAAGCCGGTGGTGCAAGTCGGTCGTGGTTTCAGCGGGCCGGAAGGGGGTCACGTGGCCTGGGCGCGACGCCAGGAGGAAGAAGGGTTAGTTGCCTGCTCTGGGTCAGACTGGTACATGGCCTGACTCAGCTGATACATGCCAGAGAGAAACCCAGTGCAGCAGTGTCGGCGCCTGGTACCGCACCGGGGACGTTCACAGGAACAGTGCCACGAAAGGCGGCTTGAACGGTACCAGAAAAGAGCGGCACCTCGGACAGCGACGGGCCAGCGCCAGGAACCACGCCAGCCACTCGCCCAAGAATACCACTTGGCAACCGCAGCCGGAGACATGTGGGGCGATGCCCAGCCTAGTAGTCCATCGGAATTGTGGGAGCCGGGATGGGCCCCTGATCTGCAGCGTCGGATCGAGACGTCGGGACGTGGCCCGCTGCTCGACTACCCGATGCATTTTCTCTGCCCCTCGCCAAGAGATCTCCATCACTCGAGATCTTCGCTCGATCCCCCCACACACCATCGTCGTCTTATTCTCATCAGCTCTTTTGGTTGTGGTGAGTAGTTTCTTGCAACAATTATATTTGTAGCGTGAATATATGGCGTAAGCAGGAGCACCAGTGAAAGAGAATGAAGATGGTTCTTGCTTCTCGCGCTGCCTCTGTTTAACAGGTGGTTGGTTTTTACTTCTGACGTCTCTCTAATAAACATGTCACTGGTTCGCCGCTAAAGGCCTGCTATCAATTTGTTTATTGTTTCAGTTTGAGTTTATTGAACGTTTTCTATGCAGCAATGCGAATATATTACACAGGGAGGGGAGCAAAATGCTTCGATGTCAGCAGCTTGACCAGGCTTCTACCACTTTGTACTTGGCATCGCAGAAACCGCAGAGCACAGATATGAAAATAGTTGGACTTAGACTTTAACGCTTCAGACATTTATGAAATAATACAAAACAACACATTACATGACAGTTTCAAGATTACACAAAATTGAGCAAAGCACACACAAAAAAATAAAGCACTGAATTAGTGCTAATTTATTCATGAAAACAATACATATCTTGCTGAATGGCTGAAAAACACCACAAATAATAAAAAAAGGCGTGTAATATTAAGCATATAAAACACAAGTTCTGAAGTTGTGTACAATGGGAAAATCTTCTAAGCAAATTGTAAAGTGATTTACTCGTAAAAAAGAATGTACAAACAAGAAATAACCAAATAGAATGACAAGATTACACACATGAGCACTATTATAATGTGTTCTGTTTTATAAAGTGTATTTACCAAAACAATTATTAGAAAAAATATCCACATGGTGCCATTCTGGCTGACAAATATCTTAAGGTATTTTATAGGTATCTCGATGATACTTATGTTTTTATTTTCATACATGGTCAAAGACGCGGAAATACAGTGTTCAAGTCTTTTTAAATCATAGTTAGTTCGAAAAAATGGTGATCAGTAAGGGCTTTGCCTAACGCTGTATTGGAATTGAGTAGCTTTCCCAAGGTTACATAGCTTTAAAAACAAGCGTTGTTTCATGGCAAGCTTTGCCACATGGGACTCCCCCTGACATTTCTGCTGTTTGGTATCGTGAATTAGTACCGACCAGCCTAATTTCCGCTTTGAAGCTGTTCTAGTTAGTCTCCTGATAAAACTCATTATTCGCGTCGTAAATCGTGTCATTCAAATAACAGCATGTATTTTATGAAATAGGAATACCTCTTCCACGGAGGCAAAATTGCTCTTTTACACTAATGTCCCTCCAAAATTATTTTCATTATTATATAAGAGGTACTGAATCATCTGCTATGAACGCAGCATTTCTATAAGTAAATGTTCTTCGTTCAGCAAGCAGTGTGGCCAAATGCTTCCGCTATACACTTCAGCCAGTAGTGTACAGCGCAAACACTTGGTCACACTGCTTGCTATGCAACTAACTGAAAACCTACTAACATATTTGAAAAAACACAATAAAATTTATAAGAAGCTTTGACTGTGGGGCCAGTTGTTGCATCAGTTTGAAGATGTTGAGTTAATAAATTCCGAAGTTTCCATGTGCCTCGAGACTCGATGTTACGTTAAACATGCGGAGCAAACGTGACTCTGATGAGTTTTTTTTAATATGATAGTCTTTCTTGGGCACCTTCAACGCAAAAAGTTTGGTCTGTTTATCTATCTATCTGTGTGTACATTTTTTCTGGTTGCCTACTCTTAAAGGCACCGGGTACTTGAAACGGCCGACCCCATCCGCAGCGCCCACCAATGTTGCTCATGATTCAGCGTTAGTACTTGTGCAATTGTCAACTAAAAGCAAATTTTGCGCACGTCTGGGGCACTATAAAATTGCGTACATAATCTACTGGTGCGACTTTTACTAGAAACGGCATACATAAGCAATTTTAAGGACCATTGCTCTTAACACGCGGCGCTGACCATGCAACACTTGCACGAAAAGGCGAGTGTTTCCAACGCTTCCTTAAGACGAGACGGTGGTGGCACCTACCCATCGCCTTGCGTTGTACACCTTATCACCTATGAGACGAGTGCGCACGCCCGCCTCAGAGCCACGCGCTTCGTTTTCGTAGAAAACTGCCAGATGGGGCTCATGTCTCACGTGTGACGTGACTTGATGCGCTCGTTCGCCTCCGCTGCACGCCAAAGCCACTCTGACGCAGCCTGCAGGATACAATTCACCAATTGTCTTGCGCAGAACATCAAATAAATGTTTTGTTTACTCTCTCCACACGCAAGAATATCGTCTTTCGACGTCATTTGCAGATTAACATGCAGATATGGGGAATATTTTTTATTGAGCGAAACGCTACGAAATGACGCCAAATTTATATACGAATGATCTACTAATAGACATATGTTAATCCGGGCCTTGTTTACTGTTTCGTTAAGATTCCAATAGCAATATGGGTGTCAGACACATGAAGTGATAAGTTGATATCTAGCGCATGTAACAGCGAGGAAGAATGCCATGGACATTGCTAGATAAATGAGCTTTAGCGAATGGTGCCTCACTCAAATTGTCATTAGGCCGACGTGTCGGCTGCACGAGAAAAGTGCGTGTGCAGTGTTTATGAGATTGGATAGCCAGCATCACAACAATACTTGACATTTCATGAAAATAACATTGTAGTTCCAAAGCATGTCTGAGATCCGGTGTGGCTGTGTGGTAAAATACTTGATGGCCGCGCAGACTGCAAGGATTCCGTTTCATCTGAGACCACGATATTCATTCTATGTGTCCATTGGCTCAACGCACTTGACGCCAGCTTTTACGGTGAAGCATCTTATGGCTTACTTGATGAGCATCCATCACTCCCCACAAACGCTAAATCTAAATTAACATCTGCACAACAGAAATTGAAAGCATAGGTGTAAAGAACCAACGCATGAGTTATCAAATACACGACGACACAATACACGATCAGCCGCGTCATCTGTCAGTCCTCCCGTCTATTCATCTCTCAAACGCCGCACATCTGTCCCTCTGTCCGTGCATGAATTTGTCCACCTTTCTGTCCATCAGTGCGCTGATACGTCCTTCTGTTCTTCCTTAATACTCGTCAGCGACATCAACGTAGATGTTATGAACCTCACGACCCGTTGCTTCGCCCGCTCGTCGTCATTTCATTTGTGAAGATACTTTGAGAGTTCTTAATGGTCTCGAGTTAAATTGCTCAATGTTTTGTTCGCACCATTCCTTGGTTGATATACACTGTCATTTGTCGTTCGTACTTTTGCTCTTAACGACAGTTGATCTTAACCCGAAGTTACGACTGTATCGTAGGAGTACATATTTTTGCTTATAAAAATGAGTAGCTCTTCCTGCATGCCCGATTCATGCTTCATGAAGACTACGGTCTACTTTAAAGCTAGTTGTGAAATGTGACGTGGCTTTGTGGCAGTATTCTTAGTTGCCAAGCAGAATGCTGGTGTGCAATTCCTCTTGGCAACGTGACATTTTTTTTTACAGTCGGTGTTTTTTTCTTCTTTACCATCGGTTTTTCTTAACACTCTTGCACTAGCGTACCGATGTGTGTTTTCACCATTCCTTTGTAGATATGGATTGTCAATCACCTGTGGCACATACCCACATACCAGTTGCACATACCCGCCCGCGAGTTTGTGCCATTGGTGTATGAGTATGTGTTACAGGTAATAGATAGATAGATAGATAGATAGATAGATAGATAGATAGATAGATAGATAGATAGATAGATAGACAGATAGATAGACAGACAGATAGATAGATAGATAGATAGATAGATAGATAGATAGATAGATAGATAGATAGATAGATAGATAGATAGATAGATAGATAGATGATACCGAAAATGCTTGCCATACGTGAAGAAATGCTTCGCATTTAAAAACAAGCAGTATAAAAAAACCTCCTGGACAGTAAAAAAGACTCATAGCATAACCATGGAGTGAATGATGATTAGTGGAGCGAAGCATTCGTCAGTCCGTCCGTGCTTCAGTCCGCTCATTCGATATTTGTTCCATTCGTTCATGCGTCCATCCATGCGTCAGTCTGTGTGTCCGCCTATACGAGTGACCGTCTGTACGTCCGTCCGTACGAGTGTCTGTCTATGTGTGCGTCCGCTCATGTCTTCCTCCATCCGTCCGTCCATTTCTCTGTCTGTCTGTTCGTCAGTCTGTCGGTTCATTCGTTCATGCGTCTGTTCGTGCGGCCGTTCCGCTGTCTTCTCGTTCATCTATCCGTCCGCGCGTCCATTCCTCTGTCCGTTCATCAGTCCATGTGTCCATCTGTATGTCCGTCCATCTGTTCGTTTATCTGGTGAACACTATAAGTACAGTTATCTCACATCTTTTCAGCGCATATTGATCAATACAAGTGCCGCCATGCAGCGGACATTCTAAGGACCGCTTTTTCGGGTATGTGCCACTGGTTTGGTGGCTAGAGGGGGAGGTGACGCGAGCGCGGCGTGAAAAGCGATCCGCGGTTCCATGACACGTAGCGGCGGCGCTGCAGCTCGCATTATGATGCCTGTTCACCGCGGTGGCCGCGGCTTTCCATCTACTGTGTGCACGGTGCTCATTGCGTTATTAGCTGCTCGTTTTGGTATGAGACACGTTAGTACATCTCATTTTTCAGAACCACGCTGATGTGCGGCGAGTATGCGATACTTAGGTTTGGGTGCGTCTCTGTCGTGTTATAACACTTTATTTTATTGCACTTTCTTTTGACTGAAAGTGATCGCTTTTGGAAATCAGTAGCCTGTCGTCCTAATGTGCGATGTGCGACTGAAGTTCATAGCACCTGCATTTGCTAAAAATATAGCTGGGCTAATACTTAAAATGATACTGTTGGTGCTCATTTTGACACGACCACACTTTTATTTGCTACACGCAGACTTCAAGGATAAATTTGTACTTACGCACAACACTAATTTACAAGAACATATTTAAATATAGAAGCATATAGAAGCAGATATAAAATGGAAGCATAGAGAAGCAGATATTTTACCCGAGGAAAAAGAAACCCAGCTGTCGAGTTCATGGATAGAAGCTCGCATGAGTTTGCTCTGCGGAGTTTTGTCCATGTCGCGGGCATGGAGCTAACTCCAGCTGTGAATTTTCGTGATATTATCTTAGTCTTTATTTGCTGCTCCAGTCTCTCCGTCTTGCATTTTTATCATTATCTTTTATATGTAGATCATGCCATTTCAGTCTGAAATTCTATCGCGGATTTCTGCCACTGAATCGTGACACTGCACATTTTATACTTGAAACATCAATTTACTTTAGCGGTCTCATATGAGCGAAACGAGAGGTTTCATGTTTGTGCAGCTCTGCGCTAACCTGCATTGCCGGGTATTTTACAGAAGTCGGCAAGTGAAAGTACCTAATGTGTATAAGCGTGGTTGTCCTGGAATACGAGTGTGGAAGCAAAAAAAAAATGATAAGCATTCAGTCGTTCGCGCAATGCTTTGTTTATGATACTTTCTTATGAAATGATCAGAAGGAACAGAGGATTAGTATTTATTGTGTGAAGAAAGAACGAACTCACGCACTTATATGCATATGTACTCATTCAGACTGGAAGCAGTAGCAAGAAATATATGGCGGTTGATGCTGATATGCAGTCATATGTACTCATTCACATACATGTACTCAATCATATGTACACGCAATATGTACTCATTCAGACTGGAAGCAGTAGCAAGATATATATGGCGGTTGATGCTGATGTCACCTCACCGTGAAGCCAATTACTGATTCTGCGGTCATGTTTTTTTATTGATTTCACGCGCATGCCCCCCCCCCTCCGAAATTTCGCAGATTTTCGCTGGTGTTATTTTAATTGGTTGTGTCACCTGATCTTCCCATTCACCAGGTCTAATTCCTCACAGTTTCGTGGCTGGGTGGTGTGGTACTCTAACCACAACTACAAGCATGGGCCTCAAAAAAGAAAAAGCGAAAGAGTGATAGGTGAAAGCTTTATATCCTTAAAGTTTAAGGTAAAGTTCCTAATTATCCCTCTTTTGATGTTATTAGGGGAGCCAACTCTTCGAATATAAAAAGTCACAGTTACTCCGCAAGCCTGAATAATGAAAGCGAGTAAAGTAAATTGAAATATCAGGTTGGAAATGACAAGCTGCTGGATAATTTCAGCCAAATATTAGGAGAAAGGTAGGTCTCGAAATTATTCTCTATAAACGAAAAAAACTTACAACAACTTTGGAAGAGAACAACACTTCGATATAGGTAGCACCGCACTTGAAGTTGTAAAAAATGCTTCTACTTAGGACAGGTAGGACCACGTAGCCGAACCACGACATTGAAATACCTGGAAAAAAGATAATTGGGTTAAGTACAATCAGCAAGCATTCCTAAATTATGACTGTTAGATGGCCACTATACCTCAAGTGGAAGTCGTATGGCAGCTAAATCTTGTCGGTACTTACCGATGGAGCAGAAACCTGGACGACTACAAATAATTTTCAGGTTAAATTGTGGGTGACGCAGTTAGTGACGGAAAGGAGATGGATAGGTGTTACTTTTAGAGACAAGAAGAGAGCAGAATAGCTTCAGGCAGGAAACCGGGGTGGAAGATATCATAGTTTAAATCAAGAAGAAATGAACAAGGGCCGGGCAAATGTGCTTCTGCTGGTAATTGAGGGTAAATGATTGGAGTCCAGGTACAGTGTACTAGAAGGGGGAAGTGGAATGAACGAGGTGCAGCACCGCATCTCGGCTGATTCTCTGGTGGTTGACAGTAGCGGCGGCGTTGTAGTCCCTTGGTACTGAAGATCTCAGGAGCGTCTGCTTTGGAAGCGTGCGCGTTGTAGTTTGTGAAAGCGTGCAATTGCTCATTTTTAGCGCATTTAGTGAATTTCTGAGCCTTTATTAGTGTATGCACATCTGTTAAGCACCAGGGTGCATTGAGTGAATATGCAGGCACACCGAAATTGCGTCGAGCCATTCACTGTTTGAAGAGCCTGCCGACCCACAAAAAAGAAAAAAAATGTCACTCGGAATTTCCACGGATCCACCTAGCTTCTCACTCAAGCAGCGCTTTGAGCTGTGCTACACCAGAAGTGGCTACTGGCGAACTGCAAATACAGGAGAAGTATAAAAACCACGATTTAATCATAAGTTCATTTTGTCGGAAGTCTCTACGACATCCACAGCATGCTGTTCCTCATATGAGCCTACATGCTTTCATTGTTTAACGAGAAACCAGAGTCTAAGTAATTTCGTCAAAACATTTATATCGGTGACTACTCAGTTTTATTATGCCAGTTTTGCAGAAGATATTAATAATTGCTTTCGAAATTGCCATTACATATTGAACACTTCAAGAACAACACACAAACATATTAAAAAGTGCGAATCGTATATATAGTCTGTCTATAATTGTCCGTAAATTCATTGTAACCAGTTATCATTTTGTCTCTACAGCTTAAATTGTGCTGCTTTCAAAGTATGATACTAGCGTAAGGTCATTGCAAGCCCGCAAATATATATATATATATATATATATATATATATATATATATATATATATATATATATATATATATATAATTTTGGTCTGTCTGTCTCTCTGTACACTTGTCTGTTTGTCCACCCTAACGATACCTCAAACGGCATCAAATAGCCAACCCCATCCGCAGCACCAACCAACAATGCTCAAGGTTTAGCGTTCATAGTTATGCGATTGTCAATTAAAGAAGCAAATATTGCGCACATCTTAGGTGCCAGAACAACATGTCTATGTTTTGTATGTCTGCCTTTATACTAGAAGAGGCACAAACAAGTATACCTCTAAGAACTGTAGCGTTTAACGCGCTGCGCTGACAGTGCAACGCGATGCTCAAGAAGGCGTTTCCAACGCTTTGCTACAACAGCACGGTGGTTGCACCTGCCCGTCGCTTTGCATTCTACACCTTATCACCTCCGCGGTCACGCACGCCTTCGTTTTCGAAGATAACTGCCAGATGGCGCTCGTGTTAACATGCCTAGATGCACTTGTTCACCTCCGATACACGCTCGAGGCACTCCAACTAAGAGCCTTCAGAGTACCAACTAGCCCAAGCTGCCACACTTCTAAGTTACATTTCAGAATACCATTCACCAATTTTCTCGCGCAGAACGTAAAATAACACTTTGTTCACTCTCTCCAGACGCAAGACTATCGTCTTTCGACGACATTTACAGTGTAACATGAAGATTCGGGCCAATTTTTTCAACGGTTTTGACCGGTGGACCGGTCTTTGTCAGGGTTTGCGAATACGTTCGACGCTATGTGAACATGCCGCATCAACATGGTGGTGCAAGAAAGAAACGGTAGAGTGTGACAAATTAGTAATGTTTTACAGTGGTGACGTATGCTGTGCCAAACAATTCTCGTCTCATTAGCTAGAGCTAGCCAAAAAGAGAAGGGTGAGAAAGGTCCTGTCTAGAGTGGGGCATATGTCTTATGTTTTGGGCAAACCATAAGTAATAGATGCAGCAGCAGCCAAATAAACCAACCAAAAATTCAGAAGAGTACCAAAAAAGAATAAAAGAAAAAAGCAAAAAAGAGAAAAGAAGGAGAAAGCAGTGAGGCTTGCGCGACGCACTACTGAAGGTCATGGATGGACATTGTTAGTGAGCTTGGGTGACAGACAATTACTTGTAGCGAAAGGGGCGACTCCAGCAGGGAGAATCCCTGATGCGACAACTTCTGTGGTGATTTAAGAAAAAAAGGGGAAACAAGTGTTTCGCTTAGACCACACTGCACTGACATGTTCCATATGTGTGTGGGGGGGGGGGAAGATTTCGGGGCAAAGATGGTGGAAAGAAACAAGGCCGGTTGAAAAGTACATAATAAATTTTGGGCCAGAAGGCACATGTTGTTAACATGGCAGCGTGCACATATCCAACCCTTTTGTACTACTCCCCGAAGCGCTTGTAATTGAAACCGCATAGTACTAATTGGGTTCTCCCACTTACAAGTAACAAGGAAAACATAAGTAAACCGAATGGCAAAAAAACAGAAAGAAATGTGAGAATGGACAAAATATTAACAAGAGATAATGAAACCGGTGATAGTGTGTGAGAGTTATGTGCACAACTCTGGAAACTCAGGAAAATGCAAGCCGACAAAACAATAATACAAAAATAAAATAATATAATCATAAAATGTAAAAAAATACTAAAAAAGTCAATGAAAACAGCCGTAAAACAAAGAGGTATATAGGCGAACAGTACTTGAAAAAATGTTCGATTGGTTCATTCCCCCGGATAACTATGGGGCACATCCTTTGAGTCTGTCGAAAAACAAAATATTAATTATGCCAGACTCAATTCGTGTGCCATCTCACCTGCGCACGTCTTAAAGAACGATAGGTTTCCAATGTTTTCATTGATGCCATGCGTTAGTGTTTGGAATTTGTGAATGAAGTATGACTCCCATTGATCCCGTTCACGAGTTCCGCGGATGCCGGACTCGAGGAGGGTGATTCGTATTTTATCGAATGAGTGTTCTGGCAAATTCAGATGCTTGGCAAAAGGTAGATTCGGTGGTGTGTGGGCGTGGGCTTTGTGGTTTTTGAAACGTAGTCTGAACGCCGTACCAGTCTGACCAATATACTGCTGGCCACAGACCTCGCAATGCAGCATTTATACCATGTTCTGGCTGTCACAATTCTGCGAGTGTTTAATTTTGAATTTGAAACCTGAGGATGAAGCCTTGGCAACACAAGTGGTGGTCATGTGTTTGCAGACTTGGCAGCGTGGTTTCCCGCATGGCTTACAACCCTATTCACTGCTTTCATATTCGGTCGTCTTAGCTCTAACTATAGAATGTCTTTCATGTTTTTTATTCGCTGCGGTAGACCACTCGCGGTGGCTCTATCAAAATTGAGGATAGAAGTGCACGATGCTGTATAATGGTAAATGTTTTGAAAGGATGTTTGAGGTGCGGTAGTTTGGACGAGCATGTGACGACAAGTTTATTTTGCTTTTAGAATGGCGTGGTTTTGAGCCGGACAAAAATTTTGTTCCTATCTAAACTGCGCGCCCGGTTGATAGCATCATCGATAAATCTCTCTGGGAACTCTTTAGCCACAAAGGCCGTTTTAAGATCCTTGGCATGGCCTTCGAAATCTGGCACGTCTGAACGAATACAGCGGTATCGTTGTGCTTGCGAGTATGGGATGGCTGTCTCGCAGTGATGCGGACGGGTACTCTTAAAATGAAGAGTCTGATGGCGATCCGTTGGTTTTTTTGTATAAGTTCGTGCAAATATATTTCTCATTAATTTGAACAGTAACATCGAGAAAGTTTATAGTTTACTTGGAGTAGGTGTGTGTAAAAGAGATCGATAAGTGAGTTGAATCAAAGTCACCAATGAATGAGAGCAGACTTTCCTCTCCATGAAGCCAAATAATGAATATATCTTCCAAGGGTCACGCAGACGAAGCGGCCACTCAAACGGACCTTTCTGCGCTGGTGTGGGAATGGGACGATCGGCTCACTAAGTTTAATGACATAATTCAACACGATCGACTGCAAAGGCGGGAGTGCCCTCCGCCTCACTCCAAGCTAAATCGGGCCCAGTCCGTTCAGTGGCGACAGCTACAACCACGCACATACACGAACCCTGTCATCATGCACCACATATATCCTGACGTCTATAGTTATAATCTATGCCAGTACTGTACCGACAGAGCCACTCTTGGCCATATCCTATAGAAATGTTCAGCATTATTCAGAAATTATGGGGTCGCGGCCTCCAATGAAGACCTTCGGGCGCTTTGGCGGACTGTGCTGCTCAGTTCGGGCCTGGACAAACAACTTTGGGCGATCCAGCAGGCCAAGGAAGCTGCCGGGAGACATGGTCTCTCCGTTGGCCCCTAGGTGGGAACCCATCCCAGCAATCTACCGGAAATTAATAGTCTCTCTCTCTCTCTTTTGTACACGAGAAGCTTCAATGTCCTGGCTGACCAGGACATTGAATATGAGAATATGAGTATATGGCAGGACCGGTATCTTGCGTGGCAACGCCGGCGTGACGCGAGTAAATGAGCACTGGCGAGCACGCGCACTGCGTCACGTCGAAATGTAGTGGCGCCTTGACTGTGGCATGTAGTCAAGTTCTCACGTGGCACGCATCTCATGATTATCATATTGGCACCAGTCACATATCAATCAATAATCCAGACTTCCTGAAATATTGTCTTTCTAGATAAAGTACATTAAGTTCATCAAAAGCGTCTCATGTATATGATGAAAGATTTATATAAAAGGTAAGCACATTGTGTTTGCACCTCTGATTCCCAGTTGGTATTAAATATAGGTCAACTGAGTTATGATTTAAATGTCCGTACTGCAATAAACATGGTTATATTACCCCTTTATCTGGAATTTGTTAGGACTAATGAATTTCCGCATTTGCTTCCGGTCGCGTAAAACTTTAAATTGATTACTTGTTGCCGATGCATACTAATTTGTGTCTTAGTAGATTACATGTCATGTAATTTTTAGGTTTTTTTTAATCTGCGTATAGTGATAGCGAGTACACAGTTAAAAAATAAATGCGTCTTTATTGAAACTAACTTTGATAGTGCCTGTTGCAGACGACTTTAGCCCCTCTACAGTTGCATATACGCTTGAATGTTGCTGCAGTTTGTTTTTAATGTTGAATTATTCGCCAATTCTGATGCGATTTAGAGGCCACGAACAATTACAACACGACATCAGACGGAATCTGCATACTCTTTCAATGCGTTGTCTATTTCTCAGTTCCTAATAAAGATTCTATGAAATCCTGTTATACATTTTCAAGCGTGAAATTCAAAATACTGCATATAACAGGACCATAAATAGCCACATGCATTTGCTTACGGGACGCAAATAGTTTATTTATTATGGCGGTGTTTGTTCTATAAATGTCAAGTTTAAATTCCTGTAGAGATTGATGAAGGATTGATAGGAAAGTTAACCAGAAGGAGGCTTCGGTTTGCTGCAATTGCTTTACAGGTTTTCAAATTGCACTATTGGACTGATGGTGCAATAGTCACCTTTTTCAAAATGTTATAATTAATTTACTTGAATTTCCACTCCAGCAATGTCTTTGTAGATATTTCAGTTATGTCTCTAGAGATTGAGTGCTCCTGATGATATATAGTTTTATTTTGAGATTCAGTGTGCTGAATCATTGTCTACCGACGCCTATGATTATTATATAGTGAGAGTCGTAACTCTAAGGACTTTTCAGCGACAATCTTTAAGAGTGATTCTTTCACTGTCTACTGTGGTAATAAACCAGCTACTGAACATTTCAACATTTATTACCACCTTATTTCTGAGAATTTCCAGTGAAACAAATGGGTAATGAATCACAACTAAGCTTGAACTAATCTACAATTCTGCAATCGCAAGTCCGCAAATTTAGCATCACTCCATCTAAGGCAAATATATTTTGAATTTCTCGTGCGTTTATTTGTGAACTGGTGTCACTTATATCATCTTCGTTGAAAGACAGCAGAATCTTTTAATGATAATGCAAAGGGCAAATCACAGTGAATGGTTGCAGTTAAATGAATAAAGCTTCTTACCTTCCACTAAAATTAATCCTACGCAATAAGAAATCCCCAGACTTGTTTTGAAAACATAGAAAAAAATAGAGAAAAAACATTCGGAGGAACCCACGTAATTCGCAATCAGTTATGCGAACCATGTAGATGCCAGGCGGCAGAGTAGTAGTTTTTTATTGAGCAAAAACTAACGAAGGGGCGCAAAATATATGTACTTGTACCTGCACAGGGATCAGTTAAACAGCCGCATATATTTTATATATCAAGAGTTTTACAGTTTCGATGTGATTTCAAGAACAACAACGACGTTATCATCAGCAGAAGGGCTGAGGTGATATGAAGTGCTGGTGCTCGCGAGGATGATATCCCTAGATACTGCTACAGAAATCAGCTTCGCCAGAAGGCGCCTAACTGTAATTGGCATAAACTCATAACTTCTGTAATTTTACGTCTAAAAACAACAATGTGAATAGGATTGACGCCGAAATTGAGGGCTTCAGATATTGAGACCATATGGTGCTCTTTACATGCGCTGACATCGCGAAGCGCACAGGCCACCACCTCCATCGAAATACGACCGCCGAGGCCAAAATCGAACCCGCAATCTTCGGGTCAGCAATGGAGCAATTTAATTAAAAACTGCTTCACCGCTGCAGACAATTGAGGTGAACCCAACGTGACGGCTACATCAGTGGAGTAATATGTAAACATTATAAAATTGCATAGCCAGCCCGGCAAGCACATGTGACGTTTCAATTTGACATTCGTCAGGTCATGATCAGTGAATCACCTTTGTTAGGCCGTATCACCCCATCATAGCAATTACTGTTAGTGCCAAGTTGCTTGGGTGATGAGGAGAACATCCTGATGTGGGCAGCTATTTAAATCGGTCGGCAGATAGATAGATAGATAGATAGATAGATAGATAGATAGATAGATAGATAGATAGATAGATAGATATAGTGATTCATAGACAGACTTTTATTGTGCCTGCACTATGCAAAGGAATGCTCTATATTTAGAAAAGCATGAACAGAAGAAGAGTGATCACTTTCGATCACTCTTCTTCCGCAGAACAAAATTTGATCACTTTTCTCCCGCAGAACATCAAATAAACGTTATGTTCACTTTCTCCGCAAGCAAGACTATCGTCTTTCGACAACATTTGAAGTGAAACATCAGATACGGGGCCATATTTTTCACTTGAACTAGCCGTGTCAGTCAGTCGGCATCTAAAAATCTTCGACTGAAACGTGACAACCGGAAGTTTCACCCCGCATGTACTATTTTATTTGCGAAGCATTTTTTGCGTACTGCAAGTAGTTTGGGTATCTATCTATCTATCTATCTATCTATCTATCTATCTATCTATCTATCTATCTATCTATCTATCTATCTATCTATCTATCTATCTATCTATCTATCTATCTATCTATCTATCTATCTATCTATCTATCTATCTAGCCACTTACGTGGGGGTGCCCTCGTGATGACCCCTGTAACTTGGTGTTAAACAAAATCAGTATAGGAGAATAAGGTAGTTTCGCGAATACGACGCGCTGGTCAGGACCTGAATAATGTTTCAATCCCGTCGCTTAAGTCATCAAACACGTCATTCCAGGTATTGCCACATATCCGCGGGCGAGTATGTGCCACTGAAATGCGGGTATGTGCCACAGAGGACTGACACATTAAGTGTCTACCCAGAAATTACGAGAACACACATGGGCACTTTTAACACTTGAACGTTACGAAAAACCTCACGTCAGCATTGTTGACCCGACGAACGCAAATATTAGGTGTCAGGGTTCCTGTAGTATTTAAAACCAAGCATTCTGCTTAATATCAAACATCCTACCATAAAGTAACGCCACGTCTTGGAACTGAAGTAACGCCATGTCTCGGAAGCACTTTTCTAATAGACCCTCATCTCCATAAAACGTCATAGTGGTTGCAGTGTTGGCTATTTTGTTTTATAAAAATTGCATATGTTCACATAAGATACAGCCGTCATGTCACGTTACCGTCAATTTAGTTAGGTGTCATGCGATAAAGTTGATTTATGTAGCAGTGTCCAGAGCTACCATCCTCGCGAGCACCAGCGCTTCATATCACGTTATCGCTTTGGGTATTGCTACTACTGATGGCCTTGTTGGCATCATTCCGCGAGTGTGAACAAGAGGTTATACCAATATTTGCAACTCTTCAACATATACCTGTGCGTGCAATACTTACACATATATTTATAATCATTTCTTGACGTGTCATTAAATAAAAAACTACAACATGGGCACACAATCATTTTCCCTACGCATGCTTCTCACAACGTGGATTCCCGAGGTATGTGAGATCTGGGAAGTGTTTGCTTTCAAATTATCATAACGGCGAAATTAGTTGTCTTCTCTGTCATTTGCGCTGCGTCGAGATGCGCCGCCCTGTATTCCATTTCAGTCGGCAAAGGAAGGTATTAGTGCGTTTGAACGCGATTGCCGAAAGAGTCGCGTGCATGTGAGAACATAACGCAGGCTAGCAGTACTTGCAAAAGACCGCTTTTATTTTTCAACAAAATGCGTAGCGAAGAACGCAAGACCAGTTTTCATAGTAAGCTGAGACAAGATAATCAACTACTGTACACTCATAGCAATGATGTAGCCTTGAAGATATTCCGAGCCTTTAAGAAATTAAGCACGCTCTATAGTGGTGATAGTTTTGTGGCCTGTGAGGTGAAGTCATCTTCTCGTTTTTTTTTGCTTCCTACACAGTGGTGCACCTGTCACTTGTCAAACAAGGCAAAAGCAAGCAATAAGGTTTGACAGGTGCTCATTGCTTCCAACACAGTGATGTCTTTAGACCAAAACTGTTGATAATAATAATCAAAATAGTTGCATCATATGATTGAATTGCTCTGCTGATTTCCAATTGCTCTCAGTTATTTGACTGGCCACGGTGTTGCTGTGACCAGCACTATTCTTGTTTCCCTGAAAGGAAAGAAAACAGGAAAGCTCAAAATGCAGTAAACAATGCCACAAAAATTCAAAATGCAGTATTCTACGTCAAAGTTGAAAATTTTGACTTGTTCAGCTTGTTGCAATCTGTCGGTTTATTTTAAGTTTATTCTACTTCATGTGACAATCCAATGGCGATCCCATAGTGTTTAGAGCATCCGCCTCGCATGAAAAAGATCCGTGGTTCGAATCCCGGTGCCACACAGTTCCCAACCGGATAAAAAAAGAATCCACGTGTTGATATATCTGGAGTGCAGCCTCACCGGTAACCACCGCCGGTAATGCACTCTTTCACCAGCGAAGGATTCGCCACCCTTGTGCAGTATCTGGCCACTACCACCCACATGCATACGTCAATTAAATCACGGCCCTCACTCCCCAGCAGCTGCGAAGCAACTGACCAGTGTGGTGGTCAGATCTCCACCGCAGCAGAGGGTGCTAAGAATATCTGGATCCGGACAGGCCGCCATTGGAACCTGAACTTGGCAACATTTATAGCTAAAACCTTATCTAGTGAGGGAAGTCTACCTGTACTATTCGAGAAGCTAGATGGTGTTAAATGGTATATAATAGGGCTAGTACTAGTACTGAGAGGGAAAGTACAGGAATTCAGAGCCTCGCTTCAGAACAGGACAGGTACTCGGCTCTTTGTGAGGAAACCAACCTTAGCGTAAATACAATGAATGATAATCTGACGAGTATCATTACGCAGTTTGCAGCGGAAGTTGGAGGCAAGGTAGTTAAACAGGACACTGGCAAGCTTTCTGAGGAAACGAAGAATCTCATTAAGTAGCATGAAATGGTGAAAGTCTCAAGTACAACAGACAAAAAACTGGCAGAGCTTTCGAAGTTGAATAATAGGCGTAAGGTATCCGATGTAAGAAGGTATAACATGGAGAAAGTTGAACACGCCCTGAAAAACAGAGAAAGCGTCAAAGCAGTAAAAAGAAACTTGCAATAGACAAAAATCGGATGTACGCACTAAGCGACAAAGAAGGCAAAATAACTACCAATATGGATAGGATAATAAAAAGAGCGGAGGAGTTTCACAGAGATCTGTACAGTAGGTGGAAAAACCATGACCCTACTACTATAGGAACCAGCAGTAACCCAGATAATGCCCTACCAGTAATGATAGAAAAAGTCAGAAAAGCTTTGGAAAGCATGCAAAGAGGCAAAGCTGCTGGTGAGGATCAAGTAACATCAGATCTGCTGAAAGATGAAGGAGAGGTTGTGCTAGAAAAACTAGCCACCCTGTTTACGAGGGGCCTCCTGACGGTAAGAATACCAGAGTCTTGGAAGAATGGCAACATCATCTTAAACATATGAAAGGAGATGACAAGGACTGGAAGAATTACTGGCCGATCAGCTTGCTCTCTGTAGTATACAAGCTATTTACAAAGGTAATTGCTAACAGAGTAAAGAAAACATTAGAATTCAATCAATCAAACGGACAAGCAGGATTTCGAACAGGCTACTCAACAATCGACCATATTCATACTATCAATCAGGTAATGGAGAAATTCTCAGAATATAGCCAACCACTATACATAGCCTTCATTGATTACGAGAAGGCGTTTGATTCAGTAGAAGTATCAACAGTCATGCAGACACTGTGGAATCAGGGCGTCGATGAAGGATATATAAACATCCTGGAAGAAGTACACAGGGGATCAACTGCTACCATAGTGCTTCTTAAAGAAAGCAACAGAATACCAATCAAGAAGGGTGTAAGGCAGGGGGAAACAATCTCCCAATGTTATTTACCGCGTGCTTACAAGAAGTGTTCAGAAGCCTAGAATGGGAACAGATAGTGTTAAGAATTAATGGAGAGTACCTTAGTAACCTGCGCTTTGCTGATGACATTGCAATGCTGAGTAACTCAGGCGACGAATTGCAACTTATGATTACGGAGTTAGATAAGGAGAGCAGAAAGGAGGGTCTTAAAATTAATCTGCAGAAAATGGAAGTAATGTACATTAACCTCGGAAGACAGCAGCGCTTCGAGATAGGTAATAGTGCACTTTGAGTTGTAAAAGAGTATGTCTACTCAGGGCAGGCAATGGCCGTGGAGCGGAACCACGAGATTGAAGTAACTAGAAGAATAAGAATGGAATAGAGCACAATTGTCAACCACTCTGAAATTATGACAGGTAGATTGTCACTATCCCTCAAGAGCAAGGTATATAGCAGCTGTATCTTGCCGGTACTTAGCTACTTAGCAGAAACCTGGAGACTTACAAAGAGGGTTCTGCTTAAATTGAAGACAAAGCTGCGAACAATGCAAAGAAAAATGGTAGGTGGAACCTTAATAGACAAGAAGAGAAGAGAGTGGTTAGAAAAAAAACAGGCGTTAAGTATATCAAAGTTGAAATCAAGCAGAGGAAATGGACATGGGCCGGGCATGTAGCGCGTCAACAGGATAACCGCTGGTCATTAAGGGTAACTCCCTGGAGTCCTAGAGGGGGCAAGCGGGTTAGTGGGAGACAGAGGGTTAAGTGGTTAGATGAGATTAACAAGCTTGCGGGCATAAATTGGCAGCAGCAAGCACAAGATTGAAATCACTGGCGGAACATGGGAGAGGCCTTTGTCCTGCAGTGGACGTAGTCAGGCTGATGATGATGAAGAATCCCAAAGGACTAAGTCTGTTATACGAAACAATTTATTATTTCGTCTTTCACGCTGAACGCGGGCGCTTCAGAGGGGCTGAATACATGAAATTCATATAGGGAATTATTTTTGATTTCAGCCATAGAGAGAAAATACTTAATTGTGCAATTTATGGCAAACTAAAATGTTTTGTGCAGCAAAAGTAAGACGCAAATTTAGATCTATTTTTGCGGTCACGCCATAAATAAATAAACTTGAGAAAGGAAGGGCAAACACCGAAAACACACGTTCATTGTAGATTCAGAAGACATGAAATAACAGAACAGCCCCTGTCAAACGTAGTTGCATTCGCCCAATTGTTCAACAACCAACGTAAATTTATATTGATAAACAGGATGTTTTCTTGCAAAATATTTATGATCCCGCTAATCCCAAACATGAAACAGTTGTTTTGGCTCACGTGTACGCTTTTATTGAGCCGCTTATTATAATCGTTTTGAAGAAAATGCAGTACGAATCTCACTGCGTGCTCTCCTGTAAAAGCCAATTGGCTTCGTTGTTCAGATGCTTGAACACAAAAGCGTTTGAACAACACCTGAATTGGTACACTTAGATTACTAATGATCATAGTACTAATAACTGCGCTCTTTTTTCTTGGCGCAGAACGTTCTGAAGGCGATGCCTTGGAGGCCCAAATCAAGTGCAAAAATTCTCCGTAGATACATTATGTGTGATGTGGCATTGGTTTTTACGTGGTACTTGCAAAAAGTACCACATAATGACCGCAGACACCACTCCATCGTGATGCGCTTTAACTTCATATGAGTTGACGTCCCGTGATGACCAATAACAATGTAGGCCGATAACGGAGGGCATTCGGTACTACATTGGTTGCAGAAAGCTTTATAGTCCTCCTATCACGTGTGATGTGCTAATTCAAGTCATGTGCAGTAGCCTTTTTGGATATGAGGAGAGAACGACGGATAAATCGCCTATGAAGAAATGCAAAGAAGACCCTGTCATTTCTTGTATTTGCATAAACTTCTCTAACAGTACGCAGTTTTGTACTTTCTTTCGTATTGCTACGTGCCAGTGCATGGAGACGAAGAAGAAAAGCATATAGACTGGCGCGAGCGAATCTCTGTGGCTAGTGATGCTCGCTTAACCGGCTCAAATGCCCGCGCTGTCAACCCAGCTCCCTCAACAACTTTTGTGACGCTTCCCGCCTTCAAAGACCCCGGCGTGTTCTCGGGCGGCGAGGGTTCCAACGTCGACAAGTGGCTACGCCTCTACGAGCATGTCAGCGCCACTTACAGGTGGGACCCCACACTTATCCTGGTGAATGTCATATTTTATCTTGATGCAACCTCTCGTGTTTTGTTTGACAACCACGAGCATGACATTACGAGCGAGGACAGCTTCAAGGAAAAGATCCGTGAGCTTTTTGGCAACCCCTTTGGTCGTCGTGAAGCTGTGAATAATGAGTTGTCGACACGCGCACAATCTTCGACGAAGTCCTACATCAGTTACATTCAGGCTATCCCCTCACTATGCCACTATGCTGACGAAAACATGTCGAAACCTGACAATGTTGCGCATATTCTAAGGGCATTGCGACGATGTGTTCAACCTGTTGGCATTGAACAATGTGTCATCTGTTGATGCGATTATTCAAGAATGCCGCCGGTTCCAACAAGCTAAAAGCAGGCGCATCTCCCATAAGTTCCAGCGCCTTCCGAACACCGCTGTGACGTCCTCGTGTCTGGACACATATCATCCATCAGACACCTGTGACAACTTGACGCGACTCGTCAGGCGAGAACTTGAAGTGGCTGCTCCAGCTAACGTGGCACCAACGTCCCCTGATCCTTCAAGCAGTCGTCCGGCAGGCTATCGCCAGCTAGTGAATTCACTCTATTTCACCACCTCCCCGCACCGACTTCCACTCCCAATACACGCCTGCGTGTTCCTTCCCGACCGGTTCTCCCTCAACGTTCCGTAATCCATCCTCATGGCGAACAGAAGATGACAAGCCGATCTGTTTCTCGTGTCATCGAATCGGATACATTTCTTACTGGGGTTCTCCTGCACACGCCTCCTCTCGTCACTTTTATGCACGTCCTGCCTATCGCCATGCGACCAGCTGCGGCCATTTTGCCCAAGAACATGCTACTGACAACCACTACTCTCGCTCCTCATCCCCCCAAAGTTGCCTTTCTTGTTCTCCACAGCCCCACCGACCATCTTAACTCGTCTTCCCACGAGGTTCTTCGACAGAAAACGAAGTGATGCAGCCCCCGGAGGTGGCACTGCATCGCTCGGACTGACAGAAAATCCTTTCTTTACGACACGGACAAAACAGAACCTTACAGACGTACACGTAGACGGCGTACATGTCACTGCTCTTGTCGACAATGTCGCACAACTTGCCGTGATTACGAGTGATTTTCGCCGCAAACTCAAGAAGGTTCCCACACCTGTGACCACTCAGTTCGTCCGTGTTGTGGATGGCAGAATAGCATCTATCACTGGAATGTGCTCCGCTCATGTAAGCATTGCGGATCGACACACAGTTGTTCTCTTCACCGTCCTTGATAAATGCCCCCACGACGTAATCTTAGGCCACGACTTCCTGTCCGCGCATTTTGCCCTCATAGACTGTTCGACCAGTACGCTCCGTCTACACTTGCCCGAAACAGAACCTCTTCACAACGGCCGAGCCGTCTCTGCACAACGGACCACGCGCGCCTCCCTCCACAGACACTGACCTACATAGAGCTCGTCTCAATACCACCAGTTCTTGACGGTGTCTATGTTCGACCCCTATCACCGATGTCCTCATATTCCACGGCATTAAATTACCGCACATCATTCTGTCCGTCGCAGGAACTTCTACGTGCCTCCCAGTTATCAATTTTAGCTTGACACCTCAATCGCTGCTACAAGGCCTCTTTGGCGTCGCTCTCACCTTAGACGACAATGCGGTATGTGTTTTCGCGATGGCCGCCCCTTCTGAACCCCACGCTCAACATCAGTCTGACACTTGCTCCGACAGCGCTATTACTTCGATGATCGCTTCCAACTTAACACCGCAGCAGACTGATGAGCTCCACCGGGTTCTGCTGTCCTACATCGACGTATTTGACATCAGCGGCCGTCCGTTGGGGAAAGCTACCGGTATGAGCCACCGCATAAACGCTGGTAATGAGCATCCTATTCATAGGCGCCCATATCGGGTGTCGGCGGCCGAGCGTCACATCATCCAAAGTGAGGTCGACAAAATGCTCGCCAAGGAAATCATTGAGCCATCCTGCAGTCCTTGGGCTTCTCCTGTAGTGCTAGTCCGCAAGAAAGATGGTGCATGGCGTTTCTGCGTTGTTTATCGACACCTCAACAAAATTACCAAAAAGAACGTGTACCCTCTGCCACGAATAAATGATGCGCTTGATTGCCTTCATAGGTCCCACTATCTTTCCTCCATGAACCTTCGTTCCGACTACTGCCAGATAGAGGTAGATGAAATGAACCATAACAAGACGGCATTCATCAACCCCGATGGTCCATATCAGTTCAAGGTCATGCTCTTCGGCCTTTGTAACGCTCCAGCCACCTTCGAACGAATGATGGCGTCCCTGCTCAGGGGATTCAAATGGTCCACCTATTTGTTCTACTTGGACGACGTCATCGTCTTTTTACCAACATTTGAAACTCTTATAGAGCACCTATCAGCCATCCTAGGCATCTTTCGTCGCACTGGCCTGCAGCTCAACTCGTAGAAATGTTCCTTGGACGCCATCAAATCACAGTACATGGCCATTTAGTAGACTCCAACGGTGTACAGCCAGACCCGGCAAAAATTAGCGCCGTCAAAAACTTTCCTGTACCACGATCTGCGAAGGATGTACGCAGCTTCATAATACTGTGTTCACAATTCCGACGCTTCGTGAAAAAATTTGCGCACATAGCAAGGCCGCTTACGAAGCCCCTCAAGAGAGACGTCCCGTTTTCATGGGGCACCGAAGAGGCTTCTACGTTCTCGACACTCATCGCTATTCTCACTACTCCTCCGATTCTGGCACACTTCAACCATTCTGCCGCTACGGAATTACGTACATATGCAAGTGGACATGGCATTGATGCAGTGCTGGCTCAGACAAAACATGGCCATGATTGCGTTATTGCATATGCCAGCCGTCTCCTATCCGCACCTGAACGTAACTATTCGGTCACAGAGCGTGAGCGCTTGGCTCTTGTATGGGCAGTGGCGAAATTCCGACCTTATCTATATGGACGCCCATTTTTGGTAGTTGCCGACCACCACGCCCTCTGCTGGCTCAACTCTCTGAAAGATTCATCAGGCCACGAGAGTTTTTATATTCGGTGGTATGCGAATCTTGCCGTCTACACCATTATGCCGTTGCCTCATCCGGTACCCTGTCGACGATCCTGAGGACACTGACGAGCCCACGGAGAATTCTGCCTTGTCAGTGTCCGACTTCCTTAACATTGGGAAGAACAGAAGCGCTATCCAGTGCTGCTTGACATCATCAGCCGCACAGAAACCTTTTGAAAAGATGCTTATATTCGCTACTTTGTCATTCAAAAAGGTGTGCTATACTGCCGCAATTTTCGACCATACAGGCCTGACTTTCTCATTGTACTGCCTAAGCATTTGCACCGCTGTGTTCTTACTGAAATTCCCGACGCTCCCACTGCAGGACACCTTGGCGTATCCCGCACGTCGAGTGCGTCCGGCGCCATTTCTTCTGGCGAGGCCTTGCTCGCTCGGTACGCCGATACGTCGCCACGGGCGACCTATGCTAACGTCGTAAAACACCGTCGTTGCTACCTGCTGGCCATCTTGAATTAATCGACGTACCCGCGGAACCATTGTACCGTGTTGGGTTAGACCTGCTTGATCTTTTTCCCACACCTACATTGGGAAACAAATGGATAGCCGTGATTACAGACTACGCTACACGCTACGCTATTACGCGAGCTCTACCGACCAGCTGTGCAACCGACGTCGCTGTCTTCTTGTTACGGGACATCATATTGAGTCACGGTGCTCCGAGGCAACTCCTCACAGACCGTGGTCGTACATTTCTATCCCAAGTCATCGACGTCATTTGCGTTCTTGTTCCACGCAACACACACTGACAACTGCTTGCCACCCTCAAACAAACGGCCTCACGGAACGATTTAACCGTACTCTAACGAATATGCTCGCTATGCACGTGTCGCCCAACCACAGAGACTGGGACCTTGCCTTACACTACGCAACTTTCGTGTATAATTCAACCCGTCACGACACAGGTGGCCTTTCGCCGTTCTACCTATCGTACGGAAGAGAGCCTAGTTTATCACTGGACACAGTCATCTCAGCTCACACCTTGTCCACCAGCAAGTATACATGTGACGCAATCGTACGAGCCGATCATGCCCTTCAGCTCACTTGTGCTCGGCTGATGGCGTCCCAAACCAACCAATGCCGTCAGTACGATGCAGAACATAGAGACGCACATTTCACTCCTGGTAACCTCGTTTCACTCTGGTCCCCTCATCGTCGGCTGGGCCTATCAGAAAAACTTTTCTCTCCTTATACGGGACCCTACCGTATATTGCATCAAGTAACACCTGTCACCTACGAGATTAGCCCCATCTATCCATCATCATCTGCTGTGCAATCCAGCGATATTGTACACATATCGCGGATGAAGCCCTACAAGAATGCATCAGATAACGACCTTTAAAGCACCGGGACGGTGCCTCTGCCGCCGGGGGTCATGCTACGTGCCAGTGCATGGAGATGAAGAAGAAAAGCATATAGACTTGCGCGAACGAATCTCTGTGGCTGGCGCTGCTCGCTTAACCGGCTAAAAATACATCTGCGACTACCTCTCCGAGTCGGTCCCTTCTCGTAACAGCATAATTTCCGCTAACGTATTTGTTGCAAAATTTTAGAGCAATTGCTTGAAGGATTCGAGTCACTGCGTAGTTATGTAGTGATCAGCATTTGGCAATCCACTAGCGCTATTGCCGCAAGAACAAACTCCCTGACAGTGAACTACTTTTAATAAAAACAACATTTTTCTATTCGTGTTGTAGTGTAATGGTAGAAAAGTGACCAAGAAACGTACCGGCCCTGGTAGATCCAGGACGTGGTGTCCTTTTTGTCCTTATACCGAATGGTATACGAACTGAAAATCAAATATGAATATAGTTACTTTCAAATATAAAGTTAACATGCTGCAAATCGGTCCGAAATCAATAGCAGGAATTCTAATGGTCTCACGACATAAAATACACTGTATGTTTGTATATATCAACGAATTAGGCAACATCTACACATTTTTTTATTGTTCTGTGTTACCCAATGCTTAAACAGTGGCACAACACATAACAAGCTTGAAGACCAGTGAACGCTTCTCTCTGGAGGAGCGAAAAACATTGAAGGCGGCAGAGATTGTGGCCATCCGCTAGCTGATTCGTTGATTATCGATGCCGCCTTCTTGCAACTGGGCTGTATTGGGACTCTGAATCAGCACTTCAGGTTATAGATTCAGCGTTCATACGTGGAGCGTATTATTTTCATGCTCAAGAAGTAGTCGATCAATAGAATTGTTTTTACCCAGCCAAGACGTAGTCGAATATACAATGTATTCCCGAAAACTGGCCGTTGTATCAGGTATGAGTGGATTGTGGGGCACTGAGGCCTACATGGCAACGAGAAACTCGATAAAGCTACATTATTGCTCATTCCATTTTCGTGACCGGACAATAACACTGCCGTGTATGCACTTCTCAGAAAATCTGCTGCAACATATTGATCTTGACCGATTCATCGTCATCACCGCCTTAACGAACTCGATCCAGATGTGCATGTTTGAATACCACCAACTCTAGTAAGGTGCAATACAAGCTAACTGAACCGGTAAACAACAGGTGTGCAGATTCCTCTTCATCACCTGCGCCTTGTTGGCCGTGTAGACAGTTCCATAAGGGTGGCCTGTGGCAGTCTGGAGACACACCTTGTGTAGCTGTCAGCGATATCTCACGCAAATAAATTGAATGACCACACTTTAATTGATATGTACAAAGCAAGAAATTTCGAAAAGGTTTCGCTTAGGACTACCGCCTTGTCATAGGCGCAATATTCTAAAGGAGATTAATAAGTTCTTGCGCGAAATTATGCCTATTTTGCACATTTCTTTGTGAGTCTGTGTCACGTGATGCTTCAACATCGGCATTCCACATATCAAGTTTGAAAACGAACGAACGCTTCTCTCTATGTGAGCAAACAACATTGATTGCAGCTGAAAGTTAATCCATCCATGGGCGAATTTGTTAGTTATTGATGCCACCTTTTTGCAACTGGGCTATGTTTTGTGACTCTATAGGCATGTCGTAGCTTTAGCGTACGCTGACCTCCTCTAAGCAGCGTAATGGACCACTGGGCTGGTCTCCTCTTTTGAGAAAAGTAAAGTTTTGGTAATAGTAATTTCGCGAGGCAAAGCTTGATAAGAGACTATAAGTTGATTTTGAACGTCCAAGCTTCTGATTCATCGCCACCTTACTCTTCTTTATCGAAAACATCTTTCTTCTTTTATTTTCGCCACCGTTTCTATCCGTACGCTGAGTAGCAGGCCATGCAATAGATTCACGCCAACATCTCCGCCTTTCTCCCAAAATGAACTTTTTTCTCTCTCTCCGCTTTGAATCCCTGAAGAAGATTTGTAAGCACGCATACATGCTCGCGCCCACAGCGAGTGTTTGTGTGTAGGGGGAGGGGTTGGAGTGGCACCTCGATCGCTCGGTATTCTGCGTAATTAAAGCGTTGGTCAAGCCATGTGCAAAATGACTTTGTTATGAGCGGAAAGACAGTGTCAAACAACTCTTGCGATCATTGAATGTTAATATTTTGGGGATAATAGAAAGACGAACTCCTACCAAGCTCTGTGGATATAGATGACGCTGATACGTATATTGAGTGAGCATTCAAGGCACCATAGGAAACAGCTTTGCAAGACATGGAACGAGTAAAATTCGCCGAAACTTCAAAATGATAGATAGAAAAACATTTCTTCAAAGGTAGTAAGATTAGCAAGATAAAATGATGATGCTTCGTTTTGTTTAGAGATGAAAACAATTTTTTCGTAGCAGCCGCACTCTTACAGGATGCACACTTTCAGCATTTAGGAGCATAAAATGTAACCTGTTTGGTCATTTTATAATAAAGATTAGTAGCAGAGGCTTCGTGATTCTGTTCCTGACAAGTTCAGAGCATGTTCGAATTTTTTGGAGATCTATAGGAACCTCTTGTTTGAAACGTTATTGCACAGTGGCTCATTCAAGAATTCTCTGTACGATACAACGGTGAAGTGCCGGGTGGCATGTGCGCTCAGCGGAGCTGGTTTAGATTGACGTCAAGAGAGGACGTGGGGTTGTAAAGGGGTGGTGTAATCGGGTGTCTGGATGCCGTGCGTGAGCATGTAGCGTCAACAAGGTGCCGTTGGAACTACCCTGCCTGTTTGGGCGAGGAGTTTGCATCTGTTTCATTGTACATAGCATCACATTTAGACCAGTCAGAACCTTCTACGAGTGCAGTCATTCCGTTCTCTGACACGGCCTGTAGAAGCTTTAGGGTTCTATTGTTTCTGTCATTCCGTGTGCCCAAACAGCGGCGTGTTCGTATTAGAGGCTTGCGAAAAAAAGCTTCTAGTGTGACTGGTGTTGTGTGGGGTAATAATGTGTTGCACGTGTGCTGTTACGTCATTCAGAAAAGATGTTGACCTAATGTGTAGTACTGGGTTGCTTGGGGTGCAATGAAAAACCTTATTTCAAACATTCTTCTCGACAAGGTGTAGCCCTCAGTCCAGGACCACTGTTGCGTTCACCTTCTTGGGAGCTCTGCCGCTAGATTAAGCTGCTCTTCAGGCTTTTAGCAGGACAACGCCGCCAATCACTGCTCCGGTGTTGGTGTGCGGTTTTTTTTGCACTACTTGTGAGTGTTGGCAGGCACATGATACGTGATAAAGTGTTCGGTGTTCCCCGCAGATTTGCTTTTGTTGTCATATACTACCGGATAAAGTTCGCAGTGCGGTCTGAGGTTTGCTTACGTATTAGTACGCAGCCATTTCCAGGCAAGCAACTGCACTTTGCTTAGGCTATTGTTCCCGACGAATGCTGTGCATGTCATCTCGGAGATTTGATTGATTGATTTGTGATGTTTAACGTCCCAAAACCATCATATGATTATGAGAGACGCCGTAGTGGAGGGCCCGGAAATTTCGACCACCTGGGGTTCTTTAGGTCATCTCGGAGAATAACGCTCTGTTAGGAGCATATCTGTATGGGGTAGGCAAGGTATTTTGATAGTGGTAATGTATTCGTCGCTTGCAAATGTGTTGCGTACATAATTATTAAAAAACATTTTGAGGGAACATACGTGTGTATTGGACTGACTAGATAACATACTGAGGCAATTGCCGCGTCACGTGGGTGTTTGAAAGTTTCCACGTGAAGTAAAGCGAATCACCTGAGTGGTTGCCGAAAGCCTGCAACCCTCGGCTGTGGTGCGGCGGAAACGTCATCGTGCATGCTGAAAGCAAACTTCACAAGCTATGAGTACTCCAGTGCCACCTGTGATGATAGTTTTTCACAGTTGTCCACTGACGGTAGCCATCGAGGGGTTTGCAATGTTGCCTGCGATATGGTAGCCTTCGCATTAGATCGCAGAGCTTATTTTGTGTTCCTGGTGGGTTGAAGTGCCATGATTAGGTTGTGCACACACGGCTTTGGAGGCGGTATTTCAGTGCACAGCACTGTACTTGGTTATTTAGTGATAGCCTTGCATTGAATAACAAAATGAATTATGCAGCCTGCGCATCGTATGTTTGCTTGCCGTGACGGCACAGTTAAACATTTTTCATCTTTTAACAGTTACGAGGTATATTTCTAAGTAAGCACAAGTTTTCTTTTTATCATACACGCTACGGCAGAAATAAATTTAAGGACGCACAAACGTCACATTCAAGAGTAGAACTCAATTGGTTTGGGAGCTTCGCTCAAGCATGTCGCGAGAAAATTGTCTTAATCAAGCCATTAAAGTATATCCTCACATGCCCCCTACAAATAAAATAGTGAAGAATAAGCTAAATCGTTTCTTTCATTTAGAAATGAACGAAGAACCCAATACGTATTCATAAGGCGCCATACGCACATGCATAGCTGCACAGTTTGTAATGGGAGGACAGCTTTAAACCTTCCGCTTGTTTTGCAGTTCACTAGTTTCGAAATCTTATATGACACCATATTACGCTCAGTACTGTGCCCCGTACATAAATGCGTCGCGCGCAGCACTGCCTTTGCATGAATTTATTCAAGCGTGTGTCTTAGAAAACTACTTTAAACATTTGCACGGTCATGTGGTAGAATACCTTAATGCCACACAGATGGCCCGTGCTAGACTCTCAGCCAAGCGTAAGAGTAATTATAAGTCGTCATTTTCATATATCTCTAAATTCCTCTGACCAACAACATAAGTTTATTATTCACAACTGATGATGCCATCATCGACACCGAATTTTCTGCGGAACGGGCTTTAACGCTATCTCGTTATTAGAGTAACCCTAGCAGGCTTAAACATGCACCATGTTTTACAGAAAATTCACAATATCTCGCTCCTACGAGCACATTGCGCCGAACAAACATGAAGCTTTCTAATGACACCTTCTGACACAAAAAGCACGTAATAAAAAAATACATACTATTTCCTTTTGGTTCGTCCCATGGAAATCGTCCAGAGCCTCTAGAGTGGTCTCGCACTGAAAGCAAAGACATCTTAATTTGAATCATGGTGCAAATGCACTGTGAAACAGGTGATCACATAAAGTAAAATCAGCCACCACTTCACATCAAGCTGCCGCAGTGGTTTAGTCGTTATTGGAGCTCGGCGGTTGAGCCGAAAGTCGCATGTCGGAATTGTGGCCGTGAAGGCGAGACTGAAGTGACACCAATATATGGAGGCGAGACCACTTGACGACAATGTACTTAGATTCATGCAAACGATGAAAAAAAATAGGTGGTCTAAATTTGATTGGCCCTCTACTACTGCGTGTTTTTCTTTATCGTAAATTTGGTTTGGGACATGATACCTCCGCGTATAATTATTATAATGAGATCATCGTTTGATTGAAAGCGGGCCGATTCTGGAATCAGGGCAATACTACATAAGTTTGCATACAACAACAACGACAGCAACAACAACAACTACTACTACTAGTACTACTACTACTACTACTACCTTTACAACAACAACAACAACGACGACAACGACAATGATCATTATTGTTCATTATAATTAAATAATAATAATAATAATAATAATAATAATAATAATAATAATAATAATAATAATAATATATTATTATTATTATTATTACTGATAACATGGGCACTTTTTGCCATAAAGAAACAATACGTTTATGAGAAACACCATTGGGAAGAGTTCCAGAAATCATGTGTTATTGAGCGAGTACAGACATCAAATAGTTCACAAACCTTTCCAATTCACCTACATCGAAATGCCACTGACATGGCTGAAATCAAACTGTCGACCTTACGGCCAGCAGCCGAGTCCTCTAGTGACTGATCCATGTTGGCGGACTAAGGGTGTCAAAGCTTCCGGGATGGCAGAAGCGACAGACGCCATCGAATCAGAAGAATAAAAGATTCTTGTGACTTCGTGACATCTTACGTGATTGCACAAAGAACAATGATAAGTTTCATTGCAGCACAAGTTTTATATTATGAGTTTATTTTTTTAGCCATCAGTTTTACAAACGTGCGCGTGAAGTCAAGTTACACTTCTGACGCTGTATGAATACATAATAATCAATATGAGATCTTAACGTTACACGCAGATGCCTCCAAATTTTACAGCGCCATGGTCAGAAAATACAGGAACTGTCTTGCCTTCGAATAACGCGTTCGATGCTTTAACCACTCAGCTATCACAGCAGCCAAAAACTGTCTTGCCTTAGTAATCAGTATCATATCAAAGAAACGTAATGTACCTCAAGTACTGACAGTATGAAATTTTTATTATACCGTAATACGTAATAAATATACATAAATGCCTTAGAAAGATGGCTCTTTCCCGGTGGAAGGGAATGACCCAGTTTTGCACTACTCCACTGCGGTGAATAGCATCTGTGAATTAATGAGTTATGAAAATTGTGGTCTGAGTTAGATTTTTTATCTCAATTTCTATGATGCAGGTTCATCGTGACATTGCACTCATGAAAAATGCCACTTTTGGAGAATGTTCTAATACGTGGGCTGTTCCACCACCGCATGCTATTGATAAGTAAAGAATTTGAAGAGTACTTCAGCAATCTTTCATGCATAAATAGCTTCAAAATTAATTTTACTATACTTAATTTTAGTGAAAAGGAGTGTTGACGATGAATTAAAATATAAATTGCAAGACACAGAAAAACGTAAACTGAAAGGAATTGCGTAGACTATTTCTGCACTTTTTTAAGATCTTGTGCTGCGATTTTATTATATAGAATTTCACTAAGCCTTGCGCAAAATGAAAAAACCAAGCACGTTTATATGTAGCTTTATTTCAAGCTGCAACTCATAAACTGCATAAAACCTTTCGGATTCAAAAGTCATACACAAGTTTAGTGGCCACCGCTACTTACTGCTCTGTAGTCAAGCATGCGGAGTTCATTTTGCAATGTAATTTCAAAGTTCGTTTTACTTGTAACGAGAAGCTAACACTTTATCTTCAGGCGCGTGAAGTTAGTATTCATACTAATATGAAAACACTTGGTGGATGGAAAACGGCTTTCTCTAGATTGCATGTAGCTTGATCCCTACCCTAAACGTTGTTTACTGGGATGCGGTAAACAACATTTTTATTTACCACATTACTAGAGAGCTGACGCGACTACGTCATTGATTGGCTATAATGTGGAATGCATTCAGCAGTTAGTTTTTCAAAACCGTGTTCTGTGCACCCCTTTACGCTCTGAAAAGCCTATGAACTATCATATTGCAAGCTATTGACTGTTTGACAAAAGTTTAGCACTAGCGTATAGGCCACTCATTGTTTCAATAATCTCATCCGTAGATGTATAAAACACGAAAAATGGCACGACTGATATGAACCCGTAATTACATACTAGGTTCTGTGAATAAATTTGCGCTGATGTGGACTTCTAGATTCGAGCATGGATATAGCCATGAAAAAACGGGCGCATGCCAATGTAATATTAGTGTATCTGAGTCATTATAACTTTGACCTGAGGTTGTCTGCAGAGGTCATGAATATTACGCATTTCGCTTCACTCGGCACTTTCTACAGAACATTCCTATTTGGTTCTAGGGTGTACATAATATATTAGGAAACGAGAAGTTACGTACTTGGTTGGTAATATATCGCCTGTACACAGGTAGGTTCCAACGTCAAGACGAGGAATAATAAGCCCTGCAAGAACAGCACCACTTGGCAATAGAACTTCATGATCTTTGTTTTCTGAAAAACAAGCCAGTATATGATCAAACTCACGAGCTGTTATTAAATCAAGACTTATGTTAGGCTGGTCTTCTTGGTACGTCCAATCATAGGGTGACTGCAGCAAGCAGTGAATTAGAAAAGCAGCAAGTCATAATTTTGAGAAGTAAGACTTCTTTTGCCACCTTCGTGAATTTCAAGCTGAAAGTTATGCATCTTGATCGGAAGTGCAGCCACTATTACACAGAAAACACAACACACAACACAAGCCTATACAATTCTTTATTGAGAGCTATGCCCAAGTTTAAAAATTGTCATACTAAACTAAAAGTCATTGAACGCAAAGAACGTATACAAGGTATTATTTATCTTTTTACCATAACTTTGTATTGTTATATAGGTAAATAAATTAGTAGACAAAAGAGAGCCTGCCAATTTGAGCAAACAACAGCACGCTCTTGGATTAAAGTTTGCGATGCTCTGAGAACTGAAGAGTGACAGCGGTCATCACTGTCTCGTATTTATCGGGTATTTCTCAACATGTAAGCATGACAGTGTAGCCAGCATCACTCTTAGTTTTGACGGCAAGTGCAGAACTCGCAGTGAACACTAAGGGTGGCGCAGAAGTCACCTCATAAACAGCGCGATTAACTCTTTTGTTGCGCATGAGGGCCATTAGGATAATAGATCATCTAACAATGTACATGCTTTCCCATTCAATGAAGAAGTTAATTTTGTTTCTACACCATGTGAGAACTCACCAGATTTGTGCCCTTTTGCTGCTTTGGTTTGTCATGTTTATTAATGTATTAATTATTGAGAAACAATCAACTCAAAGCAAAGATGTTCATTTCCTGGCGACAATTCTGTTAGAACTAAAATTTTGCACAGTACTTGGGCCCACAACTAACACAAGATCTCTCAACAATATCTTGAAGCATATAACATTCCCACTGGCAAGAAGATTGGAAAGATGGCTTCTCAAAAACCTGACAGTAAAATTCACCTCTTAATTACAAACCTATTTCGCTAACAAGTACATGCAGTAACCTATTCGGGCTTGTAATATTAAAATCATAATTTATTATTTTGAAACAATTTCCCATGGCTTTCGTAGAACAAAAGGGAAAATCAGCTTCTGTCAGTTACTCAAACTGCACTATATTCTTGATAGTGAGTTCAAGGTACGTTCTTGCACTTTCTAAGTCATTTCAGAAGGTTTGTCATAAACTGCTATTTCATCTGAAGCATTCAGCACCGATTGTGTGTTCCCACCAGAAGGCATTACACCTATCCGAAAAGCAGTTTATTCTATTGATTACCCTACAACAACACACCCCACAAAGTGTGATGAGTCGCCGTCAAAGCCCGCCACACTAGTGCACAGCCCCATCAGAAAACCACACACCAAGTGAGTGGCCATTATAACCTAAAACGTAACATTTCCTTTTGAATTAGGTGTTTCATTTTCGACCACCTAGAATTTGTCATTGCTAGTGGCCACTATTCAAAACTTCAATGACGCGCATTCTGTAGTGTGATAAAGCTCCGTTCTCGGATCTATGTTGTATGTATATTGTTTTATGGACCCTTCTTATGTTTTTGTTCCTCATACTTCTTTTTTTCTGGTGGATGACTGCTTGATTTTTTCGAAATTAACACATATAGCGAAACTCAAGCTATTCAATTGGGTATATCTGTAACAACAAACTGGTTCGCTGAATGGCGAATGGAACTTAATGAAAAAAGTGTTCAAGTATTTGTTTGACTTAAAATCTATACAATATTTACTCTTTTATTTTTTTAATAGTGTTCCATTAAATCAGCCACTTTACACAGATACTTCGCTTTCCCTGTCTCAAAAAATGCAAATGAGACAGTGCACACAGAGCACATAATCAGCATCACTAACTGCGTGCACTTCCTTGCAGCGTTTCCACCGTTCCTTCTTCTGTTAAAATAATGCATTAGAAAACTTTACTCTCATGAAAGCTTGAATATGCTGCCTCTTTATGAGAGCCAAGCAAGTGAAATTAACAAGTGCCTTAGAACTCATTGAGAATAACCCTTCTCACTTCCATCTAACTAAAGCCACTTCGCTGGCTTATCGGTCATGAAAGGCAGCCTTTCTCTTCCATTTCGAAGCTCACGTCGAAAAATCATCTGGCTGTGCTTGTTTTATGACATATATTACAATGCAGCTCTTCCATACACGTTCATTCTTTCACCGCAGTATGTGTCGCTGTGTTATAATCATCGCTAAAAGATAAGTGTTTCGTTTTAGGCTAGCAAAATATTACAATGTGTTCCGGTTTTTTGCTGCAATTTGTGGTTAGACAAGCGCTGCAAGGTTTAATTACCGACTTCAAAACATACTGTTCTTAACGGAATCATATTTCTTTTATGATGTAAAGTTGCCAAAAAACTCTAATGTTTACGCATTTCGGGCACAGACCCAAAAGCCGTATATATGTTGTGCCCCTGTCGCATTTCCAGACAGCTGAAACGCTTGATGCTCTTCTACTTAATTTTACAAATGCAAGAAAGAAATGCAGGTGCTCAAATTTACTGAAATCGTTTGTTGCAATTGCTTCATAATGATATCGTGATTCTGTCCCACAGAAAGCTTGCAGTGAACGTGTAATTATTGCGACAGCAATTATATGGTTTTTCCCGCCGGCGTCGGCATCGATGTCATGCACCATACATATATACATATCTGTATATATGAAAATGCAAGAAAGAAGAAAAACCATGAAAAAAAATACTCTGGCGCGCGAAATCGAACGTGCGACCTCTGCGTCGTAAAAGCTAGCCGTTAACCGCCGAGCCACCCAGGAGCACATTTTTCACCGTTCAAACGGCAAGGTACTAATATCTAACACTATCCGCTGCTCACGAGTATCTCGGAGGGATGTGTGAATTAAGCATTACCAGCGAGATAGCGCAAAAAGCACGCGTCGCCACATCGCGCGGTGGCACCTGCTGTAATCTCCTACGCGTACTTCGCCCGGCGAGATAAGGGCGCGTGAGGGAACGTCGTATCTCGCAGGGGCGAGGAGGGGAGTGTCGTACGCTTTGACTGGCCTCGGGCTCTACCTGGAACGATTCTGTTTTAGTTGCCTGTTGCTCAAAAGTCACTGCAATCATTGCAATTTCTGTTTGTGAAAACGCCACGCTTTTTAGACACAGCAAAGTAACAAATAAGACGCTTATACGCGTGCACCCGTTCCACTGAGTACGTTTTTTGCGTGAGGAACGCGGGGCATGTTTCGATCTGCTTTCTATTCTGCGCGTGACCTTTTAATTCGTTCCTATTGTGTTCATTGCTTCGCCATTCCGGCAAAGCATTGACTTTTTTTGTTTATATAGGCGAAAAGTTAGCCAACGAAAAATGAATGCGAAAGACGGGTAGAGTGACTTATGCATTATACAAGGAGAACTCGAATGTGAAACCTGTTTTTTGTTCAGTCGCTGTACAGATCCTGTCCCGCAACTCACCGAAATCTGTGTGCACGTAACGTGGATTGTTCACAGCCTCCAGCATCGAAGGCATTTCTGTAGTTTTCCTCGTATTGTACCACCTCTGTGTTCTGCACACTTTGGCCATTTGATGGTGTAACGTGACGATGGCGTCATTTTACGTTATGGCTGTATGACTTCGTGATGGCGTACTAGTGGAGCCTGGGAGAAGTAACAATAACTTCAAAAACATTCGCTATCCTAACTGCAATTATGACTGTGATGTCAATACGGCGTAACCACGTCAAAATGGCGTTACTACGTCATAGTGTGAATTTTTCTTGCATCACCCTTATTAAGGCCGATGCTGAACTTTAGGGTTACATCAGGCACCCGACAATTCCACCAGAATAAGTGCTGTGCAAAAGACTTAAAGTGGTCGTATTTTAACGGGAAACCTAGTAGACTACAGAGAGCATTAGTGATTCACCGTCGAAATATACACGATAAAACAAAGGTACACTATTCTGACTTGTCTCTTTGAACATACTTTGAAACGAAGCGTGGAATTGTTCTAACGTTCAATGGGAGGAAACAGAAAATATAAGTGAATGTGCGTAATATGTGGAATGTTGAACAGAAGAGAAAGAAGTAGGGAATCGGGTAAAGTAAAGCAAATTCGTGTATGTTAAAAATTCCTACAGGAGTAAGAAAGAGAAGCCGTGGTAAGGAGAAAAAATAAAAGTGGAGGAGAGAGAGGGAATAGAAGAGGGTAAGGTCACCCTCTCCACCCTTTGATTTTGTTGCATCACTAAAATGTAGCTGCTCCATTTTGTTCTATTGTCATTGGGATCTTACAGATGTTTACTGCTTTGCCGCCTTACTACCACGTGCAACATTAAGGACCCTCATAAGTAGGAACATCTTCCTCCATTTGACCATTCACTCATATGGCACAAGACCGCACAATCTCAGCAATTTCGTTACGAATCGGAGCGGTGATAGACGTGTCCTTTGAAACGTTTCGACAGTGAAGAACGCGATAATCTGCGGAGAAGAAGAGAAGATTCGCGTTTTAGAAAGAAAATAGCTGTTCGTATGAGAGTAGAGCGTGGCTCCTCACGAGTCATATTGAAGACGGCTACTCGTAGCGGGTGAACGCCATATATTTACCCCCATGGTACCACCTATTATGGTGTAACGCTTTCGAGCTATATCTTAGCGGTGAACGCATCCCTCTATAAATATTATTTGCAGTTGGTGACCGAATGTAAAACTAGCCCGCACAGCATTTAGATTCAATATATAGTTTCTGTTCCTCTGCACATATACCGTGGCTTGCGAAAATAATGAACAAACCTAAAGAAACCGCCATGCATGTGTGAAACACGTAACACCGTCTAAAAGATATGTAGAAGAGTGCCCTTTAAGTACCTTTTTTAAGCACTCTATTGGTAACTGCAACAAGCGTACTCGCTGGGTACCTACTACTCCATAAATATTCATAATTTTTGTGTTGTAGACCGCCATTCACTATGCTATCCTTCATCATTGTTTGGAGAAGCGTGGTATCCTTGGCTCACTTGCGAGAAATTTCGTTCACATTTTTTATACTGTGGCTGACGACAAGAATTATGTGGTACAAGTAATAAGCTATGGGGATACACCACAGTTAATAATAAATGAATGAATGAACGAATTAATGAATGAATAGACTTTCTTTAAAGTACGGCAGTTTTACCGGGCGAGGTGGAGGAAGAGGGGATTAACCCCTGCCCCTTCCCAATCTCTGTTGATTATGATGGCAGTGCCTCAGGTGACCACTCGTAGTCCTTGCACCTGGGCGGCGTCTTCAGCTTGTGAGTGCCGCCTCCCAGCAACAGATCAGCTTACGCCGCTGATCAGTCACAGTGACCGCAGCCGCGGCAGACGCCGGCCCCTGCCTTCGCGCTGTGGTGGCAGGAGCAATTGGCCTCTGATTTAATCCCTGCCTAACATGCGTCGCGAAAGGAGCGGCGGCAGTGAGGTTAACTTTTTCAGCACGCTCCCAAAGTATGGGCTGCAGTGTGGCCCTTTCCCCGCACGCTTTACACGCGTCCGTTGGTTATAGGTGAGGATAACACAGGCGAAGGGTCACCGCTCTGGAATACGTATTGTTTGTAATAACCTCAGAGCTACGGCCTGTTTTTTGTCCAATTTGTTGTGTGGTGGTGGGTATTTGCGTCTGTTTAGTCTATAATATTGTGTAATATTGTTGAATGAGCTCAGGCGATCACCCCACAACCATTTAAGTTGTTGTTGTTGTGTGGATAGCACCATCACCCGCTCTCGGATGTGAAGGCGGCCACATCGGCATGATGTGGAACAAGTTTTTGTAATGAGTTGGAGCATTGCACGAACCACTGAAACACATTTTGCTATACATGACGCCTGGTTGCTCCTTCGCTGTTCTAAAGTGATTTTTCACTGATACAATCGTGATTTCTTTCCAGAAATCAAGCCTGTTTAATGCAACATCGCGACTGAGATCGAAGCACCGGCGTTGTTCGGAGGTAGAATACTCGGCTGGCATGGTGGGGACCTGTCTTCCAATGTTTAGTGTTTTTATTTACTGTGTCCTTGCTGTTTTTATTTGCTACGTTTTATACTGCTTATGCGATAGTGGTTACTGGCGGCGACGGTGGCCAACTGCGGCGCGGAATGTAACCCATGTTCTTATGTGATATCAGCTTTTTCTGTATAGAAATGGTGCTCATAATACCGTTGAGAGGATTAGTGTAATACGAAAGCGAACGGGTCGACAAAGAAGTAGTTGACTACTGACCATTGATACATGAAAGTATTCATAATTATTGACGAGAATGTACCAATGTTGCTGCTTGGTTCAGACGCGTAGTGATTTTAAATGAAAAGAATAGACAAGTGAGCCCAGTGACTGTCTCTCAGGGGAGGACAACTCAACAGTAGCTCAAAAAGAATAGGGGTAGAAAAGGCATTAAAAGGTAAAGAGATAGAGAGAGAGGAAGGAGAGAGCAAGGCGCAGGGACAGCGAACGGCGGAAGTAAGAAGAAAACAGGAAACATGGACACAATTGCAGGAGTCCGAGGAAGGGGCACCACTGGCGAGAGCTCTAGTCAGCGTCAGGTGTTGGCGTAGGGCCAGCCCAGTCGGCCAGAGCTACGCTGACGTTGGAGATCACGAGGGCACTACCAGTCGGCACAGAATCCAGCGAGCGAGTCTCTACTTGATTGTAAATTTTCCTCTAGACTACATAAGTTGATGATCATGAATATAGCGTTTTAGCAGTTCAAGGATTGCCCATACGTTTGAACACAACATATGGTGAAAGATACAAAAAGATATCATAGGCAAGTAGGAAATCACAGACATTGTATACGTACCTATAGTAAGCGCCACAATTGGAGGAAAAAAAAACGGCAAAGTTTGCGCTCTTCCCAAACAGATAACCTATGTATTTGTTCAAGAGTATTGGCCTCGAGGACATATCGTGGCGCCACTTACGTGATGACCTCACTCATAGGATTGCTCATTGACTTTGTCTGCTAAGACACCACATTTCATGCGGTTTTACTGCAGACACCGTGCGTGATTCCCTTTGTTTTGAAGCTCAGTGATTAGGAAGTGGTAAGGCCTGATAATACGAACAAGCAAACTACAAATCGGTGCCCCTGGTGTCACTATCGTGTCCAATTTGCATCGTAAAATTGCGACTAAAAACTGGTGCAGCCATAGGAAACGATGCAAATGGTGTCGTGAAAGCAAAGCTGCCGTATTTCACAACTACGCATTCTATCCGTGAGGTCAAAACAATCACAGCAGTGTCCTCTCTAGTGTAGGCGCACACGACCAATACAAAAGAGTTGTAAAATAACCTGCGCAAATTTTCGCGATCTCATTTTGCCGCACTACGCTTGTGTCATACGCTAACTCTTTGCGGGGTCTCATTAGGAGACGTCCGCCACGCCCGCAAGTTTTGCATACGGCATTATATAACTCTATGCTGTTCAAGTACGTGATAGATGAGTGAATTATATCTAGGGTTCATTGTCCCAAATCTACCATATGATTATGAGAGTCGCCAAAGTGGAGGGCTTCGGACATTTTGACCACCTGGAGTTCTTAAATTGCTCCAAATCTGAGCACACGGGCTTACAGCATTTTGGCCTCCAACGAAAATACAGCTGCCGCCGCCGGGAGTCAATCCTGCTACCTTTGAGTCAGCAGCCAAGTACCTAAGCCACTAGATTACCGCATACGGGCAAGTACGCGATAGGCATCGCTAATCGATGAGCCCTGAGTGCGTGAATGTTCGACTGCCCACTGAAGAGTGTGTTGTTGCGCAATGTTTGATTTTATTTGCGTTTATTTATGTTCTTGTATGTGTGCCAAAAGAGCATAGGTTACAGCAGCCTCTATCGCGGAAATCTAGAGGCCTGCGTTTTGACTGCTAGCTTATGCGGACCAATAAAACTTTTGACCCATCTGTAAGCTACACATGTACACATATAGCGGTTTAATCGCTGTTAAGGAACAGAGGCTTGTTATTATTCATTGTTCATATGGTTATAATATCACGGCAGATTTGAGCCCCCAATGCTAACTTTTGTCGCATCTGGCACTTCTCCTAAGTGATGTTATACGTCTTAATTTAGGTTCTGGGCTGATAACATTGTTGTTTGAGGCGTTTTTTGAAGTATTTTGCAGAAATGAGGTAGACGTGTGGTTGTGCACTTGATTACAAAGCAGAATGGCTGGGTTAGACTAAATTTTGGGCACTGATTTTATTATTTGCAATAATTGGGGATTTTGTAACGACCCAAATGCAAACTCGGCATTATCTGCGAACCCTGCCGTGGTGGTCTACTGGCTAAGGTACTCGGCTGCTGACCCGCAGGTTGCGGTATGAAATCCCGGCTATGGCGGCTGCATTTTCGATGGAGGCGGAAATGTTGTAGGCCCATATGCTCATAAACCCATAAACAGAGGTGGCGGGTAAAATGAACAAATGACCTCTTCAGAAAAGGCTGGTGGTTGTGTTGATGTTGTCAAAAAGGTTTCACCACGATGTTTGCTGAAATACCATTGTAGGTCATGTTGAGCTTCAGAGACCTCATAAAGTATCTCATGCATGTATAATCTAAAAGCAAAGCGAGTAAATTGAGCCTCTTACCCAGGCAGCACTGTCGTTGAGACACTAAAATAGGTAACCCCTGAACACAGTATTTCAATTCAATGGCGTAACACAGATATGTAAATAAAGCGGCATTGAACAATACTCGGACTTGATAATTTGATTATCTGTGTTAGGGCTCTATAGACGACATTATACACTAAAACGACCTACGTTCCCCTAGATTAACAATAATGACTTATTGTAGTCGCACTTCGCACTCTGCGTTTTAGTCATCATGATTACTAAAACAATATTGGCAGTAATAACATCGTTTTGCGAACTATAACTAGTGTAATGAAGAGCAATGCAAGTGCTCAAACCAAGTTTCAAGCACCGCGCGATATCTGGAGCTCGCAACTGCGTTTTTTTTTTTGGAAAAGCTGTCTACGCTTGCGAAGATGCTGGTGCTAAGGAACGCCGGAACCACCACTTTCTGCCCATTATATATTGCATTAGAGTTTGGTGTAACTACGGGGTATCTCAATACTCCGGTTGTATCAAAATCTATGCGAATCTCTATGTATATATTAGAATCAAAAGCTTCGTCAATGAATGTAATACAATGCGGATGCATATTTTATGCTATCCATTAAAATTTGAACAAAACACAGAAAGTGGCAGGTGTCAAGGTGCGATCATATCGTGAGAAATAAACTCCAACAAGAAAAAGCAAAGAGAATTGCCACGCCATCCCACACCGAAAGCCAATCGTCCCTTCATAGAATCGCCTAGGCCAGATTACGCACGAAAAGTACTAAAATAGAAATATCAACATTTTCTCATGAGAATCACTTTTGTTACACTCACTCTTAACTTCAAAGCAGGCAAAATTGATGCAATGGCTCACAGGTCGGTAGAAGCACTTAAGTAGCCACTTTCAAGAGAACACGCTTATGCTTTAGGCTGAGTGGCATGAAATTTGAAACAATGGGAGCACAGTTATGCGACAGCAGAAGTGATAAATCGGTTATGATGGTAATTACAAAATTGCAATTTAACAAGAATAACTGTTAAACATGCTATCATCGGCGCATTGAGCGAGCTGCAACGTATACGTCATGTAAGATCACATTTGAAGTTAAATTATCAGGCGTTTAAACAAGTAATCAAGCTGAACTTTCATTTCCTTATTTATCAAATGGTGTAGTGTCAGTGCTTTTTACCTTTGTGCAGGCGTCGTGTGCGCTAGACGAGATTTCCACAGCCAGCTTTACAATGAAAAACTGAAACAAGTATTCAGTGGATTTTCTAACCTTTTTCTTTTATATTCTATGCTTCCAAATACAGCACAGGAGGAATATTTATTTCAACCAATGTCAACTTGCATGACATTTCGACGTGACTTCGATTTGTCAAAAAACAAGCACATAAGCCTTTCGGAGGCATTGCCACACATTACTTGCATAAGCACAATATGAAAATGAATCACCTAACAGAGATATGCCAGGAAGCGAGGCTATCACGCATCAAGCTAACCTTAGCTGTGGTTCAACCTTCAATGTCCGTTCGTGTTCAAAGCTTTCTACGAAGCAGCGTTAATAAATACATACCCAAAATTACACAAATTTACCATATCGTCCAAGCTCCCTCCACAACTAATATAAATTCTATAGCATTGCTTTATACTGGCCAACAAGAGGTGTTATTCAAAATTTCAGCAATATTGCGTTGGCATTAGTGCATTATATATGCCATAGTACCCAGAATAATCTTCTTCTAATCACTATTTTTGTAATGCTAGTACTAAGAGGAGAGCAGTTTTCTGTAATATAGAATTCAAGAGGCCAGACTACCACAACCATCACAGACTAAGGGCTGCTAATCTAGAATTGGGTACTTCAACAAATTCTGCTGCACATTATATAGGTAGCTGTTGGAAGATTGTACTAATACAAAATTTTAAATATATGAATATTTTGGGCGGTAAGTGTGCTGTCTGTGACCAAACTTGATTGCGAAATTGGTGTTCCATTACCAGTATATGTTTAAGAGGAACAAAATCATCGACATAGAAGACAAAAATGAACGCATACTTTTTATTAGCATAAGTTAACGCAATGAATTTGCACATATGAATCAGTTTGGTTGAAATATGTCTTATAAAAACAGAGTGAAATTGTGGCATGTACTCTTCTTTTAAACTAGATATTCGTTGCTTCTTTGAGCATCACTGCATTTATTAACTGGCGCCAAGCAATTACAATAAGACCGTTACAAGCATAATAAAGTCATTCTACTTCACTTTCATTTTATTGTGTACCTATTTTGGTATTTTACCGATAGATCTTTTACGTTATATTAGTGTGACATCAGCGTTACGCATAGCCATCATTTTTCTACTCTCCGCGCCTCATAAACATCTCAATAGAATGCATGTACATGCTCAGCTGTTGAAGGCCACCCGTGCTGATATTTTGAAGTTAATAGGCCAGAGCTAAACAAGATATGTTACAAGATATGTCAGCCATCGGCACTGATGGTTGCCAGGAAGCATTCATCGCCTTAGTCGTATTGCGGTGGTTGGTACACCGAGGCACAAAATACACCGTCAGCATCGGAGTGTTTTATAGCAGACTTGTACACAACGGCAACGTTGAATTCTTGACTCCTTAAGCTCCACCGTGTGGTGTGACCTGAAAGACCCTAGAAGATAGCTCTTGGACGGCTGAATGATGTTGCGTAGAATTTCGTCAAATCGTTTTTCACCGCATCAGGTTTATGAGTACAAATTCAGTACAGGCTCTGTCAAGCTAGTCGGGCACTTTTATCTCTTATAATTCGATGTTTCGCCACTCAGGTTTCTCGAATTCTCAGTGATGACGAGAACCAGTCCTTGAATTGCCGAAGCAGGGTTTGGTCGGGTTGACGTCAAAATCTGGTTGAGGAACTTCATTCATCCAACTTGCTTTGGCAGCATCGAAGAGAACAAGAGCACTGCTGGCGTCTGCCAACTCGTCGATGTAGGCGACCGTCGTACTAACCTTGAAGTGCTTGTTTTTGTGGCCAGAGTTTGTCAGCACTGCCTTTGTTTTGCCAACACGCAGCTCCACTATGCTTCTTCTTATGCAAATATTACGCTTTAGAAGTAGGTCGTCATCACCATCAATGACGCCTTTAAGGTTTTTGGCTTTTTCAGTGCCGATGAAAATGACGATAGTGGATAAAGAATGCACGGTTACGCACTGTTCTATTTCGTTCAATGCGTGGTTTTTCTGTGGCGTGTAGGGTGGCAGCGGTTTTTCTGGGGTTAGTGTATTTGATGCAGAACTCACATCGATGACGGCACCATGCTGAATTAGAAAGTTCACATCGAGGTATTAAGTCCCTTGAGCACTGTTGTAGAAAAAAATGCTCGCAGGATAAGCCTGGTTGTTGATTGTGACTCTGGCTGTGCAAAGTCCAACAGGTGTATCAGGAGGCTTCGAGCAGCCCGGATTTGGGTCCATTTCAAGTGGTTCCTCGCTTATTAAGCTTGGCAGCAAAGGGTTCACTGATGATGGAATGGCTGGCGCCAGTATCAACGAGAGCTGTGACGTGGTTCCATTGAATATTATGCCCAGGTCGCTGGTTTGTCGTCATGCGTTTTTGTTAGGTTGGGGCGTTGGATCATGGCTACGTCGGTTTATTTCACTGCTTCCACGTTGTGTCGTGACGTCTTTGCACTGACAAGTTTGGGAGTTAAGGACCCTTTGGTCTTCCGGCAGGTGCTTTCAATTTGATACAGCGTAATCGTCGGCGCCAGACCTTCAGCAGTTCGTCGTACAGCAACCGTACCTCCATCGGTCGCTGCCCTAAGTTTTTTTAATATGCGCTCGGGAAGGTCTCTGAATAGGGCCGGTGTGCTGGCTGCGTTGCAGTTACATGTAGCGGCTTGACAGCTGTGAACGGTAAGGTATTGGGTTCTCCGCTAAGCTCCTGCAAGGTAGTCGGTGATTTATTGAAGTCGTTTACCACTATTTGAGCATGGCGCTTTGACGTCGAAATGAAGTAGACCCATTTGCCGGTATTTGCTGTCGTGGTAGGTCTGGGCAACTTCCCTGCAGTGGTAGCAGTGTAGGCAGTGGCAGGAGCACGCCAATCAACGGTCTTCCTTCGGGTATATCACTGCTTGGCTGGCGTTAAGTTTGACTAAGGATGGGGTGGTGCTCCTGCCTGGGGGCAAAACTGCGGCCATACGGCGTCTTGGCGTGGGCGTGGAGAAGTGTCATAACGGCGGGTTGTAGCAGCCTGGTTCTTGGCTTGCATCTACGGCTACGAAAGCTTAATAACTCAAAGCAATTGTAGGACCTCCTGGCGCATCACGTACGGGATGCAGTTCACTTGAGGCTGTGCTGAATGTAGCAATTTTCGCAGCTAGCCTTGCACTATCGCTCAGATAGTCTCACGCAGGTGGGTAATTCCTAGCACTGGACTAACAGCGTAGCTTGCACAGAGAACCTGCTATTGTTTGACTCTGTCTCCACCTGGAGCATATAAATTGCAGAAGCTGCTAAAGCGAATTCCTCGACCGTCTTTGGCGGGTATCTGACCTCACTGGCGAAGAGTTTTTGCCTGACCTAAGGACGCTCACTTTGTGCTCTTCCGTGATGCTGTGGTCGTTGTGCTAAAACAAGAGGGCTATCTCATCGGTGTAGATCGCGGTATTTTCTTTGGGAAACTGCACGTCTGTCTCCAGTATTGTAGTGACACGTTCATGGCGGACGTTTGCAGCGTTGATTCACGGTTCTCAAACCATGTCAGACGAGAGTCTTGCAGGGCAAAATGAACGCGCCGCCGCTTGTCATCGTTGGTTTGGTCGTTGAAAAGAGCGACTAATTCGAATCTTCGATGTCATATTCTGGGTCTTCGATGGGGACCGCGTAAAGTTGGTGGCTCTTTAGGCTGCTGGAGCAAGATCAGTACCGGTGGCACAGGCACTGTCGTTGTTGCCGTGGTTGAAGTCAAGGTCTTTGTCTTCCGAGTCTTGTCGGGTAGAAACTCGTACTCCGGTAGCCAACCTTGTTGCGTGCGGCTAACTCGCTGCTCGTGGCTGGCGTCGGTGTTTTCTCTGTGATGTAGGCTGGGTTCATGGCTTGACGTGGACGCCCGGTACTTGAAAGAAACAACACCTCCACCAGACGCCACGTGGCCATGACGTCTACCAAAGAAGCAATCTTAATTTTGGGATCAAATTGTGTATTTGCCTGAACTTCTGATAAGTAACCTAAAAGTCAGGTCACAGTAGCACTTTGGCACTGATAACGGTGAAGAGAGCATCGGCCCTCAATAAACTGATGCGCGGTGATGTGCCTCGGCATTTATACATGTGCTGTTAAACGTTCCAGCACTATCACTAGCAGTCACATATATTCCAGAACAGTCTGTAATTTTTGTGTTGTGCACAGTATCACATCGAAATGTTCAGAGAATATCTCGGTGGTTCTAAGTTCATTGGTGCGTTTTGCGCAAAGCTGCCCTCATAATTGGTTGTGGGACAATAACTTAACATGACAAGGGATTGTGGAAGTAGGAGTTTTATTACAGAAAGTGTGGATGGAGTTTAAGGTAAACCAAAATGCCAAAAAAGTGAAGCATGGCGCAACGTGTGAATTTGTTTATCTTTTCGAAAGCCTCATAGACTCGAAGTAAATTACAATGTTAGGAGGCTTTCAGCAAAAAATGTAGTTACCTTCAACGGTGCCCCTGGCGAAGTTAACGTAGTTACAAAAACAACTAGTTATATCATCATCATAATAGTTAATAATAATAATATTAGTACTACTATTAACATTTTTGTTGTTGTTGTTGTTGGTGTGAAATTTCAGTTTGGAGTTACTACCACAAAACGACTCTGGGAAGTATTGTTCACTCAAGCTCACAACTACTGTCTAGTGCTGCATGGTGCGTGTCTATGCCTTCGAAAAAGTGGAATATAAAACGAAAGAAAGGTAGTAAAAAGCAGAAAAGTGAATGTACCAAATGAAATAAGCTATATGCTATTTTAAATATGAAGGTATCGAAATAAAAAGCTAAAGGTAATTACAAATTGAGATACGGTTTCAAAAGGAGCATGATGTCAACGCATCAACGAGCACGATACTTGAGTGATGACGTCTTAGAAAGCCTTATGAACGTCATTTGGAGCTTCTGAACAGTGCCGACTCTGGAGTACAGCATTTTGTTTTCCGGAAATAGTACCAGAGACCACTTGAAAAGCTAATGTCGTTATGCTTAGTGTCTGGACTGCTACGATGCGACGTCCACGAAAAGAAATTTGGCCAGGAAATGGCAACTGACTCGGCTAAGCATCATGAAGCTTTCTTGAAGCTAATAATGGAAATTACTGATCCAGGTGACAAAAATATTATCGCATGCATTGCGCCCTAAAAGCACAGAATAAGGGATACCTTAGTGCAAGGATTTTCAATATTCTACTACGTGGCACTCTTGTACACGTACTGCCATAAGAAAATAGAGAGGACTAGAGTGTTTTGCTTGCGTCAAAATGTACCCATCGGGACCGGCGTTGAACCCATGGGTTTTGGGTTAGCAAACTGTTGTGACCGTGAAAACTTTTAAAAGAATTTTCATCGAGTTTAAAACTTATTTTAGTTGTAGCAGCATTATATTTGCAAAGGTATTGTGTTAAAATTATGATTTTTATTGTGACAAAAAGTAATCACGCTTTTTCAACGCGATAGCGTTAAAAGCTCGTTTCGAAGTAACTACAGCATTGGTATCAGCTTCCTTGGTGGTCGTAAAAAAAGCATCATATTCGTGACCTATGAAAACCAAGAGAGAGTGAAATAAAATTCATACTACTAATATTCAGATTTGAGCCAGAATTTAACCCTGGTTTCTGCGTGTCGAGCAGGTGTTTAATGAAAGAGCCACGCTTATGCTCGAAACAAAATGGATAAAAAGATAGTCTTAATTTTGCGTATTGAAAGAATAATCTTAGCGAACTTAATATTCCTTCGCCGCAGCTTATACTCACGCTATGTTCCAAAACGTGAAATACGCAACGAGTGGGTCTTTATCAAGAACCTCTTATGCTCACGTAGTGCGTTACGATCACAATCATTTGTTCATTCGCAAAATGAACAAATATGGCGTAATAGGCACCTCACGTTTCTATTTGGCTGTATATTCAGGGATAGTTTGAAACAACCAGCATAAGGCACGCAGTCATTCGTGCACGGTTGAGGCATGCATGCCCGGAACCAAAGTCAAGCTAGCAACCGAGAAGGCGGCACGCTTGGGGCGCGATTATGCTTTTGCGTTTTACGTTTGACGCTGATTCTCAAGAATACTTGAAGTTTGATTTAGGTGAATAGCCTTGCGTATAGTTTGGAGAATACACCAGAAATGATATACACTTCATGTTTGGTGTAGATGTTTTTTTTTTAATATAAGTTCCTGTGTGCTAGATGTTTTATTCATCTAACAAAGACTTTGTGTTTCGTAAGCGATGTAGAGTGCCGCACTGCTTCCTTTGACTTTTCATAATATAGGTTCGATAGAGAAGAGTAATAATTATATTTACAGTAATCTAAAATCTTCACCACATAGGCGCTAGACGCTAGTATCACAAATATTCCATAGGAAGCATTTGCTTTATAAATGCACTTTTATGAAGGCGATATGCAATCAAATGTGTCATTCTAAATATATATTTTCAAGTAGCAACATGTGCGCTACAAGTATGTGCATTGGTGACATTTTATTAATCTGAAATGATATACGTGTGTCATTAAGATAGAAACCAGAAGTTTCTATTCTTGTGATTGCCTGCTTTGCGCTCCTTAGCCCTTTGAGGACACTTTCTGCATTCCTCGAGACAATCATTAACTATGGGCCACACTTGATGACACTTCGCAGTCTAGACTGTCATCTAACGAGGAGCTCATTACCATTTGAACAATCTATTTTCTTATTGCAGTCAACATTCATTTATTTCTGTTTAAAATTGCGGTAGTACAAGGCAGCCTTTTCTACGTTCCTAAAACATCAACCTAAATGTAACTATTGCTTCAGGATAGGGTTCACAAATGCCACCTTGCTACTCAGTGGCTCATGCGAAAAAAAAAGCACTGCAGCTTGATTCGTCAGTGTGATAATCTGTTGAAACAAAACTTATTCTTACGCGAGAGAACTTCTGGCGTCGGTTAAGACGTCTATTGATTGTGGGTGAAAAATATTTTTTCACGTAACCATAATCTTTCACATGACTTTCACGGTAGATGTGCGCTCAGATGTTTCTTGTAACCCGCCGTATACAACCATTCTCGACATGGTAGTACCCACTGACCACCATAGACCTCGAACCTGAGCAATCATTCACTCTAAGCTGCTGCTTTGCCTGCAACCGTGACCTCAACGATGCCGGCTATGGGCCATTAGGCAACAGATATTTTTTAAAGAACCACACAAATGCTTCTGATTTTCTCCTCTATCACCGCCGACGATAATGCCACACTCCCTCGTCAAGCTTTGTTATCGCCCCATTTCACTGTCAGGAATACGCAGTGCAAACGGGGCCTAGAGTGTTTGAGAAGCTTCAGAAATGCAGTTGATCATTTTTTTAATATGCGCCCACTTCGTAAACATTACAGATTCTTCTGGAGCCTATGTCACTGCTAGCGACAAAGTTAGAATAATCTAGGTCAAGTTAATAAACTCGGACGTGCTTCGCCTTTTGTCAGTTGATCGGCGGCTGACGTTGTCTTCGCCGCTATCAGTGTCAGTGGGCATCGCTGGTGTCTGATCTTTAGTTTACGGGCCACAGATTCAGCCAGATAAGCAGTTCCATCTTGTAATTACAGTATTCTTCTGTGATGATTATGGACGTTCGTTCCGTGGGTTGCTGCTGCCGGACGAGAAATTGTAGGACCGCTTTGAAGTTAAAGAGGAGGGAAGAAAAACTTTATCAAGCACACTAGTGAAGAGGAGATACAAAAGCGAATAACGGACATACTATATGTACAGGCAATGCTAAGCATGCGCTGCAGGCACTTGTGCACTGTCCAGAAGTCGGCTTCGTTACTGGATGACCCTGTCGTGCGCGTAGAGTTCTGGCTTGGTAAGGAGTTATTGAAAAAAATACCACCTTATGGTTCAGAACACTGTCCTTGTGACGTGTCGGTCGTCGTGCGGCAGGGCAGAAGTGGCACGGAGGGCGCACGATTGCTCCGTAAGGCATGGTCGCCACACAGCAATGTGTTAACCTGTGCAGCACTGTTGTAGTACACTCGGCGGTGAACTCAGTACGGCGGGCCGTGACTCCCGAGCACCATGATCAGCCAACGGTCTACGAAGGCAGCACCAGGCAGGCCTCGTCTACGAACCCGCTTCCGCCGCGGCATTTAGGCCGAAGCCACGCCTCTGCGACGCAACAACACCCCTCGAGGAGGAGCTTCTCAGCTTCCATACGAGCTTACTCACGCTCATGTGCCTCCTGCGCTGCTAGTCGGGCCTCCTCTCGATCTATTGCTCTCTGCACCCTCATTTCGTTTTACTCCGGGCTCACCCATGCCAACAACGCCTCACCACTCAGCCCCATTTCTTTCCCTAGCTCGACAAGCTTTTTTTTTCGTCTATTCTCGTCTGACACACACAAACAACGTGAGGCTCTCGTAGTGAGAAAGCTTAGTCCTCTCTCGCGGAGGCATTAAATATGTGATGATTATAGACGTTCGTCACGTGGGTTGCTGCTGCCGGACGAGAGATGTGTAGGACTGCTTTAAAGTTAAAGAAAAGAAAATAATAACTTTATGAAGCCCACTAATGAAGAGGAGATAGGAAAGCAATAAACAGACAAACTGTATGTAGAGGGCAATGGTAAGCATGCGCAGCAGGTACTTCTAAACTGTTCAAGGTTCGGTTTCGTTATTGCGTGACCCTGTCGTGCGAGTAGAGATCCACGCAGGTAAGTGGAAATAAGAAAAACACCGCCTCATAGTTCGCAGCCTTGTCCTCCCACTGTGGCGTGTCCGTCATTGTACGGCAGGGCAGAGGTGGCTCGAAGGGTGCACGGTCACCACAGATGGATGTGTTACCGTGTGCAGCATCTTTGTCGAACACTCGGCGGCTAACTCAGCACGGCGGGCAGTGACTCACGAGGGCCATGATCAAGCAACGGTCCATGAAGGCAGCACCAGGCAAGCCTCTTTCACGAACGCGCTTCCGGCAGCTGCACCCAGGTAGGAGTCACGCCACAGGTCAGGTCCTTGAAACTCGAAGCAGGCCACCGATGATGGAGCTTGGTCAGACTCGACCTGGTCCCTAGCCCGCCTCAGGAACCCTGGCTGCCACTCATCGTCTGAAACCGTGCTCCAGAAGCCCTCGTAGCTTCGTCATCTTCACGTTGCGAGCTTTTTTTTTGTTCGGTGCGTTGCGTCGAAGCTTGTTCCTACTTCTCTCGCACCCCGTGCCACCTGCCCTCTGCTCTCAGTTTCAGTTCCGGATTGCCACTTTATGTTCTTTATGCTTACGCATTACCAATGAACCATGACTTGTGAGTCCTATCTTCACAGCTTCCTTCGTCCACCTTATAGTCCGTGACTTCAGGTGGAGGTGCTGCTTCATCAAGCACTGGACCTCCTATGTCAAGCTACAGAGCGTATAATCATTGAACAAGCGTTATCTAATGGGTTTGTTGAAAAGAAATACATGTGGTGCTACTGCGTTGATTACCGCCATATGAATCAAAATACGCAAAGGGGGAATCACCCAATGCCCTTTATTGACGATAATTTTGTTTCCATACACGGTGACGATACAATTTTTTCAATAGAACTACGCTGTGACCAAATCGATATGGAGACGAAACATCGAGAAAAGACTGCGTTTGCATTCACCGACGGCTTCTACCAATTCAAGGATATGCAGTTCACTTTAGGCATTGCCTTAGCCACGTTCTAACGTATGATCGATTTTATGCTGGAAAGTGTCAATTGAACAACATGACTTTGTGAATCGGCGATGTCATTGTATATTCGCCTGCAAAGTCGCCTTCAGTGTTCTCATTGTGGTCAGCAATTCATGGCGATTTCTGCAAAGTGGCCTCCCAGTAAAACTCGTTGAAGTGCCATTTAGGTTGCTGTCAAAATTATTCTGGTGTTTAGGGCGACTTCACCCATGCTTCAAGTGCGCTGTAGAATACACAAAAAGTTTGTGTAGCTTAATGATTTTTAAAGACGATAGTCTTTTTTGGTACCTTCGACGCAAAAATTTTTGTCTGTCTATCATTCACGATTCTGGGTATTCGAAACGGCACTAGCCGATATCCAGTGAACAGTGAACAGTGAACTTTATTGACATCATGTAGATAGTACACAACGCCGGTGGCCGGCAGAAAAAGCCATCGCATGGATAGCTTGACGAAGCTGCGGGCCCCCGTTTTGGCACCAGCGTACAACGGTGTTCTTAGTACATAAACAGACAACAACAATAACAACAACAAAAGAAGGGAAAAAATATGTACTGAACAGATAAATCACTTAGTACAGGACCCGAAGGAAAATGTGAGCCCACTACAAATAACCACATCTTGCGTACATACCATACACAAAAGAAAATATCTCCCAAACGGCCAACCCCATCCGCAGTGCTCACAAATGTTGCTCAAGATTCAGCGTTCATACTTGCACAATTCTCAATTAAACCAATCATTCCGCATATGTGAGGCACCATAACAACACGTATATATTCTGTATGTGCGTCCTTTACTAGAAAAGGCATACATAAGTAATTCTAAGTACCGTAGCATTTATCACGCTGCTCAGACCATGCAACGCTTGCACGAAAAGGCGAGTGTTTCCAACGCTCTGCTACCAGTCGCCTTGCGTTCTACACCTTATGACCTATGAGAGGGGAACGCACACCCATCTAAGAGCCATGCATTTTGGTCTTCTAGAAAACTGCCAGGTAGCGCTCATGTCTCACATGTGGCGTGGCTTGATGCGCTCGTTCGCGTCCGCTGCACACTCGAGGCACTCTAACGCAGCGCCTCTAGAATACCATTCACCAATTTTCTTGCGCAGAACGTCGAAGAAATGTTTTGTTCACTTTGTCCGCACCCTAGATTGTCTTTTGACGACATTTGCAGATTAACATGCAGATATGGGGCCAGTTTATACCCAAGTCAGTCGAAGACACCCTGATTTTTTTCGAACTCTGTTACAATTTCTCGAAGTTCGTGAAAGGTTTCTCAACAGTCGCTCGACCACTCCCTTGCCTTGAGGTGTTAGACGTGCTTTTGAAGGAGGTTACGGTAAAACTGGCACCTTCAATTGCCTGGTCACACTGTTGACAATGCCACCTATATTGGGTCGTTTTAACCCATCCGCTCCGACAGAGGAACGACTTGAGGCTCGTGGTCACGAGAGCGCGAAAGTCCTCGCCAAAGGCCAACAGTGACACGACCATGTTATTGCCTATGCTAGTCGCCTTCTTACAGCTGCCAAGCACATATATTGCATTGCAGAGCGTGAATGCATTGCTCTCACCCCGTTGCAGTGGTCTAGTGGCTAAGGTACTGGGCTGCTGACCCGCAGGTCTCGTCATCAAACCCCGTCTGCGACGGCTGCATTCTCCATGGAGCCGAGTATACTTTAGGCCCATGCGCTCAGATTTGGGAACACCTTAAATAACCACAGGTGGTCAAAATTTTCAAAGGCCTTTAACACGGTGTCTCTCATAATCATATGGTTGTTTTGGGGCGTTAAAGCCCACAAATCATTCAATTAACGCATTGCTTTTGTCTGGTCAGTCTTGAAGTCTTTCCCAAATTTGAAAGGTGCGCATTTTTTGTAATATTTAGAGAACATGTGCTTTGTTGGCTATAGTAACCAAAGTTACGTACAAGTGGGGATGCTTCCAGCAGAACACAGACTGCCATATCGCTACCGGTCAATGAACCGGACACGATCGCTGACACTTGCGTATTCTGGGTTTAACTTCCGAGAAACATGAATGACAAACAACTCAGTGATGCGTCCTTGTGTGATGTGATAGAGCATCTAAAATAATCGTTTATCGACTAATCCCATCGCTCGTCCTACCCCCGGGATGGTGCACTATTGCACGACAAACTTCATCCAGACAAACCAGCCCGGCTGCTTGTAATTCCGAAGCACCTCCTCTCGGCTGTTCTTGACGTAACTAATTAACTTCTAAAGGCCGATCTGTTTTGTGTATGGTGCACTTACAACTAGATACACCAACGTTCCTGGTCACAGCCTTCCTGCTCTGTGAGAAGATATAATGAGACGTGGGAGAAACATCAGTGCCACAAATCGTCATCGATGCTTTCCGCCGGGTGTCTTAAATATTAGTTAGCTTTGGCTTATATCTACTTGGCCCACTTCCTCTCTCCCTGTCTACCTCTGGCAACAGTTAATAGCTCTGTCAACTGACTACGACACGCGCTACATCATTACACAAGCTCTGTCAACAAGCTGCTTCACATTTATTGCTGGCTTGCTCCTACACGGTATCATTTGGCAACAAAGAACGCTCGCTAGCTGCTTACGGACCATGGCCACACGTTTGTCTTGAAGCTAATAGCCCACACATAGCACTCATGTGAAACAATGCGCGAGCTTGCAATGCTGTCCTATACAGAGACAGATGGTCTCACAGAGCGTTTGACTCGAACACAAACAGAAGTGCTTTCGAAGTATGTTACCTCTTGCCACTCTTCCTGGGATGCCAAGCCGTACATCATATCTGCGTAAAATTTTCGATGCGCCCCGCCGCGGTGGTCTATTGGCTGAGGTACTCGGCTGCTGACCCGCAGGTCGCGGGTTCCATTCCCGGCTGCGGCGGCTGCATTTCTGATGGAGGCGGAAATGTTGTAGGCCCGTGTGCTCAGATTTGGGCGCACGTTAAAGAACCCCAGGTGGTCAAAATTTCCGGAGCCCTCCACTACGGCGTCTCTCATAATCATATGGTGGTTTTGGGACGTTAAACCCCACAAATCAATCAAAATTTTTGATGCCCCGACATTAGCAATCGCTTTCCATTTTTCTGTTGTTTGGCTACCAATCAAAGTTGCCCTGGACATCGATATATAGTTTTCCGCAGTACCGACCAGCAAATATGTTCTTGACGCTATAATTCATGCTGTTCATATATATGAAACAGCCCGCAGTCGCCTTCTGGCCTTTCAAGAAAGCCACCTGCGTTTGTACAACCTATGTTCCCGCGTATTGCACTTCTCATCCGGTTTTTTTGGCCCTGCAATGGTCTCCGACCCATCATGTTGAGATGTCAGAAGAACTTCTGTTCCGATACATAGTGCTTATTTAGGTTATTCGTGCGTTATTCATACAACTGATGTGATCACTTCGATGCCTCATTGTCAGCGATACCATACGTATATTACGCATGCACCCCGTGACGTTGAGATATAGATGCACCGAAACGGTGCTAGTGATGGCGTAGATAATTATACATGTCTAATTCAAGTCTCTTGCTGTATGCGCACGCGCACCATAAGCTGAGAAGAAACAACTATTTTTGGTCAGGTTCTGAGCTTTACTGGTCGCCGCTGCAGTCGCTACTTTAAATATAACCTGTATATAGTATACTGACTACACTCCACCGATTCAGCGATTTCGTGAGAGTAAATACCACCACAAACTCAGACAATTGGAACTAAAACTCCTGTAACCATTTCTTCAAAACGCAAAGACACATGAGGCAAGTACCGTTTCATAAAAGTTTAATAGCAAATATACGAGCCAAAAGAATGTTTTCACTCAACCTTTTTACGAGCGTTGTGGGCGGTGCAGAAGGTGAAGTAAGAGACAAGTGTGTTGCGAGCGGGCCGAGGAGCCGACAGCTGCGGGCACTGCAGCGCGCGTTCTGTGGGTGAGAAAGAGAGGTACATCAGCATCCACCGGCGAGGAAAGCGCGCACGGGTGAGTGTGACGTTAAAGCGGCGCTGCGGTGTGACCTACTTGGCACCGGTCCAGCAACTGTGGCGAGAGAAGTGCGTTGCTGCGCGTTCGTATGGGCGCACGTACGTACAGTGTTGCACACGTGAATCATAAAGCTGCGCCACATCTGATGGGCACCCGGCAGTGCAGCATACGCGATGTGGTGTTAGTGACAGAACACACAGCCAAGCGTGTAGAAGCAGCAAAGCCGGGCTTGCCAGGGCACATTTCTTTTTCTTTTTCAGTGGTGGGCAGGAAGGTCATGGGTGATCACGGAAGCACCCGGGAAGTCTTCTTTGCAAACATGTCATAAAGGGCACCGGCACTTCAGCATTTCATTCTGTTCAGCCAGAGTTTTATTTTCTGACATCCCTGGCAATCGGTACCACCTACGCCGAGGTGGCCCAAAGGGCTCCACCGCACCCTCTTCTCTGGGTAAGGCACTTCCAATGCTCCGTTGCAAAAGACTGGCAGGTGTACTCCATATAGCACGCTGAACACTGACTTGAACGTATCATAACGGTTCTTAATACTGCATTTGCTTTAGAATGGGGTGGATAGAGAGAGGGGAATACATATTTACTTGGTAGGGGCAGTTTACACAAGATGAGGGCATCTCGAATTTAGGGTACCGTTATACCTAGACTTTTTAGTCTACCTAGGCGAAAACTTCGCGGCTGCAGAATATCATGCAGACATCGCTCGGAAATTAAGGTTCTGTGTATGTTGCTTGCTGATTCTCAATAGCGCTCAGGTTCTTGATTTGCATTGCAAGATACAGTGTGCCCAAATGGCCGACTGATTGCAGTTTCCACCAATCTAGCCTGATAGAATTCGTTTGGCGTGAGTTACAGATTGTAGAAACAGCAGGCTGCATTTCAGACGGTATTTTTTGTCGCGCAGAAACCAGATTGCGGGGTCAAATCAAATTTTAGTCTTCACACTAGCTAAATATTTGAGAACTCTGCAGGTTTAAGTCTATTTTCCCTGGACGGCCTTTTTATCGCGAAAAAGAATTTGTAATTTTGATAGCTATTTCAAAGTCCTATTGTGTGAACTTTAACCATTGTGCGAACAGAATCAGAAGCCCCGACATTAACGATGTTACATTTGTGATCGGCAGTACAGCTTCCATAACATGTTTTTTTATGAAACTTTGGAATTTCCACCTATACAATTGATAATCGTCCAAAAAATTAGCTAGTCCCATTTAAGACATGAAAGGTTCTAGCGGTGGCCGCTAGGAGTGCTGATCAGTCAATGTCATTGAAAGCTGGATATGGAGTTTTCGACTGCGAAAGTGAAGAAGCGCAGTGTTGCCGGCATGCTCCAAATCCCGATATACTCACTGTTTAGTGCTGACATTTTACACGAGCTTTCTGTATAAACAGGTTTCATTGAGATATTGCCGGTAATAACTGTAGTAAATGAGAGAGACAGAAGTTTATTGACAGAAAAGTAAAGAGGTCACCATCGGCGATAGTATTCTAGCCTGCTACTCTACAATGGGGGAAAGAAACGGGGAAGAGAAAGTGTAATGTATGACTTTGGGAAGGTAAAGAGGGGAGTATGTATCGTCACGTAAGGCTGGAGCATTCCTAGGGACGTGCCTGCAGTTCAGTGGGTTTTTGAAAAGTTATGAGCAATCTTGTGGCCAGTGTTGCACTATTGTTGTCATGCCAAGGACCCAACACAATATCAACATTTATTAGCATATTCTGTTGCGCTCTATAAAAGATATATATTTCTGTCATTCACGTATACTTGCTGGCCAGGTACAAAATATGTGATCTGGAGTTTCTGGCATTTCCCAGTGTAAACAAATAGGACCGGTTTCTGTACAGCTGATTGTATGTGCATAAGATCTTGTGAAGGCTACACTTACACGAATGTGCCAAATCAGATTTGCGATGTGCAATTTTGCTTTATGAGACACGTGGAACCTCTTTACCATGTCTTATTTGTGAAATCGCCGGTGTCGTCACTCCAGTTTACTACAGAAGCGTGTAGTTGCGCATTACACATCGAAGCAGGGATTTCGTGTCTGGCCGTGAAAACAAAATGCACACTTCAGCGCCACTAGTTGAGCCTCATTTAACTACAGCATGCACATCTTCATTTCACGTTATTGCGCCTTATGCAGAATTTTTCTGGAAGATAACCTTGTCTCAGGACGCAGTTAATGGTTAATGATTTGCAAAGCGCATTCTTCATTCTTCGAAATACTGTTCATGCGCAAGGATACTTTCCAAAAGTGAATCCTATTGCATCCTGGAAAGCAACAAGGTCGGCGGCAGTCGAAGTGGTCTTGCGATGTACTTGGAACCGTCGAGCGATAATCATTTGTGCAATAAAAAAGACCGCAGCGGTGATGTAAAACCTGGTGAATCCACAAGCGTACAATTGTAGAGGATCCCCGCACGCTATATAAATGAGATGTAGGGTCACGCGTTTGAGGCCACTTGATGAAACTGGCAACTTCTTCGCAATCTCAGGAATAATAAGGTCACTTCTTGAGTTATAGAACACTTTTTAGTAGGATATTCACCATACACTGTGCTGGTGCTTTCGAACGTGAGACCAAGCTCTGCGGACACACATGAAAGCATTCAAGTTAAAGCATTCTACATATACTTGGGCCTCTCACGCTCCACACCAAAGAACTTAACCAGTCCTGAAGCTCGGGCTTGTCCCATTATTGTTTATATGCGCTGCGAGGCACATCGCGTGAATCTTCACTTGTTGACGCGACACAAACCGCACCAGCTTTCAGAACTTTTCGCCTCTCACCCAGACGGTGTTTTGCAAGAGAAATATTGCTGCATGACAGCATTCTAACATAAAGATTTTGCCCGTCAGTGTTCCAGGAACACGTCCATAGGTACTACCCAATCCAACTGATAATTGTGGAAAACATGACTCAAAAATTATTAGAAGTGATGCTGAAATATTTAATTCTTCCAAACAAAGAACTCTTTACAGCCAAGATGGTGCAGCTCTTCAAAAAGTATACGAGTTGACTTACAGGATTTGTTTGTAATGTTATTATTTTAACAAATATATAGACACTCAGTAGAGGGTTTCCTCATCTATATCTTGTCGCATATAAAATTCAAATCAGTAACTTTGGTCCACGCATCGTCTCTTGTATTCACTAGTAATAGCTCTCGAGTGCTAATGAGGAACATGGCTGAAACATAGATGAAAGAAAGTGCCTATCTCCGTCACACAGAGGATTTACGCGATAACATCACTTCATGTGTGAGTCCTGGATTCCAGTGATCTTGAAGAAGGAAGGAAGCGCCTTGTCTGTTTTTCACTGGACGGACGTACACAAAGGGACAGAGTGGCAGAGGGGCTGCGTGGTTCGAGCCGCAACTGGGATATGAGGCAATAGGAGCGTCGTCGCGAGCCCTCGCACGCGCGGTATCTCATCAGGCATTAGCAAACGGCTCGCATATACCCTTCTTAAGAGTACAATCTTGCGGCTTCCGGCTGTGACTTCTGCTATGAAATACTGTATGAAAACTGCTCTTTTCTTGAACACAGTCGCATTCCCATGTACAAGCATTTTCCACTTTCGCTAGATCTGGCGAAAAAAAATTAGCTGCCTTTCCTCAGTTCTTTATAGCATCGCATTATTTTTATCATGTTCATATCTTCACTCTTTCCGGAAAGCACACTTTGTTTTTCAAACTGAAAAGGAACCATTCCTTCCGCTACTAACCCCATAGCGCCGCGCTGCCTCCAGTAGTGAAAAAAGTTGCGCGCTGGAGCTGGCAATATTTAGACTGGCGTATGCTTTTTACAGAACAATGATACAGCGCACCGTATCCATACAGCTTGTCAGGAAAGCGAGATGTAGCTTTTTATCTTGTCACCACAGCCTAAATCGTCTTCTGTAGTAAGAAGGGTTGCATAACTCATGTTCTTAAAATACCGTTGCCCAATAGGTACAGCGCTGGATGGAGTGCCTATAGCTGAGTTCACTACAATGAAGAAGGATATTCTTTTTTGTGAAGAACATCTCACGGAAATCACAATGCTGTCCATGTGGCAAATATTTTAGATAATAGGGGTAGTGAGCGCCTAATAAACCATGTATTTAAAATATTTGCTGGTGTACGGAATAAGAAATACAGGGCAGATACTTTAACTGAAGATCGGTATATATGGCTTAGTTAGAAAGGTGTCCTCGATGAGTTTTCAGGTTTTTGAAAAGTCACCTTCAAGGCAACTGCTCTTATCTTGCCGAAAAAGTGCGTTCAACATACGGACGAGTTCGTGCTTTCAATACTTGTGGATGACTGTTCCATATAGGTTTTGTTATGTCTGTCGATTTATATAGGACCAGATTCCACTGTCTTTTCCTAAAATGACCATCTAGGTATTTTAAAGTGGGCAGCTTGCTGGAATAGGACAAAGCATGGCCATAGTGGCTTGTTTCTTATTAGAAACACACAGCCTAATCTTTAGGTTTCTTGTCTCCATATGAAGTTCCAAACAAGATCGGAATAATGTGAAATCCTATATTCACGGAAGGATTATGAAATCTCTTTTAAGGTACAAGCTTGAACATCAATAATGAAAATCATAAAAAAGTGCAATTTCAGTTTATTTTGCATAATAAAAACTAAAGATCTCCACACTCAAACCTTGACTAGAGCCAATCCTGTGATTAACTCAGAGCTTGCGGTGGCAATGCTGACAACATGGCGACAAGGTTGATATTCGCCATATACTCCACAGCAATGCGAAGTTTCAGCTCATCGTTCCTCTTACAAAAGATCAAAAGTCCGAAAAGTCTGGAAAAATTGGAAATACATTTGTGAAGGTGAAAATAGGCCAAAATATTCAAGAACTCAACAGCTGACAAGGTATTCCCGGTAATAAAAATACTATGATGGCATAAAAGCTGCTAAGAGGAACATACACAGACTAAGCTAGAGAGCAGGCTTGTTTCTGAAAAAAATTGCGCTTGATCACGTAATCGAAATGACGTGACCAACCAAGTAATTAAGAAAACACCAAACGGCGCACTATAAACACCTTCATTTCTCTTTTGTACAACACGAGAACGATGTCAACTCTAAAATGTGTATGGCTATTTCGAAATGAATAGGTGTGGCTCGCGATGCGAAGAAACGCCTCTAAAGCCAGTAAGCTACTCGCGCTTCCTACTCGTGAGAACATCCTTATACCTCTCTCTCTCTCTCGCTCTCTCTCTCTCTCTCTCTCTCTATATATATATATATATATATAATGAAGGCACAACAGGTCCGCGTATTTTCTATAATGAATGAACTTGCAAATAGTACATTTGAAAATGAAATTGCCTTTACTGACGTTTTGGCCGTGGCACGGCGGAAACGTTAGTAAAGGCAATTTCCTTTTCAAATGAGCTACCTGCAAGTTCAGTCAATATATATATATGTATAATAACTAACCAACTCTAGTGTCAAGGAATTATAGGGGAATTTATTAGAACTAATTGTAGCGTAAACATGAAGAAAGAAAAGTGGAAACAAAGACAACTTGCTGTGGGCGAGATCTGAACCTGCGACTTTCGAATAGCGCGTTTGATGCTCTACCAACTGAGATATCATGGCGGCTATCACCCTAGCCACTTTATTGGGTATATATGAGAATTAAACGTAGCAGTGTCAGTGAGCACCACCTGTAGCCATGGCGGCAAGTGTGGCACATTCTTTATGAGCCTGTTTGGCGCTACGTAGCACGCGAACATATTACGAGCTGGCAGCTGACGAAGAATCCATCGTATAGTACCTAGAGGCGCCCATTCTGCGTTATTCGAACATTGCAGGTTTGGTTCCTGCCCATCGGCAATTTATATTGTCATCTATTTTTCTTTCTTCATGTTTAATTTACAATCAGGTGTAATAACTTGCCCGATACTTTTCTGTGCATTATTTTGTGTTAACGATTTTGATATATATATATATATATATATATATATATATATTCTGTTTGCACGTTTACGAAGGGTGGTCGGCCTTCAGGGAATATCATCGCCTTCAGGGATTGCCCATAACTGTAGTGTTTCCTGACGAAATCAGATGCTCTATGTAAAATAGTGTGAGCCGATATAAACACTTTCACTTTGCGTCCATCATTTCGGAACGTCTGGTAAGCATGAGATCTGCCTTATTATTTCTCAATACATAAATCAGGAATTCGTAGAGGAGACAAACGCCACAAGCAGGTAAATAATCTCACTAGAAGCGTAAGGGACCTTGGGAATTTTTAGGCAATTATCTATGTCTTAGAAGAAGTTCCCTGCATACTAGTTTTTGAGTTTTATCTTTCAAGAGAAGTAAACAGGCTGGAAGAAGCTAGTCCATCTCAATATCTGTTTGAGAGTAAGATACGTACACCCAGGTGAAGGTTTCTTGGAAAACATGGCTTGCATTCTATGTGGGAGTCGGATCGGTCCGTCTGTAAGATAATAGTTTGGAAAAAAAAAGAGGAACTGAATTTGCTTCATTTTACTTCTCTATGAAATGCTCAAGGTAAATATGCTAAAGACAATAGGCTACGAAAACACCAACCGTTCCGATCAAAAATGAGCCTGAAATATGTAATACCTTAGAAGCACGGTTCCTTGAGCGAGTTTGTATGGCGTTGTAAAATAGACTGACTGCACCAAAATCAGGGTCAGACATTCATAGTCAGCGCTTGTGCTGGCGGGTCACTTTTTTTCGGCTCTTGTTTTCGGTGTTGCCAATTTGTTTCCTGATATAACACCTTCTATTTCTTACACTGTCAACTCAAAGAAATATCGACGTGGCAGCAAGAACCCGTCTCAAAACTTTCATAGTATAGGGATTGTTATTATAGTGAGGTTCCTTAAGCTTGTGACTAGCTGCTTCAATCAATTTTGTATGAAGAATTCGTGCCTGCTGGTATCACGCGCTGCCTCGACTCACTGTGAAGTAAAAACGACGCGAAATAAAGGTTGTTAGAACAAAATGCGCCTGAGTTAGAAAACATTTGACAAAAAATCTGTTTCACACCTTTAATGCCTAGATCTAAGCAGAATGGTTCTACTAGAATTCTGATTATGTGCAGGCTATAATTTCACTTGGCTACATTCGCTCCACAGTCTCCGGATAACGCTGATTCCAACGGCACGCGAGATCTCCTGCTTTTGTTTTCATTTTGTGTTCTATTTATAACCATTTTTTTGAAATACAACCTCGATACGTGATGCACAACAAAAACACCACGATTACACATTTGTATATATTTATTGCTGATTCCCCGAATGATGTTCTCTTCGCTTTAAGAGGACGTCACCGCCTATACCTCAGCTCTTTGAAATCGCCATGTGGGCTTTACCTTATCGCCGTCATGCAGCTGGGCTCTCCACCTCAAATGGATGCCGATGCCTCTGATTTGTCATATTCGAAATTAGCGACACCGAAATTTACAATTCTAGGGCCGCTTCAAGTTGGCAATTGCATTTAGATAAAAGAAGGTCTCTTGATGCGTTATCGTAAAGTAACACGCTGAACATCCAATGCAGACGAAGCGACTTGCAGATACGTTATAATATTGTCTTTGTATCCTGACAAAGTTTACGACGAGTTCGGTGCGAGATGTCTGGGGAGCAATGAAGTAGATGTCATAGTTGAATCTTTGCTGTGCTGATACAATGCGTGATAGTGAGCTGAAAAATTTTAGTTAACATGTCTTCGTATGCTATCATACTTGGTAGCAGGTTTCTGTTGCACGCAATGTGAAATAAGGTTATTTGTTCACGCACGGTTATGCTGTAGAATTCGTTTCTGTCCGCATCCATACAGTAGAGGAATACAACGTGCAAACAAATTGTGAGCGTAAATGCCAAGAAATGTAACAGAAAACAACACTATTCAGGGCCCGATAAATTGTGCGTCATCAAACTAGAGCTTCTGGACGTCTTCTTTTAGGTAATTTATTCAATTTAAATATATAACTATTTTTGAACTTGCAAGCCAAAAAGATACGCACTCGGAACTCCATGCGGAAACATTTTGGGAAGTTTTGCTAGCATCGGAAACTTTTCATCTGAAAAAAAAGTAGTTTTACATAAAGGACTATAAATCATTGCCGTTATTCATTCAGTGCCACATACAAAATGTGACCGATGAAACAAGAATTAGCTGAAAACAAAGACAATACAAAAGTAAGTCATGCGTACTCTCCGGAGTTCCTGTACTATTTACTTTCTCTCAGGAAATACAATCACATGAACGCGTCTGCTAGGAGGCCTTAGAAGAGCTTCGAGTCATCGAAGTTGTTGTAATTTTGCTATCTACAATAGTAAACATCTGGTATAGAGTGTAGCAGCATATTTTAATGTGCAATATAACAAAAATTCGTATATCAGAAAAAATTTGTTGCTTTGCAGCCACATAAAATTGTCGCAAAAGTTTTTCTCTCTTGAAAACAGCGGTAAGGTGCACTCGTATTCAAGAGCTTAGAAATAACGGAAGCAGACAAAAGAAAAAGTCGACAAGGTTAAGCACAAATACATCTGCTTGGCTATCCTACACTGGGAGATTGGGGAAGTGGACAAGAAAAACGAGAAAGAAGCAAGAGAAGAAAAGGGAAAAGAGAGAAACACGGTGAATTCACTGCCTCGTGTTGAACTCCACCGCACTTCAGAGTCGTTTGTTCGAGAGCTCTGAATGGTTACAAGCAAATTATGTAGGCCAATTTGCAATAATTCAGATAAAATTCCACATATGAATGAATTTTTCTGTCGACTTTTGTTCCCCCAATACCGTAACAATTTATTATGTATACAGTATAACATATAATTAACGCCTTTGGTTTTACGACGCAAAACCTCACTAAGGTTTTGAAAAGTTGGAAAGTGTGGTGTTCTCAAACATGAACTGACACCCGAAAATATCCCAACATCTCAAATTCACTTCATATTGTAACGCACTTTTCAATAAACTCTTTTAATAAGCTAACGTAGGCTGGGCGAACTTGTGCCCGAGAATTATAGCACAGCTAGATTGTCTCGAGGATTGCCTTCTGCCTCTTCTTCTACGTTCTTCTTTTCTTTCAACCCGGTTCGCGCGCAGCTGGGTCCCACAGGCTCGTGCATCGCAAACCATCTAGAAGGCACAAGTATTTGCTAGCGCGCGTAATTTGAAGTCACATTGTGTCATTGCCCCCCTTTCCAGAGTGCATCGTCCCGATGCTTGTGTCAAACTGGTTGCATGGCAGTCATTCACAAACCCTCGTCGGGGATGTCGTTAACGTCAAAGAACGTTGTATCTTCAGCGTTTCATTGCCTGTCGTGATATGGTTTCATCCTGACGACATGCACAGTTTCCGTGCGATGCCGCCGTCGGGATGAAATATCCTGTCCCTCTGGCGTAACTTCGTAGTTGAGCGAGCCGACGCGGCGGAGCACTCTGTACGGACCGAAATAGCGGCGAAGCAGTTTTTCTGACAGGCCACGTATTCGTACAGGAATCCATACCCATACTCTGTCTCCTGGTGCGTACTGGACGTCTCTTCTTCGCAGATTGTATCGATGCGTGTCGGTTTTCTGCTGTTGGAGAATGCGATATCGTGCCAGCTGTCTAGCTTCTTCTGCTCTTTGTATGTAGTCGTGAACGTCATAGTAATTCTCGGGCGTCTCGTCAATAGGTAACATTGCATCTAAAGGTGTCGTTACCGTCCGGCCAAAAACAAGTTGGAATGGCGTCATCCGTGTTGTCTCTTGCATCGCAGTGTTATAGGCGAATGTTGCATAGGGTAATATTTTATCCCAAGTACGGTGTTCTATATCAACGTACATTGACAACATATCAGCCAGCGTTCTGTTAAGTCGTTCCGTTAGACCATTTGCTTGAGGATGATATGCCGTCGTTTTTCTATGACTGGTGTGCGTCAATTTCATGATACATTTCATCAAGTCGGCCGTAAATGCAGTCCCTCGGTCCGTGATCAACGCTTTTAGAGCTCCGTGTCGCAGTACTATGTTGGAGACAAAGAATTCGGCTACTTCAACGGCTGATCCTTTAACTAGAGTCGCTGTCTCGGCATATCTGGTTAAATAGTCGGTCGCAACTATTATCCACCGTTTTCCCGATGACGACGTAGGAAATGGGCCCAGTAAGTCCATTCCCACTTGTGTGAATGGGGCTTCTGGTGGTTCTATCGGTTGAAGGAGACATGCTGGTTTTAGCGGTGGCGTTTTACGTCTTTGGCAGTCCCGGCAGGTTCTGACATAGTGTCGTACAGAGCTAAGCAACTTCGGCCAGTAGTATTTAGTGCGGATGCGTGCTAACGTTCTGCTTACTCCTAAGTGTCCAGCTGATCGATCGTCGTGGCAAGCCTCTAAAATCTCTGGTCGCGAGGTGAAGGGACGACAAGCAGGAATGTCGCTGTATTGTTGTCAAAGTTCCTTTTATACAGGATGTTGTTTCGTAGGACAAATGCTGACAAGGCGCGGACAAAAGGTCGTGGAACGTCGACAGACTGTCCTTGTAGGTACTTGATCAAGAGGAGTTTCTCAGGGTCAGATCGCTGCTGATGTGCCATCTCTGATGGTGTCACAGCTCCCAAGAAAACAAAATCTTCACCATCCTCGGTGGACGCAGAAGCAGCAGGTTGAATCGGAGCACGTGACAAGCAGTCCGCGTCACTGTGCTTGCGACCTGACTTGTACACAAGCGTGATATCATACTCCTGTAATCGCAAGCTCCATCGTGCAAGCCGTCCACATGGGTCCTTGAGATTAGCCAGCCAGCATAGCGAATGATGGTCGCTTATAACTCGAAAAGGCCTACCATATAAATATGGTCGAAACTTGCTGATAGCCCATACCACGGCAAGGCATTCTTTCTCGGTCGCTGAGTAGTTCACCTCAGCTTTCGAAAGAGTGCGACTGGCATACGCAATGACTCGTTCTTGTCCGTTTTGCCATTGGATGAGCACGGCCCCAAGACCTAAATTGCTTGCATCCGTGTGGATATCGGTTTCCGCTTCCTCGTCAAAATGCGCCAGAACAGGATGGCTTTGAAGGCACTTTCGTAGTTCATTGAAGGCATCCTCTTGTTCGGCAAGCCATACGAAAGGCATTTCCTCTTTTGTCAGCCGTGTCAGTGGTTCAGCAATTCGTGAAGAATTTTTAACGAACCGTCGATAATAGGCGCAGAGACCTAAAAATTGCCTAACAGCCTTTTTGTCTGTTGGCTTCGGAAATCTTGCTACGGCCTCAGCTTTTGCAGGGTCTGGGCGGACGCCTTCTGCACTGGTGACATGGCCGAGAAAAAGGAGCTCACGGAAGCCGAAATGACATTTCTGCGGTTTTATCGTCAAGTCTGCTGATTTGATCGCAGTGAGCACGGCCCGGAGCCTTTCCAAATGTTGCTCAAAGGTAGCAGAGAAAACTACAACATCGTCGAGATAAACCAGACATGACTGCCATTTAAGACCACAAAGCACTGTGTCCATCATCCGTTGGAATGTGGCGGGTGCTGAACAAAGGCCAAAAGGGAGTACCTTGAACTCGTATAAACCGTCCGGTGTCACAAACGCTGTCTTTTCGCGATCTCTTTCGTCCACTTCTATCTGCCAATACCCACTTTTAAGATCCAATGAGGAAAAATACCTGGCATTTCGCAGCCTATCCAGAGTGTCATCAATTCTTGGCAGAGGATAAACATCCCGTTTGGTGACGGCATTCAGCTTCCGATAATCAACGCAGAAACGTAAGGTTTGGTCTTTTTTCTTCACAAGAACAACAGGTGACGCCCATGGACTTGATGAAGGCTGGACTACATCGTCTTTGAGCATTTCTTTAACCTGATTACCAATAGCTTCTCTTTCTTTTGGTGACACTCGGTAGGGATGCTGGTGTATTGGCCTCACTGACTCGTCGACAATGATGCGATGTTTAGCGACAGGAGTGCGTCGAACCTTAGATGACAACGAGAAACATTCGGCGAATTCCCTTAAAAGACCCTCTATTTGCTCTCTTTCGCTTGGTAGTAGGCCTGGCTCGATGTCGATGGCTGCAAGGACAGACTCCACGTCTTCGAAATCAGAATCATTGGTTTCAAAAGTTCGCAGCTCCGTAACCTGGACGAAATCATTCAGACTGGCGATGACGGTTCCTTTTGCAACGTGCTGCACCTCATTTCCAAAGTTTGTGAGTAGAACATTTGCACATCCGTCACGTAACTTAACAAGGCCTCGTGCCATGCAGATCCCTTTTTGGAGTAGTAAGGCAGTGTTGTTGTCAGCAAATCCTTCGAATTCACTGAATGCTTTGTTGTTTACTGCGACAGATATGCTCGATCTGGCGGAACCATGACGCCATCATCTGCAATACAAAGGTCATATACGTTTTCTTCCGTTTCAAAGGTACCAATCGCGTGTCTAGTCGAGAATGAGACGGAAGATTCTCGCAAGTTAATTACAGCGCCATTAGCTTGTAAGAAATCCATGCCGATAATCAAGTCTCTTGAGCATTCCGGCAGCACAATAAAACTGGCGACGTACGTGAAACCCCGTATTCCGATTCTTGCTGTGCATATTCCAGTAGGGTCGATGAGGTGCCCTCCTGCTGTGCGAACTTGTGGTCCCTTCCAAGGAGTCATCACTTTCTTTAGTATTTTAGAAAGTCCGCTACTCATCACTGAATAATCTGCGCCGGTATCTACTAGTCCGATGACTTCGTAGCCGTCGACGAACACACGTAAATCGGAAGCAACGTCACTATCGAAGCACCGGTTTCTGAATCGGTCGTCGTTCAGAGTCAGCAATGGAGGTTTTTCTGCATTAGCGTCGACAGCGGCCTTGCCTCCACAGGTCGCTGACTCTAGTTTTCCCGACGCGGGCTTGGAAAACGAGACCTTGGGGAGCTTGCTGAAGGTCGGGGGCTAGGCGATCTATACCTCCCCGTTGTCGTTGCCCGAGGTTGGTGTCGTTGGAAGCCACTTGAGGTTTGACGACCTGACAGGTATTCTTCAATTTCGAAGGGACGTTCACCATTTCGTGGTCAAGGTGCATTAACAGGAAAACTACGGAGTCCTGCCTGGCGGTAGTGGCACATTCGGTAGAGATGACCAGGCTCCCCACAGTGGTAACACAGCGGTATCCTGTCGGGAGTGCGCCAGACATCGCTCTTCCTTAGTCTCCTCTCTGGCGTTGGCTGCAGGGTCCTCGGCGGCATCGGGTACTGCTTAGGTGTAGCCGCCACGACGTCCGCACGTCCTGGAGGTCCTCGTAGTAGCACATCAGCATACGTCATTCTCGTCTTCTGTTGTAGTGGCGGCCCTGGCTGTGCGTTGCTCGAAGGTTCGCGTACCACCTGCCTGACCTCCTCACGGATCACATCGGCCAGAGATGAAAGCATTGGAGCGTTCTGGTCAAGACGCTGCCTCTGCAGCTCTTCTCGCACAACAGACCGCACCAGCTCGCGTAGTGCTTCCATGCCGTTACCGAAGGCTGGTGGCAACATGTCCAAGGAAGTGACGATCGCATCCCGGTTGTATAGCCTTGCTCGCTGTTGTAGCGTCCTTTCCATTGTAGTCGCCTCGGAACGAAGCTCGGCGACGGTGCGCGGCTGGCTTCGAATTAGTCCGGCAAAGAGTTCTTGCTTGACGCCTCGCATCAGATGGCGCAGCTTCCTGTCTTCGCTCATATTTGGATCCGCTAGGTGGAATAAGCGAGACATGTCTTCCAGATACATGGCGACAGTTTCGTTACTGCGCTGATTTCTTGTCTGGAGCGCAGCTTCAGCTCTCTTTACGGTCTGTGTTCGGGAAAGCAGCGAGCAGCTCCCGTCGAAAATCATTCCATGACCGGAAGGTGGCTTCGTGGTTTTCATACCACGTTCGTGCGCTATCTTCCAGTGCGAAGTAAACACTACCAAGTTTGCGCTCTTCCCCATATCCGTTAGCCTTTGCGACGCGTTCAAAGTGCTCAAGCCAGTCCTCTGAGTCCTCGTAGCTTTCACCGTGGAAAGGCTTTGGTAGCATTGGCTGGTTTACGACAATATTGGCTGGAATGACCTGAGCTGTCATGTCGGTTGCGTACCCGTTCACAGCCGTTGATGTTCCAAGCGAAGTCGATAAAGGTGAAAATTCAGGACCCTCACCACGTAGGCGTCGACTGCAGCGCTGATGAATAGGCGTCAGCTCGTTGGGTCGAAATCGCTGTAGTTCTGGACTGTGCTCCGTCACTCGAGAGGGGCTTGGCATCACACCCAGCACTTCCACCAGATTTGTAACGCACTTTTCAATAAACTCTTTTAATAAGCTAACGTAGGCTGGGCGAACTTGTGCCCGCGAATTATAGCACAGCTAGATTGTCTCGAGGATTGTTGTTGTTGTTGTTGTTGCCCCTTCGCACTGGCACATACCCACTATGGGGGATTGGCCATGAAATCTAGGATTGCCTTCTGCCTCTTCTTCTACGTTCTTCTTTTCTTTCAACCCGGTTCGCGCGCAGCTGGGTCCCGCAGGCTCGTGCATCGCAAACCATCTAGAAGGCACAAGTATTTGATATCGCGCGTAATTTGAAGTCACATTATGTCAATATTCTTGTCAAACATTGAGTTCATCTCCTTTTCACTCACAGCACATCTGTATTACGTTCAAAAAACAGCAATGTTAGTGTGATTCCATCTTATCCAAAGGTAGGGCTTCGAACGTTCTCTCACTCAAAGGCTTCAGCGTCTCAATTTCGGGATCGTTGAATTGACTATTGCCACGCAAACACAGATGGTCGAGTGGTGAACAGTCTGTAGCTTCGAGGGGGGCCTTCAGGACAGGTGCCATCGCTACGATAGTTCGTCATCCTGGCCTCGCAAATACTTAAGGCAACCAACGCTGCTTCTTTAATTGATCAGTCACCATTTTGGTATCAGTCTTAGTTCCACAGTCGTAGCGGTAGCTTTTGGTAAGAAATATAAAGAACAGAGACCGAAGGAATTCCTGCTTTTTTCTTCCACTCTAATGCTATACTGCTCGTAACGTTGATTGTTGGCGCACGATGCGAAGCCGTCTTCAGCTTTCATTTTCAACAACACCTTCTCCAAGAATTGTGTTATGCCGAGTGCACAGATGACCACTCTCGTAGAAATCTTCCTTGAGCCCGTTGGCCCGGATAAATATACCTGTTTCATCGGCCACATTGAAAGACAATGCCTACATCGCTGCCATAATAAATCCTTTGATGAAATTTCAAAACCATTTTTACTGCGAAAAGCTGCAGTTTGAATTAGTAAATAACACCTTGCGGGCGAGCGTCACATGTTCTTTTTTGTTTGAGGGAACAGGTCTAAATATAAATTGGCTCTTTTCAAGCACCGTAGGACTACAGATTACCACAAAATACAAAACACAGCTTCTTTAGCAGTAAGTTATGTTTGGACGAAGCAAAAGAAAACTGCAATACGTTATGACACTTTTGTTGCTTATGTCTATAGGTGATAATGGTCAATGAAAAGTAACCACAATGTCTTGTTTGAGCTGGATAATTAAGAACAGTTCAGGTCAACTTAAGTGGTGGAATATGAAACTAGGAACTAAAATATACCAGGGAAGTATGAGCCCAAACTGAAATAATATTTTGACAACTGCTTGGCTCACGCCCCTCTCAAATTTCTATTGCAAGTTGAGAAGATTGAATCAGTAGCAGCAAGCGCTAGATACTTCACCTGAGATGGACGCAGCTACGCAGAGCAACAAGGTTCACTGGTTGACTTTCAAGCAGAGGTCAACGTTCGTTTTGAGTATGTAGGCGTTGGTTACCGCTATTAAGCTTAGAAAGGTCTCGTAAAGATACACTTCTCACTAGTCCACATCTAAAGCTTCTGGTTGGACTCTCGGCACTGTCCCAAGTGTTTTACCAACCGCGACCTTGGTCGAATTGGTTCGCAATGTACGCTCGTGCCTTGATTCTCGCTTTATGTTGAATCTCGCGCCATCTATATCCTTTCTGCATTTCGTCACCGTTCATCTTCTTGAGGCGTTCCATTACCGTGAGAAAGCATGAGGTGTCTGACTTTGCCCAAAAAACCCATCTGTTACTTTCAATATTTATTCATGGTAGGCCCTCCAACATTTCACTCACTGATAAGGTGTGATAACGTGTGCTTTCCACATCAGAGTCAAAAAAGTGCGACTGGGGTTTCAGCCTTCTTGATAGAGTATCAAAATGTGTCGAGATGGGTGGGCCTCAGAAAAGCTCGAGCGTTTTGAGATGCAGTGCAACAGAATAACGCAAGAGAAGCACCATCTACACACAAGTGAATAATTTTATAAATAGCCCTTCATTAAGAGCGCTATGTGCTCGCCACTTACGAAAGACTCAAATGAACCAAAAACAACCCTTTCTTGTTGGTTTAATCGAGAATGAAGACATGTTCTCTTTTCACTACGATGACAGCGTGAAAACAGCCCAAAACACAGAACTAAGTAGAGGTGACCCACAATACCGTTGGTTATGCTCCGTATAACACTTATTAGTCCCATTTTTTGCGGTGCCGTTTTTATAAAGTGTCATGTCCCAACTAATACTCCTTGACACACCTTCGCTAAGGTTAAGACTGATCAAAAACAGGTCTTACTTTTCCAATTTCGGGATCTTTGAAAGCCTTTATTTTTGTAATAGCGTGCAAAAAGATGTTAGCAGTAACCCTTATGTAGCTAGAAGCAATGCAGAAAAAATTCATGATGGCATTGGCCCCGGGTACGATACTGAGAGAAGGATAAACTTTTCAGACTAAGAGAAATTCTTTCTGAGAAATCCGTATTGTTTTTGACCCCGTCGTGGTGGCCTAGTGGCTAAGGTACTCAGCTGCTGACTCGCAGGTCATGGTATTAAATCCCGGCTGTGGCGGCTGCGTTTCGGATGGAGGCGGAAATGTTGTAGGCCTGTGTGCTCAGATTTTGGTGCACGTTAAAAAACTCCAGTTGCTCAAAATTTCCGGTGCTTCCACTACGGCGTCTCTCATATTCATATGGTGGTTTTGGGACGTTAAACTTCACATATCAAATAATCAATTCCTATTGATTTTCACGTGATTTGTTACTCGAAAAGGGCAATCGTCAATTTTTCTCTCTAAACCGTTTCGCCACACAGCATAATCTCGTAGAGCTGCTGAAGAATATTGTACTTGACTTAATTTAAAATCAGGCTTCATGCAGTCATTCAATGTGAGCTTTTGAGTTAAATCAAATTTGTGTACTTTAAACAACAATGACTTTGCTCTTATCAAGAATTGATTAAGGAGAGCCCATCGGCAGAATGCTCAGTCTGGCATTTACACTATATAGAACCATAAGCAGTAATATTGCAGGCTTATTGAACAGCACACTTTTCTACTTTGTGGTTAAGTGACAAGATATGATATAAATGAAGTTGTCGTGAATCTGCCCAGTTTCACGAAGGCCAACAACCTCATTGCTTCTGCTAACAGTAAACCTGAAATATTATTCTGAAAATATTGAGTGCGTTGCGTTGCTGCGTGTAGCAAACTTAATAATCACAAGCATCAGAGTCCAGTTTTAGCAATGGCGTATATGTAGGCAGTCTTTAACAGAAAGGCTTTCTAACATGCTAAGTCTTTATGAACATATAAAGCACGTTTGCAATTTCTCATTTGACGCGGTTTGATAAATCTAGAATAGTCTGCTTACTTATTAAGCTTTATTTTGAGTTAGTGGTGAGAGGAGCAAGCAAATACGCACTCATCTTTGAAACTTGTCTCTGGTTTTCAGGAGCAGGTCCAGTATATATTGGACGTCCTGGAAATGGATTAGGGATAATATTTGTATCATAAGGAACCCAGGCATATTGTTAACATCACTACCATTTATGGTGACGTAAATCGGAATGGTTTCCAATATACGCTGCACTAAAAAAACAATGCATTGTCTTAAAAGCAGTTTGTACACCGGATACCTTAGTTTTTAAAATGCATCTCGAAATTGTGGCAATAAAATTGCAAGAAAAACTGTAGAAAGAAGAACATGGAAGTTTGTGACGATAAATCTATAAACAGCGATTTTGTCAAGCCTACGTTTCGGCACGTGGACTTGCCTTCGCCAAGGCTAGAGCAGGTTTAAGTACTCATCAAGTCCAAATAAATAATTTTTGTTGCAGTGATATATCTGAGCGCTTGAACGCTGTCAGGTCGAGGCACGTAAGGGAGAGCAGGCACGAGTATTTTCTGTGGACATTATTGAAAATGGGCCGTTCAAGGGGCTAAATAGAAAATGTATGACAGTGAGGTACCTATTATTTCAATTATTATTGCGTGGATAGTCCTGGTAAATATCTGACAAAGTTTAGTGTTTCATATGCGAACGAAAGTGCTCGAGCACTAATTATTGTGCCGTGCCCACTTGTCATGGGCACGGCAGCATGACTGCGATGCGTCTCGCTAATCCTTTCATCTATCTCGTGCAGCTTTTTGCGGCACTGTTGACTTTGTCAGCGGTGCACAATGGATCATGTGCTCGGACTCATCCTGCCTTGACCAAGCTAATCGACGGCATCGACTGGCATTAGGCGAAGACGCCATTCAACCCGGTGATCTGGACGCTACCGCACATGCGCTTGTCGTCGCCGATTACTTCAGGGAACGACCATGGCGCCACGACGATGACGCATTGGACCCACAAGGCTATAACAATGCCGCACGACCCTCAAACAGCTCATGCGCACGGCAGCATGGCTGGGATGCGTCTCGCTAATCCTTTCATCTATCTCGTGCAGCTTTTTGCGGCACTGTTGACTTTGTCAGCGGTACACAATGAATCATGTGCTCGGACACATCCTGCCTTGACCAAGCTAATCGACGGCATCGACTGGCATGAGGCGAAGGCGCCATTCAACTCGGTGATCTGAACGCTACCGCACATGCGCTTGTCGTCACCGATTACTTCAGGGAACGACCATGGCGCCACCACGATGACGCAATGGACCCACAAGGCTATAAGAATGCCGCACGACCCTCGAACAGCTCATGGGCACGGCAGCAAGGCTGGGATCCGTCTCGCTAATCCGTTCATCTATCTCGTGCAGGTGAGGAAAAATTATGGCAAGTGCTCCCGAACCAGCAACCCTTACATAGTTGTGCTGCCGTGCCCATGGCTGATTTGTTCTATGATTTGTGATTTGGGATCGTTTCTTGTGAAATTATTGCTTCTTGCTGGTGACGTAGAGACTAACCCTGGACCTGATATGACGCAATTTTCCAAACAGCTCCAGCAGATAGCGAACGATGTTAAAGAAATGAAAGAGGTAACATTGGCATTCATCGACAAAAAGTTAGAAAGCCTACCCACACTTGAAAATGAGATATCATTGTGCATGAGGGAAATCACATCATTAAGAAAACTTGTATCTGCACTAGAGATGAAAATAGGCGATTTAGAAAATCGGTCTAGTAGAAATACCCTTATTATACATGGTATCCCCGAAGAAAAAAATGAAGACCCGAGTTCGCTTGATACCATTGTTGACGGGAAAATAGTAAGTGACATCCTAAAAAACATAACCTGTCGCTATAGAAAGAATTCATAGATTAGGCAAACCAGCTACAAAGAAGGTTAGACCAGTTATACTCAAGCTGCTTGATCACAGAGACAAAAGCAGTGCTTAAAAACTGCTTCAAATGAAAAGACTCAAGCTTTGCAATCAGCGAAGACTTCTCAAGTCGAGTTCGTTATGTAAGAAGGAAATTATGGAGCTGTGCAAAGAAATCATGCGGGAGATAAAGTCATAATGAACTACGACAAACTGCGCATAAACGGAGAACTGTTTATTTGGGACAGCGAAAAAGATGGCATTGCTCCTGCGGTATCTAGCTATAATGCCGATGATCGGCCAAAAAACAGTCAAGACGATGAATGGACATTGCGCCCGCGCCGCCAAAATACGAATCAGAAATAACGTTCTTAACCATCAATGCGCGTAGTATCTTAAACAAAAAAGACTGCCTGGAAGATCTGCTCATTTCGCTAGAACCAGAATTTATAGGTGTCACTGAATCATGGCTATCCCCTGATATCCTAGATGTGGAAGTAACTCCTCCAAATTACGCGATTCTACGCAAGGATAGAGAGACACGTGGGGGTGGAGTTGCGTTACTAATAAGCAAAAAATTAAATTTTACGCCACTACCTCATGTTGAAGGAGTAGAGGCAATATTCTGCAAGCTTTTACTCAGCTGCTAATCAATAATGGTCGGTGGTGTTTATCGAAGTCCCGCTGCTCACACTGACACCATGCTTTTGTTGTACAGATACATGCATAATCACCTTCGACAGGGCCGAGTAATTCTTCTCGGGGATTTCAATCTACCTGATTTCAACTCGTTAACAATGGCGCACCATTCCGCCTATTCAGATGTTATTTTAGATATTATGTTAGATTTCAACTTACACCAAGCAGTTAATACGCCTACTCGCAATCATGGGTTTGGTGGGAACATACTAGATATGATTTTCTTGAGCAGTCACTTTCCCTTGGAAGAAATAAAAACAGAGGAAACAGACGGAATATCGGACCACAAGATGGTGATGTGTAGTATACCAGTCAACAACAAAGGCTCCAAATCGGTGCTTAAATCCTTTCCCGACTTTCACAATGCTGACGATACTAGCCTTATCGACCACTTTTCACACGAACTATCATCCTTCACCGAAATTTCCTGCCAGGCTTCAACTCACCCCGCCGCGGTGGTCTAGTGGTTAAGGTACTCGGCTACTGATCCGCAGGTCGCGGGTTCAAATCCCGGCTGCGGCGGCTGCATTTCCGATGGAGGCGGAAATGTTGTAGGCCCGTGTGCTCAGATTTGGGTGCACGTTAAAGAACCCCAGGTGGTCGAAATTTCCGGAGCCCTCCACTACGGCGTCTCTCATAATCATATGGTGGTTTTGGGACGTTAAAACCCACATATCATCATCAGGCTTCAACTGATATTGAAATATTATGACATACGTTGAAATAAATTGTCTCACATTGCATTCAAAAGTTTTTACCCTTAAAAGCAAAAAAGATAAAGAAACATAACCCATGGATCACGCGTGACGTCATTCATGCAAAACGTAAAGTGAAGCGACAAAGAAAATCACTTAAGAAAACGTTTACTACGTCAACAAAAAACAACCTTGACGATGCCATCATTAGGCTAAAAGTGACTTTAGAGGCCGCAAGAGAAAATTTCTTTAGTCACAAACTAAACAACTTTATAAAAATATCACCCACAAAATTCTGGAACTACCTCAACCCCAAGTCATCCGATGAAAAAACAGCTTAACCCAGCGAAAGCCTAGCTACTGCGAACGCTCTTAATAATTATTTTCAATCAGTCTTCACACGCCATGATAACAGTACACCTCATATGGATGCATGTTCTAAGAGACATATAGAACCTATTACAATCACTGAGTCAGGCATCCTAAATTTTTTGCTTCATTTAGATGCCAAGAAAAGCTCTGAGACTGATAATATTCCCAACACATTTCTGAAGAAGTACGCAGAATGGGTCGCAAAGTATTTATGTTTAATCTTTGACAAATCTCTAACAACTGGTAAGCTTCCAAAATAATGGAAGACCGCTCGAATCACTCCTGTACACAAATCCGGAAACAGGCATGACCCAGCTAATTTCAGGCCTATCTCAATAACATGCGCAGCATCTAAAATACTTGAACACGTTATTCTCAAACACATAACATCGTTCCTTGACGCTGAGTCTATTCTAACGCCCTTCGAAAATGGCTTTCGCCGTGGATTGTCTACGGTGACACAACTTTTGCAACTTGTTCACGACCTGTCCCTGGGCATCGATTCCAGAAAACAAATTGACCTTATACTACTAGATTTTTCAAAGGCCTTCGACCGAGTGACTCATCAGAAACTAATTTATAAGCTTAAGGTAATGGTAGGTAACTGCCCCATAATTAATTGGATAAGTGATTATTTAAGAGATCGTTTACAGTTTGTTGATAGTGATGGCCAGTCGTCTGATACTGCCCCAAGTGATATCCGGTGTACCACCGGGTTGTGTCTGGGCTCCGGTTCTTTTTTCAATATTCATCAACGACCTACCCGCTAATATACATGTCAACATGAGACTGCTAGCAGATGACTGCATTATCTATAATATAATCAACACGCATGAAGATCATGTTGCCCTTGACCGCGCTTTACAAACAGTAACGAAATGGTGCTCCGATTGGCAAATGACATTAAATGCAAAAAAAATCAACCCTACTCATAATGTCGAGAAAACGGAATAAATCATTATTCCCGTATAAAATTATTGACACGGAATTAAGCGCTATTACTGAACATAAATACTTGGAATTAACAATAACTGAGGACCTTAGATGGAGTAGTCACATAAGCCACATAACAGTGACCGCGCTCAAACGACTCTTTTTCATCAGACGCCGCCTCCGTTTAGCCCCCATAGATACCAAACTGTTGGCTTATAATACATTTGTCCGAGACATACTAGAGTACGGAAACATAGTATGGTTTTCTTTTACTAAACAAGACATCGCTAAACTTGAAGGTGTACAAGAAAGGCAATACGGTTCATTTTTAACAAGTATGGGCCACATAAATCACCTACGGTGTTAATGGAAATGGCTGGTATAGATGCTCTACAGCGCCGAGGCAGAACAGCTAGACTAAAATTTATGTACTTATTATTTCATAACAAAGTAAATATTGATGCCACGCACTTCATAATAAGTTTACAAACACGCCCTACCAGACATAACCATATGCAGATGCTCACTGAATACACCTTCCATACCGACTGTTTCGAAAATTAATTTTTTTCCATTGACCATAAGAGAATGGAATAACCTTCCCTTACATATCATAGAAAGCACATCACTAACACAGTTCTTAACTGCACTTTAAAACGTACCTTGAATCCTGACAGACATTTTTTTTCTTTTTTTTTTGATGTGTGAAACTACACCTGTCACAGTTCTTCATCCATTGTCTCTCTTACTTTTTTTCTTTTCAAATACCAGAAACCCCACAGTATGCATTTGTCGCCTCGCTCTAAAGCACCACTGTATAAAAATGCTTACACCATAGTCTCACAATGTTTTTTTCTTTTTCTCTTTTTCTCCTTTTTTTTCTTCCCTTGCCTACGGTTTTTTATGCGAGCCTGTTTTCTTTATATTATTGTGTCACTAATCGCTCTTCTGTTGCACTTTTTTATAATTAGTTGGTGTTTTCATTGTATCACAATTTGTGTTATGTTGTATTCAACTATTGTATAGGCCCTCCTGCTATGATCCCTTTGGGATTGGCAGTATTTACAAATAAATAAATAAATAAATAGATGAACTGGCTAACCTCCCTGTCCTTCCTCTTTCAATCCTCCTTCTCCTCTAGCTCTAGCAGAAAGCAATGGTGTCGGCACTACTTATCTCGTGCAAGGGGCATGGAATGTGCAGGAGAACGAATGCGTGCCCCCTGTAGCAGTGCGTGCATTCTCCTGTCTCATGGAGTCGCCCAGAGTTGCGTGTCCCATCTTTGTAATGTGGTAAAATGACTACTTATACTTTTGAACGTTTTGTATCCTTAGCACAATGTTTGTAACAATGTGATTGACAGTGAGGTAGCTTTGCTCTGTGACAGCCACTTTCCTGTATGTGTGCGTTTACGCTTTCTTCACGCCGTTGATTTTGTGTCAGTCACAACAGCTTGTAAACAAGCAATCTTTTCGTCTTGTTTCACGCAACACTCTACTTTCTACAGCGTTACGCTGCTGTGAGTTCATTACAACAGGTAATATTCGTGCAGTAATCGTGAAGAATATATCGTCAAGTCGTATTGAAAGACAATGCGAATTGGTTTGTAGATCACACTTTATATGGTCGACAAGATCTCTGGAATATTCGTGCAGCTTTAGACATTCGGCAAGACAGGCTTTGCAGTAATGTCTTGTCCCTTTTGTGCGCCAGTCTTTACACGGGTAAAAGCAAAATGATTTAAATATTTATAGGTTTAATGAAAAAAAACTGCACCTCTTTCAATCTTATGAGTTTGAAGGCTGTCTTCCATTATACTAATGTTTTTTCTGCAGGCGTTATTTGTGGCACTCTGGCAGTATATGGAGGGGAACATGCAGCCAACTAAAGAACCTGACGCAATGCTAAAAATAACGTCCAATGTTTTGTAGTATTTGTACATCGTTTCCGTAGGTAGGTGAGCAGTTTAAAAATAGGCGAAATCAGCATTCACGCCACCTCTTAAAATCACGTTATCGAAAGAGCTGCTGTGGTTTAACGTAAAGATATATTTACTAAAAGTGTTTGGTTTCTACCAGTATAAAACTAGTGCACAAAAAGATCGCCATACCACTATACAGTTTTTGTTTCCGAATGTTAAAAATTTGTAACAAGCCTGGTTATCTTCTCGGCTATATAAATATTGATCTCCAAATAAATTGGCATTCCCTCTCAATACGACTTCATGAGACAGGCTTCTCCATTACTGGAACAAAATCGTCTGTTGTAGTGACCTCACACAGCCTAACGTTGAAAAAAGTGGATTTTTATGCGAAACAAGACTAAGAAGTAGTGAACCTAATAGAGCTCCCTAAGAATGTTCAGCGGCTTAAGTGAATATTGTTTGCAAAGAAACATAGCGTATTCTAAAGTTTGTATGTATGCGTACACGTGAAAAGACGTAATTTCAAAAATTGAATTGATCACTTACTTTTCGGTCCTGGCAACCTTCCTGTGAGACAAGAACTTCAATATTAGATATTTCACTTCATCCAGTTAGTCACGTGATCGAAAGGTTTAAAAAAGAATTTTGAGTAATGACACATGAAATTAACAAGAAATGCAAACGAAGGAAACATAATGTATTGATGTTTAGGTGAACCCAATTACTAGTGAGAACAAAACAGGAATACGAAGCAACAAATCTCCATTCTACACATTGTCATCTCTGTGCTTGTCATTTTTCTTTATGCTCACCACAAACCAGTCGAAGTACCTTCCTTAACATTCTCCAACACCGCAGTTGTTTCTTTGTAGTGCGGTGCCAAATAGAACGCAGTATCACATTAGAAAAAAAAGCACCATAAAGTGATTGTGTTTTGTCGCACTTTGCTGCTCTACAATGAACTGGTCCAAGTCATCATGCTTCTTGAGACTTTTCTCCAGCATCTTTATCATTGTTAAATGATTGACATTTAGCCATAGCTGAAAAGAAGCGTGAATTATAATTGATAATACTTTGAGACCAACACTAAGAGCAGGAAAAAAAGCTGATATTACTGCAAATACCGGAATAATATGGCACAGCGCATAGTTACTTCCACCTAGGAAGTGATTGGCGGCTTATTGTATGTCTCCACAACAATGCGCGATTGCTAATTTTTTCTCTTGGTAAAATGTATAATTCTGTACTGTAGGGGGTTTAAGTGTAGCAGGAACGATAACTAAACTTTTTTGCCTCTCCCTTCACTCAAAGTTTACGTTGAAATGATGCGCATGCCACAGAAATAATATCGTCGTATATTTCATTCATGCACAAAAGATTTATTCCTATTGGTGACATTTTTCATCTAGGCTCAAGTGCAAACGCCTCGTAAGCCAATAAGCCTAATTAAAGTGCCACCATATAGAATCGCCAGCAGCTTTATTTGTAGTGGTGTTATATTGCCGCCTACGCTTATAAAGATCGCTTCTACGGAGAGTCGCAGACTTGTCACACGATAGCCACACGAAACAAATCTTCGAAGCCACCCGCGTGCTTGCACAGTTAACGCCTTTCGATGTGTGCCTATGCGGTAAGAGATGGTGCTTTTATGCATTCGGTTTACATTCTGAGACATCGCCTCGTCCTTCGTCACGCAAAGCTAATTGCACTTTTATACCTATTTTTATCTTCTTTCTACTAGTTATTCGTTGACTTCCACCAACTCTGAGCACGCTAGAGTAGCGTTTCTATCACTGTCTTTGTAGCTATCCTTATTTGTTTGCTGGTTTGTTTTGCAGAAGAAGAAATGGCATACACACCAGGCAGTAGAAATCGACGTCCCTGTCCAGAAGGCCCTTTAGACAATGGATTGATAGCTGCAGGATGTGGCATTTAAAAAAGAAGGCATAACAAATTTTACATATGAACATAGTGCAGGGATACAATAGTGTGCAGCAAGATCTTTATCGGATTGTACACACTTAACAGACTACACAGCAAAGACACAGATGACGTCGAGATAATACATTAGTACCGTACAGCAGAACGTGTTTTTTACTACAGTGTAGCTACAAAAATAAGTTAATTTTGTTTCAGCGTCTGTAATGCAGCTGTGGCTGTAAAATCTATGAGTTGATTCATGAATTCTAACCATGCTACTATGCAAGGACTTCAGTAACAATATCCGCAGATGACTCCAGGGGAGGGGGGTTGCGGAGAGGGTCACAGGCAAAGACGAAATTAATTTTTTTAATATGCTGGCTGTGCTGAATGTGAGGCAGCCGCTATACGCGCAGGGGCGTCGTCTGGGCATACGAAACGTTTTGAGACACCAATACACGATTGCAGTTATTTTTAAAAATCTTAAAGCCATGTGATTATGAACAGAGGGCGTTTGCCTACAAAATAACATGGGAGAATTGTGGCATGACTTAGGCGAAACGAGCCATTAACAAAACACAATAAACCCTAAGGTACGACAGGACACCCCGCTGAGGCAACCGCTGACCTCATCTTAAGAAGGATCTTGTTGAACGATGTTGGACGATAGCAGAAAGTTTCGCTTTAAATGTTTCTACAGTGATTGTGGACAAGTTAACAAAAGTGGTACAAAATAAATTACTGGAGTTCACGTTCACCTGCCGTGGGGTACACACGTTCAGCAGCAAGCTTAAACCTCTTGTACATGTTTCCAAGGGTGCATGTGAGGCGTAAGACAGAGCACGTATGTCGTTAGAATGTGTGTATAATAAACGCCATACATGTATGACCAACACTTCCAACTTCATTAGATGTATAAGTACATATTCTTCAATTGTTCGAAAAACACTGTGCTTCGTAAATGAATGGTCATAATCACCTTAGGTGCTTTTGTAGCAAGCCTTCTTTCAAATGCTCGCCGAAATTCCTGCTTTAGTTGTCAGCCGCGGTTTATTACATTGTAATAAATTTCTTTTAGATACTAAATATATGTCGTCTAATAGGCATAGTGAGGGCTTCATCACTTAGTGGCGATTGATTTAAAGAACATCCTGTTCATAGCACTGAGTCCAGACGTGCACTGTAGGACAATTTATTTTCATCTCTTGATGGAAATAAACTTTTAGTTTTTTTATTCCTCCTATGCAAGCGCACCCTCAGATTCTTCTATGTGAAGGGGTGGCTTCAAGTGCTCTATACTTCGCACCTTAGCCACCTTTCGCCTAATGTAAATATTTTAAGGAGCGTCTTGCTTCGAGAAGAAAGCTCAGGATAGGTGTTCTTCGCCCAGTACAGCTTAAGATAGGGTCATGTCTTCTCCAAGTTGTGGCTCGCTAAAGCTCTATTTAAAGATTGTTGGTGTGGTAACAATCTCAACATGGGTAGCAAAAACGATCACAGAGGTAGAAATATTCACCACCCGAACTCGAAGCCAGCTCCCTGAAAATTATTTATGCAAGCCCTAATGGCTTAAGTGTACATTTTGCGGAATATTTTGCGCTTGTCATGCTTACGAGTGCTGTGCGTACAGCTGTCAGTATCTTGATGGTTTTCTTAACTTACACGATTATGCCTCAGTAACTGCTGTCATCCTGCGTCTATACTCATAATCTATTTTTTCTTACTTTAGTGGTGCCCAGCGCTCATGATTTTAGGCTCACGTAGAAGAAACTAAATGCTGGTATATTTTGAAAAAAAAAAGATCCATCGCGTTAGTGAATTTTCGCTTCCTTGTCTAGAGAGAAAAAAAAAAGCAAGGCCGGGAGATTAACCTGATATTGGCATCCCGTTAATTTAAGTGTTAGCAGCTGAGGGCCGTTGCCACTCTAATAATGAGGGCGATACTTTGTTTTTTTTACAGCGAGAGCTGTATATGGCAAAAAGAAACTAAAATCCATTCACCATCTGTGTCACGAGCGGTTCTCATTCGATAAGCTATCATTTACGTCGCTCTCAGCGTCGTACCCAATAACACGTGTAGTGCCCAAGAACATTGAATGTGCTGTGCATAGGCCACCGTTCTCACGAATGAGTTGACTCACATTGACTCACTGAGACTCAGACTCACGGCTCCATCCGAGTCTAAGCAAGCCGTGAGTCAGAGTACGGATGTGCTCAGGTGAGTAGTATTTTTGCGAATCATGTCTTAGTCTGGTTGAAGAAAGTTTTCGTGGGTGCGAGTCTGAGTGAGTTCGGCGCTGGAAAAGTTTTCCGAGTGTGAGTCTAAGTCAGTCCAAAGCGCACAATATATTTACTTAGTGAGTCTAAGTGAATTCCACTTTATTTTGCTACTCTAAGATGCCCTAAGTGAAATCGACGATCGCGTCGCTGCAGTGCCACCGAGCACGCGCACATCAGTTTCAAGTGAAACCTTAGACATGGGTGTGGCAGGGTAAACTTTAGGAGAGCACTGACACTGTAAACGTGGAGGACCTCGCTTTTGCCGAGCCGATGCTGCAGTCTTGTCACAAAGACAAGGCCGAGAGCTGAGTGGCGGCAGCAACAACGTACCAATCATCTGGCAGCTTTCAAAGGCTCACTGAATCCTGAACGATAATAGAGGCGCTTGTGGGAGGTGGATTCTGCCAGCTGCGCAGCTCATTAAGCTCACGACGTCAAACGCAACAACGGCTCGCCAAAGAAGCGGTGTTGCTGGCATAACACCATTGCACTGATCATAACGGAAGCTGTGTTAAACGCCCGCTTTCGTTTGGAGCTCGTCATGCCGCACTTTAGCCTCAGCTGCCACATCTGTGAGCGCCTGTGGCTCGAGAACACCAACTGTGGTTGACGCATTACGAAACACATTTAACCGATCATTAGGTTCCTTCATGACCGTGATCACGTGAAGCGGAATGAGTGGCATGTGAAATAGACACTGTGGTAAAACCAAGCGATACTTGTGTCTAACCTCATAAAGACGCACGAACTTGTCACAAATAATTGCGAAAGGCTTCAGCACAGCATCCGGTTGAACCCATTGCTAAACAACGGGGCCACTCGCTTCAGCTTTCACAAGGTATTCGTTTGTATGGAGTGCTTGGGTGGTAATGTCTTCTCACACAAGTCGCGTTTTCATATCTCCCCTAAGACCGAAGCTCTTCTTGGTCCAGCCCTCCATGCCCTGGACACATAGTAACGCTTTGGGGCAACATGAAAGGGTGTTCATCCCAAACACTGCGTCATTTACGCATTCTCTGCGGTGAACTACTCACCACTGATCCACCCAAATGAAGGTAACACTTTGCCCCGAAGCAAAACGTGCCACAAAACACTGTGTGGCCTGTCATACAAATATCATCATTATAAATGACCTTACGTGAAAAATATTGAATTAGTCGCAGTAAACGCCACTTCCAGTATAATGAAGCGAAAGTTCATACCTACAAATGACGCACTCACTACCTGTCCTACTACTGCAATAAAAGGTTTTGTAGTTATAAAATGTGACAAATATAGTACCAATTCAAAGCTTAAAAGAGAACAACTTGCCAGATACCTAAAAAAACTTGAAGAAAAAACGCGTTAGCCTTACCAAAGGAACGCTACGAGCTGCAGTGTTCAATCGGTCACGCATAGGTGGAGCTGGTTGCATTTTCTTCAGTTTGTAAAGTTCAAATGTGCTTTCTGTCATCATGCTCGGAATAACTGCATTGTTAAGATATTCATTTCCTTTCGTGATTTTTGGTTTGCTGTTTACACGTTACTTTAGCCTTGCTTGGTGTTTCACACACACGCCTTGACTTTCATTTGTGATCAACTCAGTTTATAGATATATTTCTGTCTCTGTTTGTCTCACTATAGGGGAAAAGTTTTTTGAGGTTGAGGCTTGTTCGTTGTCGCGTCGTAGCCAGCCGCTAGGACTCTACGACCCACTAAATGGCTTGGTGGCACTCGCGCAACTCCCACGTGGTCTCCAGTTTGATAGGAAGCAGGGCAGACTCGATGGCGGTAGGTCTGGCGGATCTCCCTGCTCGTATTGTTTAACGACATTGGTTGGTGTACAGTCATTTAACGAGGCAAAACTAAGCATATCTGTTATATGCTGAGGTACGCCCAAGTATATTTATTAGCACAATGTTGTCTTCATAGAGGCAAAACAAAATTCACAAATCAACACAAAATATAATTTACGACCAATAAACACTGTGTACAACTGTACACACCAGGGCCCTCATAGGCATGTGTGGCTATCCAATTTCATTGGTTATTTACGATAACACCAAACTTGCTCTCTGCTTCGCCCACTCATCATCATTCATTCATTTGATATACTATGAATTGCAACAGAACAGAGTTGCGAGAAAGTGCTTGTCCTGTCTTCCTGTCGGTTTTTCGTGCGCTTTAACTGATAGTTATACCATGATATACTATGAACCCCGTGTTTGTGACATCCTTACATGAATATCTGGAGGCGCAATGTGTGAATGATGTATGGTTTTCCAGATTCACTTCCGGATATTCTACCACTCATCATCAGTCACTTTGTGGATATGGCATAATTTTATAGGCAACAATAAAGCACCGTACAAAGTGTTTTGCGTTGTGGGGCTGGTTGGCGCGTTGTTGCAACTGTAATAAAAAATTCGACAACATGGACGCAGTCTTGTGAGCTCTGCCGTGTCCTGTCAACGTTTTCTATTCCTTTTTTTATCAGACGTGGAGTTAAATTTCGGGTTCAATCTGTGCAAAGTATATTTATTGTTCAATTAATGTGAAGTGCTGCAATATGGTTAAAATTCTTACAGTACGAAGAAGCAGTGTCACAAGAATTACAAGTGCTCCATAGGGTCAGCCTTATTCGGGATTCAGGGCGCACTTCATTATGCCCACCACAATATGGGATGGCTGAATTGTTGAAACTTACGCGTTACAGGCATACATACTACCACTGTGGTTCCTGAGCTGTGATTCGCAGGAATACACAGTTTTGTTTAATCTAGTACTAATAGCTAGAGATTCACGTCCCAAAACCAAAACATGGCTATGAGAGATGCCGTAGTGCAGGAATCCGAAAATTTCGACCCGTTGTAGTTCTTTATTATGCGCCACATATAAGTACATGGTCCTCAAAACATTTTGGTCTCCATCTAAAACGAAGCTGCCAAAGTTGTGTAATCTTGCATGTAGAACCATAACGAAGGACCTATCCGATGGGAAGCCTGAACATGTCATAAAACCACTGCCTCACGAACGGTGTGTATTGCAGAAGTTTATAGATGCATCTACATGTGCATCCAAACAAACAACCTCGTTGTGAAATAGCGCCGCAATAGAAAATCAAGCAAAACTAATTATAAGTGCGAGGTCTCATTCATTGCTTTTACTGCAAGACATAGGAACCACTGTTGTCAAAGTGCATTAGTGGTACATAGCTGAGTTCTGGCAGGTGTTCAGAGAAGTGCTGCGATCTACACAGTTTCTTTTTTTTAGTAAGAGTATACATACATCCCCAATTTCGCTATACACTTCACATTAAAAAAACTAAAAATACATACCTACAGTTGTGGCTCCCAACATGAAGAGAATGAAAAGCACTCCCACGAACCATAGAATACCTTTATTGAAGGGCTTCATCTTAATTTGTTCTCTGGAATATAAACCAGCACATGTTTACACTAGAGCTCGCATGCCGCTCAAATAGAGAGATGGACTAGACTTCCATGTGAGTTTGGAATTATGGTTATCTACGCAATGACGCCAAAGAAGAATAAGAAGCTTCCTGACCATGTTCCTCGGTTGTGTTGCTAAACAATGCCTCCGTTTAGGTTACCTAAAGAACACGCGTTACACGGAAAGGCGCATTTCTGTAGACAACAAATTGGAGACCAGTAAGCTTCGCCTTCAGTGTTGAGCGTCATAGCATCAATCTGTTACTAACGCGTAGTTTAAACTGTTTGTGTATGATATATTTCTGAACTTGCAATGCACTTACTTTGTGGCCTTAAGGGTGCAATGGTTTCTTTTGTAGATTGTGACTGGCTTTAAGCGATAAATTCATGTTTTGACGCTCGACGGCAAATAATGCATGTATCAGGCATTATAACTGCAATATTTTGTGTTTTATTGTGAAGCTTGTACACAGCAAACGTGTGTTTGATAAGCATGAAGATTACTTTCATTGCATTTCCCACTGAGGAAGTTATTTTCACAAGGCGTTCACAAGGAGAACGTTGGCTGTGCGGTAGAACAACTGCTTGCCACGCAAGTGACCCGGTTTCAATCCCCCTCAAAACTCAGAATTTTTTGTCATGCACATCGCAACCTCCTCAATTTCTCGGTTAGACAAAAGTGATGGTTTTTCGCAACAACTAACGACGCTCTGGTAGAGGAATTTCCGCGAAAGAAGCTCTTTAGTGCTATAGTGTTAGTAAAGACATATTATGAACCGTTGTACAGCGCAAAGCCACTTGTTGCGTACGCACACGTATCGTACGTCAAGGCTAAAAATACGTCAAAAATACGTCAAGCAAAAAATTGCACTGACCGGTGCAAACACATTGACGGGAGGTCTTCGTATCTAAAAGGAGTGCTACGCGATAATTTATTTATGTTTTCATTTATTTACAGATTACACGAATTGCCATATATGCATTGCGTAGAAGAAGACAAAAACAAAACCAGTACAAATAAGCCCACCGCAAGGTTAAACAAATATATGAAAATCATCGTAACATTTTTAGTAAATAGGTACACATAAAAATACACATTCAATACACGTAGCACCTACGTAAAGAACGATTTCACAGAAGAAAAAAAATATTCACAATTTGTAACAGTCACTAAACTAAGCTGTCAATTTAGCTGTTGTACTATCATTGTTCTTGAAATTAATTTGTAGAAAAAAGAGGTAGGTCTGCAATTTAATGTAGATATCTCTTTGATATTGCCACAGCAAGTGGATGAGTAGTGGAATATGACTTCCCTTTTCTAGAAATTCAACACGCACGGCTAATATCAGACATTATTATCGAAACTTGCAGCCCTGTTCGAGGTGCTACTTAGCCTGAGCGCTCCAAGTTGTAAGCAATGCCGCTGATTTGGTGTGTCAAGTCAGTACCTTACGTGATTGATTGGTTGATATGAGGAGTTCAATATGGCTAAAACCATCATATCATTATGAGAGACGCCGTAGGGAAGGACTCCGTTAATTTTGACCACCTTGGGTTGTTCAAAGTGCACCCAAATCTGAGCACAGAGACCTAAATCATTCTCGCCTCGATCAAAAATGGTGCCGCCTCGTCTGGTATTGATCACACAACCTGCGAGTCAGCAATTGAATACTTTAGCCACTATAACACCGTGGTGGGGCAATTTGCGTGAAGATATACAAAGAAATGTTATAGCCAAGAGTCCAATGGTCTGGTCGCGGACAAACATAGCGCCAAAGAACAAAAATGACGACTATGGTAAAACAAAAATTTGAAATACGTGTTAGCTTCCTTCAGGGAGCCTTGTTATTAATGAAAGAAAACAGCCTAAAGCACTCTATTATAGCTCGTGTCATCACGTGTTGCACACATCGCGCATAGCGGGGCGGAGATGGGGGAAGGGTTTAGTGTTCTGGTATTTCTGTTAAGCGTATGCGCAGTAGTCTCCATGCTTAAATATTCTATGTGAATTCGCGGAAATAATTTTCTTTTTGTGTCCATGATGCAACCTTTATCTAAGTTGATATCATGTCCAGTAGAGGCAACGTGCTCTGCGAGGGCATTACAAGCCACTTCCTCAGTCTTGACGGCATTGAAATGTTCCTGGAGCCTTTTTTGTATACCTTTGCTTCACCAACATGCACAATTTCCCAGTCTAAGAATTTTGTACATTACTCCGGGAAAATGTGTCTGTCCCCCTCAACCGTTACATTTTCGAGAGGACCTCCGAGCTTTTGTGCTGGAACATGAGCCATTTGGACGCCGTACCGGTGCAAAACCCTAGTGAGAGTTTTAATGAAGCTCGGTTCGTAAATCGATGGGCGTTTTCTTCTAAAAACCGTGTTAGATTGAGCTGGGTGCTGCAGTTGTCGCTGCACCGAGTTCATAAATGAAGGTGGGCATCCGCAAGCAGCCAGCTCCTTACGGCCCAGGCTTCAGTAAAAATCTCGCTCTGGTTCTGCACGGGTACTAAGTCCAAGTGGCTCGCGTTCTGGCGTAAAAGTTCTGACGCAGTCTCACAAGCGTCAAGGGTGAGTAGGACAGGCACGATTTTCCCGGTGTAGTGTGAAAAATTCCTTGCGAAGACTGCGAACGTGTTTGTATTAGTGGGACAGGTACTTACTAAAGAAGCTTTCATGAAATTTTCAATGACGTCAAGAACGAGAAAGCGGCTTCTAATGCCATCGCACATCTTGTTTCTTCCACTGGATACAATATTAACTCAAATAGAGCCTGCATTATTGCAACGATATGCATTAAAAGCCTGCATTATTGCCAATATCGCCAAAATGAAACTTTTGGCATTCAGACTACTGAGCATACACTAGACATAAATAACAGGACACTAGACCACTCTCCGTGTATGCGCGATGTTTGCAAGATGTGATAACACGTGTATTGAAAGAGCGCACTTCGTTTGCTGTAATTGGGAATAAGGCCTCTGTGTAGGAAGCCAAAACGTCTGTTTATTTTAGTGTATTTCACCTTGGCTGATGCTTGTATTAATTTTACCCATATGAAAATACTGTTACGTTTAAAGAAGGCAAACTAAAATGGAAGGGGATCTGAATTACAAAAGTGGGACGCCGATTCGTAGTGATAGGTTACCTGTGCTAACCTGTTTTTTGTTATTATGAAACTGTACGCAGTGATGTAGGCAGGCGGAAGAACACTCAGCCCGAGCTCTCTTTCCGACAATTCGTTTTCATTATGGCATACTGAGCGAAAAGTGACGTGTTCAAATAGTGCCTTCTCTGTCCCCAAAAAGCAGCTGCGCCGCTGTACTGTCTGCCCTCCTCTTAAACCCTCCCACCTTCCTTTTTCCTTGACAGCTTTTTCCCAACTCGTGGCTGTGCTCTACACCAGCTTAATACACGCTCAGGTTGCTAGCGTGAATAACAGAGTAATATGAAGAATTACGTTGCACAGTGTTCGCGATAGCCTACATCCAACGTTTGTATAGCAATCAAAGAAAAACTACCTAAATATTCTATTGTTACGAGGCATTCTTTTTGAACGTGTGTGTGCACCCTTGTATAATGAGAGGAGAAGTGTTTCGACCGAAATTGTTCTCTTCAGTACATCTACTTAATTCCAACTTTTTTCTTGCAATATTTTCTCTTTTTCTATTTTTACATTACGTTGCTTGGGCACTTAGAGTCATGGCATGCTAAGCCGGAGCAATCGGTGCATGGTTTGTGCGAGCGGAACAAAACATGAAGAAAACATGATGGAACAGAGCGTGTGATAGTTCGCAATGGTTATATATGTTTGTTCGTAGCTCTTGCTGTAATCGCGGCTAGAAGAAGTTACGCTGTCAACGCACTATTCGTAGCTTCCTTGAAAAGCTTGATTTCAAAAAACGCTACTTGTACTTACTGCATGATACAGCACTCTCAAGAAGTGCTATAATGTCAATAGACACACAACAATATTCAGCTTTACGGCAACTGTATAATGCTATAGACAGAGTGGTAATATATGTACGTAATTGTGCGCGGGCTCATGTTCGAGGGAACGGGTGCGTCAATCAACGAGCTAAGTTATTATAAATGCTGCGCGGTGGGCTCAGTTATGGTAGCATTGTAAGGATAAGCAGCGTTACAAGACAGGGATGTAAGAGGCACATGCACGAGTGCTGACTCACAAATGCTATCTATTTTCTGCACAGCGATAACAAAAAATCTATTGTAAGTCAGCACTCATGTGTCTGCCCCTTTGGTCGCTGTCTTCCTGGCCTCTTTTTTTTGTCACAATGCCAAAGAGCTACAATTCTTTGATTGAGCACAGTAAGTAAAGTGACACATATTTCTTGATGAATGTTGTATCATCTTAAGTTAACTGCTGACTAACCAAGTCTTCCCACTTATATCTCATTGCTGCACACATTACGTAATATCTACGCCTTGGAGAAACACATATGCCTAAAGCAAATGCCTTACGATAACACAACCCTAAATGTAGCATGCATATAATTAAGCAGTGCAACAACACTGCACGATTCATTACGTGACGTTTTACTGCCCTCCGTGTTATTCTGTAAAATACGCCCCAGCAATACGTTCTAATGCCCATCGCTTTGAAAATTGGGGCGTTTAGTTTAGTAATTTCAAAGCGGAGAAATGCGCCAGCACCACGCCGGGCTTCTCATCAGAGATGGTGCTAAAATGTTTAGTTGTCACTGCGGCGTAGTGCTTAAGCATTGCAGTAGCGCCTTCACTTGACCAAGTTTTGTTATTACGAGATATGCGAACACAAGTAGTTATTAGAAGTTATCCTACCTCTCATTTATTATTTACTGATCACGGGTATGCAAATATGTTGTTTTTAACATAAAATTGTTTTATGCCAATGTCCACCGAGACATCAGTGACGCATTTCTGTCACAAAAATGACGTTTACAAATATACACAATCAGTGCATGCACATTCCATCAATTGACATCGAACGACAAAGCTATCTTTCCACAGCAACAGATATCAAGCACAATGTTGATTGTGCCAAGGCCATAGACTCAAGCGGCTTCACAAACGCGCCCTTTATATCTCACACTTCCCTCCCAAAGTTCTCTTGATCAGCTTTGTAGGGTCTCCTTGTTGTCGCTTAAACTAAAGTAATTCATTACCGCAGCCTTTGCGATTAAGACCAGCATTCCCTGTCGCCCTCTGTTGGACGCGGATAGCACCTTCATTGAAGTCATCCTCTATTAGATGCGCCTCAATTGCGTGCTAAGTAGGATACTGCCTATGCACTCCCTATAGGTTGTGCTGTCGGCTTTAAAGAAAAACGCATCGTGGGATCCCTACGGAATATCTTTGCAGGTAATGTCAAAATGAAATACACCTTGAGAGTCATAATAGTTTCTTTAAGAACATAAACCGTAAGATCATTTACACTCGATGTGTCTGCAGACAACAAAGCGGCCACTTCACGTGGTCCCCGCGAATGAGACCCCTTCTTGCGGATGGGTAGGCAGTCACCGAGTGAAAAAGATCCCGCAATCTCCAAGAAATGTGTGATGTTGATGGGGGAAATGCTGCGATGCTTATTGGTATAAAAATGGCGCACTGTTATAATTGTGATTGCGTATACACTTTCTCGTTCTGCCGTGCCTACGCAGCAGTGACACCAAAGTGGACGTAGTCGTGAAGAAGCGGGTGCACGTAGGCTGTTGCAGCATTCTCCTTGCTCTGTCTATCCAATACAGTGGTGATGCCGGACCAAAGAATAACATTCTAGAAGCTACCACCGGACGCCCGCACGCACCCAGGCACCCAACTTCTGACGGGTCTATCATCATAGCGCGACAACTAAACACGACTACGACGGCGCCCTGCATCCTGCTACCACCAAAAATTTCCAAATTCTCACCGAGAAAGCCAGCCAATTTGCTCCTCTAAATGGTGGCTGTTTTCTACCTGCGTAACATTGCCTCGCAGCAGAATTACGCCGTGCGGAATTGACGCTTCCTTCTGCTCTGCAATGCGTCGTACAACCTCCTAGGCCGAAGGCATATAACTGGCTCCAAGGCTTCGTGCTAGCCGTAAAGCAACCGGCAGTGCCACATTACTTGCTCCCTGCCGCGCTAACCGTTGCTTTAGAAGCTCGCGCCATACGAACCTTGATGCCAAAGAGGTCAACGGAAGTTGCTCAATTCCACTAGCTTTGACCAGTGCCGAATCGGTCAGTTCCTAACCACCTAGCCAATGGATGACATGATTTTCAGCGATACGTCCAGGATGACATAGTACGTGTCACGTGCCGCGAACGAATGTCGCCTTAAATGCACTCCTCTGTGCACTACACCTGTCATTGCTGACTCCTGCGTCCACCTACCATTGCAACTCAGTCAATTAGCACTCACACTAACATAAGATGTGCCAACACCAGCAGCTGTAAACGAATCCACAGATTATTCAAATCGCTCTTGTTTGTTTCGATATCTGAATATGTCTTAATATTTCAGATTGATACAAAGGCAATCGCTGAAGCTGCTGACCAATTTAGCACCTGGCGACATAGAAACAGAAGCTACTTTGCATGTTCGGCTACCAAAAGGGCTTGCGTAGTTTCCCGGGCGTGGCTCATTGACTGGTGTGTCCACCTTCTGGGCCGTCATGAATGGCTTGTAATTTGGGAATCGCCAGCAGGTAACGTTCTTAAGATCGGCCTTCTTGCCAGTGACGCCGGTATAATGTGGCATTGGGCATCACAAAATACGGTCGTTAAGGTTATCAGCGGTAGATGCAATAAATATGGCCAATTATTCATCCCTCTGCTGGGCTCACAAAATATCTATCCAGCGAAAAAAATGTGACTTTGCTTTGTGCGCAGTCAAGGGGGTTCAGTGAGAGTACCATGAGCCCCGGCGCAGTGGGACACCTGAAAGTCATATTCTTGCGGCGTGATTATCCATAGGCAAGTTTATGCTTTAGTTGCTGCTTAAAAACATCCTAGCTATTATCTTTGCTATAGGCAGCATTATCAGTCACAACAGCAAATTTGTGTCAGAAAATGTTTTACTTCAGAAAAGAAACAAATTAGTGCCTGCGATTCAGTACAGAAGATAAGGTAGGCAGAGTTGACTGCTCACCTGTAGTTGATTGCAGTGTTGTAATGGTAGTTCAACTGGTGAAGGCCACAGCTTGACGTAGCTGTGATATAAGAGAAGCCCTATATCATCAGACAACAAGAAATCTGCTCCAAGGATCATATCGGCAGAAAGCTCTTCAAAGATGGGAATAGATTGAAGTACTTCACTGCCGACTGACGTCCGAACTGAAATATTGAGCATGTCAACTGGTGTAGCCTTACCTACAAGTTCGCAGACAAGAGGTTGCGTCCACGGCCGGATAGTGTCGGGAACATCACATTGGGGTAGTGGCATCCTTTGCGCACCGGTATCTACCAGAATAGATAAGTCACCTTTTCTCAAACAAGAACTGACGTTGACTCGCTCGGTATCGCATTTTGATCTGTAAAGGTCTGCGGCACTGCTTAGCCTTCCGGCTGATGATTTGAAGCATCCCTGTCCTGTGGAGGGGATCGTCCAATGGTCAGTTGGTAACGTGTTGAAGCTCAGCTTACGGCGACAGTTCAGCTGAAGTTCGGCTGCTTTTTGAGCGAAGACGTGGGGTGACGCTTCAGGTTACTGGCTAGATAACATGGTAGCATAAGTGACGTCAACCAACCAATTAACTACGTATTTGCGGGAAGTTGGAGAGACCATGTAATGCCACGTTTTTCGAGAAGCCTCAGCTTATCGTTAACGCATTTACTAACGTTTCCAGACAGAGCCTTGTGACGTGATAGCATGCAAGGTAAATGGCTTTCGTGTGCTGATAAAAGCGTTTGGGAAGCAGTGACGAAGGCTGTAGTCCAGTCACTCTATGAGCTCGACTTGCTGCCATGGCTAGTGGTAGCATCACTTCATCAGTGAAAACATGTCAACGAGCCAACGAATTGATCTCGTGAAGCTAGATGGTTGGTTCTTCATCAACACAAATAAATTAAAGAATTTCAGTTCTAGACAGAGAAGGTACCTAGTACTTGCAAAGGCTGCTTAAAGATGACGGTGGCGTCTTCAAAAACGTTTGCTCTAAGTATCGATGTCTGGCAGGACCGCACGGAGGTTGCTGGGGGCCAAAGACGAGCGATTACGCTTGTCTTCCAGCGATGATGGTACTGGCCTTGCTTCAGTGACGTACTGGAGGTAAAGTCCATGAGAGCGTGTACAGCATCCCAGGGCAAGGACGCGGTTTGTGATGCCATGTAAGAGGAGTCCCATGTGGGTTTGCAATGATGACTCCAGAGCCGAAGATTTGTGATGATGATAGCAGAAGCAGCGGGACATTCGAGAGTGCGTCTGTGCCGTAGCAAGGTTTCTACATGCGCATCGTCACGCAAAGGTCGTCGAGCGGTTGCGGTTTTGTAGTGGGCGAGAAAGACAAAACTCCCGTCCGTAGGATACGCTGCTCTATACGATCTTTTAGCATTCCAGCCCATGCCTTCCCCCTACCTACCATGCCACTCTTCATTACAATATATATTGGAAATATTCTGAAAAATAAAATTTCCCTAAAATTACAAATAACAATTCAAGTGGTTTTAGGAAACGTTGCACATTTTGTTCGAGAAACTCTACAGAATACATTCGGAGAAGAAAGTGGAACACAGTGATACACATGTAGCCAGTGGTACACAACTGCCCTCAGTTGCTATCAATTAAATAAAAAAAACCGATCGTGAATATTAGTTACAAATTCAAGGGGGCTGTTTACTTTATGAATGTGTCAAGTGTTCAATACACAATTGATTTTGCTTTTTGCTGCACAGCTAATTTATGTGATATTATGCCTGGCGCAGTCTAAGGCCATTTGTGACAGGCATAAATCAGCCAAAGGGAGTTTGTGGCTGCAGTAATGAGTTACACCATATGTGGAGAGCAATTGACGCCCCTTTTCGAAATAGAATGTGCACTAAAATAAACGCGAAAATATTGCATATAGACTGGTGTATTGTAGTGATGTCTGTCTTGTGAGGGCAAGTACCGCTAGCCGAATTTATGTCCGAGAACGGTTTCCTGAAAAAAATTACACAGGTGCAGCGAAAATCTACTCCCTAGTCGCAATTGAGCCAACAGGCACTATTTAGTAAACGGGTAAACTGGGGCACATCCGAAACAACAAGCAATGTGTTCAAGGCACTCATATAGCCCAAATAGAAGATTGCGAACAGTGACAAAGACATCGGTAAATTCAATTTTTTCTGCGCCACACGTCTAAACACAGTAGAAAATAACTCTCAACATTCTTCTCGTTAAACGCTACTGCCAGAAAGAGCCAAGCCTGCTGACACCACTTTATTTTAGGAGTAACTAATTGCAGTTAACTATTGGTACATATTCTTACCGCCATCCAATAAAGGATTAACACGCTAGTGCGCTTATATACATGGTGACCTAACGAACGTGTTCCAACATTCTGAAAACGCGTGCGGTGAACAAAAGCTTTATTTGGGGTACATTAGCGCTAATCATGTGTACCTATTACCAGAACTTTTTTCATATCTAAGTGCTAATTACTGAAGCTTAAGAAGCCAAACTTTTTATACATGCTCGAATCGGTAAAAGAATAACTTCATCTCGTAACTCACAACATGTAACCCCAGAATGAAATATTTATATTGTTTTCCAGTTTTCTTGGTTTCTGTTTTCAAGAACAAAACAAAAGCACGCCATAAACGCGAAGTATTGATTAGATGTGAGCTCGCAACAACGCTACTTTGGCGCTCGCAAGCTTTCTTCTGTTTTGCAACACCTAGTGGTATATATATACCGGTTTACTACACCGCAGTCAAGAGTTTTATGGTTAAAATAGTCACTGAGTCACAGCTGGGAGCTACGCCAGTATTGCCAATTCTTCCGCGAAAACAGCCAAGCCTGTGACGAACGCGCTGGACTTCGACCATGAAAGCTAAAACAATAGACTTCTAGAACCTTTTTAAACATTTCTGGGACAACTATTGAGTAAGAAAGTCATTATAAAACTCATACAAGGGAAGCTGCATGGTAGATTGTGCGCCATCAATTATTATTGGTTTTCTTTACATGAAAAGATATGGCAAGGTAAGCTGTGTTCGAGCAGCTAGCCCATATAGTGTTAGTAGTAATCAATAAGCACAAAAATATAAGAAACAAAAAGCAGGTCTGACTCATCTGCGTAGGAACTAGCATAACAGGCTAATAACTGGCGAGTGAAACGTGTCTTCACAGAGGAAGTTGGGCGTTTCTTGCGCATTGCTTTGACGCAAGAGTGAAATATTGAATGCTACAGAAACGAATGGCAGTCTCAGGCGAAGAAGGGCAAGTCGCTCTGAAACTGACTGCTCTATAAAACTCTATGAGCACAAAAAAAACATGTTTGATTCCTGCGTCATAGGATTGAGTAAAGCACGAAAGTAAAACGTGTCCTCTCGGAAGTTGTTTATTGTTTGCTGGAGATAGATATAAGAGGGCTTGCGCAAAGTCTATTGCCGTTTGACAGCTATAGTACCACTTAATGTGGATGCATCCACGTTGACGCTCACTCATATTCCGATTACTAACGTCCATCAATATTGATTAAACAAGCACTTATGATCATAGATGCTTCGTCTTCTAGTTAGTTTATCTTCTTTTTTAGGTAGTAGAACACTTCCTCTTTCTCGCGTTTCTTGCGTGGTGCTCCGTTTTTTTCACTGGTGGCGACGGTTTATAACACAATCAACCATAAAACACAATACCTTTCCGTGGGATAGTAGGTTACATCCGACGCCCTTGCAGAGGCCAGTAGAGAGAGCAAGGGCCAACAAGGTCAGTCGGATCGCCCCTATCCTTTCTTGTCTATCGCAAGCGACCTCACACTAAGTCTGACCCTCGCCGCCGTTTACCACAATTAACTGCAGAAATTAATGTACACAGCCATTGTTGCAGTCATGAAACACGAATTCCAAATCAAAGGAAAAACAAACGTGCGTAATTTTTTTCTAACTGACTAGTCGCTATTATTTGAGGGTACATTATGGTTTGGGGCAAGCGTAAGTAGGTGAAAGACGTTGAGTTGCGGGCTTCGCAAAGGTACTTTGGTGTGAACGAATGATATTAGCAATGCTGACACTTATGGGTAAGGCCACCAACAGGCCGTCTGGTATGACGCTGAAAACTGCACTCCTATTTGAAATGCGCTGAGCAGGGCAGACGATTTAAAACAATGTGTTCAAGAAATTAAATGGGCATGCCCCGGTACTGATACACTTTACCGAGAACACCGCGAAATGACAGTGGTAGATAAAAACGACATGCTATTTAATGCCCAGAAGTATGTGGCCGTTGTCTTAGCGTGCCGGGTATCGGTTCTCGGTTCTGTCCTCGGATCTGTTCGCGTTCAACTCCTGTCGACAATACATACTTTACTGTCTCTTCGGACAGTAGGTATATGGACGTCATTTTCGTGACGGCCATAGATAACTAATGTGTCGCTGGATGCAAGCATAGCATTTTGGTGTTTAAAAAACACGGCGACAAAGACAAGCAGGCTACAATGTGCGCCATATAACAACATTCTTTTTGCTTACCTCTCCCTGTACTCAAGACAGATATAAGGGCAAGCTGGTGTGTAGCACCCGTCTGTGTGTTTTTTTTTTGGTCTTGCTTGTTGTGCTCTACTTTTTGACGTAGATATTCTAGAAAATCAAGAACGTTGCCGTTTTTAATAGGCTCACTCGGATAATGATTGTATGACACATGCGAATAATTATTTCATTTTTACAGCAAACGAACTCTACTCATTGAGCAGCAGACTTTTGACTGGCATCAGAGAAAGCGGTGGACATCGTACAGACACTACAATAAATATCAGCCGTTTTTACCCAAAATATTGAAACAAAGTTCAAATAAGTTTGCACATAAACGTCAATATATTGAAACATGCATTGTCATTGCATTGCACGTAGTCCTTGAATCATGAGTTTTGTTTTATCACTACATCGAGCTTAAAAGTTTTCTGGTAGAAAACACTCACTACCGAAATTCATAGCTTTAATAGCTTTACTTACAGCTGAACATATTACCTCGTTCATTCTTAGAAAGATTCGAGGAATGAGAATTCAAAGACACTCGCCTTGTTGGTAGGCGTGACGGAAAATTGCGTTTTGAAAGTGTACCCGTTTCAGAACTGCATCCTTACCTAAAAAAGTGTATGGTGTTTTGTATACTGCCCTTCAAAGCTGCACATGACTTGTAGTAAACCTATGACAAGATCATGAGAATAACTGCATAATTCAGCAGAAGCAAACTGTGTAACTGTCTCAAGCATGAATTTCCATGTATTTCAAAAAACAAAAACAAAAAAAAAACAGTGAAACCATAGCGTCACTAGGAACGCGACAAAGTCACCCAAGTCGCTATAGCTTTCTTTAAAAAAAACCAAGCCATTGGATTCCTATACATACAACCCCTCCTTGTTGCCCAGATTGTGTGCCGCATAGAGAAAGATGGAGCAGAATATACAGCCTAATACTTGATCATGAATGTCGGGCATCAAGTCATGAAACTCTTCAAACATTGAAACTGGACGAACTTGAAGTCTTATGTGGTTGTTCCCAGGCTTTAGCTAAGTGGTGCCCGAGTGAAAACACCGTCTTGAGAAAGTTGTTCAATCTGCGGAGAATAAATACTTGCGTGTCCACAATATCTTCGCACATCTTCTAGATCAATACACAACTTTTGGCGCATATTGTAGATCTGTTCACACATTCACAGCGGAGGGCTTCCGTCACATAAACGTCGGTCTTTTTAGACCCACTGTTGTCTTTCGCAATTCCGAATAAACATAATTTAGGTGGATGGAATTAGCTCCTCTTTTATTTGACTGTTGAATTGGGGCACAAACGTCTTCTTGAACCCGCCCTTGTCTTTCCAGTTTTCGAATATACATCTTTTTGGTGGGCGGGAGCATCCCCTCCTTAATTGGACTGTTGAATTGGGGCACAAAAGTATTCTTGAGTCCGCCCCTGTCTTTCCACTTTCCGAATAGACAGCTTTTTGGCGGATGGGAGCATCCCCTTCTTGATTGGACTGTTGAATTGGGGCACAAAAGTCTTCTTGAACCCGCCCTTGTCTTTCTGGTATCCGAATATACATCTTTTTGGTGGAAGGGAGCATCCCCTCCTTGATTGGATTGTTGAATAGGGGAACAAAAGTTTTCTTGGAGCCACCCTTGTCTTTCTCATTTCCGAATATATATCTGTTTGGTGTACGGGAGCATAACCTCCTTGTTTGCGCTGTTGAATAAGGCTACACTAGTCTTCTTGGACCCACCCTTGTCTTTCCCATTTCCGAATATACATTTTTTGGTGCACGAAGCATTCTCATTATTTGGGCTGTTAAATTTTGGGCACGAAAGTCTTCTTAGAGCCACTTTTGTCTTTCTCGTTTCCAAATTACATCTTTTTGTTGTACGTGAGCGTCCCCTATTTGATTGGTCTGTTGAATGGGGGCAAAAAAGTCTTCTTGGAGTCGTCCTTGTCTTTCTCATTACCGAATATACAATTGTTCGGTGAACGGGAGCACATTATCTTTGTTTGCGTTTTTTTATTGGGGTGCAAAAGTCTTCTTGGACCTACCCTTTTCTTTTGAATTTCCAAACATACATCTTTTTGGCGGACGCGAGCATCCCCTTTTTGATAGGGCTGTTGAATTGGGGCGCAAAACTCTTCTTGGAGCTCGCCTTGTCTTTACCTTTTTCAAATATACATTTTTTAGGGGCGAAGCTCCTTATAGCGGCACCCGTTCGTCCCCCGTACTATGTAACAAGTATAACATTTTGATCTCCAAAGTGGTGCCGGTGAGAGACTTCATCTGTGCGTTGTTACACAATAAAAAATAGTGCTCATTGTACATGTCAATGGCTGCTAATGGGGAATGAGAGATAGGAGCGTTCGGCTTTTAGTAAACGCGCAGGCTTCGATCACCATTAGCAGCCATTGGCATGTACATTGAGCACTATCAGACAAGAAAGGGTTGCTACGTTATACTCGCTGGGTGTAACCGCCTTAGCTTTAGAAAGGTTTAGCGAGCGTTGAGCTGCAGTGCCATGAATACAATCAACTTGTATATACCATGAATGAACTCGAGGTGGTTAAAAGTGGGAAATAGATACGAAGCGCAAGCCGTAAGAAAGTAAAAGGCGAATTCTCCACCTCTCATTTCCCATTAGCAGCCATTGGCATGTACATTGAGCACTATCTGACTGAAAAAGTTTGCTACGTCATACTCGCTGGGCGTAACCTCCTTGGTTTTCGAAAGGTTCAGCGAGCGTTCAGCCGCGGTGCCATGACTACAGTGAACTATTATATACCATGAACTCGAGGTGGTTAAAGGTGGGAAGTTGACCCGAAGCGCAAGCCGTAAGAAAGTGTGCGTGTGCCACCTCTTGTTTAGTCCTTGGAATGTCCGCTGGATGGCGGTGCTTCTATATGGGGAATATATGATGAAAAGATTCGAGATGGTGGTACTTGGAGTGTTGAATAGGTGGACGAACGGACACATAGACAGATGCATGGATGGACGCATGAACGGACGTTGGGGCGGCTGCATGGACGAACGCAGGGACAGACGCACCAACAGACGCACGCACGGACGGGCTGATGGACGCATGGACGGTCACACTGACGGAGGCATGGACGAACGGAAGCAAAAACGAATGGACGGACGAATTCGTTGCCCCACTCTTCATCATTCACTGCATGGGTATGCTGCCATTTTTTTTGGTGAACGGGAGCATGCCCTCTTTGTTCGCACTGTTGAATGGAGCACGAAATTTGACATCAAATCCTCGGCAGTACAATTTTGGAGGGTCACGCATGTTAGCAACAGTCAAGAAAGCACAATAACAGGGAGTAAAAAGCCTTGAATGAAAAAAATCAATTCTGGCTTTGTGCTTATTCGGGCTGTTCGGCTTACAGGCTTGTAAAAGCTGCTGTTTCTTGGACTCTTTACTTGTTTCACATTCACTGAAGTTTTGTTAAGTAGTAAATTACCACAATTACTGTGGCTCATACCTATTCTATATGTTCATACGTTTCCCCTGTCTCACGTTTTACGTCGTGCTTTAACAGCTGCGATGGTAAAAAGTACCTCAGGATGTTGTGTACCGTCAAGCAGTGCATACATTGGCTGCTCGCTAGTAATATTGACAACGTTGTAGGTATTCACCATAAAGTCACTGGACCTATTTGAATAGTTCGAATATCCTGATTACGCCATTTAATATATAAAACTTTGTGAACATCACTTGTATCGAATGCAAATTTTCGCTTCACTGAATTTTCAGGAAACTCTACTACGGGGCTTATTTTTCCCCGCCACAGTGATCTAGTGGCTAAGGAACTCGGCTGCTCACGCACAGGTCACGTGATCGAATCTCGACTTCAGCGGCTGCATTTTCGATGGAGGTGAGAATGTTCTGGGCCCGTGTACGCCGGTTTGGTTGCATCTGAAAGCACCCAAGGTGGTCGAAATTTTCGGAGCCCTCCACTAAGGCGTCTCTCATAATTAGAGATGGTTTTAAGGCGTTGAACCCCACATATCAAATTAATAAACTAGGCTTCTTTGTCGTAAGTATCCATAGGAGTAACTTGGTTATCTTGTATAAAAAACCAATTTCACAACTTAAAACTACGACACTACTGCCTAAAACAACGTTTTTATTGTTGGTTGGTTTTTTTTCAGTTTAATTGACAACTGCTTCGTATAAATTGTTGTGCTACTCAAAAGCAATTGCTTTCTTATAAAACCAGTCAAAAAGAAAGGCGCTAGAAAAGGGAAGATGCAAAAAAGCGTTTAAAAACCGTAACTAGACGTTATGTCGGGCCGGCGTTGGGATAAGCGAACATGTATTGTTAAACGCTAAAACAGAACTAAATTTAGTTCAATGCACGATTATGTTGTAGCCTTGATTAAGACAAGTTCGCTTGTCAAAAGGTTGGCTTGACAGAACTCCTGTTTACAAATTTTTCATAAAATAAAAGAAGGTCGCAATTAAAAAACTACTTTCACAGTGCAACGTGAACAAAAGTCACAAACACCTTCAAACAACAAAATCAGCGTGTTCAAAACAGCTGGATTGGGAGAACTTTTTCCTAATCTTCGAATGACCCGAAGCCTACAACACTTTATCGGTTAAATCACCTCATCATTATTTTCGTTCACAGGTGTACACGCGTCACTACATTTCTGGCTTTTTGCAATAACGGTTCCAAGCTAACTTTAATTGTGCAAACGTTCATCTCTTTGATCGCGCGAGTAATTTCCACACTATTTTCTATATCGCCGTGTTCCACATTAGGCTATGCACCGAAAAAGAAAAATTGAATACAATAAATTCATTTGAATATTAAAAAATTCAAGCTAAACTACAACCTTTTGTAATAACTAAGAGTACACTTATTGAGCTATTTTACACCGCAATCAGCAGAGAGCCTCAATATTTTAAACCCCTATTCCGCCTACATGCACGTTCAGCAATAGAGCTGCCAAGCGATTTGTCTTTGTATATTAGATTTGCTTAGTACTAATGCTAGAATGGTAGGCCTATTTTTTTGTGATCTTGATGGTAGCCCAACTAATTTCAATTGCTTACTGAGGATAAATGTTTTGAAACTGCCGTCGTTAAGGTAGAGAAAGAGCAATCACTTTGGTTCGATATGTACAGAACTTTTGCGGGCTGCGGCGATGGCGTAGTGGTTAGAGCATCCGCCTCACATGCAAGAGGTCCGTGGTTCAAATCCCGGTACCGCCCAGTTCCCAACCGGATTAAAAAAAAAATCCACGTGTTGATGGAACTGCATTAAAAGGCCTGGGGTGCGGCCTCACCGGCAAACACCGCCGAGAACGCACTCCCTCACCAAAGAAGGATTGGCCACCCTGGTGCAGTATCTGGCCACTACCTCCCACATGCTTACATCAAATAACTCACGGCCCTCAGTCCCCAGCAGCTGCGAAGCAACTGACTACGGCGGTGGTCAGATCTGCAACGCAGCAGAGGGTGCTAAGAATCTCTGGATCCGGACAGGCCGCCATTGGAACCTGAACTTGGCAACGTTTAACGCTAGATTCTTATCTAGTGAGGGAAGTCTAGCTGTACTATTCGAGAAGCTAGAGGGTGTTAAATGGGACATAATAGGGCTCAGTGAGGTTAGGAGGACAGATGAGGCCTATACGGTGCTAGAGAATGGGCACGTCTTTTGCTATAGGGGCTTGGCAGACAGAAGAGAACTGGGAGTGGGGTTCCTAATTCACAGAAACATAGCTGGCAACATGGAGGAATACTATAGCATTAACGAAAGGGTGGTAGGTATTGTAATTAAACTGAATAAAAGATACAAAATGAAGGTAGTACAAGCTTACGCGCCTACATCCAGCCATGATGACGCTTCAGTTGAAAGCTTCTATGAAGACGTGGAATCGGCAATGAGTGAGGTAAAAACACAGTATACTATAGTGATGGGCGACTTTAATGCAAAGGTAGGGAAGAAGCAGGCTGGAGACCAGGCAGTACGAAATTATGGCATTGGTACTAGAAACGCCAGAGGAGAGCTATAAGTAGAATTCACAGAACGAAATAATTTACGGATTTTGAAAACCTTCTACCGAAAACGAGAAAACCGCAAGTGGACGTGGAGGAGCCCTAATGGCGAAAATAAGAACGAAATATACCTTATAATGAGTGCACACCCTGGAATCGTGCAGGATATGGAAGTGATTGACAAAATACGATGCAGTGACCATAGAATGGTACGGTCTCGAATTCGCCTAGACTTGAAGAAGGAACGACAGAAACTGATACGCAAGAAGCCAATCAATCAGCTAGCACTTAGAGGGAAAGTACAGGAATTCAGAGTTTCGCTGCAGAACAGGTACTCGGCTCTTAGTGAGGAAACCAACCTTAGCGTAGATACAATAAATAATAATCTGACAAGTATCATTACGGAGTGTGCAGTGGAAGTTGGAGGCAGGGTAGTTAGACAGGACACTGGCAAGCTTTCCCAGGAAACGAAGAACCTAATTAGGAAGCGTCAAATCATGAAAGTGTCGAGTACAACAGACAAAATAGAACTGGCAGAGCTTTCGAAGTTGATTATCAGACGTAAGGTATGCGATGTAAGAAGGTATAACATGGAGAGAATTGAACACGCTCTGAAAAACGGAGGAAGTGTCAAAACATTGAAGAGGAAACCTGGGATAGGCAAAAGTCGAATGTATGCACTAAGGGACAAAGAAGGCAAAATAACTACCAATATGAATAGGATAGTTAAAATAGCGGAGGAGTTTTACAGAGATCTGTACAGTAGCCGAGACAACCACGACCTTAATACTATAAGAACTAGCAGTAACCGAGATTACACCCCACCAGTAATGATAGAAGAAGTCAGAAAAGCTTTGGAGAGCATGTAAAGGGGCAAAGATGCTGCTGAGGATCAGGTAACATCAAATCTGCTGAAAGATGGAGGACAGAATGTGTTAGAAAAACTAGCCACCCTGTTTACGAGGTGTCTCCTGACGGGAAGAGTACCAGAGTCTTGGAAGAACGCTAACATCATCTTAATACATAAGAAAGGAGATGACAAGGACTTGAAGAATTACAGGCCGATCAGCTCTCTCTGTAGTATACAAGCTATTTACAAAGGTAATTGCTAACAGAGTAAAGAAAACATTAGAATTCAATCAACCAAAGGAACAAGCAGGATTTCGAACAGGCTACTCAACAATCGACCACATTCATACTATCAATTAAGTAATAGAGAAATGCTCAGAGTATAACCAACCACTGTACATGGCCTTCATAGATTACAAAAAGGCGTTTGATTCAGTAGAAATATCAGCCGTCATGCAAACACTGCGGAATCAGGGCGTAGATGAATTATATATAAACATTCTGGAAGAAATCTACAGGGGAACAACTGCTACCATAGTGCTTCATAAAGAAAGCAACAGAATACCAATCAAGAAGGGTGTAAAGCAGGGGGACACAATTTCCCCAATGCTATTTACCGCGTTCTTACAGGAGGTTTTCAGAAGCCTAGAATGGGAACAGTTAGGGATTAGAGTCAATGGAGAATACCTTAGTAACCTGCGCTTCGCCGATGACATTGCATTGCTGAGTAACTCGGGGGACGAATTGCAACTCATGATTACGGAGTTAGACAAGGAGAGCTGAAAGCTGGGTCTTAAAATTATTCTGCAGAAAACGAAAGTAATGTACAACAACTTCGGGAAGGAGCAGTGCTTTGAGATAGGTAATAGTGCACTTGAAGTTGTAAAAGACTATGTCTACTTAGGGCAGGTAATAACCGAAGAGCCGAACCACGAGATAGAAGTAACTAGAAAAATAAGAATGGGGTGGAGCACATTCGGCAAGCACTCTCAAATTATGACAGGTAGATTGCTACTATCCCTCAAGAAGAAGGTATATAACAGCTGTATCTTGCCGGTACTTAGCTACGGAGCAGAAACCTGGAGACTTACAAAGAGGGTTCAGCTTAAATTGAGGACGACGCAGCGAGCAATGGAAAGAAAAATGGTAGGTGTAACCTTAAGAGACAAGAAGAGAGCAGAGTTGATTAGGGAACAAACGGGTGTTAAGGATATCATAGCTGAAATCAAGAAGAAGAAATGGACATGGGCAGGGCATGTAGCGCGTAGACAGGATAACCGCTGGTCATTAAGGGTAACTGACTGGATTCCCAGAGAAGGGAAGCGGGTTAGGGGGAGACAGAAGGTTACGTGGGCAGATGAGATTAAGAAGTTTGCGGGTATAAATTGGCAGCAGCAAGCACAGGACCGGGTAAACTGGCGGAACATGGGAGAGGCCTTTGTCCTGCAGTGGACGTAGTCAGGCTGATTATGAAGATGATGATGTACAGAACTTTTAAAACATTTATGGTGGCTTGCCCCTACATCAGCAGCTAAGAGTCATCAGAAAGAGTCGCATGCCTTTTCTTTGAAGGCTTCTGCTTTTGCACAGGAAATATTTTCACTCAAGTATGCGATATTCCACGTTCTACGTACCTAAAAACATAATTGCCAACCTGAGCACTTTCTGCATTGTAATTAAATCAAAACTGACGATTGAGTGAGAATAGATGTTTTTATAAAGTTTCTTTTTATTGCAGAACGCAAAGCCGCTTCCTAGAATTTACGTATATGAAAATCGATACCCTAAAATTTAAACTGTGTACCTTCGTACTCGTTGCGATACCTTATAATGACAAAACGCAGTCACTTTGCAGACACGTCAAGCTAACACATATGGAATTATTTCTGCTTAGTTAGCCTGAAGAAACCAGTGTGTTGAAAAGCAGTTCAGCTGAGCGTGCAACGTAAATGAGTTCGTGCAAAAAGTGAGCAATTGTGGAAGTCATTAGTCTAGAATATTTGATTTCCTACGTCAAAAGGACAAACACAGCAACATATTTCGGCTTGTTGAAGTGAAAGTGTGTAATGTAAACAAACAAGCCGCTATACATGCGTTTTATGTAGTCGGAAACACTGTAGACGCGAATAAGACCAGCCATCTGCATTCACGGGCAGTCGTAATTTTTGTATGATCGAATAATTGTTTTGTTTGTTCAACAGATTATCCTTCTATTCATGGCGTTATGAAACTGCTGTACTATCATTCTCATAAGCCAGTCATAAGCCTGAAGTCTGGCTTGTCTATCATGAAGATGTAACTTTATTTGTGAAATATGTAAGGTGATTCTGAAGCCCTCTCTCTCTTCGCTGTGGCAGTAACAGTCCTGTATTGCAACAGTGCACGTACTTCGAATCCTTGTGTTCTTTCGTCCATGGGCGCCGATATTTTCCTTTAGAGTTTGTTCCTCGTTAGAGCAGGGCGATGCTGTGGCGTGAACTGCTAGCCTGGAGGTAGAAGAAAACAGTACTATAATAAACAAATGAAATGTGGTCTGGTTATATATTTTCAATTTGTGCTTTTTTATGACTACACATTAACTTGACAATAAGTCAACTATTTTTTCGTTACCGAACATTTCTTCGCGATAAGTTTTCATCGGTTATAATTTTTCATATGGCACCAGTAATATGCGCAGTAAAGCTAGCGTACATGCTTTCTACTTATTCCTGTTGCAAAAAATATTCTAGCAAAAATTATATCGTTCTCAATCTTGTACGTCACAAATATAGCGTGGGGGGACAATATACTTATAATAAAAAGATGTACAAATTTCATGAGTTTACCCCCATTGCTATGTCTTGTATCTTTCACATGTGTTCGTGAGAAATAAGTTATAAAGTGCACATATTTAACTTGTTTTGAGGCATTCGTGACAGTTGTATACGTACGCGGACAGGGGCGTATATATGGTCTTCCAGCAAGAAATGCTCCTGCAAAACAATCAGTCCAAAGTAAATGGCATTGGCCAGCATATTGGCCTGCAGTATCGATAAATAAATAAATAAATAAATATTTCAATTTGTACATGACCCCAGCTGTGGCGTATGAATTTTTGAATGACCCGAAAGTGTTCAAGACCTGTGAAATTGTATATAACTGCACGTTGAAAAGCCACAGGTGGTCTAATCTAGCGGAGCCCTCCACTACAACATTTGTCATAATGATATCGTGGTCTTGGTTTGTTAAACCTCAGTGGTTATTATAACAACATTTGTTAATTTGCTTCATTGGTTTCGTAAATTGCAAGCGTCGTCTAAGCCTGAAAGAGAACACATAATTAAGAGAGTCAATAAGAAACTGAAGCGAAGTAAAGATACCTCTCATATACCGTAAAGTTTTGTTAACTCAACTATCTAGCAGACTTGAAATGCTAAGGCACAAAAAAGTAACAACAAGGAGACCCAAGCGAATTGTCGCTGTATTGTAACTGGTTGATTTAGGTCTGGTTTAATAGAAATTGGGCTATTTCTGCGAATAACTGCATATCTGCAAACGCCCTAAAAGATTTTAAAGTGATGGAAGCGCGGTACAAAAGTTTTCACCCACCAATGCACAAAACAGGCAACTGCGTCTTAAAAATTAAAAAAAAATGTCTATCTTAGGACAATATATTAAGGTAAATTATTCACCTAATCAGTTCATGTAGAGTTCGGTGCAAAGGTTCACTCCAGAAGACACCAGTGATCATTAATTCGGTGAGACCATCTGTTCACAGTTGAGGAATTCTCTTGGGATAAAGTGAGCAGGAACGCCTCAACTAAATTAACAGAATTGGTGCCATTTATTTCGCAAGAAAGTGTACCTAGTTTGTATTACACTGCAATATTGCTTGGTTCTCAGACGGCTCAGTCCTTTCTTTATTATCTTATGTGTGCTAGCTTTCGCCTTTTTTTCACCCTGTACATACTTTGCGATCGTGCCTTATTTGTGGTATATTCCTTTGGTACCACGTAAGCATAAGTGTGTGACCTCCGAAAGGCCTCTTCAGAAAAAACCTAACACATAGACGCATAAGCGTTACGTATTTTCTCTAAGCTATTCCCATTTTTTGTGTCATAGAGTGTATATTGTTAAACTGTATGTAGCACAGTGTACACTTTGTAATAATGTTCCAATAAAGGTGTCACTTGTTATTTTTTACCTCATGTAGATGCTTTCGTCAAATCTGTGTATTCTCAATATTCTTTTCTTTCACTTTTGTAATAACATTAGTGTTTCCCTTTTTTCTTGCAACTTTTCCATAGTTAAATACTACGCATAATTTTCTGGTTAAAGGCGTTGCTTTGTTTGTGTACTTAGAGATTTTTGTATTTTTGGTTCATTCCTGTTTGCAACCACTCAGGATTAAAAACAGTATACAGAGCCTGGCATGAGTTTTGAACCAAATTGAACAATAACCAAATATACTTCTTGGTAGAGCATTAAGGAACCGTTTTTGCAAGCTCAGTTCCGGCCCGCGAGCCCTTGTTCCCAAGACAGGAAACACAATTAGATCAGTTGTAATTGTTATCGCATTTTTTTCGCAAGAATACGTGGCAGTTACAGTGGCACCGCGAGTCGTAAATATACAAATCGACAAGGTTATGGGGAACTTTACCATGTTACACCACTGCATGTAATCTATGGACAATTAATTTCTCCTAAATCATCAGTAACAAGCTTTGGCAATTTCAGCATTTAGTGCAACATTCTAGTTAACATGCACCCTTGGGTAGTTTAATTGTTTAATATTGAAAGTGCCGGGGCGTTCCCTTGTGTACTTGTGCGATTGTCATATTTGGCAATTTTCGTCTTCTAACAATAAGTGTTCGTTCAGTGGGTAGTTCGCTTATACAGTAATGCAATATGCTGTTGAAGTGGATGTTTCACCAAAGCACTTATTGCGAGAATTCTGAAGACGTTATACTACACGCGCATAAAAAATAAACATTGAAAGTTCCATACACCAACTAAGCAGAAAGCTATTAGCGCCGGAGATGTGCCAATAGACACGGGCAGGTCATCGAAAAGCAGTGTGGATGGCAATATCGACCCCAGAAGGTACTACTAAGGTAATGGCAATATATGATAGTGGTTATTTATTACTACAGGATCTGTCTCTTTGAAAGACAATAGTCTTTTGAGGTACCTTCAAGGCCAAAATTTTGGTCTGTCTGTCTGTCTGTTTGTCCGCACTAACGATACCCCAACTGGCATCACATGATAACCCAATCGTCGAACCCCATCCGCAACACCCGAAAATATTGCAGAAGTTTCAGCGTTTATACTTGTGCGATCGTCAATTAAAAAGCAAAGATTGTGCATATCTGATTGATATGTGGGGTTTAACGTCCCAATACCACATTGCGCTTATATGAGGCACCATATCAACACGCCGATATTTTGAATGTGTGTCTTTATACTAGAGAAGGCCCACAAGATTAATTCTAAGGACCGAAGCGTTTATCACGCTGCGCTGGCATTGAAATCGGATGCTCAAAAAGGCAAGTGTCTCTAACGCTTTTCTAAAACGACAAGGTGGCGGCACCTGCCCGTCGCTTTGCGTTTAAGGCCTTATCGCCTTCTAGACGGGCGTGCATCTTTCTCTGTGGGCACGCACGTCTTCCATCGTTTTCGAAGATAACTGCCAGATGGCGCTCGTGTCCAACGTGTCCCGATGCACTCGTTCGCCTTCGCTGATCGGTCGAGACTCTAACGTAGCGCTTTCAGAATACAACTCACCTAGTTTCTCGCACAGAACATCAAATAAACGTTTTGTTCACTCTCGCCACACGTAAGACTATTGTATTTCGACGACATTTGCTGTGAAACATGCAAATACTGGGTCAAAGTTTTGTCTGAGGCATTACTTATCAATGACGCTAATAGAACAGATATTATAGAAGGAACGCTTCACTAATTCATTTTATTCTAGGCAAGACGTTTACCATCATAACAGGTTACTTACCCAATGCTGCTTACCTTAAAGTAGTGGCACAAATTAACTATAGGAGAGCGAAAAGAGTACACCTTCCGGGAATATTTCGAGAGACCTTGTGTTTTTACTTTCAACTTGCAGCCAAGAAAGCTAATTCCAACATTTGTTCATTCGCTTACGATGCTCCGCACAGACTTGTTCATTGTTGCTTAGTAGTTCTTTTTCAATACCAATCGAAAGATGTATTGCAAATGTGTGCGTATATTGTTAAACTCAGTTTTTAATTATTCTGGTGCGGATGGCCATCCCCTTTAAACTTGCTGTGGTTAAAAAAAGAAAGGTCACATCCCCTCAAAGTTTGTTTATTGTCGGCAAGCTAAAAGGCACGTTTATTTTAGTACATGCATTATATGTAGAAGTATTTTACATTTCACTGGTGTTATATATTTTACCACCTAAGTACGCTTGTCAAGAAATATCAAAATGATGTCTGTTGAGTACTTTTATTGCCCGGCCGCAACTATATGGACATGCTCAAATAATTTTTTGCGTCACCATAGCCATCAAGCATATATGCTTGATGAAGGGGGCCGGACCCGTGGACCTGTGGCGTCAATGAAATAACTTCGTACGTCCGTCGTCTTCACCGCTGATAATCTTACTCGGACTCAGTCAGAGATTTAGAGTTTATATATATATATATATATATATATATATATATATATATATATATATATATATATATATATATATAGTTATATCCGGCAAGCTATTTCCTTACCCGCTTTTCTTCATATTTCAGTAAAATAGTACAATTCGGTCTATTATCTTTCCCTATATTTCCTTGGAATTTGTGTGTGTTAGATTTTATTAATATTATGTAAAACACAGAAAAACGAGCGTGACTATACATATATATATATATATATATATATATATATATATATATATATATATATATATATATATATATATATATTGTAACGAGGGCAGTGGGCATGGAGCTCGAGGATAGAAAAGGAAGAAGACTTGCTGTGATCGCAGGCTTGCGTTCAGTTAGCCCTTGCGCTAAATAAAGCTCTCCTTCACCGAGTCAACTCCTGCTTGTTCGACAAACCGTTTCAAGTGTGGTGGAGGTACTGGGTACATCTAGTCCTCACCCTGGAACTTCGCAGCCGCACACTCCAACGACCTCCTACAATGACTGATCCGGGGCCTTCTCATGCTGCTACTCCAGATCTCGCACCTGTGCCTGCCTTCTGGTGGCACAGAGGACCAAGATGTGGACAACTGGATTGCCGAGTATGAACTGGTGAGCGCCGTCAATAAGTGGAACGCAGCCGATAAGCTCACAAATGTGAGTTTTCACCTGACCGACGTGGCAAAACTATGGTACAGAAATCATGAAAGTGATTTCAGTACCTGGTCGGAATTTGCGAAAACCCTTGCGGAAGTCTATGGCTCTCCTGCTGGCCGCCGCCTTCGTGCTGAACAGTGCTTGCGGGGCAGAGTACAGAGAGCAGATGAAAGTTTCACGAGCTACATCAAAGATGTGCTATTTCTCTGCAAGCTCGTCGATTCGACTCTGGACGAGGCAGGCAAGATCAAGAACATCATGAAAGGAATCGACAAAAGTGCATTCCAAATGCTGGCTGCGAAAAGTCCCCAGACGGTCGCCGAGGTGATTCAGCTCTGCCAAAGCTATGATGAGCTGCGTAGGCAGCGCGCTTCTACACGTTGCGCTGCTCAAGACACCGCGGACATCTCATCCCTCGACTATCGCCATGACACCGCCGACCACTCTGCGTTGATGCCAGTCATAAAGCAATTCATACGCGGGGAGGTCGCCCGGCAGCTATCTATAATCACAAGAACTACCGAGCCAATGGCACCCTTGTCGCCTTCGCTTCGCCAGGTCATTCAATCGCAAGTTGCCGAAGCATTTCCGCCAGCTCAGGCTCCACCAACTGTTACCGCACCACTAACGTATGCAGCCGCAGTTGCTCGGCCACGTGCGTTAGCGTCTCCGGCCATCTACGAAGCTACTCGCCACGCTTATTCGTCGACGACACCTTTCCGCTCACTGACCGTCCCGTCTCCGGCTGTATATGAAACAGGTCAGAACGTTTATATGACGCCGCCGCCTGCACGACCATTTCGAACAGTGCCCCTATCGTCAGCCAATGGCGCACTCCGGATAATCGGCCGATATGTTTTTCATGTTGCATCCCAGGCCACGTAGCTCGTCACTGCCGTCGTCGCAGTTTCCCTTCTCACGACATTGCAGGGGCCTCACATTATATGCCCACCATGCCCACTCAGCCGCGATATCCCGTTCCTGCCGATCCATCTCAAGACGTACGTCCCGGTCGCCGACCATCCGGCGCAAGCCGTTCCCCTTCTCCTCGTCGTCGATCTATTTCTCCGATGTTACGTCACAACAGCCCACCGCGAGGGGAAAACTGACGGGCGCAGTTCCGGAGGAGAAAACTGCGTTGGCAGCGATAATTTCAAGACCTAACTGCTGCCCCCCGAACGAAATCAAACTCTATATTGATGGCATCAGGGTGCACGGACTTGTTGACACTGGAGCTGCCGTATCTGTAATTAGCGAAAACCTGTGCCGAAACTTGAAGAAAGTGACCACACAACTTACCGACCTATCTTTGCAGACAGCTACTTCCCATCATATTCAGCCTTCAGCTTTGTGCATTGCACGAGTCGTCATTCAAGGTGCCATGTACGTCGTCACGTTTGTAGTTTTATTCCGTTCTTCACATGACGTTATCCTTGGGTAGGACTTTCGTCAAATTCTGCTTTGGTCGACTGTGCTCGTTCTGAACTCGCGTTATTTGTGCCGTGCTATGACCCCGACGATGGTGCTTCGTGTAGAGTGTTTGCTGCTTCTGACGTTGACATTGCGCCTTTCTCAGCTGTTGTTGTCTCGGTGTCGTGTGCCTCCCCTTCGAAATCGCCTGTGTTGTTTATGCCATCGGTCTCATCTGCGTGCCGTCGAAATATCATGCTTCCTTTTGCCATCGTCATTTTTCGCAATGGTCACGCTGCCATTTATGTGTGCAATTCCTCACAGCCCGTCATTCCTACTACGTGGAGAATGCCTGGAAAGCTACGAACCTTACGAGTGCATTCTTATGGCTACTATACCCGATTCTACGGTTTAGCTCCCACTTTGTGCTGTCACTCCTACCAACGCGCCCAATGACGCTCTGGACGTATTCTCGGATGCCATCGACTCTGAGCTCACACCAACTCAGCACGAAGAAATTATAAATCTTCTTCTCCGCTTTCGTTCATCATTCAGTTAGGCTTAACCCGAACCTCCGCGGTCGTTCACCGTATTGACACCGGTCAACAAGCCCCGCTAAGGCAGCGTCCGTACCGTGTGTCATCTGCTGATTACCGTGTCATCGAGGAACAAAAGGACGACATGTTAAAACGTGGCATCGTCGAGCCCCCAACAGTCCCTGGGCTTCACCGGTTGTCCTCGTCAAGAAAAAAGACGGATCTATCCGGTTCTGCTTTGACTACCGCCGACTCAACAAGATAACGCCCAAAGACGTATACCCTCTGCCGCGCATCGATGATGCTTTGGACTGCCTACAAGGAGCAGAGTTCTTTTCTTAGTTAGATTTACGCTCCGGCTACTCGCAGGTGCCCATGGAAGAGGGTGACCGCCCGAAGACAGCCTTTGTAACACCGGATGGACTATATGAATTCACCGTTATGCCCTTTGGCCTCTGCAATGCGCCTGCCACTTTCGAAAGGATGATGGATACCGTCTTGCGAGGTCTGAAATGGAAAACGTGCCTCTGTTATTTGGATGACATTGTGGTATTTTCAAGCAACTTTGCGACCCACCTCAGCCGCCTCGAGCAAGTTCTAACGTGCCCTTCCACGGCGAGACTTCAACTTAACTTGAAGAAATGCCACTTCGGCGCTCGCAAGCTTGTAATTCTCGGCCATGTGGTTTCTAAGGACGGCATTCTCCCGGACCCTACGAAACTTAATGCAGTCGCGGCGTTCCCAAAGCCAACCACCATACAAGAGCTTCGAAGCTTCATCAGCCTATGTTCTTACTTCCGGCGCTACGTCCGCAATTTCGCCTCCATTATCGCCCCCTTGACCAATCTTCTTGCCGGAAGTTCTGTTTTGTCAGCGTGGTCGCAGGCGTGTGATGATGCATTTCAGGAACTCCGACTGCTCCTCACCACGCCTCCCATACTCCGACATTTCGATCCGTCTGCTCCAACGGAGCTTCATACGGATGTTAGTGGTGTCGGGCTAGCCCCTGTGCTCAGATTTGGGTGCACGTTAAAGAACCCCAGGTGGTCGAAATTTCCGTAGCCCTCCACTACGGCGTCTCTCATAATCATATGGTGGTTTTGGGACGTTAAACCCCACATATCAATCAAATCAGTGGTGTCGGGCTAGGGGCCATACTGACCCAACGCAAGGAGGGCTTTGACGAGTACGTCGTTGCCTATTCCAGCCGCACCCTCAGTAAAGCCCAGAAAAATTACACTGTAACTGAAAAGGAGTGCCTCGCCATTACTTGGGCAATCGGAAAATTTCGGCCTTATTTATATGGACGTTCGTTTGATATCGTAACAGACCACCATGCGCTTTGCTGGTTATCTTCACTAAAATATCCTAATGGTCGGCTCGCTCGTTGGGCATTGCGGTTACAGGAGTTCGATACCCGTGTTATCTACCGTTCTGGCCGGAAGCATTCCGACGCCGATGCCCTGTCACGTTCGCCATTGGCTTCAGAGCCTGTCGGCTCGCCTATCTCCACTAGTGCTGCCTTGGCCATCAGCGTTTCGGACATGCCTTCCGAGCAACGCAAAGATGCTTGGATTTCTTCTTTTTTGGACTTTCTCTCAAACCGGACACCCGCTTCAGTTTCCAGGACGCTTCACCGTCAAGCAGGACACTTCACTATTCAATTAAAACCTGGTTTACCGCCGAAACTACTGCTCGATTGGCCGTAAGTGGTTGCTCTTCATCCCCCGACATCTGCGCTCTGACATCTGCGCCACGTTCCACGATGATCCACAATCTGGCCACGCTGGTGTGTTAAAAACATACACCCGCTTGCAGCTGCGGTACTACTGGCGCGGTATGTACCGTTTCGTTCGCCGTTACGTAGGGTCTTGCCTTACGTGCCAGCGACGCAAAATGCCCACTCAACATGCCACAGGTCCCTTGCAGCCGTTGCCATGCACGAGCTTTCGATTGTGTCAGAATCGACCTTTACGGTCCGCTTCCCTATACTTCGAGTAGCAACCGCTGGGTCATTGTCGCTATCGACCACCTAACGCGGTACGCTGAAACAGCTGCGTTACCTTCTGCTACCGCAAAAGACGTTGCGTGTTTTATACTGCAAAACCTGGTTTTAAGGCATGGGGCACCTCGGGAGTTACTAAGCGACCGTGGCCGCGTTTTTCTCTCCGATGCCATCAAAGCGTTGTTGAGCGAGTGTCGCATCATACACCGCACTACCACAGCCTATCACCCACAAACTAATGGGATGACAGAGCGTTTTAATCGTACACTTGGGGATATGCTGGCCAAGTATGCTTCATCCGACCAGTCAAATTGGGATAGCATCCTCCCTTTTGTGACATATGCTTACAACACTGCAACGCAAAGCACCACTGGATTTTCGCCTTTCTTCTTTCTTTGTAGACGTGAGCCATCATCAACAATGGATACCATTATTCCTTATCGACCGGACTCTTCAGAGATGACTACCGTTTCTCGAGCAGCAGCACACGCTGAAGAATGTCGAAAGCTTGCTCGTGCATTCACGTCACATGACGAGACGCGCCAAAAATATCGCCACGACGCGTCAACCACGCATATGAGCTTTGCTCCGAACTCACTGGTGTGGTTATGTATTCCTTCTACTCCTCCAGGACTCTCCCACAAGCTTTTGTCCAGGTACCATGGCCCTTATCGAGTTGTACGCCAAACATCCCCTGTCAACTACCTTGTCGAGCCGCTGGATGCATCTCCGGACAACCGTCGTCGGGGAAAAGAAATCGTACACATCTCTCGGCTCAAGCCATACCATGACCCTTCTGTGTACACCTGTCTTTAGGTCGCCAGGATGGCTCCCTCATCGGCCGGGGGTGATTGTAACGAGGAAAGTGGGAATGGAGCTCGAGGATAGAAAAGGAAGAAGACTTGCTGTGATCGCAGGCTTGCGTTCAGTTAGCCCTTGCGCTAAAGAAAGCTCTCCTTCGCCGAGCCAACTCCTGCTCGTTCAACAACCCGTTTCAATATATATATATATATATATATATATATATATATATATATATATATATATATATATATATATATATATATATATATATATATCAGATCTAACAGACAATAATGCCAAGGAAAGTATAGGGGAAGCTATTAGACCAAATTGTCGTGTAAATATGAAGAATAGTGGGTGAAAAGATAACTTGCCGGGGCAGGATCCAAACCTGCGACCTTCGAATGACGCGTTCGATGCTCTACCACTGAGCTACCACGACAGCTATCCCCAAAGCCACTTTACAGGGTTTATATGTGAATTAAGCGTGAGAGTGTCAGTCAGCGCCACCAGTAGCCATGGCGGCGAGTGTGGCACGCTCTTTTGAGCCTGTTTGGCTTCACGTAGCACGCGAACTTGTTACGAGTGGGCAGCTGACCAATGGTCCCTCGTATACAACCTAATGGCACTAAGTATGCCAGTACGAGACCCTCGTTAATGAATTAAGGAAGGTAGTGTATACCTAAGACTCGTTTTTCCTTGTTATTACGCAATAATAATCAGATCTAACAGACAATAATGTCAAGGAAAGTATAGGGGAAGATATTAGACCAAATTGTAATGTAAATATAAAGAAAAGTGGGTGAAAAGATAACTTGCCGTGGGCAGGATCCAAACCTGCGACCTTCAAATGACGCGTTCGATGCTCTACCACTGAGCTACTACGACAGCTATCCCCACAGCCACTTTATAGGGTTTATATGTGAATTAAGCGTGGAAGTGTCAGTCAGCGCCACCAGTAGCCATGGCGGCGAGTGTGGCACACTCTTTTGAGCCTGTTTGGCTTCACGTAGCACGCGAACTTGTTACGAGTGGGCAGCTGACCAATGGTCCTTCGTATACAACCTAATGGCACTAAGACTGCCAGTACGAGACCCTCGGTAATGAATTAAGGAAAGTAGTGTATACCGAAGGGCTCGTTTTTCCTTGTTTATACACAATAATAATCAGATCTAACAGACAATAATGCCAAGGAAAGTATAGGGAAGATATTAGACCAAATTGTAATGTAAATATGAAGAAAAGTGGGTGAAAAGTTAACTTGCCGTGGGCAGGATTCGAACCTGCGACCTTCTAATGACGCGTTCGCAGGTTTGGATCCTGCGATGTGGGATGCACGCCGAGAAGCCCTCTTCGCTTCGGCCTTCGCTAAGTCTCTTACCACTTAGTCTTGGCGGCGAGCACGAGCTGCTGCGGCGTTGCGAGTCTGTGACGCTGCTGCATCAGTTTTTGTAGCGTTCATGTTGTGGAGTGGTAACGAACATGCGGGGGGGGGCGATAGCATATTGCACCTTCAGCAGGTGGCACCGGTGGCGTTTTCCGTGCAGTCGTAGCATGCCGTATGTTCGTCTGGGCACCACGCATTTGGTGCCGCATGCTCGGCTGGGCCAGCCACGACACGATTGCACGCCACCGCAGCACCACGTGGGTCGACGGTGGAGCGCCGTGCAATCCCATCAGCCTGCGCGCACTGGTAGACGACGCGGTGACGTTCTATCATGGCAGGTGTAATTTACCGCTGGCGCTGCCGAAACACACGGATGGGAGGCAAGGGAAACGCACGTGAGCTTGCATTGCCCAAACGTGCTCGCGCGAAGCTTCCAATGGACAGCATTCCAATGGACACTGAAGGAGATGCTAAAGTTACTGTAACCCTCGTCGAGTTAGTGACGAATCGATGCAGCACAGCCGCCTGATAAACAGGCGCGCACCCACTGCACATGTAGCGTCTCAAAGGTGTCTGTAATTGTTTCATTTTTTGTTGTTTGCTCTTTTATAACCACTACAAACAGGGCACTGGGAATAGTCGTCTGCTAAATGGCGTCTCTCACATACAGCGCTGCTGTAGCAGATACGAGTTTTGTGGTTCACACGTTCGGCTGGGCTCTAGCGAGGGCATGAAGCTTTGGTGGTGTTCGACGTAATTTCACTTTAACCGTCATGGTGCCAGTGCACCTCAGCCGAATATGCCAAAACAGTGTTCACTGAACGAGCTTCCAGTGAAAAGAAAATAATTTCGCCAAACACGAGCCCTGTACACAGGCGCGGCCCTCTAGTAGTCTTTCACCTACTACAGCACGCGGAGTCGAGTATGTGGGCGCTGCTTCCGTGACTTATCAGAGAGAACGCAGCTACGACAGCACGGCATGCAGTACCTGTCAGCAGAAGCATTAAGAACTCGAGTGCACGCCACTATGAACATAGAGGGTGCGATCTTAAAAAAATACTGACTAGCAAGCTCTCAAAATTTCTTGATACGCCACTGAATGCAAGTGAGCTTCATACTAACAATTCTAAAAAGAAAGTTTCTGTTCTGAAAACCTCCAGTTCATTCTTTGCAGGTGAACTGATTTTCTTTTTTGCTAAAAATTTGAGAGAACCTATAGTGGGAAGCCCGAATCATTCTGACTTAAATTGTCTCTATGATCTGTAAGTTTACACTATTTCCTTTCTTCGTCATATCTGCAACAGCCCAGAGTTATTTTGAAAGTATGGCTGTTACAAGTAATTTCATGACAAATTGCCGCGTGCACACTTATTCGGTGTGTAATCATAGCGGCGTAATTATAAAAGAATACATTGCTAATACGAACACTGCATACTTTAGGAGGTGCGAAATTGATTTCTCTGGGTTTTCCGAATTGCGCAATAATTACGAGCTCAACCCCCCGTTCCTGTCAAGGACGTGGCCCGCCGACGCGGCTTCAGGTAGTCATCGCCTCTTCTGGACCAAATAAAGTGATCCAGTCAGAGAGTCAGTCAATTACTGGGTTGAAATATAGTATAGGTGATCTGAAGAGTGCTTCCATGTATGGGTTGGTTTGCCTCTACAGTCAAATGTATAGTGTTTGAGCTCCGTCAATAATAACGCTATCACGATTGTATGATTACTCAACACATAAAAGGAACTTTGAAGTACATAAATATTTTATCATGCTTCTGAAGGCATTACAAGTATGAGGTTATTCAGCTCAGCATGTATTATTTTTATGTAAATTTTTAGGGCAGAGTTTTCTGCAATGTAACCGTTACCGCAAAACAACAATGACGTACCATGAAAGAAGCAGTTCTTCTTAGTAGGGCCTTGTGCTGTAAGTGTAGATAGTCAAATTATGGTCATTTAACACTCACTAGACAAATTACATTGCAGTGAAACATTGTGGAAAATTTCTTCAGCAGTAATCAGTTAGCTGTGGCCTTTCAAATTGAAAACAAGGAAACTCTAACTCACTATATTTGTGCAAGCTCACAAACCTCGAGATAACAATGGTAATATTCATCTCTTCCTCACCGATTTATTGCTGCGAAAGAAAATAAGAGCTTCTTTTTATTTTGCGATAGGTTTTTACTGGTACGTCAATTTTTATTGGAACGTACGTAGCTGACGTATCAAATTGTTGATGAACATTGCCATGCTAATTTTCTTACAGTGAAGTTTTCTTTCATAAAAATGGAATCAATCTAAACCTCGGGTGTGATACGACAGCCTTACTCAACACTTTAGAGCCTGGCTTATCACATGCAGTCGTCCAGCCTCACTTACCGACGGAGGCAAATACACACCACATTTTCGAGGGAGGTGAAAATGCGGTAGGCTCATGTGCTCAGATTTTTATGCACGTTAAAAAGCCCCAGGTGGTCGAAATTTCCGGAGCGCCCCACTAAGGCGTTTCTAATAATCATATGGGGGTTTGGGGACGTTAAACCCCGCATATCAATCAAATAAGTAAACAAGTACACGCCGCCGCCACGCTAGCAATTTGTGAACAACAAAGCTGGTGAAAGGCGGAACATGTGGGTGATTTATTTGCAACTCAACTAACGTGAAGCCTGGTGAAGGATGAAGAGTGTAGAAATTTTAATAAACGTGCACGCTTCAAAATTTAACGTGATAGAATTAAACACCTTCTTTCGCAAAAATGTTGGCGTCGGAGTCGGAATCAGCATCGGCGTTGGCGTTGTTGTCGGCATCATGGGTTGCGAGTGAAAAGTCATTTTATGTGTGACCAAAAAACCAAAAACAATTGCTAAAAATGAATGAAGGCTACAAAATCATGGTGCATAGTGGGGACCGAGCCAGGGTTGTTTTGGTTCTAGTATACGGATCGAACCGGGTCGTTTGCGTGACAAGCGGATGTTCTACCACACGGCCAGGCTTTTGCTTGTAGAAACAGTGAAAATAACTTCCTCTGCTTGGAAATTCAGTGAAAGTGGCAATTATGGTTCATACACACACGCGTCTTGTTTACATGCTCCACAATGCAACACGAAATATTGCAGTATTATTGCGTGGTACAAGCTCCCTTTACCAACGGGCGTCAGAATAGGTGATTATCATAAATAATCTTTGGTTGAAAGCCAGCACATCTATACAGAAGGCACACACGCAACTGTGCCTATTTATTTAAGGCCACGAAGTTGGTGCTTAGCAAATTCGAAAATAACTCATGCACTAAGTTCTTGAAATACGCACTAGGAACAGAATGTCGCTATCGCGTTTAACTCTTAAAGGCTAAACTTTAGGGTCCTCTTATCTTTATTGTAAGACTACACGTAAGAAAAATCTCCTACCGGCACTAAACCGCAGGTCAAGATCCAGAGCCTCTACATACGGGGTGGCCAGTGAACTGTTGTGCAGCACAATCTCTCGCTGGTGATGGAGTGCTTTTATAGTGAACACGTGCCGTTCGCTCCTTCTTAACACGCAGTGAGGGCGGAGGCAGTGGTGATTGAACATATTGAGACTCATCAAACGAGTGGTATCAAAAGGCGTATCATGGTGACAAATAGGCACACTGTGTGAAGTATGTTGGAAGTTTTTGATGCAATGATTGAGCACGTAGCAATGATGCAGCTATACGGACTGTGGAATCAATCGCTCTTCTTGCATATAATATTCTACCTTTAGAGTGATCGAACCTAGAGCCATGTGATAGAGATTTGTGCACAAATTTCGTATGCAACTTGGTCTATCTGGACAATCGCCAACGAGAAGGTGACACTATCTCTGAGTGTTCCACAGTTCGCCAAGAGTGCACGCTGTCACGTTTTCTACTTGCGGTCTACATTGAGCTGCTTTGCTAGGCTGTATTATTAAACAAAAGCAGTAGTGAATACAACTTGCTCTCATCTCAGGTTAATCTACTTGCTTATGCGAACGACATCGTTGTTTTTTAAGAAAGAATATGTTATGATTGAGCCAACAGATAACAATCAAGGGCTTTGCTGATACACGGGTTGTGAGATAAAATGGCAGACCAGTTCTGATTTTTGGCACAGTGTCTGGTGTACGAAGCAGGACGTTTTCAGCACATTCGCAAGTACCCTGTACCAAAAAGAATGAGGTTGTGACTTTTGACAAGTATGAGAGCACAGAAAGTTATCGACTGGAATGAGCACCTCATTTAAAGAGAAATAACACTTGGAAAAATACAGATCACGTGATGTCGTTGTCCCACCAAGGTATCTGAAGTGCAAGGGCTTGCACCTGAAGCAAACAAGAATCGTATGACCTATCAGCTAAGCTATTGGCCCATACCTGCAAAGAGCTATGCGCAGGTACTGACTAGTACTATATTTCAGGTATGGTAGAAGGTATTCACATGCGCCTAAGCGTTCAAGCGAATATGACGCTCCACTGCTGACCTAAAGATCATCAAATCGAACCCAGGCCACATTTGAATGCTGAAAGAACAGTAGAATTCCGTTTACTTGGTTTATGAGCAGGTTAGGAATTTTGTGGAGTTACGGTGTAGGCCGGTGTGCTCAGATGTGAGTACAAGTTACAGAACCCCAAGGTGGTCACAATTTTCAGTGTCCTCCACTACGGCGTCTCTCATAATCATATGGTGGTTTTGGGACGTTAAACCCCACACATCAATCAATACTTCTTAGAATTCTCTACTACTGCATCTTTCATCACATCGTTACTCCGAGACGTAAAATGCTGAAATGTAACATTACGATTATTGCTGTTGGTAATATACCTAATATTGCTAATAATGTTATCATTATTAATAACAATGGCAGTAACATCATTCTTCTCACGACAATGACACAGCTTGTCTGTAAACGTAATACCTACGTGGTGGGTTAGGGCCCGCGTTCACATTTGCCGGTCCTTGCTGTACCAAGAACATGAGGCACACCATGCTAATCAAGAAGAAGAAGTGCATCCTCATTGGTTACCTGAAAATCAAGCCTCTAATATGAGAAGATTCATAATTCTGTATATTTTAAAACATCTTATAGAAACATCCAATTCATCTCTTTGTTACAACCATGTCCCCTGTGTTTTGCACTCTATTTGAAAGAGTGATTTTACCAGATGTAACTAGAGTGTGAGTGTTTGTAACTGCAAGTTTTGTGCATGTCATGTCGAGTTACATAGTACTACTTCGTGTCTGGAAGAAAATATTCACCTTGGTATGAAAATAAGACATTTTAAGCATCTATTAAAATCGCCACTAGAAGTGATGACAAAATTGCACGTTTTGGAAAGTTGAATTTATTATCTAATATATGTACACAAGTATTACCTTGCTTTCATGAATTATCGTACACACAAATAAGGGCATGTGTATTAAGAAGACACCTTCACTTTAAATGAATTCCCATTATTAGCTTTCACTCGTAGTCAAACATCATATGCCAGTACGCATACATTGTACAAAATCTAGTTACCTGGCGACAACATTTTAATGAGTGCGGCAATCACAAATACAAGGTTTTCGTAAGAAATGTCATCTATAGGATTTGCAAAGGAGCACTGTCTTGATAAGTCTGTACACTCTTATGCTTAAAACTTTTTTGGTAATGCTTATTTATCTAAATAGTCCACGTAAGTACATTTGTTAAATACCACTACAACAAACAGCGCGTATTTTTGCCCTAATGTTACAAAGACCGTACTCAGAGTGTTTTATCAAGGGTATGGCTTTTTTTTCTTCAAACCCAGTGGGCTGTCTCTTTGCGTTCCTTGAATGGTCACAGTTAGTCTTTTAGGGCGAAATTCTTTATTGTCTCATACTCTCGTAGGCTGGCGTCTATAATACTCCCTGACACGGTGGCAGCTGTGGCAGCTCATCTTTATGCAGTAGCACATATTGAGCTTTATGAGCGATGAAAGGCGAATGGCGTTGGCACGATGTTCAAAGTGCAAGATTACAAGCGCTTGTGACATGTAGGTAGATATGCCTCATGTCTCGCGGCGATTCGCTGTAAAAAGTAAAACGAAAGCACGAAAACATTCAGTTTGTTTGCCTTTTCACTGGGACACTAAACAAAAAAAACGATAGTATATTCAACCGAATGGCCTCAGGCATTCACAACCACAGTTTAGAATATGCAAAGTTTCCTTCAACTCATTGCCTGCCAAGTACCTACCAATGGTGAGAACTGTGCTGCCTCCATACCACAATACACCGACCTTTCTTTGTTCCGGTATTTCGTGAGATAGCCTTCCAATTGTTTGAAATCGCGTAGCTTGCAATAAAGGTGAATCCCACTGTTATTTGTGATGCAGTGCTGGCACGGACAACGCAGCCAGCGTGCCATCCGTTTAAAAACTAAGAAACCAATCTATGGTGTTGAAGGAGTTTTACGTCAGATTTGGGTGCACGTTAAAGAACCCCAGGTGGTCAAAATTGCCGAATCCCTCCACTGCGGCGTCTCTTATGATCATAAGGTGGTTTTGGGACGTTAAACACACAAACACACATATCAATCAAGGAGTTTTACGTCAAAATCTATATATATATATATATATATATATATATATATATATATATATATATATATAGATTCAGTTTTACACAGAAAGCTGTATATGTCTAGGAGAAACAAAAAAAACTGCCGGACAGCGGCGTCAAGAGCGGTCTGTATTGGCTGTCCCATCAGTTACGCCATTCTCAGAATTGTACCCAAGCACCTGCGGGATTGGCTGCGTTGTGAGTGGCGTCGTTCATCATGTCGCTGCCCTTGGGCCCAGCCTGCACGCATCAGTTTTTCCCGAAATCTTCCACATGGGATATCACGGATTACTCCGGAATAGCGACAAAAGGGAAAATGGGAGAGAGCTAGCATTCACCGGGCGATGGTTCACTCCTGACATAAAAACATGCCCGGGAGGCCCAGTGCCGGCATAAAATTCGCACCTATGATTCGGCAGCTTCATAATATGCACTAAATCTCGAACGAGAATGCATGTACCAGTGGCGGGCGGATCCTTCAAACCACGCCACTGAGGTAGGTCGCTACTTCAAGCGCTTACAACGCAGCGTCGAACAGTGAATGCGTGATTATTGAAGAAAGTGAAAGGGTACCTTTCATTTCCGAATTAAGGTGACACAGCGCAGTGCCTACGATATTCTATACACTATACCTACGTCTAACAAGTGGCGTTGGGACGTCGACGAGATGATTTCGGAAACGTGCTTGCCGGCAAGAACGCCCTCTTTCGGCGAAAGCTTCTACAGCGGCACTTTGGCTTCGACGGCCATGTCTGCGACCGCCTGGTGCTCGAGAACAACCACTGTGATTGCCACATTGCGAAATGCACTTAACCCCCAAGAGCAGCGCTTGAACTAAACATTATGGCAAACCGAAGCCAAACACCCCGCCGTGGTGGTCTAGTGGCTAACGTACTCGGCTGGCGACCCACAGGTCGTGGGTCCAAATCCCGGCTGCGGCTGCTGCATTTCCGATGGAGGCGGAAATGTTGTATGTCCGTGTGCTCAGATTCGGGTGCATTTCAAAGAACCCCAGGTGGTCGAAATTTCTGGAGTCCTCAACTACGGCATCTCTAACAATCATATGGTGGTTTTGGGACGTTAAACCCCACATATCAATCAATCAATCAATCAATCAATCAAAGCGAAGCCAAATGTCTGTCTAACCTCCTTAAAAAGCACCCACGTGTAAGCATTTAGGAAAGTTATTACTGAGAGAAAAACGAGACACGAGAAAGTGAACGGGACGATCGAAGAGAACAGGCTACGATTGTCCTGGCCACTTCGTTTTTGTGTCTCGTTTTTGGCACAGTTATAATGCTATTGAATTTCTTCTAAACGCTTCTGGAGTACATGTAACCAATTATAGTGAAAGGCTTCAGTGCCACGTCGGGTTGAACCCGCTGCTAAACACCGGGCTCGACCTATCAGCTTTCGCTGGTCAACCATTTGCACGGAGTGCTTCGGCGGTAATCTTTTTATCTTTCACAAACAGCTTACTTCCCGTTCCGAGGAGTGAAGCAGCTTTCGCCTTGTCTGTTCGCGTTGAGAGACAGGCACGTAGAGGGGTACATCAGAGTTTCCTGATGCCTGCTAAGATAGCATTCGAGCCAGCGATTTCGACCACACCCGTATAATCAACGCTCGTAGCTTTTATTCGATTGACATGTCCCACTCCTTTCCTAAACATCATTTCATGCTTCATCGAGATTAGCGGGGTGGTTCATCTCAGATTGAGAGGAAATGAAAAGCACTCCTCACTACGGTGCTGCTCGCATTAGGGGTGAGGTTATCACGTGCTTTTGCGTGCGGCGAATCGGAGTCGGCACGTTCGATCTTTGACTGAAGCGCATTCGTCATTTGCGCGCACGCGTTTCTACGCGCTGGTAGAAGGTGTAAAATGTGCAGAGAGGGAGCCTTATTGATTGGGACTTTACACATAACTTGGCGATGTGAAAACCCAGTGACATTGGTGACATATTTGTTATTACGCTTAAAAAATCGCCGCATATTCCCAAAATAAATGTATGATGATAAGTGGGTGAAGCCCCCGAGGTTATCTTGTAGACCAGAAATAATCTGTACCTGAGGGCCCGCGAGGCCACATATTTATTCTCACAGGCTCTGACTGCAGCATCCCGACAACAATCCCGCGCTGCAGCAGATTTCGAGCCCTTCGTTTGACAGCCACCTTGTCTTCTTCAGTGTCCATAGTAGAACAGTAGAACTGCCGAAGCGTAACGAGTGATCACCGGCGAATAGACAAGAAGTGTGCCGAGAGCAAGCGGTTTATATGACAAAAACTATGTAGTGGTCACCTACCAAACTAGAGGACGGGCCGAAAGAAAAAAGTGAGTGCCAGCGCGTCATCAAGTGAGCGCCATTTAAAACAAACAAAAGTAGAGCTGCGGCTCGACCAAAAACAGCGAGTAGCTGCGTGGCCACAACGTCGAGCCGGCAGACAAGTCTTGACCCTATGGAGCTTGGCCTGTCTTAGATTAAAAGTAAGCAATTGAGAGGACTCAAAGCTCAACGCTACTTAAGCTTTCTGTAAACACAATAGCTTGTTAAAATGTAGAAGAGTGTGTACCTGGTTGACGTTATGCTCACCATACCTAAAATGAAAGTAGTATATCCATTGGTATCTGCGTAACTTTCCCCCGTACTTCTATAGAATTACAGACCTTCTTATGCTTCTCGTGAGTTTTTCTTCGTGATTGTGATGGACATTTTTGTAGTGCGAATATATCTACGCCCTTTGCGATCGTGAGTATGGAAAGTTTTTTTCAAATAAACAGCGTATATGCATGCACACGAATCCTGTATCACAAACCAAAGAGAACAAAGCTCTTCATTTATTGAAATGTTTCCGTAAACTGAGAAATATCAATTCCGCTTTTGAATGTATACAGAGAGAGTGGCCTAAGTATTCTTCCCCTAATCTAAACTGGTTGTCTACAATGTGTCATTGTCGCTACCTATTCTGCGTGTTCAGTATCATCATTATAGTTTTCTTTAGCAGTCTATGAGTGCGTTTATTAGCACACAATTGTATTTATTACGTTCAATGTTCTTGTATTTCACGGAAGTGTGCACTATTGTGACCAGCATACAAGTTACCTCAATCCGCGAAAAGATGAGGGTGATGATCCACGTTAATTATGCTTATCTGTCAAAGAAAAAGGTACATTTTGCTCGTAATCGTAACTCGCTCCCTGATTGCAGCACACGCGGAGCTAAAGAACCAAAATATGAAAAATATCAGAGTTACAGCACAAGGACAAAGCAATCATAGCAATAGCAACACATTGGTCTGTTACACAAATTAAAGCTAGAAGATTTAGGAACCATCCAAGATGTAACTCATATGGTCGCTGGGCTTGAATTGCCAGTAATAGAGTAACTACAGCATGTAAACAGGTGTTGTGGGGAACAGTTGACTGTGTGACGTCGGACAGGAGGCGAATTCAAAGTTTAGCAACGAGAAACTCCAAAAGGCTCTTGTTTTCTCGTCGAAGTATATTAACGTTGAAATCTGCGTTGACTATCACCGGCACAACCTCCAGGCACACCGCACGGAAGTTGTGCAGCGAGAAGTGGAGACGTTAGTCCGCAAGGATTCTTAAGAAATGAACGATGTTGCGACGACGAAGACATGTGATGTTTTAATGACGCAAACGTCACCACAACTCAGTGGGGCCGCGAGCTGAATTAATACATTTAAAATGAGGGTGGCGGCGCGCATTTCGATTGAAACCAGATGCACAGGCACGACAGGACCAGCAACTTCCCGAATTGTCCTGGACATGATGCGAGCGATTCTTCTTGTTTCTTCACGGTTTGCATCAACCAGGGTTGTTTCGCAATGCACCTTTCATCCAACCATATGTGCTTTAGTGAACACACCGCTCCATTGATGAAGCTATGGAACACATCGATGTTTAGGGTAATAATGTATCACTTGCGCAAATAAAGAACATGCTTTTTTCAGAAATGTTTTAGGCGCATTGAGTTAGTAAATCAGTGTTAAATAGTGTGTATACAAGGGTCGCGGTTAGTGAAATCGACAGTACGAGTGGCTTGGCCTAGTTGGCTAAGCCTGCCCACTGTGAAGCGAGGAGCCATTTGTTCAAAATTACCTGGTGAGTGCCTTAGTACCTGATGTGTGAAATCGCTCGTCGTTAGACAGAATTAGGTGTGCGTGCGCAGCTGCCGTACCAGCCTAATTTCCATCTTTAATGAGACGCCGCGTCCCTACAGCTGCTGGAGACGTGCAACTAAACCTGTCATGGCTATGAAGATGTTCCGTGAATATATATATTGTCACGCAGCAAAGGACGACACAGTTGTCTATAAGGAAAACAAGTTTATTGGAGCGAACCTGTGCTCCCCTAACAACTGAAAGAATACACAGGCGGCGAAGCAGCGGCCGGAAAAAACGGCGGGCACGCTAGTGAGCATCGGTGATCGAATGTCGTGGCATCGGCTGTGCGGGAATTTATATCCCTCGGCGCGAGGGTTTCTCGAATAGTCGAATTGTATCGAGAACGCCGTGATAGCGTTTGTTCGAAACGCTGTTCGTTCGGAACGCTCGAAGCGCTGTTCGATAGCGTTTGTTCAAAACGCTGTGACAGCGTTTGTTCGAAACGCCGTGATAGCGTTTGTTCGAAACGCTGTGAAAACAGTGATAGCGTCACCCCCGGAAAATCTTTTCAGGCCTGCGCCCAGCAATCTGACGTCATTTCCGGCCGGCCGACTCTCGGGGAAGCCGCAGCGGCAGCGAGCGCAGCGCGGGCGGCGGTGGTGACGGTTCGGCGGCGTGGTGTTGACGGTGTTTCGCGTTTGTTGCTTTCCGTTGTTGTTTTGCGGCAATTTCGTTTCCGTGCGTGATGCTGGAGTGATGCGACAATGCCGAATAAGTGTTGTGTACCCGGATGCACCGGCAACTACAAAACAGGAAAGAAGATACAAGTGTTTTCCTTCCCTAAAGACGCCGACGCTCTCAAACAATGGCTACGCGCCATTCCTAGGAAGGACTTCGTGCCGACTTCGTGCACTAAGGTAAGAATTTGAGATGCTCCTGTTCTTAGCTTGTCGTTGCTTGTTCGGGTAGAAATCACCTATGATGGGAAATACTTGAGCGTGTGGCCGCCGGGCCTCGCGAAGCGCTGACGCCAGCAGTTGATGAGAATCGCCCAGAAAGGCACGTTCGCAGCAAGGATGGTCAGCTGCGCTTTGTTCACTAACAGTGCCGTGGTGTCGTCCATTCTTGCAAGCTCTCGGTGGAAGCGCTTCGTGGAGTGCGGTGACATCACGCTCCCGTGTTTCCTTTCATGTTGCTTGTACCGCTTAGCGCAGCGCTTTTATTTAGATGCTTGCGAAACGTAGGTAGACTTTGTTTTAGCTATACGGACTGTAAACACGGTCATGCAAACGGGCGCGCATTTTTTTCTTTTAAGAAGTGGCGTCTCAGACGTTCTTGAAACGTTTGTGCAGGTGTGCGCGGATCATTTCGACGCTTCATGCATCGAGAAGACGTCATCGTACACGGATCCAAGGACAGGGAGAGTTATTGAAGTTGCACTCCCAGTACCACGGTTGCGTCCTGGATCTGTCCCAACGGTATTTCCCGGCTGTCCGTCCTACCTATCAGTACGAGACCAGAGCACGAGGGAAACCCCTGACGCCAAGAGGAGCCGACAAGAAGCCTCCCAACTCACCCGTGCTGTAGAAGAGTCGCTGGCGTCATATGAAGCGGAGCAAGAACGAGACCGGTTTTCGTCCCTCGAAGAACTAAGGGCTCGCCTGCAAGGGGTGTCAGTGTCTCCGAAGTGGACTGTGATTCATAAAGAAGAGTGCTCCATGTTTTGGAACATTATCGACTATCGTGAACCTTGTTTGAATGCGTCATTGACCGTGTTTGCAAACCTTGAAGTCTTTGCCTGCTATCGAAGTTCACCAATCAAGAACCTTGGTAGCGCTGTTGTACCAGACTCAGTTCAAAAAGTAAGTTCCTTGTTGGAAATTTTGAACAACCTGTCGATGCTGTCTGAGGAGCGCTGCACTTATCGCCACCTGGCTCAAGCAATACATTCCCTTCTGGACAAATTGGAAGCCAGCATTGATGAAGGCAAGAAAGAGACGGTGAACTTTATGAAAGAGCAGCTACTACTCCTTTCTGCAAAGCGCATTCAGTATAGCGCACAGGTGATGGTCTTTGCATGCATCTTGCGTACAATATCACCACATGCCTACAAGTTCCTGAGAAGCACAGGTGCACTAACTTTGCCCCACCCAAGCACTATTAGAAATGTGTGCTCGTCTATTCAAATGTGCCCACAAGTTGATTCTTCTGACGACACTTTCCTTCAGTATGTGTCTCAGAGATTCAAACATCTGCAGGCACATGAACACACTGTGACGCTGATGCTTGACGAGATTTATATCAAACCTTGTTTAGATTACAAAGGTGGGAACATATGTGGTGCAGCAGTTAACTCCAACGAAGCGGCCACATCGGTGCACGTGTTTACGATACAAAGTTTGCTGAGCGCATTCAAGGAGGTGGCGCACATTCTTCCGGTAAAAGCCTTACAGGGTGAAGATCTTCATTGCATGCTGAAGAAGGTGATCTTGGGCTTAGAAGAAATTGGATACAGGGTCATAGCCGTTGTCTGTGACAATAACTCGCTGAACAGGAAGGCAATGAAGATGTTTCTGCCAGAACCAAAGCTTAGCCCTGTTTACCCGCATCCGCCAGACCCAGATCGGCCGTTATTTTACGTGGTGGATGCCGTGCATCTAATTAAATGCATAAGAAATAACTGGCTCAACCAGAAAAATGCTGGAACTTGCTTTTTCTACCCACGCTTCGAGCTTTCGAACAATGAAGTTCATCCCGAATGCAAGATGACTGCTTCATTTAAGCATTTGAGAGATTTGCATAAAGAGGAGTCACCCCTGCTTCTGAAGTCTGGGTATGGCTTGACGTCAAAAGCTCTAAATCCAAGCAGCTTTGAACGACAGGACGTCAAACTCGTACTGCAGGTTTTTAATCCGCACGTAGCCGAAGCCCTGGCCGCTCGCAAGGGTCATACTGATTTTCAACATGCTACAGCAACCGCCGAGTTCATCAAAATAATTCTTCGTTGGTGGAGCATTGTCAATGTAAAGACACCTAGTAAGGGCTTCCATCACCGTAATGTTTACGAAGAGCCCGTTTCAAACCACACAGATGACCCAAAGGCAAGCTTTCTAAGCGCTTTTATCACATGGCTCGATGTGTGGGAATTTTATAGGCACGACACCGGAGTACTTACCCAGGAGACATTGAGTGCCTTGAGGCTCTCTGCTCAATCCCTTTTGGCATTGGTGAAGTACTGCGTTAGTGAGCTTCACTTTAAGTATATTCTGCTAGGGAAAGTCCAGACGGATACCCTCGAGAGTCGCTTTGGACAGTACAGGCAGATGGCTGGTGGGCAGTATCACATATCTGTTCGCCAGCTTTGCGAAACCGAGGGAAGGATTCGCCTTCAAAATGCCCTTCCAAGGATGAGCAACGATGATCTCAGAGGCATCGAAGAGACGGACAGTGTCAGGGATGCGGGCCCTTCTTTTAGTGTTCATGTTAGCGATGCTGACCTTGATGAGCTCAGAGCACAAATGCCGGTGATTGGTTATGTTGGTGGGTATTGTGCACACGCTGCAATGAAAGTTCTCAAGTGTGAAAGCTGCCAGAGGCAGTTGGTCGTTACCCGAAATACGGCCGAAACAGGAGAGGACACCCATTCTTTAATCGCGCAAGTGGATCGGGGTGGCCTCAAATTTCCTTCTGCTCTTGTAATCACAGTAGTTATGTACACGGAGGTTGTAGTTAGAAAGCTCATGACGGAAAGTACCTCTACCCAGTTTCTCCATGGGCTGAACCAAAAGAATGTCGTTCGGCAACTTACACTGGACTCTCTGCCAAGGCTTGAGGACATAGATACGTGTGAAAACGGGCACACCTACGAGCTCCTCATCACATTGGTTGCAAACTGTGCAGCAAATATAATGCTCAACAACTTGTGCAAGCAAAGGAACGATCTTTTACGCATTGAAAAAGATCAGAAGGCGAAAAATAGAAAGGCCCGAATTTTTCTTGGAAAGTAATTTTCCAAGCGTCGCGTCTTTCTCTTCACATTTATTCTTGTGAAACTGCACAGAGTGTATTTGATTGCATGTCATGACTTGATTTCCTTGGTATACTTCTGCCTTATGTAAAATGAGCCTTGTTCCCAGTTTTGTATCTCTTTACAAGTTGTTAGCTTTTAAAAGTGCTGTACTTTTTTCTTTTTTTTTTAACTCGAACTGCCTCGGTGCCTACTGTAGCAGTTGTACAGTCCGTTTTGGTACCTAAGCTGTGTACACTTTCCTTGTGCACTCTGTGTACAGACATGTTGTGCACTGTGATTTGTTTTTTCTTAGATTTTTGTTTGATTTTTTCTCTAGGACATGCACCTACCTGTGGCTGTACAATTACTTTTCTTTCTGTCATTTATCATGCTGTGGACCACAATTCAGTCACCAGTGTTCTTATGTATTGTATTTTTTGGCAAGTGTTTGAACCTGATACCTTGTGTTGCTACTGCTACTATGATAAACGAATGGTATGTTTTCCTCTAACCTACAATTTAAATGAAAGTGTGCTTTTTCTGTTCCAAAGCTCGGGGATGTTTTTGCTGTTACAATCTGTTTTGTTTTGAGTTTTATGTGGCAAGATATTGTGTTTTGTACTTTTGGCATATTTTCAGCATTAAGGGCAACATCTTGTGTTGCCTGTCGTCTGCCTGGACCGAGAACAATGCGCACTGTGATATTTGTACAGACGGCGTCTGGCTGTGATAAATAAATATGCATTATTCCATTCACGATATTCATTATTTCTTGATACCTTGATAAGTTCCCCCACCGCGGTGGCTCAGTGGCTAAGGCGTAGTAGCGCTGCTGAGCACTAGGGCGCGGTTTCGATACCCGGCTGCGGCGGCCGCATTTCTGATGGAGGCGAAAAGCAAAAACGCCCGTGTGTACGAGATTTCGGCACACAATAAAGATTCCCAGGTAGTCAAACTTGATCCTGAGCCCTCCCCTACGGCGCGCTTCATCGCCTGCGTTGCGTCGGCGCGTTAAACCGTACAATCAATCGATACCTTGATAAATCGTGCGGACATGGTGTCAAGGCACCTCGCCCGAGTCGGTAGGCGTGAAGGGCGCTCGCGGCAAGCGCTCGCGGCTGGCGCAGCCACCCAGCGAAGGGCGGCCGGCCGGCCGGCGCGATGTGACGTCGTCGACGTCACGTCACGTGACGCGCAGGCCTGAAAAGCTTCCGGGGGTGACGGTGATAGCACAGACCGGCGCAGCCAGGCCCAAAAAACAAAACACAAATAAACAAACCCAATGCATGGTTCGCGGCATTACCCCCCCTCTAAGAGTGCATCGACCCGATGCTAACATAAGGGACAGTCCAAACAAATTAAAATAAAAGTTCGTCATCGTCCGTAGAAAGGTTTTAAGCGAACCACAAGGACGACTTCGGGCCGCGTGCGTCGTCGTGATGTACGGGAATCACCATCGGGGATCACTTCGTACGTTAGTTCGCCAACACGTCGTAGAATCCGGTAGGGTCCGAAATAGCGTCGTAGAAGTTTCTCACTGAGTCCACGTTGTCGAATGGGAGTCCGAACCCACACACGATCTCCAGAATGGTACTCGGCGTCTCGGCGTCGGAGATTGTAGCGTCCGGCATCCACCAGTTGCTGGTCCGCTATACAAACTCGAGCGAGCTGGCGGGCCTCCTCCGCACGTTGGAGGTATCCTTGGACGTCGGCGTTGAGGTCGCCGTCTTCTACGTGCGGAAGCATGGCGTCGAGCATCGTAGTCGGCCGTCTTCCGTAGACGAGCTCGAACGGTGTCATATGCGTGGTTTCTTGAATAGCCGTGTTGTACGCAAATATGACGTACGGGAGGACTTCGTCCCACGTCTTATGTTCAACGTCTACGTACATAGACAGCATATTCACGATTGTCTTATTCAGCCGTTCCGTTAGTCCGTTCGTTTGGGGGTGGTACGTCGTCGTTCTTCGGTGATCTGTGTTGCTGTAGCGTAAGATTCCTTGCATGAGCTCCGCAGTGAAGGTCGTTCCGCGGTCTGTGATTAGGACCTCAGGGGCTTCATGTCGCAGCACAATTTGGTTAATAAAGAAGTTTGCAACTTCTTGTGCAGTTCCCCTAGGAAGAGAGGTGGTCTCTGCGTAGCGCGTCATGTAGTCTGTCGCTACGACCTTCCATTTGTTCGCGGATCGGGATGTAGGGAACGGGCCCAGAAGGTCCACTCCGATCTGTTGGAAGGGCCTCGTTGGGACGGCGATCGGCTGCAGAAGTCCGGCGGGTCTCGTCGGTGGTGTTTTTTGTCACTGGTAGTCACGGAAGCTCCGGACGTAGTGGGTGACATCAGATGTAAGGCGGGGCCAGAAGTATTTCGCCTTGATTTTTGTAATCGTGCGAGCTGTGCCGAGATGTCCGGAAGACGGCACGAAGGTTTGCGGGGATGACAAGTAGATAATTCGTTCTCGTTCCGGGGTTGAAATTCTTTTTCACTAGGATGGAGTTTTTGAGGCTGAATGCTGGTAAGTTGCGCTTGAACGCCCTAGGCACGACGACGTTGCGTCCTTCGAAATAGTCGATCATGGCGCGGAGGTCAGGGTCGGCACTCAGCTGGGCGGCTAGGTCGCTCTCTGTCACGACTCCGAAGAACGCGCTGTCTTCATCGGAGTCCTGTGGTGGCGGGTCGACGGGGGCACGAGACAGGCAGTCGGCGTCGGAGTGTTTCCTGCCGGATTTGTAGAATATTGTAACGTCAAACTTTTGCAGGCGCAAGCTCCACCGCCCAAGACGACAAGAGGGGTCCTTCAAATTGGCGAGCCAACACAGCGCATGATGGTCTGTCACAACCTTAAACGGTTTACCATAGACGTATGGGCGAAATTTCGAAATGGCCCATATTATAGCCAGGCACTCTTTCTCGGAGGCAGAGTAGTTTCTCTCCTCCTTCGACAGACCACGGCTTGCATAGGCGATTACCTTTTCCTAACCGCTTTGCTTTTGGACAAGGACGGCACCCGAACCGATATCACTGGCGTCCGTGTGCATTTCCGTTTCGGCGTTTTCGTCGAAATGAGCGAGCACGGGCGGGTTTTGCAGGCGTTGTTGCAGCTCACAGAATGCCTTTTATTGGTCGTTTTTCCAGCTGAAAGGGGTGCTTTCGTTTGTCAGGCGCGTGAGTGGCTCTGCAATGCGTGCGAAGTTTGCGACAAAGCACAGGTAGTATGCGCACAGTCCGAGAAACCTTCGCACACCGTTCGTATCTTTCGGCCTTGGGAAGTTCGCAATGGCTGATGTTTTTGCCGGGTCAGGTAGGACTCCCGCGGCGTTCACGACGTGACCCAAGAACTTGAGTTCCTCGTACGCGAAACGGCACTTCTCAGGCTTCAGCGTTAACCCCGACGTACGAATGGGCTCGAGTACAGATTCCAACCTTGTGAGGTGTTCGTCGAAAGTCCGGACGAATACGACAACGTCGTCGAGGTATACGAGGCAAGTGTGCCACTTCAGGCCTGCTAGCACAGTGTCCATGACTCTCTGAAACGTTGCGGGCGCCGTGCACAGCCCAAACGGCATCACCTTGAACTCGTATAGACCGTCCGTGGTTATAAATGCAGTCTTCTCTCGGTCTCTCTCGTCCACTTCAATTTGCCAGTAGCCGGTCTTCAGATCCACGGATGAGAAGTACATGGCGTGGCAGAGGTGGTCTAGGGCGACGTCGATTCGTGGCAGGGGGTACACGTACTTTTTGATGATTTCGTTTAGTCTCCGGTATTCAACAAAGAATCTTAAAGTGCCATCTTTTTTCTTGACGAGTACAACCGGCGCAGCCCACGGACTTTTCGATGGCTGTATTATGTCGTCGCTGAGCATGTCAGCTACTTGAGTCCGGATGGCTTTGCGCTCGTGTGAAGAAACGCGGTATGGTGACTGTCTGGTTGGTCGGGCTCCATCTTCAGGTATTATCCGGTGCTTCGCCAAAGGTGTCTGACGTAACTTCGAGTTCGAGGAAAAACACTCGCTGTAGCGACGGAGCTACTCCAGTAATCTGTCCCGATTTTCTTGCGACAGCGCCGGGTTCACTTGAAAGGATGTGGAAGCCTGGAAGCATCTGCGCGTGCACGTTCAAAGGTGGTGACCGCGATCACTTGACTCGCTTCTTGCGTTTCTTCGAGGAACGCAATCGCAGCGCCCTTGTTTAGATGCTGGTACTCCTCGGTGAAATTGGTGACCAAAACGTGGAATATGCGTTGCTTAAACTGCGCGATGCCTCTTGTGACAGACACACCGCGGTCTAGAAGCAACCTTTGGTCAGTCTCCACGATAGCGTCGACGTCAGGAGCGGTACCTTCACAATAGACGGCGATCAGCAAGCTTGCGCGAGGTAGCAGGGTGACGTGATCTTCGGCGATCCTTACAGCAGCACGGTGTCCGAGGTTCGGCTGCGGCATCGTGGAGTGATTGGAAGAAAACGTTATCGACCTGGTCTGCAGATCAATTATTGCGCCATTGTCCGTCAAAAAGTCCATTCCGAGAATTACGTCGCGGGAGCAGTTAGGCAAAATGACGAACTCCGAAGGGTACGTAGTGCCGTGTATGGTGATGCGCGATGTGCACATTACACTTGGGGTCACGAGGTGGCCTCCTGCTGTGCGTATGTGTGGACCATCCCATCTGGTCGTAGCTTTCTTTAGCTTGGACGCGAATGACTCGCTCATGACCGAGTAGTCGGCTCCCGTGTCGATGAGGGCGACTACGTCAAGGCCATCGATGGACAACTGGACGTCGGATGCCACTTTCCTCGAATTTCGGGTGCGTCGGGGCGTCGTATCGCGGCTTGCGCGTGTTGATGGTCGGGCACTATGCGTCGTCATCGTCGTCTTCTTAGCGGCAGGCTTCATCATTTTGGGTACGCGTCGCGCAGCGTAGCTTTCGTCGTTTTCGAGGGTCTCGTCAGGGTGTCGTTGGGTCGTCGGGATGAGGGCGAGTTGTGATTCTTGGTCTTGCGTCGTTGGAGGGTTTTCATTTTCTCGCCGTTGTGCAACTTCACCCCCAGAAGTTGCTGCTTCTAGTTTCCCCCTCGTGGGCTGGGGGACCTTCCACGGGCGAAGTAAGCATTGCTGCGACGGTTGGGGGATCGGTACGGGTAGGGCGACGGCGAACGGTTGAAACGGGATGGTCCACGGCTGGTGTTCGACAGGTATTCTTCGATCTCAAATGGGCGCTGGCCGGCTCGCGGGCGGGATGCGTCGACGGAGAACCCACGCAAACCCAGCCTCTTCTACGGGCAGCGGCGGCAGACGTGCTCGGCCTCTCCGCAGTGGTAGCACAGCGGACGATTATCTGGCGTTCGCCACACCTCGGTCTTCCTGGGCGCCTGGTTTTGGGTTACAGGGGGTCGGGCGGGCGACATTTGGCGGCGGTACAGCGGGGCCTCTTGATAACGGGTTGGGACGGGTCGGGGTCGACGAGCAGCAGCGGAGTAGGTCATCGCTTGTGGTTCGCAAGATGCTTCCGACGGCGTGGAATTCCCCAGTGCTTGCTTAACCTCCTCGCGGACGACGTCAGTGAGGGAGGTGACTTGGGGTTGCGGCGTTGCTGGGAACAATTTCCTCAGTTCCTCGCGAACGACGGCGCGGATGATCTCCCGCAAGTCTTCCGTCGCCAATCCAGGGGCGTTCACCGGGTTCACCGAAAGGATGTTGAGTGGTCTAGCGTATTGCCGCGAACGCAAATACAAGGTCCTCTCGATTATCGAAGCCTCGGTGACGAACTGAGCGACGGTCTTAGGGGGGTTGCGGATGAGTCCAGCGAAGAGCTCTTGTTTAACTCCCCGCATCAGAAAGCGCACCTTCTTCTCTTCTGCCATTTCCGGGTCAGCTCTCCGGAACAGCATCTTCATCTCCTCAGCGAACAGTACAACACCTTCGTTAGGGTGTTGCATTCGCGTCTCCAACAAAAGGGCGGCTCGTTCTTTCAGCACAACCGTAGCGAATGTTTTGAGGAATTCGCTCTTAAAGACAGTCCAGTCGGTTAGGGAGCCTTCATGGTTCTCAAACCACGTTCGAGCTGCATCCTCCAAATAGAAGAAGACATGACGAAACGTTTCTTCGTCATCCCACCTGTTAAAGATGCGGACGCGCTCCAGCTTCTCCAGCCACTCTTCCGGGTCTTCACCAGGAGATCCTCGGAATGATGGGGGCTCACGAGGTTGTTGCAGAACGACGGGAGGGTTGGTAGCGCCGGTCATGGTGCGTGCGTTGATCATCGTGGTTTTTACGCCTTCTTTCCTTTTTTTATCCGGGAGCAGTCCAAACTCTGGCTGAACGACTTGCTGTCGGCGGCTGACACGAGTTGGGCGTGCTTGTCGTGTTGGGCTTGCTTGTCGGCTTGGCAATGGCTTAGGGTTCATGTACCCCGCACCTCCACCAACTGTCACGCAGCAAAGGACGACACAGTTGTCTATAAGGAAAACACGTTTATTGGAGCGAACCTGTGCTCTCCTAACAACTGAAAGAATACACAGGCGGTGAAGCAGCGGCCGGCAAAAACGGCGGGCACGCTAGTGAGCGTCGGCGATCGAATGTCGCAGCATCGGCTGTGCGGGAATTTATATCCCTCGGCGCGAGGGTTTCTCGAATAGTCGAATTGTATCGAGAACGCCGTGATAGCGTTTGTTCGAAACGCTGTTCGTTCGGAACGCTCGAAGCGCTGTTCGATAGCGTTTGTTCGAAACGCTGTGAAAACAGTGATAGCACAGGCCGGCGCAGCCAGGCCGAAAAAAAACAAAACACAAATAAACAAACACAATGCATGGTTCGCGGTAATATATATATATAGATATATATATATATATGTGTGTGCGTGTGTGTGTGTGTGTGTGTGTTTACTTCAGGAACTTGACGGCAACGGTAAAATTCAGCTGAGAGTGTTCATATAATTGCTACCGTAATAAAAGCAAGCCAAAGTGTAAGGGAGCATACAACAAAGGACAGACGCGACGCGCAGAAAATGCGCACTTCTGTTCACACTGTCTTACAAAGCTAGCATTGCGATGGTTGTGTAGATCAAGACAAATGGGTCTCGTCTGGTGGCACTGGTTTACGGCAGATGTTCGCAATAGCACCCGTAGACGTTTAGGTGCATGTTTATAGACGTATATACTTGCTTACGGTTGTCTGTATTAACAGCGGCACTCTTACGTGATGTCTATCGCTATTGTTTACAGAAGGTGTAAAAACAAAAGCAACTTATGGTGCTCTCTAAGCTGCACACGAAGTTACCAGTAAATAGGTGGTGGAAGTCTCGGCCTTAGACAGTAACCATTTGTGTTCAATTACCAATACCTGTCATTGCATGACACAGAAGTGGTGAATGTTGGCGTCAGTCAGTGCACAGTATTCATCATTTTGCGATTATGAGCGGCGAGCAATGATATCCATGGGCGAGCATATAGTGGCTTTACAGCCAAGACGGTGGATCGTTTTCCGTCATTGCTACCATTTGATCTAAAGAAGCCGTCGTTACCAAGATCACAGGTCTTGTCCCTCTTTAACAACAATGGTCACTAGATTTGGACTAAAAAGTGAGTTTCGTAGATGGCATTCCCATTGTCACTTCGACAGAATGAGACAACAAATCTATTGCGGCGATTTCACGTGTTGAAAAGCTTAGGTAAACATACCTTTGAATTCGCTGCAGTCAACAGCAGAACAAGCAAAAGCAATGAAGATGGCACTTTATTGAATGAGGATGATTACTAGAGCCCGAGAGGCTATATATAGTAGAAAAAGTGGGCGTGGCTCTTTAATGGGAATAATGCCTGTTCCAACGCCTGCAATAGGGAGACAGTTCTTTATGCATAATAGTTATGTTTTTATGCTTCGACGCAATAAACATAGACACATTGACTGGTGGTGGTGGTGGAGAAAAATAGCAAATCGAAAAGGTCATGACGCAGACCAAAAAATTGAAATAGTTATTCTAAAATGAATTACGTATGAAAATAGTTAACTAGGGACTTATAAATGGTTCACGCTGCAGCACGATCGCTTTATTGATGACTGGGTTTCCAGAAAGGATAAAGAGCTTGAATGGCGACACAAAGGTCACGCGAATGAGTGATGGCCACCAAGGCAGCATCTGTCTGGAGGCAAATTTATAGAAACATTTTCATCAAACGTAAGCACATGTAGACAAGCAGCAGCCTCAATGATCTATAAAGAATGGAACTCTTTTTTCACCATTTGAGATGTGCACGATCACGCTGATTCAAAAAATATCAGAGGTCTGTCAAAACTAGTCAACACAAAATTCCTTGCTCTTGAAATATGAACGATCAAACAGAATATATTGTGTGTTAGTTAACGCAGTTTTTACAAAATCTTTTAACGTTAGAGAATAGTGGCATATTACCAAGATTTTTCTTAATTTTTAAAGACTCGTAATGGTGAATATTTAGCTCGTTCGCTGCCCCGAAGGTCGGGCGATTGGTGGGATTCCGCCTGCGGCACCACCACTTCGGCAGAGGTAAAATCTTGATGCCCATTAATACAGAGTCAGCCATTGTTCGGCTTCTATTGGGCTTCGTTATTTTTATTCCAGAGCATATCATAGGAACCACCAACCATGTCTTCACTTTCATTTTGTCTATCTTATTTATCTCTGTGTTATTTCTTTCACCATCGTGTTGGAATTAACGTAGGTCACGAGTGGAAAGTTGGCATACCGCGTATTATGTTACGGCCAGCGAACCACTGTTGGTCTTGCTTAGACCGTATCTGACGTCTTTAGAAAAACTTATTGTCACAGACGTAAATTACATTTCAACAGAACATTTTCTTCTTAGACATGCGTGATTGGTCTGCGTGTGGGAGTCGGTGGTCCGGCGGGGACTTGTGTGGCCTAATCGGAAGTGTAGGTCTGTGGCGTTAGGACGCTGCACGGCTTTTTCAAGAAATGAATGGGTGACAATAGCATCGCAAAATTTTTATGGGACTTTTTTCAGCTTAAAGGGTGAAATATTGGGTAGCTACGATGACTTGTTGTTTCTGAAAATCGGTCATTTGTAAAGCGCTAGTAAGGGCATAATACTTTTCTTGCACAGTCCGTGAGGTGGTTCGCTAAACTCTAGAGGCATAGCTGGCCTGATCGGTGACATCTCCTGCTGCTGACACTCTCGGCAATCTTTATGTAATCGATTTCGTTGGCACCTGGGTGAGAATAGTACCAGTTATCTTGTATCCTCGCATGTGATCATAGAGTCTAATGATAAGAGTCCTCAAATAAATCAGAAAACTTCGAAAACTCTTAGACAAAATGCTGAAACAATATTAAGGAGAGGCTTAGGTTAACGTGGTGAGCGTTCGGGAAAGTACATGGACAGCTGAATTTTGGCTTGCGGCGTCGACGTCATTCGCCATATGTATATAATAGAAACGTATTTATATAATATGTACGTGTGCATATAATAAAAACTCAAGAAATAAAAAAATAACAGAGTCCTGTGCGCAATTGGACGTCCCACCTCTTGCTTGTGAGGGCGAGGTGTTAGCCACTGAGCCACGAAGGAACACCTGTTTCAACTTTGGAATAGCAAGCTAGGTCTACCACTTACCACTAGCGATGACCATCTCGGGGAAACGATCGTGTATTCAACATTACCAGCGAGATGGCGCAAGAAACGTGCGTCGCCACATTTTCACGACGCGGCGACGCACGCTGATGTGTTCATCTTTCACGTGTACTTTGTCTCGAGAAAGAGGGGTCGGGGGGTAGACGTTCATGTGCGTGCGCATACCTTGTGGTGGGGATAATCGTACGCTTTGGGCTCTCACCGCAACAAATCTGTGGCAGTTAGTGGGCGCAAAAAGACCACCGCACTTGCTTCACAGTTTTCGCTTGAGAAAATGAAGTGCTTTCAATACACAGCGAAGTGACAACTAAGACGCTTATTCACGTTCATCTGTACCTGTGAGCACATTTTGTGCGTCACTTTTGTGTGAAAAACACAGGGCACGTTTTGATCTGCTTGCCATTCTTCGGATGACCTTCCAATTTGTTGCTATCGCGGCCATTGCTTTGCCTTTGTCGCAAATATGTGGCATTTTTATTACGACAATGTCATTTTGCACTAAAACCTAAACAAATCTGGCACGAATACTTTCAGAACAACGTCACTCTTGTCTTCGAAGTATTGTAGGTCAGGACTCAGTGCGAGTGTTTGTCTATTGAGTTGGACAGTTTTTTCAGTATATCGCTGTCTTTCTTCGTTGCCACGGAGTTGGTCGGCAATAGTGATGACGCACTCTGCTTTTTTTAATGACGATTGTCTCTCTTGCGGACCTTTTTTGTTTCTCTTTCTCGTATTCATCTTCAAAACTTATCGTTTACACTTGTCCTATTCTTTCTTTTTAATTCGGCAGCCTACAATACTTCGGTGCTACAAACAAGTATAGTTTGTTCCTGGTATTTTATTATCTAAAGCATATATTTTGCCGTAACACACCTGTCAGCGTGCTCTGGAAGTAGATTTCAAAGCTCCTGAGTTACAAGTAAGGTCGCTCTCGTGCAGCGAAGTTGTAACCTCTATTACTCAAGAAGCAGCCATTGTTAAGGGCGATCTGCTGTGGCGATGTGGACGACGGGATGGTGTACGCGGTTGGCATCAAAGTGCGTATTGATAGACTCGTGAACGATGGTAATGCTGAATTTTGGACGACTCAGACTCGATCGTGTGAGGCGCTCTGAACGCGCTCTGGGGCACTCTGAAGCACCACTGAAAAAAACTGATGAATATTCCACAGAGCTGGGTCGGAACATTCGTCTAACATAAATGGGGCCAAGATACATTTTTCCTCTTGTACAGGTGTTGGCTGCTGTCTCGGATAGTGACTGGCTCTCGTAACTGACTACCGTAACTACGACGTCAGCTCCCTGAGCATTCACGGAGCCGATTACTGAAGACATAAGTCACTTGCGTTTGTGTGGATTCCCTAACGTATAGTCCCATGCACATGTTAGGCACATCTGTCTTCGAGACATGGCACACGCATAGACGGACGGACAGACAGATGGACGAAGTGATGAACAGAAGCACGCATGGATGTACAAGTAAACATATGGATGAAGGGACAGACGGATGGTGCCGGTGTTGATCTATTGTGTGGTCCTACTTTTGGTTAACGTACAGATAAAGTCGATTTTGTACACAAATGTTCTAGTTTTTGTTGTGTGGGTTTTCACTTTCAGTTTCCGTCTTAAACAGATATTGATGCTGACAACAACAAGGCTCGGCCCCAAGGGGCTTCGTTTATAAAAGTGTACTCCCTTGATGGCTTACACTTCAAGCTAAAAGACTGGAACGTGAAGCTCATCTTCATGTTACCCGTCTCAGCTGATCGTAGTGACCACACGCGTCTTCTACTTTCGCGCTCGTAATGGCTTGGCACTTCTTCAGAGCGAAGGAGCTTGGAAAATTAAATCACCTAACACGTTTAAGTGGCCTGAACCTGCCCTTCGTTCACCAAGCAAATGTGTCATATGTTGAGAGAGACATGAAAAGTTGATGAAGTAACAAACTTTGCGGCGGGAGGCGACATGATGGCTTCTAAGGTTCACATGTACACGAGTACGAATCAGAACGGTCGATATCTTTTCCGCATGTCGCGACGCCCTGTTTCGGTACCTCATGACTGCTTTGGACTATTCTGTCTAGTTTGAATGCACAACCGAGTTTTTTCTAGATTTATTGCGGCCACCACTGAGAATCCTACGTAGTTATCTAGGTTATGCAAGAAAGCCAGCGCATTATGACAGGCGAGCATATTATTGACGGCCAACGGCTGTCATAGCCGCTCTCATTGTGCAACGTGTATTTCTTCCTCTTGGACCTTTCATTTTCTGAGAAAAAAAAGGTCATCGAAGACAAAATTTGCAAGTGCCCAAGCTTGTGTGCTGCGTACTTCAAAGTCAAAGCCAGGTTCCCATGTGGTCGTTCTGTTAAATATATCGAAAAACTAAATCGAACAAATGTCCTATCCAACAATGAATTCTAGTAAATTGTTCGTGAGTCCGTTCACTTCATCATTATTTTGTAGCGCTTTGGATCAATATGTGAATAATTCCATATGCTATACAAATGCTCCACGCTCGGATGATTATTAAAAGAGCGCATTAGATAAACTCATTCACTCCCCGCTTGGTGAGGCCATTCGGCAGTGTGAAACCTGGATGCTATTGGCTGATAGGCTCCACGTGTACTGCCACTACGCTGTCTATGTACCTATTCATTCGTCTGTTGATTAGCACTTGTGCGCTGGTTATAAAAAAGCCCGAAATGATGTTTGTAGCCTAGTTTTATATTAATAGTAACACGTGCAGTTTCGCAACTCGAAATCGTGATATTATTAAAAAGGCCGTACTTCAGGACTCCGAAAATTTATATTATCTGAGGTTTAGCGTGATCACCTGGCAACCTTTGGTACCAAAGCCTCTGAAATACCACCTCCATTGATATTCGCTCGTGATGGCCGGTATCGTACCTGTGACCTTTGGGTCAGCACCAATAGCCAGTGATCCACCTTGACGTATTTTTTATGATGTGTAACGTGATTGTCAGGTCTCTCCATGCAATAAATAAAGCAGTAAGCTCCTCCCGTAAGCTCGTCTTTGTTTTTCTTAGATTACAAGAATTGCAACAATGTTGAGACTTCTCTGATTAGCGTATGATTGTAAATCGGCTTCTTAAGACATCAGTTTATTCGCTTGTTTTGTGTAAGTCTATTTTCGGCAGCAAGAGAACATTCAGTGATTATTTTCTTTAGATATCTGAATAGCCCAAGTTCCCCTCTAGCGCGAGTAGTATTCATAACTCTGAACATCACCTTGGCAAGTTAGGTCCGAATGGTTTCTCTAAAAGCGGGGCAAGTGTCTTTGGATTGTTTTAGAAATTTGTAGTGAATACTATTATAAATTATTATGAAGACCCCATGCTTTGTCGACAACTTTCTGATTTCGGGTAGAATTCAAAAAATATCTACGAAAAAAACTTGCCTTTCGTAGAGCAGCTTCAAAAGTTGGTATTTTGGTTAATGACGAAAAGTACTAATTCGTTCAGAGTGAATGAATGAACGAATTAACTTTATTTATTGTCCAGCAGTTTTACCGAGTGAGGTTGGCGAAGAGGAGATTAACCCCTGTCCCATCCTACTCTCCGTCGATTATTATGGCAGTGCCTGAGGTGACCGCTCGAAGTCCTTGCACCCGGGCGCCATCTTCAGCTTGCTGGACGGCCCTAAGCTGGTCGGCTAGCTCGTCGCTGGTGAGTGCCGCCTCACAGCGGCAGCGCAGCTGACGCTGTCGTTCGGCAATAGTGACCACAGCAGCGGTGGAGGCCAGCTTCTGCCCTCGCGCGGTAGTGGAAGCGGCAATTGGCCTCGGAGTTCGTCCCTGCCTAACATGCCTCGCGAAGGGAGCGGCGGCACTGGCGTAATGTTTTTCAGCACACTCTCAAAGCATGTGCCGCAGTGTGGCCTTTTCCCCGCACGCTTTACACGCGTCCGTCTGGTATAAGTGAGGAGAACACAGGCGTAGGATCACCGGGCTGAGGTAAGCATTTGTCTGTATTAACCTCAGCGTAAGTACAACTTTGGTCACTGTTAGCGGACTGTGATGTGAACGTAGGGGGTTACCAGACGTCAGTGTGAACACGACTAATGAGAAAGCACCATCTCGCGTTGACTTTAGCCCCGTCGTGGTGGTCTAGTGGGTGAGGTACTCGGCTGCTGACCCGCAGGTTATAGTATGGCGTCCCGACTGCGGCGGCTGAATTTTCGACGGAGGGGAAAATGCTGCAGGCCCGTGGGCTCAGATTTGGTTGCACGTTACAGAACCCAAAATTAGTCGAAATTTCGGTAGCCCTCGGCTATGGCGTCTCTCGTAATCATATTGTGATTTTCAGACGGTAAACACCGCATATCAATCAATGATAATTATTGCGATGACTCGGCATGCTGAGCCGTTGTTGTTACGGCAAATAACGCAACACACAAACTGGTAGAGCCGAAATCCTCTTTTTTTGGTGAGTCTGCGTCCAGCAAATCCAAAGTCGCAGTGTACAACATTACGCTTTGTACACTGTTAGTGACGACGACAGTTGTGTGCCATAAAAATTGTGCTCGTATGTGGAACGCGTCGGTATTCATACATCTCTCAGCGGACGTTGTTGCCTTACCAGTGGAGCTCGCACTAGTTCTTGAATAGGCTCATTTACTGGCGTCCTACACGCCAGCCCAAACAGCACAGTCCAAAGTAATCGCGAAGATTCTGAAAACCATGCCGCAACTTGTGATGAGTGGCAGGAAGTATTTTTGGGTTTCTCGCTATTATATCAGCAATCATTGAACTGCCTGGTGTGTAAACGTTAGATGGTGGTGGTGGTGGTGGAAAAACTTTATTGTCCGCCAAATTAGTGGACTGGGCTGAGGTCACCCATGTCAGGCCGTTCAGGCCTAGTCCCTCCGCTGCTTCACGGGCCTGCTGGACTGCCGAAAGTTGGTGGACAAGCTTGGGGCTCCGAAGAGCAGCTTCCTCCCTAGCCGACAGAACATCGAGAATAATACGCTTCGATTTAGCCTCGCACTCCCAGAGCATGTGAGTTAGCGTAGCTGTGTCTGTCCGGCAGACCTTACAGATGTTGGTGCTATAGATCTCGGGGTATATTCGGTGACATATCAAGAGATTAGGGTAAGTGCTCGTGGGCAACTGTCGCCGGGTAACTGCTTGGGCTCTGCATAAATTGTCAAGAGGCGGAGGATAGCATCGACGGCCTAAGTAAAACGCCTTGGTCAGTTCATTGTATCTTGTAAGTCGATCCCGGTCCGCATACTATTCAACAAGGCCTTCTGCAAGGTTTGTTGCGTCGCGTGTGGCGGAAAGCGCCACCTCGTTAAGGTTGCGGAAGAGCGGGCAGACTTCCCCCATATAGGCGGGTATCCAGATCAAGGTAGCCTGGGAAATCTGGCTGACATGCACCAGTACGCGAAGGGCTTCAGTAGAAATCCGACCCTTAGCGAAAATCCGTACTGCTGAGCGTGAGTCACTAAGCACAGTTTGAGTTTCAGGGTCAGTTATAGGCAGAGCAATGGCCAATTCTTCAGCTATCTCCGGGTGTCGGGTCTTGATACTAGGTGCGTGCGTTGTCGTTTTGTCGGTGTTAATCCCAACGATAGCAAACTGCCGCCCGTCTGGATAGCACGCGGCGTCAGTTAAACGCGTGTTTTATCGTTGCAATATGTTTTGAGTAGAAGTGGCTTTTCTTCAACCTGGTTTGTGAATCAGGTTCATGTTTCTGGAAAGTGGTTAACGCGCATTTTCTGTCTGATTTGCATAGGTATGTCAACCTGGTCACCATACTGTCGGTAATATTGGATAACCAACTCTTGTAATAAATGTCTTTCCGTTTTGGTGAGGGTAAGCCTTTCGAGTTGTGGGATTCGCTGTGCTTCCGCTATTTCATCCAAAATCTTATGAATCCCCAGTTGGAGCAACATCTCAGTGCTGGTAAATTCTGGTAGGCCTAGAGCGATTTTGTGTGCCTTGGGGATGATGATATTACTCTTGTCCTTTTCGCCTTTATATCAGTTGTGCATTGACGCTACATATGCGTTGTGCGAAATCACAAAACAGTGTACCAGCCTAATGAGGCTGGCCTCCTTCAGTCCACCTCTTCTGTTTGTGTTTCACTTCATAATTCTAATGGCGTTGGTGAGGTTGTTAGAGAGCTTGTGTACAGTCTTACCATTCACCTCGTTTGATTCGACAATCATTCCAAGTATTCGGATGCGTTTGACAATACGGATGATGCCCACCACCCTTTGGTGTGCAATTGAACCTCTTCATTTGCTCTTGTTTTATTGGAACTTTTGAGAAGCCTTCCCTACGCTGGTACAGCAAGAGTTCTGAGTTTTTGGGAGCAAATCGGAGACCGGAGCCAGCCAGGTACTCCTCAACAACAAACTTTTGACGTCATCATTATATTTAGGCTTGCAAAGCACATACCATCATATGCACCTCATAGAGCCACGTCATTGCATACCGTGTTAGTTTACATTAGTGCAAGAACAGCATACTTTCTGGAAAGTGTTAGTGATTCGGTAAATCTTAAATGAAAGTATGCATAGCACGAGCGAAGCATGCCCCACGTATACATATGGTAATGAAAACCAAGACACTGTCATATGACGAGGGAGCTGGTGTGTTCCAGGAATGCGGTGATGGTTGCAATAGAGTTATACTTCCTTTGTCTTTAAACTACATGTGGTATAGTAGAGAATGGAGACAGTATCTTGTACGAGCAAGTAGAAGACGCGCACGATGAAGAGCCGATAGAGCGCATGACGGTAACTAATGCACGTTAGAACAGGCAGTTGGTTTTTGTCAATAAATGCCCTCATATATTTGTGGATGCCCTTGGTAGTCTTGCAACTGGATCTATGAAGTCGCAACTTACCTTCAGTGTGGCGTTCGGGCACTGGCCTTGAGTAGCTCCGGCGCGCGGTCACTGAGTCACCCACCGATTTTAAGCAGCACTGACGGACAAGTTCAGGGGGAGTGTGTCTATCACAAAGTGAGTGTAGTGAACTATACTGGTATGATGCGGCTAAGCTGCTTGTGTAATCTTCTACTTATATGGCATCGCGAGTGTCTGGCGGCGGAATCACGAAGCCCATGTTTCCAGCTGACAATTGTTCAAGATGTATTTTCTGCAAATATTCCACCATCCCGTTGAGAAAAAGTTCCCCGCAGAACAAGAACTTCGTGAGCAGGCTTAAAACTTAGGAGACCTTCACCAGCCACATTGAAGACGTTCACCTACGCTATCGTCTACACTGTTTGATTTTCGAAGCAGAAGCATTAAGCACATACTAAAGAATACAGCAGGTGACGCACTTACGGTGTTGTTAGCCAAGGACCCGCAAGGATTTGCCGAACTCCTCAGCTTGTGCCAGACTCTAAACGATTTGCGCAAGCACCGTGCCCAAACACGAGCCTCTCTGGTACAGCATAACTTGATGGCGGCGTTGTCTCTCGGAGACCAGAATGACATGTTGGCTGACATAAACTGTTCGTGCATAAGGGGGCCACTCGGAAGCCCTCCATTTTATCGCACATCCCCCTGCCCAAATGCATCATCTAGCTTCATTATTACTCAACGTTATAGAAAAAGAGGTAACTGCCCCTCTACTTTTCACTTGTTCAAGAGCTCTGGAGGCCGCGCTCCCGGTATATGCGCAGATTTATTAATTTATTTATTACATACTGCAGACCTTTAGGTCCTAGCAGGGGGACACTTACATGGCGACATAGTCAAAAGAAGTAGTGGCATAAGGATTGTTTGGTGTGAGGGTTTCATACACTCATAGTGAACACAAGGAGCGACATAGCAAATAACTTCCTAATAACGCATGTACCAGACAAAAGAGAAAAAACACCACAAATTCATACTTCATATGTCGTGTGATGAAAGTGAAAATAAATACAAAATAAATACAAAACACAAATAATTTCACCGTTAAAGCCAAGAAAGTAATAAATACGTAAGTATACAATAAGTACAGCACATACAAGATGAAAACGAAAACGAAAAGAAAAGAAAAATGCTGTAATAAAAGCTCGAAAACCTGAATTTCTAGGACAATGCTATTTAGAGCGAAGGCGAAATACATTCTCTGAGGATGCCCGAGTTGTTCCGATCCAATCTGAGACCGTGCGTGGAAAATATGAGAATTTATAAGCGTCTGTCCTTCAGAATTAAGGTGTTAGAGATTTGGCGTGATGATGCCTTGTGGGTCTGGTTGATAACGATCTCAGGTACGACGATGGGTCAATCGCAAGTTTATGGTTCAGAAGAAGAGAAAGAATGTCAATTCTTATGTGTTTTCGACGTGTGTTAAGAAGGAAAATGCCATTGGCCTTCATTATTTCAGAAGGAGAGAAGACTCGTGATAATTTGTTAGAAATGAACAGGACGGCTTTCCTTTGTATTCTTTCCAGGCAATTGATGTTAGTTTGAGTGTATGGGTCCCATACTGCAATCGCGTATTCTAATTTAGGTCTTATTAAAGAGTAATATGCCAGTAATTTAACATTGTTTGGGGCATTATGAAGCTTATGTTTTACAAAGCAAAAATTTCTGAATGCAGAGGGGGAAATAATATTTATATGTTTATTCCATGATAAGGTAGTTGTTATTGCAACACCTAAGTATTTATAGCTATCAACTTGCCGAAGTGGCGAAGAATCAAGCTGGTAAGTAAAAGAAAGGGGTGCTTTTTTTACGCGTTATAGGGAGCAGTACGGATTTATCGGCGTTCAAAACCATGCCCAATTTTCGCACCACTGCAATACGTTATTTAAATTGCTATTTAACTCAACCTGATCATCAAGATGAAAAATTTCTTTGAATAATACGCAGTCGTCTTCAAATATTTGAATTTCAACACCAGGGCTTACTACGCTAACAATATCATTAATATAAAACAAGAAGAGCAGGGGGCCTAGGACACTGTCTGTGGCGCCCCTGAAGTAACTGCCAAACTTTCAGAACGTTCACCTCCAATGTCAATATATTGCTTCCTGTTAGTCAGGCAAGCAGAAATCTATCTGATGAAGTGTTCAGGGACGCCCAAAATTCAAAGCTTTATGATTAGTTTATTGTGTGGAACCTTGTCAAAAGCTTTGCTAAAATCAAGAAATATTACATCTACTTGGCCATTAGAATCAAGAGATGAAGCGAACGAGTGAACTACTATTATTAGTTGGTTTATCGTTGAATACCCTTTTTGAAACTCATTCTGATGTTCTGTTAGTGCAGCATTATTTTCTAGAAATTCACGAACACAGTTGGCTATAATATGTTCCACAAGTTTGCAACATTGGGATGTTAGTGAAATAGGGCGATAATTTTATGTAAGTGTCCTGTCACCTTTCTTGAACACAAGAACAACCCGGGCTGTTTTCCAGTCAATAGGCAGTTGTGCAGTGACGACTGAGACACGAAACGAAATTACAAGAAAGTTTTCAAGAAGCTCGGTATATCACTTGAGAAATGTGTTAGAGATTTCGTCGGGACCAGAAGAACTCTTAGTTTTCAAGTTAAGAAGCATATTAAATACCCCGCATACTATACGAAACTCGTATCTAATAGTTTGGAGAATTTTCCGTCACACGCGCTTACAGTTGCGCTAGAGAATACACTTTGAAAATAGTTGTTGAAGTGTTGAGCAATCTCACACTTATCTGTCACCGGCTTTCCGTCAACTGATATTTGAGTAACTGGTTTCTTGCTATCTTTTATGTAGTGCCAAAACTTATCAGGCTCATTTTTACGAAGTTAGGAAGCGATATTTCGAAATATTCATCTTTTGCTGCGCGAAGTGCACTAGCGAGGTTATCTTGCATCTGCTTTATTTTGTCATTCTGCACATGTTTCTTTTTATATCTCTTTATCCTGCGTTTTAGTTGAATGATTTTCCGATTCATCCAAGGCGTTTCCTTTTTAACTTTCTTCAGTTCTTTAGAGACAAAATTATCCAGGCAATAGTGACACATGTCTTTGAACTTGTTCCAAAGTAATTGAGCGTTGTTGCCCTCGAAATCAATCAGTTTTGCAAGTAATCGATAATGCTTTGGTCATTGGCATGAGAAAAGTCCTTAAAAGAGCGTGCAGGGACGTGTTTATACTTTTTAAATGGTTTAAGCGGTAATAATAGGCTTACGAGATGGTGATCAGAGAGCCCTAGCTCCACTTCTACAGTGCAATCAGAAAAATCACGACTGATGAACGCCAGGTCTAACACAGAGCTAGATGAAATCTGTACACGAGTTGGTTCATGGACTACCTGCAATAAATTATACCTTAACTCAATATCGAACATAGTGCTAACGTGTTTTTTATATGAGCTACTGGCAGCAAAACCTTGCCAATATGCTCCCTGCAGGTTAACATCACTGAGAAGAAGAATTTTCTTATTTTCGTGCATTGACATTACATTATTCAGCGTCTCTAATACATCCGTTGTGGCATCTGGAGGTCTATGAAGTGCGTACAACATGAAACTCCGACCCCAGATAGAGATTTTAACACGCAGGCTTTTGATACCTACTACGTCATCTAATAAAACCGCCTGAACACTATCTTTAACTAAGATAGCCACGCCTCCGCCCCTAGCTTGCCGATCTTTACGAAATACTGTGTAAGAAGGGGGGAATATGTCATTGTCACATATCTCCTCATTCAGCCAGGTTTCTGTTAAGACAGCTACATGAAGATCAAACTGTAGCAACAAAATTTCTAAGGATTCAGTTTTTGTTTTCACACTGCGGGCGTTTACATTCAATATTCGGGCTTGTTTAGGGCTTTTAAAGGCATCATGTCAGTCGCAAGAAAACGTCGATATATTATCGCGCTGACCTTTTACGTGCGTGGACTCTGCGGTTTTTGTTGCTTTAATACGTTTTTTCAGCGTTTCGTTCCAATAAAAGTATTCTTTATCTATTCTTAGTCTGTCGTGAATAAGCGAGACCTTCTTCCCGAGTTGCTTTTCACTTTTAGCACTTTCCCACAGTAGTTTTTGTTTTCCTAATGTGAATGCGGAGTATTCAGTCTGGACAAATATTGAGCTGCCTTTTAGCTTTTTTACATTAGCGAATATTTCCTGTGTTTCGTTGAAAAATTGGAGGTATATGATCACTGGGCGCTTGCCTTTGTTATGTCCAAGTCGATTAATGCGACCAATGGATCTACATTTCACGCCAAGTTTAACTTTGAACACGTCTTTCACAACCTTATCCTTAAGCGACGTTTCGGTTTCATCGGATGATTCGGGTATTTCATGAACTATCAAATTAGATTATCTGCTTCGGTCCTCCAGATCTGTAAGTTTTTTTTGGCTTGAAAGTTTATGACATGCTCCACTGACTGTAGCACTGCTTGTACTTTATCAGCTTGTTCTGAAGGAAGGAAGGGTTCACGGCTATTTTCGAACACTTTATCGGTAAGTCTTTCTACCGTCTTTTTTTATGTCCCCTATTTCTGTCTTTAGTTCATTTAAGCCACATTGCAAAGCTGTCTGGCCCTGAAGCAGCTCTTCAAAAATTTCTTTTTGTGTAGGTCCAGGGTTCACTTCCACGTCACCGCACAACAGCAACTTTAGCATAAACACACATTCATAAGCAATGCTTATTTGGGGCATGGCAGGACCACTAGGCCAGGACAGTCACTTTGAAACGTACAGTAATGAGAACTAACCTGCAGTACAAAAAACAGTTTCCTGCTTAGCGTCATGGCATTGCCGGGTCCGCCGTGCCCAATAAAGTGGTAGTCGTGAGGCATCTGTTTTATATCCCCGGCTGTTGATGACGTCACGCCTCGTTGGTCGATAGGTGTCGCCAGAAGTTCCGCGCTATCATGCGATGGCGCTAGTTGATTTGATGACGAGACCGAATTGAAAAGCTGGTATGCATCGTTGGCTTGGCGCACCTCGTGGCACACCTGACAAGTTGTTGGTAAACCGGCGGCAATTCCCAGCAAACCCTGCAGTACGAAAAACAGTTTCCTGCTTAGCGTCATGGCATTGCCAGGTCCGCCGTGCCGAAATCATTTTAGCCAGAGTGCCTTGATAGCCCATTTATGCTCCCTCGCAGGTGCCTGTTCGGCCATCACCGAATCTGTCCGGAAGACTATTATCAGGGCTTTGGAGTCTCTGGCACACCGCCGACAGCTATCCCGCAGACAACTGCCCTACTTCCTCTTCTTGAAGCTGTGCATGGCATGTGGCACATTTCTGCAGCCGCCACCCTCCCGTCCACACAGATACCATAGAAAGATCACGCACCGTATGACTCGAGATGTATCGGCAGCGCAGCACGGTAATAAGAGGTTTCAGCCGACCACCCATGCTAAGTGAACCACTGATCTCCACCTCCCGGACGTCCATCCCCGTACCCTTCAGATGGGAAAGCTACACTCGCTAGCATCGCGGCCAAAACAAGCAAGCTTTCGCATTCCAGCGGCAAACCTTGTCGGCCTTTTTTTTGAAGAATATTGTACTATTGCACTTGAGAACACCAGTCGCGCCATTTTAATGTAATATTTTTAATTTTAGCGCCTCCTTTGAAAGCTTACTATGACGTCAGAGGGAGTGAACCACCCTACATACAGCGCTCATCATTTTCGGCCATCAGGGCCCGGATTCACGAAACTCACTTACGAAAACTTTTTTGCGCAAAAAAAATTTTTGTTGCTTAAGTCGATTCACGAAACGAAAAAACGTCGTAAGAGGCCATCGTTGTCACATCGGCCGCTGCAAATAAAGCGCGCTGTGACTGCCCGGGAACATGTCAGCGATATGATGCCGTTGCTATATTTGCTTAAGTCACCGAAAAGTGCTCGTAAGTGGATTCACGAAGCTAAATTGTGCGTAAAAACAGCATGGCTGAGAGAAAATCCTAAGAGTAGTCCGGACCACTCTTAGGAACAATGTGGCTACTTAGAACCTGCTGCCTCGGTGGTATACTTTGGTGCCCTGGCTGGTTTTGAGTTAATTCATGCCCTTTAAGGGCTGCCTGATGACTGCTGGTGCGTTTTTATTTCTTTTGGCGCTTTGAGCTTCACGTGTTGTTTCCCTTGTACGGAGTGGATGGTGTTGACAACCACCATCATCCAATAAGTTCGAAGTCGCAGTAATTGAAGGAATTCTATTGGGCGTCAATGGCATAAAACTACGCATGTAAAGATTTGTGGTTGGAGGAAAACCAATGTGATACGTAAATGGTCGGTGCATTCGAACGCGGCATGGCATAGGATCAACCTTATTTGTTATGTTTTTGTGTTGCGCCCCATCTCATTCAATTAAAAGTGCGACTCGAGATCTTTGCCTCATTGGTGGAAATTACCACCAAAGAGGTTAATGGGAGCACATTCCTTGCAGGCTATTGGAAATAAAAATGAGGGGAAGTTTTCAGTGAGTGGTTCATAAAGTTTGTGCTCTAGTGTACATTCATTGGCTCTAAGTGTCCAGTGGTTGCGATCTCTGAAATACAGCTGTCAATACACTTTGGGACGATCTGTAACAAAGCTTACTTTGTAAACCAAAGCGTATTAGGGGTGCGCGTGATTACGCATGGAACTACAAACAAATCATGCATCTTCACCTTCACTGTTACAGACACCGATATGGACCATAAAAATATGGCAAGCAATCGGAATGAAATAACCCTAGTAACTTTGTATGACACCGCAAATATGCAAACCCTCACAATTTTGGAGAAAATCTTGGCTGAATTCATCCCTGCGTCAATTACCAGCCATTTAACTTGGTGCACGAACATCATTCAAAGGTAGAGCGAGCCACTGATTTTGTACGACGCAGTGACCACTTGATCTGAGAATAATAGCGTTGCGAAGGCGAATCCCCTGTCGCATGCTCTGATCGAAGCAGACGACAAACGCGAGCAGACGACGGCTTGGCCGACAGGCACAGCTTGTGATTGGTTGTGAAGCAATACCCTCTACATCAGCTCACTCCGTGACGTTACCAAAACATTTCTTTCATCTGGCACGCCTGTCCTGTTCGTCATTTCACCCCCCCCCCCCTCGCACATAAGAGAAAGTTTTTTCACGCCGTGAAAATAGTGCAAGTACTTTCTAAAAGCTCTCTTAGGTGCTGCACAGTTGTCGAAAACAACATGGCGTCGTAAACAGCATATCGGTCGGTGCGACTTTCAGCAAACGCTTTTCGCACGAGTTACTTCAGCGTTTGACCGGATGTGTTGTGATTACAGCAGCTCTTTTGGTGCGTGTAAGCAGTGCGGAAAGCTGTGGCAGTGCAATGGTGTACGGTGAAGCGCAGCGAAGCCTGTGCGTCGGTGTGGTTATCAAGCGGGGATCGGCGTCGATGTATCGACGGCAACTAGCACTCGAGAAGTCTGCAATGTGTGTTTGTGTGCCGGTAACAGTTCGTTCGCTTGACTTTCCAGTCTCTCAGTTGGGTGCTGTGCGACATTTCGGATTCACAGCGTTTTGACACGTTACTTGAGGGACCCCACGTACGTACGGAAACGTATGAACTACGCGCTCGGTTCTAGCTTCGCCACTAGTTAGCCCGTACGCTTCTGTTTACTTGAGAGCAATGTACTGTTCGGGAGTGAAACGATGTTTGTTGTGAACAGTGGTGCTGTGTTGACGTTGCAAGACTTGTGAACAAGCTGTGCGCGTGTGACCGAAAATTGAAAGACAGCGTTGATAACTGTTTTGCCCTGCGAAGTTGTGGTGGGGCAGCTTGGCGCTTTTGTGTGTTAAGTCGTCACTTCTCCTTTTTGTGATAACCATAGTCCTAGCGCTGTGATGTGATCAACCAAAACTGCGAGATGCTACATTTTGTTGTGGATCGTGTTACTTTGGAAGCGCGCCTAGACTGTTCTTCGGTAACAACTTGAGAGTTCTATGTGGCAGCGAGAGTCCGTGAACGTCAAGCTTCCCTCCGGCCCCCAGGACCTAGCGCTGTGATGTGATCAACCAAAGCTGCGAGATGCTACATTCTGTTGTGGATCGTGTTACTTTGGAGGCGCACCTAGACTGTTCTTCAGTAACAACTTGAGAGTTCTATGTGACAGCGAGAGCCCGTGAACGTCAAGCTTCCCTCCGGCCCCCAGAAAAAGCAAAGATTTCACCGGTGCCTTGCTTTGGATGTAGTTGCAGGCCAATATTGCCTAACTACAGGTTTCCGAGTTCGTCTGGCCATTGTTTTGCACGACACTAGAGCCTTGACAACAGCCAGTCATGGCCAGTTCTTACAATTTATCAATGGACGTGCACGCCTGGCCAGCCCTTCATTGCTAACATTGGCAGCTTCGAGTCTGCAGATACCCTTTGCCTGTTGGCCGTACTTGGTTCCTGATGACACCGACGGCTACTAAATGCTGCCATGGGTGAGTTCACCTTGCAGTACTAAATTTCACCGGTACTCTAATTTATGCAGTTCTATAACGTGTGCAAGTTTTTAAGCCCATCAGATGTAATGTTTCTCTATGGTAGGTTGAAGCATGAAAAATTTACTACTACTGTTATATACGTACATATATTATGGAGCAAATACATAAAAAGGTTTTTGTGATTTCATACAAGTGAGCTCTTGTTTGATTATGAGGTTGGGCCTGTCGATTGACCACGTTTGATAGTTGGAAAGTTAATGTGAATTTATTTTTCAGGAGCCAGGTCGCACTTAAAAATTTATGTTATTTTGGAAAATTAGTTCCATAGACGATTACCACTGTGGTAGTACTATACTTCAGTAGGACATATATATTGCGGTGCGTAAATTTTACATGAGGCTCCAGTTTATTTCAAAGTGATTATAGCATAATTTAGTCACTTTAACGAAGTGATAGCTTCCTTTAATAAGTATTAGAAGTAAGTGCTTTTAATGATTGTTTTTAAATATGTCGTTTTTGGCTCTTCACTGATCGCAGAGATTGGTTTGTTAAGGTCCTGTGATGTATCGGTTGCACATTCTGGCACATCAATCCTCATCATTGTATACTTGGAGCACCTGTACAAAAATAGGAAGGACACGTTCTCTCTAACTGTGGAAGCCTAAGTCGCTGCTGGGACTGTTATCATTCAGCGTATGTGGCGTGGAAGCATGCATGGCAGCCTCATCTGGAAGGACTGCGATCTGCTTGGGAGCTTCGAGGGCACAAAACTGCCTAACGGCTGGCTCCCAGGTACGTTTTTCATTAATACATACGATTAAGTGAACACCCCTTACTCTGTACAAATTGAAAACCCAAGCATGGTTGCTTGCAGTGGTTACCTGTATTATTCCCACACATAATTTTTATGCAACATTTATAGAACTAAAATGCGAGATAATTGAGAATGTTGAAAGTTGAAAGCCTGCAACATATGAATGAAGCTCCAATCATCTGAGGCTCAAAAGCTCCTGCTTTTGAACGAGCACAAATACTTTGATTCCTTATTAAGCTCTCGAGCTTGTGACTCCCTCTGCGGATCAAGTGCTCTGGAAGGAAACAGCAAGTGGGTGAAAATTGCCTGGCTCTTCACAACTTGCATGGAGAAAGACCTATTGAAGAAGCCTCAGATGACATAGAGCCAGTAACTGCATCTTTTACCTAATGTAGCTTTTTCTCTCTCAGCGCTGTTGCTTGTGTTTCAGCCTAACTTGTTCAGCATGATTGCGTAGTGATATATATTTTTCTACAAAGTGTACCTGACCTAAGTATGCATTGTTGATCTCTAAAGGTGACGTTCAGTGTGTTTTAAAGCCATGGCTTCTCATTTCTCTGTCTGTGGCTAGCCTATTTCAGCAGCAGAGCGATGCAGCTAGCACACATGCAAACCAAGTCATGGAGCACTCTTTTGGTGTTCTGTGCAGGACGCAGCATATCCATCCGGCAAGACACTGGTATCGACAATAATGGTGAGTATTGGTGGCACCTGAAGGAGCTCGTTGTGTTTGTTGCATATGATTATTTCCCCTGATGAAGTGCATTTTTGAGAGGTTTTCTTCATTTAGAATAATAGATGTTAGCAACAAGCACACTGATAATCCACAAGTTCTTTGTCTTCTAGACTGCTTATTTGCTCCTATATGCGGTATGGTGAGCGGGTTATGTTAGACAGCCTTAAAGTTATGAACATTGGCTGTTGCGTTGTAATGCAGTCTAACTTGTGTTTCTTAGTGAACTTATTTGTGGTCTACTTCTCGCACCTAGTGTAAAGTCGAAATAGAAGAAACTCTATTGGCTTTTTATGCCTGTAAGAAGTTTCATGCCTTCCTCTATAACATTGTGGTTTTGCTCTTGTATCATAATAAATATATTTTCAGTCTTCACTGTTTGTGTGTGTGTGTGTTGAGGCTTGTCATTGGCTTCTGAAAATACAATATCTGTAAATATGAGCACATAATTGACAACTATACACTCTTGCATATAGCATGGTTGTAACAATGATCTGTATTTTTCTAAGTTCCAGCAGTAACAAGGGGTTCGGTGCTCCACGGTCATGTACAGTGTATCAAGAACAGAGCACAGAAGACCAACAAGTATAAAGGACTGCCAGTGACTGTTCTCCTGCTAAAAGTTTACAACAGCAGAAAGAGCACATTGTGATGTCAAGAGCGGCTGCTGCTTAACTTCTTAGCAGTGCATTATTCAGCAGTTCATTTGCTTGTATTCGAAATTATTCAAATTTTCCATGGAAGATACCGAACTATGACACTAATTTAAAGGCTGCTGTAGTGTTAGTGGGCAAATGTTTTTGAGCTGAAGTTTTTAACATGTGTGTTAAGTGCCTGCGTGCCTCTAAATTTACAGGCCAGAAATCACAGCATCCATGGTCGCCAATGGTAACTGTGTTTGCATTCTTTGCAGTACAAGAAGTAAAGCCATGGATGCAGTAATCATGTACTTAGTCGATGTAATCCTTCAGTGTCAACTCATTTGTATAGAACCAATGATGACATGAGTGTATAAGCTCTGGGAAGTCAATCTATGTGGATTATTTTATTTGGAAGGAAAAAGATCATCACTACTCCTAGTATACTTTAACAGTAGATTTTAGTGCTTGGGTATTATCCCACTGCCTGTCCGTCCTTCAACAGTCTACTTATCTACTGTGTAAGTGTAACTTTTTAAATGTATACTTTGCTCGGATAGGTTTGTTCATAATGTAATGCAAGTGACTTATCATCTATGGAGCTCTACTCAGACTAGAAATAAAAGTATTTATTTTTATATATAGCTATAGCATGCATTCACTTGTGTTTTTCTAGGTGCCTGTACAATTGTTAAGCCCTACAAAAGTGCTGGTATACTCTAATATTGAATCTGGCATCTTAAAATAGTTTGCTAGTGGAAGTAAGAATGTGTTTACAACCAATATAACAATCCTCAGATGAACTGTGAAAACTCTGTGGAAATTTATTTACATTTTTTGAACTTTGTGAAGGCAAATGTTGTTATATTCTTTTATTGTGGTCCCTGTTTCATGCAAATGACACCTAGTTACTTTGCAGTGGCATAGTATTAGTGTTATTTTACACATATGTGCTGAGCAACATCGCAGTTGAGGCCAGAAGCAAGACATACATGCAGTGCACTGGAGCATCACCTCACATAGTGTACACTCTTTGCCCACCAGTAAACTGAATATTTTTCAAGCAGACTAAAAGACAGCCTATGGGAACTATGTTGATGTGCAAACTTTGAAGTCTTCTTGAGGAGTGTTTTTTATCATTTTTGTCCAAGTGAAGTAGCTAACTAAGGGCACAACTGGTGGGAATGTGGTGGTTTCCTCTCTCCAAACGCACTCCTACCAGCTGCCTCAATGTTAGCATGGGGTGAATTTACGAACTTGAAAAATAATTGGTCTTTGTTTTCTTGGCCGAAAGAGTCACTTCCACCGTTAAGCCACCACGACACGCCAGAATGAGAAACTTTTAGCTAAATAAGGTTGATTCTACTTTTGAGAAGTGTTTTGGGGAAACAAAATGGCACCTATAGCTGTCAATATAAGCACTGTTTGCACCAAGAAGCTTAGTAGCTTATAAATGTATTATTCATGTATTGTCTAGAATTTACTCGCGCTGTGCCAACTTTCAGCCCAAGTGTCCTAACATGCTTTGTTAGTGGGTTGTGAATGAACCAAGCTATGTAAATAAACAGAGTGATATTGCAGACATGTACAAAATATTGATGCACAGCCCTTTTCTTTAGCATGACATTGTCAAGGGCTTTATTCTTGTGTTTTTTATAAAAACTGCTTGTCACTGGGCAGCAGCCGAAAACTATGCATCAAGCTTTTGCGAGATGGTTCGAGAAACACTGTGTTCAGACATAACAGTGCCGCTGGATTTCTCTCGTAAGTTACTTTTTGTAGTATTGTAACGAGGGCAAAGTATTAGTGTATTAGAATTAGTGTATTAAAATTAGTGTATTAGAATTGTTGTTTTATAACCATTCATTTTAATATTTACACCTGAGTGTACATATGTATGTGTGTGTGCATATATGTATGTATGTATGTATGTATGTACGTATGTATGTATGTATGTATGTATGTATGTATGTATGTACGTATGTATGTATGTATGTATCTTTTAAATGAGAATCCGTTTATCATTGGTGAGTAAGTTTGGTAATGATTTGGCTGAATTTGTTTCTAGTTATTTCTCTACTGAGCCATTATACAATTCAATTTGTTTTGCACTGCATAAAATATATGTATTCTTACACAGAATATGTGTGTTCGAAGAAGTTGTTTCATTCAACAACCTACAGTCATGGGCAAGAAATTGGGTAAAATGGAACGAACCTGCGAAGATTAGTTTAGAGCATAGCTACTCTACATGGCATATCTCGTACACATTGCGTTGGTTGAATATGTCGACTTCAACCTTTCAATTTTAATCAGAATAAGCAAGCCATCACCCGTGGTTGTATATGTGTGTGATATTTATGCATACTGTGATACCGGTTCGCAATTACAATTAAGGTCACAAACCTTGTCAAGCTGAATACACGAATTTCGTCCATGCACCTTTCATCTGCACTGAAACTGTTGTTAATAAAAAATAAACTTCAGTTTAGAAATTGATTCTAGTAGCCAAAAGCAGGGTATCTCTTTATCACACAAATCAAATTGCCATTGTTCTGTTCCATTCTGGACAATACGGGACCCTCTCAGCAGAACTCGATTAACTGCTATAGTTCATTTTAACCATTGACAGCGACATTACACTGAAGCGTGCAGCATGACAAATAGCGGGAGAGAAGACACAAACTAATCACTCTGTTTGCATCAGCTCTAACTGTCCGTGCTCTTTGGTCTTGCTGCATGTGATGATGCCCACCAAATTAGCACGAAAGCGTGTCCCTACAAAAGCAGTCAACTTGGCTGCAAGCAGTTAGCTCACTGCATGTGTAGATTTTCTTCAAAACACCGTGAAGACTGATTGCTGGTTGAATATCCAAACACGTGAAAAGTAATATACCAGGTATGATATTGGTATTTCAGCACTGGACACGTTTGCGATAAGGGAGGATGGAGGAGAAAATTATGAACCCTGAATTGTTTAATTTTTGAAGGAGCGCGGTACAGCGCTTTCGGCTCAAAAGGGGAGTGAAGGAAGCAAGTGCGAAAGCCTATTTCTCAAAAAATTAGTACTCGCCACCACGCATAATGTCAGGCCGGGCAACCTCTTTAAAAGAAAAGTGCTCAGTGATTCTGCGAATCGAACAAAGTACCTCCTAGATTATAGTTGAGCGCTGTAACCGCTCGTCCACTGCAGCAGTGCTTGCATTCGCCCTATTGCTGATATATCGTCATTCCTTCGAATAAAGCCAAATGCAAAAACGTACGGTGAAACTTTGTCAAAAATAGAAAAAAATAGTTGGAATGCGTTTGTTTAAGGTTACTACAAGATAGAAACCGCCACGTGTGACTGTATAACCGTGCGCTATTTATTCTTGTACATTACTGTCATGAGGGTGGGATAGCCGGCTCTAACGTAGGCTACCTTCTCATAGTTTTCCAAATATAAATAAGAAAATAAAAATATATATCGGCCTGTGACAACGCTAATCAACTATTATGAGTTCACTGTCACTAGTGTCACTTTCACTTGATGAGTGCTCAGTTTGCTTCCATTATTGTTATTTAGGAAAGCTTTGGCTCATTAACTCAACTCTCCTAATTAGCATTGATTCTCACATATAAGGACAGTCACACTTCATCTCGCTTTCTGAGTGGCTGTCACTCCCATATAACGCGTACTCCACTTTTTTATGCTCTCCGAGCATCTGACGCTGCTTTGCGGAGACATTCCCTGACGTCTGGTGGGCCAGAAAATTGTCTTTATTATCTATCAATTTCAAGCTTTCGCGAAGCCGAAACGAATGTCTCTCTCTCTCTCTTTTCTTCCTTTTCGCACGTGTGATAACGTCTCTCGACCTCAAGGCTCGTAGACACGTCCCTTGCTTTGTTTGCGCACTCAAACAACGCTGGACGAAATATTTGCACCGTGTTTTCTGAAAAGCATTAGCACTGAGACACCTCCCGACGAGTCTCCTTCATTTTACCTAGACATATACCTAAGCGCAAGCGTATGCACGTTCTCGCACTCCGGCTTTATAAAAATGCTGCGGTGCATGGAACCAGCGAAATTGCACTCACAATTTCATACGATTACTGCTGTTATCTATTTCCGCACAATTCGTCTGCAGGCACCAAAGTCGCTCATGTGTCTTGTAATAAGAATATTGTAACAAAGGCTACCTTTCACTATAGGTACAAAACACCCTTACGTTCACCACTGTACCGTGCTAGATTGCACCGAATTAGTTAAGTAACAGCGCAGCTTCAAGGAAATGTAAGGTAACTGGTCGCGTTAAATAGGGGAAGACTTTGGAGGCACGTTTTCAAACATTGCATGCATCGATTTATGTGTGGTTTCATTTATGTGGTGCACCTGGAGTGTTGTTTACTTGTACTTGGCGAGATAGTGCATTGATTGCTCGGTGGCTTAAGGCCATCGAGCAATTATTTTTTGTAGCTACAGTCGTTGATTAAAGGCGAGTGCTTGGCTTTGCACAGCCCACCAAAACGTCTATTACAACGTACGCGAAATCCCGTAAGCGCTGTAGCAGACGCTCGCGGAACTGAAACTTAGATGCAGCAAATCATTGGCTATCATCGTACACTCTCGATGCTAGACGCTTTGCGTGCTGCCTTGATATTATCGGCGCACACTACTTTCTTTCTTTGTTGTTTCATCGGCTATCGTGTGTCCTCCTTGCCCTCTTAAGTGCCGAATAAGTTAAATTCATACCCGCGCTATAGTAGTCCCTCCAGATAAGATAATTTTTGGCTAAGAAAATGCGTAGCCAAAGAGAAAGCTTTGTGAATTCGGGCCCAGGTTCTTGGACAATCCTCTTTGTAATACAAGCTGTTTTGTATGCTGTTGAATTGCTTGCGCTACCGGTGTGTTCTCATGATTGATCCTCGGTGGTGATTTTCTGTCTCGTAATATTGTAATAACCAACTGTGCTCGTGCTGCAGTTTTCTTCAGTGCGTCGCTTGCGTCATCGCCAATAGCTTGCTTGAACAAGCTGTCTGTCGCCCCTGACATCGACATATTACCGAGTAGCGTAGCCTCTGTTCCTTTGTTTTGTGCCGATCTGTCTGTCTCAATCATTGTAACAACGCAGGAACCTCGCTTTGCTGTTTGCTAATCTAGACATTACAACCAGCACTGCGAATTCATCATGAACCCCTCGCCATCTTCTACACCTTCCTTCTGGAACCGCACCGCAGAGGTATAGTGGCAAAGTTACTCGGCTGCTGACCCACCTGTCACGGGATCGAATCCCAGCTTCGGCGTCTGCGTTTTCTATGGAGGCGAAAATTCCGTAGGACCGTGTGTCCAGATTTGAGTGCACGTTAAAGAACCCCAGGTGGTCGAAATTTCTGGAGCCCTCACCTACGACGCCTCTCATAATCTAATTATGGTTTTGAGACGTTAAATCTCGTATATCAACAATGAAATATTTCTTCTCGAACAATGCACTGGACTGTTCTTAGATTTGGGCGCTTTCTCGATTTTTGGTCTCGATAGTACAAGTGTCTCGAACTTTAACTGACATCATGTGCCAGTATGCCTGTTGACCCAAACATGAATGCCTTTGGCCCGCCAATTCTTGTGAACTTGAACTGACCTGCCACAACAAGCTTCTAGAACTTCTTCACGAGTTTGGCGACTCGTTCAATTGCCAGAATACGTCGTTAGGCTGAACGAACAGGGTTGTCATCAAATTAACACAGGCTCTCGAAGGCCTCTCTGTCAGTACCCCTACCGTGTATCTCCTGGTGGACGTCGTGTTATACCTGACCGAGGAGACGCCATGCTTTGACGTGACGTCCATCAGCCGTTCAGCAGTCTCTGGTCTTCTCCTGTAGAGCTTGTAAAGAAAAAAAGGCGTATCACTTTGCTTCTTCACTGATGGCCGCCGTTTAAACAATGTAACAATTGTAGATGTGAACCCTTTTGGGGCGCATCAATGATGCCCTGGGCTGCTTCCAAGGCACTGTGTTCATCTCATCTGGAGAACTATGGTTAGCCTGTTGGCAGGTTTCCATAAATCCATTAGATCGAGTGAAAACTGATTTCGTGACACTCGATGGCTACACGAGTGTAATAATAAGCCTTTCGGCCTTTATATTGTGTGAAGATTATTTAAAAGCATGATGTATAGCGTCTTGCATTGTTTAATATAGAAGACATACCCAAACTAGATGATGTAGTTTTTTTTGTCCCTGATTTTGACAGTTACTTCCGTCATCTCAATTCAATCTTCTGCTGCCTCACGCAAGCAGGCATTCAGCATTCAGCTAAACATCACGAAAGGCTTCTTTGAAGCTTCTAAGCTCACGATTCTTGGCCACATTGTGTAGTATAGCGTCCTCTAAGGCCCAGAGAAGCTTCGCACTGCCGCTGAGGACCCGAAGCCTACAACACCGAAAGAGCTTTCTGTGCCTTCTTAAAAACTTTGCTTCATATTCACATCACTCAGGAAGCTGTTCAACGGACATTAACGCCTCTCTGATCAGTCGCTCGCATTAAATTATGCCTTTACTACAGTATTTTATTTTTTTACTTTACCAGTTAGTTTATGCCCCTTGAACCTCATTGCACCAACCGAGATACGCACAAATGCTAGTGGCATAATGCTTGGCGCTGTCTTCGCTCAAATAAAGCTTGGCTTCCCGGACTAGGTGATTGCGTTTGCTTGTCACATCCTGGTCTGAGACAGACTGTAAATGCTTGGTTACCAAAAAAGGAATGTTTTCCCATTGTTTCGCATTCACTAAGTTTTGACCTTACGTACTATGCCTCATATTGTAACGAGTGCAGCAGCCTCACAACAACGATGTTCTATTTGCATGGTTTATTAAGGGCGAACTTGTGCCCAAAGCGAACGTAGCACAGCAATCAAGAATATCCAACGGTGGTAGTCTTCGTGAGCCTCTGCCTCGAACCCCCTCGTTCTCTTCTTCTTCACGTGCGCTGGCTGTTCGCCGGAGTACCGGGCGCAAGCAGGGCCAGCTCGTGCATTGCGGCTGGCTTCGTCGCTTGTAGTCGTGCCGTTAGCGTTTCTCTGGTTCCCAGCGTCCGCGTTGCGCGGAGCAAAGGTAATTTCCTGTGGCATTATCCCCCTCTCAAGAAGCATCACCCCGATGCTTTCGTTGATATTTATGCAGCGTTTCCGTCTTGGAAGGTTTGTAAGAGGAAAATGGTTGCGCAGCAAGCAAGTGGGGTGGCTAGTCTTCGTACCGGTCGTAGTATGGTTTCATGCGCACAATGTGTACACGTTCGGTGGGGTTGCGTCGTTTAGAATGCCCATGTCCTGTAGGCTTGACTTCATAAACGAGGTCGCTGAGTCGCTGTACTACCTCGTAAGGATCCAAATATCAACAAATGAGTTTTTCAGACAGGCCTCGTCGTCGTACTGGGGTCCATATCCACACTTTGTCACCAACTTCATACCGTGTTTCACGTCTTCCTCGGTTGTAGCGGTCGGAATCGATTTGTTGTCGATGACATATTCGGTACCTTGCTAATTGGCGGGCCTCCTCCGCTCTCTCTATATAGTCATCGAGATCAGAAGGGTAGTCATCTTGATCTATAGGTAACATAGAGTCCAGTGTTGTGGTAACTACACGACCGTAAACTAGTTGAAACGGGGTAATCTTGGTAGTCTCTTGTACGGCGGTGTTATAGGCGAACGTGACGTATGGTACAATTTCGTCCCACTTTTTGTGTTCGACGTCCACATATATAGATATCATGTCAGCTAGAGTTCTGGTAAGGCGTTCAGTCAGGCCGTTGCTTTGAGGGTGATATGCGGTAGTTTTCCTGTGAACAGTGTGGGTCATGTTCAGCAGGCATTCCATGAGTTCCGCCGTGAAAGCCGGTCCGCGATTGGTGATTACAACAGTTGGAGCGCCATGCCGTACCACTATGATCTGTACAAAGAAGTTGGCGACCTCAGCTGCCGTTCCTCATTGCAAGGAGTCTGTTTCCGCGTATCTCGTTAAATATTCAGTCGCTACAACGATCTACTTCTTGCCAAGTAAAGATGTCGAAAATGGTTCAAGGAGGTCCATTCCAACTTGTTGGAAGGGTGCTTTCGGAGGATCTATTGGGTGCAAAAGGCCCGCTGGCTTAGCACGAGGCGCTTTTCGTCTTCGGCTCTCGCGGCGTGTTCTGACATAGCGCTGTACTGAAGACAATAGCTTGGGCCAATAATAGTGCTGACTGATTCGTGCAAGCGTTCGAGAAACCCCCAAATGTCCAGACGTAGGCTCATCATGGCACGCTTGTAATATTTCTTGCCGCATAGTTGCGGGAACGACAAGCAGAAACTTTTCACGGTTGGGCTTAAAGTTTCTCTTGTAGAGGACATTTCCTCGGAGGCAGAATGATGCGAGGCTTCGAGAAAATATACGAGGTACTTGTACGTCAGCTCCTTTCAGGTGTTTTATGAGCGGGAGCAATTCTTCGTCCGCATGTTGAATTTCAGCTATCTGAGAAGTCTCGACAACAGCCACGAATGAAAAGTGCTCTTCAGCTGATAGTGCTGTGTCTGCAGGTGCCCGTGACAAACAGTCGGCGTCGGTATGCTTCCTGCCAAATCCGTATACCACAGTTATGTCAAATTCTTGCAGTCTGAGGCTCCACCTTCATAGTCGTCCAGAGGGGTCCTTGAGGTTGGCGAGCCAGCAAAGAGCATGGTGATCGCTGTCTGCCTTGTATGGTCTACCATACAAGTAAGGCTGAAAGTTACTGATGGCCCAGATGACGGCGAGGCATTCTTTCTCTGTGGCCGAATAATTGGTCTCCGCCTTTGTTAGAGTCCGGCTGGCGTATGCTATCACCTTTTCTTCGCCATTTTGTCACTGTATTGGGATGCATCATAGGCCGATGTTGCTGGCGTCTGTGTGTATTTCCGTGTCAGCTGTTTCATCGAAATGAGAAAGGATTGGGGGCTCTTGCAACCGTTGTCCTAATTCGTTGAAGGCGCTTTGTTGCTCTGTTTCCCACTGGAAAGGTACATCTTCTCTCGTAAGTTTCGTCAAGGGTTCTGCAATCTGCGAGAAATTTCTGACAAATCGTCGGTAGTAAGCACAGAGACATAGGAATCTCCGTACTGACTTTTTGTCAGCTGGCACCGGGAACCTTGTAACGGTGGCTGTCTTTTCAGAATCAGGCCGCACACCCTGGGCGCTGACAACGTGCCCAAGGAATCGAAGCTCTTCAAACCCGAATTGGCACTTTACTGGCTTGATGGTTAAATCTGCCGAATGGATTGCTTCCAACACTGTTCGCAGGCGCTTGATATGCTCCTCGAATGTAGCGGCGAAGATGACCACGTCGTCAAGGTACACTGAGAAACACTGCCACTTCAATCCGGAAAGTACAGTGTCCATCATGCGTTGGAACGTTGCCGGCGCACAACAGAGACCAAAAGGGAGAGCCTTGAATTCATAGAGTCCGTCCGGGATAACAAATGCAGTCTTCTCGCGATCACGTTCATAAACTTCGATCTGCCAGTATCCACTTTTCAGATCTAGTGATGAAAAGAACTTGGCAAACCGAAGTCTGTCTAATGCGTCGTCAATACGCGAGAGGGGACATACATCCCGTTAAGTCACAGCATTCGATTTCCGGTAGTCGACGCAAAACCTTAGCGTGTTATTCTTCTTCTTGACAAGTACTACAGGAGATGCCCACGGACTGCTAGAAAGTTGAATAAGATAATCTTCAAGCATCTCCTGTACTTGATTCTTGATGACTTCCCTTTCTTTTGGTGAAACGCGGTACGGGTGCTGGCATACCGGCCTGGTTGTCTCGTCTGTTACGATCCTGTGTTTTGCAATGGTTGTGCGTCGTACCTTTGAACTATTGAAGAAACAGCTGCCGAATTCCTGTACAAGGTCGTATAGCTGTTGACGTTGGATCACTGAAAGATTGGGATTTACGGATATTACGTCGCAGACATCAGCTGTTGGTTTCATATCTGTTGACGTTGTTTCAAGGCTGCATATTTCTGTGGCTTCACAAACCTCATGAAAAAAGGCTATGGCTGTCTTCTTTGCGATGTGCTGGAATTCGTTCCAAAAATTTGTCAGGAGGACGTCTGCGTACCCGTTTCGTCGTTGGATAATCCCTCGGGCCACACAAACAACTCTTTTCAGGAAAACGTCCATGTTGATGTCTGCCACACATTCGTAGTAACTAAACGTTCTGACTAGAACCATTACACTGCTGTGCGGCGGTACAGGTACATCATCATCGACGATGCGCAGTGGAGTGGTGTATTGCTCGTCTGCTCAATCTACCTTTATAGCTTGTTCCGTCGAAAATGATACGCTGGGCCTCTGCAAATTAATAATGGCACCATTTGCTTGCAGAAAATTTATTCCGAGTATAACTTCGCTCGAACATACGGGCAGGACAACAAAGTCACCAACGTAAGTGAAACCTCGTATCTCAACTCTTGCGGCGCATCTGCCGAGAGGCGTAATAAGGTGCCCGCCTGCCGTACGTACTTGAGGTCCACTCCATTCAATCAGAACTTTCCTGAGGCACTTCGCTAAATTGTAGCACATCACAGAGTAATCCGCACCGGTATCGATTAAAGCCATGAGCTCTAGCCCGTCAATTACTAACGGCAAGTCTGAAGTTATCTTCTCATTACTGCACTTCTTTACGTGGAGATAGTCGTCGTCGTCATCACGCTGGTGTCGCAGTGGAGGATCTTCGTATTTCGAATCACCAGCGGCCTCGCCTCCACAAGTCGCCCACTTCAGTTTCCCGGGTTTGGACTAGGTGAACGATGCCTAGGTGCGTTTGGAAAGGAACGTGGGCTTGGCGAGCGCTCACGTAGAGGAGATTGTGACCGTGGTTGGTGACGACGATGCAGGTCGAAGCTCTGACGTGAGCACAGGTATTCCTCGATCTCAGACGGCCTTTCGCCGTTTCGCGGACACGGTGCGTTGACCGCAAATCCTCAAAGACCAGCTTGACGATATCGGCAAAACCGGTAAAGATGGCCAGCCTCTCCAATGTGGAAGCATAGGGGCCTACGTTCCGCATCTCGCCATACATCTCTTTTCCGAGGTCTTGTCTCTGTCGGAAGAGGTGCGCTGCGAGTTGCCTCTAGGATATGGCGTGGGCTACGTGTTGTCGGTGCGTAAGTACCAGGTGTCTCGATAGGCGCACAGTGGACAGCAGGCCACCTGAGCACCTCAGAATAAGTTACCACGCGTCGTGTCGGTGGTGCATCTCTTTGCGGCTTCCGTATGGCCTGCCGAATTTCTTCTCGGACAACATCCGCAGCGTACGCCCCGTCCTGCGCTCAATGCACTCACCCCCACGCTAGCCTTACCCACATTCCCATGGAATGCCCGGCGGACCCTCCCCCGCGGGGCCCGGAGCCACTGACCACATGAGAGGAATGGGAGACCTTGCTGCGCTCGACGGACCCGGCCAAGCAGAAAATCGCCACTGACCGGGCCGCCCACGTATTGGAACTGCATGAACTCATGAACGCATAGCGCAGTGGGGTCGTGCGAGGACCCTGGAACGTAAGTGCCCAAATCTCTCGGTCTAATAAAGTTTTACCTCCTCCTCCTTCTCCGCAATAGACAGTTCCGGGGAAGTGGGTGGCTGCAGCTTGCGTAGTTCTTCCCTGACAAGTGACCGGACGAGCTCCCGCAGAGTGTCAAGATTATCGACGTTTGCCGAGAAGACCCCTGCTGATGTACAGGCTACGTCACGATTGTACTGCCCCGCACCTCCACCAGAAAATGTAACGAATGTAGCAGCCTCACAACAACGATGTTCTATTTACACGGTTTATTAAGGGCGAACTTGTGCCCAAAGCGAACGACGCACAGCAATCATGAATATCCAAGGGCGGTAGTCCTCGTGAGCCTCTGCCTCGAGCCCCCTCGTTCTCTTCTTCTTCACGCGCGTTGGCTGTTCGGCGGAGTACCGGCCGCATGCAAGGCCGGCTCGTGCATTACGGCTGGCTTCGTCGCTTGTATTCGTGCCGTTAGCGTTTCTCTGGTTCCAAGCGTCTGCGTTGCGGGGAGCAATTCTTCGTTTGCTTTGTTACGAACCATCTATAATTTTTTGGTCCGCTTCATTGAAGGATATACTCAATGAAGGCTTCAATCCTGTGCGCTATGTTTACGGGAATTTCTTATTTGTGTCATTTACCGCTCAAAGTACAGGCATACCTTTGTGCACGCACTTTCTAGTCTGCTACTTCCTTCAGCCGTCGTACTCGTTTTCTTTGTCGAAGATACCAACAACAGTGCAAGGACCCTTGGGTTGCCGCACTCATACACCTTCTTTCTTCCTCTATGATGACAACGTGCCTGTGGCTACCTTCTGCACTAAGCCTACATGTTCCCCATTATGCGATACGTGGTGTCGTGTTGTACCACAGCAACTATCCCCCGGACTGGAGGAAATGCCTTCATGTTAAACCCAGCCATTTGTGCTATGACCTGTACATGTATATTAATGCGGAGCCACAAAACACACACGCCGCATTTTTAGAACATTCGAGTGACTTCTTAGGTGATTATCGTGGCGTAGAGCGTACTCGTGTGTTCGTAAGTACAAACGTTCTTTCATTGAGTATCAGTGACGGAAAATAAGCTCTAATGTGCTTGTTGAATTAAAATTTTTGCTTAGTGCAGCTCCACCGTTTCATAGAATCGGCGTTGACATCAACGACCACCTACCTTCTATTCCTGCTGAGCATTGCTGGATTATAAGGCCGTTGACCATCTCACCCAATGTGCCAAAGCGCTTCTTTCTACCAGGTGCAGCTCGTGATGTCGCCGTGTTTATCTTGCGTAGGTAAGTCCATCGCCATAGCGTGCCACCTGAGCTTCCTATTGACCGTGGACGTGTGTACCGATCATGAGTCATCCAGAAGCTTTGTTATTCATCGCTTCGCTACGACAAATTGCCTGCAGACAAACGGTTTGACGAAGTGCTTTAACCACAAACTTTTTTAATATACTCGTTTTGCACCTATGGTCTGACCCTTCTAATTGAAACCTGGTGCTCCCTTTTGTAATGTATGCGTAAACCACAGCTATACAGACTACCACTGGGTCTTTATTTTTATTTCTTCTGTGTGGTCGTGAGCCCTCATCCACGATTGACACAGTACTTAGTGTCAGGGTGCTTGCAAATACTTTCCATTCTCTTATGTTTTTCAGTGTGCTGAAGAGTCCACCGACCAGCACGTTCATTTAAATACGTCCCACAAGGTATCAAAGAATAACGGCTTGACCGAAACAAGCCTGCTCACGCCTTCCGCGTGGGCTCAATTGTAAAGCTGTTCGTTTCATTCCCGTCCATCAGGTGGTTTCTCGCGATATTCACTCAGTACAGTAGTCCGTTCAGCATAGTTTAACGTACGGATGGATGGATGGATGGATGCTATGAGCGTCCCCTTTATAACGGGGTGGTGACAAGTATGCCACCAGGCTCGAAAAAAAAAACCTTTTTTCTTTTTTGATGTTGGCCTAATGCCTCTACTTCGATAAATTCTATCTTAATGGAAAAAAGGTAAATTTTCAGCTTAAGTTTCTCTGCCATTTACGGCACACTGTCCATATTTTATTTTTCCAATATTTATTTTTGTCCTTTCTCTCTAATTTTCTGCCACCAATACTCTAACCGTCTCTTACTTATTTCAATCGCGGGTGTGTTCAGCTTTCCATTGTTGTCCCTAAAACCCAAGGCTTCCTGTAGGCTCGTGCCCAAACGTACACCTGGGTGGATATCTCCACATTCAATCAGAACATGCTCCGCCGTTTCCTTATCTTTCCCGCAGCATGTGCATTGTTCTTCTTCTTTACTGAATCTTGCTTTATAACTACGCGTTCTAAGGTAACCCGATCTCGCTTCAAACAGTAAAGCGCTTCCCCTTGAATTATCGTAAAATGCCTCCCTCCTTATTTCATTTTTGCCCTTTCGGTAGTTACTCAAAGCCGGTTTTTTCTCCATAGCTGCCATCCAGTAAATCCTCTCCGCCTCCCTGACTTTTCCCTTAACGCTCTTTGTTGACATATGGCTTACAATACCAGCCGTATATTTACTAGTGAGTCTTCTAGTTCTTTTTCTCCACTGTGTGTCCACGCTCTTCCTATACAAATAACGGAACACCTTCTCTGCCCATCTACTCTCCTTCATATTTCTTAGCCTTTCTTCGAACCTTATTTTGCTCTGCGCTTCCCTCGCCTCAAAACCTGCCCACCCCATATCGCCCTTTACAGCCTCGTTTGTCGTCTTCCCGTGAGCACCCAACGCGAGGCGTCCCACAGTCCTTTGGTTTACATCCATTCCCGATTGCACCTCTGCCCTCATGCACACCACTGAGTTCCCAAAAGTAAGCCCTGGAACCATTACACCCTTCCACAGACCTCGAAGCACCTCATACCTATTGTATCCCCACAACGCTCTGTGCTTCATTATTGCCGCATTCCTCTTTCCTTTTGCTGCCGAGGCTTTTTCCTGTACCTCCATGTATCTATCACTCTCATTTACCCATACTCCAAGGTACTTGTATTCACTTACCCTCGGTATTTCTTGGCCTTGTATGGACACCGTCTGATCACAGGGATCATTGAATACCATCAATCCACACTTCGTTACACTGAATCCTAGTCCAAGAGCTTCACCTTCCCTTCCGCATATATTCGCCAGCTGCTGTATATCATCTCGACTGTCCGCAAATAAGACGATATCGTCCGCATAAAATAAACCTGGAAGCTTCTGCTCAATCATCATGCCGCCCTGTTTGTGTGACAGATTAAAACCAATGTTGCTACCTTCTAGCGCTTTTTCCATACTCACCATGTACAGCATGAATAACAGCGGGGACAAAGGACATCCCTGTCTCAGACCCTTGCTAACCTCAACGTTCTCTTTGCTACGCATTCCTTCCCACTCTATGCAAACTGTATTTTCTCGGTATATCTCCCTCAAAAGCTGTATACAGTCGTCGCCCATGCCCATTCCTTTCAATATATCCCACAAAATTTCCTGATTAACGTTGTCGTATGCCCCAGTGATGTCTAGAAAAGCCACGTACAAGGGCCTATTCTCTATTTTAGATATTTCTATACACTGAGTGAGAACAAACAGGTTATCGTCTAACCGCCTGTCGACTCGAAATCCGTTCTGAAGTTCTCCCAAAATATCGTTATGTTCGGCCCATGTTTCTATTTTCATTTTTACTGCTTGCATCGCCAACCTGTATAGTACCGATGTAATGGTTAGTGGTCTATACGAGCGAATCTTGTCCTTTTCTCCCTTGCCTTTATAGATTAAGTTCATTCTACTTTGTCGCCAACTGTCCGGTATTTGTCCGTCCTTTAAGCTTTTTTCTACTGCTTTTAACAATGCTTCTTTAGTGTTATGTCCTAGTTCGGTAATGAGGCTAACGGGAATCCCATCTAAACCCGCGGCAGTGCGCTTTGGAATTTTTCCTTCGGCCTTTTTCCAGTTGAAATTATCAAGTACTAGCTCTTCCTCTGTTGCTTTCTCCGCCACACTTTTACTCACCGGGGAGATCCCCTGGACGCTCTTTTGAAACGAATCGGCTGTTACCTTTTGGATGTAACCTAGCGCTTCGTACCCTTCCAATTGATTTCCTCCTTCATCTAGAATATGTTGTTGCGTTGTGACAGACTTGCTACCTAGCGCCTTTATGTGGCTCCAAAAAATCCTAGGCGCGGCCTCCTTTTTTTCGTGTATCTCTGTCATCCAGCGTTCACTTTCACCTTTAATTTTTGCCTCTACCAATTTCTGTACAAGGGATTTTTTCTCTAAATATATTTCCCATATTTTTTTGACTTCGTCCTGCGGCCGCTTCTCCTTTTTTGCCTTTCTATGCTCCCGTGATGCTTCGCGTCGCTTCTCGATCGCCTCCCGGATTTCCTTGTTCCACCAACTTTTTGGCTTCCTTTTTCCTTTCCAGCAAACAGTTTTCTTCTCTTTCCCTATCTCCTTCGTCATTAGATGTAACAGCTCACTATACTCCCAGTCCTTGCCTGGTATTTCGCCTACTTCTTCCTCGACTCTTGCGGCTATATTTATTATTTGTTTGTCATTTAAATACGAGCTGCCAGACTTTGATTCCATGCTCATATTTTCAGTTTCGTATCCCATTTGTAATGTTATTCGTTTATGGTCACTACCCAAGCTGTTAATGCCTTCCTCGTCTATCCTCATTTCTGTCAGTTTGTGGTAAATTCCTTCAGTCATGAGACAATAATCAATACTTGATTGCTTGTTTCCGACTTCCCATGTGATCTGGCCGTCACATTTAGGCCCCGTGTTAACTATCTCCAGACTATGTTGCTCGCAAAGATCTAGTAATAACTTCCCATTGGTGTCTGAATATCCGTCAAGGTCATGTATGTGGGCATTCATGTCCCCTAGAAGGATGATTTCGGCCCCATTACCAAATTCCTTAATATCCGCACTCATGCAATCCACTATCTCCTGATTCTTTTCTCTGCAGTTATTCCCCGTCCACAAGTAGGCTACCCCTAGCCACGTTTCCTTTCCACCTACTGTGCCCAGAACCCAGAGGTGCTCTGAACACGTCTGTTTCACTCTAACCCATTTGGCTCCGCGATGAATTAGCATTCCTACACCCCCACCTTTCCTTTCCGATATGGTCCTGTTACACCCTTCCCAAACATAATTTTCAATATGTGGTGGCTCTTCCAAGTCTCTAAGGTGTGTTTCTGTAACCGCATACACGCCTATCTGTTCTTTGTTTAACTGCTCCTCAATCTCTAACCATTTTGCCTTCTTTCTGCCACCCTGCATGTTTATGTAACTAATCGCAACACGCACCTTTTTCCTTTTTCTTTTACCTTTTTTCTGGTTTTTCGCAATTCTACCTGTCAAAGCGTCCTCCTGGTTGTTTTCCCTGTTACGAGCTACCCCGGACTCCGAAGGGCCCGTGAGCCCCCCAAAAAAGCTACTGCGCGTCCTGCCAGTCGCCAGCCCACCTCGTGTCCAAGCCTCTTATCGAAATGAATCTTGTCTCTTTGGAATCCACCCCACCTGTGCACTTCCCTGTTTAAATCCACTACCTCGAAACCCTTCTCTCGACTAATTCGCCATATCTCTTTGTTTGCGTCGACAACCGCTCTTTGCAGGTTGACGTTGCGTACTGGTACTTCCGGTACTGTGCATACTACAATTTGCACCTGGGGGGACACGGCGCGCATGTCATCCACTCCTTTCGCCAAGGTCGTCGCTAGTCCTGACGATTCTTTTTTCAGGACGTCATTTAGCCCTCCCGCAATTACAACGAGGTTACGATTGTTAGCTTTAGCTGCGAGTTGTTCACCCGCTTGACTCATTACTGTCCCCAGCGTTTGTCCTGGGAACGTCCCTATCGCAACTCTCTTGTCGCCTTTCACCCTTTCTTTGATTGCCGCTGCGCATCGGACTAAATTTGAGTCACCGGCGATGATGACCTGTTCAGACATTCCTTCTGAAACCTGCACCTGGCTGCTGACTAGGTGACTAGCGTGAGTCACGGCTGCTGGTTTGCTTCCTCCCTCCCTCAAAACTACTTCCCGGTAGCTGGGCCCTGTGGCCAATGTATCTGCCTTTGACATGCCTGTTTCCTTCATCTCTCCCGCACGGGGGGTCGTCGCCATATTGCTTCCGCCGTCACCTGCGTCTTCGTTCCCTTTCACGACCTTCGATAGGTCCTTCTCGGCTGACCGGAGCCTTTCTTCCATGGCTGACGTTTTCTCTCGCTCCTTCGCCAATGCATTCTCCAGCTCTGCGATTTTCTCCATGAGCCCACTCTGGACCGCCATCATATTTTCGTACATCGCTGCTTGACAACGCCATCGAACTAGTGGAACCTCCCGGCGGCAGATGGTGCCGTGGTCGTTAAACAGTCCACATAATACGCTTGAAATCCTACTTGATCCCATCGTGCTTGTTTCGCCTTGTGTTTGTTTCGTGAAGTGTACTGAGGAAAAGAGACAGAGCTAATGAGAGCAGGTAGAAGACGACTTTGATAATGATGCCCAAAAGCGCGTGACAGTGCCTGACGCCTCTGAAATCAGATTGTTCGTCTCTGTCAATAAACCCTTTATATGTGGGCAACATCATTATCTTTGTGACACGCTTGTTCAACATCATGCACCTGGCATTACTGCTGAGAGGCCATATGTTGCACAGTACGAGTTCACGTGAGTAATCATCAGGAAAATGGCGATGTCTTCAACCACGCTTTAACAGCTGCACGGATGTGCTATCTCTTCTTGTGAGCTACGTTTAGTCGTATTGCATAACGAGCGGTCGCATGATCATGCAGTTCTGAGGAAAACAGCCACCAAGATTTCTGGAATAAGCACGTGGCTGAGGCAGGTGCGATGAAGTGCCTGTAGCGGCTACAGCGCCGCTTGACTTGAACGCACCTAGAATTGCCACTGTATCAAAGCGAAAACTGAACCGAGGGTGGTAACATCCCTTCCAACCGGTTAAGATAAATTGGCACTTTTTTCCGTCCAACCATACAAGACACTGAGAAGCTTTACTGAGAATGCCAGCGCTAGCTTCTTCTAACAAGGCAGTCGCAACGAACAACGTATTGCGCCTTCAAGACAGGGTGAGAAGATGCATGAATACGTCATACGTCGATTGCTAAATGGTATGTCAGAAAAGTTGAGGGGCCTAAATTTGAAGAAAAAGTTTGCTTTGTGGCATGAATTGAATGTGCGGTACCTATCACCCGACTTGTACACAAAGCAGCGCTTTCTTGTAAGAAAACCACCGATGCCACTGTGCTGTGTTACTTGAATGAAGAGTGGAATCGATGTTTCCAATGAGCCAGAATGCCTCACACACAACGTTTAAGTTTGTGAATGAGGCCCAGAGATCGTATTGTGTTTTGAGAATAGCATACACTCTCGTTTCTTCAGTTGGGCTGCGCTTGGTTAAAGTGTTAATTTTAACTGGCCGCGGAATGGTAAGCAGGCCACAAGTTGCGAAACATGAAAAGTATAACAAAGAAAAATGTGCAGTTTATTTAAACATTACCGCCATTACAAGCACGCAGGCTTGACACCGAAAGTTGTTGTGGCGATTAGTTCTCTCTATAAATACATACAGACCCATATACAAGGGTGCCTCAGCTACCTTTTGCCATGTTTTTAAAATATGGCGTCACATACAATTACGACGTGACCAAAAGCATGTTGCTGACCATTGTCTGGATTTCATCAGATTTTTTTGTGGTCCCATGTATTGTAAATTAGATATTGTGAGCGCGACAAGCGAATGACTTTTTATTCTCTTTGATATCATCATCAACTGTACATCTTCCTCATCTGTAAATATCATCACCAGCGTGATTTAGTTCGAACCTGGCTGAATAAACCGGTTCCTCGCAAGTGGCGGATGGTGCTTTTCGTTCCCTCAAGTCTTCTCGCTTGTACTCGCTGGAGCTCTGCTCGGGTCATCGCATACAACCCCCTGCCATGGCGGCCCAAGAAAACCCTGGCCCATCCAACGTCGCCGTCCTACTGCAGCCACTGCCACCCGCTCCGCCCAACAACATTCCCTCGCGTGATTCACCTGTGTTTTCCGGTATCCGAGGCGATGATGTCAAAGACTGGATCAAGAACTACGACATTATCAGCGATTTGAACAGGTAGGACAATCCACAGAAGTTGCGCAGCGTCCTATTTTACTTGTCCGATGTTGCAAAAACTTGGTTCTGGAACCACCACCCGGATCTTCCTGACTGGGAGACTTTCGAGCAGCAAATTCGTCAGATATTTGGTGCCCCTGCAGTTCGTACCGAGGCAGCAAAGAAGAAGCTCGCTGAACGCACGCAGCTGCCGGGTGAATCTCACACCTCTTATATTGAGAATGTCCTTGTACTGTGCAAGCGCGTTAACACCGGCATGTCTCAGATCGACAAAATATGCCACATTATTAAAGGCACTAACCCCGTCGCCTTTAACGACCTCGCAAAGCAAAATCCTGCCACCACCCAGGACGTGATAACCATCTGTCTGCGACTTGACGAGCTTCAGTCTTTTCGTCTTTGCTACGATGCCACCGACATTCGTTTGCCTGCACCCCTCGACTTGCGTGCGCTTATTCGCGACATCGTTCGCCAAGAGCTTCACGGAAGCTGCTATTCCTGGGCAGCGGAAGTTTTTTCCCCTTCTGAAAAAGATAGCTTGCGAGACCTGATTAAACAAGAGATCGCCTCCGCATTGCGTCCGACGTGTTCCAACGGTCCCTGCGTGCGCCAGACGCGCACGTACGCCGAAGTTGCCGCGCTCTCTGCCGCACCCACAGTTTCTGTGCCTACAAGAGCAGACCATAGCAGAGAAGAGCAGACCTGTGGCTTCGTTATCACCGCCAGTGCGTGCACCCCCTTACTACGCACCTCAGCGCCCACCGTGACCAACCTGTTGTTACTGCGGCTATCGAGGACATATCGCTCGGTTTGATCGAAGGCGCCAACAAGACGAGCAACGCGGCTACACTCCTGAAGAACATCGAAGCTTCCATCCGACCAGGAACTACCTACGACCACCCTCCCGGTTGTCCTATAACCGTTCACCCTCTCCTACCTACCATACGGACATGCCTGGGAATTCCCGTACGTCTCGCCGCAGGTCGCATTTGGCAGTGTCTCCTCTGCGGCCCGCCTCCCATTTAACTAACGCCCATGCAAAAAACTCCCCAATGCAGTTTTAGGAGGGGAAACTGCTTCCACCGGAGAGCTAACAATTCCTCCAGAGCGGCCATCGAATTTGATAGTAGTGTTTGTAGAAGGTGTACGCGTTGAGGCTCTTGTAGACACTAGTGCTGTCGTTTCGATTATTCGTGCTGATTTTTGTTCCCGCCTTCGAAAAGTCACCACGCCTTATGGCGGCCCACCTCTGCGTGCGGCAACCAACGCTCTCATTCGTCCACTTGCACAGTGTACCGTTCGTGTCTGCATAGAAGGCAGTCGTCATCACATTCTTTTGGCGGTATTTCGTGAGTGCACCCACGCTCTCATTCTGAGGTGGGATTTCTTGTCGTCTGCGTGCGCTTTCATATCATGTCTTCAGCACCTCCTGCATTCAAATGCCACTGATTCTTCTCCGCTTGAACACGATGGACGCATCCGCCTTGTCACCACGTCAGATTATGTACTTCGGCCATACATCGAAGAAATTGGAAGTGCTTAATGCACCGACATTGTGGATGGTGATGTACTAATTCTTCCTTACGGCCATACCCTACGTAGAGGCATTGTGATCACACCAGGGCTTATTCGCTTCTTCGATGGGTCTACGTATCTAACCACCATATATCAAACGCCCGAGTGTGTACTGCTCCCCTGTGGCTCAACAGTATTTTGAGCGGTCGACAGTTAGCCTGTTGCGATTGTTACTCTTCCGAACAACAACCACAACGATGTCCCAAAGTCACAATCACTACCATTCAATGCCTCTGCCACAACTGTGTCGGCAACAATAAGCATTGACTTAACACCTGATCATACTGAAGATTTGCTCGCCCTGTTAAATAGACACCGTTCTCTATTTGACGTGGTGGTTTTGGGACGTTAAACCCCACAAATCAAATCAATCTCTATTTGACGTGAACTCGCCCACCCTCAGCTTGACTACCACCGCTACTCACAGCATCCAGACTGACGGCTCTCGTATTGTACATCGGCGTCCATATCGCGTGTCTCAGGCTGAACGCAAGATCATCGAGGAAAACGTCTCAAACATGCTATGACGCAACATCATACGTCCTTCCTCGAGTCCCTGGTCATCCCCAGTTGTGCTCGTTCAAAAGAAAGATGGGACAGTGCTTTTTTGCGTCGATTACCGTGCGCTAAACAAAAGAATGTGCAAGGATGTTCATCCCCTCCCTCGGATCGACGATTCACTGGATTAATTACAGGGCGCAGAGTATTTTTCTAGCCTCGATCTTAGGTCAGGCGACTGGCAGATACCAATGTCGGAGTCTGGTAAAGAGAAGACCGCCTTTTCAACGCCAGATGGGTTGCACGAGTTTATTGTGATGCCTTTTGGACTCTGTAACGCGCCCGCCACCTTCAAACGCATGATAGACGGCGTATTGCGTGGTTTGAAATGAAAAACATGTCTGTGCTATCTCGATGACATAGTAGTGTTTTCATCCACGTTCTCACAGCATCTACAACGTCTTGACGAAGTCCTCTTATGTCTTGCAAAAGCCGTTGTACAGCTTAACACCAAGAAATGTACCTTTTCTAGCAAGAAAATCAAGGTTCTTGGCCACCTTGTCAGCAAAGAAGGAATTCGGCCCGACCCCGAGAAGCTTGCCGCCGTCCTCGATTTTCCTCGCCCACTACGTCAAAAGGACCTGCGCAGCTTTCTTGGGTTATATTCTTATTTCTGGCGCTTCATACGTGGCTTCGCGGAACTTGCGTCTCCGCTCCATCAACTCCTCGCAAGGAACGTCCCCTTCATTTGGTCCGAAGACTGCGAAAGCGCTTTGAAGGCATTGAAGCAAGCCCTCCCGTCGGATCCGGTACTGTGTCACTTCGATTACACCACACTCACCATCCTTCACAGCGACCCAAGTAGTCATGGGTTTGGTGCGGTACTCTTGCAGAGTGACAAAAACTCACGCGAACGCGTCGTTGCTTACGCAAGTCGTGCTCTTGCTGCTCCAGAAAAAAACTACACTATCACCGAGCAGGAGTGCCTTGCTGTTGTTTGGGCAGTGCAAAGATTCCGACCATATCTTCACGGCCGTCATTTTACCGTCGTAACCGACCATAACGCCTTATGCTGGCTTTCATCACTGAAAAACTTATCGGGTTGCCTCGGTCACTGGGCGCTTCGCTTGCAGGAGTATGATTTCGATGTAGCCTACAGATCTGGGAAGAAGCAGCGAGATGCTGATGCTCTATCGCGCTGTCTTTTGCCCAGTGGAAGCCACTGTCCATCGATACTCCAAAACGACAGCACCTCTCCAATCGCAGCGCTAAGTTCATCACCTGCCACCCTATCCATCCTTGTTTCACAACAACGTGTCGACCCATACTGCCGCACCATTGTTGACCACTTGACCGGCTCTACTACTCCTCCAAACGCCAGACTCCGTTGACAACTTAAACAATTTAAGCTTGTCGGCGATGCTTTATGTCACTACATTTACCACATCGATGACAACAAGTGGGTACCCGTCATCCCACGTTCTCTGCAACGTAAAGTCTGGAAGCCTTTCATGATGATTTAACCACCGCTAATCTAAGCTATCACAAGACTTACGACAAAATACGAAGTCGTTCATTTTGGCCTGGCCTTTCTTCAGCCGTCGCTAAGTACGTCGCCTGCTGTGTCCATTGCCAACGACGAAAACGACTGACAACTGCTCCAGTGGCTTAATGCAACCTCTTCCTTGTCCCGCCTCGCCTTCTGAAGTCGTTGGAATTGACTTGTATGGCCCTCTTCCTATATCATCCATTGGGAATCGCTGGATTGTCATGGCCATCAACCACTTTACCCGCTACGCAGAAACAGCTTCTATACCATCTGGGACTGCCACTGAAATCGCTGATTTCTTTCTTCGCCACATCTTTTTGCGTCATGGAGCTCCACGCATTCTCCTGAGTGATCGTGGTAAAATATTTCTCTCTTCCATTGTCGAGCAAGTTTCGCGTGCCTCGAACACTGTTCACAAGACCACTTCTAGCTACCACCCGCAGACCAACGGATTGACTGAACGGTTTCATCGGACCCTATCGGACATGATCGTCATGTACAATCACCCCAACCACACGAACTCGGATGCAATTCTACCCTTCGTGACATTCGCCTCTAATACGGCTGCTCAACGCACTACCGGCTTTTCGCCATTTTTTCTCGTCCATGGTCGCTCACCGAGTTTCGCTCTGGATGTCTCTTTCCTTACAGCCCCTGCACCTTCGACGGCTCCTTTCTCTGAAGAATTTCTATCTCGTCTCGCACACTGCCGTCACCAGGCCCGTGTTAACACTGGCCTCTCTCAAGAAACTCGAAAATCTTGCTACGACTCATCTCGCCGTGTTGTGAGTTTTTCCCCTGGTGACCAAGTTCTTCTATAGACACCACTACGCGTCTCCGGCCTATGCGACAAATTCATGAGTCGCTTCATTGGGCCGTACACGGTGCTCCAACAGACATCTCCGCTTGTTCTGTATTCCTTCTAGGCATTTCGCTTATGTCACGTCAACTACGGACTAATCTTACACGACCGAACTACTTATTACCATCTTGCTTATCTGAAGATTACAAAAGAAAGAGAAGGAACGTCATTCCTCTAATCAGTGCGACGTGTTCGTTGCGCATGTTCGCACAATCGCCCCGAATACGCATGCTCATACTTTGCCTCATTCTGCTCCTCATGAAGTATGTGACAGTCGATAAGTCTAGCCAGGGAAGCTTTGTGACTGAGAGCGCTTTGCGTTACATGGACGTTTTTCCCGTACGCATATATTCGTGCACCAGTAAAACTATTGAAGGCTCACAAGAGTTTCGCAGAAACCTTTCACCGAATGTTTACGTGCATATGACAGTGATGAAACCAAGGTCTGTTAATTTCATGTGAAAAACATGTTTTCTTTTTTTCAGTTTTTGATAAAAAAGACCTGTACCTTTCGTCAGTTAATAGCAAAGCCACACAAGCGCCCAAGATGGAGCAGAAAAAGATGACATTTTCAGTCAACTTACACATCAGCAATGTAAAGCATGCAATCAGAATCAACTTTGAAGGATTATGTTCTTTAAATCATTTTTAAATCTAAGCATCATCTAATGAAGTGTCACTTTATTATTCACATGTAAGCATAGAACTTATCAATGTTACTTGTGCATATTTAACGCATTTAGTAGTTGTGTGACTTGCACAAAGGTAATTTTGTTGCTCTACTATAAGCAGTTTATTGTGTTCATCATTGTTGAATTACCTTGCTGCTTCCTTGTCATTATTTTCTTTTGCGTAATGTTGCCCTACCGTTTTTGATCGGCGCAGGGTTGTCTCACTGTTGAAAGTATTTTTAACACATTAAAAAGTCTGGTACTGCTTGCAGGTTTTCTTGTGTCCTCATTACAAGTGTTCTGTTTACTTTTGCCCTGAATCAATTCTATGTCGCTCAATCTCCAGTCATAAACAGAGCAACGGCTCTAGACTAAGACGCTAGTGTTCCACGTGTTTCAATAAATATGTGATAATAACTATTGAGGTTCCAAAACGACCATACGATATACAGACGGCATTGTGGAGAGCTTTGGAAAGTTTCACCTCCCGGGGCCCTTTAACGTGCACGTAAAATTATGTAGGCGGGCCCCCAGCATTTACGTGTTCATGGAGGTGCGTGTAACTACACTGTTAATCCTACTCACCTTTGCACCCCTTTACAAAACAATGCTATCAGTACACACAGAGAAAGCTACACGACTGGTTATACAGATGACAAACGTACACTTCTGGTGTTGTTTCCCATTCATTTATTGTTGTGTATTTTTCGCCTCTGTACTTCCAGTGAAAAGTTCAAAGGGAAGTGCGTAGCAACGTTTCTTTTTATAGTTGTTTTGTACTTCTTTATATAGTCTGCATTATTATGGTCTAGTGTTAGTCTTCATCAAGACGTAAATTTTTTGGATACAGATCATTTAATGTACCCTTTTCTAATATTTTCAGGAAGACATTTCTGGCCACGCGGAAAGATTTTCTCGCTCACCTGTCAGAGTACAAGACAGCGTATTGTAGGAATTGTAAGGACGCTGCCCTGTGCCTCACTGTAACCATTTTTTACATATTACAGCAATTGGGTAAATACCCGCGCTTATGCAGAGCTTTATGCGAGGTACTGCAAGCAACTGTTCAAATAGCGTGCCCATTTGAAAGGTTCACATCGTTTAAAATGACGCTGTGTTGAAGCGGCTTAAATGCTCAAACGTAATATTATATTATACATTTGGGTGAGTTCATGTGTATGAGGTGAAAAAGTGCAGAAACAGCACAGAGAATCGAGAATGAAAGGCCGAATACGATGCAGTACAAAGAAAGGAAAGGTAATGCGTACTACAGAAAAATATACACACATAGTGCGAAACACTTATAGCATCAAAGTATCACGCAGAAAAAGGACGAATATAACCAAAAAGGCGTTCATGAGTTAAACTCGAGTTGCAAGTAATGTGCGGTCCTGTTGTTTATTTAAAATTCTCTCTGTGTGTTATTGTTTTTGATTGTACTTTTGAAACTGTGAACTTGAGCTCTGACTGCTTTACTGGCTCTATACATTCGTGGTGAAATTCCATTAAACCTCATAGCATACAAAGCCACGGGATCTACTATGTCAAACCACCATCCACTGATTGCGAGAAATTTAAACTTTAGGTATATGATTGCCTAATTTCAAGTTGACCTTGTAGCTGTGGTGCTGGCGATAGCTTTCAATGTGTTATTTGTGCATATGCCAGGAAGTGAGAAATTGAAGATGCAGAGCTTTTAAGGTAACAGATGACACTCGGTGGCATGAAAATGTTGTAAACGCAGTGGTGTTGACTTTGCATTATAGAAGTATTATTTTATGGCAGTTTTGCGGTAATGATGAAAAGCTACTTAGCCTAATTCCTGTGAGTTAAGGTATTTATGATACCTAAGTAAGTAATTACGTGCTTCCATGTATGCATGCTGCCAGATATGAGCTAAAGACGACGAAGAAGAATTGATCGTTAGCGTTGATTTTGCTCATAAGCAACTAGAGAGAATAAACGTGCAAATTCAAGATATACCAGCAGCAAACGTGCCGAATCAAAATCTTATCATAAATTATGTTCAGATTTTTCCCTGTAAGACTAAGTTTCAATCATACAGGGTCCTGAATAGCCACTTGCAAGATTACCTTGCAGACGTGGAAACAAATATTGTAATAGCCACTGATGCTTCAGTAATATACGAAAAGGCAGAAGTAAGTATATAGTCTTCTTCACTTGACTGGTCGTTTTCAGTAAGACTACCCGTCTTTACACCTATTTTGAAGGTGAACTCTTTGCAATTGTTCTAGAACTACGAAAACTAAATTTGGACGCCCACACTGCTATAATAATTACAAACTCTGCCCGTATGTACTTCACTGACTGTTTCATCTCAATCAGATGCCTTGAGGACATTCTTTACGCTAATTCGTCCACAGCTGAAACTCTTAAATTTAATATGGGTACCCAGACATTGCGGGCTAGTTGTAAACGAAATGGCGGATTCGTTAGCTCGAATGGCATTAAATGGCCCAATAAATTCTTTTCTTCCGGTGCTGTCCAGTATAACGGTGATAAGATATTGAAAATTTTCACTCAGTGCTGATGCCACAGAATCAATAACACCATGCACTGAAATTAGACATTTTAAATATCGATGGAAATATGACTGGTGTCATATGAGACAACTGAAAGTCGTGCTAACAAGACTACGATGTCATGTGCCCCCTTTAAATCTATATTCACCCAGTGCTGGTTTGGGAATATCTCCCCTATGCAGCTTTTCTACTGATCTGGAATCAATAGACCATTATGTTTTGTCATGTCGCCGTTACAGTCTATTGAAAAAGCGTCTCCATGGCATCCCATTTGCTAACCTTGAGCTGCCCTTCACCATTGAGAATATTGTCTCCTTTGGTGCTTCGGTTCTGGGCTACAGCCACAGGAATTCCTTTGATGGGGTTTGCAGTTATCTTCATGAAACAAAACGAATGTACTTCTATATTTTATTTTGTATATTTGCTATTATAAGAATAATAAGCAAATTCTAAACGTCAATTTTTAACGTGTTCGAAACTAGTGGAATTTCAGTTCAAGATATATATTATTCTGTCTGGTCAAAATGCCAAAAAAGTTATTGCACTCTTTCTGTATTTACGTGTGCTTTATCCTCTTTCTGTAAGGATTAGATATCACATGAAAGGCCTTAAATTTCATATCCTCAATTCTTGGTCAAACCCCTGAGTGGGCAAGAGCCATAGTGGAGGCATCATCATCTACATCATCATCATTATCATCATCATAATCATCATTATCGTTGGCTGCTGTCTACACCATTGTGTGCCAAAAAGTGCATGCACCACTAGCGACGTCGACGGCAGTTAGGTTTGTCCATTAAACGCATTTTGTAGGTTTTTCCTGGCTCCATCTTTCTGGCAGCGCTAAACATAACGAAGGCCGGCGCTCCGCATAATATAGTGTCAAAACCCTGAGGACAACGAGTTGCTCCCAGCGACGTGACAACAAGCGATAGCGACTACGATTTCCTACTAGAAACCGCAGCAGCAGCAAACTCATATTCCTCGCAACCGCACCCAAGAAAGCAACAAGGGGAACAGGCTACCTAGCTTACAAGCAAGTAAGCCGTCATATGAGCGACGTGGACCACCTGAAAGCTAAATGCGCTGCTAGACGAATGCAGCTAACAAAAGTAACAAATGAGGTGACGACGCTGGTGGAAGGTGACCAGCACGACCGAACCGCGTTCAGCGATGTTATAGACAACCTCGTTGCAAGCCGTGCCGAGCTTTAAATGATCGATACGGAAATCGAAGGTAAGGTTCCTGTCGAGGCATTCGAAAATGAGTACGAAATACCGGCGCATTACGACAATCATGCACTTCAGACCGTAAAGCGGCTACAGTGCCGTCTTGAAAGGCTCATCCTCAGCAACGCGCGGCAGACTTCTACGTCGAGAACAAACAGCACAGTGCCTGCCCCAATTAACCGCTGCTGCATTCCACAACTTTCGGCTGCGTCTGCCAACGCTGAAATTTGCGCCATTTCATGCGGACGTGAGACAACGGACATCGTTTTGGGAGCTGTTCAACAGAACTGTCCACACGAACCTATCTCTGAGCACGGAGGGCTAAATTCACTACCTTCGCAACTTCCTGGTAGGTGAAGCCGCAGCTACGATTACCAGGCTACCAACAACAGAAGCGTGCTAGCAGAGCGCCATCTAGCTGTTGAAACAGAGTTTTGGGGAAAAGAGCAGGACTATGCAGCAGCACTTCAGAGCTCTTTGTGAACTGCCACCCGTGCAGACTTCATTAGATACGAGGGGGCCACACAAATTTTAAGACGCAGTTCAACTGAATGTCCACTGCCTCAACGTCCCAGCCGTTCTGAACCAGGATGACTGCCAGTTGGGCGTGTTAGTAAAAGTTCATGATGAAACAAGCGCTAACAATACACACACTCAGAGAGGACACAGACAAGCGCTTACTAGCAACTGAAATTTTTATTTCTATCCAACACTAATGAATACAAGTTGAGGGTGAAAAAGAGCGGACAGTGGTCATCCCGTATCTGAACAATAATTCACATCGGTTAAAAAAAGAGTTGCATTAAGGTATGGCTTGTGGGTTGTTGTTTTTTTTTTCAGTCAACAAGAAATGAACTAGATTATCTAACAGATGTAGCATAAAACATGGCAAGTGTACGTTGAGTGCAAAAAAGTTGTATACAAAACCCCCTTCATATATGGAAAGGGGTACGTTGGTCAGACGGGTCGGTTCATAAATATGCGCCTTCGTGAACATGAGAGTTCACTAAAGGGGAATCCTCACTCACACTTGGCGATGCACTACAAGGAGTGCACCTGCCAACCGAAATTTTCAGACGTACGAATAATTGACAGGCACATCAAGCGGACGACGAGGGAAATAATCGGAGCGTATAGAATAAGGAAAAGAGGGGACCGCTGCGTCAGCCAAGCGTCAGTTCTACTAACAGATGCAGAATTTGCTTTTTTGGACATCACATAACCGAGTTTTTTTCTGTTTTTCCTGTTTTCTGTTTGTTTTTGCTGCTTTACAATTTATTTTCTTAGTTCTTGACACGTGTTCGTTTTTCGTTGTGTGCCATCGATTATGGGTGTGCATATTTTTGTTATATCACGTTATGGATGATGACAGGAGAAGTTGTGAATGACGTACATGCGTGTGATGTATTTATTAGTGTTCGCTTCAAAATAAAATTTTCAGTTGCTAGTAAGCACTTGTCTATGTCTTCTCTGAGTGTGTGTATATTTAGCGCTTGTTTCATCATGAACGTTCCAAACTAGCAGTTTATCAGCGATGCTCTATGATGTGATTATTGAATTGTTGCCAGGAACAATCGTCATTGCGTTCCACCATCATAAACGTCTTCAAATCTCGCATGCCCGCAAGCGTCTCCTTCGGAAGAAGCAACCATTACATCTTGTAACAACGTTAATCAGCTCTTAAGCTATACGCTGACAGAACTCAAAAAGAGAGAGAAGTGTGGTACATTGGCGTCCTCTACCAGAGACATTGGGAGCCACAGCAAACATGCGCCGTCGTTAGCAGTCCTCAATGCCTTGGATGAATCAAACGTACCTCACAACAAATGTTTCTTCTGCAAGTCCCAAAGAGACAAAACCAAGGCTGGCAGTGCTACCATATTCATTGGAGAAAAAAAAAGGCTGGCTAAAGTTATGTGTTCAATTTTTTTTTCCAGTTCAGATTGTTTCTAACTTCTTGGGGGTCAAGCATACAAAGTTTCTTCTAAATCGATTCAATACTTTTTGAGAATAGGTGCATTAAAAATAAGAAAAAATTCTACTGTGTTGAATATGTGTAATTATGCCTGAAGTGGATGTAAGTATGTAGTATTTTCACAAATTATTGTTCTTATGCATTCATACTATACACATTTGTGCTTTACATATATGTATACGCAATTACTGAGTGTTGTGCATTATTGTAGCCAGGGCATGGCTTGGTGCTCTGTCAAACATTCAGCTGCCTTTTCATCACCCTTTCCCATTCAACCACTTGATAAATCAATGTGGTATGTTTTTGAATGTGAATAAACTTCAAACATTAAAAATAAACAGAAAATGCAATTTGAGAAAAACATGTGCATACTACTCAACCCAAAGACGTGCGGCATTTAAACTGCTTAGAGCGGCGGATCAACGTCGGGTTTCTACATGTTTGTTCCTCAGAGTACAGAAATATTTTTGTGTCAAAATAGCAAATTGTATTTTTGGAGGGAGCGGGGTACTTTTACAATACCCCCTTCAATCAAATACAACCGTAGCTTCCGAAATAAAGAAATAACAAAATTTTCAAAGGCTATACTTACCTTTACGATCGGAAAAGGCCTTGGATTCTGTTTTAATAAAATAGGGCGATGACTCCGAAATTTGAAACCACGAGTTTTGCAAGGTTATAGAAATACCTTTTTGGTTCAGAATTCTCATCGACTTTATTTCATTTATATAACACCATACGATCGGAAATTATAAAATACAAACTTCTCAATGGCTATTTATCTCTTTCCTATTGAAAAAGCTCTAGTATTCTGTTTTATTAAAATGGGAGCGTACCCCTAACATCCCTTATTTCCGAGTTTTACAAAGGCTACAGATTCACCTTCTTGATCAGAAAAATTCTATAAATACATTTCATTCAACTATAACCATGCCTTTGCAAATAAAAAAAAAACGTGTCTTACAAAGCCAATACACTTGCCTATTCGATCAGAAAAGCCCTAGGAATTGGTTTCGCTAAATACAACTATGCTCTATTTAAAGAAATACAAGTTTTACAATGGCTGTATAACTTTATTTTCGATCGAAAAACTTCAATATTGATTTCATTCAAATGCAATCGTACCTTTGGAAATGAAAAACTGCGAGTTATACAAGAGCTATTTAGTTATCTTTCTATTCAATGAGCCCTACGCATCAGTTTTATTCAAATACACATATTTCAGACTAAAAATTTCAAGTTTCACAAAGGATATAGATTTATCGTCTTCATTATAAAGCTTTTAGAAATTGATAACATTCTGGTACAACCAGACTTTCGGAAATCAAAAAGACAGAGCTTCACAAAGGCTAGAGACATACATCCTTTATTGCAAGAACCCTGGGAATCGATTAAATTTAATTACAATAATAATAAGCACAGCCACAGCTAAAGCTAGAAAAGCAGCCTTTAAGAGCCTTTTCTAAATACTCTTGTTCTTGTTCACCTATTGTCCGTGGCGCATACCCACTGTGGAGGATTGACCAAGAATTGAGAGGTTTTAAAAATATATCGTTCAAATTTAGAATAATGGAGATATACAAAGATTACCGATGACCTAAGAAATTGCGGTGCTTGATCTATTGTATATAATTATTGAAATAAAGAAGAGAATTCATTTTAATAATAGAGAAATTATCTCATTTTATCGGTATATCATTTTGTAGACGTGTTAGAATAATGAAATAGTATAATTAGCCAACCTAATATTTCCGTCAATATAGTCCCGTGCGGCCACGCCTACTGTCATATTGAAGAACCTAGAAATGTCGGAAAGACAAAATGACAGGCGCAGAAAAATCCTTACCAATAACACGTAAAGGTATTTCTGAAAGGGTTTACAGAATGTGTTAACTTGCCTCCAGATGAAAATGAAATGATCTGTTGTTTAGAGTTCATCACAAAATGCGCAAAGCGGCCAAGGTGCCAGAGCAGACCTGTGGTTATAGAAATTTAGATTTAGTACCCAACAACGCAGCCTTGTGATAGCTACTTGTTTACGAGTGCAGCAAAAGTCTCTTCGTCAGGGTTAAAATGGATAGTGATTTTTAGTACAATTTGTTAGTGCTGTACCGCTAAAACTTCTATAGGCGTACGTCTACTGAATACTCATTAGGTAACTGTTGCAACCAAATTTTCTGGGTGCCCACTACAGCACTATTATTCCTGTAGTGGGTAGGCTATAAAGTCTCTATTTTGACTCTAAATCGCCCTAAAAATGAATTATCAGCATTCAACTACACCTTAAAATATTGAAAATTTCCAAAGCCTTGCAATTTTTTGTGAAAATCATGCCGAATGGAAATCTATTAAAACGCTACGGAACGTCAAAAAATTGAAAAGTGAAATATTTCCTCAGGCTATAAGCTCTTCATTTTGTCTCAACATGACCCAAGAAATGAGTTATCAGCATTCGATTCCACCTTGAAAAGTGATGCCGAATGAGAATTATTACAAACGCTACAGAAAGTCAAACAATCAAAATGTAGAAGCTTTCAAAAAACTCTAAAGCCGCCATTTTGTCTTGAAATGGCCCAATGAATTATCAACATTCAACACAGCTTGAAAAATTGAAAATTTCCAGAAGCTATAGTGTGGTGATTTTTTTCTCAAAAGGATGTCAATATTCAATGATTGAAAACGCGACAAAACATGGAGAAATCTAAAAATAGAAGCTTTTTGAAAACTATCAGCCCAACATTACGGAAAAATGGCCGAAGAAATTAAATATTAGCTTTCGATGCAACCTCAAAAAATTGAAAATTTCCAGAGGCTACAGTCTTGCATTTATTCTCAAAATAATGCCGTGATTCAATTATTTCAAACACGAGTGCACGTCGAGAAAACGAAAAATACAAGCTTTCCGAAGGCTATAGAGCCACCATTTTGTCTCAAAATGTGCTAAACAAGCACTGTCAACATTCAACGACACCCAGAAAAATTGAAACTTTGGAAACGCTTTAGGCTTGCGAATATTGCTGAAACTGCGTGCGCCAAGGCGCAGACACAAAAAGTTACAGTTTAATTTTGAAGATAGTGCTGCATATTGTACAACCCAACCTAATCTACTATCTTAGCAAATCATGGCAGAATAGCTCATTCTTCTCCTGACAGCGCATGCAGATGGTGGCAGAATCATGTGCACTGAGTAAGCGCTGATATCGGCCCGTGCCGGCCATGGATAGTGGTTCGATGGCGCAGGTAATCACTACGAGATCGTGCGTCCTACCTTGCCCACAGGCCATGTTGTACTGAACACGCTGTTTTTGCACGGAGATGTGCGTGATTGTTCCTACAAGGTCGAGGACTTCCGTGATGCCCTCGCAACGGTTGGTTTGATCCCCTACGTCATCGTGTTGCGAGCCTACCAAATCAACCACGTGTGGGCTGTGACTCTGAACAGCGGCGAAGTGACGAAGAAATTGGCCGCCTTGAAGGAATTGACAGTAAAAGGCCATTGATGTATCATGTTGGACCCTGAGGACCAGCAAGTCAAGCTTCGCCTGCAATAGAGTCTGTTTGACGTCCAAAATGAAGACATTCGAAAAGCTTTCGCTGCATTCGGGAACGTCGCCGAAGTGACGCGTGAACATTGGCGTATTGAAGGCAGGCGGGAAAAGGGATCTGCAACGAGGGCCGTGCTGTTGAAATTAAAGTCAGGCGTCAATGTGGATGACCTGCCATATCAGGTTCAAGTCACTGGTGAGGTGGTACTCGTAGTGCTTCCTGGGTGGTCGATGCAATGCCTCCGCTGCCACAGCACCGGATACTGCGTCCGAACGTACGCGTCGGCGACCGACTGCCAAAAACTAGCAAAGATAAGGAGCTTATGAAGGTCCCTGAGGCTGAGGATGCTGCGAGGGGCTAGGATGAAATTGGCAAGCAGACGGTGTCACCATATACGGCAGTGCAATGCGTTGGTGGCACCTTGAAAGGGGATGGTCTGGCGGGCCTTGAAGCGGCAAGTGGCCCCAAGACCTATCTGGAATGACGTCATGTGGGAAAGCTCGCAAAAGGGCCGTTCCATGTCTCGGCGTTCAGCGGATAACTTGGCTGCGACGGCCAAAGTAACAGCGGGAGCTACAAAGAACCAACCGGCACCTAAGGTCAGCGACTGTAAGAGCGCCTCAGAGTCACAATTGGAAAAGGGCGGCGTCCACCCACCCACGATGGTTGCTATGTCGTCGAAACACACCCATGCCCAGACCATAATTGACGGAACTCAAGTGGCGATGACCGGAGTCAAGAAAACTCCAGCAAAGACGCTTCAAGTCGGTGACCGTCACTCCAACCGCGTCTAATTGTTGCAGCCAACAAGCGCTACGGCAGCGTTGAGCCTGACGGGCAATCGCCGGATGGCAATATCGCCACATGGCAATGCCTGCGATGTCGCAGTCTAGCAATGAACAAGATGCGGGAGGTAAGCACGGTGCTGCTGGTCCCTTTTTCTTGCGTTAAAATGGCGCCTGTCTTTCCGTTGAAAATCGCTACCATCAACGTTAGGGGTCTGACATTAAAAAGGAAGCAAACCCAGCTTTGTAGACTTGTAACGGAGAGAGATATAAACGTCTTAGCAGTGCAGGATACAGAAGTCGACGGTGCTGAAGAGGCCGGCAGCATGGTGTGACTTTTTGCGTCAAGATTTTTTCTGGTTGTCCGTCATGCCGTCGGTATATCGGCTAGCTGTATACTTTCTGTAAAGAAGCTTCCAGTGCACACGTTAATGCACATTTCTCCTGTGCAGGTAGCCGGTGTGCACCGCTCGACTTCTGTCTGAATATTACCGTGTGGCGTATCTTGTGCGCGTACATGCCCAACAGAGGGGAAGAAAAGGCCGTTTTCTTTCACGGCCTAGAACAGCAGCTTAGCGAAGGAAAGCAGTTAGAAGTTTTGGGTGGCTTTAACTGCGTTCTCAGTCCACAAGACAACTCAAGCACTCGGAGTTTCAAAAGTAAGAGCATGGTCATGTTGGCGCCGGTTCTTGAGGACTGGTGCCTTGAGGATGTGGCATAATGTCTCCAGTGTGTGAGTTCGGTTAGGCACACGTGATTTGAGGGCCCAAGTCACGCCAGACTCGACCGTATTTATGTATCTATCTACATTATTCCGCGGTGTTCCAGTTACGATGTAGTACCGGTGTGAATTTTCGACCCCTGCGTATTTCATTGCTTGATTGGAACAGTAAAGCGAGGCAACTGTTTCTCGTGGAAAACCTGCAAATTAAATAGTAGGCTTCTCCGGGAGGACAAATTTAATTTATATGTAATTGAAACAATTGGCAAACTGGACGCCAGCAAAGACCTCCACATTTTGCAGCAGTGGGAGCCTTGTAAAGAACCCTTGAAATTAAAAGTCATTGTTAGGGCCACATGCAATTGGCTTGAGGAGAGAAGCAAAGAGAAAAAATTGAAAGCGCTTCTGGAGCAGTTATAAAAGCATGAATTTAGAGTCACTGGAAAATAGAGTGAAGACATCAGAAAAACAAAACAAAAGATAGAGCTACTCGACGAACAGCGTTATCAGGGTGTGCTCGTGAGGGCGAAGGCGGAGGATACAGTGGCGGGTGATAAAATGTCTACGCGTGCGCTTCGACTGGAAAGGTCACGTGCCGAAAACAACCAGGTACGTGAGAGAGAGTGGGGAGCTTGCGTATCAACCGATGCCGATGGTATAAGACTGCCTTTACGGAGAATCATCGTGAGCTGTTCGCATTGCACGTAAGTGACCGTGAAACCTTCAGGGAAAAATTTTCGCCTGTTTTTCTCCGTCTTGACGATGACAGAACAGAGAGTTTGGATAGAGAAATAACAGTTTCCGAGGTAGAGGAAGTCATAAACAAAAATACATCAGGAAAAGTCACCGGGACCGAACGGCTTCACTGCCACTTTTTACAAAAATTTAACATGAAATATGCCCTGTTTAGGTTGGTCATATTCAATGAAGAATACAAAGCAAATACATTGCCTCTATCATGCCGGTCATCCCAGACAGTGCTGATTCCCAAAACAGAGGATGACCATAAACTCCGATCAGTAACATGATATTGACCAATAGCTATGATAAATGTCGAGTACAAAATTTCTGTGAAAGTATTGGTCCGAATATTGCGGACGGCTATGCTGGACATCGTGGGGCCACACCCAACATGTGGCATCGAAGATCGCTCGATTGTCCTAAATATCCATAAAACGCGCAGTATTCTCGGGTGCTGCAATTACTCAGACGAACGCGTCACCATTTCACAGATAGATTTTGAGAAGGCCTTTGACTGCGTGAATTAGGGGCCGAATTCACAAAGCTTTCTCTTTGGCTACGCATTTTCTTAGCCAAAAATTCTCTTATCTGGAGGGATTACTATAGCGCGGGTATGAATTTACCTTATTCGGCACTTAAGAGGGCATGGAGGACACACGATAGCCGATGAAACGACAAGGAAAGAAAGAAGTGTGTGCCGATAATACCAAGGTAGCACGCAAAGCGTCTAGCATCGAGAGTGTACGATGATAGCCAATAATTTGCTGCATCTAAGTTTCAGTTCCGCGAGCGTCTGCTACAGCGCTTACGGGGTGCCGCGTACGCTGTAATAGACGTTTTGGTGGGCGGTGCAAAGCCAAGCACTCGCCTTTAATCAACGAGTGTAGCTAAAAAAATAATTTCTCGATGGCCTCAAGCCACCGAGCAATCCATGCACTATCTCGCCAAGTACAAGTAAACAACACTCCAGGTGCACCACATAAATGAAACCACACAAGAATCGATGCATGCAATGTTTTAAAATGTGCCTCGAATGCCTTCCCGTATTTAACGCGACCAGTTACCTTACATTTCATTGAAGCTGCGCTGCTGCTTAACTACTTCGGTGCAATCTAGCACGGTATAGTGGTGAACGTAAGGGTGTTTTGCACCTATAGGCAAAGGTAGCATTTGTTACAATATTCTTATTACAAGACACGTGAGCGAATTTGGTGCCTGAAGACGAATTGTGCGGAAATAGATAGCAGCAGTAATCAAACGAAATTGTGAGCGCGATTTCGCTGGTTCCATGCACTGCAGCATGTTTATAAAGTCGGAATGCGAGAACGTGCATACGCTTACGCTTAGGTATATGTCTACGTAAAATGAGGGAGACTCGTCGGGAGGTGTCTCAGTGCTAATGCTTTTCACAAAACACGGTGCAAATATTTCGTCAGCGTTGTTTGAGTGCGCAAACAAAGCAAGGGACGTGTATACGAGTCTTCAGGTCGAGAGACGTTATCACACGTGCAAAAAGGATGAACAGAGAGAGAGAGAGACTCTCGTTTCGGCTTCGCGAAAGCTTGAAATTGATAGATAATAAAGACAATTTTCTGGCCCAGCAGACGTCAGGGAAAGTCTCCGCAAAGCAGCGTCAGATGCTCGGAGAGCACAAAAAAGTGGAGTACGCGTTATATGAGAGTGACAGCCACTCAGAAAGCGAGACGAAGTATGACTGTCCTTAGATGTGAGAATCAATGCTAATTAGGAGAGTTGAGTTAATGAGCCAAAACTTTGCTAAATAACAATAATGGAAGCAAACTGAGTATTCATCTAGTGAAAGTGACAATAGTGACAGTGAACTCATAATAGTTGATTAGCGTTGCCACAGGCCGATATATATATTTATTTTCTTATTTATATTTGGCAAACTATGAGAAGGTAGCCTACGTTAGAGCCGGCTATCCCAAAGTCATGATAGTAATGTACAAGAATAAATAGCGCACGGGTATACATTCACACGTGGCGATTTCTATCTGCTAGTAACCTTGGGCAAGCGCATTCTAACTATTTTTTCTATTTTTGACAAAGTTTCACCAGACGTTTTTGCATTACGCTTCATTCAAAGGATTGACGATATATCAGCAATAGGGCGAATGCAAGCACTGCTGCAGTGGACGAGCGGTTACAGCGCCTAACTACAATCTAGGAGGTACTTGGTTCAATTCACAGAATCACTGTGCACTTTTTTTTCAAGAGGTTGCCCGGCATGATATTATGCGTGGTGGCAGGTACTAATTTTTTGAGAAGTAGGCTTTCGCACTTGCTTCTTTCACTCCCCTTTTGTTCCAAAAGCGCTGTACTGTGCTCCTTCAAAAATTAAACAATTCAGGGTTCATAATTGTCTCCTATATGCTCTCTTATCGCAAAAGTGTCCAGTACTGAAATACCAATATCATACCTGGTATATTACTTTTCACGTGTTTGGATATGCGACCAGCAATCAGTCTTCACGGTGTTTTGAAAAAAATCTACACATGCAGTGAGCAAACTGCTTGCAGCCAAGTTGACTGCCTTTGTAGGGACACGCTTTCGTGCTAATTTGGTGGGCATCAGCACATGCAGCAAGACCAAAGAGCATGGACAGTTAGAGCTGATGCAAACAGAGTGAGTAGTATGTGTCTTCTCTACCGCTATTTGTCCTGCTGCATGCTTCAGTGTAATGTCGCTGTCAATGGTTAAAATGAACTATAGCTGTTAATCGAGTTCTGCTGAGAGGGTCCCTATTGTCCAGAATGGAACAGAACAATGGCAATTTGATTTGTGTGATAAAAAGATACCCTGCTTTTGGTTACTAGAATAAATTTCTAAACTGAAGTTTATTTTTTATTAACAACAGTTAAAGTGCAAAAGAAAGGTGCATGGACAAAACTCGTGTATTCAGCTTGACTAGGTTTGTGACCTTAATTGTAATTGCGAACCGGTATCACAGTATGCATAAATATCACACACATATACAACCACTGGTAATAGCTTGCTTATTCTGATTAAAATTGAAAGGCTGAAATCGACATATTCAACCAGCGCAGTGTTTACGAGATATGCCATGTAGAGTAGCTATGCTCTAAACTAATCTTCGCAGGTTCGTTCCATTTTACCCAATTTCTTGCCCATGACTGTAGGTTGGTAATTGAAACAACTTCTTTGAACACATATTTTGTGTAAGGTTACATTTATTTTCATGCAGTACAAAACAAATTGAAATGTATAATGGCTCAATAGAGAAATAACTAGAAAAATATTCAGCCAAATCATTATTAAACATACTCACCAATGATAAACGGATTCTCATTTAAAAGATACATACATACATACATACATACATACATACATACATACATACATACATACATACATACATACATACATACATACATACATACATACATACATACATACATACATATACGCACACACACATATACATATGTACACCCATACATACATACATACACTCAGGTGTAAATATTAGAATGAATGGCTATAAAACAACAATTCTAATACACTCATTTTGAATATACTACAGAAAGTAACTTACGAGAGAAATCCACCGGCACTGTTATGTCTGAACACGGTGTTTTTCGAACCATCTCGCAAAAGCTTGATGCATAGTTTTCTGCTGATGCCTAGTGACAAGCACTTTTTATAAAAAACACAAGAATAAAGCCCTTGACAATGTCATGCTAATGAAAAGGGCTGTGCATCAATATTGTGTACATGTCTGCAATATCACTCTGTTTATTTACATAGCTTGGCTAATTCACAATCCACTAACAAAGCATGTTAGGACACTTGGGCTGAAAGTTGGCACAGCGCGAGTAAATTCTAGACAATACATAAATAATACAACTATAAGCTACTAAGCTCCTTGGTGCCAACAGTGTTTATATTGACAGCTATAGGTGCCATTTCGTTTCCCCAAAAGACTTCTCAAAAGTAGAATCAACTTTATTTAGCTAAAAGTTTCTATTCTGGCGCGTCGTGGTGGCTCAACAGTGGAAGTGACTCTTTCGGCCAAGAAAAAAAAGACCAATTATTTTTCCAGTTCGTGAATTCACCCCATGCTAACATTGAGGCAGCTGGTAGGAGTGCGTTTGGAGAGAGGAAACCACCACATTCCCACCAGATTGTGCCCTTAGTTAGCTACTTCACTTGGACAAAAATGATAAAAAACACTCCTCAAGAAGACTTCAAAGTTTGCACACCAACACAGTTCCCATACAGCTGTCTATTAGTCTGCTTGAAAAATATTGAGTTTACTGGTGGGCAAAGACTGTACACTATGGGAGGTGATGCTCCAGGGCACTGCATGTATGTCTTGCTGCTGGCCTCAACTGCGATGTTGCTCAGCACATATGTGTAAAATAACAACTAATACTATGCCACTGCAAAGTAATTATGTGTCGTTTGCATAAAACAGGGACCACAATAAAAGAACATAACAACATTTGCCTTCACAACCTTCAAAAACTGTAAATAAATTTCCACAGAGTTTTCACGGTTCATCTGAGGATAGTAATATTGGTTGTAAACAAATTCTTACTTCCACTAACAAACTATTTTAAGATGCCAGATTCAATGTTAGAGTATACCAGCACTTTTGTAGGGCTAAACAATTGTACAGGCACCTACAAAAACACAAGCGAATGCATGCTATAGCTACATAAAAAATACTTTTATTTCTAGTCTGAGTAGAGCTGCATAGATGATAAGTCACTTGCATTACATTATGAACAAACCTGTCCGAGCAAAGTATACATTTGAAAAGTTACACTTACACAGTAGATAAGTAGACTGTTGAAGGACGGACAGGCAGTGGGATAATACCCAAGCACTAAAATCTACTGTTAAGATATACTAGGAGTAGTGATGATCCTCTTTCTTCCAAATAAAATAATCCACATAGATTCACTTCCCAGAGCTTATACACTCATGGCATCATTGGAGCTATACAAATGAGTGTACACTGAAGGATTACATCGACTAAGTACATGATTACTGCATCCATTGCTTTACTTCTTGTACTACAAAAAATGCAAACACAGTTACCATTGGCGACCATGGATGCTGTGATTTCTGGCATGCAAATGTAGAGGCATGCAGGCACTTAACACACATGTTAAAAACTTCAGCTCAAAAATATTTGCCCACTAGCACTACAGCAGCCTTTAAATTAGTGTCATAGTTTGATATCTTTCATGCAAAATTTAAATAATTTCGAATGCAAGCAAAGGAACTGCTGAATAATGCACTGCTAAGAAGTTAAGCAGCAGCTGCTCCTGACATCACAATGTGCTCTTTCTGCTGTTGTAAACTTTGAGCAGGACAACAGTCACTGGCAGTCCCTTTATACTTGTTGGTCTTCTGAGCTCTGTTCTTGATACACTGTACATGACCGTGGAGCACCGAACCCCTTGTTACTGCTGGAACTTAGAAAAATACAGATCATTGTTACAACCATGCTACATGCAAGAATGTATAGTTGTCAATTATGTGCTCATATTTACAGATATTGTATTTTAGAAGCCAATGACAAGCCTCAACACACACACACACAAACAGTGAAGACTGAAAATATATTTAATATGATACAAGAGCAAAACCACAATGTTATAGATGAAGGCATGAAACTTTTTACAGGCATAAAAAGCCAATAGAGTTTCTATTATTCCGACTTTACACGAGGTGCGAGAAGTAGATCACAAATAAGTTCACTAAGAAACACAAGTTAGACTGCATTACAGCACAACAGCCAATGCTGATAACTTTAAGGCTGTCTAACATCTCACCATACCGCATATAGGAGCAAGTGGGCAGTCTAGAAGACACAAAGAACTTGTGGATTATGAGTGTGCTTGTTACTGACACCTATTATTCTAAATGAAGAAAACCTTTCAAAAATGCACTTCGTCAGGGGAAATAATCATATGCAACAAACACAATGGGCTCCTACAGGTGCCACCAACACTCACCATTATTGTTGATACCAGTGTCTTGCCGGATGGATATGGTGTGTCCTGCACATAACACCAAAGGAGCGCTTTATGACTTGGATTGCATGTGTGCTAGCTGCATCACTCTGCTGCTGAAACAGGCTAGCCACAGACAGAGAAATGAGAAACCATGGCTTTGAAACACACTGAACGTCACCTTTAGAGATCAACAATGCATACTTAGGTCAAGTACAATTTGTAGAAAAATATATATCACTATGCAATCGTAGTGAACATGTTCGGCTGAAACACAAGCAACAGCACTGAGAGAGAAAAAGCTACATAAGCTAAAAGATGCAGTTACTGGCCCTAAGTCATCTGAGGCTTCTTCAATAGGTCTTTCTCCTTGCAAGTTGTGAACAGCCAGGCAATTTTCACCCACATGCTATTTCCTTCCAGAGCACTTGATCCACAGAGGGAGTCACAAGCTCGAGAGCTCAATAAGGAATCAAAGTATTTGTGCTCGTTTCAAAGCACAAGCTTTTGAGTGTCAGATTATTGGAGTTTCATTCATATTGCAGGCTTTCAGCTTTCAACATTCTCAATTATCTTGCAATTTATTTCTATAAATGTTGAACAAGAATTATGTGTAAGAATATTACAGGTATCCACTAAAAGCAATTATGCTTGGGTTTTCAATTTGTGCACCTTAAGTGGTGTTCACTTAATCGTATGTATTAAAGAAAAACTAACCTTGAAGCCAGCCGTTAGGCAGTTTTGTGCCCTCGAAGCTCCCAAGCAGATTGCAGTCCTTCCAGATGAGGCTGCCATGCATGCTTCCACGCCACATCCGCTGAATGATAACAGTCCCAGCAGTGACATAGGCTTGCACAGGTAGGGAGAACGTGTCCTTCCTATTTTTGTACAGGTGCTCCAAGTAATGATGAGGATTGATGTGCCAGAATGTGCAACCGATGCATCACAGGACCTTAACAAACAAATCTCTGCGATCTGTGAAGAGCCAAAAATGAGATATTCAAAAACAATCATTAAAAGCACTCTCTTCTAATACTTATTTGAGGAAGCTATCACTTCGTTAAAGTGACCAAAATCTGCTCTACTCACTTTGAAATAAACTGAAGCCTCATGTAAAATTTACGTACCGCAATATATATGTCCTACTGAAGTATAGTACTACCACAGTGGTAATCGTCTATTGAAATAATTTTCCAAAATTACAAATTTTTTAGGTGCAACCTGGCTCCTGAAAACTAAACTCACATTAACTTTCCAACTATCAAACGTGGTCAATCGACAGGCCCAGCCTCAATCAAACAAGAGCTCACTTGTATTAAATCACAAAAAACTTTATGTATTTGCTTCATAATATATGTATGTATATAACAGTAGTAGTGAACTTTTCATGCTTCAACTTACCATAGAGAAACATTACATCTGATGAGCTTAAAAACCTTCACACGTTATAGAACTGCGTGAAATATAGTACCGATGAAATTTAGTTCTGCAAGGTGAACTCACCGATGGCAGCATTTAGTAGCCGTCGGTGTCATAAGGAACCAAATACGGCCAACAGGCAAAGGGCATCTGCAGACTGGAAGCTGCCAATGACAGCAATGAAGGGCTGGCCAGGCGTGCACGTCCATTGATAAAGTGTAAGAACTGGCCATGACCGGCTGTTTTCTAGGCTCTAGTGCCGTGCAAAACGATGGCCAGACGAACTCGGAAACCTGTAGTTAGGCGATATTGACCTACAACTTCATCCAAAGCAAGGCACCAGTGAAATCTTTGCTTTTTTGGGGGGCTGGAGGGAAGCTTGATATTCACGGGCTCTCGCTGCCACATAGAACTCTCAATTTGTTACCGAAGAACAGTCTAGGCGCGCTTTCAAAGTAACACGATCCACAACAGAATGTAGCGTCTCGCAGTTTTGGTTGATCACATCACAGCGCTAGGACTATGGTTATCACAAAAAGGAGAAGTGACGACTTAACAAACAAAAGCGCCAAGCTGCCCCACCACGACTTCGCAGGGCAAAACAGTTATCAACGCTGTCTTTCAATTTTCGGTCACACGAGCACAGCTTGTTCACAAGTCTTGGGACGTCAACACAGCACCACTGTTCACAAGGAACCTCGTTTCACTCCCGAACAGTACATTGCTCTCAAGTACATAGAAGCGTACGGGCTAACTAGTGGCGAAGCAAGAACCGAGTGCGTAGTTCATACGTTTTCGTACGTACTTGGGGTCACTCAAGTAACGTGTAGAAACGCTGCCAATACGAAATGTCGCACAGCACCAAACTGAGAGACTGGCAAGTCAAGCGAACGAAATGTTACCGGCACACAAACACACATTGCAGGCTTCTCGAGTGCTAGTTGCCGTCGATACATCGACGCCGATCCCCGCTTGATAACCACACCGACGCACAGGCTTCGCTGCGCTTCACCGTACACCATTGCACTGCCACAGCTTTCCGCACTGCTTACACGCACCAAAAGAGCTGCTGTAATCACAACACATCCGGTCAAACGCTGAAGTTTCTCGTGCGAGAAGCGTTTGCTGAAAGTCGCACCGACCGATATGCTGTATACGACGCGATGTTGTTTTCGACAACTGCGCAGCACATAAGATGATAAGAGAGCTCTTAGAAAATACTTGCACTATTTTCATGGCGTGACAAAATTTTCTCTTATGTGGGAGGGGGTGATATGACGAACAGGACAGGCATGCCAGATGAAAGTGTTTTGGCAACGTCACGGAGTGAGCTGATGTAGAGGGTATTGCTTCACAACCAATCACAAGCTGTGCCTGTCGGCCAAGCCGTCGTCTGCTCGCGTTTGTCGTCTGCTTCGATTAGAGCATGCGATAGGGGATTCGCCTTCGCAACGTTATTATTCTCAGGTCAAGTGGTCACTAGGTCGCACAAAATACATGTCAGTGGCTCGTTCTACCTTTGAATGATGTTCGTGCGCCAAGTTAAATGGCTGGTACTTGACGCAGGGATGAATTCAGCCAAGGTTTGCTCCAGAATCGCGAGGGTTTGCATATTTTTGGTGTCATACAAAGTTACTAGGGTCATTTCATTCCAATTGCTTGCCGTAATATCACGGTCCATATCGTTGTCTGAACAGTGAAGGTGAAGACGCATGATTTGTTTGTAGTTCCATGCGTAATTACGCACACCCCTAATACGCTCTGGTTTACAAAGTACTCTTTGTTCCAGATCGTCCCAAAGTGTATCGACAGCTGTATTTCAGAGATCGCAACCATTGGACAGTTAGAGCCAATGAAAGTACACTAGAGCACAAACTTTAGGAACCACTCACTGAAAACTTCCTCTCATTTTTATTTCCAATAGCGTGCAAAGAATGTGCTCCCATTAACCTCTTTGGTGGTAATTTCCACCAACGAGGCAAGGATCTCGAGTCGCACTTTTATTTGGATGAGATGGGGCAAAACGCAACAACATAACAAATAAGGTTGATCCTATGTCATGTCGCGTTTGAATGCACCGACCATTCACGTATCACATTGGTTTTCATCCAACCACAAATCTTTACATGCGTAGTTTTATGCCATTGACGCCCAATAAAATTCTTCTATTACTGCGACTTCGAACTTATTGGACGATGGTGGTTGTCAACACCATCCACTGCGTACAAGGGAAACAACACGCGAAGCTCAAAGCGCCAAAAGAAATAAAAACGCACCAGCAGTCATCAGACAGCCCTTAATGGGCGTGAATTAACTCAAAACCGTCCAGCGCACCAAAGTATACCGTGGCGGCAGCAGGTTCTAAGTAGCCACATTGTTCGTAAGAGTGGTCCAGACCACTCTTATGATTTTCTCTCAGCCATGCTGTTTTTACGCACAATTTCGCTTCGTGAATTCACTTACGAGCACTTTTCGGTGACGTAAGCAAATATAGCAACTGCATCACCACCACTGACATGTTCCCGGGCAGTCACAGCGCGCTTTATTCGCAGCGGCCGATGTGACAACTATGGCCTCTTACGACGTTTTTTCGTTTCGTGAATCGACTTACGCAACAAAATTTCTGTTGCGCAAAAATGTTTTCGTAAGTGAGTTTTGTGAATCCGGGCCCAGATTATTGTTTGCTGTTTGAAACTATGTTAATGTTGATTCTATAATTTGTGATGGAGTGACCCTGGCGTACCAAAACCGCACAACAAGATTGATAGTATATAGGACTCTGGAGGCCCCCATCAATGTGCAAGGTTTGGTTAAGCAGGGCTGCCACCTCAGCCCCTTGTTATTTTGCGCGTATATCGAAACCTTTTGCTCTACCGTTCCTAAGGACACGCGTATAAATGGCTTCCGTCTAGTATCTTCATAAGTCAAGCAGCTCAGTTATGCCGACGATATGCAAATTTCAACAAACCAACGTAGTAATAAACAGGCTGTTGACACTGTTAGCGAGTTTAGCCATGTCGCAGGATGCGGATGTTATTGGTTCAAGCGTCGCGGGATCTGGCACGCATCTTAGCATTCGAAACCCGACCACTTCGCAAATGTGCCCTGGACGACAGTCCCGGGAAAGTACTTGGGCGTCCCACTCAACGCGTATCGAGACAGTGCCCAGTATTGGCAAGACCAAGGTAAAGATACGCAGGAAAAAGCCGAGAAGTAGAGGGGGGCGAGTTTTTCAATCTTTGCCAGAGCCACCATCTGCAACCTTTCCTTTATTACCAAGCTGTGGTACGTGCTGCAGGTGCTGCACTGCTCGCGAACTAACGTGCAGACATTTCACCGAATTTTCGCCTCTGTTATTTCTCAAATTAAAATTGTGGCGTGAAGGTGTTGCGATTATTATGGGACTTTGAATCGGCAGCTCAAGCCGCATTTTTTTCTGAGAATATTTTTTATTCAGCTATATCGGGTGCAGTTTCATTACTTTGAATTTATAAAATCACATCTACCACTCGAGAAGAACCACCATTCGTAATTGCGAAGAGCACCTTGGCTTTTTTTTAGGTTCATAGGACTTCCTTGAGCCGCGGCGAGTGCCTCTACATAGTGGACCAAATCCTAAAAGGGATTGCGGGAACCGCGTGCTACCTGAACAACGTTATGATTTCGGGCAGGACGAAAAGAAAATGCACCTCGCCGCGGTTGTCTAGTGGCTAAGGTACTCGGCTGCTGACCAGAAGGTCGCGGGATTGAATTTCGACTTCAGCGGCTGCATTTTCGAAGGAGATGGAAATGCTGTAAGCCCTTGTTCTCAGATTTGAGTGCACGTTAGGGAGCCCCAGTAGGTCAAAATTTTCGGAGCCCTCCACTATGTCGTCTCTGAAAGTCATATGGTGGATTTCGGACATTAAACCCCACACACAAATCGATCAATCAATCAATCATCAATCAATCTTAAATTATTGAATAACACTGGAGGAATACACAGAAAAAAACCTACCGTGTTATAAAGCAGCTTCAAATATAATATAAGGGCTAAATGCTTAAGAAAATACATTCGTACAAGACTACTTTATATATTGGTATGAGGTTGTTTTACTACAAATAGAAAATATAATTACAGTGATTGGCCTCAAAACAACGAAATAAAGAACAACATTGTATGATCACTTCCCCATCTTGTACCATAGTCGTAACGATGAAGTATATTGCACGCGACCCGGGATAGCTGGAAATTATCAGACCAACTGATTCTCAGCAAATGAAAGGTCAGAGCGCAGGTAATATGCGTTGTAATTAAGCGGAGTGTAGTCAACGATCTTTGTTCAGCTGCCACTTTTTTTGGTTAATATGCCCACTTTCACACACCCACTAACAAACCTTCTGGAGGTAGTGGTTGTACTTGCGTTAAATCTGCAATATTCTTTTTTGTCTTCCGTCCTCTCCAACTTGCCAAGTAAACAGTTCGAAAGAATCATGAAGGGTCTAAAATTGTGTCACAGCCCGCGATTAGTAGTAGTAACTGTCGTTATAGCTGAATACTGAACATCAGAAAGCTTGAACTTTCACACCAGCAGTGTTTGTGTAACTGTGATAAAATGGCACTTAATGCGCTATAAGTAATCAAAAGTTTCAAACGCAACTCGAAAGCCTAAAAATTGTAGAGGCTTGCAAAGATGACAGCTCAGGACTTTTTTTTTCGGTTTTAAGGCGCCCTGCCCTGTGAGAAATAACGGTGCGGGTGATGCACGAGGCATTGAAATGTGGTTAAGAATTGCAACACTGGCAGTCACAACACCAACATCGATTACTGGCCTCGATACTTATTATGTGCTTCGTACAATGTGAGTGTTAGTGTACGCTATAGCGTTAGAGCCGTAGCACCTTATAGCAGTTGTGTCATTGTGAACAAGAACACGTAGGCCCAGAATGAGCTATCATATACCTAAAACTGTCATATAGGCGCAACTATAAAAAGCGAACACTTTCTAGGAAGTGTTTTCGGGATACTCATTCATCTGCACAATGGGTACTTTATAATGTAACTTTAATCATCGCGCTGTCATGTCAAAATGACAGGGCTACAATGGAAAAAGCAATGCTGAATTGAATTAAAAAGAATAAATTGTGGATAATGAATAAAAAGATTATGAGAAAATTTTTGAGATGCTGTTCAATAAAAAAATCCGCTTAATTTGTTCACAAAAGCAAATGCATATTCCAGAGATTTGTTAATTTCCCAAGCTACATACAATGCTGCTTTTAAGATATAATAATATCTTACGCTGGTACAGAAACAACGCAATTTCTGGGACGCAGGATTGCTACGAGAGAAATTACAGCAACCATAACAAGAACGAGGCATGAGCGAAGTAGTGATTAAAAGTTAAACGCTAACATAAGGCGATTTGATGAGGAGCTTAAGGAAAAGGCGTTATTGTTTGTTTTTTCCAACAGTTATATTTAATTTAACTTCACAGTATGTATGAACAGTTTCAAAGACTCTGAGGCACGCTAGTTTATGAATATGTATCGGGCGTGCTGTTTCACAAGAAACAGCCCCTAAAAACTGCCACACAAGCCCGTTGCTGCAGCTGGTTTCACGATGTTCCTGTCGCGTATACAGGGATGACTGACTCAGGGGCGTAAGAAAAATTTTATTTTCGAGTTGAAATCCCAATATTCTCAAGTTAGGGTTCGACTAACAGATGTGGTCTAGCGTGGTTAGGGCTCTATACTACTTCACATAAGTTCGTGGTTGCGGCTGGTCTAATAATGTTCCTGTCGCTTATACAGGGGTGACTGACTCAGGATCCTACGAAAAATTTTATTTTAGAGAGTGAATTCTATTATTGTCAAGTTACAGCTGGGTTGGCAGATGTGGTTTAGTGTCATTAGTGCTCTATTTTACTCCACAAAAAATCACAGCATATTCAAGTAGTTAACCATGATAAGAAGGGCGCAGCATTGTCTGTTTGTCTGTTGGTCTGTGGCGCCTCTCTGTCCTGTCGATATGCTGGGTTGGCTACGTCAGTGGGACGGACTGCCCGAGGCCACAAGGAGCTTGGCCCCTAATAATAAGGAGGTTCGAAAGGTCTGGGCTCAGTGCGCTACCCTCTGGCTTTGCCACTAGAGTGACCCAGTATCATTTTCTCTGTCGAGCAAAGTAAGGGCACAAACTTGTCTTTGCCGCCACTGTGCTGCCCCTGTGAAGCTCCATATAGAACGACAGTGCACGCTTGTCCGAGAATAGCAGTGCCGATGATGATCATCTCCCTTCATCAAGATTTGGTGAGCAAAAGCAAAATGAATGCATGAAGTGAACAAGCCTTGTTTAGACAAAAAAGGCACCAGAAAAATGCCAACAGCATAAGGAAAACCCCAGCTCTCAGCCAGGGAAATATGTAAAAAACAGAATAGAATAAATGCCCCTGTGCGGGCTTGAAAAAGAATAAATGCTCTTGAAATAGATTCTTACGCACAAAGCCTGCGTTGGGATTCTCCAGCATTCATTGAGAGAGCAAGTACTCGCAATTGTTTCCTGCATCCCGTGCGTCCTGTGCAACACGTATTCATAGTCCATTTCAGAAATCCTTAATTAGATTCAGTCGCTTTTTTGTGGTAATGGCGGGTTTTGTAGCAGACGTGGTGATTACAAGTTCTTTGTGGGGTCTACGCACAAATGGAATAATCTCACACACTTAATTTCGCTCATTTGTGTCTCCGCCACACCACTTTCATCGCCCTCCACGAGTAAGTAGTGACGCTACGCGGCTTTGTAGACATGGCTTTGCTGAGAGAAGTTAAAAAATGCAGACTTTATGGCAAAAACTGTGGAAAGTAAGCGTCACCTCTGGATAGAAAAAGAATCATCAGAGGAGACGCCACCTCAAAGTAGTCATTTGAAGACCGAAGTAAACGTGTCCCACTTGCTCAGGAAGAAGCATGGACACCTTTTGAGCATCACTCAGCAGACTTTCTGCGTCTGCGCCACAATCTCCACCTCTATATTGTAAGACATACCGCAATAACTGCATTGGACGATAAAAAATATTTTATATCAAAACAATCTTCAATACAGCAATTTGAGTATTGATGATGATGGCAGAGATCAGTGGCGCAAGAGTAACTCAGGCCAAAGAGCACCAAACACGTGGTATTGATCGATTTGATGACAAAAAAGTGGCAAGAATAAAAGAGTGGTGCTTAAGGCATAAACTGAGGTGTAGCGACTATGTGTGATAAGATTAACACGGGGTAAGCTTATGAGTTCCACAAAGTCGTGCGGTGTCGGCAAGAGTCTTTTTCAGGACAATGAGTGCGTGCTGCATGACATTTGATAAAAAAGTCTCAGCAGTTCCCTCAGGATTGAGAGGAGGCTGAGAATAATGAGAATATGTTATGGAATGTAGGAAGCCTACACTAGCTAAGAACTTTGAAAACAGTTTTGAGGTAAACAAGGAATCGTCAACAAGAAAAAATTGTGGGTGAGGAAGAATGTGTCATTAGTACAGCTTTAGGAAGTGACACAGTCTTTGTGGTCCGAGCTGCGAAAAGGTAATTAGAACATCGACGATAGAGAACGCAACACCTCATTTTGCACAATGTGGTGCTGGAGAATTCTTTGAAAGTTGCGAGTGCGTTGCATGTGTATGACCACTCCAGAGTCTGCACAGTGTAACCTCTTGGTGCCTGTAACGTTTTCAGTCGCATATCTTTCTATTTTTGGCTTTACTAGGTGCAGAGTGTTTGCATTTGCTGCGTTCTGTTTCTTTTGCCATTGTCTACACATTCGGGTTTTTATGAGTGGCCTCAGGTTCTCATTCGGGATTGTTAGTGTGTCAACTGATTGGCGGAGTGCAGCTGACTTAGCAAGTGTGTCCGTTATATCATTGCCAGCTATGTTGCAGTGTCCCGGAATGCAGCATAGGGCGATTTTTGGGTTATATCTTTGAGCTCACATAATGCATTTTAGAAAAATATAACTAGGTGGGTTTTTGGGTATCTTGGTGGAGGACAGCGCAGAAACTGCACTTAAAGAATTTATGTATATAATGGAGGCAGGTTCTTTCTACTTCAAAATGTGCCTTACAGCTAAAAGAATGCCATAGCATTCTGCAGTCAATATGCTGGTATATTCGTTCATTGTTCTAGATTCAGGAAACGTGGGACTTTGTGCCGCACATGCGACTGCGGAGCACTTAGAGGCATCCATGTAACACTCAGCACACCTGTATTTGGCCTGCAAGTACATGAAGTGTTGTTCGATTGTGGCTGGCAGGCCATGCTATCCTACCTCCAGGAGCGAAAAGTCACAATTATTAGCCCGCATTTCCCACTGCACCACACTGCTCTTGTGAAAGCTTAGTTAAAGATGTGCAGATTTTCAAAGTGCGAGGCCACTTTGAGGGGATGCGGTGGCGTAGCTGATGGTCGCCTCAAAATCAGGTGGGTGTTTGATGTATCCTGCAATAGTGCAGGGGCGGGGTGGTTGACATGTGAAAGCACCTTGGTGGGACACGTGACACTTGTGAAATGACGTCGTCCTTCTAGTGACCACCGGTCTGTCTCCACATACAGGCTGACTGTTGGGCTGGTTTGAAAAGCACCGCTGGCCAGGCAAAGCCCAAGGTGGTGCACTGTGGCAACCATCTTCAATGTAGATCTTGACACTGACTCGTAAACCACTGAGCCATATTCGATACGTGACAGCACTACACTGCTGAGAAGGTTCAGTAGGCAGTGACGGTCAGTGCCCCATGACTGATGTGAGAGAATCGTGAGCAGGTTTAAGCTTTTCAAGCATTTAGGTCTTAGCTGGTTGATATGTGTAACAAAGTTAAGCTTTTCATCAACCACAACACCTATAAATTTGTTATCTTTTTAGTAGCTGTGGTTTGTCCAATCAATGAAATGCTAGGGGATGGCCCTGTGCCTCGTAATTTTAAACATAAGCAAACAGTCTGTCGCAGTTAAACTTGAAATCATTCTTGTCTGCCCATTTTCAGAGCCCGTTTACTGTTAACTTAGCCTGACGTATGAGATTGTTTTAGGCAGTATAGTGCTTCTGGAGTTCATTTTTACGAAGAATAGTGTGCAGCTAAGAACACTGCTTTGGCGGACGCCATTTTCTCGCGTAAACTACTTTGATAAGCCATTTCAAACACGGTTCACAAATATAGAAAGAAAGGTAGCCTTTAATGGTATTCAAAATACTTCCTGACACTCCAAAACTTGCAGGTCACGGAGACGCCATAACGCCATGTCATATTCTAAGCCTTTTCAAAGTTCCAAAATACAGATAGGCAGTGTTTATGAATAAAAGCATCTCTGACATAGGATGCGAATGCTACCAGTTTTTCAGTTGTCAACTGGCCAGACCTGAATCCGGCTTGACGACGATCAAGGAAGCCGTTGTATTCAAGGTAATATATAGGGCAGCGATTTACCATTTTTTCGAACACCTTGCACAAGCAGCTAGTCAGCGCAATAAGCCTGTATTTAGCAGCAAGTGTGGCAGATTTCCTTGTTGAAGGATGGGTATGATAACTGCTTTTTTTCAGGTTATGGGTAGACACTCAGAGGACCATACATTGTTAATATTAATGAGGATAGAGTCAATCGTTTCTTCGTGTAGGTGTTTCAGCATGCCGTAAGTAGTGCTGTCTGAGTTTGCTGCTGAGTTGCTACACGTTGCGAATGCTGCCTATAATTCACCGTGTAGTAAAAGATACATTGTGCACTTTTGCTGATGGTCTTTTATCACAAATAAATTTACGTTCCTCGGCAGGTCTGTATCGCTTAAAGGTGTCTGTAAATCGTGCTGAGCTGAAAATACACTGAAAGTGTTGGCCTATGGCATCTGTCTGGTATTCCAGCGTATCACCAGCAGTGCTAACATGGGGCACTGGAAGTGGTGTGCACTTGGAGTGCTCTTACTCTGTTATACACCTTATATGTGTCAGTTTAGGAGTTATTCGATGAAAGGAAGGACTGCCAGCTCCATCGTTTAGACTCTTGTCGGACATACTTACCGTTTGTTCTTGTAGACCTAAAATTCACCAGGTTTTCGGCTGTAGGATACCTGCAGAATTTCGACTATTTTTGCCCTCAGCAATCCACCAAGGTCGTTGTTTGTTCCGTGTGTAGTTAGATGTATGTGGTATCAATTGCTCATCGGCCAGTATAATTTGCAGTGTGACGTACGCTTCTTATTCATCAATGCCTAGGTTTACAATTATTGAGCGTAATAATTTTGAAAGTTCTCGGATTCTTGTCTAGTCCACATCCTGTTCTCTGAACCTGGTTAGATTTGCAGTCGTCGTACTCGCATTTCCAATGTGTTTTAGACAGACAGGAAAGTCATCACTTCCGTAGAGGTTATGAATAACAGCCTACTCAGTGGTTGCCAAGAGTGAAGAAGATCCGATAGCAAGAACTATTGCTGTGTATGAGTTGTGTGTTGCAATAAAGTATGTTGGCTCTTTTTAATAAATATACAGGAGCCGGAGGACAACAGGAAACTTTCAATTAAAAAGCTTCGAGAATCCCTTCTTCTACATCCCAATAGAGGGTGGTGAGCAGTAAATCTCCAGTCAGCAGGAATAGATGCGGGAGCTGGTCGATGAGTGTTTCAAATTTTTATTAGAGTGGTAGTAGTCTGGAGGGATGTATAGTGAGTACACGGTTGTTATTCGTCCAAAAATTAGGGTTCGTATTGCCACTGCCTCAAGGTCAGAAACTAGATTGAGGCTTTGAGACAGAACTGCTGTTTGCACCACAATAGCAACACCGCCAGATGAATCGGCAGTGACCTGTCTGTCTTTTCGGTGTACCACAGATCTTTTTAAAAGGCTAGTGCGTGTTGGGTTGAGGTGTGTTTTCTGAGCGCAAAGTATGTTTGGTTGGTGCTGTGCAAGCATTTCATAGATGCTGTCTATGTTCTTAAGTAGGCCTTGGCAATTCCAGTGGATGATACTTTCAGCAGCCATTTTCATGAATGAGCAAAATAGCACGACTTGTTCACATTTCGCTGCCTTTATAAGGCTGAACCAATTGAGGATGTCTCTTGTCTTTGAGGCGATCTATGAGGCTCCGCATCACTTGGGGGATTCTGTCAGCATATTAGATGCTGAGAATCCTTGTGTCACTTCCATTGCCTACGGTTTATCCTCGGAAGCTAATGAAGGTTTGTCAGAAGACACAGATGTCTGAGTTGTCTGTGTTGTCCCTGGAGTCTGCTGATGGTGGACCTCGTGGACTTGAAAGGTTGGTGCCGCTGGTGGCTGCTTAGGGGGGGGGGGGGGGCAGAGATATGCAAAGCTGTTGAAATGTGCAAAGATGTGCAAAGATGTGCAAAGCTGTTGAAATGGGCAAAGATGTGCAAGGATGTGCAAACATGTGTAAAGATGTGCAAATATGTGCAAAGATGTGCAAAACAGAGATGTACACGCATCAGCAAAGCTGTTGCGTGCACATCACCCGGCTCCCCGGTGAGCTGCATCAGCGTAGGATCTTCCGGAAAAAAGAGATATCTCCTTACGAACTTCTCAGAATTTGACAGTTTCTGTAACTTTGGTATGACTATAGCCTTTCCAACGCTTCACATGTGCGCGAGTACGCAGCATGCAGCCCGAGACAATTAGGACATTATTTTTTGTTCGAAGTGCAGTTCTTAGTTGGCTGGTCATGGTCATCACATTTCACACATCTTAGTTTTCCGTGGTTGGTCTTTGATCCATGTTAGTATTTTTGGCATTTGAAGCACCTTCTGGGGCTGGATATAATACATTTAAGGAACGCTGCTTTCACAGATTTGGGCAGGATGAAGCGGTTGAAAGTTAATACTACATGTAGGGTTACCACTTCTTCACCTTTCCGTCTGATTGTGATCCGACGTATGGCGCTTACGCCCTGCCCTCGGAAGCCCTCGAGAACGTGAGTTTTAGTTTCTCGCATGTGATCGCATTCTGAAATGACACCTTGAATAGTGTTAAGATTGCGGTGGTGGTTGACATATGTGTTCATGTGTGCAAACTGATTTTGCTTGAGGAGCGTGTTCGAGTGGTATTTTCGGGTTACTTCAACTATGTCACCAGATGACAGCTTCTTTTCATCATACTTTCTGCCTATTGGATTTTCAAGAGTTCTGGCTATCGGGAAGAAAGACAATGTTGCAACAGACTCGATGTCTGTAAGAGAGTTTATGATCAGAAAGTGAGGAAAGTGGTCGCAAGCAGTTCAGGTACGTTTGGAGCTTACATCGGTGCAGTTCCTTTTCAGGTACCAACCACCCACCACCAAGCATAACAAGGGGTCGCCACAAGGTAGAACACTAGAAGGCGCCAGCCATACATCGCCACTCTAACCAAATATATTTACCTAAGATTGGGCACATACACAAGGTTAAGCCTCGCCGCTAGAAAAAAATGGAAGTAGACGGAATATTACAGGTGATACGACAGATAAAACGTAAGAGGTAAGACGAACACGAGAGGAGGGAGAGATAGGAAAAGGCGACTGCCGATTTCCCCTGGATGGGTCAGCCCAGTGGTGTCGTCTATGTATAGCTGGCGCCGAGGGGGTGTGTTGCCTCTGCCAAGGGGCCTTAAAGTTCTGACTGCCGGGCGTCGGCTCGACTCCCAGGATTCCTTTTTCTTGGACATGGCTCAGCCACGCACGGCTAGGCGTGGGAGAGGTCAAAAGCTCCCGTTAGCTTGGGTCCGTGGTCACGCTACGCACGAAACGCCTACTTGCACAGACGCCACTGCGGGGAGCGATTTGAATATTACCCCGGCGAAGAAGACATAAGGTCCTATATGGGTAATCTTTAGAGACGTTCTGAACAGCAGCGTGCGAATGCCGGCTTTTCGTAACAGCTCATACAACGGAAATAAGTTCTTTAAATGGCTTGCTTTCCTATGACTTAGGAGGGTGACATGTTTGCATCGGTTGTCTGAAAACACTCTTGGGCATCGCTTAACGTGAAACAGCCATAGGCTGTGTATTGTGATGTGTTACCGCCTAGAACTCCATAACGTTGTGTTGCCTTTCTGATAGTTACAACAGAAGTGAAAATCGACCCTTTTTTGTACCAATATTAGGACTGAACTTCATTTGGGGCAACTGCTGTCCCATTTCCCGCAAAGTCAAAATGTAGTACAAGCTGTGCTTGCTGGTAGCACTTTTTGCTGCATGTACTGACGCAGTCTGTGTTCGCCATTAGTAATAATGCACTAACCACTTCTGGATTCAGTTTTCTTCCCTCCAGACAAAGAAAATCACGGATTGTGTTTTCTTTGGAGCGCTTCTCTCACACGACGTACGTGACATCAGCCTCGAAGGTAGCCCCCAATGATTTGCTAGATATTCAATCTCTTAGTGAACACACCTCTGGCTATCGAGTAAAAATGAATTGATGGTGACGAAACTTGCACAGTTTAGTGAGGTCCTCCATGGTGTAGACATTGCCCAACACTTTTTCAAAACAGATTTTTTTCAAAGTATTTTTGGTACCATACGCACAGCGACCTCATTCTTGGTGTGAAGCAAACAATACCCAAGAAGGCTGAGGAGAATACTATTTTGATTTTGACAACACCATATATATGCCTCTATTAGCTTCTTTAAACACACACAATATGCAATATACAATCCGTAGTGAGCGAGTCCTAAATCTTGTGCAGCGTGCCATTTATCACCGTTGACAATACCAGCCACAACGTAATTCTTGTTCATGCTTTGTCGTGAGTACCGATGATCATCTTTTCTGTAATATTCTATGGCGGTTTGCGTCTCCTCGGCGCCTAAGCAAAGTCAGTACTCTAGATGTGGGCAACCCGGACACTGCACTTCTCAGGCCAGCCTGAACCCTTTAGAAGCATGAGACTTGATAGTTTTGTATCACGGCTTCGATTATTCGTGTTTAAAAATTTCCGGCAGTAGTGTCAACAATTGCAGGCACTCTTTGTAAGATGCCACTGCTTGGTATGCTTTTGCCATATTTATCAGCTATTCACTGCAGTCACCGCAATTCTTTCATTAGGGCCCAGGACTATTACTTGTTCCTATATGATGCTGACTACTGACTGAACTTTTTTTTGAATTGAAATGGCACTTTTTATTTCTCCCCGCTTTCTCTCTGCAAACGCATTTCTTCGGTCTTGAGGGATACCGCAAAAGAGCCGCATCAGTGAAATGTTAGACACATCTATTACTTTCTCCTTTCAATGGCTGTCCCTTACGCAGCAACAAAAGTCACCAGTGTCACTCTAGTCCGAGTAAGATGAAACCGTGTCTTTGTATCTCCTTAAGCAATGCCGGAAGGCCTACTCTCCCTTTTGAACTGAGCGCGCGTCCTGCTTCAAGAATCACCGCAAAAGAAATGCACCGGTATGTTCTACGCACCGAAAATTCCACTACAGCGGAATATTTTTCTGTGCCTTGTGATAGTAAACACACAAAAAGTTGGTCATGACTTTTACGCTTGTCTACAGCCAGCTTGACAGCAGAAGACAGTGGTCGCACCAAAGTTTAGAAGCGTAACTTCTATTTGAGACGGTGTTTGGTCACTGGCACAGCCTCGTTTGTTGCTGCTATCTGCCTGGCCGCACTTTGCACCAGACAGCACAAGGAATGCTACTACCCTTATGGCTGGCTCATAATAGTGGCACAGCGGCTGGCCATGTGCATTTTGTTGTCCTCGGGCTGCCGAACGCGGAAGGTTGTGTTTCTGCTAGCTTCCTGTTCATTATTGTCCAGAGAAAAGTCAGAGACCCATTTTTATATCGTTTTTCATTTGCCTGAGAGCGACGTAGCCAATCAATGACCGAGGAGACGAAGGAGAAAAAATTAGGTGAAAGGGCAGAGAGGTTAGCCAGTTTTTAAACCGGCTGGCTACCCTGTACAGGGAAAACAAGTGAGTGGAATAAAAGATGACAAAAAAATGTTGCAGAGAGAGACAAAAAAGTAAGAAAAAATAGCGGAAGAAGAAAGGCAAAATCAAAGAGATGAAAACACTAAAGTTTGTCTCTGAGGCCAGCTGTCCGCAAAAGTGTAGCAAAGCTTTAAAAGCATTCTGGGCATAGGATGGTCTCGGTCGATGACTCAGAATCTTTTGTTCCGACAAAGACCGACCATCCAGTCTACCCAGAGCTCCAGTAAGTTCTGGTCTCGGAGCGTTGAAATGGGTACACTCACATAAAAGATGGGTGAAGGTTTCTTCGCAGCTGCAGTAAGTGCATGTAGAAGAGCTGGACATTCCGATAAGATAGGAGTATGCGTTCGTGCAGGCCACTCCAAGCCACAGGTGACATAGAACAGTCTCCTAAGCTCCAGATATTCCTGACGAAGGGCGGAGGAGCTGCATGGCTTGCTTTCAGCTTCCCGTGTCGTCTGCGTCTACCGCGGGACGCTTCGACCTGCTTGCATCTTGCTTTGCTGTTTTGGGCCTATAACTGTGGACGTCGTGCCTTTCGTTGGCAGGCTTAGTTCAAGCTGTTTTTAAACAGTCTGACTGTTTCCAAATACGGGTCCTTGATGACATCAAGTTTTGTTCATCGATGTAACTTTAGCATAGAGTTACTTAGTCACTTTATGCCTATATAGCATCGCTGAGAAAGTAGAACTTTTAAAACAAGCCCGCTGATTTTCTCCAGGTATGTACCCTTATTTGGCAAATTGTATTTTAAAAAGTGGTCTTTTGAGCTACATAAAACAATAAATATTTCGTTGAACATTTCGCACGATCCTTTCATTTAAAAACTATAAAGAGAATGTTTTTTCCTTGAAAAACTTGAAAAGGTGCTCAAGATTCTTTTTTAGGAGCTGATAATTGAGGGTACTAAAAGTTTTTTAGTGTACAAAGCTTGCGACTTTCAAACTGTCTATAGAGCGTTTTAGCCTGCATGGTATTTCAAAACGTAACGTTAAATCCAATGACATGTCCCTAAGATAGCGACTGAAGAGGGGCTGCCTCCTAACGTGAATGAGAGACCACTAAGAGGAGCCACGTTTTTGGGAGGCTCAAATGCTTCATCGGTGAAGCTTGCCGAACATTTTCAATTGCTTTCCCGCGGAAGATGTGGCTCATGAACTGCGGCACAGTGCCGCTATGGCAGACATACGGCTGGCGTAGAGCGCAGGCCACTTGATCGGCCACACCATCTGCACGGTGTGAATTCAGAGAAGAGGTGGGTGGGCGAAGAACAGAGAAAATGCATCATGTAACCGACGCAATCATTATACCAGCATTTTCTCGACCAGAATGGCAGAGTCTGAAAAATTATGCTTCGCTGTTGTCCTTCTCCCTACATTACTGTACTAGCCTTTAGCCACTGCCACTATTTCAGGTTTCTTTCATTCTTACGATGCATGATGAGCTCGGCTACACAATTTCAAGTTTAGCTTGACTGCTTTTATATTACCTTACTTATTCAAAAGATAAACCAGACGAAATAGAGAGTGGATGCAGTCCTTCTACGACATTTAACTTTGTCGCACACCCATTTACTCGAAACAGTCGTTTTCTCCACAAAGCAATTTTTGCTCACCCAAAAGACATCCTAAGGGTCGTCTAGTTAGCGAAAGCAATTTGTTTAGTTTTATTTCATCTTATGAGAAAAATTATTTGGTTCGCATCAAACGTCGTAGGTTGAAAATATTGCTACGTGCCAGTGCATGGAGCTGAAGAAGACGAAGCAGATAGACTGGCACGAGCTAATCTGTGTGGCTGGCGCTGCTCGCCTAACCGTCTGAAAATACATCGGTGACTACCCCTCTGAGTCAGTCTCCTTCACGTAACATATTTGGTGGAGTTGTGCGATCCCCGTCCTCGCCACGGAACTCCGAAGCGGACGCTCCCTCTCGGCTTACAACATGACCACTCAAGACTCGGCTACATCCTCTCCGGTCGCTCCCCCTTCTGCCCGACCTGTCAACCCAGCGCCCGCAACAACATTTGTGACGCTTCCCGCGCTCAAAGACCCCGGCGTGTTCTCGGGCAGCGAGGGTTCCGACGTCGACCAGTGGCTACGCCTCTACGAACGCGTCAGCGCCACTTACAGGTGGGATCCCACTCTTATGCTGGCAAACGTCATCTTTTATCTCGACGGAACACCTCGTGTTTGGTTTGATAACCACGAGCATGACATAACAAGCTGGGACAGCTTCAAGGCAAAGATCCGTGAGCTTTTTGGCAACATCTCTGGTCGTCGTGAAGCTGCGAAAAATGAGTTGTCGACTCGCGCACAATCTTCCACGGAGCCCTACATCGGTTATATTCAGGCTGTCCTTTCACTATGCCGCCAAGCTGACGAAAATATGTCTGAACCTGAAAAAGTTGCCCATATCCTAAAGGGTATCGCCGACGATGCGTTCAACTTGTTGGTATTCAACAATGTGTCGTCTGTTGATGCCATCATTCAAGAATGCCGCCGGTTCCAACAAGCTAAAAGCAGACGCATCTCCCATCAGTTCCAGCGCCTCCCGAACACCACTGCGACGTCCTCATGTCTCGACACATATCATCCACCAGACACCTGTGACAACTTGACGCGAATCGTCAGGCGGGAGCTTGAAGCGGCTGCTCCAGCTAAGGTGGGAACAACGTCCCCCGACCCCTCTCCGCCAATTACGTTGCCTCTCATTCAAGCAGTCGTCCGGCAGGAAATCGCCAGCTTGGGAATTCACTCTATCTCACCGCCTCCCCGCACCGACTACCAGCCCCGATACACGCCTGCACGTCACTTCCCGACCGGCTCTCCCTCAACGTTCCGTAATCCGTCCGCATGGCGAACACACGATGACAAGCCGATATGCTTCTCGTGTCACAGAATCGGGCACATTTCTCGCCATTGCAGAAGTCGCTGGGGTCCTCCTGCACAACCGTCCTCTCGTCCCTTTTATGCCCGCCCTGCCTATCGCCATGAGACCAGCCGCGACCATCTTGCCCAGGAACCTGCTTCTGAACGCCGCTACTCCCGCTCTCCATCCCCCCAACGTCGCCAGTCTCGTTCTCCACAGCCCCGCCGACCATCTTCCCCCGCCTTCCCACGAGGTTCTCCGACGGAAAACTAAGCGTTGCAGCCCCCGGAGGTGGCGCTGCATCGCTCGGACTGACCGAAAATCCTCTTTTGACGATACCGACAAAACGGAACCTCATAGACGTACAAGTAGACGGCCTACATGTCACTGCTCTTGTCGACACCGGCGCCCAACTTTCCGTGATGACGAGTGATTTTCGCCGCAAGCTCAAGAAAGTTCTCACACCTGCAACCACCCAGTTCGTCCGTGTTGCGGATGGTGGCATAGCATCTATCGTTGGAATGTGCTCCGCTCGTGTGAGCATTGCGGATCGACACACAGTTGTTCTCTTCACCGTCCTTGATAAATGCCCCCACGACGTAATCTTAGGCCTCGACTTCCTATCCGCGCATTCTGCCCTCATAGACTGTTCGACTAGTACGCTCCGTCTACACTTGCCCGCAACAGAACCTCTTACACAACGGCCGAGTCGCCTCTGCACAACGGGACACGCGCGCCTCCCTCCACAGACACTGACCTACATAGAGCTCGTCTCAATACCACCAGTTCCCGACGGTGACTATGTTCTGACCCCTATCACCGATGTTCTCATAAGCCGTGGCATTACATTACCGCACACCATTCTGTCCGTCGCAGGAAATTCTACGTGCCTCCCAGTTGTCAACTTTAGCTTGACACCTCAAGTTTTGCCGCAAGGGATCTCTTTAGCGTTGCTCTGCACCTTAGAAGACAATGCGGTAGATGTTTTCGCGATGGCCGCCCCTTCTGAACCCCACGCTCAACATCAGTCTGACACTTGCTCCGACAGCGCTATTACTTCGATGATCGCTTCCAACTTAACACCGCAGCAGACTGATGAGCTCCACCGGGTTCTGCTGTCCTACATCGACGTATTTGACATCAGCGGCCGTCCGTTGGGGAAAGCTACCGGTATGAGCCACCGCATAAACGCTGGTAATGAGCATCCTATTCATAGGCGCCCATATCGGGTGTCGGCGGCCGAGCGTCACATCATCCAAAGTGAGGTCGACAAAATGCTCGCCAAGGAAATCATTGAGCCATCTTGCAGTCCTTGGGCTTCTCCTGTAGTGCTAATCCGCAAGAAAGACGGTGCATGGCGTTTCTGTGTGGATTATCGACACCTAAACAAAATTACCAAAAAAGACGTCTACCCTCTGCCACGGATAGATGATGCGCTTGATTGCCTGTATGGGTCCCACTATTTTTCCTCCATAGACCTTCGTTCCGGCTACTGGCAGATAGAGGTAGATGAAATGGACCGTGAAAAGACAGCATTCATCACCCCCGATGGCCTATATCAGTTCAAGGTCATGCCCTTCGGCCTTTGTAACGCTCCAGCCACCTTCGAACGAATGATGGACTCCCTGCTCAGAGGATTCAAATGGCCCACATGTTTGTGCTACTTGGACGACGTCATCGTCTTTTCACCAACGTTTGAAACTCACATAGAGCGCCTCTCAGCCATCCTGGGAATCTTCCGTCGCGCTGGCCTGCAGCTCAACTCGTCCAAATGTCACTTTGGACGCCATCAAATCACAGTGCTTGGCCATTTAGTAGACGCCAACGGTCTACAACCAGACCCGGCAAAAATCAGCGCCGTCAAAAACTTTCCTGTGCCACGATCTGCGAAGGATGTACGCAGCTTTATCGGACTATGCTCCTACTTCCGACGCTTCGTGAAAAATTTTGCGCACATAGCGAGGCCGCTTACGCAGCTCCTCAAGAAAGAAGTCCCGTTTTCATGGGGCTCCGAAGAGGCTTCTGCGTTCTCGACTCTCGTCGCTCTTCTCACTACCCCTCCGATTCTGGCACACTTCAACCCTGCTGCCCCTACGGAAATCCGTACAGATGCAAGTGGGCATGGCATTGGTGCAGTGCTGGCTCAGAAACAACATGGCCATGATTGCGTTATTGCATATGCCAGCCGCCTCCTATCCGCCCCTGAACGTAACTATTCGATAACAGAGCGTGAGTGCTTGGCTCTTGTATGGGCGGTGGCGAAATTTCGACCTTATCTATACGGACGCCCATTTTCGGTAGTTACCGACCACCACGCACTCTGCTGGCTGAACTCTCTGAAAGATCCATCAGGCCGCCTTGGTCGCTGGGCTTTGCGCCTGCAAGAGTTTTCCTATTCGGTGGTCTACAAATCTGGCCACTTACACCGTGATGCCGATTGCCTCTCCCGGTACCCTGTCGACGATCCTGAGGACACTGACGAGCCCACAGAGAACTCTATCTTGTCAGTGTCCGACTTCCTTAATATTGGGGAAGAACATAAGCGTGATCCAGAGCTGCTTGACATCATCAGCCGTATGGAATCCTCCACAAATGATGCTTCCGTCCGCTACTTTGTCATTCAAAAGGGTGTGCTATACCGTCGCAATTTCCGACTAGACGGGCCCGACCTTCTCATTGTTGTGCCTAAGCATTTGCGCCGCTTTGTTCTCACCGAACTTCACGACGCTCCCACGGCTGGACACCTTGGCGTATCCCGCACGTACGAGCGCGTGCGGCGCCGTTTTTTCTGGCCAGGCCTTGCTCGTTCGGTACGCCGATACGTCGCCACATGTGACCTATGCCAACGTCGTAAGACACCATCGCTGCTACCCGCTGGCCATCTTCAACCAATTGACATACCCGCGGAACCATTTTACCGTGTTGGGTTAGACCTGCTTGGTCCTTTTCCCACATCAACATTGGGAAACAAATGGATAGCCGTTATCACAGACTACGCTACACGCTACGCTATTACGCGAGCTCTACCGACCAGCTGTGCAACCGACGTCGCTGACTTCTTGTTACGGGACGTTATATTGATTCACGGTGCGCCGAGACAGCTTCTCACAGACCGTGGCCGTACATTTTTATCCCAAGTCATCGCCGACATTCTGCGTTCTTGTTCGACGCAACACACACTGACAACCGCTTACCACCCTCAAACAAACGGCCTCACGGAACGATTTAACCGCACTTTAACAAATATGCTCGCTATGTACGTGTCGCCCGACCACCGAGACTGGGACCTTGCCTTACCCTACGCAACTTTCGCGTATAATTTATCCCGTCACGACACAGCGGGCTTTTCGCCGTTCTACTTATTGTACGGAAGAGAGCCGACTTTACCACTGGACACAGTCATCTCAGCTCACACCTCGTCCACCAGCGAGTATGCCCGCGACGCGATTGCGCGAGCCGATCATGCCCGTCAGCTCGCTCGCGCTCGGCTGATGGCGTCGCAAACCAACCAATGCCGTCGGTACGATGCGGAACATAGAGACGTACATTTCGCTCCCGGTACCCTCGTTTTACTCTGGTCCCCTCATCGTCGGCTGGGCCTATCCGAAAAACTTCTGTCTCATTACACGGGACCCTATCGTATATTGCGTCAAGTAACACCTGTCACCTACGAGATCAGCCCCATCTACCCATCATCATCTACTATGCGGCCCACTGATATTGTACACGTCTCGCGGATCAAGCCCTACAATAATGCGTCAGATAACGACCTTTAAAGCACCGGGACGGTGCCTCCGCCGCCGGGGGTCATGCTACGTGCCAGTGCATGGAGCTGAAGAAGACGAAGCAGATAGACTGGCACGAGCTAATCTGTGTGGCTGGCGCTGCTCGCCTAACCGTCTGAAAATACATCGGTGACTACCCCTCTGAGTCAGTCTCCTTCACGTAACAATATGTTCTCAGCAATTGTCTTTTGATACATTGCGGGCCGATGGGCTTCGGTCGACAATATTAAAAAAATGCATAACCCTGAAACTCTTACGAGCCCTTGTTGTATCAACGAGGTGTCACCTTAGGTTTTTAAATACCCGTATGACATTGTTATATACCGTTTTTTTTCTCATATGAATTTAATTGCCTTTAAATCAATTGTTGCAGCTTATCTCTGGCTACATTGTTTGTGGCACGCTTTAGACAACCATTACTACATATGATTTGTAAGTAAATTAGCGGCTATTCAAAATATGACATCTCTGAGCGAATCAAAGGTCATCGCCTTGCCTGAGTGAACATTTCCGAATACGCAGTTCAAAGCTAGAACTGTGAGATCACTTACGTCATATGCTTTTGGACGTTTTGGATGAAAGGACGTTTTGTAGTATGTGGAAGGAAGAACGATTTCTATTGTACATTTTATATATTTGAACGCAGAATATGAGTAGCTTGTCGTAGTTCTATACCGTGGGTAATTTTTTCGTCTCCCATTTTGATGTAACTATAGGTCTTTTCGAAGGTCATTTCAGCATGACTGGTGCATGTGGTCCCAATATCTGATAGTGGCGATGCACAACAATCCCTGAAAATCTCAGGAAGAGGTCGTGTTTTTGTAGTTTTTTTAATGATTTCAGTTTGAATGTTTTTTTGCAGAAAGAACCGGAGATCATAAATGGACATTGTGCACGTCTTCGGCGCTATAATTTCTTCAAGGCGTTGCCATCAGCTTAGTTATGTTTTGCTCTTAGGAACGACCCACTTATCGCCTAAAAGAGAAAGAAAGTACGATGGAAGATTAGGACTTTAACATTTTGTTCCTGTAAATGCATTGGCATTGCTGTGTTTTGAGCGAAACCGGGAACCAATAAAATCTTAGTACGACCCGGTGGAGCAGTGGTTATAGTGCTTGGCTGCTAACTAGCACGTCGTGGGTTTGGTTTAGACTACAGGAGTGACATTTGAATAGAGGCGAAATGGTAGATCGCCGTGTTGTGAATCCTACAGTTCAGTGCAGGCTAAAGAACACCAAATGGTAGAAACTCCCAGAGTCCTCAACTACGACGTCTCTCATAATCATACCGTTGTCTAGGAGCGTAAAACCCTAATGAATAATAAAATAAAATTGCTAATAATGACATACTCTAATCGCTGCTAAATGCAGGCCACCATATTATCGGTTTCTGACGAGTAATGCTAGACTTAAGAAGCAGAGGAGGCAGAGAGCTTAAGTGATCGCCCTGCATAAGTGATGAAAGCTCATCTAATGAAATATTTGGGGAACTGGTTTTAGTAAAGTAAAGCGTGAACTGGTAGCCAGGTTCGGGCGTAGGCACTTGTGATTGCGCAGTACTGCCAATTTAATGGTGCTTTCCTCTCGCCACTTTACTGCGTTCACTTATAATTACTAAAGTTTATTGGGCCAGAAACCCCGATATAATTAACAGAGATGCTGCAATAGAAAGATCTAAAATTGTCGATCTTCTGAAGTTATTAACGTGCAGCTAAATTTACCGACGCCTGCCACAAGCATTTTCGCCTCTATCAAAAATGCGGCAGCTGCAGCGAAGATTTGATCCAGCAGTCTCCGAGTGTTCACAATTGGTAGTTATTTTCAGGCCACGCGAATCAAGGCAAGCTTGTTATAAGCAATTTTCGGTACTAAACGAAAGTTTTGTATACGCATTTCTTGTAAACAAAAACAGTGGCTTCTTCGAAAGCATTGTAAAAACACATCATTTTACGTTATACGCCGAGCGCACAAAAGCTCCATTCACAACAAAATTGTTAAAGTTCAACATTGCTACGGCCTACACGTGCAACCACGTTTGTGGGGTGGTTTTTTTTTTAAGCTTGCTTCAGCTAACACGTAGAGAACTTTCTCCAGGTAAAAACTGTACTTACGCCAAACTTACATACCGTAGCAGTCAATATAGACTTACGAAAACAATATAATTGATGTACATTCACGGTTTTTTCAGTATACACACTTCAAGGAATCTGCGAAACACTGGCCGAGAAGCTGTCTAATAAAAGCGAATAAAACTGTCAGAATAATATGTACTTTGAAATCGATTTTCTTCTCAGCTCCTGAGGTACTCTAGTTAGAAATGCCACTCGGTTGGATGAGATGGATCTATAGAACCACTAGCAAAACAGTCTATCCACGTATCTGTATGGATGCTTTCGTGATCTCTTCATGAAATCGGAGCATGCTACAGTTGGTATGATAGCAAATAGCAAGAGACGTCTGCCAAATGTTTTACCTTGGCTTTGCATTACTAACTCTAAAAGTGGTGGATCCCACATCACTTCGGAATCAAAGTTATGCAAAGCATGTGGATGGAAGGATGTTAGCATGCTCCACCAGAATTATTTGTGGCAGGCAGAAATGTTTCCTCAGCACGTGATGCTCAGCACGTGCGCAAACGCGTACATCTGTGAACGCTAGGAGTTGTGTTTCACGAACAAATCTTTTGGGAGCATCACACCGATCACATAAAGAATAAACTTTGTAAAGGATTGAAAATTCTTAGAAAATGTGAATGCGTATACTAGAACAGCAAAAACTTATGTCATATCATGCCCTATTTACTCTCCACTTACGCTATTGTCATTCAGTTTGAGAAACCGGGACAAAATTATCATTACATAACTTGATCATATCGCAAAAAAAGTATTACGTGCCATCTCAAATGTTTTCTACATTGCACATACGTCTGCTTCCTTCAAAAGATTGAATATCTTAAGCTCTAATTTCTCTATGAATACTGTCTCTTCACAACATTCAGATTATAACTAATCCGTAAAAGCCACCATATACATGCATTAGCCAATTTAACTGTAAATCCTTCCACACGTTCAACGAGGCACACTGCCGACTGGTACATTCCATTGCCTCGTAGAAACAATGGGTCACAGCTACTACAATTTTGCCTACGCACAGTACTAAAGAAGTTCAAATTAACAAGCGATCCTCTACGGATAATGCCTAAAGAAATTCAATTTTTAATATGGTTTTTCCAGTGTTTATCTTTCATTGTAAAATGCTTCTTGAGCGTCTGTCTTGATTTTTGAGTGTGAGTTCTAATGTCTGCCTCAAGGAAACCACCTCTCTCTGTAACGCACGTTGCTGCTATTGTGTCGGGGTGGCGGGGATTGTCAAGGAATATTGCAGCTTTTACTCTGCTATCCTCATCACGATTGATACTTTTCCTTTTTTTCCTATTGGACATTCGTTAAATTGTAGAGATAATAATGAATTGATTATGTTGAAATTAGCCAAATCTCAAAAATATCAAATCTCAAGTATCTGTGACGTTTATGTACCAATGGGTCCTGTATTCACGTCCAGCGGGCTGTTGAAGACTCCTAAACTTGGGTCGTATCTCTGCGAATCGTAACCATCATTACCAGAAGTGTAGTTGTTCCTATCTTCGCGCGTTAATGCGTTGATGAGGGCCGTATGTACACAGAAGCATGGCGTATAGTTTAGTTGCTTGGATCTGTTTGTATCTGTCATGACATCTCCATTCTTCATCATGGGCAAGAGACATTCGAAGCTCTGTCTATACAGAGAACATCTTTCATGTATTATGTGGACCAGGTGTGCTTGTGTTTTGAGACATTCACATTAAAATCGTCAGCAATGATCAGAAGTTGTAAGCTCATATGTGACCTTGTGCGAGAAATTGTAGCTGCCCAGGGCACTGCTAGACATATGAGGCTAAGTGGATGGCGCTTTCCGACAATTGCCGTAATGTCTACGTGACAGTAGTATGATAACGTCACAAACGTCACAAATGAAAATAGTTGTGAACAAAAGGGGAGCCTTATGTTTACTAAGAATATTTTGAATTTCTAAGCGTTTACAAGCATAGAACTTTCTGAGCAGAAGTAAGTTGGCTTGGTGCTATCTTACATACTTATGTAGAATGAAGTGGCACTTAGCTTGGTTAATATTGAGAAATATGAGCAAATTTTTGCTTTCACATAGTGGTAGTAGTTACACAAAGAGTGGTGTCGCTTATTTCAGACTGCTTTCCTGGCAAGTCCTGTTCTTCAGCTGTCTACTACGTTGTTCACTTGTTAATGCCTAGCAGGCTCAATCAGGCTAACCTTTACTGATTAAAGAATCCGTCTGTCTTTGCAGCCATACGTCTGTTCATCTCTCTTGACCGATCGTTATATCACCCTAACCCCCACTCGCAGCGCGTGCCTCTACACAATCTATTGATCATATCACATGCTGTCACAGTGCAGCGTCATGTTGTAAACTTTATGAGAAGTAGCTGGGGGTAGCTACGACGAACAATGAAGGAGAGACAGAGCCACAGCATAAGGAGCTTTGCCTCTGAAACATTTTCTTTAACAGAAGCAGGCCGTACTGTGAGCACGCCCTTACACACGCCCTGTTTGCAACATGACTTCATTGATTGGCGCTTAAGCACATAAAAGTCACCGTTCACGCACAATAGTGAAAATGTGGGAGTTGTACAATAACTGGGCCGAAGGATCGGGCATGTTGTTAACAAAACGGTACTGTCATCGTGTCCTGCTGAAGAAAACAAGTCAGTTTTTCCACAGGGGCAATACAATGAATCCAATAGGAACATCTTGAAATGTCAAATCAATATGGATGAACTTATCAACACTTGCCGCTTTCTTTTGAAGCACAAAGACGGATGCCCTAGCTTAAACTAACAAGCGGCACAGTTGTGATACCTTTGGGTGTTTGTTTTAGAGTGTGGAGCACAGAATGGCCCTTCTGCGTCTGTGTACGCGTGCGTGCGCGATTACAGTAAAAAGACAATGTATTCTAAGAAAAAAGTAAAAAGTGCTCAAGGTCACGAAGCATGCGTGACGTTTTTCGTCAGCCTCTTCCGTCACTCCCTGCTTAGCTTTCAGCGCTTTCGTCAGGACGAGAGAAGAGAGAATGCGATTGCAGCGTGTGACAAGTATTTGTAATTCTGCTCGTACTGGCCGAATTCTTAAAGTTTTAGCAGCATTGAGTTTGTGAGTCAATACGCTTTTCCAGTGAGTTCATTTTATGGTTACTCAAAAAAAAGTGTTTGAGGGCCCTTTAAGACTTTATTATTACCATAATTCGAACCCCCGCAATGAGCAGTACACAACTTCTAACTGAACTGCATTGATACTAGCTGTCACAACAAACAATGCTCATCGATTTCAATTCTGACAGTTCTGAAAAAATTGGGTATAAGAAAGTTTGTAAATTTTCCGGAGGTGGGTATGGTAACAGAGAGAATATAGCGGCAACTTTGGGAAAGGAAGAATAGTTGTTACCTTGATAATCAGACACTCCTCCTGTAAGGCAAGAGGTTCAGATAAAATATTACATTTCATTTAACTAAACAAGTCACCGGCACGTGCTGACAGGTGGTTTAAACAAGGAAGAAAGCATACCACCTTCTCTTAAGAAAAGCAAAGAAAACACGAGTTTCACATGCTGTGCGAAGCTTTTTACTGTCAGTAATACCTAATAAACATCCCCACGCCAGCCTGAAAAGTAAAATGTACCGGTGCAGCAGACTGCTACTGTTTAAATGGTTACCCTGAAGGCTGTGCATTTAAAAATCAAGGTAAGTAAAAGCGCACTTTAGTTTCAAGGTAGCAAAATTAGGTAGGGAAGCTAACTTTACTAGCTTATTCCTTCACATGACATTGTTCTGTGAAGAGAATGCCATGTGAAGCAATACGCAAGCAACGTTCCTTTCCTTACTCAAATTTGTTCGGAAAAAAGTTGATGTCCCCTAATCACCTAACCAAATACAATCATTCAATAAAGGAACAGCCCGCTATATAGGTTTTGAGAAGTTATCTTAGTGGCATTGTTTCTGCAAAAAAAGTTTTCCTCAATTTATGTGTAGCAAATAAATTTTCATCAGATTGTCAAACCTACGATGAGGTTACCACAACAAAAAGATTATCGTATAAATTACTTTGCAGTCACAAACGGCCAACATTGTTCAGCAGGTTAGTTAGAATATAAGAATCCTATTGTTTATATAGATTAGTCTGTTCATATGGAACCATGCAAGCAGCTCGTTGAATGAGGTTTAAAATCTCAGATACCTTTTATAGCATGTACCCTTCAGCAATCAGCTTACTTATCTCGAAACAATAAGGCATGTACTGAGCATTTAATATCGCATAATGATTCCATGCTTTATGAACACTGAAGCAAATAAAAATACCCTGCTTTGACCAATCATTTGCACAGAGGTTATATCTTGTGCAGAAATAGGAAGCAGAAATGCTACATATTTTGTTTAATATACTAACTGAGCAGTTTCATTCAGTGCATGCTTGTTTCTTGATAGGTCATCCAAACACAACACTTGACATATCTGGCGCGTTGAATAGGACCAGCAGTATAGTCTCTCAACATTTATAATCACGATTAGTGAAAAAAGTGGCAGAAATTATCTTATTGGGCAATAAAGCTTTGGTAATGACTTGTTGTAAGTTTAGTCCTGGCATCTTTCTGAATTAAAAAGAAGCGGACAGTGGTACTGCAGTAAATTTACTTAGTGTAATATGCAGAAAAGTTTTGTTGGATGCGCAGTAAAAAAAGCATGAAGGTGGGTCGTACGCTAATCGAGCAGAACAATGTTCAAGTTCATTATTTTCTTCGTTCAGGAAAGAGACCAATGTTTCTAAGAATTACTTAGAAAATATCTTCTTACGAAGTGGTGCCCAAGACTAGTTACATTAGAAAAGTTTAAGTAAAGTACGCTGCTTTGCAGCGTTTGTTAAGTATCTTTAAAATAATTACATGCAGTGAAAACATTCAGCCTTGTCCCAGGTGTTTAGTTGAAGGGAAGTGTTCATTAGAGAGACTACGAAGTATTATCGTCACTTACCTAGTCGTAACCTTGGTCTCGCTGCAAAAATTACCAGTCAAGTATAAAATATATTTTATATTCACTGTTTTTTTTCACTGAGCAGCACATGACACATGAAAGCGCTGTTAAGTCTCACATGCCGCAGTGCTTTTTCATATCTTTCGTATCCCGAAAGGACAAACAAACAAACATGACATTGAGCGAAGCTTCATAGTGTCATATCCATTTATATGTATGAGTACAGGTAAGCTTGGCAATGTGACATTTATTACCATTTTCAGACGAATTAGGAAATGCATTTATTTATTGCAAGTGACCGTATAAGATCTCCATAATGCAAAACAGAGCGGTAACGGGTACGAAAGTTTAATGCCATGCCCTATTTTGGGCCCAATATCGCGCCAAATACTTGACCCTTAGAGCGGCGCTTTATTTGGAGGCACAGACACTCAGACACAAAATGATTATACAGCAAAAAGAAGCGTGGTGGCCATGATTTAAATGAAAATGCTAGTACAATCGTGACGCGAATGCATTACCTAAATAAAAATATAAAAAGTATGAAGAAATAGTTTTTTAAGAGGATTTGAACAAGCCGCCTCCTAACTTCTTGGCGAGCATTATACTTCTACGCCACTCGCGTCTTTCTTCTTGTATTGCCTGGCTTTGGTACAGAACATGTGACACTCACAGCAGTGGTAATAAAACTACTCACTGTAAATGTTCTTACGGTAACTGGGCAGCAAAGTATCGTCATGCTGGTATCAGCATTTATAGCTTAAAATTCAGACAGTGTTGCAAACGGCTTTATAGGTTGTGAGCCATCTGGCACCGGTAACAAAACCAGCACACCAACCAGTGCGACCCTGTTCTTTCTCATTGCACCTTCCCGAAGTGCCAGGGATCTTCTTTTTTTCCTTCATTGTTTTCAGTTATTTATTGTACTGATAGTGAACCTCTGTGTGAACCAGTGTTTTTTTGTGTTTGTTCTAGCGACAAAAAAACGTAGGCACATCAGGCCCGGGCCTGGAATGACAATAATTTTTCATGCAATCGATTGATTGATTATTTAACGCATTCGCTGGACTAGGCTAAATCAAAATGTAGCGTTGTAGCTCACTCTGAAAGTTCCTGCAATTGAGGTATCAGTGATGACTAAACAATTGAGCACCAGTTAAGGGAGGTTCGCAGACTGGCAGCATTCAAGCTTCCTCTTGCGATTAAATAGGCATACCATAATCGATTATATATTTTGTTCATCGCACGTAAGGGAAATGGGTATTATCAGTTTTTTAGCAAAAACATGATGTTTTACCTTGACGTGGAGGCCTTTCTATGGCCGGATGATTACCTGAAAAAATGAGATTTTATTCACTTGTGTGTTAAATGTAAGCTTTGCAGACCTGGTAGAAGCAGGAAGTGCTTGACGTGATTGATACGATGAGTGTACGGTCTGATGTCTATAGAATTTTCTGTACCTTGGGCCTCTCGGAAGGATCGACTCTTCAACGTATAAGCCATGGTCAGTTACCGAAACAAGGTGATATCGTGCAGCTTACACTGAATGATTAGAACTCAACGTACTATTATGACAATTATTATAGATCTTGAACCAAAGGGAAAAAAATTGCGCACGCTAAAGAATCGTCTTCAGGAGTTGAACGCTTTACCTTTATCCTGTTTTTAGTGCGTACTAGAACGCTCAGTGCATGATGTTTTTCGCACTTGTTATAGACCCACTTCGTGGTCTAATATGAATACGCGCAGCAGCGTGTGTACCTTTTGTAGTGGCTTACCGGCTTTAAAAGACAAAGCCATTATAATAATCTAATGTTCTCGTCGAATCATTATGAATACAACATTCAACGTTGAATAGTGAAGTATATATACGATACGCGTGTGTTCGTAAGCCTGAAAGCTATTATCACGGCATTTATAATCAGGCGACTTTTTTTTAGTGTATTCACAAGCAGATGCACGGCCGTATGGAAGAATATCTGCATGCCACGTAAGTGACCTGGGTTAGACCCCCACTCGGACCGGAACGACACTGATGAAGTCCCCACTTTAACCTTGGTGTTGTTTCGCACTGTTCCCGACTTTTCAGTCACACGTAACATGACAATTTTTTGGCTCTCAACCAACGACGCCGACACCAACGCCGAAACCAAAACTTTAGCGAAAGGAGCTTTTTGACACTATCGGGTTAAAATTTACAAGCAAAGAAGGACTTTTTTTTCCTTCACAGGACATCTTTAAACAAGTTGTTCTGCTTCAACAGACTGACAAGAATGTGTATAACAGTCAGCAGTACACACTAAAATTTTCAGCCTGGCTGACGCTAAGCTTGAAGCTTTGCAGTATTCTAATTTCTCATTCCGAACAAATAAATACAAGAAACAGATTTAGGCCTGGTACGAGCGTCTGGCAAATAAAAGCATTTATTTGTGAATTATTCACTATGTACAATTTCTTAATGAACCGAATGCGGATGTGTTTCTACGAGTAAATATTGTGCTAGCAATAATATGTTACATGCCAGATGTTTTGTCTACCTACTGCGTGCCGCGCATAAGCGATAGCAGCAGGGGACGCTCATATTATACATGCATTCACTTGTAAATGACGATGGACAAGGTGAATTGTCACATGCAGAATAATTGTATCTGTACGTGTTACCATTCCCTTCCACAGACACTCAAGCATGTAAGCGTGGCCTGGTTAGAGCGCTGACTGTTGCCCTACATGTGGTAAGGATTCAGATGCTTTCGGCCGCTTAACTTAACTAGATCTGTAGAGCGTTCCAGAGCGACAGAAACTTTATTGCCATGCAGCGTACTGTCCCATTGCGCGGTGTTGAGCTATCGGAGACAGCATATTTATTCAGTTGCGACAAGCGCCTTAACTAGGGCTTTTGCAATGGACGACCAACCAAATGAGTAAAGATGAAGTGAGATCCACTGCCTGAAAACTTTCACTTTTTATGTGGGTTATTTAAATGTACGACAACAAGAGCATTTTGGTATAATTAAAGTGAGAGTGGTACGTCTTTTCAAAGTATTTCAAAAATACCTCTTGGTATATCGGGTCCTCTTGTAAAAGAATATGTGGCATGCAGAAAATTAGCTTTGATACTCATAACTTGTCTCTTGTAATTGTTTAGCCTCCACCTAGATAAATATTTCTAGTTTATATTCTTTTGTAGCCTGGCTTATGCTAAACAAGGACTAACTCAGTGAGAATAATCACCATGTAAATGCATGACATACGCCACGATTACTTCAACAGGTTTTAAATTGGTGTACTTGAAAAATTATACTAGAGGCTTTGTCGAGCTTCTTACAGTATGTTTGCTTTAGCGAATCAACTAGAATATCAGAAGCTGGCATAGAAAAAAACGCCAGGCCTGCACAGAAGGCGTAGCACAGTCACAGCGAAAGCTCAAAGAGCAGCCTTTCAAAGTTTTTTCGAAACACTCATTGGGGTAACTACTGCAAGCAAACTTGCTTGATACGCACTAGGTCAATATTATGAAATTTATTTCATAATATTAGTAGGCCGTCATTCGCTAAGCTATTTCTCGTCATTCCTCGGAGAAGTGTGGTATCCACTGAACACTTACGATGAATTTTGTACCAATTATTCCCGCAGTAGCTGACGACGATGACGAATTGTGCCTTAAGTGGTTATGCCCCACAGTTAATAGGGGAACAAGGACAATACTTTGTGATGGGTTGAAGCAATGGACGGCCCACTCGTTACGCTATTCGCATTGTGCAACTACTAGTTGTTCTTTCGCTGTTTTAAAAAGCTTTGTAAGACATATCAACACGATTGCTTTCAAAGCATCAAGCCTGCCTAAGGCAAGTTTGAGAACAAGTCACAAGCACAGGTGTAGGTCAGTGGTAGAATGCTGGGCCGGCACGCAACGGACCCTATTCGAGCCTCACTATGTCGTTGGCCATCGGTCATGGTTGCTGAAAGCAAGTTTGATCACAAGTTACAAGCACCGGCGTAACTCAGTGGTAGAATACTGGGCTGGCACCCAGTGGACCATGGTTTGAGAACCACTGAGTGATTAGTGCAAGGAGTTTTTTCTAAATTCGCAGCAGTTGTTATTGATGATACTATAAAATAAAAGTAATAGATACAAATAATATGTAGACGTTTAGAGGTTTCAAAAAGAACAAAGGTCGGGCCACCATAGTTCTTGGAAAAGAGGTGCAATGTTTACCTGGAAGTGATTTTGGCATTTGATCTGTAATAGAAGGAAAGCGATGTGAAACAGTATGTTTCTGTGGTTACCTTTAGACGGTTTATCACTTAAATTGTTCACTGGGGGCTGCGGACACGTGACTTAAACAGGAAAGGCAAGAAGTGGCACGTACATTGACTACCATGTTACTGCAACATAAACAGCAACAAAAATAATCTTAAGTATTTCTGATAATAAAGATGGCTAGAATGATGTAGGAGTTCACTTTTGTCAATCACATATATTTAAGCTTCAACGTGATAGCTAGGATACGTGCAAGAATATTGATTAGAGCAGGCTTGCTTAAACAAATATAGGTAATTTGATACTGCAGCAACTAATTTTATATCTTCGATGAGACAGCAACACATTCTGTAACGGAAAATACTCCAGGTTGCTCATACGATGATACGGATGTGTATGACAGAGTTGTTAGTTGGTGAGTTATGCACATGAGGACCTGACAAGGCCACAAATAATTTTGCATAAAAATTATCACCCACTATGTGAAATTTACGGCGATAACGATGTTTTATCCCTACAATCTGACCTCAGTCAAATGGAAGATTGGTGGCGCGGCTTATGTCATTAAACGCATCAAAAATCTCCCTTCTCACTTTTCATCGAAAGACGTCATACCCGGCTCGCGATTATATAATACGTGGCCCTTTAATATCTCCTGTTAACCCCTACAAGTACTTAGGAATTCATCTCACATCTGACCCGACATAGCACACACACATAACCAGCATAACAAATTCTGTTAATCGCGTTCTTGGTTCCTGTGGCGTAATATCCGAATAGCATACCCCTCAGTCAAACTTCTAACGTACTGCTGCTTAGTAAGGCGGAATCTCGTATATGCATGCGCCTTGTGGGACTTATACCAGCATAATCACATTACTATGCTTGAATCAGTACAAGATCGTGCCGTAAGTTTCATTTTTTTGGACTGTTCCTACAACTGGAGCTCATCGAAACTCAAATCCCAAGCGACCTTTTCAGCCTTGTATCACGCCGTCGAGTCGCCCGCATTTCTCTCTTTCATAAGTTCTTTCACAAGTCACCCCAAGCCGATCTCATTGCTCCAGCACACCGCCACTCAAGCTGGACCAACAACGAAAAGACCATATACCCCCCTTAAGCCCACACTGTCTCCCAGGCCTCCTGTTTATTCAACCAGATATCAAGGGACTAGAATTACCTTCCCAACAAGGCAGTGCCCCATTTTGACCAAGCCATCTTCAAACGCATCATAGAAGAGCTGTTTTTGTAGATATGCCCACCCCTCATGTAAAACTTCTTCCTGTAGGGGCCTTTGGGGTATCATAAATAAATAAATAAATAAATAAATCTGAAGAAGTTGTAGGGCCTGAAAGTTTCATAAGCGAAGACAAATCTTTATCAAAAAGTGGATGTTAATCTGGTATGAAAGTTTAGGAAGTTGAGAGATTACGCTGTATTGCGCTACTATGCCCATGTTCTTTTTTATGAGGTAACTAGCTTCGCTATTCAGGGTCAGCATGGCTTTAAACCGACTTCTCAGCCATTTATGCCCAGCGCTGGTGGTCTTCATTCTTTAGTGACATCAACAATGACTACCACTTGTATGGATCTCTTATTTTTATTCGTACGGTTTGTCCATTAGTGGGATGCTTGGCATCGAATAAACATATATTATAAGGCGAACGTTTTGCTTAGTATTTTATGTACTGCGCACAAAAGTGGTGTAAATATTCTACTTAGCAAACTAGGAGCGACTCAACTAAGTATACTATTTAAATTTGACTTCACAGCTGGAAACAAGCAACGCGTTCGAGCATATTTTTTTTCAAATAGGAAAATTGTGTTTTCGCTGTGCATACATAGAATAATCCATCAGAAGAACATGATGTTTAGATGACATTTTAGCTGCATTTTCCCCTTTTAAAGGTTAGGCCTACAGAATACCAGACGCTAGCGGACGTAGTCCGAAGGAAAAGAAAGAAAATTGTGTTGGCCTAAACCTAAATTTTCTACAAAGAAAAAAAAACTTGTATAATTTAATATGTGCTATATGTCCTATGCCTTGAAGTAAATAAAAATGAACATCCGACTCATTGTGTTGCACTGGTCACATGCACTGTTTTGTTGGCTTGTCCTAATACCTTATGAATTAACAAAATTTATAAAAAGCATATTTGAAGAAACTTCATACTAGGAAATAAGCAAACAGTTAAGATAGTTACTTGCTTTTGAGCGAAGGCTTTGGTACTGTAACGAACCAAAAATCAAATCGTAGATGTTATTAAGATTTCTCGCTACGGCCACCTCTTACAAACACTGTACAAGGTGAGTTGCACAAGCCATCGCAAGTAAACGATAACAAAAAAGGTGCAGTCGCACATATTGTGACATTTTTATGTATTCCTGTAGGATGAATAGTTTGCATATCAGTAAGCATATGTTCCTAAGGTTTTCTCAAAAAATCGCAGTTGTGAAACAATGTTCTTTCTTATGCCCTACTTAAATGTAAATAAAGAAAACAACCAGACCACGCACTCTAAGAGACATAAAACACGCTATTGTTGGAGTGTAAGGAACATTTCTTGAGTTAACATAAATCATTATTGCAAGCATCTGAAGTGAACAATGCCATGAACAGTTCAACTAACTACTATTATTGTATTGGCAGCAGGCTTGAGCCAGTGAGGAAGATTCAATGATTTGCCACTGCTTTACAGCAGTCACTCTTCACCCGAATAGAATGTGTACACCCTAACGACGAAGCTCATTGAAAGGCTTTGAGTAAATAACGCACATATTTTACAAATAACTTTGTACCTTACTTTCTGCGGGTCACTTGACTACTATGCGCGCGAGGCTATAGATTTTTGGTGACATACATGCAAGTGCAAACAAATTTAAAATCACTCTCTATTCTTATCTTTTAGCCTTTTAGTGATGTTGGAGCTGTTACACGTCATCTCGAGCAGGCATTACCCTAACGAAAAATTGAACGTTTTGGCAGGTTTGATGTTATTGGAATGGAACTTTCTAAACTTTACGTAATCTGGATGGTTGCTTACCTCGTGGTCCGGGCCATCTTACTGTAATGTAATTGGGTAAATGTAAGATAAACTTTGTTTATTTTACTTTTTCGCTGAGTGTTTGAACACTCTGAAAAAAACAGCCCTTGTACCGACGTCTAGATGAAAATGAAGTAATAGAAGTGAAATATGTCAAAAGCTTTTGCTATTACTCTAAAAATACGATAGAATCAATTTATTATCTTATCTCTAGACGTTTAGGGCTTATTCAATTATAGTGGTCACTGTATCACAAAGGTCTCTTTGTATGGTAATAGGTGGTTTCAATAGAAGTAGCATCACACAGCGGTCTTAATTTCTACATTACCAACATTTGCCGTTTGCTTCTGAGGCGAGATTTCAAAAGTATTCCAGATCTGTCATGTTGCCAGATTATTCACGTTAGGTAAGTCATAAAGGCCATCCTACTGTTACTGAGAACAAATTACAACGCTTAAAACTGCCCCATGTGCGCATAAAGAAGAAGCAAAGCACCGCAGCCATCACTGTGCTCTTCGCAGACGGCGCAGAGTATACGAACCAAGCAGGTTCTTTGTATGGGTTCACATCTGAATGAGCCAACGATTCACGCAGGCATTCATGTGGTGGCACATCTTGAGCAGGGTCGCCCACTGAAGGGCCACACAAATTATTTTAATGGTACCGCATAAAGAGCGTGATAATGGACCTACAGCACACTACACGGGGTGCCACAAAAGTCTATCGTGGCGAAATTATCTCTAATAAATCAATGTTTGAGAGAGACTTTAGGTCTTTCCTCTCCCTCCCCCTTCTATGCGAAAGGTGAACCTAATGATTTTATTTCAGGAGTTTGCTCGACAAGTTTCTTGTATTTGCACCTTGTGTGGCGATGACGGTGATGTTTTCACTTCTCCGGTGATTTAAAAATCCTCTGGGCATGTGCGTTTTCGTTTTTAGCAGAGAGCTTACGCAGTTAACAATCCTAACTAGTGCTCAGCCGCATAAACACCTCCAAGAACGAGGCTGCAGCGCGGCGGGCTCACAATGCAACAGCAGCTCGGGCTCACCACCGAGAGCCTGTACTGACAACGTAGAGGACAGAAGCGATTAGGGCTAGGCGCCAAACACACCGGGACATGCAGGCCAGTAAAGCCATGCGTAACGGCCACGATGTAAACCAGCCTAGATACAAATCGAAACTAGTAAGGTCCCGGTTAACCTGGAACACAAGGTGGGCGTTATTTGCTGACGCAAATCAGCTCCCCGTTGTGTAAGCCAGTGCCATAACGGTACGCAAGTCTCAAGGGGCAATGGACTCATTGGTAGTATATAAGTACAGCAAGATGCACCCGCTTGAAATTATGTACGTGGCACTCATTGGCTCCACTAACGTCGACAAATTGCAACTGACGGACGCCAACAGGAACCGCCACTTCTACAAGACCTCCAGCGAACACAAGCTTGGTTAACTTCGCTGTCCCAAGCAGCACAGGTTGCCCAAGCTAGCACAACACAATTTCGTGCCACGTGACGAGAAGACGTCGACTGCTCAATATAGTTCACCTTTGCTCTTTTTTATTCGTGGTTCCTCAATGCACGGCTTGATGACATCAAATATGATCCTGTACTGGCCACAGCCGACATGCTATGCAACATGGAGACAAGGAATGCTGAAAACATGCACTTCAGTGAATTCGTTCCAGTCATCTGTACGCAAGAAGCGGAGCATTGTACTGGCAGTGTACTTTCTAAAATAAAATCTCTTGTGTATATATAACGCATATGGTGAACCCGGCGGCATATAGAGCATCGAAATGTAAATAATTAAGATTGTGTAAGTAATGCACACACAATAAACCTGCGAAGTCAATATATGGTGGTAGATGTGTAGAGAAGAGTCAGGCATTATCCGATCATCTACGAGGAAGCTCCTTTAACATCTCAAGTTTTGAATATTGCTGTCATATTGTTGTTTGTTTGCATTGATTTTTCGTCCTATTTCATGCATTTCGTTCTCTTTAATGATGTTCTTTCAAGCACCGGGGAATGTTTTTTCAGAGGAGGCATCGCCATGCGTGTTTATTCGTTGTGTGATCTGTTTATTTTTCACCCCTTAAGGCTTTTAGCGATGCTCGGCACAGCTCTCCTAGCATACTTGAAAATTTCACAATTATTCTTGATGATTGCTTTAGGTGTACGCGTAGAATGTCCTTTAGCCAAGTTTATCCGAGAGCTTATGACAGCACCAGTGATAAGACTCCAATGCATAATTATCACATCTGTAAATGACGTTGTTTCTCACCACATATGAGGTTATCTGAGGTCAATTTCGTGTTTGCAGCCATTAGTACACAGTGTACATTGCTGTAGTTTGAGGCTTGGTTTCCAGGGCAAATGCTCTGCTAAATAAAGAGTACCATTTTGAGAATGCTGACTGCTGCAATCATCAATGTCCTGACCAAATTAGAACGTAACTTTCCCAACCTACATCAGAAATAATTGCTTTGTACAGTACCAGCACACCTTGTCGGGTTAGTTGGTTCGTATTCAAGAAATATTACGGGCGCAGTTCACACAGACCGACAAAAAAAGGCAGCAGGAGAAGGCGTCACCTTTCAACTAACTTAATTTGAAAAAAGTCCCTCTTTTTATATGCATGCAGACTTGTGCGCAAGTAATTCTTCGCAGGACATGGCCAATAATTACCCGCTTCTCACATTATGAAAGCAAAACACCAAATAATATTTTGGGAGCTACGAAAAGTGACAGACTTGTCACTGATACACAAATCTCGCTTAATATTTATAAAAGCACCTCCGGAAGTCACGTGCTACAGTGATATTGCTTCTTCCAAGTATGCGGATGTTTGCAAAGCCTGGCTTGCACATCTAGAATTCAGAGTGCATGGGTAAATGGGCACTCGCCTTGTTCCTAATTCAAGTGTCTTGCTTCTTGCCCTGTCATTAAAACGGAGTCCAGTCTGGCCAATATATACTTTGCCGCTTGCGAGTGCAATTTCGTAAAGTTTATTTGTACCTTGCCCGGTTTGATGCTTTACAAAATCTGTTATTTCTTCAATATGAACCAACTAGCTCAGAACACGTTGAACACAAACAAATAAATAAAAATAAAAACATGTAAAAAATGGTTGGTGTTTTGTAGGTTCATTATGCGAAAGACTGAAACGCAAATACTTTTGTCAAGATAACTGATGCGTAGTCTTCACATTGTACGCTACTATTGAAATGACTGCATGTACGTTACGGACAGCAATAAGTGAAATCGTATTCACGTGATGGAAATGGTAGTGGCCTTCCCTTACCTGCATCTTGAAGCAATGACAAACAAGTTTTCTTGAACTTCTTCATTTATGCTATAGATACTGATATAGATACTGATACTTATATAGATACTGATATATAGTTATCAGCATTCGGAAAAGAAAAGAAACTAAACAGTTTATGTCACGAAAAACAGCTTTCGTTTAAATTACAAAAAACAAGCGCATTTGGATAGCTTAGCCGAAGGTATGTCTGTTAGTTATCTCAACTTTTCTTCTAAGATATATAAAACTGTATATACTGAAATTAGGCAGGATAACAACCTTTTGTGTGAACATGAATTATATCCATAAACATTGCGAAACGCCTACGTATGCTTACATGATAGCCGATGGCCTGGCTCTGAAAGTTAAAAAGAACGATATAACATGTAAAAATAATTCACATCACACAATGACAGCGTGCTGCAGTCATTTAATCAAATAAACTAAATAAACAACTGTTTATTTCAGCAAAAAGATCGGCAGTTATAACTTTGAAGGTGACAGGGAGTATGTAGAGATTTTCACTAAATATACACTTACTGCTTTTAAGCTGCAGTACGCTTCAGTACCATACGTTGTGCAGCACTCGCCTAATTATGTTTTCCCTTATTTTGCTATTCAGTTCTAGTATTTATTACTGAAGGAATTCAAATGGAAGCATAAAGTAACACGCAGCTGATACGTGAAACGACCTACGTAAATGGCATAGAAGGCTGGCTGGTCAGCTTACACGAAGTTTGCGGCTACACAATTTTCTTAAATAAACTTGAAAACGAACTTAAGAAGGAAATCTTGCGTACTGTAAGAGTTTTCAATGTGCGTATGTTCATGTAATAAAAAAGTAGAAACGATTTGCTAAACCAGCGTAGAGTTCTCTTAAAAGATGAAAGTTGAACACAACATATATAATTTCATTCAATTCGCTTATCTAAAAGCTGTCATGGAGGCTCGTACATTTTCTATACAAATATTTATAGTTTCACAAAGTAGCTGAAGCAGACAACAAAACCAGCTTGACAGTGAAAATACAAAACTACGTCTCCGTATATTGCAAGAAAAACAATCATATTGCTGAATAGGTTCTGTTTAGCTGAGTTTATACCGGCCTGAAATAAAGAGCTGTTTGTACTCCATAGGTCGATAGAGTAGACAGTATTATTAGTAAAGTCTGCAGTATTACGTTCCAAAACCACGGTATGTATATGAGAGATGCCACTAGCGGAGGGCTACGGAAATATTCACTATCTGGTATTGCTTAAGGTGCACTGACATCGTACTGTAACAACACCCTCCACCATTTCGCCGCCATTGAAATGCAATTTGTTCAGCCGGGACCGAAGCCGTGACCCTCAGGCCAGCAGCAGAGCACCCTACACAGTCAATCAGTTCGAACCCATTCTGGTGCTTAGCGTGCCTACAATTAACGCCCTACAATAAAGATCTTTTGGTTTGTCCAAACGCCTGTACTGTAAGGTGTTTGTTATAGACACGCAAATTATTTTTAAAAGTGCGAATTAGTTTGCAGTGCAGCCAGTGTGCCGCTGAGACGGAAAATGAGAGTTTTCAACCTGAAACACACCTTCTACCTTTAGTTTAAATGCCATGAATTTAAACTCAAATCGAATTTATACGTCTTACTTCAGAAGCTGTTGGCATGTATGGTAGTGCAGTGATGTGCGTTTTTGTATGACTGCAATTACTGCATAAAGAAAAAATATCTTTCATAGTAATAGCCTATGTACTTGCACAATTTTGCCTGAATGGTGTGAATAGCTGTCATGCCTGCCTCATGACTGACTACTTGTACAAGCAAAATCTAGTTTGTGGTAGTGCGATCCACCTTCGTCCTTTTCTAAGTTATTCTTGCCGTGGTGATTGTTTAGAAGTCACAGTACCCGGGTTCTTCCCAGCCTGCGGTGTTTGCATTTATATTCAGATCCATTGCTAAAAGCTCTAGGGCTGAAAGATATCTTCGCACGCTGAAAAAGCCTCCTTTTGGTAACTTGTATGAAAACCTGAATTAAAGCCTACTCTATAGTACGAGTTGCTTTGCAGCCGGACGTGCTCGGTTTTGAGACGCATGATAGCTATGACGGGTTATTATGTAATAAAATAAATGTTTGACACTGAAGGAGGACTAGAGGCATAAAAAATGACACTTTCTTGCACAAACCGCTAGAAATACTTGGTATATCTATAAATTATCTTACGGTATAATAAAAGCTACAGAACACTAATGCTCAATTATCATTGTGATGAAAGGGAAGGCTTCTGCAGATCACAATATTTGTCCGGGAGAAGCTAACAATTCCCCTCACACTTGTGGTTTTTGTTTGCAGAAAAATCGCTTATAATTTGTCGTGTCAATTTATGACCTCCTCAGACGACACCCGATACATTCAAAAAGACGTCACCGCAAACAAGAGGAAGACAATAAGTGCAATGGTTTAGCAAGGCAGAACAATTTGAGCGGAAGCTATAGACGCAGGTTTATCTAATGACGGAGCAGTTGAAGGGACTACTTCAGATTAGTAGCATTGAAAGGATTTCAAAATAAACAAATTAGTGATGCATGCGTCGGTGAGTTATTCGTGTCTCTGAGGGACAAAACGTTCGCCTATCTTCGAAGCTAATGTCTTGCTAGGTGATACGGTATGTGAGCTTTTCTTTTCAAATCAATGACTTTTTGGTTGATACGCTTTTTACGTTTGTTTTGTTTTCTGATGCTTTCAGGCTCATGGATTATTTGAAATAAACTGTTCAGTTGCGAGTACACACTTGTCTGAGTCCATTCTGAACTCTCTTGTCTTTGTCAGCATCCCACTCCACGCAAAAATACAAACTCTGCAGCCCATTATATCTCGAGTACACATTAAAATTGCTGAATCAGCGTTGCCAGGTTTCGTAATTTTATGTGATTTGGTTATAACTCTGGTTGGCCCGCGGTGGTCTTGGCTATTTGATCTGTTTCATTTTAAACTTTCTTGTCTCTTAATTTTTAGCAAAATTATCAATAGCTGGTCACTTCAAAGCACCTGGTGTTCCAGTATATAGCGCCGAAGTATGGCACTGAAAGCGTACTTGGCATTTAAAATTAAAATTAGGCCCATTCATTACCAAAATATTGACATCCCACTAACAATGTGTTGCAGGCCAAGATCCAGTGCATATATGTACGAAGCTGCCAGTGAACGATTGTGCAGTGTGTTGCTTTTCGCAGCCAAGGGAGCGTTTTCATATTAAGCGCGTGTCGTACACTCATTGTCGCCACGCGGCGAGCACTGAGCTGGTGATAAGAGAGAGCGAAGTCCCTCAAGTAAAGAGGAGGCCTTTCTCCTGTACTCAAGCAGACCGACCATCACGACAGCAGCAGCAGACGACGGACGATGCACGCCGACACGCTAAGCCCCTAAAGCACTTCGCCCGTAAAAAACACAATGGGAACTCTACGAAGCGGCATGCACGTGCAGTGTGCCATTGTTTTAACTGTGCTCACTGAAATGTTGTAACAAATATTTGGAGGCTAAAAAGTAAGCACATCTGTATAAAGGTTGTGTAAAACAAACAATAGGTCCGCCGCATAAATAATTTATTTTGCATGTAGCACAGCAAGGCGGCTTATTTTGCTAAAAAAATACGCCTTCACCTACTTATTACGGTCGCTGTATACAAGGTTTTTTAGCTATTTCTCGCGAGATTTCAAAAACAGGCTCACACACGCAATGATGATGTGACCAAATGCTTGTTACTGAGTGTATAGCCTCGAGTGAGTCAGACTATTTTTTTCTGATTATTTGTTTATTCAGGCTTCTTTATTAACTAATTTTTCAACGTACTAACATGGGTAAAACAATTCAGTGAGAAAGTTTTAGGTCGGTCTGCAAAACGTTCGATTAGGCAGATTATGTGCGCTATATTTAAAAAAAGTACCATGTGACAAATCTACCGGTCCGCCTACGCGCGCTCTAACTGTCATGCCTCCTAACGTTCCGCGCACGAAGGATACGCTTCCTTCAAACCAGTTAAACACCTTAAGTAGTCATAGCGGTTATGGCTTTTGTGGCCGATAGCAAAATGTGTTTATTGCAAAGCCACCACCAACATTGTGGCCCCGTTGAGACAGCACGATGGAAGAAATTCGGTGATCATGCGTACGCTGAACTTTAGGGAGCAGTGGAACCATTGTGTGCACTGGCACGCAAGCGGCTTTGTAACGTTGTATTTTTTTCTATTTTGCGGGTATATGAAGTTAGCAAAAAATATTTAAAATTAACAGATACAGAGCTTGAAAGTGTGTAAGCAGACTTTTGCATGCCGATGAACAACTTTCTTGTTAGAATTTCTAAATAAGTTTGTTGCTGAAAATTTGATAATAAAGGTGGCCTAATTAGGCAAATAATCAATGCTCAAAAATAGCGTGACTCACTTCAGGCGGCAACAGTCAGGAACATGCATTTCATCGCGTTGTCATCACGTATGATGGCATAGTTTTAAACTTTGGCGAAAAGTAGTTGGGTCATCCTATATAGTTTCGCATGATAAGGTAAAAATAGTTGAAAACCTCCCTTGACTGGGAAAGAAATTTTGAATGGTCAAAATTTTGACACTCTTTTTATAACTGCGTAGAGCAGGAGTCGCATGCACGTATTTACGCGTATACTTTTTAAAACAGTGGAAAATCGAGAACATTAACATCAGTACACCCTAATAAAGTTTTGTTCATTTGTAATGTTTATCGCATTATCTTTCAACAAAATTAGAGATGCGAACAAAAAAGTAGCCTTTTGGAGGGTGCTATTACATCCAAATACTCACTCTCAGATGATTCGCGATGCAGTGACGGTAGAGGGTCTGAAAATTGCACCCTTTTTTCTGCAAAATAAGGAGTCAAGCATAGAATATTACAAACAATTTCAATTCTCAAGTCATTGCTAGTCATACGTGTTTAAAACTAGAAACGTGGCAGATTATACATGCAGGGAGCCTCAGCAGAGTAAAGGTGAATTGCACTCACTATAAGGTGTGAAATTTAACAGTGACTGTTTATGCGTGCACACGGCATTGCACATGTGAGTTGTCAGTTTGTAAAGGCTGATCATTGCCTGAAATCTTTGGTGGGAACAATCAACGGTATATGTTTTGTCTGTGGATTTCTTCTTCTATTGCCACATGTCTTGCTTTTTTTCTACTGCAAAATTTTCTTCCTCATTGTTATGATGACTAACAACTCCAACTGAGTGCCAGTCTTCGTGTAGCGAAAAAAGTTGCTGATGAGCTGTTGTCCCAAACTGCTCGTAGAGTGCTTCAGATCCATGCATGATATTACTTCGTTTTTTCCCGCTTAATTGAATGATAAAGTTGCTCGTTTTCCGGAAGAATTTTGCTCTGCACCTCAGCTTCATAATTGGTTGATGCAGTTGCGATTTTGACATTTGTTTCAGCCATCGCTGATTGAATACGAGTTGAACTTTCGGTTAAAGATACGTAAAAAGGGGCTCTGCTAAAGTGCCTACTGTTCGTGAGACGACCTACTTTAAAAACTCTTGCCCTGAAGGTGCAGCAGAAACGTTATCTTCTGCAACGTTTATTTCCTTCATGTCTCCTTCCTCATGAATGAAAACAGCGAAATAAAAAATAATGTCAACTTTTTTTATTGTCTGCATGTTTTTGTGTGTGTGTGTGAAAGTCCAGTGGTTGGTGCAGGGGTTGAAAGAGCCGATATTAAGATAGTGGTAGTCAACCTGGCGCCACGGTGGTGTAAGTTTCTGCAGAATAACTACGGGAAGTTTTAGCAAGCAGACATTCAGTTTATGCAGGGTACGCTGGCTTCAAGCGAAGGCTTAGTTGTGTTATGTTTTATTCAATTTCGCCAAAGAATTTTATATTATCAACGTATAAACAGGCAGGAATTGCAAGAATTAGATTACTAGCGCAAGATAAATGCCATAGAAGAATGAGCGAGTCAGAATGACTTAGCTGAATTTTGCTGCTTTATAGCACTTATACCCTGGTATGTTTCAGTTACTACATCCATTTACAAGCTATTTACAGCATTTGCACATCATGGAGTGGTTAGACATACTTTAATAAGGCTTTGCATATTGCTCTTTCAGTAATAAACAGAGTTACAAATAGTTTAAAAATTGAAATGAGTATTTACTTGGGCCTCGACGAGGGTCGCCTGGAAAAGAGTGTCAGAATAGATTACTGGAAGTTATTCACATTAGCCGCCAGTGAAGTGGCATGCGATGGTCTTAGTGACTGAAAATCTACGAAATGGGATATTGTCGCAAGAAATTTCATGAAAGGGTAGTGCCGGATATATAAAAATTTTCCAGTTCGAGGGAGATGCATACTAGCCGGCATGTTTTTTAATAATGGTTAAATAAAAACTTGTTGATGTCATTTGATTCCTCCTACTACTGTTACCGATGCTTTCAGGAGGTTATGCCGCAGTTAATTATAAGCACCTGGGTTGTTTTAAACATTTCTGATCTAATTCTCGCCAAGACAACTGATATCAACCCTATTCTTGGTCTTTTTCAGAGTGGCTCCGACAGCAGACGAATGAAAAGACACGTAAGAACGTTAAAAAAAGCAACGAACAGGCGAAATCATTGCAGTAAGAGAACTCGCGTCTCCGGCAAGAGTGGTATGACTAACAGTTGCGAGGGATGGAAAGTGATGTTGGAATCTTCATAGACACGCTGTTTCAATGTTAATACGATGGCAGCAATAGCTAAGTGCAACTTCAGAATCTTGTAGATGTCTCTCCCTGACGATCGAAAAAGGGGAGCCGGTTTCGGCCCAAGAGTACTGGTGCTGAAGGGGATAGGAATCCATCGAACTGTCATGCTAAGTAACGCTACAAGATGTAGGAGCCATACGAAATGTTGTGAACACGATCGAATGTGCGCTGAGCTGCAGCGTTTTTTGCATGCGAAGCAGCACGTTTTTCTTCGGTATATATGAGCCCACATACCTTCAGCGAGACTAGCACTAAATTAGAGCTGTTGCACATTCATTCGTACGACACGGGTGGCGTCCCAAAGGCTGGAGACTAAATGCACTGTTTTTGCCGCTGTTTGTCTGGCGTTTCCTGCCTTGGTGTAAGTCAACGTTGTCAAAGAAGTACAGTTCCAACGGTCTGCACCAAAACGTCCAACTCAGATCGTTCCAGACGCTGCATTGTGGGCATCTACGCCGGAAGCAACTAGATGGTGGGAGAAGCTTGCTTGAAGCTTCTTCCTTGAGATGTTGCTCCCACTCACCACAGGAGATTGGCAAGCTCTACCTGTCGCTGGACTTATGTGTCTCATTTTCGGTGCTGCATAACTACAAGTGACTACATAAGAGACTTGCTCACTAATGTATTTTGTAAGTTCATAGACAGTAAACCTATGATAAATGATGTACATATATATACTACTCACAGTTAGTAAGGTTCATGCCATAAGAGGCGCGGCCTATTTGGTTAACGAAGCGCCTTGATAAGTGTGACTTCAGTGGTTGTAATCTCCTGTGGATCCCTTGGAAGTCCTTCTAATTCATTCTTCTTTGATCTTCACACACTATATATATATATATATATATATATATATATATATATAATATATATATATATATATATATATATATATATATATATATATATATATATATATATATATATATATATATATTTGAGTGTTGAACGTCGAGAAATGTTTAGACGCAGCTCTGCGAAAGGTGCATTATGAGGCACGTCTGGCTACCGGCGAGCGGTGTGCACGAGCTACAACTACAGCCACTGATCTTCATCGTCTTCTTCCGTAACAGCAGAGAATCTGTTATTCAGATTCATTACAATTACTCTCAACCAAATAAGGAGCCATCCTGGCGACTTATGGACAAGTAAACGCGGGAGGGTCCCAGCAGTACTTAAGTCACCACACGTGGACAATTTCCTGGCCCCGACGACGTTGGTCAGAAGATGGTTCCAGTGATCCGATGAGGTAATTCACTGGTGACGTTTTTTGTAGTATACAATATGTGTCTTGATACTCGGGGACCAACTTGGTAGAAAGGCCAGGTGTAGCAGAAGGGACATGCAGCCCGACGAGTGAACCTGGATTGTAAAAAGTAGTGTTAATTGATGCGTCATGGTGGTGCTTTTGGCGTACTTGGTCTTGGATTGTGAATGAACTTGCCAGTTGGTGGCATTCTTCAGCGTATGTAGCGGCTTGAGACAGAGTCGTAGACTTTGAGGAGTCAGGTCTGTACGAAAGAATGTTGTCCATAGTGCAAGAATGTTCGCGTCCATAAAGGAGGAAAAAAGAAGAAAACCCAGTAGTGCTTTGAATGGCGGTGTTATAGGCGAACGTGATAAACGGGAGCACTCGGTCCCAATTGGAGTGGTATGACGAGATGTACATAGACAGCATGTCCGCAAGGGTATGGTTTAAGCGCTCTGTCATTCCATTGGTCTGAGGATAATAGGCGCTTGTAGTGTGGTGAACAACGTGGCACTCACACAGCAATCCTGTGAGGACGTCTGATAACCATACACGACCACGATCACTCGTAACTCTCGAGGTGCTCGATAACGTGATACGATGTTGTGATGAACGAAAGTCGCAACATCTTTTGCCTTAGACGAGGGAAGGGATAAAGTTTCGGCATACCGCGTGAGGTGGTCGACGGTAACTATGATTCAGTGGCTACCCTCTGCAGTGTTGGGAAGGGGACCATTGATATCGATGCTGACACGGTCGAATGGTCGGGATGGGCATGGTAAGGGTAATAAGGTACCGCTGGCATGATTAAGGGGAGTTTTTCGTCCCTATCACACGTCGAGCAGGTCCGAACTTACTGTCGTATAAAACTGTGCATGCCATGCCAGTAATATCGGAGCCACATGCGAGAATATGGCTTCAGAAAACCCGCGTGGCCATATTGAGGGTCGTCATGAAACGCGGAACAAATTTTGGATCGCAGATGACGTGGAATCACGAGTAGCCACTGACGTCCACCGGGTGCGTTGTTGTGTCGATACAGCACGTCGTCGCGAGTGGTGAAGTGCTCGACTTGCCGACGCAATGTGCGAGTACGGGGAGAAGCTTTCCGCCCAGCCAGGATGTCTAGAATTGAATCATCCCAAGGGTCCTTGCGTTGCTAAGATAGCATATCAGCGATAGTGACGGCAGTGGCATCACACATGGTACTTTCGGAGCGGACCGTGTCAGGGGGCAGGTGTGAACGGGAGAGGGTGTCTGCGTCCGAATGTTTCCGGACGGAGCGATAGACCATGAGAAGTTCATAGTCTTGAAGGTGTAACGCCTATCGGGCGAGGCGACCACTTGAATCCTTCAGTGACGACAACCAGCAGAGGGCGTGGTGGTCAGTCATGACGTCAAAAGGGCGCCTGTACACGTAAGGTCGACATTTTTCTATCGCCCAAATAATGGCGAGGCATTCCTTTTCAGTCACGGAATAGTTGATTTCGGCTTTCCTAAGAGCTCGACTTGCGTAGGCAACCACGTCCTCTTGGAAGCCGTCTTTCTGCTGTGCAAGAATAGCGCCTAGCCCAACACCACACCACCAGCGTCGGTGTAAATCTCTGTGGCTGCCGATGGGTCGTAGTGTTGCAGAATAGGCGGCTACGTGAGGAGGCGGCGCAGTTCATTGAAAAAATTGTCACAGGTGGCAGACCAGGCTGAAAGGTCTCTAGAGCCGGCGGGGACCTTGGTCAAAGGAGCGATGATGCGCGAAATATCGGATGAAGCGCCGGAAGTAGAATCAAAAGCCTATGAAGCTTCGGAGCTGTTTCATGGTGGTCGGTTTGGGATACGCTGAAACGGCTGTAAATTTGGCAGGGCCAGGAAGAAATGCCGTCCTTGAAAACCACGTGGCCAAGGACCGTAAGGATTCGAGCATCAAAATGGCACTTCTTCAGATTCAGTTGCAGCCCCGCGGTGGAGATAGAAGCGAGGACTTTCTCGAGGTGGGTTAAATGGGTTGCGAAATCAATTGAAAAGACAAAAATGTCATCTAAATAACAAAGGCAAACGTTCTATTTGAGGCCTCGAAGAATAGAGTTCATCATTCGCTCGAAAGTAGGTGGTGCGTTGCAGATGCCGAAGGGCATGATCGTGAATTCACAAAGCCTGTCGGGCGTGATGAAAGCTGTTTTTTTCGCGATCGGCCTCTGCCATAGGTACCTGCCAGTATCTTGAACTCAGATCTAAAGAAGAGAAAAATTCGGCTCCCTGTGGCAGTCCAAAACATCGTCAATGTGTGGCAGCGGATAGACATCCTTGCGCGTGATTCGGTTGAGACGTCGGTAGTCCACGCAGAACCTGATGAAACTGTCCTTCTTGTTCACCAGCAGAACTGGAGAGGCCGAGGGACTGCTTGAAGGTTCGATTAGGCCACGTTTCAGCATATCGTCTACTTGTTCATTGATGACACGGTGTTCGAAAGTTGACACATTATGTGGACACTGTCGTAATGGTGTCTGTTGACCGGTATCTATACGGTAAACAACAGATGACGCTCGACCTAGGGAAGCCTTATTGTGGTCAAACGAGGCTCGAAAACTCTGTAGGAGCTTGATCAGCTGTTCCTGCTGCCCAGGCGTGAGGTGGCAATCAATGGACTGGCGGAATACATTCTTAGGGTTTTTGGCGTCAGTATCGGGTGTAATGGCACAAGTCGATAGAAATGGCTTGTCTGGATACATCCAGCCTTCGGAAATACAATCTAAGGCCTCGAGGCTTCCCAGACACTCGTCGCGTAGCAGGATGTATGGGCAAGCAGAGACGTTACACGCATAAAGTACTGCCGAACCACTGGAAAGGTTGATGATGGAAAGCGGGAGGATGGTGGTTCAGTGGTGCGCACTAGCTATAGTTGGTTAAAACAGGAGCGTCGAGTTAGTTGCAGCAGGGGAAAACACGGGCACTAGAATGGTGGACAAAGGCGCAATGCGGACATCAGCTTCGGCAAACACTTGCGTGGGACTGTGGTGGTCGATATCTAGGCACGGATTCGTCAACGTGAGTTCAGCACGAGCGCAGTCGAAGTAGGCCTGAAGGCTAGAAAGGAAATACCATCCAAGTATGACGTCGTAAGAGGAATGTGGAAAAGCAAGAAAGTTGACGGCGTACCAAACATCTTGATATAAAACACGTGCCGTGCACTGAGCCGTCGGCGCAATGAAATGGGAGGTGGCTGTACGCAGAGCAAGATTCGTAAGCGGCGTTGTAATTTTTCTCAAATCAGGACACAGTTTTTCACTAATTACAGAAACGACGGCGCCTGCGTCGACAAATGCTAGCACAGCAACACCTTCTACTAGCACATCGATTTCGTTGGGTGGAAAAAGAGGAGGTCTTGCCGAGTTCGCGACGACGCAGTTCTTGCCTCCAGAACTGCGGTTGTCAGTTTTCCTCTCGAGCAGGGCTCGTGTGCCGAAGCATCAGGGAGATAGATCGGCGACGGGGTGGTAATGACCGGTTAGAGTCAACAGGGCGTCGTGGGGACAATGAGACGGCGATAGGAGAAGATGGTCACGGGGAATTCTGGGCAGCCTGGTAAGTTACAGAATTCCCACGGTCCAGAGGCTAGAAGATGTGTAGGTGACAGTAGCGTGCTATATGTCCCACAAAACCATAGTCAAAACAGATGGGTCGATTATCTAAGGTGCGCCGTGGGTTAACGACAGACGGTGCAGGGGACGAAGGAGAGTGGGGTGCCGTGTATGTAGGCAGCGTCATAGGGTAGGAGGACCTGGTGCCCCGGTATGTGCCAGAGGCAGGTGGGGCTGAGTTTCTAGAAACGACGGCAGCTCAGGTCAGTGGCGTAGGCACAGATGGCGATGAAGGCAGTGTTTGAGTGACCTGTGTCTCAATGACGTGGCGTAGACGTGGGTCTAACGAGGTCACTGGCTCGCATGCTTCGGCCACAAGAGAAAGTTGACGCGCAACTTCTTTACGAATGAATTCTTTGATGTGTGTCAGTAAGATGGCGTGATCAGCAGCGACATCGTGCACGAGGGCGGAAACTAGGTCGATCTTCAGTGGCCCTGCGCGTCGACACACGCTGCTTACAAAACTCGACGTACTCTTGACAGAGCTGGACAACGTCGGTGACAGTCTGTGGGTTCCTGAGGGTTCCTAGGAAACGTCAGCTCTATCTCCAGTGGCCCTGCGCGTCGAGACACGCTGCTCACGGAACTCGACATACTCCTGACAGAGCTGGACAACATCAGTGCCAGCCTGTGGGTTCCTAGCGACAAGCATCTGGAAGGTACTGTCGTCAACTCCTTTGATGATGCGCTTGATTTTGTCGTGTTCGGTTAGAGATTCATCAACGCACTTGCAAAGAGACAAGACATCTTCGATTTAGCTTGTAAAGTTCCCGTCCCTGCACTAGACTCGACTACGCAGACGTTCTTCCACACAAAGCCGGCGTACGGCAGGACGATTGAAGACCACGGCGATGGTAGTCTTGAAGGCAGACCAGTTGGTGATTTCGCCTTCGTGGTTCTTGAACAAGAGGCTGGCCACATCAGCGAGGTGAAAGCGCACGTTGGTGAGCTGGTCGCAGGCGTTCTATTTGTTGGAAGCGCTTACGATTTCGTACTCGACGAGCCAGTCTTCGACGTCTTGTTCGTCGTTGCCGCGAAAAATTGGTGGGTCGCATTACCGAGGGACGCCAGTACAGAAGACTGTCGTTGGTGAAGCAGCTTGAGAAGGACCAGGAGCAGTCATGGTGAACGGTGAGGGTAGCGTTCAATTGTGAAGTTCCAGGTTGATGGGAACTCGGCTCCTTCACCACTTAAAATAGGGGTGTTGTACGTCGAGAAAGGTTCAGACGCCGCTTAACGAAAGGTGCTTTATCAGGCAGGTCTGGCTACCGGCGAGCGGCGTAAGCGAGCTACAACGATGGCTAGGAGAACTTGTTGGGCTAGTTGGTAGAGCATTTCGAAAAGTTAATTCGAGCGCGAAACCTTGACACGATCACTCACACACGCACACACCCATGCATCAAACACACAGCCTTCACTTCCAACCGATTTATTCATAGCTCGAAGGCTTGAATATATACAGGACACATTGTGCGCACACACACCTAAAAAGCCCAACAGCATGCATTATCAAAACGTACAGCTAAACAGCTAATCAATATCATAGCCTTAGAGCAATAAACTGAAGTTCGCTTGGTAATAACGAAATTGAAGGGGCGCTTACACAGTGATCTTTATTTTTTCAATGAAAAAGGCCTCTAAAGCTTCACGTGCAGTTTTACTTGCGCTTCTGCCAAGAATCTTCGTCTCGAAAAATCGCGCGTCACAACCACACGAGATGACATGCGCAACCAGGTGCGCATACTTGTCATCTCTTTTCCTTAAATTTTGGGCGTGTTCCCTTAATCGGTCATGAATACACCGTTCGATTTGGCCAATGTTCACTTTTCCGCAGAATAAGGGTATGGAGTACACTACCCCCATGGAACACTTAATAAAGGCACTCTCATGTTTCTTCTGACAGCCGCGCTTCTTTCTATCGCACACACGTTGGCAGAGTCTTCCATATTTTTTCTGGTGTGGAAAAAACCATCGGTACTCCGTGCCTGGCCGCGACTTTCTTAAGGTTTTGCGAGACCTTATGGATATATGGCACAACTTGTGGCCTAATCTTTAAGGGCTGGGTAGCAGTCATCGCTTCCCGTGTTCCACGTTTAAACTTCTCCAGAAGTGATTCAGCAACGGCCGTAATGACCGATCGAGGGAACACAGCAGCCTCTAGTCGGCTCACCTGATTAAGGAAACTAAGTTTCATGCTGTGTGGGCACAACATTTTTAGCGCTGATTCTAAGCAAAGAGACGCAACGCCCTTCTTCACAATCTTTGAGTGGGCTGAATCGTACGGAAACAGCTGCTTCTCAGCACGAGGATGATAATACCAGCAAAGATGCTCATCGTTCCACGTGAGGCTCAAGTCTAAAAACTACAGAGAAGCTTCTTGAGGCAATTCAACAGTAAAATCAAGTCCTCGTCCTAGTCTTATAAAAACATTTAATATAAAATCAGGGGATGTAAGGTCACCCTGTTTATCTAAAAGAATTAAAACATTGTCAACGTACCTAAAAACCTTTAAAACCATCCTTTAAAACATTGAAAAGCATTGTCCAAGTCCCTATCTACATCCGCTAAAAAATTATCGCAAAAGACCGGTGTGACACAGGAACCAATGCAGATTCCTTGCCGCTCTAAAAGGAAGTTCAATGTCCGGTAAGTGAAGATGCTTTCACTTTCTGTGCACTTTGACAAATTATAGGGTCATGCGTCGTCAATGTTATTTAAGAAATCATTCTCAGGATTAGCACAAATTTCTTGCTAACTTTATTTCTGTCCGCATCTGAAAAAAAGAGAATAAACTGCACCATCCTTTCATTCGATAAAAATTCCCACACGAAATTGCTAAACACCACTGAGGAACTAAAAACAAAATATAGCGTATTAGCACCAAGAAGTTGAGGATGTGAACTCAAGCATGAATTATGTGCTTGAGTTCTTTTGCTAGCTCGGGTGTCAAAAACTATGTAAGACACAAATGAATAGTTACCTGGTTGTCGTAGTATACTTCCTGTAAAATATTCAGCGAAATATAAAATTCTACTGTTAATTCATTTTGCTTCCTAATTTACGTCAACTGACAGGTAGTCCAAACTATGAAGGCGGCAAGTCACACAAGTTATGTGAAATATTATATTAACAATATCAAGCTACGTGTTATGCTTACATTATCTTTTACGCTTCAGAAGCGTTGGCGCATAGCTGTGACATAGTGGACGGGCTAGCAAAGCTATAGGTTTGTTACTTCTGCGATCTACAACACAATTCGATAAAAGGTAACAAATTTCGTTGAGGAATCACGTATGCGTTTAACCACTATTTCAAAATAGCTTCCGTTCGACTGTACCGGTATTTATATCTGTTCATATTAAAATTGTAATTGGTAAATACAAGTAATTATTCCAACTGCTTGCTGCAAAAAATGTCATAATTCAAGAAATATATCGTAATTAAAGAACCCCGAACATTTTTAGGCAGAATGCAAAATGTTCCTCATTTTACATTTCTTTAGCTATTGTTAACCTATAAATGTTATGTCTCCTTGTGCTTAGCATTACGCTCTTCTACTCCACATAGGCTTTTCTGGTATTTGTAGCTAGTTTCTTATATACACTTGAAAAAAATAAACAACTCAGTGTGAGGCGTACCAGTTGTCCCTGTGGCTGGTCCCTCTTGACCAACGTGCAAGCACTATCGAAGCGAGATAAGGATTAGTTCTTTTTGAGTGCACTACATGCTGCGAAGTGGACATTCACCATATTGAGAACACTAGTGGATGTTCCACTGAAGCATGTGCTGCAAATTCGGTCAGGCTGAAAGCGATGTGCGTGGTAGGGCTAAAAACGGTTTGATAGACGTACACTTAAGCTAACTGCACCCAAAGTTACTGAATTGACGTGAATTCCCTGTAGGCCATTACTGATGAACAGCGGCACTTTGGAAATCTGGCTTCAAATTGTATGTGAGCAATCCACGTGCCAGACAATGCAAGTTACATTCAAAAGTAAAAGCCATTAATGAAAGAATTCGCACCTTAAATGTACAATAGGTATAGATTAGCTCTTCCAAGCAGTTAGTGCCATTCCGACTACAAGTTTGATCAAGATACTAGAACTTCAAACATCCAGAGATTACATTCGCAGTATGGGGAGACGAATCAACAGGAGATTCGTGATTTTATGAAGGTACCGCGAATAACATCTTCATGGACAGCAATGAATTATTCGTAATTTTAACTAATTAGCTTATGCCCGTAACAAAATTTCCTTCACTTTTTCTTTAAAATAAACTGAGCAGGAAGAATAGGAACAATCAGCGTTTTCTTTCATTTTTTCTCGAGATATTTATTTGTGAATATTACAGGCTTAGTTTGCAAGTAATGCTTTAGAAAGAGGAAAATACGTACTGCCAGGATTCCCAGGGCCAACCCTTGGTCTTCCTCTTATTAGGCCTAGACAAAAAGAGCATTTTTGTAAAAAATGCGTACAGAAAAACTTGTTTCAGACGCTGCTGGTGAAAAAGCATACCAGTGTATTGTTGAAAAGTAATGTGTTTGTCTATACGATATATTTTTGTCCGTATGCACCGAAACTTCTGACGCTGAATATATTTACAGAATACTGCAATTAATCACGATGTGAAGCACATCATCAGAGAACCCGGCTCACCATTGCCAAAACGCTTTAGGAAAGAAACGTTTTGCAAAGCTTTTCCCTCCTCACCTCAATGCGTTTGCTCACTTGTACAAGCGCTGTTCATGAGACAAGTTCTTTCATCACCAGGGTTTGCAGTAAGGTTGTCTTGAAATGTCTCAATAACCATTTGGTAGCTATCATTTTCACAGCATTGATAACAACAAGTATATGGGGAAAATAAGCGTAGAACATCTAGCTTGTGCATCTCTCTACTGCTATGTGATCACAGGAGACCACACTCGCGGTAAATGCCTAGATTGTTCCTTGCGCTCCTATCACGCAACCTTGATATATGAACAAAAACTAGACGTTAATAAAGGCCGTCAAACTTTACAGCGCGAGCTGCATATAGCTACGAGCAAAAAAAAACTATTCGGCATAGGTGTCACAAGTGCCTTTCATTGCCTCTGCTATCAGTTGCGTTGTTCTTAGCGTCAGTAAGACGGGCTATAGTCATGCGGTCCATTGTCTGCGTTGTGAGTGACGTCACGCACGCATCGCAGCCATGGCACCCAGTAGACGCGCATTCATTTCTACTGAAACCTTGCGCATGGGTAAGCCACGAACAACTCTAAAAGAGTGCCGACAGTGGAAACATGAGAGAGCTAGCATTCACCGGTTCAATGGTGCAGTCCGGGCACTAAAACAGAACCGGGAGTCCGAATGCTACCGAGAACTGCGTAGCGATGATCCAGCAGCCTTCCAAGGCGTGCTAAATCATGAATGGGCAGGCAAGCGCTGATGGTGGGCGGATGCTGCAAACGACGCCACCGAGTTAGCTCCCGATGTCAAACGCTCGCAACGATGCCGCGCCGAACAAGCGCCGTTCCGGGCACGACAGCGTAAACGTGTTGATAACGGGGGTGCGTTCAAACGCTCGTTTTTCGCCACAGTTTCTTCAGCAGCGCTTTCACTTCGGCTGTGACATGTGTGACCGCCTGTGGTTCCTAAAGAACCACTGTGATTAACACATTGCGAAACGCATTTACCCGCTTGTTACATATACTTATCTGTTACTGTGATCATGCAAGACAGCATGTGTGGCATGTGACATAATCCCAATGGTAAACCCAAACCAAAAGTGTGTCTAACCTCAATAGGAAGCACGAACATGTAACCAATATGTTGGAAAAGCTTCAGTGTACCGTCGAATGTTACACTCGGCTAAACGGCGGAAACGCACGTTTCAGACTTCGCTGGTTAACGATCTGTAATTTGAACCTAATTTTGAATCTTTCTCTAATTTCTTGGCAATGCATGTAAATGCCTCTTTCCCAAACTGACAGTTATATTACTACTATTGAAGTCTGCATTAATAACCACGTTTTTACAACACGCGGAGACCAAAGAGTTGATTTAAGAGAAAAAAACCTGCCATATCACAGGCCAGACAATATCCCAAGTCATTTTATTGGAATCAGAAATTTGTAAAACACAGGTATGAAAACAACTGCAGATGGATCGGCAAATTTGAGGCATCACAAAAAAAAATACAGTTCACCACATCTGAGTTTCAGGCTTAAATAAGAATTAATAAAGAAAAAAGTAGAAACTTACAAAAATGCCATAAAACAGTGCACAGTCAACAATACAAAATATATAGTTGTTTACCGCTGTTAAACAGGACAAAACCACTTATAAACAATACGCAATAAACCTAAAACACGTAAGCTTAGAATTCGCATAACAGATGTTCTGACAGGTGGAAGATTACTCGTTACAATCCTGAACAATGGCAAAAAGAAGAAAAAACAACAAAGTAGGTTCGTATCCGACACAAACGTGTGCTAGTATACATCGTAGTCATCCTTACACTAGAAGCCAAAAGAGAGCAATGGGGACATGAGGATTCCTCTTTTGAGGAATGAATTGCATCGCTACTCCCTTTCCTTCTTCGTTGTAGAACTGTTGCTCCCTCGAGAACCAACCGTACTCCCATCACTTCCGCAACAAAAACAAGGGGTTAATCTTGACCGTTTCTCTCGCGTGTTCGCACTTACTTCCCGATGACGAACTGTACATCCTTCCAGTTAGTCCTTGTGGAATTGAACATTTATCTCAAGTATACTTGTGAGACGCTGAACACAAGGCGAGATTCTTTTGGCAGAGCACTGTTTGGGTGCTCGTAACAAAAAAGGTGAGAAACAAAAAAAATGTTTTATTTTTCTTTTTTTCGGGTAACTTGAATTCGCACACAAAAGTTGACTTCAGCACACCACTGCCAACACTAACTGATCAGCATGATACATTAAAGGCTTTCTGCGTCTTGCGTGGAAAAAGTACTGTCGCATTCCCAGTACAGGGTGGTCTCTGTCAAAATGGCAGAAAGAAGGACCCTTATTCAGTCGTGAAAGACTCGAGTTGTGCAGGAATGTTGTTTTCATCAGGCCAGTGCAGAGCATTGTCAGCACAGGCATATGTGAAGCATCATACTTCTGCAAGAATAGATAGAAGTGTGAGTATTTACATACCAAAATAAATACATAATAATGAATCACACACCGCCCGAAGGTTTACATTTTATAGAAAGTCTACTATAAAATCAAACGTTAAAGAAAAAGAAGGGTTTGGCTAAACGTTACCTGGTAAATCATATCATTGCTGATGTGGTGGACGCTCCTCACATGATGTCTGCTGCCAAAATAGCAAGATTTTGACAGAAAGTGCACGTCACCTGAAAAAGGCAGTGTATCAGTGTCAGTTGATGCTGCTCTTAGGTTAAGTTTTCTTGTTTGCAATACACAGCTGAATGAAAATTTCATGTGCCTCTTCAGCAATGGGCATCTTAAGCAAGATCTTGTGTGTGTTGAATACCACGTACTATCCGCTCATGTTAAAATAGACATCTATCCCGTGCACATACACTGTAAAAAGTTTTTTTTGAAATTCTGGCAGCTGGCCTGCCAGAAAACTTTTTGTTTGCATTTGCTTTTTGTTTTTATGCTTTCTGTAATTTTACATAGCTCTTTCCTTCCGGCTAACAAAAAATTTCAACTTTTTTGTTTACACTTTGTTTTTATTTCTAAAAATTTTGCTAATTTTGCATAACTTTTCCAATATCAGTACCAGAAAGTTTTAAGATTTCACTAATCTCTGTTTTTATCAGTAACAGAGAATGTTTGTGATTTTACATAACTTTTTCTTTGAAGTAACAGAAAACTTTTGTTGCTTTAAATAAACTTTCCTGTTCTGAATAACAGCGAATTTTTAAAATATCACTACACTTCTGTATTTGAAGAACAGATATCTTTTGTGATTTCAAAAGTTACTTCTTTTTAGTACAGCAAGTATCTGTCACTACAAGTTTTCTGCTTTGTTATGTAACAAGAAGTTTTAGAAATGAAATTTCTCTTCGCATGCAGCCACATCAGTTTCATAATATTCCTTAACGGTATAGGTTACGCACAATTAAAGTGTTTGTAGTGCAAGAATAGAAATTCTTGAAAGGACTAATTTTCGCATCTGCACTTCCCCTTTATATAGCGTGCATGCTCTCTCGAGATTCGTTAATTCGTTACATCATAAAGTGAAATACAAACATGTTTATTGAAGTAGACCATAAAAGTTTAGGTACTTGAAAACATGCGGATCTTGGAGAAAGAAAGATTTGTGCCAGGCGGGGCGAGGCATTTGGTCCACGGCGAACAAAATGAAACAAAAAAACTGCCTGTTAGGGCTGTATTGGCACAATTGTGGCATATTCCCTCACTAACCTAAGGGACCCAGATGTAGGCATCAATCTTGGAAACTGAGTGAGTTGGCCGGCACGGATGGTCAAAAGTTGGTCTACCATTTTTCTAATAGTGCTGTGGACACCCAGTGCCAATCTATGTTCTGTACGGGGGCTATGTGAGAGACCCAGTGCCTTTTTCATGTTGTTTGAACTATTGATTCTAATCGGGCTTCATAAATACTGCTCCACTCGTGGGCCAGGGCGACAGAGTTGATGTGGCTCATAAGGATGGCGTGAAAAAGTCTACAAAGGTTCTCCTCGGATAACCCCCTCGTTGGTTGGCCACCATCGTGATTATTTTTTTCATGAAATCGGCTTTGGCTGCGATGCGTTCTAACGTGTAGGCGTTACTACCATCCTCCTACAGGAACATACCGAGTATTCTAACTTTCTTTACAATAGAAATATTAGATCCGTTCGCTGTGGTGATCAAGATATTAGGGGAAGTTTCTTTCTTTGCACCGATTGTTGGCCAGTAAAGAAGCAGTTCCGAGTTATTAACCGACAAGCAAAGTCCTGCCTTGTGAACACAATCTTGAATAACCCTAATCGCTGCTTGTAATTGCTCTTCAATTTGCCCATCACTGCTTCCCTCGCACCAGATGGTGATGTCGTCGGCGTACAAAGCGTGACCGAGACTTTCTATCTTGGTCAGACTGCGAAAGGGCTCTCAGCGATAAGGTAAATAAAAATGGGGATAGCACTGCCCCTTGCGGAGTGCCTCTGGGTCCAGTATCAAACGTCTTCGAGCCGAGAGATCCTAGGTGAATGGTAGCTTTTCTGTTGTTAAGAAATGATCTGGCGTAGTTGTAAAACTGTTCCCCTAGACCCGCTTCTTTAATGGAGTAAAGTATGTGAGATTGTTTGACCTTGTTGAAGGCCTCTTCCAGGTGAAGTGCCCGAACAGCTCTGGTGTCTCTGGAGACCCTGCCAATGATCTTGTGTTTTAAAAGCAACATTACATCCTGCGTTGACATGGACGGCCTGAATCTAATTAGATTAAGTAAAAAAAGATTTCTTTCTTCGGCAAATTTAGTGGCAAGTTTGAGGATAACGTGCTTGGCGACCTTCCCCACACATGAAGTGAGAGATATTGGCCGGAGCGAGTCAAGCTGCAGGGGTTTCTCTGGCTTCGGGATGAGGATTACAGTCGCGTCGCGCCACTATATTGGAACCTTGCCGGTCTCCCATACCTCGTTGGTTTTATTCGTTAGAAGCTCGATATTCTCTTCAGGTAAAATCCTTCAAAAGTTTGTTACTGATCTCATCAGGACCCGGAACTGATCTGCAGTTGAGCTCTTATAGAAGCTCTCGTACATCTGCACACGTGAGGGGGGAACCAAGAGGGTTCGTTTCGTTCTTTGGCACAGCAGGAGGGTAGTCATTGTGTGAGGCGGGTTCTGTGCGAAGATATCTCGAGGCAAGCTCATCGATGATTTGTGCCTCTGTTAGTCCAGAGTTCTTTTGGGTTGTGGATAAGTCTGTAAATTGCAAGCTGCTGAGTGTCTTTCGATTCTTTATCGACCAGCATATGTTGGAGAAAGTTCTACTTCGCACCACTCCTCATTTGCCCGTCGACGTCATTGCATACTTCGTCTCATTGTTGTCAAGCTAGCGTTTCACTATGCTCATCTATCGGCCTATTAAGTTCAGCAATTTTTTCTCGCGCACGCGTTGGTTTCCTTTCTGCGTTTTCCACTGAGCCTGCAACACGTTTTTGGCTGGCTTCCAGAAGGTGGGCTAATAGACTGTCAATGCGCTCTATCTCTTTCTGTCTCCACTTCCTTTGTGGAAGCAGCAACGTCTTCTATACGTTTACCGAGTTGTATTTATTCTCGTCTTGCTTCCTGATATCTCTAAAAAGGTCCCAGTCTGTGATGTGCGATTTTTTGAGCGGTGGTGACGAGATTCTTATCGCGAGGCTGTTATTGTAGGGTTCATTACTAAGATTCTCTTCAAGGTTGGTCCATGTGGGTTTCTCTGCATTCATAACCATGGTCAAGTCCGGTGTGGTATCCCTGCTGACCATGTTGCCTATTCTAGCGGGGTATCGTGGATCGGTGACCAATGTGAGACCGCAAGCTGTGATCTGTGCCGCGAGGGCTTTGCCCTTCGCGGTATGCGTGACATAGCCCGAATCTTGATGATGAGCTTTAAAGTCCCCTGCTATGATGAGCGTTTGATCCCCTGCGAATTTTACACGCTTTGTGAAAAAGAGCACGAAACGTTTCTTTTCCGTCGGCTGGTGAGCTGTAAACGTTTAAAATGAAACTGACTTGCTTAATGTTAGCGTTCGGGATTAGCTCAATCATGATAAGTTCAATTTTCAAGTCCAGTCTTACGTCATGGCATAAATAGACGAGATGCTTTGAGACGAGTGTCCCTACAACCCTCTTGCCCTCCTTGAAATACACTTCAGCATGATAGCTACGAAGAGCGATGACAGCGATGAGCGTTTCCTGGATGAGGACTACTCTTGGCCTTTTGGTAGCAGAGCTAATTAATTAGCACTAAACTATGCGAATGAAGACGAAGCAGCACAAAACGGCAAGCCACAACGTTGGTGCACACACACGAACTGAGCTTGCGCTTGTTTTGTATTTTAGGCCTTCTGACGTTCCTCGCTCCTCTGGCGTTCCTTGGCCATGCAGTAGGTCTGTACGTAAACAAACTACGTGACATCTGGTGGAGGTGTGTGGACTCCCGTACAAACCTGCAACTTCATTCCCGTAAGCTTCCCCCTCTACGTGACACGAACATGACCACCGAGGCGCCTCTCCAGGTGGGACCTTCGACCGTTCATGTCACTTGCGGCCCCGTGTATCCTCAACGAGATCCTCTTATCTTCACAAGCTCCACTGAGTCGGACGTCAACGATTGGTTGGCGAGGTACGACAAAGTCGCGCAAGTAACAATTGGGGCGACCCAAGTAAGCTGGGCTACGTCACATTCTACCTTGCGGACACCGCGTAACTGTGGTTTAATAACCACGCAGCTGACATTCCTACGTGGTCTGCGTTCAAGACTGCAATTACGGACGTCTTTGGACGACCTGCGGCCCGCAAGCTTCAAGCCAAGCACCGTTTACGTAACCGTGCGCAGCAACCAGGCGAGACCTACACGGGCTACATTGAAGATGTGTTGCATCTATGCAACCGCGTCAACTCTACCATGCCTGAGGAAAAAAAAACAGGCACATTTTGAAAAGCATTGACGACGGTGCCTTTCAGATGTTGCTCGCGAGAAATCACCCCACATTTGGTGTGCTCGTTTCCCTCTGTTAGAGCTTCGATGAGTGGCGTAGGCAGCGCGCAATTGCTCGTCAAGCCCTCACGGCGCCAGACACGCTCGCAAGCTTGCACCTAGCTGCCCATCCTACCGATCAGCAGCCGCTGCTTTTGACAATCAAGGACTTCGTCCACAAAGAAATAGCGCGCCAGCTGTCACTGCTGCCACTGACACATGAGCCCACGCAAGCTTTGGCACCGGACCTCCAACACGCCATTCGGACTCAAGTCGCTGAGGCCCTTCCACCGATGCATCATCAACCACCTTTCACTACGCCTCTCACGTACGCCGCCGTCGCTGCTCGGCCTACGCAATAGCGTATGCCGTATGCTCAACCTGCCACGCCGCCCTATGTCGTGCCTACAACACCAATCACTGCGCCGTATCCCTACGCGAGATCTTCAGCTCCATTTTACCGTCGCTCAGACGCTTGGAGGACGCAAGATAATAGGCCCATCTGTTTCGCTTGTGGTATCGCTGGACACGTCGCCCGCCACTGTCGCCGAGATCCCCCTCAGGTTGACACCGTAAGCAGGCCAATTGCGTCGTCGTCTAGGACGCCATCAAGGTACACCACTGACGGTCATCGACCCTACGCAAACCATCGGTCACCATAGCCCCGACGACGCTTCTTGTCACCTATGCGTCGCCGACCTGCTAGGGAAGAGGGAAACTGATCGCTGCAGCTCTGGAGGCAACAGGGACCACCACACAAGCGCTTATCGACACAGGGGCCGCTGTTTCCATAATTTGTGAGACCTTAAGCCGCAAGCTGAAAAAGGTGAGGACGCCTCTCTCGGGCGTGATGTTTCGCACAGCCAACTCGCAGCGCATAGAACCTACAGCTGTGTGCACTGCACGTGTCATTATCCAAAGTGAACTTTATGGCATTGAATTTTTTGTGCTGGCATCAGGCTCCCACGAAATCATTCTTGGATGGGACTTTCGTGTCAACGGGCCACCATAGATCGCTCACGTGCAGAAGTTGCCCTTACACCACTGCCAACCTCTAGTTTGGTAGATACTCTTTCTGAAGCTTACAAACTAGTCGTTGTTGCAGACACAGAAATAGCACCGAGAACATCCACCTTCGTAGCCTGACCTGTATGGCCGCTCCTGCCGGAACTGTTTTGTTCACTCCATCTGACGTATTTACCCGCTGCCGTAGCCTACACCTGCCCTTTGCCATACTCACCGTGGAATCCGGTGCTACCGCCATGCTTGTTGCGAACTCGTTATCGTCGCCAGTTACCTTACTTCGCGGAGAATGTTTGGGTAACATACAAGACGTTAACCTCTTGCGCCCTCTGGAGTTTGCCGATCGCCTACCTCACCTCCAGCTCAATGCTACGACGCCACCTGGGGTCACACTGCCCGCGTCAGACTCATTCCAGCCCTCTGTTGCCGCTGAGCTATCACCGACACAAAGAAGGGAACTCTTGTCCCTTCTTCGAGAGTTCCGTTCTGCCTTTGATTGCGCTCAACCATCTTTGGGTCGCACAGCGAACATCACGTACCACAATGACACCGGTACTCATGCTCCCTTACGCCAACGACCATATCGAGTTTCAGCGGAAGAGCGCCGTGTTATCAACAAACAAGTCGACGATATGCTCAAGCATGGTGTCATCCAGCCATCGCAGAGCCCTTGGTCGTCTCCTCTTGTACTTGTGTGCAAAAAAGATGGATCTATCCGATTCTGTGTCGACTACCGCCGGCTCAATAAGATAACTCGGAAGGATGTGTACCCGTTGCCACGCATCAACGATGCTCTCGATTGCTTGCAAGGAGCAGAATATTTCTCCTCCTTAAATTTACGCTCAGGATATTGGCAAGTTCCAATGGCTGGTCCTGACCGATTGAAAACTGCATTTGTAACACCTTATGGGCTGTATGAGTTTACCGTCATACCATTTGGACTTTGCAACGCCCCAGCGACCTTCGAACGGATGATGGACACCATCCTTTGTGGCTACAAGTGGAACACGTGCCTCTGCTACCTAGACGACATCGTCGTTTTTTCTCACGACTTTTCGACTCTTCTTGTTCGTCTTCGTGCTATTCTCACGTGTCTCAACTCTTCTGGTCTTCAACTTAACATCAAGAAGTGCCATTTTGCCGCACGTCAGCTCACTATACTAGGTCACGTCGTCTGCAAAGAGGGTGTTCTCCCGGATCCGGTGAAACTCCGCGCCGTGGCCGACTATCCAAAGCCCAATTCTATCAAGACGCTTTGAAGTTTGATCGGCCTGTGCCCATACTTTCATCGATTTGTGCGCAACTTCTCTTCCATCATCGCACCTCTTACCAACCTGTTGACAAATTTCAAAGGCATTTCTGCTTGGTCAAAAGAGTGCGACAAATCCTTCACCGCGCTTCGGCGGTTATTATTATCACCTCCTATACTACGTCATTTTGATCCGATGCGCCTACAAAGGTCCACACCGATGACAGTGTTGTCAGTCTTAGGGCTGTATTGGCTCAACGAAAACCAGCATACCAAGAACACGTGGTCGCTTACGCGAGTCGAGCCCTAAAGAAAGTCGAGTGTAATTATTCAGTCACTGAGAAAGAGTGCCTCGCAATTGTCTGGGCTTTGATGACGTCCCGCCCTTAACTTTATGGCCGCCCTTTCGAACTTGTCACGGACCACCAAGCTCTATGCTGGCTGTCATCGCTCAAAGACCCGTTGGGGCGCCTTGGTCATGGGGCGCTTCGCCTGCAGGAATACGACATTCGTGTTGTATACCGATCTGGCCGCAAGCACTCCGACGCTGATGCGTTATCCCGCTCGCCGATACCGGCTGACCCAACCTCCTCGTCACCTTCTTTGGCTGTCATAACACCAATCGACTTCACAGACATGGCATCAGCAACACATTTCGCTATTAGAGATGACCTCCTCTTTCGGCTAAATTACACGTCTAAGGTCGGACGTGGCTGTTAGTGATACCCAACCGTTTGCGCTCGGAAATCTGTACTGCTTTCCACAACGACCCGCGAAGCGCTCACGCCGGCGCTCTCAAAACGTACAACCGTTTAAGTCAGCGGTACTACTGGCGCGGCATGTACACATTTGTTCGCAAGCACGTACGTGCTTGTACTGCTTGCCAGCGACGTAAAGCCCCACCTCAAAGTCCTTCCGGTACATTTCAGCCTCTGGCTTGTCTAGCGCGTCCATTTGACCGCGTCGGTATTGACTTATGCGGACCACTTCCCACGTCGTCTTCTGGAAATAGGTGGATAACTGTCGGCGTGGACCACCTCACGCGTTACGCGGAGACGGCAGCCCTACCCGCAGCAACCACGACGGAAGTTGCGTTTTTCATCTTGCGCAACTTCGTTCTTCCCCATGGTGCTCCCCGTGAACTTTTGAATGATCGAGGGCGTGTTTTCTTGTCTGACGCCATTCAAGCCTTACTCGCTCAGTGCAACATGATTCATCGCATGACGACAGCATATCACCCGCAGACTAATGGCCTCACAGAACGATTTAATCGCATTCTCGGTGATATGCTGACGATGTACACAGCTTCAGACCAGACCAATTGGAAAACTGTCCTTACATTCGTCACGTATGCGTATAACACCGCTACGCACGCCACAACAGGGTTTTCCCCTTTCTTTCCGTTGTACGGACGCGAACCATCGTGCACGCCGGACACTATCCTTCCATAGACGCCCGACTCCTCTGAGTGCACTGCGATTTCTGATGTTGCCAGGTACGCAGGAGATTGCAGACGATTGGCCCGTTCACTAACAACCGAGGACCAAGGCCACCAGAAGCTACGGCATGACACCGACCGACATCTCTCTACTTTCACAACTGGTGCTATCGTTTGGCTCTGGATTCCACCGAGTACTCCTGGCCTTTTGTTGAAATTACTGGTACGATACCACGGGCCGTACCGCATTCTCACCCGTACGTCACCAGTCAATTACGAGATTGAGCCTTTGACACAGTCTGATGGCTTACGCCGTTGTGGCCGAGAAATTGTGCATGTGAGTCGCCTGAAGCCGTAATACGACCCCACTATAGTGACTACGCCTTAAGTCGCCAGGTTGGCTATGCTATTCACCTGGGGCCAATTTAGTGAACTATGCGAACGACGACGAAGCAGCACGAAACGGCAAGCCACAGCGTTGATGCACACGCGCGACCCGAGCTTGCGCTTGTTTTGTATTTTCGGCCTGCTGACGTTCCTCGCTCCTCTGGCGTTCCTCGGTATTGCAGTAAGTCTGTACGTAAATAAAGTTCGTGACAGTTGCAATACTGTCTTCCTTTTGCGGAAGCTGTCGCGATTTCATTACCAGATGACTAAATTACTTTCGTTAGCCATTTTACTGTATGGAAGGGGGTGTACAAAGCAGTGCGTGCTGCCTGTCTGATCTAAAGTTTGAAGCCTCGTGGTGTGCTCGGTCAGTTGGAGCCTGATAGGGGTAATTTCAGCAATAATGTTATTTCTTAGCTTTTCAAGCAGTATTTGGATGCCTGACACGTTAAGCGTTTCCTCGTCCATGGGCTGACGGCCCGCCCGGCGTTTCGCGCCTCTGTTGATGGACGCTGTGGCTGCGGTAGCTTGATCGCAAGACGTGCACTCTCGCTGCTGCATTTCTTGCACGATTGACTGCATGATTGATAATTGCATTTCTTGCTCGATTGATAATTCATGAGGAAGAGACGAATTCTCGCGCTCTAGCGGTAGTAATTTGTCTCGCGTTTGCTGTTACAGTTAGCCTGGGATTGCGGGGGCATATACCTCACCTGTTCCGGCTACGTTGTCTGCCCAGGTAGATTGCGATTTGAAGTCATCACTGGAACTCGGAGAGCGTTCCGTGGCGGCGTTCCTGGCAGCAGCCGCAGCTGGTGTTTGGGTACGAGCGGTGATTCCCCGGTCGCCGGTGTTGCTCGTAGTGCTCTTTGTCTTGTGACCGCCTCTCCTTATCTTTCTACGTCGTCTTCTCACAACGTAGGGAACTTGGTACCTGTTTTTGCAGGTACGGTCACCGGTGAGATGAGCCACTCCGCATAGCGCGCACTTCGGTTGCGCATATTTGTGTCGGTTTGCGATGATCGAAATCCCGCACTTTTCACACACTTTTCCAGTCGGTCTAGGGCAGACGTCTTGCCTGTGGCCGAATCAGCTGCAGTTACAGAAAGTGTCGATTTATCTCTTGTACAGGGTGCAGCGTAGCATGTTGGGGCCGCAGTGAACATAGTTGGGCACTTTCATGCCGTTGAACAGTACGATCTCGGTAGGCGTCCCTTTTATGCACCTGACTTCGGGCACCATCGGGTTTCTGGGTGTGACAAAAAAGGCTTTGCAGCGCAGCCTCGGCCAGATCGGTGTCGATGCCTCTGACCGCACCTCTACAGGTTTCCCGCAGGTGTAATGTAAGCCGTGATAAAGTGATTTTTATCTGCCAATATTATTTCCTGCACTTTGCAGTATGCATTGGCATTCGATTCAGAGGGTGTGATTATAACGAAGACATTTGGCATGACATTCGCAAACACGATATCTTCCTCAGCTGCCGCTGGTGGTAGCCTGGCAGCCATTAAAATGACTTGCGTGACCTTTAACTGACTGCATGTTCACACGTCCAGCCCTCCCCCCGGGTGGGAGACTACTCAAAATTGTGATGTGGGCAGGCGGGCTAGCCTGGAGGCTGCGGCTGCCTTTTTCAGCTAACTGGCTTTAGCGGCGCCAACGTGGGCTCCATTTTGTCTAACCGAGCGTGTCTCGTGCTCGAATCCAGCCGTTGGACTTGGCTTCCTTTTTGCAGATTTGCTCTCCTTCCACCGTAGCCTCATGAGGCATGGCCTCCTCGGGGGACAGCCGGACAAGCGACCGCGCGTTCCCCCGTTCCGCGCTGCGGGGCCCGATGCCGTCAATAAGCACGAATAGGCTTAACCCTTGATGTCGGAGAAAGGACCCACAAAAAAAGGTTCGAATGGACCTACCATGATTAATGGAGTATCCAGGTGTTCCTTGAAGCTTCCCGGAGTTACTCCAGTAGAAATATCGGAGGGGAAGCACACTGGACTCAGTTGAACAACTTCGGTTGGCGGAGCCGATGCAGACGCGTCTGCAAGCCACATCATCATCTAGCGCCCGCACGACCGGCTGCATTCCGCACCGGCGACAGCGGCGACATCACCCAGAGGCGCTGACGCCACCTCGTCTGCGTCCCTTCATTATACAAGATGAAGGGGCGCCAGGCGTAATCAAATGCGCCTGCGTCAAGGCAATGAGAGTGGTCGGCGCGGTGCGGATAAACCTCGTGTCGCCAACTCCCGGTGACGTTGGCTGAAGCGAATGCAGGACTTTACAACGAGTCAATTACACCGTTAAAAGAAATCTACGCTTCTTAGGCGGCTAAGGACACGCGCGATTGGCACAAATGGGGCTCCTACAATGCCAATTGGGGCGAGCACAATCTTTGAATGCAACGTTAGCGGTGCACTAGCATCAGCACGCCTCATCTGGTTCTTTACAATAGAGACAATGGTCTAAAATTGCAGTGTGACTTGCGGTGAGAAAGTTGCAGTGTCAATTTAAAGTGTGAATACTTCTACTGAGCTCACACGATGGTAAGCCTATGTTCTACGCAGTAACAGCAAAGCACGCTGAGCAGATAGTGGGACGCGCTCACCACATTTAAAATGAAAATACTGGTCTGAATATACATACTGCCAGTAATTACACCACCAGCCACACGGCTAAGCGCAGCCGCACAGCTAAATATGATGCACTCTTGCAACCAACATTTTTTTAGAACCTTTGTTCTCAAAACATTGATAGCTGTTTATGACTATACGCGAATCACCGTCGTCGAACTCTAAAGCAAAAACGTGATTGCACTTCAAGTACACAAAATATAGTTCTGTAATTACATAATTCTATAACGGAACTTTCACTCACCTGTTAGGGGAACTGTATCAAAGCGCAGTAGTTTAATGGCACCAGACGCCCGACGAGGAGACAACAAAGCGCGTCAGTTGGGACCCTCCGCAAAGAAGAAATTTCGCTAATAGAGGAAGCATCCACAGAAGCGCGCCAAATGCAAGGACAGCAGCACCTAATAATACGCACTTTTTTTAGAACAAAATGTACTTTTGTAGTTGTTTTTTAAGTGATAAAATTCACGTGATCGATTGTCTGAAGAACACTAACATCAAAAACATAAGCAGGAAAACATACTTTTTGATGGATCTTAGAAAATACTGATGTTAGCAATGGTAGTAGTCGGGCGACGGAAACCTTGTACTGCATGTATTTTATAAAGGTATGTATCGCACGTCTCTAATGTTCTAGTCTGATTCCTTTCTGAGTGATTATTATTCAAGTATGTTATGTAGTAAGTATGTTACAAGATTGGTATAATCAGTCAGATTCAATGTAACGTGATATTTTGTCAGCTACTCTCTGTTCTGTTGCTTCTTTTGTTCATGAAGGTCTGGATGCAGCGAAAGCTGTTTTTTATTTTTATTTTTTTATGTACGAACTGTGTACAAGGGTGCTGGGTCCTCTGTCAGGCTATATGCCTTAAGCCCCAACATTCTTTTGTTTCTTGTGTCTTGTACAAGAAAACAACAAAACAAATTTTGAAAACTGAAAAGTGAAATTCAAACAGAAATTCTCTGTTTTTTGGAACGTATTTCTGTTAACAACAAAAACAGAACTTTTATGTGTGACCACAAACGTTTTCTGTAAAGACGTTTGTACTTTTCAAATACTTTTTACAGTGTGGGTAATCTCGATCCTACATTTTTCGCTGGCACACACCTGCACAGTTTGCCCCCCCCCCCCCCCCACAAAAGCGATAATTTCACATCGTGAAACGTACAAAAAGTCCTAGAAAAATTCAGTGGTCGTCTGTATTTTAGCATAACTGGGCACATATTTATCTGCGGTAAAACCAAATGTGCGTCACAGACCTAAAAAAACATACATCAAGCTTTTTTTTTATTTGGGAGCAGTCAGGTATGGTTAAAAGACAAGTGGGAATCAGCCTAATTATGTGCATATAGCTAGTCACATACAGGGCTACTGAAGTTCAAATACATAAAATTTCCGTTCATTGGAACTGACGTCAAAATGTGAGTTGAACGGCTTGCTAAGTTTCACATCGCATATAGATTCCTAATGAGAAATAATAACGACTGCACTAACATAAGCCGACTAATATTATGATTTTCTCTTACAATTATCAAATTCGCGAATGTTTGGCTTCACTATTTGAATGTAAAAGATAATGACAATTTCTCTTAACATTATTTTTCTTATGCAAGCTCTTCGTTTGATGTTGCTCCTAAAAATATTACATGCAGCGTGGAGGTGAAGCGAGAGACGCAGACGCGGTCGAAAAATTTTTCGGGGAGAGGTGAGGGGGGGGGGCGCCCATGTGAATTGGAGGTCGGGCATGCAATTGTGGTCAAGTGTCATATTGGGCACTCCAAGCCCTGCCTAAAACGTTTGGTGTTACTGGTGGAGGGGGTGGAGCACAGGCCCCGTGTACCACCACCTGGCTATTCCACTGAAGGGATGAGAAATATACCTGTTGATATACCTCGTCTACATACACTACAGCTTTAAAGAATCCGGCCTAATCTCTCAGCACCCTGCCGTTCACGTAACATGGGGCCCATGAGGGACAACTGCCGGTGTGTCCAGGTACGTACGAACCCGCCTCGATGTTATTATTTTGAAAGGAATATTATTGCGGAAAGAACCAGTTATTAGCAAAAGCACGCTGGCACTGCACGGCAGACAGAAGCAGCAAGAAGGCAGGCGGTAACAATAGAGTTATCTTGTACGATACAGCTGGTAATGAACAGGGCGAATAAGCAAAAGCAGATCATTTTTTATAACGTAACAGCACTCAACAGTGCTTTGAAAAAAAAACAATTAGCCAGCTCTTTAAGAGCGCATCACTTTTCAAATGCCATGAACAAGCACCAACTTAGGAGTTGAAAGCGCCACTAGCATCGTTGTGCTGTAATTACCTACACTGTATTGTCTATAAATGCACTTTGAAATGCAACGCAGCTCGTCCCCACTTACCTGCAAGCTGATGCATGCACAGCTTTTGCATGCATGTATCTTGTCTGACGAGCGAACAAGCTTGCAGGAAGCTGAAGGCATGTTTACATCCCCTTTGTTTATTCTAGCAGCAAAATCCACAACAACGTTGCGCTCTCGAAAGATGAGCATAAAATAACTTTGATGATGAGTGGTTTTTTAATGGCGTAAGGGCCAATTAATAGACAAAAAGCACCATTTTGGTAGACTAGAGTTATCAACAATGATTTGATGCGGGGCTGCAAAGGGGCCTTCAAATTTCTCGTGCTAACGCGCGTAAAAACGTAGTCTTAAAATCAGGACAGTGGAGTGAAATATGTGCAGTGAGAGTGAATGTCGAAAGTGCATGATAATAAGACTATAGCGGAGATGTAGTCACCACAGGTCCTTCTTGAAATATGCCAGAGATCACGACAGATCACCTTGAAATATGCCATGAAAACTATGTACATCATTTAAAAACGTAAACAATAAGTGATTTTTAAAAATGGGACCCGTACCGATAAGCATCCCAGGATGTAGTGGGAGCTGCTCTCGGTAGAGCAGTAAAAATGCTGTTTTCTTAGAGCGTCCCACTCAATACACTGGACAAGGATGTGGGAAACCGTAAGTGGTCCTCCATATCTCGCACACAATGCTGGATCACCGGCAGACAGAATGTATGAATGTGTAGAGTATGTATGCCCTTTTCCTAACATTTTAAGTGTTATTTCTGTGTGTCGCAATTTTGATAGTGGCATCCAATGACCAAGTTGTGGCTTGATAACATGTAGTTCATTACTTGTGTGTCTATCCCACATGTTTTGCTAATACCCTCTGAGCTTTCGTTTCAGCAAAGGTCTCATGTCAAGTGCAGGGATTGGTATTGATGCATTACGGCATCGTTGCTGTTGGATGCAGCCAGCTGATCTGCCAAAACGTTTCCCTGTATCTCATCGTGCTCCAGCAAGCAACAGACTACAACATGCTGTTTGGATGAGTAGACTGTGCATAAGAGTGAATAAAGGGACTCAAGAACTGGGTTTTTGCATTTTAAAGTGTTTTCAAGGGTTTCAACACACTCAGAGAATCAGGGTAAATTACTGCTTTTTGTAGTTTTATATGTAAAATTTGTTTAACAGCTGCAAGTATTGCGTAGGCTTCTCCTGTAAAAATGCTTTCATCAGGATGCAGGAGCCAGCATCTGAGAAAGATGGGTCCGTGGCTGCGTATGAAATGGAAGTGTTGGACTCTGAGGCATCTGTAAAGAACTCAGGGCATGTGTACTTTGTTGTACTTCTAAGAAGTGTGTGCGAATATGTGCAATAGGTGCATGCTTTGTAATCTCTTAAAAAGACACATCACAATCTATCAATTTCCACCGCCTTGTTAGAGGGCACGCTGCGGAAGCCATCAGACGATATTCAAGTGACACATCGGTTTCCTCAAAAAGGCCCTTCACACGTAGTGAATAGGGTTGTCTAAAAGATGGAGGGTTTTCAAACAGAACAGAAGTAGACGTGTCATCAATTGTGAAATGTCCTTGTCCTTGTCTTTGAAATGTCCTTGTCTGACTTCACTTTGAGATAGTATAGAAAAGACATGTAACTTCTCTGTAGGTAGAGTGACCATTCGTTCGATTCCACGTACAGGCTTTCAACGGGGCTAGTGCGAAAGACACCCGCAGAGAGCCGAGTGCCTAGGTGGTGAATAGGGTCAAGCATCTTTGGGGCGGTGGGTGTCGCAGACTGGTATGCTATTGCCTCATAGCCTAAGCGGTACGTATGAGGTTTTTATACAAATTGATTAGACACTTCACGTCACTACCCCACGTAGTGCGTGACCACCCTTTTAGAACATTCATGGTTCTTATGCACTTGTTTTTTAGATACCTATTGTGTGGTACGAAGGTTAGATTGGTGTCCAGAATTAGGCCTAAGAATTCGTATTTGGCATTAACAGACAGGCGTTGACCATGCAATTGAATTTCTGGGTCGGTGTGAATGCCTCTCTTTCTAGAGAACAAGACACATGTGCTTTTTAGGGGTTTAATCAGAATCCGTTTTCCTCAGCCCATTTGGAGACCTTGCTCAAGCCAAGCTGAACCTGTCGCTCACAAGTTGTCATGTTACAAGAACTAAATTCAAGCTGGACGTCATCAACATATGTACAGTAAAACATATTTTGTGAGATAGAAAGACGCAAAGAATTCCATTTGACAATAAAGAGACTACAACTAAGTACACCACCTTGCGGTACTTCTGTTTCTTGGACAAATGTTCGGGAAACAACACTGCCCACTCTCACACGGAACGTGCGATTGGACAAGTATTTTTCGATAATAGTAAACATCCTGCCACGAATACCACGATTGGACAGGTCTCTTAATATTCCGAATCTCCATGTCGTATCATGGGCTTTTTCGATATCGAGGAACACAAAAAGGTAGTATTGTTTGTGGACGAAGGCGACTCGGATCTGTGCCTCGATACCTGCCAGGTGGTCGGTCGTGGATCTACCTTCTCGAAAGCCGCGTTGGAATGGGTCGAGCAGATTGTTTGTTTTAAGGTAATGTAGAAGTCAATAATTTATCTTTTTTTTCAAAAAGTTTGCGCATGCAACTTTTAAGTGCGATTGGTCTGTAACTACTAACAGAAGATGGATCCTTGCTTTGCTTTGTTATCGGAATAATAATGGCTTCTTTACAGGCAGAGGGGATTTCACCGGAAAACCGAATAGCGTTATACTAGGAAAGCAGGGTTCTTTGCGTTTCAGGAGGCACTTGTTTTAATATTACGTATGCTATACGGTGAGCACCTGGAGCTGATTTATTGCAGACATATTTCGATGCTTGAAACTCGCCCAAAAAGAAAGGGTTGTTGTACAACTCATTTCTAGAGGATTTTGGCTGTAGTTTCTCTTTTTCAATTTTTGTTTTGTGTCGTCGAACTGCTGCAGTATAATGCGACGAGCTGGACACCTCTTCAAAATAGGCACCGAGGAAGTTGGCCTGGTCTTCCAAGGTGTCCCCTTGTGGGTCTACGAGAGGTAGTTAGGATGCGTGATAATGATGGTGATGATGATGAAGTTTGGTGTTTTTTGGCGCAAGGGCCATGTGACAACCAAAAGCGCCAGTTCATGGGGCAAGAGATGTGAACAATGATTGCGATTTGCAGCTGTATAAGGGCCTTAGAATTCCTCGCCCTAAGGCGGGTAAAAAACATAGAAGTTATAAAATCCTGAGCATGCCATGAAAAATGTGTGGCGTTAATGAATGATGAAAGTTTGTGATAATAAAAACCATCGTGGGCACGTATGGCATAAGCACTAGTGCCTCGATCGTTCACACCCTTGCTTCCTAGGGCCGTGAGGCAAGTGCTTTGTTGAGTGTTGCCACTGCAGCGGCGACCTGTCTGGAGAGGTCGTGCTACGGAATGCCCGGGTAGATGATATGGAAAGTATGAAATTCTTTTAAAAACGCTAAGAATGATTTATGAGGAAAAATGGTTCCCTACCGAGGAAAATTGCAGGTTGTAGTGATATCTGTTGTTGGTAGGGTAATGGAAAGTGTCGTCTTCTTAGCTTGTCCAATTCTTTGCGCAAGAAGAATGGTAAGTTGGGCTAGTTGGTAATGATCCATAAGGTATGTAACTGCGCAAAAAACTGACGGAAACAAGAAGGAGAGAAAAAGGCGCTTGTCTGTCCTTTTTCTCTCCTTCTTGTTTCCGTCAGTTTTTTGCGCAGTTACATACCTTATGGATCTTTGCGCAATATTAGAATGTGAAGTACAGTGAGTGCTTCTCCACATCTGTCACACAAAAGTGGATCGCCCCCAGAATAAAGAACTGAATGTGTTGCGTGTGTATGGCCTGTTCTTAACCTTGTAAGGATTACTTCTGTGTGGCGTGATTTTTATACTGGCAGCCAAAGACCAAGTTGTGGCTTGGCGACAGGCAATTTATTCCCTGTGCGTGTGTCCCATGTGCTCTGTCAATAATACCTGAGCTTTCGCTTTAGAAAAGATATCAAGTCGTGTGCAGCAATTGGTATCAAATTGTTGATAGCGGTTTTATTGGCGGATCCAGTTAGCTGGTCAATGAGAACATTGCCTTGTATTTCGTGGTGTCCTGGCACCCAGTAGACTATCACATACTGCTTGGATGAGTAGACTGTGCATAAAAGCGAATAAAACGAGACAAGTAGAGGGTTTTTGTGCTTTTTTAGGTGTTTTCAGAGCTTTTACTACGCTTAGGAATTCTGTATAGGTTATGGCCTTCTGTATATTTATTTCTTTATTGTGTTTAACAGCCGCAAGTATCGCATGGGTTTCGCCAGTGAAAATGCTTGTCTCAAAGGTCAGAACACCGGCTTACGAAAAGTATGGAGTGACGGCCACGTACGAGTCAGTAGGGATAGGAGTGAAGGTGATACGATGCTGAGGTCTATAAACGAGTAAGTTTGGTTGGCGACGTTATAGTATGTTGGCTCTTTCCTATTGAACAAACAGGCACCGGAGAGAAGAGAAATTGTTCAAAGAGACGACCTCGTGTCTCACAGCGAGAATTGCCCCACAGTTCACTATGTACATTTAGGTCCCAAGGAAACAGATAAAATTCAGATGGTTCGTCTAAGAAAGACTAGAATTCACGTCTTTCAAGACGGTGGTGCGGAGATACGTACAAAGAGCAGATGCTGAAGAGTTTGTTTAAAAGTACCGCTCGAAACAGCCGCCGCCTCAAGGGATGTCTGGAGTGGTAATTGTGTACACGCTACTCCTTGAATATTCATAATGGCGACGCCACCGGATGACACCACAGCAGAATCTCAGTCCTTCCGGTATATGATGTAAGCACGTGAAAAATTCGTATTGGAGGATTTTAGGTGTGTTTTCTGTACGCACAGCACTTTAGGTGAGTGTTTGTATAAGAGCTCTTGGACGTCGTCGAGGTTTTTAGGGAGTCCTCTGACGTTCCAACGTATGATTTGTGTTTCCATATTGGAAGTTGACTGATTGATTTGTGGGGTTGAACGTCCCAAAACCACCATTTGATTATGAGAGACGCCGTAGTAGAGGGCTCCGGAAATTTCGACCATCCGGGGTTCTTTAACGTGCGCCCAAGTCTGAGCACACGGGCCTTCCATATTGGAAGTTAAATAGTGCTGTGTGTATATTAAGGGAGTGACTTGTTTAAGGTGAAAGTTCGAGCTGAAGTAACGGGGCTATCATCAGGCCCTGTTATGAGCTTTTTAGTTCTCTTGGCGCGCTCCAAAGAGCCGCGCCGCTCTTTCGGCATCAGGGGTGCCGCCGTATCCATTACCTCCTCAGAGGCGCTGGCTGCCCGCACATGCGAGCTGGTTGTTCGAAGTTTGGGCCTTGCCTGGTGAGGTGAGGCCTTCAGACCCGAGGACCCTGGAGTCTCTAATCTCTGTTCAATAGCAGGCGGAGTAGACTCATCTGCAGCCTTGGGGGCAGGCGCCATAGCCAATAGCTTGCTCTGCGCAGGCCGAAGGAGTGGCGAGGGCTAGTGCGACGCTGCCCCCAGGCGCGCCGCATCAGCATATGTGGGGCCATAATATGGCGAGACTCTTCTTGCTTCTTTAAATGTAATGTTTTCTTTTATCGTTAGTGTTATGATCTCTTTTTTTCAGAAAGAACAGGAACGTGAGTATGCGGCATGATTACCGCCACAGTTCACACAGTGTGCAAGTGCTTCGCAGTTGTCGTACGCATCGCCCAAGACTCCACACAGAGCACAAGTTTTCCGGCCACGACAGCTTTGCGAGCCGTGGCCATATCTGTGACACTTGAAGCGATGGCGGGGGTTGTGAATATAGGGCCTCACAGATGCCTTTGTATACCCAGTTTGAATGGTTTCTTGCAAATCGCTCGAAGCAAAGGTCAGTATTAAGTGTTTGGTTGGTGTTTCCTTTCATCTCTTCTTATCCTAATATGCTGTACGTTGGTCACGTTCTGGCTCTTCTATCCTTCCAGAAGTACAGCTTCGGTCAGGTCAATCAAATTTGCGTCCGATACTACCCCGTGAGAAGAGTTTATGGACCTGTGCGGCATAATACTGATGAGTGTGTCGCCAAACGTTGTGTATTCAGCTTTCCAAATTGGTCTTTGTCACGTATCTCAAGGAGTAGATCGCCCCGCCGCGGTGGTCTAGTGGCTAAGGTACTCGGCTGCTGACCCGCAGGTCGCGGGTTCGATTCCCGGCTGCGGCGGCTGCATTTCCGATGGAGGCGGAAATGTTGTAGGCCCGTGTACTCAGATTTGGGTGCACGTTAAAGAACCCCAGGTGGTCAAAATTTCCGGAGCCTTCCACTACAGCGTCTCTCATAATCAGAAGTGGTTTTGGGATGTTAAACCCCACAAATCAATCAATCAATGAAATCAATCAAGGAGTAGATCTCCGCTGGCCATTTTGGTAACCTCTAACCCGGTACCGAGAGCTTCGGTTAAGCACCTAGCCACTACGAAGGAGGATACAGTTGTGGCTTGATTGTTAGTTTTCTCGCAGTGTATAACGTGGAAGTGAGGAAAGATTTGTCTTGGCTGGTTAAAAAGATGATATCTTCGGTGCGTACCCGCTTTGAGAAGGCAAGATCACTAAGCAAAGAGAATGCTTTATGTATGCGAATTGTATGTTGTTAAGCTGCGTTGGTGGCCACCCACCACTGAGCCCAATGGGCGGACGCTGCAAGTTTGCCGATGCTGAAAGATTGAAGACGTCCACCGTAGAACACTGCTATAACCCAATCCGCCCTGGCCAAGGTAGGCTATTTTTACAGGGTTAACCCTTGCCGCCGAAAAAATTGGAAGTAAACTAAAGGGAGAAGTAGACAGGAAAGCTAAAACAGTAAGAAAGACGAAGATGTAGGGATGACGAAGATGATTGAATCAGGTAAGTCGCTGATACCAAAGGTGAAGATTATGTGTTTCGTGGGTGTTTCCGTTTTGTCTTGTCGTATAACTATTCTTTGGACCTTGACCACATTCTGGTCTTGCCAGCCTTCTAATAATTCACTTTCGGACAGTCAAAGCAGGTCATCATCAAAGACCACGCAGGGCACTGTATTCATTGACCTGTGTGGGCCCACTGAGACTGGGACATACCCAAACGCCAGCAGTTTAGGTAAGTTGTCGTAATGCAGCTTGTCGCGGACCTCCAAAAGGAGGTCGCCGCTTTCCAACTTCGTTACACGGTACCCTGGGCCGATTGCTTCGGTGAGTGTTTTGGAGACAAGAAAAAGTGAAATTGCTCGGACTGTTCTGTTCTCTTTTTGGATATGGACGACATGAAACTTGGGAAAAGACTGCTTCGGTTTGGAAAAAAGAAACGGTTCTTTGGTGCGCCACCTTTTGAGGCGGCGATCAGAGACAGCGGGAAAGAAGTTGGCCATACAGATTGTGTACAGTTCGGCGGTGATGGTGGCCACCCACCACCGAGCCCAACGAGGGGTGTTACAAGCTTGAATAGTGAACACTTGGCGACGCCAACCATGCATCGCCGCTGTAACCGAATATAACTACCCAAGGTTGGGTAACTACACAGGGTTAAACCTCGCCACCAGAAATTTTGGCAGTAAACTGAAGAGGGAAGTTGACAGGACAGATAAAAAGTAAGAGGTAAAGAAGATGTAGGTAGAGAGAGATGGGAAAAGGCGACTGCCGATTTCCCCTGCGTGGGTCAGCCCAGGGGTGCCGTCTACGTGAATCCGGGGCCAAAATGGTGTTATGCCTCTGCTGGGGGCCTTAAAGGTCCAATCAACCGGCGTCAGCTCAACTCCCAGGATCCCCTTTTCCCCGGACACGGCAAAGTCACGCATGGCTAGGTGTGGGAGGGAGTAGAAACTCCCCCGTTAGCTCGTGTCCATGGTTTAGCTACGCACCAAACGCCTACTTATGCAGGCACCGGGGAGCGAACAATAACTTCCATGACAAATAAATAGAAACGCAAATCTGCGATACACACAAAGAAGCAAAACATAGCACACTGCCTTGCCCGTATATGTGCTCGCTAACATCGAACGAAATGAATATGAGTTGTGCAAACACGAACCTACTTGCACCGTAAAAACTGCAAGTGGCCGCACAGGCGTCAATGCAAGTCTTTTATTGTGTTCCCTTAAGCCACTTTTAAAAAGATTACCTATACAGCAACTAATATTTATTCAAGGAGAATTCGAGTTTAAATTTTTTTGTATTATGACGCAGTAAATATTGTATAATGATCACTTTGTAAGGTAGATTGCTTGCTACGTAAGCGCCACAATTGTTATGCCGCCACTGTTTTATCATTCTAGCCTGCAACTTTAACGTTCAAGCACACTAGTAAGTTTAGCAGATAAAGAAGGTCCTTCTGGGCTAGTTTTTGTATACAATCCTCTGTTCTTTTTTTGTGAAGCTTTGTTTTGAGCGTACTTCGTCGTTTGATCAGGTTCGACGCTCTTACTTAGCAGATGAACAGCTCGTGTTTTTTAAAGACGATAGTCTTTATTGGGGATCTTCGACAGAAAAATTTTTGTCTGTCTGTACTATTGTCTGTTTTTCCGCCCTGACGATACTTCAAGCGGCGCCAAATGGCCAACCCCACCCGCAGCGCCCACAAATATTGCTCAAGGTTTAGCGTTCATAGTTGTGCGATTTTAAATTAAAAAACGGCCTCGTATCTGCATGTTAATCTGCAAATCTCGTCGAAAGACGATATTCTTGCGTGTGTAGAGGTGAACAAAACATTTATTTGATGTTCTGCGCAAAAAAAGTTGGTGAATAGTATTTTGGAGGCGCACCGTTAGAGTGCCTCGAGCGTGCAGCGGAGGCGAACGAAGGCATCAAATCACGTCACACGTGAGACTTGGGCGCCATCTGGCAGTTTTCTTGGAAAACGAAGCGCATGGCTTTGAGACGGCTGTGTCTCAAAGCCATGCTATAGGTATACGCTATACAACGCAACGCGACGGGTAGGTGCCACCACCGTCTCATCTAAGCAAAGCATCGGAAACACTTACCTATTCGTACAAGTGTTGCATGGTCAGCGGAGCGTGATAAGCGATAATGTCTTTATTATTACCTATGTATTCATTTTTCTAGTGAAAGATGCACATTCAGAATATATACGTGTTGTTAAGGTGCCGCAGACATGCGCAATAACTGCTCATTGTACATGTATGAACACTGAATCTTGAGCAACATTAGTGGGCACTGCGGATGGGGTCAGCCGTTTCAAGTACCTGTTGCCGTTAGGAGTGGACAAACAGACAAATGTACAGACAGACAAACCTAAAGTTTCGCGTCGAAGGTCCCCAAGAAAAACTATCGTCTTTAAAAGCAATAATTCCGCATATCTGAGGCACCACAACAACAAGTCTGTTTTGTATGTCCCCCTTTATACTACAAACCCTACCGGAAAAAAAAACGAATGGTGGGCATGGTGGAAACCACCACCCACCACTATAGCGGATTAATGTAGTGGGTGAATGGTGGGAAACGCTCACCATGGCGCATGGTGGGTATGGTGGGTGCTGCAGTGCCGGAAACACTTGAGCGCGAAATGACGTCAGAATCACCGTGACGAGCTGCCACAAAAAATAAAAAGAATTCTATAAAAACGGTATAAAAAACACCCGTCCAGTAAAAAAAAAACAAGGCGCCACGGAGGATCGAACGTGCAACCTACGGATTTCCATTCGAAGACACTAACCACTGCGCCACACCAACATGACGTTGGTAGGGTGTTAACTACTTAGTTGGCATACAAACTTAAGGTTCAACTTAAGGTATGTTTGTCGTGTACACAACATAGACAAGATCTACACCTGCTACTGAAAATTGCACATTCATTAAACACAAGCAACTGCGGCCTGTAACAATTGCCACTATGTTAATGGCACTAGTGCTATTTTTTTTACAATTCACAAACTCAAGAAAAAAACCAAGTGGACTGTGGAGCAGCAATAGCTTACCGGCGGGGTCTGCCAAGTTTAATATCCGTTTCGCGCTCGTTCTAAAGGGCGACATCTGCTCACGCTTTATGACGCTTCTAGGCTCATTCCATAGATACGCCCACCTAATTCATTTGATTCAGTATTGGGATGCTTTTCGCGCAATGTAGAGGGTGGTCGCGCCAGCGCAATGCTGTAGCTCTTTCGCTAAAGCAACAACTACATACCGGCTTGGCCAAAACGAATGCAGTGTGCCGGAAACATTACGCTATCATAATGGTTCACCAAGCACACGAATTGCCACGTGTGAGTTCTCGTACAAAAACTAGAGAAGTGCCGGCGAGTGCGACCGGCGGCTGTCGGTGAGAAGACACTTAATTACGTTCTCTGGGAGTGCGTTAATCGCGTCGCATCGATGTTCGTTGCTTCTTGAGCGGACACCATACACAATGAAAAATGCTTCATTTAGGTTAATTGATGCCATATGGCTGCGCTGTATTGTCATACTTAATCGTCGTAATTGTGTATTCTGAAACCCGGAAGAACGAATAACGCAGTTGTACGGGCTTGGTCAGTAGGCCAAACCTTTGGTGAAAATCATGGTGGTAGAACATGTAGTGTACAGATCCCAGCTTGGTACACTATATAATTTGCCCGCAATTATAAGCCCACCCATCATCTGCTTATTGCTTCCCAGCATTATCGCGATGGTGGGCAGAGCTTCTCAGCTTGGTACACCATGTGGCCCACCATAACAAGCAGTTCCCATCATCTGCTTAGTGCTTCCCAGCATTATCGCAATGGTGGGAAGAGTTTCTCAGCTTGGTACACCATGTAGCCCACCATAATAAGCACCACCCACCATATGCTTAGGGCTTCCCAGCATTATCGCAATGGTGGGCAGAGTGTCCCATTATTGCCCACTATCTAGCCTCTGCTTTCCACCATCATTTCCACTTTACCCATCATCTGTACACCATACCATCCAGTATGTCCGGCATAACCACCATATTTTCCACCACGTCCCACCATAGCCATCATAATTTCCACCATGCCCACTATTATTTCCACCATGGCCACTATTATTTCCGCTACGCCCACCATGTTTTACAGTATACACCATGGCAATTTTTCCGATAGGGAAGAGGCACACACAAGTAACTCGTAAGGACTATAGCGTTTGTCACGCTGCGCTGACAGTGCAATGCGATGCCCAGAAAGGTGCTTCCAACGCTTTGCCACGACGTCACGGCGGTGGCACATGCCTGTCGCTTCGCATGCTACACCTTATCACCTCCGAGACTGGCGCGCATCTTTCTCCGCGGGCTGCACGCCTTCGTTTTCGAAGATAACTGCCAGAAGGCACTTGTGCCTAACGTGCCTCGATGCGCTCGTTTGTCTCCGCTACGCGCTCGAGGCACTCTAACGCAGCGCCTCCAGAATACCATTCACTGATTTTCTTGCGCAGAACATGAATTAATCGTTTTGTTCACTCTCTCCAGACGCAAGACTATCGCTTTTCGACAACATTTGCGGTGTAAATTGCAGATTTGGAACCAACATTTTTTCAAGATTTCTTTTTTCTTACGCATGTTACGCACGCTGCGACAGCTGCATTAGAAGGCCTTCTTTCTTCAGCCAATGCTGCTTTTATTATTGGTGAACGCTAAATTGATTATTGTTTTTGTTTGGTGTAGTTTGGCGCACAAAAAGTAATTCTGCCCCTGTATATTAATGTAGGCGGTATAGATTTTATCTGCGGGGTTCATTAGTGGAGTAACCGTTGCGTGAGGGGAGCATTTACTGAAGATCTTCTTTCTGTTGCTTCTCAGTACCTAAGACTGACACAATTGCCCCCCGTTTTCGGACTTGTCAACCAACTTGTGAAGCGCTCGCTTCCACCACGTGCTCTGGGTTTGAGGGAAGACTGCTAGGGGCTCTAACGTGTTTCTCGCTACCAGCGTGTAATCTATCTTTTTTTTACTGTGAAGACAGTGAATACAAGGTAGCAAAATTGCACGTGGAGATAAGTGTTTGCGGACCACTTGTCGCCCAGAAACAGCGAGTAAGATGGGTGGCTCTTTCACTCGCTGCTTTAGTGGTCGAAACGTTGCCTCATTTTTTTCTGTCCATTTAATGGTATTTGGGGCTCCCTTCAATAGCTCGACCAGCACGTGAGCTACCTCGGTGTAAAGCAGGATGAACTACCCAGTTAAACTCAAAAATGACTGCACCTATTTCTTCTTCTTCTGAATTTACATTGCATGTATCATCTTTAAGATTTCGTCTTTTGTTACAATGCAACCCATGCCGAGCTTGTGGCCGACAATCGAGACTGCCTCCAAGCCGATATCACAATTCATGGGCTTGACTGCCTAGTTAGCCACTCGAAGACTTTGAAACAGTTCCTCGGGGACCTGTAGCGGCTCTTTCCACGTATTGGTAGCTACCAGAATGTCTTCTAAGTAGTGTTCCACACCTTCAATGCCTTCAAGCGCCTACCTCATAAGCTTAGTGAACGTTGCTGCCGCTGTCTTGAGTTCGAACGTCATGTATCTGAACTGGAACAATCCACTCGCGCTGGATAACACAGTTTTTTTCTTGGATTCTTCCTCGATCGATATCGGCCAATACCCCTTTGCCAGGTCAAACTTTGAGAAGAATTACCTGTTAGCTATTCGCGCAAAAACCACATCCGTTATCGGACTGGGTTCAGCCTCTGCAATAAAAATACTTTTTAGGCGCCTCAAGCCCACACATATCCGCTACAAGCCATCATTTTTTCTGAACGCCACCAAAAGCGCGTTGTAGGCGGAATCTGTACGCTCTATGTTTACCATTTTTTGCATTCATTTTACTTCAATTTCAAGTGGTTCTTGAGCCGATAAAGGAAGCGGATACTGCCGGACATGCACCGGTTTTTGCGTAGTCAGTCGTAGTGATTGTTGCGTAGTCAGTCGTAGTACAACAGAAAACACGTGTTCATATTTTTCTAGGAAGTTTTTGATTTGAGATTTCGTGTCAGCCGCGTGTTCGGGGCTGATGATTATTTTCTCCGATCCCATGCTTTTTACAAGGTTGCACTGGGGCATTTCCGCGACCTCTTCATCTTTGCTGATTACTATGCAAGATATTTTCTGTTTGTGAAGGGGGCTTCGTTTTGTTATAATATTATCAGCGCGTTGATGTGAAAAATCTGTTTGTTTTCATTTAAATGTAGCTCGTAATCAAAGTCATTTTTTCTGCGTGTTACAAAAAATGGTCCTTTCCACTGCATGGTGAGGTTATTTTTGTCACTTGGAAGCAACACCCGCTTTGTTTCTCCCGGGTGAAGCTTTCTGTCCACCGCCTTGCGGTAGTAGAAATTCTTAGACTTTTTTCGGGCATTTTCCAGATTCTCATATGCCATCTTGTGGGTTTTCTCCAACCTCTGTCGAAGTTCCAGCACATAGGCATATGTTGTCTTTAGTTCAGCTCGAGCTCTTGGTTGGTTCAAATTTTGTGTACGATGGTTAATGGCTCTCTCGCGGTTCTGCCGGTTAGCATTTATAACGGGGAAAGTCCAAGGCTTGATTGGGGGATTCCTCTGCAGGCAAACAACAGTGCAGGCTGATACCTGTCCTAATCGACTGGTCGTTCTTGACACATCTTCGTAACCATCTGCTTAATCTTTCCAACAAATGTTTCTACAAGACTGTTCCACATGAGGTGGTACGGTGTTATTAGCAGTTCTTCAATGAACTTCAGACAGCTTATCTCCCTTACTAGGTCTGTTGTAAAATTCCACCCTCGGCCGCTGAGTATTTTCCTGGGAACTCCATACCGGGTGAACATCTCTAGCAGTGCCTCTGCGATCGCCATGATGTAAGCAGTCTTCAGCGCCACGGATCTGGTCAGCTTGTTGCCACATCTACCAACCTCAGTACGGAGTGGTTACCTTTCCTCGATGAAGGGGAGACAAGTTCAATTACATCAATTGCTACTCTCTATAATGGGAGTTAGATAGCGGACGTGCTTCCGAGAGGCGCTTTGACGACTCGTCCTTTCGGTATACTTGATTAACACATCGCACGATCTGACGTGACGTTTCACGTCGCTCTGCACCTCATGCCACAAGAATTCCTGTGTTATTCTGGTAGCCATGCTTTTTGCTTCTTAGTGTCCATCCATGATTGCGTCATGCCCGAGGCTCAACTCAGCACCTATCAAACGCTCCGGCACTATAAGTTGTAGAATCTTTTTCCCAGTGCCAAATATGCACTTTCTGTAAAACAAGTTATCCCGTAGGAGATACTTAAACGCTCTTCGATTCTTCTTCCTCTTCTGAACTTCTTTTCTCTTTCTGAAATAGTTGGGGAGTGACATATCCTCTTTCTGCCGTTGTGTCACATTCGCAGGCGTAACTTTCAGTGCCTAGATTGCCGGTACCTTCAGCCTTGGCGTTTTTCCTTTGCTTGCAGTGGCCGCTCTAGTTTGCCCGGCCGATGAAACGAGTTGGTTCCTCAAGTTCAGCGGTTTAACTTCTGTCGTCTCTTTGCTTTGTTCCATTCAGGTTTTCTTCACTGGGTGTTTTTGCACTTCTTCGAGTAGCCCGCTGCTCCAGGCATTTTGTCTTGTTTCATACACCACGCTTCATTCAGAATCTGGGTCATCCACCTGTCTTGCGCCAGTGACATTCCCAAGAATCAAATCGTACAATGGCTCGTCAACGCACTTCGCCACCAGTTCTCCTGATCTTTATGTCGTGGACACACCTATATCGGCTTTTGGCAGCCACTTCACAGTTCCATCAACCCCAGTCACTGGGGTTTGCTCGCCTGTGATCTCTTCGTCTTTCATAAAACTTCTTATTACAAGCGCGGTAATAGTTCCACTGTCTCTCAAGAACAAAACGCGCTCGTCGCCAATATTTCCGTCCACCGCTGGCAAGCTTGCTGCTCCACTGACAACTAGCTTCGTTATTTTGTTTACCCTAATCGTCTCACCTTCGCCCTTGTTAACATTCGTCACCTGAATGATTTGATTGATGTTTTTTTGGTTTTAACGTCCCAAAACCGTTATATCATTATGAGAGACGCCGTAGTGGATGGCTCCGGAAATTTTGAACACCTGGGGTTCTTTGAGGTGCATCAAAATCTGAATTCGTGACCTGAGTACTTGCCCTCCATTCTTGCCCAGCACTCATGACGCATACAGCCGGTTTTGGGGTCCGGAGCTTGCATTCTTCGGCACTGTTTACTCTTTTGTTGCAATTCTGGCAAACGAGCTGGGCACTTCTCAATGCTCCCCCGTACCGACAGTCTGCCATGAGATGCCCAGTTCTGCTGCAAATAAAAGACCTCGAAGTGGGTCTATGTCCATTCTTTTGTGATTTATCCTTCGCTGCATTGGTGTCTTGTGATATTGGTGCCTATTATTTCGCTTTTCCCAAGTTTCTCATTCCGCGCTTCCATGAACTGGTCAGTCAAGTCTGTCAATTTCTCCACTGCCTTCAGTTTTCTTACCTTGAGGACTATTGCCAGATTCGGGTGGAAGCAAGAGAAAAACTGCTCCTTCCCCATTAGGTCTCTGACTTTTTTCGTATGCCTTATATGTACTGAACATCTAGATCCATCTGTTGAGGTAAACTGATAAGCGGGATGCAAATTGTTTCCTGTCTCTGAATTACTGGCTTGCTGCCCCAAAACCTTTCTCGGAATCTCTCTGCTGTTAACCAGAATCTCTGCAGCTGGGTGACCTTCAATTTATAAATGTCCATCGACTCCATCACGGGCATCCGTCCGAAGTCTGTCAGTGATTCGTCAACGAAACCAAGACTAAGGACTGTGACTCATTCGCTTCGCGCCCATACTTGCTCCAAGGCTATTCTTTTAAAGCGATGCAAATATGCATGGAGATCATCACGTTTATCGTCAAACGTGGCCATCAGCTTCCTAGGACATAGTTTTGCCACTCTCGGTACCTCTTCTCAGGCTGTCGATGAGGGTGTCTTTTCGTTCCCTGCTCAGACATCTCCATCTGCTCTGCGCAAACGAAGTTCAAGCAAATCTTTTTTTTTCGTGCACCGCCTTTTCTATTTCCGACACCGCTTTTTCTTTTTCTAACGCCGCCATTTGTGCGGCTCTTTCCCCTGCCTTTTGGGCCACTTCACACACCGCTTCTCTGTCGTCTCTAAGCGTCTGTTATTCCTGCTCATATACCTTAAGCATCTCTTCTTTGCTTAGTCCCGAATTGCCGGACATCATAATCAACCTATCCAAGTCCATCGCTCTGGCCTCCGTACAAGTGGAAGCATGCCGACATTCACTTAAAGGCAAAGTGACTGTTCAGATAGAAATTCGGCAGGCTCGCCAAACTGTTCTCACTGCCCATAAATTGTTGGAGACCAGAGAGATGCACATGGATACAATTCGCGTTAGCTATTTACTTTCAATCCAACATGTAAATGAAATACACACAAAAATGCAGTGACCACAATGTTACAACTCTAGTGGCTGTTTGAAATTCTACATCACTAATAAAAGTCAAAATCACAACCTAATTTCGCTGCTCGTAGGAAACGATATAGTCCGAATACACTTTCGCTGGTGGCAGTTGGGATCAGGAGTAGCACTTGACACTTGCTGGAGTCCTCGGGGCGTAGCCTGGAGAGCGATTTGGCACCAGGCACTGGAGCGTAGCCAATGTGGGTTACATCCAGTCGTAGTCGGTGTGCCTCTTCCTTTCGTCCAAGCCAAGAATCGACTGCTTCAAACTCCAGGTCAGCTTCGTCGAGATATCGCGGCCCTCTCCCGAAATTCCTACGGGGTTCCATTGTCAAAGAGGAGCCAATCTTTCTGCCGCGCCGGTGCGCACACTATTTGAAACAAACTTTGCCTGGCGCCGGGACCATGGGACCCGCGTTGGGAGCAACTTCGTGGCTTCTGCTGTACAATATGGGGGGGCCTACTTGTAGAGATGACTCCAAACTCAAACTGTCTGGCGACGTATACTCTGTACACCAATTCGCTTAGAGTTCAATGATTGAACGAAGTCATTTTTAGCATGCACACCCATGAGAATTATCTAAGCCAGCCTCTACAAAAGTATGTGCACTGACTGATCTATCCCACAGAAACGGGTAATACACAACACAGAACTCGGAACGACTCAACATCGATGGCGTAAGTGCACAACTAGGCTGGGGCACATTATGCGCGCGTGACTTTGCTTACGCATGATGTTCCTGGTGCCTATGCCTCATGTGAGCCACCAGCTCCGATACCGAAGAGAGCAGGGAAGGAAATAGACTCGCGATGGCTACATGGACGAGAGGCAAGGTATTCAGGCTTGCCTCTTCGCATCATAAGATTGTGGCTCGTGGCAAACCTATTTGAAAAATCACCGTCGTGTAACACTTTTAATGGGACACGCAAGACACGCAAGACCTTTTATTGTGTGACTACAACTTCTCATGTCACCTAGAGAGGGGTGCTTAAAAACCAAGTTACAAACAAAACAAAAGCCACGTGCACGCGACATTTTTTTTTTACCTGAAGGTGCTGTAGCAGAGGAGCTAAACTGTAAAAAAACACGCCTTTATGAACACAGCATGCTTGTTTTTATAGGGCGTTCTATTCAGGCATAAAACTCACAGAAAACAGAATGATGTAAACATTAAATCTGAGACAATATTCTAAAGTCGTGATAACCATTGCGTGCAGAGTATACTGTTTACGTACATGCATAATCAAATGCGAGTTTTATCATGAAATGCTTGGCATAGAAGCTGCAACCGCAGTTCAATTCACCATGATGGTAGTAACTTTGACCCTAGTTCAATTTCATGTTGGTACAGCTGTAATTTTTTGAGTAATGCCTTAGAAAAAACCTTGCACTCCTGTTATTTATTTTTCATGTTCGTCACTCAAAGACATATGCCAAGGATTCCCATACGGTACAAGCGTAGTCAGGCATATGGTAAATGTATACACTGTTGATTGTAAACATGCCATCCCATGTCTCAGGCTTCGCTCTGTAAAGTGTACGATTTGGCTGCCTGCACTACAACTGAATCAACATGAGAATTACATGAGTGGCCCTTCATGTTTTTCATTCATTGCTGCGTGTACCGGCGGCTCCGCAAAAAAAAAAAAAACCAGCAGTCCGTTTTTCACCGCAACACACAGGTTTTCAGGGCGGTTGTTCAGTTCTCTCAGGACACTTGACAGCTGTCTGTAGAAGACGGTTGCTGCCTCCTAAGCCACAGGCCCCACTCTTACTTTTCCCCCATCTTTAATTCCCTCTTCTCATTCCTCTGCAGAGACAGAGACGTGCTTACACTCAGGGCAGCATATTGGAAGCACTTTTGCACTCCTTATTTGCACTCCTTATTCTCCCCCTCCAATCACTCATGTCAGCTCCGTGGCATATGGCGAACAGCGAGTGCCATTTCACTGCAGTTAGCGGTTGTTTTGCAGAAGCTGTTAAAACTAGAGGCTTTTGTTGAATCTCGTATTATCTGCAAATAGATCCGTAGCCTTTTTAACATTAATAGCGGTTTCAAAACACGCTCAAAAACAAAATGTGGGCTTGAATAGCACTCATATAGGCGATTATTTGGAAAACAGTCATTTACAGGCACTCATAGGCATTTAGCCGTGAACACCAAAAATAGTCATTTATAGGCACTATAAAAACACTATAAAGGCTTTCTTAACCTCTAATTCATGCTCATATATTAAAACGTCACGGTAGAAAGGCAAGGAACAAAATAGGCATTTGTCTATAATCCGTTCTCTACTCATGACCATTTACTTCGCGGATATGCTGCGATTTTTTCAACTTTCACTCGTATTTCAGGGTTGCATATTCGTCCTCCAATAAAGGACAACCCTCCAGTTTTCTTGTGTGCTCCTCTTTGCCTAAATTTTTTACATGATATCTGTTCTGGTTTAACGTACCAAAACCACAATAATATTATTATATATACTGTGAAGGGCTCCGGAAATCTTGACCTCCCAGGATTCCTTAAGTAGCACCTACATCTCAATACACAGGCGGCATGCGCATTAGCTTCTATAAAAAAATTGAGTCAGTGGGGCCGATAATTCATCCAACACCTTACGGATTAGCACTCGAGCACCATAACCATTAGACCACTGTACCAGGTTTTGAACGCGTCATTCAGCCACGGTATACAACACGTCTTCTAAACAAAAATTACACAGATATTTCAGTCAGATCTGACGGCATTGTGTTGGCTATGGTGCGAAGTGCACAAGTCTTAACGGCTTTCTGAACTGAAATTCACATACGCCTACAAATTAGGGCTTGAAAGTAAACCAGAAAAAATACATACTGATAAGTTGTCCCGAGAGGACGCAAGTCGGTACTTGCACCAGTATATACAAAATAAAGAATAACCCAAGCAAGAACAGGCTGTCAGCATGAAAGGCCTTCATCCTATGTAACCTGGAAGGAAACCGGTGAGATATTAAATAGGGAAGCTTCGACATCGTAGTTTCCAAAACGTAGGCTATTGCCATGCATTTCGCCACTTTATTACAATTATATTGCTGTTACCCCTATCGCATTTCGGAAATCAAACGCACCCTTCACTTTGACGCCTCACTTCCTGCTACAGAAAGTGCTGACCGGGGCCGGCTCAAGCGCTGAAAACATGGCCACCATGATTTTGCCGCCAGGCCTTTTTGTCTGGTGTGAGCCGTGTGTTGGTTTTCTCTGCACGGATACACCTGTCTGAACTTGCCCGGACAAGGCCTCCTTCTCACGTCACGCTAGCACACGTCAAGGTGCATCAACGATCCTCACTGGCTTCCAGTGCAAGTCCCTCCTTCGGCTAGCTCGCCTTCGCCATGTAGAAGAAAAAACTCATTAGAAGACGACAAAGCACGCAATACTCAAATGTAACCGACAACATAGAGCTAGGGGAGCTGTCGAATTTCATCAATAGGCGTTAGGTAGCGTACATCAGAAGGTATAACACGGTTGGAATTGACTAGGCTGACATAAGCGGAAAAGCGTAAAAGTTGGGAAGACAAACTTGTGCGAAGGCGAAAATCGGATGTATTCCTTAGGGTACAAGTAAGTAGATGTCAAGACTCATAAGAAATATGAACAGAATATTCAAGGTGGTAGAGGAGTTGAGCAGAGAGCAGCACAGAAGCCGAAACAACCAGGGTGGTTTCGTAGCAACCAACAATACCTCAGAAAAATTGAACGTCCTATCATTAACGAGAGAGGCAGTAACAGAAGCCCTAGAAGGAATGCAAAGAGGTGAACCCACTGGTGAGGGTAAGGTAATAACTAACCCACTGAAAGGTGCTGAGAAATTGTGTTAGAAAATCTAGCCACCTTATATTCAAAATGCCTCTTGACGAGAAAGGTACCATAATCTTAAAAGAACGTTAACATAGCTTTAATTCATAAAGAATGCGGCGTTGAAGACTAACAAAGTTAGCGGCCAAAAAACCTGCTGTCTGTTCTCTACGAAGTATTTTAAAAAATTGCTCATAAAATTAAGGCTATATTAGAAATAAATCAATCGAAAGACCAAGCAGAATTTCATACTATTAAACCACTCTACAATAGAGCTTATATATACAAGTGAATTGGTGATAGAGAAATGCACGGAATACAGCGAGCTCCTGTACATATCCTTCATATACCACGAGAAGATGTTCGACTAGTCGAGACATTTTCAGTGAATCAGGTACTACGGAATGAGGGCGTCGACGAACCTGTGCCTGTAAAGATAATGGCAGGAAACGTTTCTGATACTTTTATTTCTTGGGTGCCCTTCTGCACACAGAGGAACGTCAAACAAATGAAAGAATATGCTTCTGGTTTTTAAAGGTTACTGTATTTTACAGGTTGCTGGTTTTATAAGTTGCCGTCATTCGGGCTACGCAGGGGTCTGTCAGGATCAATAACACGCAGAGCACTGAGGGGTGTGTTTGACTTTTTCGTACTGTTGGATCAATCAGAAGGGGGTGTCGCCTGAGCTCAGCATGATGTCGACGTTCAACTAGCTTGGCCCATTCTGTATCGCACTTTGTACTCGTTTACATTCTATGGCGATGTAAAAAAATTTGGCCAGAGAAATTCATAAAATTAAGGCAAACAATGCTTGTCTGATGTATGCTTAACCTAATATTTTTGTTTGATTGCTGTCCTCCTATCCCATCTGCCCTTCACTCGATATTCACATGCCATCTGCCCATTACAAAACATAACCCAACATCTGCCCCGCATTTGATATCGATGGCGCAAGGCATTTCCCCAACACGCGACATGCACCTGTCGTATTTTCATTGCCCATTACGAAACCATGAACCTTGCAATAACGTTTCCACCCATCTGGTGCAAATCACCGGTATGTCCCCGCCATCTTCCCTCAAAAATATTTATATAGCTCACTTCAGTGGAAATCAAGTGGACCAGAAGAGGAACCACGGTTGCTCTTCTACAGGGTTGAGATTTCAACTCATGCGAGAGTTGTTAAGATTGCAAATCTGACGCACATATCACAAGCATTCTGATCGAGAAAACCAATACCATTTACCAGAAGCCCGAAAAATGGACAAAACAGATACAGTATTTGTTTTATTCGGAAGGTAAAATGTTGCATGGTATGTCCAAAATAGTGGTCTCGAACACAATTTCTACATTTTCAAGCACATCAGTTCATTCTGTTACGATTGTGGAGCAGTAGCACATTGTCACACAATACGTTCATTGGAACCCGCATCCGATGCACCACGTTCACGCAAATTAATCATAGTGTTACGTTTCACCGAGTAGGGCTCCCAGCCGGGAGAGGAAGACGCCTTAAGAAAAAAGACCATACACTTGAATTCGGCATGCTTGTCGAAAGGTGATGATGTGTGGTGTTTTGTGGCGCAAGGGCCATTTATTGGCCAAAGAGCGCCAGGTCATTCGACGAGATGTCAACAACAATTATGTTGGATGGCTGTATAAGGGCCTTAAAGTTCTTCGCGCAAAAGTGGGTAAAACATAGAAGTAATACAATATTGCGAGTGACGTGCAATGTATAGTAAAATTGATGATCATGGTGATGTTTCGTGCTTTGTGGCGCAAGGGTCATTTTATGGCCAAAGAGTGCCAGTTCATCTTACTAGAGATATGAACAATATTGTCATAAGCTGCTGTATAAGGGCTGTAAAATTCCTTGCGCTAAGGCGGGTAAAAACATAAAAGTAATAAAATCATGACCATGCCGGTACACGTGTGGTGTTAATGGATGACAAAACTTTGTTGTAATAAAAACGATGGTGGACATGTATGGCATTAGCACAAGTGCCTCACTCGTTCACACCCTTGTGCCCAAGGGCCGTGAGGCAAGTGCTCTGCTGAGTGTAGCCACCGCAGCGGAGACCTCTCTGGAGACGTCGTGCTACGGAATTCCCGGGTATATGATATGAAAAAAAATTTTTTTAAAAAATGCTAACAATGATTTATGACTAAAAAGTGGTTCACTACCTACGAACATTGCAGGAAGGAGTATTATCTGTGGTCGTTAGGGTAACGGAAAGTGTGGTTTTCTCAGCGTGTCTAATTGTTTACACTGGATTAAAATGTGAAGTATAGTGAGTGCTTTTCCACATATATCAAACAAAGGTGGATCGCCCCCAGACAAAAAAAATGAATGTGTTGTATGTGTTGGTCCTGTTCCTAACCTTGTAAGGATTATTTCTGTGTGGCGTCACTTTGATACTGGCGGCCAATGAACAAGGTGCAGCTCGATGACATGCAATTTATTATCTGTGTGCGTTTCCCATTTGATCTGCCAATAGCCCCTGAGTTTCCTTTTAAAAAAGGTTTCAAGTCGAGTTCAGGAACTGGTATCAATATATTGAAACCAGTTTTTTTGGCGGATCCAGCTAGCTGGTCTACAAGAACGTTTCCTTGAATTTCGCGTTGCCCTGGCACCTAGCAGTCTACAACATGCTGCTTAGATGAGTAGATGGTGCATAAGAGCGAATAATGCGAGACAAGGACAGGGTTCTCGTGCTTTTTAAGAGTTTTGAGAGCTTTTACTACGCTGAGAGAATCTGTATATATTATTGCCTTCTGTTGTTTTATTTGTATATGTGTTTGATGGCTGCGAGTATTGCATAAGCTCCGCCGGTAAAAATGCTTGAATCAGAGTGCAGAACGCCGGCTTCCGAAAAGGATGAGCCGAAGGCTGCGTACCAGACAGAAGTGTCGGACTTCGAAGCATCCGTGAAGATCTCAGGACATGTGTATTTTTGTTGTAGTTCTACGAAGTATATCTGTATGTGTGCAATTGGTGCATGCTTCATAACCTCCAAGAAGGACACGTCACAGTATATTGCCTGCTATTGCCACGGTGGCAGGTACACTGCAGGAGCCATGAAGCGGTGTTCAAGTGGCACATCAGTTTCCTTCGCTAGGCCCCTCACACGGAGTGAGTAGGCCTGTCTCATAGAAGGCCGTTTTTCAAACACAGGAAAGTTTATATGCCATTAATTGTGGAATGTGATGGGTGATTCTTGTCTGCATATACGTTAGGATAATATTTAAAAGACATCTAACATCTCCATAGGTGGAGCGACCATTCGTTCGATTCCACATCAAGGCTGTCTACGGGGCTAATGCGAAGAGCACCCGTAGAGAGGCGCACGCCTAGATGATGAACAAGATTAAGCATCTTAAGGAAATTAGGTGTCGCTGACTGATATACTATTGCCCCATAGTCTAGGCGGGAATGTATGAGGCTTTTATACAAATTCATTAGGCAGATCTTGTCCCTTCCCCACGTTGTGCGTGACAACACTTTCAGAACGATCATGGTTTTATGCACTTGCTTTTTAAACACTTAAGATGCGGTTTGAAGGTTAGCTTGGTGTCCAAGATGAGGCCTAAGAATTTGCGTTCGGTGTTAACATAAAGGCGTTGCCCATGCAGTTGAATATCAGGTTCGGATATAATGGCTCACTTCCTGAAAAACAAGACACAAGTGCTTTCCTGTGCATTCAACCGGAACCCATTTTCTTCAGTCCAAATGGAGACTTTGTTCAAACCAAGCAGAACTTGGCACTCATACAAGGCCAGATTGCAAGATCTAAAGCCAAGCTAAACGTCATCGACATAAATACATTAAAAATATTGCGAGAGATGGACAAGCACAAAGAATTCATTTTATTGAGAAAAAAAAAACAACTAAGTACACAACCTTGAGGCACGCCTGTTTCTTGGACAAATATTTAGGAAAGAATGCTGCCTACACGAGCTCGGAATGTCCAATTTCACAAGTGACTTTCGATTACGTTAAACATTGTTCCGCACACGCCAAGATGGGACAGGTCTCTTAAATATTCCAAAGCGCCATGTTTTTTGTCGTAAACTTTATTGATATCGAGGAACACAGAAAGAAAGTATTGTTTATGAACGAAAGCGTTTCTGATCTGTGCCTCAATTCGAACAAGGTGGTCGGTGGTGAATCTACCCTCGCAAAACCCGCACTGTAATGGGTGGAGCAAATTGTTTTGTTTCAAGGAAATGTCAGCCATTGAAAATTTTTTGAAAAGTTTGCACTGGCAGCTTGTAATCGCAATCGGCCTACGAATCGAAACTGAAGAAGGGTCCTTGCCTTGTTTCAACATGGGAATAACAATAGCTTCTTTCAAGGAAGTAGGGATAGCGCCACAGAAACAGATAGCATTGTACAAACAAAGTAAGGTTTTTTGGGTTTTGATTGGTAGGTTTTTTAACATTTCGTAAACCACACTGTCCGAACCTTGGGCTGAATTACTGCAGGAGTTTAGGAATGTTTGGAGCTTAGCTAAGCTGAAAGCTTGGTTGTTCGCCTCGTATATTGTACATTAGTGCTCGAGTTTTGCTTTTCTATTATTGTTCTGCATATTTAGAAAGCGTCAGTGTAGTGCGAAGAGCTGCACACCCACTCGAAGTTTGCACTGAAGAAGTTCGCGTGGTCTTTCAAGGTGTCATCCTGTGTGTTTACGAGTGAAAGTGTGTGTACTTGTCTTCCTGCTACCCTACCAACCATGTTCCAAACATTAGCCTTCAGCGTATATGAATCGATCCGTGATAACAACATTTGCCAACTTTCTCCTCTGGCCTGCCGACGCGTTTGCCTGACCTGAGACTTCATTTTCTTAAAGATTTGGAAATTTTCGGCTGTCGGTGAGTTCCGAAACAACCTCCATGCTTTATTTTGCTGCTTGCGTGCATTTCGGCACTTAAAGTTCCACCGTGGCACACGTCGTTTTCCAGAGTGTCCATTCGTTTGTGGGATGCATTTTGTTGCTGTATCAATCAAAAATGAATTGAAGTAGCTGACAGCAGCATCAATGCTTAAATTACATATGTCGCGCCAACTTATATGAGTGGTGGTATAAAATAGTTCCCAATCGACTTTGCTTAATAGCCATTTGGGAACATGTGGTGGGCATTCAGTTGGTGTATGTGTGCTGAAATAGACCGAAAAGTTGTCACTTTCGTACGGATAAGTGATGACTTTTAGAGGCACAAGCGATGATGATACTATGCTTAGGTCTATTGAGGAATATGGTTGCGAGGTATTGTATTGTTAGCGAGGTTATATCAAGTTGGTTGTTTTCGATTCAGAAGACACGCACTGGAAGAGAGAAGAAACTGTTAAATCAGTCAACCTTGGGCGTTCCAACGAGAGTCGCCCCATAGCCTGCTATGCGCATTCAAGTCTCCAAGGAGCAGAAAAGGTTCAAGAAGTTCGTCGATAAAAGACTGGCATTCATGTTTTGTAGGTGATATCTTGGAGGTACGTAAACAGTGCAAATTAATACGACTTTTTCCAAAAGCACAGCTCAAACAGCCACTGCCACAAGAGATGTTTTGAGTTGAAAGTGTGTGCATGCAATCCCTTGATTCACAATGATGGCAACACCTCTGGATGATGTCGCGACAACATCATGGTCTTTTCGGACAATAGCGTACTTACGCAAAAAGTTGGTGTGTTTTGCATTTAGGTGTGTTTCTTGTACACACCGCACTTTTGGTGAGTGTTCGTGTAAAAGTCTTGGACATTGTCAAGGTTCCTGAGAAGGCCCCTGACATTCCATTGTATAATTTGAGTGTTCATGGTGAAGGTAAAGTAGTGCTGTGGTACGAGGAGCGAGTTGCTTTTTAGGCGGGGAGTTTTAGTTCAAGTAACAGGGTCATAACCAGGCCCCGTTATTTGATTTTCTTGTTTTCATGACGCGCTCTAAGGAGCCAAGTCGCTTTTTCGGCACCAAGGGTACCAACGTATGCATTGCCTCATCGGAGGAAATGAATGCCCGCACATGCGAGCTGGTTGTTCGAAGTTTCGACCTCTCCTGGTGAGGCGAGACCTTGAGACCTGATGACCCTGGGGTCTCCGGTCTCTCATAGGGAGTAAGCGTAATAGTCTGGAATACAGCCGCCTTGGGGACTGGTACCACAACCTTCATCTGGATAGGTGCAGGCTGAGGGAGTGGCGAAGGCTGGTGCGGAGGTGCCCCTGACGCGCCGCATCAGCATACGTTAAGCCATAAAATGATGAGACTTTTTTCCTTGCTTCCTCTAAAGAAATGTTTTTTTTTTCACTTTCACCGTTATGATCTCATTTTCTTTCTTCCAGTATCATCAAGAACGTGAATATGCAGCATGGTTTCCGTCACAGTTTACACAGTGCGGCGGCTCTTTGCAGTTCTCAGACACGTGGCCCAGGGCTCCACACTGTGCAAAGGTCTGGCGACTGCGACAGCTTTTAGAGCCATAGGCATACCTCTGACAATGGAAGCAATGACGGGGGTTTGGAATTGTCCACATGTAGACACGGGTCACGGGAATGTATGGCCTGATTGAAGTTTTCGTGTACCCTCATTGAATGGTTTCTGGTAATTTACTGGAAGCAAACGTGCGTATTAGGTGCTTCGTAGGCGTTTCCTTTTTGTCTCTGCTGATAATATTTCTCTGCACATTAGTCGTATTTTGGCTCTTCCACCTCTCTAAAAGTTCAGTCTCGGTCAGGTCAAGTAAGTTCATGTCGGATACCACTCCGCCTGTTGTGTTCATTGATCTGTGTGGTGTTATGGTTATTGGTATGCCACCGAAATCTGAGATGCGGTATAGCTTTTTAAATTGTCCTTTGCCCCGGATTTCGAGGACGAGGTCTCCGCTAGCCATTCTAGTTACCTTGTATAGAGCGCAAAGAGTTTCGGCAAGACATCTAGCAACTACGAAAAGAGAGACGGTCCTGGCTTGCTTTCCAGTTTTTTCACAGTGGATAACATGAAAGTGAGGAAATGTTTCCATTGGCCTGTTGAAAACGTTTGTGTCATCAGTGCGTACCCACTTCAAGCCAGTACGATCGCTAAGTGAGGGGAATGCTTTATGCATGCCGTTTTTATTTTTATTCAGCAGCGTTGGCGACCACCCACCATGGAGCTCAACGAGGGGACGCTACAAGTTTGTAAATACTAAAAACTTGCCTACGTCAGCCGTACAACGCCACTATAACCCAATGCGCCTAGACAGAGGTAGTTTATCTGCACAGGGTTAACCCTCGCCGCCAGGAAAATTGGAAGTAAAAGGAAGGAACAAGAAGACAGGAAAGATAAAAAGTGATGGCAAAAACGAAGAAGTAGAGAGAGAGGGAGGGATAGGGAAACTCGACTGCCGATTTCCTCTGGGTGGGTCAGTCCAGGGGCGCCGTCTACGTGAAGCTGGGGCCAAAGGGGTGTGTTGCCTCTGCCGGGGGCCTGAAAGGTCCAATCACCCGGTGTCCGCTCAACCCCCAGGATCCCCTTTTCCCCGGACACGGCACAGTCATGTGCACGCAAAGCTAGGCGTGGGATAGAGTCAAAACCCCCTCCTTAGTTCGGGTCCGTGGTGTCGCTACACTTCATACGCCTGCTTGCGCAGATGCCCCTGCGGGGAAGTTATAGTAAAAATGGCTGTTAAAACGTTCTGACAATGAAAGCATGTGTTTTCCACTTCACCTGGGCCAATGTATGGGTGGAGGGACCTTAGTCAAGCAGAGGTAATCTGCCTTTAGTCGATCCAACCTAGACAATAATTGTTTTTGTCTGAATAAACAGTAAATGAATAAATAAAAGATAATTGGCACTATCACAAGTGCTTCATGAGCGCCCTTGTGTCCAAGGGCCGCGAAGGGGTGTTTTTCAATGTGGCCACAGCTGCAGCGACCTCTCTTGAGAAGTCGTGCTACGCAATGCCTGGGTATATTCATGGTAGAGGCGGACATCACTTGATAAATCTAGCACAGGTGTATGAGTGAAAAGTGGTTCCCTACCGATGAACATTGCAGGGTGCAATTCGATATGTTGTCGGTAGAATAATGAAAAGTGTTGTCTCCTTAGAGTGTCTGATTGTGCACACTGGATTAAAATGTCAAGACCTGTTAGTGCTTCACCACATCTGTGACACAATGGTGGATCGCCCGGGACAAAAATTATGAGTGTGTCGTGTATGTGTGTCCTATCCTGAGCCTCGTTAATGTTACCTCTGTGAGACGTGATTTCGATACTGGTGGCCAATGACCAAGGTGTGTCTTATTAACGAGTAGTTTGCTTTGTGTTTGTCTATCCCACTTCCTCTGCCAGTAGTCTCTGAGCTCTTGTTTCAGAGACGGTTTCAGGTGAAGGGCCGGGATCGATATGGGTGTAGTGGCAGTGCTTCCATTGACGGATGCAGCAAGCTGATCCGCCATCACGTTGTCTTGAATCTTACGGAGCTCTCACACCCAGCACACTACGACATGTTGTTTGGATGTGCAGAGTGTGCATAAAATATAGTGAAGTCAGATGAAGACAAGGTTTGTTTTTGTTTTTTAGGAGTTTGGAGAGCTGTTGCCACACTGAGGGAGTCCGTATAAATTACTGCTTTTTGTACTTGTAATATTTTGATGTATTTAGCGGCCACAATTATTGTGTAGGTTTCCACTGTGAAGATATGTTACACCTGTACAGTGTTGATTGCTCATTCTTGTCGTATACATGCTTGTATGCTTCGCTCGGATGTATTACGCAAATGCTTCCTTTTTTTAAGGCAAATACGCCAACATTTTTTGCATCTTTTGAAATAGATTTTTTTGTCGTTGTTGTTTAAGCATTAGACGTTTTGTTTTATCACACATGTTCAGTGATGATTTCTTTCTTGTCATAGACCTGTTTAGTTTACGCGTATGATCCCGAATGTTTTTATGAAAGTGTTACCGCTGCTGCGATGTGTTCGGGGAGGGAGAAGAGGGGCCTGCGGCCTTGTCAAGCTGGCATCACGCCAGCTTTTTCTGCAGGTCTCCTGCATCATGTATCCTTGAGGCGAAATAAAGTCATTATTATTATTAATATTATTATTATTAGATACTTGTTTCTAAATGTAGAGGGCCAGCATCTGAAAACGATGGGCCGATATCAGCGTAGGACACAGAAACATTTGTAAAAACTCAGGACAAGTGTATTTGTGTTGAAGTTCCAGAAAGTATGTTCGGATATGGGCAATTAGCACCTGTTTTGTAGGTTCTGGGAAAGACACTTCGAAGTCTATAGTCTGCCACTGCCACGGTGGCGGGTATGCTGCAGGAGCCATTAAACTGTGTTCAAGTGACACACTAGTTTCCTTAGTGAGTCCCTTCAGGCGAAATGAGTAAGACTGCCTCATCAAAGGCCTCTTTTGAAGCAGAACGGAGCTCGAGAAATCTTAATTAGTGGAGTATGAAAGGTGCTTCTTTTCTACTTTTACCTTAAGGAAATATACAGAGGACGTGTAAGTTCTCTGCAGATGAAGCGACCACTCATTTGACTCAACGTAGAGACTTTCAACGGGGCTGACAAAAAAGTACTCGTTAAAAGGCGAATGCCAGAGTGGTGAAAAGGGTCCAGCATCTTCACAGCACTTTAAGTAGCAAACTGATAAACAATGGCCCCAGAGTCTAAGCGGATGCAAATGTGGCTTCTATACAACTTCCTGAGACATTGCCTCTCACTACCCCACGTAGTACGTGACAACAGTTTTTGCACATTCAGGGCTTTTACACATTTTTTTAAATACTTGATGTGCGGAATGAAGGTTAGTTCGTTGTCCAAAATTAGGCCCAAGAACTTATGCTCGGCATTAACAGACAGACGTTGACCATTCAGTTGTATGTCGGGTTCTGAGTGCATGCCTCTCTTAGGGGAGAACAAGACAAGAGTGCTTTTTCGTGGGTTCAGTCGGAAGAACTTTTTCTCTGCTCATTTGTAGACCTCGTTTACACCTAGCCGAACCTGCCACTCACAAATAATTTGCCAGGTTGCATGATTTAAAGCCAAGCAAGACTTCGTCGACACATGTACACTAGAACACATTAAGGCGGATGAACAGGTCAAAGGAATTCATTTTGGTAATAAAAAGTGTACAACTAAGTATACCGCCTTGCGGTACTTCTGTTCCTTAGATAAATGTTTTGGAGAGAACACTGTCTACTTGGACACGGAATGTGCGATTGGACAAATACCTCTCGATTACGGAAAGCATTCTACCGCGCATACCCAGATGACACAAGTCTCTTAATATGCCAAAACACCATGTTGTGTCGTAAGCCTTCTCGATATCGAGAAACACAGAGAGGAAGTATTGTTTGTGAACGAAAGCATCTCGGATCTCTGTCTTAATGTGCTCAAGATGGTCGGTGGTGAATCTATCCTCTCGAAACCTACAATGGAATTCGTCGAGCAGGTTGTGTGTTACAAGGAAATGTAAAAGTCGGTGGTTTATATTTTTTTTCAAAAGGTTTACAAAGGGAGCTCGTAAGTGCAGTGGGCCAACGACTCGTATTTTAGGGAGGGTTCTTGCCCTGTTTCCAAATAGGAATAACAATAGCGTTTTTTCGGGAAGAAGGGATGGTGCCAGAAGGCCCAATAGCATTGTTTAGAGAAGTAAATTTTTTTGCATCTTGAGCGGCAGGTTTTTCAACATTTTATATGTGACATGGCCGTAGCCAGGAGCAGAATTACTGCAGAAGTTTAGTTATGTTTGCAGTTGAGCTAAATTGAAAGGTGGTTGTATGCCTAGTATTTTGTACATTTGTGTTCTAGTTTTCTGCTTTTCTATTCTTGCTGTTTATATTTGTAAAGCTTCAGTATAGTGTGATGAGCTAGACACCTGCCTGTAGTGTGCATTGAGAAAGTTCGCCTGATCTTGCAGGCTGTCACCCTTTGTGTTAACGAGAGGGAGTGAGTGTACTTGCCTTCCTGCTACCCTACCAATCATGTTGCAGCCTTTAGCTTCTTGTCTATATGAATTGACCCCTGATAAAAACTTGTGCCACCTTTCTCTCGTGGCCTGCCGAGGCGTTCTTCAGCCTTGAGACTTTATATTCCTAAAGCTGTCAAGATCTTCGGCTGTCGGTAGTTCCGAAGCAAGCTCCATGCCTGTTCTGCTCCATTCGCATATTACGACACTCACTGTTCCGCCATGGGACGTGTCGCTTGCCGGGCAGTCCAGATGTTTGTGGCATGCACTTGGCTGGTGCATTAATAAGGAAAGCTGTCGAGTACTGAACAGATTCATCTATGCCTAACCCACAAATGTCAGTCCAACTTAAACGAGTAATGGTAATAAACTGTTACCAATCAGCTTTGTATGTCAGCCATTTGAAAACACGTGAAGGACATTCGTATAATAGTGGTGTACTCAAAACGTCAGGAAAATGGTCACTTCCATAGACATTATTGATAATTTTCTATTGCAGTGATGGTACAAGTGAAGAAGATGCGATACGGAGTTCTATCAAGGAACAAGTTTTGTTGGCAAGGTTATAATATGTTGCCTCTTTTCTATTCAACAGACAGACCCCGGGAGTGAAAAGAAACAGTTCAATGACACGACCTCATGCATCGCAGCGACAACCATTCCACAGACCGCTATGGGCGTTCAGGTCCACAAGGACACGATAGGTTCAGCTAGTTCATCTATTAAGGACTGGAATTCCTGTTTTCAAGATGGTTTTGTGGAGGTATTACCAGATATCCATGGTGACAAAGTTGTTGAAAAGAACTGCTCAAACAGCCACTGCCTCTAGAGTTGTTTGTAGTGGAAAATGTGTACATGCAACTGTTTGATTAACACTAATGGCTGCACCGCTGTATGGCGCCGCAGCATCATTTCTGTCCTTTCAAAGTAGAACTTAAAAACGCAAAAATTGTCTTTCTGGGTTGTTTAAATGTATTTCCTGTACACACAGCAGATTTAGCGAATGTTTATGTAAGAGCTCTTGGACATCTTCGAGGTTTTTAAGCACAGCTCCTCGGACCTTCCAAAGTAATAATTGTGTTGCCTTATTGGGGGAATGTAGTGCTGTGTGTGCAAAACGGGTGTGGCTTCTCTTTAGGCTGGACATTAATACTCGAGTTACAGGGCTGTCATCGAATCCCGTGACGGCCTTTTTATTTCTCTTAGCGCACTCCAGAGAGCCACGCCGACTTTTCGGCACCAGGGGTACTGCGGTGTTCATTGCCGCCTCAGAGGCACAGCGTGCCCCCTTTTGCGAGCTTGTGTTTTGGGCTAGGGGCCTCGCCTCGTGAGACGAGGCCTCTATATCTGTCGACCTTGGGGTCGTTTTCCCCGCGGAAGGCAAAATCTTTGGTCCCGTTGGGCCAGAGGTCGAGAGGACCTACTTAGTTGGTTGGTTACCCTGGCTGTGTAAGGGTTTGCAGGGGCCGCTATTGTGGCCATGGGGACGAATGACAGGGCTGCCTTGGCTGCACCCACCGTGGGCGGAGGCATTGGCAGCCGCCTGGGCACACTGTGCCTGGCAAGGGTAGCTGCCGCAGGCCGTCGTAATGCTGCCTCCTGTTGCACTACGTTGGCAAACCATGGTTTGTGCAAAAAAATAGATAACTGTTGTCGGGCTTCTAGAAAAAATTATATTTTATGTGACTGGCTGTGATTATTTCCTTTTCATTTTTCTACGTTGAGCACTTTCGGGAGTATGCGCAGTGGGCCCCATCCTTCACCGTACAATCGTCTGTGGCGTGCCTTGTAGTGGCGCATTACACACAGGTGACTTGGCCGCAGCAACTCTGAGAGCCATGACGTAAACGCTGGCATTTAAAGCAACGTCGTAGATTAAGGATGTAGGGTCGCACATTTATTTCAAGTATATTGTTTTGATATGTTCAGGCAGGGTACTAGTGCAAAATGTAACAAATATATATGTTTGGTTGGGATTTTAATTCTTTGTACTTGTGTCACCTGCTGGTCCTTCCAGTCCTCGAGGAGCTCCGGATAGGCAAGCCTTGATCGGACACAACGCCTTGGGAAATGTCGAGGGAACGGTGCGGTGAAATTGAGATAGGCATGTTTCGAAATGACTCTTGATTTTAGAAGTTTTCATACTAGGCTTGACTTTTCACCTCGAGGAGGAGGTCCCCACTGGCCATTCTTGTAGCCCGGTTACGAGGACCAAGAGCAGTGGGGAGGCTTTTGGAGACAACATAAGGCGAGATTGTTCTGGCGTTATTTTCAGCAGTTTCACAGTGAATTACATGTAGTGAAGACATAGTTTCTTTGAGTTTTTTGAAATTTTTTCCAATTTCTTCGGTTCGCCCTCGCTTTGTGTGAGGACGATTGTGCAGTGAAGGAGAGAAGCAATAGCCACGAAATAAGTTAACGTTCAGCAGCTATGCCAGCCGCCCGCCATTGAGCCCAGCACGGGGACCTCCGAGGTCCTAAAATTATATAGAGACATGTCAACGTCAGCTGCACACAGCCGCTACAACCAAACATCTAGTGTCCAAGGCAGAGAACATACGCCAAGTTAACCCTTGTCGCCAGGAAAAATCAGAAGTGGACAAAAGGAAGAAATAGACTGGAAAGATAAAACAGTGAGAGTTAAAAGTGAAGTTGTAGCGGAGAGAGATAAGAAAAGGTGACTGCCGATTTCCCCAGGGTTGGTCAGCAGAGGGGCGCCGTCTACGTGAAGCTGGTGCCAAAGGGGTGTGTTACCTATCCGAAGGGCCCTAAAGGTCCAATAACCCGGCGTCATCTCAACCCTCAGGATCCCCTTTTGTAAGAGGAGGTCGACCCCCCCCCCTTTTGCTCGGGCCCGTAGTGTTGCCAAACACCAAACACCTCCTCGTGCAGACGCCCCTGCGGGTTTGTCAAAAAGTGTACAATAGAATGGCCTGTTGGCGTAGTGCACAGTTGATTATAAACGAACACCTTACACAAAGGGGGAGAGTAAACATATCAAGGCACATTCGCAACATCATTTATCGTCAGGATCCAATGAGCCACACGTGAGCGCTTGCTAATAAGCTGCGTGTGGTGCGGCATCAGAAGGACAGCCAGACCACGCTTGTGAACTACGATGTTTCCTCTGTGGACTTCAACATTATTGCACCGGAGACAAGGCACAAACGCAAATTTATTTCTTGCTACACTAATCAGGAACAAGTACAAAGCACTCCTTAAGCTGCTGGAAGCTATTAAATCACCAGTAAATTTACGCCTCGTGAAAGCCATATTAATCACCAGCGCTATGTAAATTCCCCCTGCAGTCATTATTACGCCCCCTACTTCTACTTAGTTTCTGCTTTAGCTAAAAAACAACTCTTTCAACTAGTATGCAGTCTCGCAAAAAGCGCAATGAAACCAAAGCAGCTGAAGCTGTGACAAACTGGAGCCACATAAGCTCGGCCGATATTGCATCAATGTTTATTGCTAGGCGCATATCGCCACTGACAGGCACGCGTCGGTACCCGTGAAAAGATACAGCACATCAGCTGAAGCATGTATGAAAATTTTCAGAGGCGCAACGTTAAGAAAAAAAAAGCAAGGCGTTTTCAAAGCTGACTGAAAAGCTCGCGAAAGGAAAACGATTGTAATAAAGGCAGTGTCCTGTTGCGTAGTTCCAGGGTGTAGACCAGGTGTACCCTGAATCTGCACCAGTTTAAGCGAGCATGTTTTAATTGCAGATCTCGCGACGACTGGAACTACATGAGCGGTCGCATTTCACCTCACGCTCACGCCATTTTATGGGGGACAGGAACGTGAGCCACGAAAAAGCAGCTAATCCGAATGCCAGGTCACCAGTAGTAGCCGGAAACGAGCTAGCACACAGGTCTTTTGGTTAAGATACTCGGCTGCTGACCCGCAGATCGCGGGATCGAATTCCGGCTTCGGCGGCTGCATTTCCGATGGAGGCGGAAATGTACGCCCGTGTGCTCAGATTAGGGTGCACGTTAAAGAACCCCGGGTGGTCGAAATTTCCGGAGCCTTCTACTACGGCGTCTGTCATAATCATGTGGTGGTTTGGGACGTTAGACCTCACAAATCAATCAATGAGCTAGCACACAACTCGGCCCGAGCAGTCTTTCCCCGGGCTATGTCTACCGACCCCTCCGACTACGACATTCAACCACCAATACCGGCTACAACATATGAAGATATACTGCAGATATAATGCCTGCGAAGACAAACTTTTGCCTCATCCCGCTAAGGGACTTACTAAAACCTAGGAGACCTTTCTGCGAGGCTCCAAAGCATGTCACACAGCAGCCCGGTCATGATGACGAAAATTTACCCAGAACAATTTAGTGCATTGCGTAAATTGTGTGGCAGCCGCGCTGACCTGTTTCACGAGGTTTGTCTTGAAAGTCTAATAGAAGCATCACGCAAATCACGCAGCCAACGTGGAAGGGGTGGCAGCGGGCTTTGTCGGGCCTAGCAGAGACTAGCAGGACTAGCAGAGACTCGCGCAGCGGCTGCGAACTCCAGCGCAATCCAACTTAGTGCCGGAATAGACACCCACCTAGTACTCTCTTGATCTTCATTTTCTATAATAAATGTTTCATTCATTCATTCATTCATTCAAGAGATGTTTCACTGACAGGACACCTGCACACAATCTTACCTCTCAAAGTTGCTCTCAGACCTGATAAGATTTTTTTGAAGTGTACGGCACAGCCATGCAAAATTCTTTGACGATCTTTTTTTTCTGAAGGTTGTTTAACTAGTTTGCACTCATCTAGCCAGCGGTACCTATGTCAGTTTTTTAACGACCTCGCGTTTACATTTTCTCCGCCAGCTCTCCCTGTCCCTGAATACATTTAACCCGTGAATACCGGTAGAGCGTGCCCTCATACTGCTGTCCGTTGTAAACATCTATGCGCCTCGCGTGTCTGAAGAAGCCTTGAAGACATACGCGGCAGGATTTGCAAGCTATTGTGTCTTGGCCAGGCAATTTTCATTTGCAGCTATATAAATAGAAAGATAGATAGATAAAATGATAGATAGATAGATAAAACACTCCCACTATTAAAATTTGTCACCAATTCACTTGTTTATTCGCAAAGCTCCTAAAGGCATGGGCCTGCCCATTACTTGTACGTTTGTACGTGGCCGCCTATAGTTACAACTTTGCCAGCCGCCCACTAGTTTGTCCTTGCGAGCATTCCACTATGCCCCATCACCAATCCACCACTTCACCTACGGTAAAGCAAATACTGTTTAGAAGTCGCCAATATGAAATGGAAGATGATCGTTTACTTGTTTCTAGGCGGGTGTTGAAGAACCTTAGATTGTTCCACTGTGCCCATCCCTTTTTGTATGAGACTGGCTATAGTTACAAATTTCTAAACTGCCCACTACTTTGTCCTTGGAAACATCCTACTACACCCCATAACCAAACTACAACTTCACCAATCCCAAAGTCATTATAATAAAGGGGAAACGGAAGTGATGTGTAGCTACCACTTACAAAAAATATTTTTTTGTATATTTATATACAGCATTTGTCACATCTTTGATGATGTAGTGGGCCATATTCGCAGACGATTCATGGCTTTGCAATGAAACCCTTCAGAACTTCGTCGCACACGTCATCATTCACTGGGTGGATATAATGTTAATTTTTATTCTATATTCTAGACGCCTTTCAAATCAAATGACCAGCTCTGATGTTTTGCACACTACACGTTAATAAGAGCGACTCACTTGTTGATTCACCGCATGGAAGAGCCACCGAAGTAGCCAGACGTTTGTTAACGTTCTAGGAACAGTGAAGACTAGATGAAGTGGCAATATACGTGAAAGTTGTCCCTAAGAGGACGACTTCCGAGAATTGCAGATATCAGGAAGTGTCTATTCTTGCACAATTTCGTGATTGGCCAAATCATCTTCGTAAGCCTCCATATTTAGTAAACGTTTTACTTTAGCAGCTGTGTCAGTATGAGTTAGAATTATCTGCGGTCGTGTCACTAGAATTCAGCAGTCATTGCTGCATTACCACTATGTTGTCTCTCAAGCCATGAGACGCTTTATTGATAGCTACAGATGACGAATGGAAGGTAAAAAACTGTAGCAGCTGTATGATGAAGAAACAACCAGCTGCAGCCTATATTGCTACTATTTCGTTTTGATTCTATTTGCAAGAAACCTCGATCATTCTTTTACGTTTTAATACAAATTGTCAGTACAATTTTGAAACTATGGCAACTTTTTTACATAATGTTGCATGATCAACATAAAGCACTTAACACGCTTATTTTCAGGGTGTTTCGGCTTGGTTCCTTTTCCTATGCTTGTACCTCGATCACCTAATTGAGACACATAAACATTAGTCAAAATTTTATAGCCCAGAGACGTAGCTCGCCACTCAGTTTCACAAGCAATGTTTACCGGAAGCTATATTTTTTAATGTTATTCTAATATCGTTCACCATTTATTTAATACTGTTCTATACAAGGGTTCAGTAATCTGCAGCCAGCGGGTGCTTGCGACAGCCGGGGTGGTATTATGCGGCCTCCGGACTGACGAAACCCACCTCCTAACTTCCCCTTGTCACTTCTCATCTGAATATTGACATGGCAGTTTTCACTGATAAGTGAATTTTCAGCTAGTAACCGGTCCTGGATCGCAACGTTGTTACAAGAGTGTTGCAAGTTAACACAATTTATAATCCATCTTGTAAAGTTAATGGTGATTGAGTGGGGGAGAGGAGAATTTAAGAAAACACTGAATCAAATTCAATGCGACCAACCAAGCAAAAAGCACAAGCATAAGGGCAATCAGTCGTTGTCAAATCTGTAGTGCTAGTTTTTATGAATAACGTAAATGGACGATGGTTTCGATGCCGCGGGTAAATTATTTATCATTTTTTAGAGCTTGAGTGTTATTTCACAGGGGCACCAATTTATTCAGGTAACTTCAAAGCGTAAAGATGCGTGGTAGTGCATAATACACATACGCTGAGTCGTTTTTTTTAAAATTATCCACAGCAGATTACACAGCCATACATTGAGTGGATGGGAGCCTGAACGGCAGAATGCATTAGTGCATAGACACATCTGTGTGTCAAACAAGCGAGACAGAGCGCCGCATTTTTGGATGTCTAGAAGTTCAGTTTATGCATGTTCCTAGTAACGGTGTACTTGCGACGCTGCAAACAATGCACAACTTGAGCAACCTGCTTCGTAACAAGCAATAAATTCAAGTTCTAACGCTATAGCGCTTACGAACTTGTTTCGCGGAAATTATGGTGTTGGGGTCTGCATCAGCGTCATTCCTTGTGATTGAAATGTAATCATCTTGTGTTCGTCAAAAGATATGACAAATAAGCACGAAAACTTCAATGAAAAACTGCGGTTCCGAAAGAGCATTTAACCCAGACTGACTGTGTGGCTAGCTGGTGATCTACCTTACTGCCACACGATCATTCGTTAATAAATTAAAGTGCTCCTCCCCAGAAATGCAGTAAAAATAATGTTCATGCGCTAGTAGCACACACGTCCTGTATACACATACTTCACAATGTAGCACGTATTATTGCAGTAATATTGCGTCGTACAAGCGAACATTGTCATCAAGTATCATAAGTTGTCATTAGCATATTGACTTCCCGGTTTAATGCTCGCCACATATTACTAAAGACACAGGCATTAGTGTACGTGCGGACTGAAGACCACGTAATGGTTGCATTGCAACTTCCACATTTCAGATGCATAATTGTTCATGTTATGAAGCATGCTACCCATTACACAGAACGCAGCCATATGTGAAATCTTGATTGACACAAGCCGCTTCCAACTGTATCACTTGCACTGTTATATTCTGGAATTTTCACTTCTCTAGGAACATCCCACTATAAAAATTATGCACTAAGTGGTTGAAATGACGTCATATAAGAGCCCCCTATTTTTTATTTCAAACTTTACTTCGAATGTAGCCATTTATAGCGTAATTTGAAATCAGGTAAGATTGCTGTTGGGATAAGTTTGAGTTGTCGACGAACTAAAGTCATTGTATAATCCCTAATGACGCAGAGTGTGAACAATACAAGTTATTACGTAAAAAGCAATTGTTGGAAATGCTTAGCACAGATTGGAATGATTAGCCTCTTGCAGAAGTGGGGATGAGACAAATTCATTGCAACTGTTAAAAGATTGAGTAAGAATTTCAACTGCGCTATTCATAGAATAATGAAGTTAGCCTTATTACTCTGCTGTTTTTTTAGTTTGACAGGGCACCAACCACTGAACAAGTAGGCGCACCTTTCATCTGCATGGAAGCCACCGTGTGGAATGACTCGGCCAATCAAATATGCGCTGCTAGAATGGGACAGACCACCATAGCATACGGGTTGAACTTTTTCGTTTAAAAATCATATCAATCCTATATAAACCATTGTTTCTAACGTCAAGAAATTTTTATGTCAGCCTCCATTGTTTCAGGAACAGTAAGCTTAAAAAGCCCAATTGCTCATATTATTAGGCAACAAGTCTAGCACGTCCAGCATGTCCTGTGGAACCGCAATTACAGCTCACAAATTTATTTTTCATATTTCATTCGGCCACTCACGACGTGGAGCAGACTCACAGTTTTTACAGGGTGCTGATGCAGTAACGTCACACAGTGCATGTACCCAGGCATTTATGGAGGCTCCATGTTGCGAATAATGTAGGAAGTATGAAACACTTCGCCTTTTTATCATTTTTTTTCGCTTGTCCAGCCAATTCACCAACATATTTGACTTGACTATTGGTTTTGTTGAAACACAATCACAGCTATATGTGTACTATTCAACCTGGTTCAGCCGCAGCTACTTAAAAGAGTCATCACCAATGCTTAGTGAGGCTTCAAGGCGAGTGCTGTAGCAATTCGTATTGGTTCACAATTGTGGTACTTCTAAGGTTCCGTGTGAAATTACAGTATGAGTTTGGTCCAGCAGATTTTCGCCTCATCCTGTCCTTTGAATCGGCCAAAATGAAGTGGCAAGGCGTTGTAGACAGCTCTTCTATCCCGGCCCTAGTTGAAAAAAAGTGCAGAAAGCAATAGATTGAGAGATTTTCGTGTAAAGGCAATTGCAGTATTCTGTCTCACCCTTAACCAAAATCCTGAAAAACAGTTATACTACCAGCTACAACACAAGTTGTGCTTCTCAACAGTCGCAGTGTAGAATGATCAATTATTCAAGTTAGCCCTGATACTCTTAGGCTAAAGCACATTCGTAGCGCCCGGGTTGGTGCGCCGTCGGTAAATACCGATAACATGAGGGTGACCATTATTTTTATTTACCTGAAAGATAATGCGAAAGTACCGTTCTTTCTTTAAAAATGGATGCAGAATTTGCCACAGCTTATTCCTATTTGTGCAGATATTTTGTTCTGGTACTCGATTGTGCAGTAAGTTTCCATTATAAATATACTACGTGCTTTCCCGATTCCGGTGCCTCACTTGATGTCTCAATTTTTTTGGTTTTTTTTCTGAGATGGCTGACCGATAGTTCAGTTTTCTGCATATTTGTCTTTATCGCTACCATGCTACTTTCCTAATCTAGTTCAGTAATCGCGACATGTATTAAACGCAGGTACATGGACAATAACGGACTCTGTAGTAATGTTAATGAAGGTATCGATTAAGTACAGTTGATGGTAGTGTTCACGAAAATTGGTTCACATACAACTGCAGGGAAAAAAGTACAGCAAATAGAACCTGGGCTTGCTAAGCAAACACGCCTTGCTCTGTTAAATTTAGGTACTATCGTTCTATTTTAACTCCGTTTATTCTACATTTGAACCTCTTTTTTAGCGTGTTTCATTTTTTTATTGAGATGAAAAACTACCAACTAACCTGTCTAGCAGTTTGACTAGAATGATGGATGCTGAGAGAGACAACAATGTCAATATTGTTACGAATTATTGTCACATGAATTCGCACTCAACTTTGCTTGCGTTTCCTTTGCTTGCATGAGATTTTTCTCATGCAAGCAAAGGAGAATTTCAATTCCCAGAATATGTTGCAGTGATACAAAACTCATATCTTCCTGGGGCTTCAGGTAAACGAGATATTTTGTCACAGCGGCTCTGTTTTGCTCTTAAAAGTCATATAGACAATGACGATCAAGTTGAATGTTCGCCGCCGGTACATGAAAGAATGAGGAAAGATTTGTGAACAAAATAATAGCACGCTTGCCAACATGTCAACAGTTCTGCCTAGAAGTTGGCAGAAGATTTAAGGTATTACGTATGTGTTGATGAAGGTTGGTACTTTTAACTTCTTTTTTGCAATGTATATCCCTCACGTAGAACTCACCCATTAAAAATACACCAGTTATTGAACGTATCAGCTTGAGCTGAATGTGATGTTTGCAATGAAAACAAGCCTAACGCCTTCTGCAGATATAGCTATGAGTAGTCCAGCTAAGTACAGTACTAAAAACAGTCAAAACTGAATAAACTGTTTCAAAAACCATAACTACTTCGCGTGCTTGTTGAAATGTAAAGCGCGGACTAAAGGGCGAGCTAGTAAATCAGCTTGATGGTAAGCCACCCTAACCACTAAAAACGGGGTTGTTTGATTGTATGGACAGAACAAAAACAACCCCAAATGTTTTTTGTAGTAAAAATTTGTCCAAAACAGAAGTTCATTGCGAAACGCTTCAATTTACAGATTCGCATATGTATTGCGCAAGGTAATAACATCGGCTCATCCATATTTCTCCCTGTAATCTCACGAGAGGTGATCGAAGTTTTTATGCACATGACGATATTAGCTGAATAAACACTATGCGAATTTTTCACAAAAATATCTTTGGTATGCGTTGGGAAGTTAACGTTTCCGTTTTTTTTTGCAATTAGCACCAGTGTGTTCTGAAAGACATTATTCGGGACACTTGACCAGAATATGAACTTAACATGCATAATATTGATGGAACCGCGCGGATAATAAATGGTAAAAAAGTTAGGAAATGATGGCAGATTTGGCGCGTTTCCCTGATTTTAGCTTGCTCAGATTATTTTGCAAATGAAATATTCACAGTATAAGACGTGGCTTTAAAACATTCATATGTAAGCTAGATACCTACTGCGTAATGCCGGAGGCAGAAAAACCTTGGCTGGTGGCCCACCTCCTGTACGAAAATGAGTTTGTTATGCATATTGCAAAATATTCAGTTTATTCATCCACGCTGTGCTAAGCAGTTCATAGAAAACCTAGAAGTTCACAGCAGGTACGAGTACAAATGAATAAGCAGAAACAATTGAAAAGTATATTTCAGTACGCTAAGAATGTATGTATTGCTTTTTCATCCCAAGTACAGACACTCTGACATCGTAGTGGGCGCATGTGACAATTTTTAATGTGGTTGTTGTTGTTGTTGTCATCTTTATTTCAGACAAATGTATGTCTCGGATACAACGGCAAAAGGCAGATGTCCTCTGCCTGACAGGACCCAAGAACACGAAAGCACCTCTCAGAGCATACAAAATAAAAAGAAATACAATATAACACACTAATAATGCATGCGTAACATTGTTTTTGTCCAGAGTAAATGGAGTGTATACTTGTACAGTAATAAAGAAAGAGTCTTAACAATACAAATAACGAAACCAGAGAAACATATCACTCTTATATACAGAACTCATCAATCTTTAGGACAGGATAGAAGGTAAGCTTTGATATATTTATGAAAGATTTTTGATGTGGTACATAATGACTTGTGTGGTGCTTTTTGTAGGGTTCAAAAGAAGCATTACTCTTGCGCGAACGAAGGCTCATATTGCCGAACATACAGATACATTTTTTAGCTATTAGTGATAAAGGTCATTGCAGCACTGTCCCACTTGATTTGTGCATTCAATTACCCTTCCTCGTACCCAGTTTGCCATCAACAATTGCACTATCGAATGATTTTGTCAATACATCTTTTGATTTCTTGCATGTCTAAGAAAGCTCAGCGCATATTTACTGACGCCGACAATACGCTTGGACACGGTACCTCGGACCATTTGTCTCGGTCACTGCGACGGCTTTTACGGTAGAGCCAAGTCAAAACTATGCATTGATGCAAGACAAAATGACACAGTATGGCCACACTGCGAAGCCTTTTACGGTAGAGCCAAGTCAAAACTATGCATTGATGCAAGACAAAGTGTCACAGTATGGCACGCACAAAAAAATAATTTTAAACAATTGCTTATATAATGAAATATCAATCTTAAGGTTTCAGGGCTTTATGATTCGCTATGCGTTTTTAACTGCAAAACGGTTTAGCAAGGAAAAACTAACAACCGATTCAGACCTATCTAGGGAATCTTGTAACCGATTTCGGTGGCATGCCGCACATCATCGCTTAGGAAAGCACCTTGCCCTCGTCACTTACTTGGTGCGTATACTGAAAGCACGTGAATTGATATGTCTGCTCAACTGAAAAAAAATACAAGCCAACGCAGAATACGCCGCGCAGTCCCAGCGAACGATGGAAGTGTGGCCTTTCAGAACCTTCCGGAAACACTCTTTGGATAAAGGCTACAGGCCCACTAGGCGAATACTCATTGATTGATAAGTGGGGTGGGATTTGACGTGCTAAAACCACCAAATGATTATAAGAGACGCCGTAGTAGAGGGCACCGAAAATTTCGACCACCTGAGGTTCTTTAACGTGCACCGAAACCTGAGCACATGGGCCTACAACATTTCCGCCTCCATCGGAAATGCAGCCGCTAGGTGAGTACTCCCTACGCTATCAATAATAAGTACTTTTCTCTAGTACGCAAGCATCTGTTTCTTTGCAGCCTGTAAACCATGGCACGTAACCGCTCTGGGGGATCCGCCAAAAAAAACCGTATAGTATCCTATGGACAGTTACTGCACTATTGCTCCCCCCTCCGCCAAAAAATATTATGGACAATAAAAAAGACATTACAAAAATAAGGCCCAAAAGTGTGAGAAACAAAAAAAACAAAATAATCACTAATATATTTACATTATTCTGATAATTACAGCTGAGCATACAGTGGAGTAAGTCAAACCTGATTAATTTAGATGCGTGGCTCATGCTTATTCACATTTAAAGAATAATTTGCAACTTTTTTTTGAGCATTTGTGAAAGAGGGCATAATGTTGAACTACATTTTGTGGCTTGAATAAAATTACAAAGACATGAATTACATCTCTATGGCAATGCCTCAAAACAAAGCACCAAAATTTTGACATGTTTCTGTGGTTAAACTCAAACTGAGCTTCTCAAGTGACATAGCTGGTATTCTTTTTCTAAATACTGCATAGTTGTGACATGGTACAGGATAATGTTCAATAGTTTCCTCCGACTGTTCGCAGAACGAACAGAGGGGGAATAGCGTATGAGCAGCTCTGTGTAAATAGAAATTATTTGAACGGAGACGGCGCGGAATCTCAAGATAACAGTTTCAATTTTTTCAACTGACTTCGCTGAGGTTTCAATAGAAATTTGTGGCTCTGATAATGTGTTCCTTTGTGATATTTTCCAACATTCCGGAAAGCAAAGCGAATTTTCCATTTCTAATCCTTGCTGAGAATTTCAACTCTGGAAGTTCCAAAAATAGTTATCTTTCAATTGATGCTCGTGCTAAAAATAGTGCCAGTGCAATCAATTGTAACCCACAGTGACCTTGGTCCTTCACTAATTTCAGGAGTTCAAACTGCTGTGCTACTCATGTGCGGGAAGCACCTAGAGTTAGAGATTGTTCTGAGGCTGTAAAAGCTGCACACACCGAAAGTGAATCTGTTATGCTGATCGCACTGGTTTTATAAGAAGTAAGTTTTCAAAGTGCTGAATTAATATCTGTTAGCTCGACTTCAAATATCAGAGTGAAATAGGGCAGCATCTGTGAGAAAGACCACCCGAGGTAAACAGACACAATTCCTACGACTGCCTTTTTATTGTTCACAGAAGCACCTGTGCCTACTATATTATTTGTTTCGGCATGTACAAGGTGATTTTCCAATGTATTGTTCAAAAACATGAGAGATTGGTGATTGAAGTTTCAGCAAAATATTTCATCGTATTCCATCCTAATGTTACGGGTTGCGGAACTAGTTTAAATTACCGTTTTATAGTACACAATTATGATATCTACTTTCTTCCTAAAAATTATCTGATGTGTATGAAATCGTGCCTGATGAGAGATAAAGAAGGAGTTTGGGTCACCATTAAACGCATACTCTGATCTTCTAGGCGGTAATCTGTAAAGCTTAAAAAGCTTGGAACAGTTATTATGCGAAATCAACATAGGACTGTTGGCAAGCGCGCTTCCTAACATAATACATTGCTTGCCGTGAACCTGGAGAGTCCAAGGCATCTTCGCGCTGCTTCTTGCTCAAAAATACTACATGTTTGATATTAAAACGAACGCCACCTCAGCATTGACTATGCTATCGTTTGCTATTTTTGTAGAAGTTTGATACCCGTTACACACTTTTTAGGAAGTTTTACAGTGTTTTATGCAGTGGCTCATGCTGATGAAGACATATGACGGTATTGGTTAAGCACCACAGTTAAAAGATGATCAAGAACAACTTTTCTAATAGGTTAGAGGAATGAACGGCCCACTCGTTGTGCAATTCACATTGTGTGATGCATGGTTGTTCCTTCGATGCTGTAAACACTTTATTACTTATATTAGCTGGAATATTTTTCCGACATCAAACTTGCCTAAGATCAGTTGAGGAACTACTTTCAAGCATCGGTGTTGCTCAGCTAGCAAGCAACGAACCTAGGCTCGTTCCCATGGTGTCCCTGCTGTGTTTATTTCTAAGTTTTTTTTATTTCTTGTGGTACTTGATACTGTCACCGGCGGCGGCGGTGGCGGTGGCGGCGGCACCCAAATACGGTGTCTTTCTTGACCCATCTTCTGATCTCATGCACCTTTTGCTGTAAGATTCTTCAGCTAAGTGTCTTCCAACAGAATCTAAAGTTAGGCTTGTTATACATACTAACAGTTACACTATGCTAAGTGTTTTCTCATATGATGTGTATTGTGACCTCTTATATGACAAATTAGGACATATTCTAGTTCAAAACGAGACAGGGTCCAGTAGACTTCCTCAAAATAGATGGCGTAAGAAGACATCAAGTTATCATCCCTATCTGCATTACATTCTTAGAGATTTCTCGCTTATTGAACATTATCTAGAGGCGAGAATGTTGCGTTTGCATTTATCGAAGGGTACCTTTTGACAGTAACAAGAATGCTCTTTTCCAACTGTAAATTAGAGACCACCCACTCGCTTAAAATCCATTCTTAGCGAGAATTAGCAAATGCTAGTACGTGTATTTAAAGTACAGGCAGTGATAAAATTAATTTGTGTGTAAGTTGGCATATTCATAACGCATTGTAGAGTAAGGATCACCACGCGTGATTCCTAAACTTGTTCACGCCTCGTATCTTATGACGTACGTCACCCACACACAAGCAGAGTTACTTCGATGTGGTTTGGCAAATATACGTGCAAACAGGACATTATGGTGCTTTAAATATATTTCAATAGACTTTGCAGAATCCAAGACATCATTCATTACAGACTGACAAAGTTATCAATATTTCTTTTCTTTACTACAGGCAAACATCAGCTTGTTCAAAATTTCCACACTTTGTACAATTCACAAGGATAAAAAATGTATTTGTAGCTGACATAGTGCCCGTGAAGCTGGCTTGCCTCATTTATAAGCTGTACAAAATTAAATGTTTGTACTGAGGATGTCCAGATAATTCAAAATTATAAAAATGCTCACTAGCTCTTCTGTGAAAATATTGTGCAATCGGCAATTTTACAGCATTTTTATACTAACAATAGTCCTAATTAGGAGCACGCTATTACAGTGATAATAAACAACTGTTTTGTTTAAAAAAAGCGTCTCGATCGCAATTATTGAAAGGTGACCTGCACGTGACTTTTGTTCGCATTGTAAAACCTCAACTGAATCAGGAGTGTTGCACCGAGAATATCTTAAACTGTAACATTTCATAAGGACAGGTTTAATGCATAGTGCTTATTCCCATATACTAAAGATGAAGAGTTCTGCTTTGTAGAGTGACTTTATCGCAAGCGACCGTTTTCTCTATGATGGCGAATATGAAAGAGCTGGTGTCCCAAATAAGCCAAGGTAAAGCTGATAAGTATAGAGCCTATGACTGTGGAGTTGTGTTTACAGTGTAGGCGGGCATTTAGAAGTGTATGAGAAAAACCTAAAAGTGTATGTATCATGCGTTTTTTTTCGGTGAACTGCAAAAGAGGTGTGGAGCATACACAACAATATCACAGTCGAGAGTAAGACGAAAATCGTTTGCACTTTTTAGCCTAACACTTCTAATAAAGCTTCATCTAATGAAGTTTTTTTCGCGAAGTTTGCACAAACCGAATACCTACCAGGTCTTCCAGGACCAGGTGGTCCTCTTGGACCTGATTTAGGAGCTTGGCCACGGCCTGAAAATAAAATTGCGCATTTTCAGTATTACTTGTATCAAAATTCACAGTAAAAATGATAGAAATTTAGATTAGGTGAATATTGAGACTTTCGATATGTTTGAGACAAAATATCAATGCGAGTCAGAGTAAAACACTACGCTACATTTTTGTATCCTACAATGTTCAAAAATTGGACAAAAAAACGCGAACGTTACTGCATCATGCGAATCGTTCAAAGCTTTAATTCAGAAACAGCATGTGTGCTTTTTCTATGATTTCGCACGCAGCTTATAAAACATTTGTTTAAATTACTTGGCACTGCTGAATTCCCTATTGTCTTTTGAGAAAAGAATCGTTTAGCCGGCGCTTTTCAAAAGCGTTGTTTCATGATGTGACCTGCCACATTGTGTGAAAATTTGCTATGCTAACTACTCTGTAACACACCATCCGAGCTACTCTGCACCTTTACAATTCCACAATTTTATATTGAGAAGCAACAGACGCCCGAGCCTGGCAAGGTTGAAGAACAAAATTGAAATGTGGCGTGCCTATGGCTTAACAGTAGCCACACTTATTACACTAGAGTCCACAAGGTAACGCTTTCTAAGTACGGTGTAATGTTACCACTTCACGAGATTTTATAGTATGGCACTGAACATGGCTACACAATCTGTTATATTCGTCGTGGCGCTAAAGTAGCGCCACAAGTTGCAACTGCATTTTGAAACTTAATCTCGTAATAATAATTTTTGCGTTTGACGTGCCAACACCAAGACTTCATCACCATGGACACGATGGAGGAGGGCTCCTGAAAGGGCGACCACCTGGGTTGCTTGAACATGCAGCCTAATATGAGTACATGGGCCTGAAGAATTTTCACCTTCATAGAAAGTTTGACCACCATGAAAAGGCTTTAAATAATCAATGTTCTGTCAATCCCCATCTGGTTGTTTAGTCAGGGCTATTTTGGCGAGTATGAATGTTCAAGAATCCTTATTAGAATTTTATGTACCACATAATTTCGCCACAGCCTTCGTACCACATAAATTTTTAAACAATAGTGTCTACATAAAGTGGACTTCGCTGTGGTTTAAGGCATTTTACTCAAGCAACCTAGTGGGATGGTGGAAACTTCAAAGCCGCATCTTAAATTTACAAAGACGTGGCATAGGTTTTGCGTTACGGTCGCAGGCCCAATGTTTGTAGGAACGCGTCAGTAATCGTATCTACACGCATCTTAGCTGTTTTTACTTGACCACATCAATCTTTTATTCCAATATAGTGACGCCATTTCTGGCCGAACTCTAAACGAGGCAGCTTCTGGTTGTTCAGTTGCATCCATGAACGCGCTGTTGAAAGTTCCCATGACTTTACCCGTGACCTCAAATTTATAAGGTCCTCTTTTGCAATGATTCTGCTAGCATGATGATTCACACGTGACGTGTGTGTTTGTTATCGATTCTAATCACCATTACCTTCAACTCATCACCATTACTTCAAGCCATAGCACATTAAAACAGCTTTGCACATCACATCGTATCCAACTACGAGCGTGAATCTTTTCGTGATAACCTGATTTCATTGCGTTGTAATATTGTATACTTTTGATCACCTTGCCTATTTCGTTTGTCCTTTTTTACATTTTGTCTATACTGGTTTGCAATGTATTTATTATTACCCCCCTTACTCAATGCCCTTTAATGGGAGTGTAAGGCATTTTGAATTAGAATTTACCGCTTCATAACTGGCTCTTGAAAGCTCTTATGCGTGCCGCCCATAACCGAAGTCTGTGCGTTGCCGACATCGGACCGGGCACAAATGCTGCCATGCCTCTCCCAAAACCACCTTGGCTGATACAAACTAAGTTGTGTTTTGAACTTTAAGATGTTTTGCTATAAAACATTACACCACCTTATACTAAAAGGCTCTTGTGTGGGTGCAAAGCAGTGCGGACGTGGTGAATAACCCCCACAGGATCTCGTCTACATCACCCTAAGCAGGTAAACCTACACTCAGTGCCTTTACCCGACTTGCACTGCAGGTGACCTTCACTTGATGCCGGTAACCTGCCGGGAACCTTGCTAGTGGCCATAGCTATAGAACTGCTAAACTGCTGGCTCTTTCATGCACACACCAGAGACATATAACGTGATCCTGTGCTAACCAAACCAGACACGCTATATCTAAAGAAAACGTGAAATCCCTCAAGACTGAGGTTCCATGGTCAAGTTGTGAGCGTTCGTACTGAGAAAGCGTTTCACTTTCTTCAGCGCCAACCCGAGAGAGAGAAAGGAACGTAGAAGAAAAGAAAAAGGATGGACTCATTTGAGCAGTGGGAGAGCAGACGCACCAGGGAAGGATGAAGAGAGCCCAGGGCAAAAGCTACTTTGCCTCTAAAAACATTTTTCGTGTGGACATTCTATCAACTTACTATACAGACGTATGCTGGTTGAGGCGTTTCTTAGTTGCAAGGTGTTTCAGCGCGCGACCAAAGGAAAAAAGGACAGGGTAGACAGAAAGAGCGCTGACTTCCAACTAACTCGCCCCGCCGCGGTGGTCTAGTGGCTAAGGTACTCGGCTGCTGACCCGCAGGGCGCGGGTTCGATTCCCGGCTGCGGCGGCTGCATTTCCGATGGAGGCGGAAATGTTGTAGGCCCGTGTACTCAGATTTGGGTGCACGTTAAAGAACCCCAGGTGGTCAAAATATCCGGAGCCCTCCACTACGGCGTCTCTCATAATCAAATGGTGGTTTTGGGACGTTAAACCCCACAAATCAACTTCCAACTAACTTTATTTCGCAGAGTGGCAAGAATTTATACGTCTAAAAAGGAAGATTACAGAGCATGAATGTAAAAAACAAGCCCAATCTACACACCAGTAACAGCACATGTGACAGGTCCTCTAATGCCTCAAAGCCCAGCCAGGTAATCGCGTTCAGCCTGGGATAAAGCAACCGATGAAGTGCTTACGCATTTCTCTTTCTGTCTACCCTGTCCTTTTTAGATGCGGAAGCATCTTATACTCGCGCCTTGTAGTGCGCCGTCCGCACCGTCCGCACCGCTTCTCGAACATTCGACAGCTGACGCGCGCGCATGCGCCGTCGCGCCGTCGCCCACCATCTGTGCCGCGCGCGCTTCTCCTTCGAGAACATTCGACAGCTGACAGCGCATGCGCCGTCGCGCTGTATATATACTCAAGGTCGGCGCTCGCTCGCTCAGTTGCCGCTCGTCGGTTGGTTTGTACGGCGCGTCGACGTCCAAGGTCGCGGTGAAATGAATTCCAACGAATCCACAAACACATTGATCGACGTCCCTTCGACCAGCGCCGCCCTTTCGCATACGTGTGTACGTGTTCACTCATTTAACACCCCCCTCCTACAACCACGTTAACCAACTTAGCCATCGACCCATGTAAGTCGCAATTTAACACCCCATTTCACAACCACGTTAACCAATTTAGCCATCGACCCAAGTAAGTCGCACTTTAACACCCCGTTAACCAATTATATGCTCCGCATCCTCCTCAGTGTTCTCCCGAGGGAAGCTGCGGGCAATTTTTTTTCCTTTGGTCGCGCGCTGAATCACCTTGCAAATATGAATACGCACCAACTAGCCCAAGCTTCCACTCTTGTGCGTTTCTTAGCTTCCACGTCCCCTCATTTCAGACAATATTGACACATATCATTGACATTTAAGCCCTCTTCCTATTTTAGTCTATATTCTCACTCAGCGGCAAATATTCCTAATATTTCCGCGCAAAAAATACATAACGGCAAATACATGCTTGCCATCCTCCAGCCGTTGCCCTTCCACACAGTAGCAGTAGACTGTGATAATGTGTTAGCTATCATAAGTGGTGAATATATCTGCAGGATTGGTGGTTCTACATCAAGAGGAGCTTTCAATAGGAAGCTAAAAGAGGAATGTTTTCCGTGAAAGGAAACGCGGCTATTGAGAAGAAGTTTTACAAGGTGTCGCAAAACACTGCCAAAGTAATGAAACGAGCAGTGTGACTGCTAAAAAGCGCAAGTTTAGACAAACTGGTAAGTAGGGTAAAAAAAAGGAATGGGCCATATTCTAGATGTTCTTCTTTATGGGCTTATAGACTCATAAGCCCGTCATTTCCTTCTGTATCATCTTTCCTGAAAGGAACACTTCCCGGTATCAACCAAACAACCTGGATCTCTGTTTGTGGTTTATCCTTTTTAAGTACCCATTTCCGACATGCTCGTAAATTTTCTAGGCACAATGACTCAGAAGGCTCAAGAATTTTAGCATCGACAATGAAGATCTTTACTGCGCCTTACCGCAAGCCCCTTTTCTGCGTATTATCAAGGAGTGTATTATTAATCAAGAGAATGAACATGTGTTTACCACTCGTTAAGTTGTGTTTACCACTCGTTCAGTTGCGCGATACCGTCTCATCCACCAAATCTCTGCGCCGGTGGTGCTCGTACCGCGTATCTGTGGGAGCTGCCAGGAGGCAACATATCAACAGTCTTTCCACAATCGCACCCGCACCCGCACCCGCTGGTCATCATACTACCTTGGCTGGCCCCATCACCAACGACAACCTTCACAGTGTCGTCTATAAAGTAGCCGCATGGATTGGCGCTACCCTGTGGGCTTGGTGGCTGTGCCACATTAGCACCCACTAATCCGCTCCACTTCGCCATGCAGGTTGGTTCATCGTATAAATTATACTCCAAAAAAAGGCAGTAAGTACATGTTGGTACAGCTTCCAAGCCCACAGTGTTTGATGTGTATTTGTTGCGATTGTATTGTTGTTCTCCGCAATATATTATTACTTGCGGGAGATATAGAAACTGACCCATCACTAGAAACGGCAGGCATTCTCATCGAGCTGAAAAAGCTGTCTGCTGGACTGTCCAAGTTACTAAGAGAAATACAGGACATCAAAAACAGACTCCTTGCGAACAGCACTGCCACTTCTGCCCTAAGCACACGTTTGGCTAGTGTTGACACGAGCTGCCATTGTATTGAACCCATGCAAGAGCAGCTGGAATCGATAGAATCGGACATAGTTGTTTCGCCTAAACGAATTGTAAGATTGGAAAACCGCCTTGACGAAGCTGAAAAACATTCAAGGCATAACAACTTGTTGTTCCATGGCATTCCTGATACTGACCCTAAAGAATCATTCGTGCGCTCCGAAGAAATAATTATTCGCCACTGCGCTGAACACCTGAACTTCACATTAGACCCCCAAATACTTGAGCGAGAACATCAACTGGGTAGATACACTCAAGTTCGAAACCAACCAATGATTGTAAACTTCAATCTTGATAAAACCAAGGAAGCGATACTATCCAACGGCCGTAAAATAAAGGGCACTCGTTTCGGCAATAGCGAAGAATTCTCCCGGCAAGTGCAAAACATGCGAAAGCAACTCGCTGCTTTTGAAAAAAGTGCCGCCATATCCACGAAGTGAATGATGATGAGCGGGCGAAGCTCCGGAGGTAAACCTGGTAAACCATGAATCCTCTGTACATTTTGCCCACTCGATTTTATTACATCGCTCCCCCTAGCGTACGTCGCCGCACTAAATCGAACGATTGCCTTCAACCAATGACACACGCCATATGTGACATCATTCCTATTTTATAAGATCTCGCGTCTTTCATCAACTACAAGTACCGCTTTCTAGTTTATAACATCTTGCATCTTTTCATCATCAGCTACAAGTACCACCTTATACTAAACACTACAAGAACTAAACGAGAGGTGGCTACATACAGGAGACGGTACCGCCATCTAGTGAACACTGCAAGAACTAAACTAGAGGTGGCTACATACAGGGGACGGTACCGCCATCTAGTGAACACTCAAAGAACTAAACTAGAGGTGGCTACATACAGGGGACGGTACCGCCATCTAGTGAACATGCAAGAACTAAACTAGAGGTGGCTACATACAGCCTACAGGGGACGCAAAGCCCACGCCCTAAGGAGCTTCGCCCCTAAAAACAAATCTGTTCCTTACTCGCTCCGTTATAAAACTCTGCGCGTTAACTCGAAGCGATATATTTTTAACGAGTCATCTCAAAGTGTCGAGAAACTAACATAGCTATCACGCCGTACTAAAACACCCTGCCACGCTAAGCTTGCTGCTCGTGCGCATACGTCTTTTTCGGTTATCTACACTAACATACAAAGCATTCTTTCAAAACGAGATGCTATATCAAAGCTTGTTTCATCTTCTGGAAGTAACCTGTTCATATTCACAGAAACGTGGCTCAATGCCGATGTTCCTCACGCGGAAATACTGGAAGACCTGCCAAATTTCGAACTAATCCACAAAGATCTGCAAGGAAGCAGAGGTGGTGGCGTCCTCATTGCCAATAAAAAATAACTTTCGTTTTGCACTATTGATATACGTACTGACCTGGAAATTCTATGCATACTATGTTGTTTCAAGCCACAACTTGCTCTCGTTGGTGTATGCTATCGCCCCCCAAACAGTTCTTCAGATTTTTCTATGAAGTGAACAACATCTTAAGCCAGCCAGTCAAAAAGTACCCGAAGGCGCTCCTTCCACTCTTCGGAGATTCTAATTACGCCAACATTGTTCGGTCAAATCCTCCACTAAGTACTGGAAGTCTGGAATCTAAAGAACTCGTAAATGTCTGCTTAAACTTCAACCTCACTCAAATGGTAACCAAGCCAACACGTGTCACGCTAGATAGTGCTAACACCCTTGATCTAGGATTGTCTTCAAGCCCTAAAACAATATCTTCCATCACCTACCTTAAGGAAATAAGTGACCACAAAGTAATTCATGCCACTTTTGCTCTAACCCAGCCCGTGCGTCAGTCACATAAGAGAATCATCCGTCTCTATAATAAAGGGAATTACTTAGCGATCAATAATGAATTTGAACAACTTTACGAGGAATACAAAACAACATTTCAAGAGCGCGACATTCATGAAAACTGGTCTCTTTTCAAAGAAAAAATAGCCCATTTAACAGGTAACTACACTCGAACTTTATCAATCAACGCTAACCGACGTAAACCATGGTTCACAAAAAACCTTAAAAAACTTCAAAACAAGAAAAAGCGACTTTTTCGCCAGGCTAAACAAAACCCACAGCACGATTCATGAGAAAAGAACTACGAAGCTGAACGTACGTATCTTACCGCTATCCGGCGACGCAAGTACACCTTCTTTCACTACCACCTGGCTAAGATGATCAGTGAAAACGCTAAGAAATTTTGGCAAACCATCAACGCACAGTCAACCCGCACTATATCTATACCCAACGAACAGGGTGAAATGCTATTGGTTAAAGACACCGCTAACATGTTTAACACCGCGTTTTCTTCTGTTTTCATCAAAGACCCTCATGAACCATTACCTACGCTTCTTGTATCTTTTGAGGCTACAACGCCTCCTATCAACTTCTCAATAGACGGAATTTCAAACATAATTGCAAACAATAAACTGCCATCATCTACTGATTTCGATGAAATCACATCAAAGTTTCTGAAGAACACCAAATTAATTTCCGCGGCTTATCTAACGCTGTTGTTTGCCCAGTCACTCTCATCTGGAAACCTACCAAAAGAGTGGAAAATGGCCAAGGTCGTTCCAGTCCACAAATCAGGCAGCAAGAGTTCACCTTTAAACTTGTAAGATCATGGAGCATGCCATATACAATCTTATAATCAGCTCCCTTTGATTCTAAAAAAAAATTTCACAATTTTCAGCATGGATTTCGCAAGGGATTATCCTGCGAAACACAATTAGCGGCGTTTCTCCTTGACCTGCACCTCAATCTAGACGCTAGCACTCAAACTGATGCAGTTTTTCTTGATTTCGCGAAAGCATCGACAAGGCTGCTCATCAACGCTCGCTACTAAAACTCTCCCGACTGAATCTAAACCCCGCAGTTCTAACATGGATTGAGCAGTTCCTCACTAGCCACATGCAGTCAGTATGCGTCAATACCAACAACTCTGAGCCTCTTTCAGTAGAATCCGGCGTCCCTCATGGTTCGGTATTGGGTCCCCTACTCTTTCTAATATATATTTATGGCCTATCATGGCACGTTACTAGCGAAATCCGCATGTTTGCCGATGATTGCGTTATTTATCGTTCAGTTGTTAACATTACTGACCAGTCTTACTTTATTTTACTTAGTTTATTTTTTATTTGGGCATAACACATACAGGGTTTGCCCGCAAGGTAAGACAAAAGGAGGACTTAAACCCCCTGACTTTGCCGTATTCGGTCTGCTCTTCAACAGGACTTGCACAACAATAAAGACTTGTGTCAACGCTGGTTATTATTTTAAATACTGGTAAATACAAAACAATGTCATTTTCTCGCAGTCTTGATGCGTTAAAATTCAATTATGAAATAGCAAACCAGCAAGTAGAGACCGTATGTCAATATAAATACTTAGGTGTGACAAAATCGAATAATCTCGACTGGTGTGCGCATGTGAAAAACGTTATTCCATCATGTACCAGAGCATTTAGGTTTTTTCGACGTCATTTACAATGCGCTCCACAGCAAGCCAAGTTACTAGCTTTCAAAACACTAATACGGCCCAAAATAGAGTACGCATCAGCCATTTGGGATTCTCGCCAGATATTCCTCACAAACGCCCTTGAGGCTTTTCAGAATCGCGCCATTCGTTTCATTCATTCCGCCTTTTCATACTTTATCAGCGTTACACCTTTGAAATCAGAATCCGGTTTACAAATACTGTCTAATCGACGCCACATTGCTAGTTTATCATTATTTCATACATTCTACTACAGCGCGCTAAATGAAGCACTGTATATTTTGCCACCATCACACATATCCTATCGCATTGGTCATCCCTTAAACGTTGCCCGTCCTCATGCTCGCACAGTCACCTATGCATTTTCTTTTTTTCCTCGAGGAGCCAAGGACTGGAATGACCTTGCACGAAAAATCGCTAGCTCAAGCCCTACTGACTTCATTGAAGCGATCACATCACAATATACCATATGATAAAGTGTTCAACCTGTTGTATATATTGTAACCCACCCATTATGTAATACCCCCTGGTGGGGTCTTCAAGGAATAAAAGCGGAAAGTGGAAAGTGGAAGTGGAAGTTGGTTGAGAGGTTCCTCGAGGTTCTGAAGTTTTCTTGGAAGCGACGTTCATTACGTGGAAAGGGAAAGTTTTCGCTCAGAAATTTGGTGTGCGTATTGGTTCTTGTGTCACACCTACTCTGAATACGATACTTTTAGCAAAAGTGGGCAGGGCTATTTAGAATAACCTTTTTGATCTGGCCGTTAAAGTGTTCAGTTATGTGGACGATTACCTGATTTTTGTTGAGAGGCGCAATTTCACCAGAAGTATGATTGACTGAATGAAAAATATCAGGGAACAAGGGCAAGGTTTGACCTTCACGTGTGAGGCACCCTAGAACGATGATTTGCACTTTATATACCTCCAGTTAGCTTTTAGTCCTGATAGATATGTTTGTGATAGAAACTAGGGTCACAAAATGGCTTGCTCGACTACCAGTATAGTCACTCTAGACTTGTAAAAAACAGGATAGCCAGCTCCTGTATCTGGTCTGCGATATGCAAGTCTTGACCACAGCTTATGAGCCAAAACATGTGTGAACAAGCGGTGAAGTTGCGACGGGCAGGGTACTCGGATGCCGTTCTAGCCGCTGTCAGTGAAAGGTTGCTCAAGACCTTAAGAGCAGGTGGTGAGCTGGAACTTTCCAAAAATTGTGAAGAAGGCAGGCGTTTCTTTGTAATCCCCTACAATGACGGAGTGCCGCACTGGTTCAAAAAAAGTAGTGGCATATTTTGGTCTGAACGTGCTGTTTTCAGCCCAAGTAAGCAGAAGGAGATTCGCCGAAAGCTGCAGTGCCGTTAGAGTAAAAAAAAACAGCGGAAATGATGAGTTTTTCCCGACACATGTCATTCGTTTCGTGTCTGGCGTAAAAAGGGTGGCATAAGAGACCCCCTTCTGTGCTGACTTGTTTAGGTGGGCCAAACTCAGAAATGTCCTAGTATCCGCCTACGCGAGCACCACAGCTCATTGAAAAGTACGCCTTCGTCTCATTTGGCATTGCATTGCCATCATTGTGGCTGCACTCCACCGTTTGAACGAACTGTGCTATTTCGTCACAAAGAGCGAGTAATCCGTGAAATAACTGACGCCTGCCCGTCATCATTCGAAAACTTGGCTCTAAATGCTTGAGTAAATCGTGTATATTTCTTCATGATAAGGAATTTTTGTTCCTTACTAACATGTTTTCTTATCTTCACCAGGATATGCTTGTGGCATGGATGTCTCAGTTTCCGTTTTTAGGGTGTTTTTGGAGGGATTGTAAGTTATTTTAAGTATGTTATTTTGTAAACGTTTTCACTGTTCCAGTCTTGTATGCGCGTTATTCTGTTAAGTTGCAGACTTTACGTTTCGTGTTTTTGTATTATGTTTGATGGTATTTTTTTTGTTGTAAAGGAAGGCGTGAGATTGCTTTGACTTGATATATAAACACGCGTGTTTCCCATGTAAGCGTGGTTTGAAGTTTGCGCTAATGTTTTCTACGTCTCTCTCTTTTGTCTCCGTGTTTTTGACGCTAAGATTTCGAAGTTATGCATCTTCACCAACCCGTTCAACTCGCCGCATTTATGAGGCTAATATAAGAGTTATGCTGTGGAGAGAAAAAAAAACAAACTGCTTACCCATTTGAGCATGCACACAAGTAGCTATCAACGTAAAAATGAGGAACAACAAGGATACCGTCAGTACGATGCATTGATCAAAAATCTTCATCCTCAATGTTCACCTGTAAAACAAGTCACCATAGGAATACGTAATAAATAACGAGCTCTTACTTATCTGGATGACATATGTGATACGACCATAAACTTCAAAAGACAATTACACCTTCGTAGGTTGCGTTTAGTTTGACTTCTTTCCTCGGACTACTTAACGAAAAACATGATTATTCATTAGTCCAGAAATTTAAATTGCATTTTAGGGCTCAAAAGCAACGTATTACCACTCGACGTAACTCCGAGACATGAGCTTCAGACAAACCAATTAAGTACTCTTCCTTAAAAAGCCATTGAAAAATTTCGCGAAAGAAGCGTTGAAACTTCCACTCGTGACGCCATTATAAGATGGCCATTCGAGCTCTCCACAGGACACTGCTCGGTGGAGAGCTCTTGATACAGTTGGCGTGCTCATGAAGCAGCAGCATTGAGGCAAAACAGGAAGTTGTTCATATGGCGGCCGACAAGGTCAAACCCAAGCAGCACGTAGTTGTCGATGCACATGTGAGAAATTCGACCTGCTAAGATTTTGAAGAAGAGGGTAACAATTGGCAGGTTTCGACCTCCTCAAATTACCATATGATGATGAAGGACGCCATAGTGGAGGAAAATGCAACCACACTGACACGGAAAACACAACCGCACTGACTTACCAAGAAAACGCAACCGCACTGCCAGGAAAACGAAGCCGCACTGACTATGCTACAAACACCATGAAAAGAAATCAGCTGCATGAGCATTGTAACTGCCAAGAGGAACTGAGGCTTGCAGGTGACGGACTTCCTAGAGCTGATAAAGGCTTTCAACAAATTGACATTAACTTGCCAAAGTGTGACACGCATATTGGTAGCCCTATTTGATATTGCCTCCATGAAGGCAATAAACTTCTCTTTTGTTCATGAACCTTTTTCGTACCCCATGATTAGACTCCGAAAGGAGCTGTCTTTTGTCTTCCAACTGCCATGAGTAGAGGTATCGACCTGAAGGCTGGTGGCATTCCTTCTACCACCCCCAAAATGGAGTCTTTATTGGGCTTCGCAACGCAACGTTGTGGAAACACCGATGCCCGTATGAGATTTCGCATGAGTAGATTGAATGAAACAATTTCTCCCGAACCAACAGATGCATGCATAATGCCTCTTTTTCGTAAGTCTAACTTTGTTCCACTGAATTGAGCTTTTTGCTTTTTATCTGTACAAAGACAAAAAAATACTTGGAGAAATATTTCAAGCTTAAAACGTTTTTGTTTATTCAGACGCAGCTGTTTTTACATCTGTTGTGCAAGAGACAATGGCTTAACCATTACGCCTAGTCTTGTGTGATCTCATAAGGCCATACACGGCTAGGCGTAATGGTTACGCCACTTCACTGTACGCCTATTATCAATACAGTTTTTTCAATTGTACCGGTGGAAGCCCACTGAAAAGCATTGCGCAGAAGCAATCAATTGTTAATGAAACACCCAGCCTTAACACTGATTGATGATTGATATGTGGGGTTTAACGTCCCAAAACCACTATATGATTATGAGAGACAGCGTTAACACTAAACACATCGCTCGGACGCTTAGTGCTTCAACCTCGAGACTTAACAAGTGGCCGAGTGCGTACACTGCTTGCTGATATACTCGTTGATGAATTGAAAATTTTAAGTCAGGCCCCATTAGTCAACAGAAATATCTGTGCGTGTCTGTTGATGACCTGAAGAAGAATGTTCAGGCCTTCTATTTCCGTCATTCATTCATATGTGGGCTTTACCTCCCAAAACCACCATATAATTATGAGAGACGCCGTAGTGGAGGGCTCCGGAACTATCAACCACCTGCGTTTTTTCAACTTGCACCTAATATCTAAGTACATAAGCCTTCACCATTTTCGCCTCACTCTAAAATGCAGCCCCTGCAGCCCAGATTCGATGCTGTCACCTGAGGGTCAGCAACGGAGTATCTTTCTTTCTTTCTCGACGCTCATGACGTCAGTGGCGTCAGCTCTTGGCAGAGCGTGATGCAGCGTGGCCATTTGATCGCTGTGTAATCGTTTTGAACTCTCAACTTGACAGTAGCACTCTGCTGCTCAGGGAATCAGTATCGCAATATATCAAGCCCGCTAGCGTGTAGTTCATTCAAGTCGTCGCACGTCTTTTCCCTCATATTCCTCTTTCAATCGACGCCCACAGCCTTCGTGAACATGCTCAAAAGGGCATAGAGAATAACTAATACATCTACATAAGATGCTTCGCTTGGACAGGACGTAGCAAATTTTTACATTTGATAGTGTCTTTACTTCGACTTGCCAACACAGCCTCTGAGGCAGCCAAAAGTGGTTTGACGACATCAGCAAAAGCATAGTTCATGAAAAAATAAATAGGCTGAAGATGTCATACTGGTCAATAAGAGCCCAAAAGTACAGGTGATAAGCCATCACAAATGAAATCCCGTATTGCTTATGTGAAATTTGGTGCACTCTCTAAATTCATCTAGACAAGAGGAGAACTGAAAACGTCATCGAATCCCGCCGTAATCGCCTTTTGAATTGCTAGGCGAGCTTCACTTCTCGGAGGACACTTTAGCCATGCGTGCGGCACTTGCCTCAAGGTATTGGCTGTGCGGGTAGCAAGTCATTTTATACTGTCCACAACTGCCGCGTCAAAACTCTTTTCCTGCATAAAACACGTACTAAAGCCACAGTGCAAAGTGGAGGAGCACCCTTGCTAAAGCTGGCTGTAAGTTTTCTTCGCAAAATTACAAAAACAACCCTAGAGTACCAGCTTTCCCTCAAGATGGATGATCTGAATTACCAGATCACTGATTTATGTATTATTACAACTTAACGCATTCTAGCTACTGATATATTGTGCATCTAAAGAGTGCTAAAGTTCAGCCCAAAATGCTTGCCATTTCTGAAAGCTACTTTTTTGCATACGTGAAGACTGCTTGGAACATTTTCTGCAAATCACCTCTCCCAATAGCATGGCGGAACCTCGTGAGTCAGCTGTTGTGAAATCTCTAAAACGCAAGCCACTAATTTGTATTTGAAGGCTGTTCAAAACAATATTATATATAAAAATAGGTATATTAGTTGTGGCCACTTGACATACACTTACTCTGTCTTGCTGCTTGGTTAACTGCAGGTGGCAGCCTAGAAAACTCTGCAGTCAGTAGCGGCGCAAAACAGGCGCCTGCTATTGTGGGACGATTCATTGTTGTAAACCGAGCAGCAATATATAGGTGATTTCGTGGGCAGGGTACTCGAATCAGAATAATGGAGAACTGAAAATAAAGGTAATAATAACGTGACATTTTTCATAACTTAGACGCTTATATCGCTCTTTTAAACATCAATATTAGGAAATATTGAAGAAACACTAGCAATGTTAACAAAGAAAAAAAAGCCCCTGAATTCACACTTCTTTCTTTTATAACTCTCAATGCAAGTGAAGGAATGCTACTATCTAATTGTGGTGTCAGTATGCACGAGGTGATTTTATCTGGTGACTAAATAGTTACATTCATGCAGCAGTGTCATTGCTGCATTTATCATATGAAGTCCGACAGGCAGATAGAGATATATGACTCATACAATATGCTGTATGTACGCATACTGACAACTGGTACTTAGCATATTAGCAAGAGAGACAGGAATCGAAATTATAATTTTTGTGGTGTTGGATACTTGCGCTACAGCGTAATAGATGCTACGGAACTGTTCGTAAAACTGGCCATTGAGATTCCTTTCCAAGGAGCAGTAAATTTATGGAAAGGACAAAGTTTTTGGACATACAAAAAATTCTTGGGCATGAGCTTCCTCGGTGCCTCCGAGTTATCTGATGCGAACCAAGAGTTTATTAGGCTGTGCTAATAAATGTAAGGAAAATCAGGCATCACTGATTAATAAACGTTAATTACACTAACAATTTTCGAAAAATACACAGTCCTGCATGAAGACAACTTTTCAAATATGTATGTTATTTTAAACGGTCTACACAAGACATGAAACGGTCCAACATATTTTACGCAGGTGCAATCTGAACAAAAAAACAGCAAAACTGTGGCTCAGCTTCTACATAGAGTAATATGTAATGTTAGGAGAGGTCACTCCCATAAATGCCGGCGGCTCATTTGGGTTAGCAGCGCTCCAACCGGCCGTTGAGAACCTTCACAGCCTCAGAGATGGGATACAGCTGAAAAGGATGCCTCAAAGGCTACTTTCTTGCGATTAGGAAAATTATACGGCCTCCGAGACAACATTATTACACCGCCTGAGCAGTAAGCACACAATGCCACTGTGTGTCCCGGCACATATTTTAAATAAAGCGTGAAAATCATTAGAGGAGCGAAAACTTTATTTTCAAGTGACAATCTTAGTAAGGACATACTTTGTTATTATTTTATGAACGTGTGCACGAATAGATAATTATATTGCACAAGGATATGCGGAAATACAGCTACCGTATCATCAGTATGAATTGCACACAATGAATAATCATGTAGGCAACATTAAAAGAGCACCCGCAATAAATGCACACAAGTGCACTAACAATGCACAATGAAACATGGCAGTAGTTGCCGCAGCACTTAACGCTGGCACAAAATGAAGGAATAAATGAAAAAAAGATCGGCAACGTTTTCTTTGCCTCCTTAAAAGAAACTTTCTCCTTGCCTGCTCAGATCTTTCATTCGCAAAAAACAATCGCAAGCAGTTGCCACAGCAAAAACAAAACAATATTATGCACCATGCAAGCTGTTAACGAGACAGGAATGTTAACTCAAAGATTATGCCCTAGCTTTAGCAAACAAACATTTTTTCAAGATTCACTTCTTTCTTATGACGCTCGTTGGAGCTTTAAGCAATATGCGAATACCGCAGATAACGATACTAAGTGTAACTGCACATTTCATCCTATGTCACACATGAGCTGAATGCGAATGCAGTTACCGGTGCAAAGAAAATCAAACAACGTGAGCAGTGACTAACTTTTTATCAAAAAAAGAACGATTCTTCGCTACTGTGCTGCGCATCATTTCAAACAGTTTTTTTTTGTGTGAAGCAATTTACAAAAATCATACGCAAAGGTAAGACTAAAAAAATGTATGACATATTACGAGAATTGTTATATTAAGGCTTCAATGATGAATGCAATACGCACTTTAAAAGTAATTATCGCGTTCATACCTAGCAGTAGCCAAGAGGAGAGGGAGACTAAACAAGTGAGGACAACGATGCACGCCGGGCATGTTATGACACATTATTTATCACCTCTTCCTGCTGCTGTCCGTACTTCTTCATTACCTTAAACACTCATGAACACAGAGCTTGACGACGTTGCCGTCGCGTCGATGCCATGTTCACGTCTCTCGCATCCAATTCGTGCCTGATTTTGTCAAACAATGCGCACGCAAGGTGTCAAATACAGATAAGAAAACCACAATCGGGCTCGCGAAGACACGTAGACGTATAATGCACTAGAAAATGTACTGTAGTAGATAACCATTCCACGCGTGTTACCTTGAAGCAGTGAGCTATGTGTTGCAATCTTACGGCCGGCGTGAAGCAGTGTAGCGCAGTCGCTTATGGTTACAGTGACCACTATAATGTTTGTGTTACCTATGGGAAGTTGCCATAATGTTGCTGCTTGCTTAGCCAGGACCAAACAGTTATCGACTTGCTGCCGGCATTGACGCCCCAGCACCAGTACATGTTGGGGTTCTACTTGATTGATATATATGGAGTTTAACGTCCTAAAACCACCATAGGATTATGAGAGACGCCGTAGTGGAGTGCTCTACTTAATAGGTAGCAGACTTTTGAAGTGTTGTAAGACATAGGCTGTAGCAGCGAGGGCACTGAAACTTCATTTCCTAATGTAATCTACGGCGACAAGGACATTCTAGTGTATGCGCCTTTTTATCTTCTATTCTCCTCTGCGATAAGATAGAAAATGCTTGGTTGCTCGCTCCTACGCCCGTTTCATTGGAATTTAGTTTTATGAAGTGGTGTCTTGAGCAGCGTGAAATGTCATCTGATTCCCAGCTGCAGGCCTGTCATGAATAATGGTGGACATGGTGCATCCTTAGACAGTACCAATGCTGAATGATTTACAATGAAGCTCCCCCGAGACCACTGGTCGATACTTGCACTGTGCTGTCCCACACTCCTATCCAAAGAGAGTAACGATGATATAGGGGTTCTTCCTTTGAGGAAGAAATGGTATTGTCACTCCCGTTGCTCCCAAAAAAAGGATGAACTGCCCCACCACGGTGGTCTAGTGGCTAAGGTACTCGGCTGCTGACCCGCAGGTCGCGGGTTCGAATCCCGGCTGTGGCGGCTGCATTTCCGATGAAGGCGGAAATGTTGTAGGCCCGTGTACTCAGATTTGGGTGCACGTTAAAGAACCCCAGGTGGTCAAAATTTCCGGAGCCCTCCACTACGACGTCTCTCATAATCAAATGGTGGTTTTGGGACGTTAAACCCCACATATCAATCATCAAATCAATCAAAAAAGGATGAACTGCTGAGGGACAAACTGTTATTCTTGTTTCAGTTCCTCCTCGGGAAATGGACAGTTATTCCCTCCAGTTACTTCTTGAGAAGCAGCCCTTACTCCCACCAAATTCGTGACCGTTACTCCCACGTGTTCGCAGTAACTATTTGAAGACCAACTGCCCATGCTTCCAGTTACTTCTCGTGGCAGTGAATATTTATCTTGACTGTGATTGTCAGATGCGTAACACATGATGATAGCTCTTTGGAAGAGCGCTGCTTAAGTGCACGTAACACGACGAGTGAAGAGTGGAAGAAAACAAAAGGTTTTATTATTTTTCCTGTTTTTTGAGGTGACGTGTACGCACACGTTGCAGTATACTTCACCACACGAGAGCTGGCACTAAGCGAGTGGCATAGTACATCAAAGGTGTTCTGCGTCTTCCGTGGAAAAACAATGTCGAATTACCAGGAAAGGGCAGTCAATGTCACTATGGAAGAAAGAACGTCAACTTCTTTAATTGTGAAAGACACGATTTTGGCAGGACTGGTGTTTCCATTAAGCTAGCGCATTGGAATGTCACCGCAAGCATATATCAAGCTTCTCATTGCTGCAACAAGAGATATAATTATGACCTTTTACATACCAGACTCAATCGAAAACAATCAATTACACACCCCACAGCAGCATTTATATTCTATAAAGTCTAATATTAAATGAAATGTGAAAGAAAATGGGGCGTACGGTGAAACGTTACTTCGCATGCCATATCAATGCACATGTGGTGGATGCTCTTCACATGACTTTGCTTCAATATTGCGTCTTCAATCTTGCCCAAGAGGCGAGATTGTGGTAGAAAGTCTTCGTCATCTCAAGTAGGCATTATATTTGTGGCTGTTGAAGCTACTCTTACGTTAAGTTCACTAGTTTTCCATACACAGCTGAGTGACATTTCTTTGAGCCTATTCACCAATGAACATTTTAAGCGAGATAATGCGTGTGACGAATAACACGTACTACCTCCTGATGTTTATATAGATATTTTGCTCGCGAAAGTAGTTAATCTCGATCATACTGCTGAATCATGCGCTGATGAGTCATGAAATGTGCGATACCTTTAGCAACAACCCAAACATGCTGAGCCTGCTGAAAGCATCTTTTTGCATATTCTACACGATAATATTCTGTAAACTTTCTGGTAGCTGATGTAACGAGCTGGACATTACTATAGACAGATAAAAAGGCAGGCAGTGCTACCTTCAGACAAAGTGTTACGGAAACTAAAGTGTACCTAATCACTCAGTTCAAGAATAAAAGGGACGAGATCTGTGAACAAAGAAATATATCCCAAGCCATGCGCAGATATCCTCATTCTTTGTCCGACAGTGTCAGAGATTGCTTTCTGATACACAAATCTTCGAGCGCAGCAATTTGGCCACCTTTCATTAGTTGAAAGTCTTCTTGGTTCACAGCTGAACTGATTAATTCTCTCTCGGACAAACAGGAGTAAAAGCTCCATGATTTCCGAAGAAATAAAACAATATTGGAAGTTGGCCCGCAGTGTCTATGTGTGCCTATAGTTTTTGACTTTTAAGAGAAACTACACTTTTAAGAGAAACAGCAGAATAACAAATACAGATAGTTTACAGACTTGAAGTGCCACATCAACACATCCTTACCATTCCCCCCCCCCTGATTTTGTCGTAACAAATTGATGTACAGAAAACCACCCTGGGAATATAACAAAACATAGCTGTGAACACAGCACTCCTGGCTGTAGGCATTTATATAACCAAAAGACAATAAAGGATTCATTACATATCAGTGTAGCAAGGTGTAAAACTTAAGCGATATACAATAATGAAATGCGCAATACGCACAAAATTTACTATGCAGTATGGTACCCTGACTCCAACTGTGAGTAAAGAAAGAAGAGTCTAAGAATATAAAAAAGGTGTCCTCAAAACTGAACGTTTTTTTTTTCGCGCGCATTTAGAGCGCCAAAGTACATTGCGCTCGGAAGTTCTCCCTTGTGGAGCAGCGAGTTCTTGCAAAGATGAGCCTACCGGCTCCCTTACGTGCTGCTCAGGCACAGCTGAGAGCGTCGAAATATAGCTTGATTCTTATGACCCACATTAGCGTTCCTCAGTTGTAACTGGGGACGGGGCCAGCTGAAGCGAGGCATCAGAACCTGAAGGTTCGACTACATGCTCAGTAGCAGTATGGCAGCTGAGCACCACTGCCGGACTTGAATCGAAGGCTGTTACGGAGCCCTAAGGCTCAGGTAAAGGAATTCTAGATGAAAGAGAGTCCTTTGGGCTGGGCACGACAGCCGGGCATTGAAACTGTGCCTGAACACCATCTCCCCCAGGGAATGATGGTAATGCTGCAGGGATAGGGAGAGCACCCAAGCATGGAATCGAGACAGAGTGCTGTGAATGAGACTGCGGCAGTGTTGAAGTGGGTCTAAAGATAGGTGTTTCGTGTTCTCAATGAACCACGAATTATTTAGAAAAATTCCAAAAGGACCCATCACTGAGCTAAATACATGGGAACCCAACAAACCAAAACAGTAAACGGCCCTCTATACAATTGCTTCTTTCGCGAAACACGAACCTTCACTCTATAGCCAACCTCAATAGCTGGAGCTTTCGCACCTCGTTTCTCGTCGACATAGTTATTCTTATAGCACTGCCTTTTGAAGACACGAGTCATTACATTATTAACAGAAAATGACTGAAACGTGGAAGGAAGTGGCAGGTCATTTATGACAATAGTTGTACGATGTTGACGCTGGTGAAGCAGCATGGCGGGTGACAACCCAGTGGTCGCCTCAGCTAAAAACGCTAAGCATCCAAGTACTCAGCAAATTACCTTCTTGATAGGACGACATTCCAGTTTAGCCTACTGAATGTACTCTTTCAGGACCCTGTTGAACCGCTTAACTTGTACATTTGCGTGGGTATAATAATTGGAAAAACAGAGGTGTTGAATGCCCCGTTTGCAAAGAAATTTTTGAAACTGCGATGAGTTGAACTGTGGACCATTGTCTTTTGCTAAGTACGTCGGAAACTTTCCCGACAGAAAATAGAAGCTATGAAGGTCATAACTGCGTCCGATGTAACATCTGGAGCGAAAGGAATGTCTGGCAATTTGGAGTAGTAGTCGACTATTGTGATTGCGAAGTGACAGTCAGGTGAAACATTAGAGAGGGCCAATACTGTTCATTCCTAAATTTTCCCATGGCTTCTCAGGAAGACATACTGGCTATAGCGGTGCGAAAACAGGTTTTGCTGACTTGTCAGCACCCTGGCAGATGTAGCAGTTTTTAACCGCAGTTTCCAAGTTTTTATCCAGACAGGGCCACAAATAACCGTCAGGCCACTATTTCTTCGTTCTAATGATCCAAGGATGATTTTTAAGGGGTATAATATATTCACCTACCTCTGAAGGCTTCTAGAACTGTAATGCGTGCCCCTCAAAAATGGAGTCCATCCGCAAAATCAGTTCAACTTTAACTGCAAAGTACGGAAAAAGTGTGGAATCCAGATGCGTCTTGGACGGCCATTTCTCAGCGATGCATTGAATGAGCTGCTGACAAATACCGTAGTTCGCCGTAACAGCCTCTGTCGCTTCCTTGTTGATGCAAGCAGTAAGCAAGGAACTTTTCTCTTCTTCCGGAACTTGAGAGGGCGGAAGTTGCAGTGGCAGTCGAGATAACGCGTTCGCAGTATTGCAATGAAAAGTCGTAATACAACAGTTGAGCACATCAGCCAGGCATCCGCAAGGGGGGTCACCCTGCTGCACCAGCTGATAGCAAAGTAGTCAGAGCTTGGTGGTCGGTCCGCAAAGTAAAATGCCGGCCCCCACAAATACACATGACACTTTCGAACCGCGAACAAACAAGCTAACTCCTTACGCTCGCCAGCTGAGTACTGGCGTTCCGCCGGAGGCAGCGTTACTGAAGCGAAAACAACTGTGATGAGCAGGTCTCCCTTCACTTGTTGAAGTACTGCGCTGATTCCGACATTTGAAGCATTGGTGGTAATAACCAAAGAAAGGTTACTATAAAAAACATTGAGTATGGGATGGGCAGAAAGTAATTCCTTAAATTGGGTGAAACTAACATAGGCCTCCGCTGACCATTCGAACTTGTGACCTTGTAGGAGCATGCGGCACAATGGTTCAACATCATCAGCGTGTCGAGGTACAAACTTAGCATAGTAGCCCACTAAACCTAGGAAACATTGCAATGACTTAAAATCAGTTGGAATGAAGGCATTTAGAATAGCATTAAGGTTAGACTCAATTGGCAATAAACCGCGAGCACTTATGCTGTGCTTCAAGAAAGCAATTTCTGTGGCGGCAAACACGCACTTGCTAATTAGCTTCATGCCGGATGCATCTTTCTTGGACAAAATATTTTTTAATGTACTTCATGCTCTTTGCGGTTACGTACCCAAAGGAAAATGTCATCTAGATAGCAAAGGGCACCTGGACATCCCTTAAGTACAATACGCATTATATTTTGAAAAACAGCCGCCGCATATGCCAAGCCAAAGCATACTCGACGAAAACGGTGACGTCCTTGATGCATTATGAATGTCGTAAGACCGCGACTCTCTTGTGCTAACTAATCTGGTTATATGCCGATGCAAGATCAAGTTTAGAAAAAGCTTTGGCACCTCATATTTTATGCTAGCGCTCCTCGATGTGGGGTAGAGGAAACCCGTCGACTATTATGGGCTTGTTCGGTTGCCGGAGGTCCACACACAGTTGGGTAGAATTGTACCTTAGCAAGCTTTAACTCAAATATACGAGTTAGATTTGTTTACACCCACTGTGTTTTAGTATACTCGGTGACAATTTTCTCAATCTCTTTAGTTGCTATATTTATTTGCCTTTCTGACTAAATATTACCATGTGGTTGGTCGTTTTGTCACCTTTCCATCCTCACTTCTTTTCCAAAACTCAGCTTGATACGTTTGTGATTTTACCGAAGCTTCTGGGCCCATATTCATCTATGTTCATCATCCTTAGCCGATCATACATCCTAAGTAACATTACTGCGTAATCTATTGTCGACTGCAGCCTTCCCACTTCACAAGTTATCTGCCCTACGCATTTCTTGGTGCTGTTTCAAATGATTAAACCATGCCATTTACACATAGTCATTTTCATTCTGCCTGTTGGTTCAGTATATTTATCCATATCTTCTATGTGCGCATTCATATCTCCTAACATAATTACCTCGCCCTCTTCTCTTAGGTTGTCAATGTCATTTTCTATGCACTGCATCATTTGTCCATTTTCCTCTCTTGCTTTTGCCTTTGTCCACAAGTATACAAAACCCAGGAGCGTCATTTGCCCTGCCAATTTTCCTTTTAGCCATAAATGTTTCTTGCATTCCTGCTTGATCCTTTGCCAGTCTGTACATTGATTATTGAATGCCCCAATACCGCCCCCCTTTCTGCTGCCTTATGTTCTACTACAATATTCCCAAGCGCAGTCCGGATTGTTAGGCGGTTGCTCAATGTGCCTAAGATGTGTTTCTACAAAACCATATACCATCGGCCTTATACAAAACCATATACAACTGCTCTTGCAATTGCAGGTAGCTGTCGGGCACCGGTACCTTCGGTATCGTGCATATCATTACTTGTACCCTAGAAGAAATGACGCGCAAGTCAGCGACCCCTTTCGCCAGTGTGGTCGCTAGTCCCGCCGTACCTTCGTTTAAGATATTATTTAAACCGCCTTCAATTATCACGAGGTGTATGTATGAATGGATTGAAGAATGGATTGATATGGCTGTTCTCTTTGGATCGGGCAGTGTCTAACGCCACCAAGCCGTCATACGTAGTGAACCAAAAACTAGATTTATTTATTTTTGTCTTTTAAATATTGTGGCTGAGGACTGGTCCTTTGTAATGAAGGGTTTATTGTTCACTCGTGCCTTGACTTAAGGCACCAATCAGATAACCTCATTTAGGTGATTCTACCCGCTTGAAGGCTACTTTGCCCTCCCTGTCCCTAAACCCGAGTACTTTGAAAAACCCTGCGCCATCATCCTGAACTAAAGGATTAAGCCCTTTACAGAACATTATCAAGTGTTCGGAAGTTTCCTCCTACTCTCCACATGCACTACATACCGTGTCTACCCCTTCGTATTTGGTTCGATATGTTTTGGTTCGCAATACTCCCGTCCTCGCCTCAAACAGTGGAGAACTACCCTGAGTACAAATGAGCACATATGTATACATATGTACATATGTACGACAACCTCTAGAAGGTCAAAAAACAGGTTTCTAAACCAAAACCGAAACCCCGATACCACCAAAACACTGCCGTTTTTATACCAGCATAACACCTCGAGATCTTAGAACAGCAAGGAGGGGCACAAAACAGATGTGCACACTCTTGAAGAACCTTAACCCAGAATTTGTCAACGAGGGACAAGTTGACATGAAGTGGGACTTGTCCCTTGAAGCATGTTCAGAAAGCAGGGTAAAGACGTGTGATGAAATGCTTACGAAAGCCTACGCATGGACAGGTTTGTAAAACGAGACCTAAGTATTGTACTTTGTGCTAGCCAAAACTCATGTATATAAAGAAAACGTACTCCTTGTAGCACCAATTTAAACAAATCTTGGCAGTTGCCTTTTTGCTAAGCAGCAATCCCTGCTTTGAAAACAGACAATTTTCTCAGCCATAACAGTGTAAGCACTCACATGGTCCAGCATTGTCATGCAACATTGGCAGCGCCAGTGTAACCATGCGGCATGGTAATTATTCGTTCGCACACGCTAGCACGGTCAGACCCAAAAAAGCGATTCTTTCATAAACATAACACGTAGAAAAAGTCCGCACTTACCAAAATTCACTTACTTTGTATAATTTAGCATCGCTGCTGACATCATTATCCACGACTTAGTGTATCACATACCAGAAAAATTAATAAAGGACATGCATAAGGTATTGTTTTATCTGGTAGCAGTCAAGTCTGGTTAAACAGCCTCGTGTGAAAAAACATAAGTAGGTGCTTGTGGTGATTGTCAAACAGCGTTACTGAGGTCACTAAAACAGGCGATTTTCGTGGATATGTAATTACAGAAAAATGTGACTAAACAGCTTGCCAAGGTTTTACAGTGCATACAGATTTTCTGAAGCAGATTAATAACGACTGCACTAGCATGAACCAATAGTATTTATGAATGTCTCTCACAATATTATATTTTGTAGAGGTTTTTTATCACTAGAGTATTGTGAAAATATTGATCATTTCTCATGACATATTTCTGTCCATATGCAATGTCTTCGTTTGCTTAGGCTCTTCATAAATAATACGTGCGTGTGGGGTGATGTGCGTGTGTGTGAGGAGGGGTGCTCATTTGAACTGGAGGCTGGGTATTCAGATGCAGTCAACTCTCATATTGGGCTCTCCATGCCTGGCCCCAAATATGCGCTGTATCGGCATACTTTACTGCAAATGTCGTCGAAAGTCTTGCATCTAGAGAGAGTGCATAAAACGTTTATTTGATGTTCTGCACGAGAAAATCGCTGACGTTTTCTAGAGGCACTGCGTTAGAGAGTCTCCATCCACGCAGTGGAGGCGAAAGAGTGCATCGAGGCACGTTAGACACGAGCGCTATCTGGCAGTTGTCTTCGAAAATAAAGGAAGGCGTGCGCCCCCGTCTTGGAAGCGATATTGTGTAGAACGCAAAGCCAAATGCAGGTGCCACCACCGTGTCGTGTAGCAAACTGTTGGAAACGCTTGCCTTTTTGAACATCGTGTTACATTGTCAGCGCAGCGTGATAAATGCTATGGTCCTTAGAATTATTTATGTATACCTCCTCTTGTACAGAAACACGCATACAAAATATTGACATGTTATTATGGTGCCTCATATATGCGTGACAATATTTTTCGCTTGACCATCGCATAAGTATCAACACTGAAACATGAGCAATATTGGTGGGTGCTGCGGATGGGGTTGGCCGTTTGGGGTATCTTGTGGTGCGGTTTGGGATATCATTACGGTGAAAAAAAGACAATTGTACAGACAGACAAACCGAAATTTTTGCGTCGAAGTACCACAACAAAGACTATCGTCATAAAAAAAAATTGGTGAACCGTAGGGAGGGGGGAGGGAAGCACCTCGCTTTGCCACTGAAGTGATGCGCCAATTATTTGATGACTTACTGATCTACAATTACTGCTGTAAAAATATTGCCACAACCCTCAACACCCTGCCAATAACGTTACGTAAAGCCAATGAGAGACAAGTACCAGCACCAATGCAGTTTTCACTAAATAGGTATTACGAAAAGCACCGTTTAACAGCAAAAAGTACACTGGTACTACAGTGTATATGGAGGCAGCAAAAGGAAATTCAGGTGTTAACAATAGGGTAAGTTATTCCGATACAGCTAGCAATCGCTACAGTCAATAAGCAAGAACAGAAGCTTTTTTCTTTTGTTAGCGCAATAGCATTCAAGAATGTCTTTCGAGAAAAACATTTAACCAACTGTTCAAGAACACACCACTTTTCACATGAAGTGAATAAGCACAAACTTGGGAGTTGAAAATGCCACACGCGATTCTAGACTGTAATTACTATCAGTGTAAGATCTATAAATGTAGTAGGAAATGCGATGCAGTTCTTCACCACTCACCTGAAGGCTAATACTTGCGCAGTCTTTTGTCCGACGAGTAAACAGGTTTGAAGATAACTGACGACGTGTTTACGGCGTGTTACTTTCATTCAAATCAAAATCCACAACACTGTGCCGCTTTCGAAAGATCAGTATACGTTAAGCTTGATAATGAATAAGAATAAACTCAAATCTGCGAAACACACACGAGCGAAACGTAGCACATCCTCAAGTTCATCCATATATTCCTTACTTCATGCCCGTCAATGTGCTCGCTTGTTCAGTGAGTATCACTGAAAGTGTGCATGTGGCTGGACACTATTTTTTTATTTAACAGACCAGTACGGACAAAGTGTAGCTTTAGTAGATGTTTGATTTTCTATTCAGTGAGCCATAGCCTTAAAATGCATTTTTCTTTCGAAAGTCTGCCCAACGGCATACAGAAATATACATACAGATAGAGGTCAGTTGCGGCTATGTAAATGAATAATGCTTTAAGGTGGGGCCGATAGAGCCAAACATCAAAGTCTGTTGGTCTCGTCGCTAAGAGTCCAAGTGCCCTCAGGTTGATAACCAGCAATTAAAATAAATACAGCTTGATTTTCTTGACATTATATTTGGAGAAAAAAGCTGTCGTTATATTCAAAACATTACCAACAACTGTTATAATGCGATGGGTGGATTATAGATTTAAACACGCGCTTTATTTTCGGCAATGACACTAACTTTCAACAAATAGGATCATTAGAAATATTGTAAACGCTCTGACTGCGTAGCACACTGCTGCCTGTACAAATATTTTTAATCACTTCAAGCCTAACTAAATTTTCTTAGTGTGAGAAACTCCTCTCTACCATTTGACGTCTGAATCACTAAGACAGATCAAAGAGTTGAGAAATGTCCGCTCGCACATTTCTTTAGAAGTATTCAATGACCCGAGTACCTTACTATTCAAATATTACTTTATGCGACATCGACTATAATCATGAACTTGATAAAAAAATTTTGGTACAATAGCCAAGCGTCAAGTTATGGGCAAAACTAAATTATTTGCCTTGTTCCTCCGCATTAAAAAGGTTGTGAGCTGTGCCGGTTGGGCTAATGGTACAATCTCTTTTTTATTTATTTGTTCACACACATCATCAACTTTCTCTGCGTAACAAATTTACTATAATTTTTAGTAGACGCAAAACGTGCGTTGCAGTTGAATAATTGTAGTTTAGTACAAGAATTACCCATTTTGATTACCAATGGTTGCCTGATCGACATTCTACTTATTGCGAATTGTAGTCACTAGATCTGAAATATTTAGCTTGTAATCAGGCGTTCAGATTCGTTGATATTTTTTCACGCCGTAGTGACGCATTATACCACGGCCTTATCTAAACAGCCTGACCACTCTAATTTTTTTAGATAGTAGTTTCACTCACACGACCTCCAATACAAGACTAGTAGACAATGGCAGCATTATGAACTGGCTTTTTTAAGGGCTCTAAGAACAATATGGTCCATCAATTGAGTACAAATGCTATTACATCCTTACGATCTACGTAGCCCATTCTTCTTAGCAAAGCTAGAACGAAATGGGATACTCGGAAATTAGCTACAAGTAACTTTGTGTTTGTCTAATAATATCATGACGATAATATCTAAGCTTACACTGAATCATGAATCATAAAATTCTATGGCCATTCTTTCGAGCGCATGGGAGGGAAACTTGTGCTGAGCATACAAAACGCGTTCTTGCGAAGTAATTGGTGTCAATCAGATCATCAACCACTAAAGTTTTTTTGCGGCCTCTCTTCCATATTTCGAGAGCTTATTTTATTGGTATACACATCTCGTAGACCGTACTTCGTCAGTGAGTCTAAGAGTATTTAGGTTATGACCATAAAATTTGTCTACTCAGTTCGTCCTTCATTCTGATCAGCCATGTTAAGACACCACAGTGGTATGTTAATTTCTTACCTGTGTTTGTGTTAATATGTTCAGCCATTCAGTATGGGTATTTTCTAAGTAGTCAGCTTTGTGCCATTATTATGACCATCACTCTAGCGCGACCTTGAGCCGTGATAAGTACAGTGCTTTACCAGACACAGTGCTTTGTTTACTGAGTGACAGGTATTTCCTGATTTTTCTCGCTTCCCGCCTATCTATTGGTATTTTATTTGACCCCGCTACATGTAGACTAACCTGCGGACCCCCCAGGCACGCCACAGTCAAAGATGGTTGCCTATAAGAAGCGTAACAGTAACAGAGACTCACCGACAGAGCTTTCATCTAACTGTTTTTTTCGAGCAGTTGTTATTCCAGCGATGAAATCAACCCAGTGCGAAGTTGTGAACCAAAACGAAGATCGCTGGCTGATTCACAAGCTTCTACCGAATACGTTGTAAGGCAGAATGTGACTTACAATAATTTTACCGTCATATTTGTGCCATTCGCGCCATCGGACAGCCTGAGGACCTTAACCAGTAGACCATCTTAAATTAAGTCAAGCCTTCGATGCTGAACCAAATCCAGGGTATACGAGTCAACCATCGCAAGAATGCCTTGGAGGTAGACGCGATACACGAGCTAACACTCCTATGTCTCACCTTCATCAAAAACTTGGACAAAATAGAAATAAAGGCTGATAAATTACTGAGAAAGGACATGGTGGTTAGTGGGACATACGACGTCCACATTTAGATACCTTGTGCCAATCTTCCGATGCTGATTAAAGAAGCGAAGGATGACATGAAGGTCTTCCAAGTACCACGCTTCGGTAAGTCACGTCGCATGAATTATGTTCAAGCCGACGCTTTGCCATCCCTCGCGAAGGTACCAGAATTTTGATACGTGGTTTGTTCATTCACACCGAAACTCCGACAATGCCACAATTGTCAGATAATAGGTCAGGTTAGCAGAGTTGGCCGGAACAGAGAGTTAGTCCCCGATTTTCAAAGACCCACGGTGCGGAATTATGTCGAGCAAATACCCTAAATTGCACGAACTGCCACAGATTGCACGAAGCTTCATTAAAAGGCTGTCCGGCAGTGAAGAAACGCAATGTGGTAATAGAGACACCAAGCGATGTCTCTAGACAAAAAAAAATAACTGCTGATGTTTTCGGAAAGCGAAAACATTGTTCTTGGCTCCGATGAAAGTATTGAAATACCGCTGCCCGACTCTGGACCATCACCAAGATGTCACAATCCAGCGGGCTGTCAGACTTCTCTTTTCCATCATTCACCACCCCTGCCTCCGCACTACCACACCACCACCCCACCAACCAACACCTTTCCTTCGGAAAGCCAGAAAGTCGCAGCTTAGGCACCATACCGAAGCATTAAATGGGATAGCCATACACCGGGCTCTTTACGCAGTGAGGCTAGAGGATTTAGAAACTGTACAAAAAGTAGTGAATACGATCGATTGTCCTTGGATTGACTGTAATACAGTAACCACAATAGCTAAACAGGTGTCGTTTTGAATAGTTGACTGCGTGACGTCCGACAGGAGGTGAAGTGGAACTGTGGCATTTAAAAGAAGCGCCAAGCCACTGGTTTTCACCTAAAGGTACTGTTACATTGAAGTATATAGTGACTATCACAGGCAAATACTTGAGACACACGGTGCCGAAGCTGTGCAGCAAGAGGTTCACAACGTCAGTCAGCAAGGTGCCTAGTGAGATGTACACTATTGCGACGTTGAAGTCGCGCAATGTATTACCAGCGCAAGCGTGAACATGGTGTAGTGAGTTGAGTTTGTGCGTATAAAGTGATACAAGCAGTGTTCATTTCGATACAAACCGAATTCATTCACAAAACGACAAGACAAGCAACTTCGTGAAAAGTCCTGAACTTGATGCTAGCAATGTTTTTCTGTTGCTTCGTAGTGAAAGTAATGCCAGACAGGTTTCGAAATGCCCCCATTCATCCAACTGTACGCGCTTCAGTGAACCAAACCATACAATTTTCAAGCCATTGCACATGTCTGTGTTTAGGAAAATTGTGCGTGACTTGTCCAAACAAAATGCATGCTTTGTTCAAGAATGTTTTCTTGAGTCCAATCACAGTAATCAATGGTAAATTGTGTACATATAAAGCTTGCCGTAGTGCGATGAGAAGTATGAGCAGCATTGCGTGGTGGGTTGATGTATTGCGCTAGGAGCAACGTGTCAATGTTTCATTATACATTCGGGTCATGACCGAGACAAGAAAATTAGCACAGAGTGTCTATATAGTTTCTTTTTTCAGTAAAAGATGCAGAGGGGATCAAGGCGGCGGATACCGCGTGTTCTTCTTTACCACCACTGTGCATCTGCAGAGACTCGACATAAGATCTACCAAGAATCTATGTGACAAATGCCTACATATCACCGTTGTGCTGAAGTCATTGTGGCAGTGCTGAAGTCATTCATTAGAACATTCCGCACACTTTTCACTAGATTTGCAGCGCCATCAGCTCAAAGCACACTGCAAGTTCTAGATACGTTGGACATAGCCCTTGAAAGCCTTCGTTGACATCGTGGACAGCAGCGCACTAAAAGAGCTGAAGTGAACCCGTACTCTGTCACAATCCACAGTTTCCGGCATCACAGCGGATGCCTAAAACTGTGAGTACATATTCGACGTACCTATCAGGTATAGGACTTATTAGGCACCTGTGGTACATTGTGCTATGCTTGCCAGCGTATTTCTCTTTCTTTCTATTTTTGTCTATTTTTCCCTCACACTTTCTCTTCCACTGTGTGGAATAGCGAACCGGAATAAACTTCCTGTCTTTGCTTTGCTTCTTTTCTCTCCAATTATCTCACACTTTTTAAGATATCACCCACCTATTATTGCAAACACTTTGTTATAGTCACACTTAGCGTGCCTTTTCCGTCAACGCAATATTAGACAACGCAGACGATCAGAGTGAAAACCATCAGTTGGTTCAAGGACGGAAATTATACTACCAATAAAAAAAGTCTTTTTCTACGTTTTTATTTCGCAATTTCCATTTGCGTCAATATGCATTGCTACTCTTGAAAAAAAATTATTTTCTCTTAATTGGTTTAGTGTAATTACTTGTTCGATTCCCTTGTTCACTTGATTCTGTCCAAGCAATGAATGATCCCACCAAGAAAAATTTCAACTTTTCTTGTAGAATGTTCCCAAACAATGTTTTATTGGTTGACTACTATCTTGTGCACAGAACAAGTGCAATAGAAAGTTTGTGGCAAGAAAAAGTATTATAAACGCTTTGCCGTAACTCCGGGTCTCACTGCCTAATATTCTGAAGAATCGCCCATACGCAAAGGCCAAACACTGTGCACATGGAAACGTCCTCTGTCCTAGTTTACTGGATAGGTGCCCCTAATTAAATTTTTTCTTAGGTCGATATTGTGATCATGATGTTCTAGTAATTACCAGTTAGCTGCAGCACATACACTGTAATCAATACAAATGAGATGCTCATGCTTTGCCACAAGAGAATTCAAAAGTAAAAAATAAAATCCAGCAATCAAGAAAATGAAGTGGGGCGATGTGGACGTATTTCTTCATCTCATAGCTGCTATATTTAATTACGGCGCACATGAATTGTAATCTACGAATGATAAGTGACTGGATTTCTGATGCGATTCTCAAGATAAACCCGGAAATAGGTGGTATTTGAATAACCGATGAATTAGTCACCATAACATGTTCGCTGACATCGAAGTTGCAATGGAATAAGCGTACTAGGTAATTCATTGTCATGGGGCATGAAAAGGCAGTAAAAGTTCGGGGAAAGAATGGATAATGTTATGAAAAACATCAATTCATGCGCATTATTCGTACCACCGCAATATCCTACACACAAGAGTTACTATATATATGTATATAAATATCATGCCACCCTTCCTTCAGCATTACACCGGCCCCAATAAAGCGGCTGCTGTATCGCTTCTACAGACTGCAGAGCAATCGATTGAACCTCGCCAGCGGTTAATGAAGGCGTGACTCCGAGTGAAGTATTCTTCGTTTATTTATAATGAAATTTCTGAGCCTTGCCTTTAGTTTAATAAATAAATGGAACAGCAGCATGGTTGACTAATTTAGACGCTGTCGCGGCCAGACACAAACGTATGCTCATGAAGGTTACGCCAAGACGAAACCAGATACCAAAATTATGAAGCTGATAAAAATATTTAATTGATAGATATGTGTGGTTTCACGTCCCAAAACCACCATTTGATTATGATAGACGCCGTAGTGGAAGGCTCTGGAAACTTGACTACCTGGGGTTCTTTAACGTGTTCCCAAATTTGAGGTATTAAAAATCTTTGTTTGGGTTGTGAGTCCCCCAACCAGAAAACGAATGTTGGGGTGTCTTAAGGTCGGGCTTGACCATTTCTGAATATATTGTGTTTTTTATAGTGCACTCATAATGCAAAACGTTTCGCCTCCACTGAAATGTTACCTACGTAGCCGGGATCGATTTCGCCACCTTCGTGTAAGCGACTGAACTCGCTAACCACTACACAACTGTGCTGGAGAAATCAACAATCTTGTATTCAAATAAATTAATTCCAACAATTTACTTTTGACTTTTACAGTTATAGAGCCAGGGTATTATGAGCAAAATCTGTCAAAACCCGCATAGCCGAGCTGCGGCTTCTTTTTGCTTAGCAGAGGCTTTTCAGCAATGTTTTTAAGCAAAAGTTTCGACATTGCGATAAAAAAATACACAATTTTCGACAACAGCAAAAGAAAACAAGAAGGGACTTTATAATGTGTACATGTCATTCAAATTTGATACACAATTGTATAGCTGCAAAAAAAAGTCTACTACAAGAAACAGCACCTAACATTTCTCGGAGGTTCGACAAACTGAATAGATTACAGCTATTATGTACGCGAAATTTCAAAGGAAAAAAAAGAGTGAGGTGCGGGCGCGTATTAAGTGAACTATGCAGTATATTAGCGCGAGTATTCCACCACATTTTCTAGATTTTAGGCGTTTTATATACTGAAGTAAGCTATCACAAAACAGTAGAAAACTAACATTACTGCAGTGTGCTACTTATTAAGGAGTTGTGCCATCGTTCAACGCTCTATAGTCTACCACATTGTGCTCAGAACATCAATTCTTAGCAAGTCGCTTCTTACGAGTTGTAGACGCCAAGCAAACCTGTCTAATGACCCTCCTAAAACCACAAGATGGCGGGAGTTTTCGTACCAACCTTTTACACCACTTACGTTCTGAGGGCTGGGAGACTGAGAAACAATGAGCGCAAAGCGTGGCTGCTTAACGTTGCTTGTGTGACGAACACAAAATATTGCTTTTCGCGTATTGCTCCCCCATAGTAGAATACATCGTGCTCTAAATATCTGAGAACAATTTCTATCTCAAAAAAAAAAACTTGGCCAGTATGGGATGATGACCACTGTGCATGGAGCTTACAACTATTTTTTGGCTGTAAACGACTATAGAGAAAAACCTAACGCACGTCTTATCTCCAATCTGGCTGCGCCAAAGTTTTGAGGGGTGAGTGCAAGCATGGAGCGGGGTGTTAAAGTTGGAGGATAGGAGGCGATCGTTACTACGAATGATTATATGAGCGATGCGGACGTTTTTACATATCTACCGTGTATATTCTGGTAACAGAAAGAGGTTAATAGGCTTGAATATGGAATAAATGATGTTTTTTTTCAGATAAATAATCAGCATGAAAGGCTTTCATCAACGCGTTGTAACTTTGCTGACGCTTTGTGTTCTACTGATTACGTTCGAACATGCCTATGCAGGTAATCTTTGCTCCTCTTTTTTCACCATATAATATTGAGCCTAACTTGATGCAAAATAACCGAATCAGAAAACAGCGTAAATCGTTACACTCTGCGTGGTTGAATACGGTTCCTAAGTAACCTACGCGAGCTTTAGTTTTTTAAGCATATTTCAGGGCCGTCAAGCTATACAATCGGATAGGCATAGATGACCTGAATGAAAAGAAAAGTGGAGGTGGAATCCATAGCCGTACGCGAATATTTGCGTGTTGAAGATGTTCAGTGGTTGTTTCAGTAAGAAGTAATGTGTGCAGTACTTGACGCCCCAATAATAAATTGAGCAACGTGTGGGTTCCGCTAGTTGAAACTCTTCACTTGAAAATTGTGGGTGCAGAACTCGCAAGAATATTAATGCAAGACAAGCTCCGGCACAAACTTTACAATACTATTTTTAGGTGAATCCTTTGATTACGAACAAAAACAGCAGCAATAAAAACAACTTGTTAAGAATTGATTGTATTATCAAGTTCGCGTTGCCAGGTGCCGATTATCAGCTACCGCCTTTATTTTTAGGAGAAATAATTTCAATGAGTTAGTGGTGACGACACGCCCGTTTTGAATATAATGGACTGCGTGTACCTAAATCTCCTGTTCAAATGTGTTTATTTTTGAAGTTAGGGCTGTCATTGTAGTCTGTCTCTATATCAACAAAACATGCATGTAAGATATACCAGGCTAAGTAAATTGTATATGAAAATACTTTAAAGCAGTAAATAACATCTCAAGATGACCGTGTCGCGATCAATACCAAGCTCTGCAGTATTTTTAAAGATATTAAAGGTACATTACTCTTGTATTTTTCAGGATTCCATGTCCTTGCGACTAGCGCCATAGGTGAGACATTTGAAATTATTTGAAAGCTTCTTATATAGAATCAATGACGAGCGTCCCATTTTTTGCAGGAGTGTCTGTTGCAAAGTTGTCAAACAGATGTATATTTTCATGTTTATAGTTATTGCCATTTGGTATACAGGACATCTTGAGAAGCAAGATAAAAAATAATAATGTTGTTACTCGAGGCAAAGCTTGTGCATACAGTTCCCAGTATACTGAAGTGACCACTACTAATTTTTGCGTTATGACTCTTAACTAATTAACGTAATCATATTTGTAACTCAAAGAGTACTCGCCCAATTATCAAATATCAATGAGATTGAGGTGCACCTGTTCAAATGACACCAGTCTGCGTTACATCTAACAACGTAATAGTTGCGAGCTCAATTTTTGCTGTGAATAAAGAAAGGCCATGAATTGAATACAAAAAGTAATACGTGAGTGCTCTCACAACTGAAAAAGAAAGCAGCGCCCTCAAATCTTTTTACTGCAAGCAACCGCTTTGCCTTTTTCCATTGCCACAGACAACATTTTGCACGAATTCGATTGATTGATATGTGGTGTTTAACGTCCCAAAACCACTTCATGATTATGAGAGACGCCGTAGTGGAGGGCTCCGGAAATTTCGACCACCTGGGGTTCTTTAACGTGCACCCAAATCTGAGCACACGGGCCTACAACATTTCCGCCTCCATCGGAAATGCAGCCGCCGCAGCCGGGATTCGAACCCGCGCCATGCGGGTCAGCAGCCGAGTGCCTTAGCCACTAGACCACCGCGGCGGGGCTTGCACGAATTCGAGGGTACAGGTCAGATGCCAACAACATGTGTCGAAGTTTTGCAGGTATTATTTTCACTTCATTGTACTGGCTGTCACAATTGATGTCTCACGGTCAACTCTGCACAGCCGTCTCACTGTCCTGAATATAGCGACAACAGCTTGCCTGTGTAAGATCAATGTGACGTGTTTCTTTGTACAAATTGTGGCAGATAGCATGATTTCTATTTTTTTATGCAAAGCTTTTCTGTGCAAACTTCGGTGACATTTAGCGTATCTATCTATCTATCTATCTATCTATCTATCTATCTATCTATCTATCTATCTATCTATCTATCTATCTATCTATCTATCTATATATCTATCTATCTATCTATCTATCTATCTATCTATCTATCTATCTATCTATCTATCTATCTATCTATCTATCTATCTATCTATCTATCTATCTAGCCGGTCATGACTTTTAGCTCTCCTGGCCGTTTCTATAACGTTATATAAATCGAAAATAATCTGTCATAACCTGACTGCATGACGAGCATATTTGACCAGTCGCAACATGAGATTCATGACAGTTATGTCGTGACTGTCAAGATTTACATTTCATGGCATCTCTGCTCTTGCGGTGGTTTCGATCACATGACAAACTGCAAAACTGGTATAGTGTGACATGACTGCACAACTAACTTAGCCGACAGACCCTATTGTGGAAATCATGACATGCCCGTCACGTAAATAATGGCTACATGCTACGATCATCGTGGCCTTCGTTTTGCTAGCTTCACATAAAACAAATTTCTTATTACGGAACATGAATGAATGAGGAAGGTATATGACTGGTGCAAACATGATAATCAAGAGATGCGTGTCATGTAAAGAAGGATTACATGTCGCGCTCATGATGCGCTCGCGGCCGTACTGCTAGTTTCACGTGTACCACATACAGTATCACGGAACGCGAACGGACGACGAAGGTAAATGTCAGCTCCAAACATGATAATCATGACATGAGTGTCATGTAAAACATGACTACACGCTACGCTCATAGCAGGCTCGCGGAATTTTTCAACCTAACATATACGAAATTCAGTGTTACTTGACGTGAATAGATGATAAGTACATATGCTAGGCACAAACATGATAATCATGTCATGGAAGTGATGTACGTTATAATTTAGGCCCGCCTCATAACGTTGTGCTGATTTTGAAGTGATTTATCAAGCTTCCTCACTTGTGCTTCGCATATCTTCGATTACCGCTGGACGTGAGATCTGCCAATTTTCTTTTTACATTTCCTTCATTGCTGCTGGATATCTTAAAGTAAGCTTGTTTGAGGGCACCTATTTTTGTTGCGCACAATTATCTAGTAACGTGTAAAGTTTTGTATTGCGTGAGACCTCTTTATTACAGAAAAAATGAACACGCAATTAGTATGTTGCTGAAAGTAGCTCAGACAAATGTCCTTTCAACATGCGTACTCATTGACATTTTGATAATTAGGCGAGTGCTTTTTGAGTTAAAATGTGAGTATGTCTAATCAATATTTCTCATTACAACAAAATGAGTACCACCTACTACAGTACATTTGGAACATTATGCACAGGCTTTGATGCACGTAACACCATTCCTCTTTTTTTTTAAATTGCGCTCTGTGATAATTCGGACGCCCGGTTTATTCCCCTCGTTCTTCATTTACTCTATTTTGACGTTTCTGCTGCATTGTACGTGTGCGTGTTGCCGTGCGCAAAACGCGCCTGAACGAGTGGCAAACACTTAAATAATCTTTGAACCCTATATTCGTAGAATGTTAGAAGAGTGCGTGATGAGTCATTCTTTCTATCACATAGTAATCTTGTTGCCCTTCGATATGCGCTAGTCGTTAGAGGACCACTGCAATCCGGTACGACAGAGAACTCGGTGAATGTATTTGCACACGTGTCGAGGCATTTTGCCGTTAGAGTTGCCTACAGTGAGGGTAGCGACTTTTTTTTACTGAAAAGAGAAAGCATGTACGGCTGGGAAGTCAACTGGTACGGGATGTAGGTGGAGTAAACGCCTTGTCAAACAGAAAGAAAAAAAAACATCAAGTTGTTGGCAAAGCTAGATGACAGGGTGAGAAAAATATAGAATGGTAGACAAAACAGCATATAGGTGCATGTAATAATTCAGCAAAGCATGGAAAAATTGTGTGAAGGTAAGTATGATATATGGAGCAGGGGATCATCAAGCACCTTTAAGCTTTACATTTAACAATTGAACGCAACAGCAGCATCCGCAAACACACACATACGCGCTCCCACACACAGTGAGTTGCTTTCCTATTGCTAGTGCACCTTCGGTTCTCCGAGGCGGCTGTGTAGCTGGGAAGAGCAAACTACAAACGACCTCTCCAGCTGCTATCTCTGTTGCCTCTAGCTAAAGTTTAACTCACTATCAGTGCTGGTTTTTCTACGCACAACTAAGGACGGATGCGCCGCGAACGTCGACGCCATCGGCTGCGGTGTTTCTGTAACACGAGTTTTTTATTGTTTTTTACTGCTGTCACGTTTATAGAATAGGGCATAGCTTAGCGACGTACAATATTGTATAGCGAAGATTTGGCAAACAAAGCGAGGGTAAGCACCAACGACCCTGCTACGTGGTCGTAGCGTTCATCAAGGCAGATGTTCAGTTGGCCTCCCCAATACCAAGTTTTTTCTTTGGGCGAAGTGTGAATTGGAAATGAAAAGTAGAGTACAAGCTATACATGATTTGATGGATATGTGGGGTTTAACGTCCCAAAACCACCATATGAATTTGAGAGACGCCGTAGTGGAGGGCTCCGAAAATTTCGACCACCTGGGGTTCTTTAACTTGCAACCAAACCTGAGCACACGGGCCCATAACATTTCCGCCTCTATTGGAAATGCAGCCGCCACAGCCGGGATTCAAACCCGCGACCTGCGGGTCAGCAGCCAAGTACCTTAGCCACTAGACCACCGCAGCGGGGCAGTACAGGCTATACAGGCTGTGCACTTATAGCAGGAGACATTGTCATCGGTTCTGAGTTATGTATGTTATGGTGGAGTGCGTATTCTTTGAGACATCAGCCAGCAAAACTTCCAGCGTTACTCTCTTGTACTCGTGTAAGTTGATTGATTGATTGATTTGTGGGGTTTAACGTCCCAAAACCACTTCTGATTATAAGAGACGCCGTAGTGGAGGGCTCCGGAAATTTTGACCACCTGGGGTTCTTTAACGTGCACCCAAATCTGAGTACACGGGCCTACAACATTTCCGCCTCCATCGGAAATGCAGCCGCCGCAGCCGGGAATCGAACCCGCGACCTGCGGGTCAGCAGCCGAGTACCTTAGCCACTAGACCACCGCGGCGGGGCTGTACTCGTGTAAGTTCTTCAATTCACTATTCCCGTGTTGCGCGTAATCCTAGCAGTATAAAAACACTAGCTAACCTTGCAGAACAACTTGGTGCGGTATGCGCCGAGTTTTTCTGGGTGACAGTCTTTGCTGGTTTTAGCCCCGCCGCGGTGGTCTAGTGGCTAAGGTACTCGGCTGCTGACCCGCAGGGCGCGGGTTCAAATCCCGGCTGCGGCGGCTGCATTTCCGATGGAGACGGAAATGTTGTAGGCCCGTGTGCTCAGATTTGGGTGCACGTTAAAGAACCCCAGGTGGTCTAAATTTCCGGAGCCCTCCACTACGGAGTCTCTCATAATCATATAGTGGTATTGGGACGTTAAACCCCACATATCAATCAATCAATCATCAGTCTTTGCTGGTTCAACCTGATTGCATCAAAACTAGGCGATGAGCGGGCGTGGTATATGAGAATGAGAAGGTAGGATGGTATGGCATACTTTAGCTTAGGCGAATAAAGGAGTGACGTAAGTTGCAAGTGGCTGCCATGCAATGGAAAGTCGCCAGCTGTGCTCTTTCCTTACTTATTGGACAACGTGCGCGTGGCTACCCCTAAGTTCTTGCAGCGAGCACGTGAGCTATCATATTTCTATGAAATTCACAAAGTTTCTCTTTCAAGATCTTCAATCGTGTGACGTTTTGGCGAGAGTGAATGCTTGCAAGTGGAGAAGGACAAAAATAAAACCAAAATTCTGGGAAGTGTTACTGCCAGTGGAAAGCGGCTGTCGTGACACACGTGTTCGAGCTAGACAAATAATAAACGAAGGGGCAGCTGCCATTCCTAACTTGAGGATACTGAAATTAATACTATGGCACAGATGCAGTCTATTCTGTCGTTAAGTATTTGAGGTGGAACCTGCTGAAGGAAGAAAGAAGAGGCGGCTGCCAAATAGGGTATATCGCTGGAAAGCTTCACTACAGCATTTATTTATTTATTTATTTATTCATAATACCCCTAAAGGCCCTCGTGAGAGGGTATTACATAGGGGGGGTTACATGAGCAAAATTACAAACAATAAATATCAAAAACGAAAAAAGGTAAAAAAATTCAAATTAAATACAGACTAAGGTTGAGATATATGTTATAACAAGTAATTGATAAGACAGCAAAAACAGGGAAAAGAATAGGCAACAAATCATTGGAATACAGATAAGTACCCAGTGAACAACCTATGAAAATGCAAGAAAAAATAATCAATACACTTGAAAAAAAGAAAAAAATTAAAGCGTACACTCAAAAACGAATAAAAATATACACTCACTCATCACCCCTCAAATAAGCTGGATCAAGGTAAAAATACTACACGTGTGCTCTGCACGTTATAGAAAAGAGGGAAAAACAAGTAAAAGAGCAAAAATTAGATGATGTCAGTATTTTGAATTAGTTCTTGAAATTTAGTGGCGTTTTTTCTAAGGCAATGTGTGATGGTAGATTATTCCAATCGATTGTGGTACGCGGAATGAATGACTTGGAAAAAGCAGATGACTTACAGTTTAAGCGTTTAACTTTGTAGGGGTGATCGCGGCGAGGCAAAATAACGGCAGGTGGCTCGAAGAAATCGCTGTGAAGTGACACGTGGTGATAAAGTTTATGAAAAAGTGATAGGCGTGCAACTTTGTTACTTTGTTGTTTACCCTGTTGCGTGAGTTTCCGACATCTGCTTCGAAAGCAAAACAAAACTATGACGGCATTGAGGCTTCCGGTCAGGGCTTATGGCTATGATATCAGGAGAATTTATCCGTAGGGTAGGCTAAGTACGCAGGAAAAAGAATGCACATTCGAGCCAAAACAATGCGCTGTCTTTTCTCGAGTGTGAATTCTTTTGTCGATGTTTCTAGCTACTGCTACCGTCACTTATTTCAACGGCACGCTTGTGCCGGTATGTACATTTCAGTTTTTGAAAACTGCGCCTAGTAGCGGCTACGTCGAGACTGCTATAGAGGCAGAAGCACACAGCTTCCACTGCCGAGAAGTGTGCCGCGTTAAAAAGCTAAATGTTGAAAATGTTCTTCCCCCATAGGAAAATAGCCACGCCGTAGACGAAGAATTGGATGCGTTCCGGGCTTAGCGCTGCTGTGGATTGCGGCTGACATATCTAATAGGTCGTAAAGAGGCCCCTAACCAGACGCTCTCATGATTCGTAAACTTTTCCGACCATGATTACATATACCGGTGCTACAAAAAAAAACATGCAAAAATTCTCACTTTTGAAGGCATACAAATCTGCAGGTTCCCTTCGTTTTACTTTTCTCCCGTGGTGGTGGACATTTTTTTATTATATGTAGGATCAGTTATGACAGTAATGAAAGATTTTATTGTAATTACAAGGTAACTAGCGGAGACAGACAATCGTGCAAAAAGAAAACATTGCAGCCCTTCCTTGAAATAACCTGTTCCTTTTTTCGTGGTTGTCCGGATTCTGTGCTAAAAATCAGTATGAGTTTATTGAATTTGATTCATTTCACCGGTGAATTCGAGCCGAGACTCGGTAAACGCAACTGCCACATTCTTTAGATACGTATAGAATGAGCGGGCGTCTTTGTACGATCCATTGATCGACTTCCCTCCATTTTGGACGGGTATCGTTTGCGACGAGAGCACGTATTGCACAGTAACGCTAAGAAATGCTGATCACAAAAGAAAACGTCGTAGGGGCGAGTGACGTCATTCCGGTCATCTACTGGTCGTGCATTTCAGGGCTTCAGTTTTGCTTTCACCGGTGAATTTGATTCCGCTTTCTGCTCAAAATATTTATGCGAGGACAATCGCTAAAAATTTCAACGCATCAATGGCTTTTTGGCGTGAAATACAGTGATTTTTTATATCACTTGACCCGTGGCCACTGCTACTAATAAAGAGAATTAAGTTACTCTAATTAACACATTTCCGTAACTGCAGCATTTACACATGCTACGATGTCTTTCAGAACAGCAACTTCATTTTGACCACGGGAAACAGACATTATGCTTCTTTTATTTGGACGGTTTCGGGGCATAGTTAATAAAACAATGTGTATATCTTTTCTACTGACAATATATTGTCTTCTAATAAGAAAAAGGCAGGAACATTACATGGAAAGTTGCGTAAAACGCATTGTATTAACGCAGGTTAAAAAACTACAGAAAAAGATTCTTGTAAATTCTCAGGATCACGCTGATTTGCCAACAATAGTCTTTTTAGTGGTAATGAAATTCTATTACTGTTTGAATAAGCGCGTGATAAATAAAAAAACACGATATACTTCTAGCATAATTTATCCATGTAAACTTATGTACAATTTGACTTACATGGACACGAAAACTCTGCTTTCCATTTCAATGTCACTTAGATGTTGAAACTATCAGAATGATCAATGTACTTTTAGGTCATACTGACATGTTTTGCTCCGTGATGGAAGCCCGAGTGCCCATTGTTTTATTTTTAGGGCCTCGTCAACTGCCCAAAGGACCAACGCCCGCACGAGGTCCTCCTCGGTATCCTCCTCGGAATCCCAGTACGTATTTCACAGATATCGCTCCAATCACAGCAGCACAAGAACCATATTAAAATACATCATTTCTTTTCAACGCGTCACGTTTCGAGATGAAAAGATTTTTATAGCTGCCTCAACATTGGGACTTTTAATAATGTGTTAAATGAACCTTACTCCAGTGCGAGGAAGTATACGGAAACGCCTCCTGAGATAGTGGTAATTCATGTTCAATCTTTGATAGACGCCAAGCGAGATTTTGACTCATTTAACACTCAACATTAGGCATTAACTTTAGCTATTATGTTCCGCGAGGGCACACACGCTTGCACAGAGTTCCTCTTCAAAGGGGATGAAGCTTTCCCACAGAGTCCCAGCCCCTGCCCTTTAAGCCAATGCATGAGGTAGACTTAACGTCTACGCTTTCTCTGCCACGCATGCCTGTTGGGGATACACATTCTGGATCGGAGTTAAAAGTAGTATGTCTCGAGGAACCGTTTGGTATACCAGGTTTGGTAAAAAAAGGCCAGGGAAAATGCGTCCCATGGAATAAGCCTGAAAGTTATCAGCGTCTGAATTCCAGATATGCCTAATATAAAGATCAAGCTTTAGGAAAAGTGCTCTAATTCCAAGATATGCGAACAGGCCAATACACTTTTTCATACGAGGCATCGTTCGCCACGGTGATAGATATCTTAGCGCAGTCTAGTACCTGCATATGAAAGCGGTCGTGACTGTAACTTCTAAAGCAGGAAACGGAGACGCCAGTCACCATAAATATTACGTGACGTCATTTTAAGAAGGGTAGACCTGCATAGAATATTATCGAGCAAGGACGCATAGCGACAATAACAAGGTCAACTTTTTTTTAGACTGACGTCACCTAAACGTCATCTAGTAAGTGCGTGTGACTGCCGGTGGTTTGGCCTTGTTGTTTTCGGAGCAACTATTTCCCTTCCACTTTATAAAACTTGCTGTTAACTATATAGTTACTACAGGCAAACGTAAAGAGAAAAAAATGCTTGACAGGCCATAAACTTTTGTACCCAGCTTTCTGTTCTGCTTCAAGTCATTCTTTCTTTTCTACGCATCTTACATCAGTGCAGCCTATTAAGCTAAGGGTATTGAGCCTGCTAAATCTTAAAATTCGATGGCATAGTGGTAACCTCACTGTGCGTCATCATGACATCCACACAACGAAATAACAAAATATTGCCTTCAAATATTCCTTTGTCGAATTAAACTGTTATTTACACGAGTGTTTAAATAACATGACATTTGGAACTAGATTTTTTCGAGGTTTCGGAGGGAATAAAATTTCAAAAATAACACTGTTGACACCAACCTTCATTGTCCGTCATTGTGTAAAAGTGGTGATTGAGCGCTGAATGTACAACCATAACTTTTTGACGAAAGGCTGTTGGTTTATTTTTCATCTACCTAGATGTGAGTTAGCTGCGACAGCACTTAGTGAGACCTCTCATCGGCCAGACAATTGTCAGTACCTTATTCAAACTACGTAACCTAATTTAAGCAATTATAAAAAGTACACTATGACACCAAAACGGTGTGTTTTGAGAACTAGAAAAATAGAACATGTGAAGTAAAGAAATATTGTTTGTGGACAGTTTGAGGAGGTGGTCATCACCGTGATAAAAAAGTGTGCAGAGATGTATCATGAATGGCGCACCGTTTGAAGCATAGAAACCTGAATAATATAGTTTGGTCTAGCTTTTGCAGCAAAGGATATCTTACGTTTTGGTAGGTTAGATATGGGTGCTTATTGTTATGAAATTTTCTATTTGTAATAGCGCAGCAAAGATCCGGGGCACACAGAGTATAAGAAAACTTATGACGCACAAGTGTGACTTTCAACAAAAGATTTATTTTCGTTTTTTATGACCCAGAGTAAATTAGGTAGTCCAACCTTGGCAAGCAAACGACTCCTATTCACACTTCCGTATGGACATGCCAATAACTGTTCACTTTCTTATTGAAGGTCATTTCTTTTTAATAAAACATGCACTTAATCACCATGATGGCGAGCTTCTTTTTTGCGTTCTTCAGTGTAAGCATATATAAGATGTCATCATTGCTTGCTCAAACACCGTCACTATGACGTACAAGAGTAATTTCAAAGAACAAAAGGCATGAAAAACAATTTTACAACTTCAGAGACCTATGTCTTCTGTGTTTTTCTTTGTTGATTATTTCATGTACCATTTATCATGTTTACTGCTTGCATAACATGCCTGCCATACGCTTTGAACTGTTTAATAAAATTATTGCTCATAATGATACCCGTCCTATTTTTTTAGGGGGACCACCTGTTCGTCCAGGTAAATACCAAAGCACATTATTTTAGTTATGTGGCAGTGTACTCCTCGCTAACATATAAACATTTCGATAGGTTTCATCAATTTAGCGTATAAAATTCAATCTGCGGATGACTTGCAGCGAACTTGGTTAAACATGCCTAGCTCACACTAACCAGCTATCAAACTCATACGTGGAAAGTTCTATCAGTCACTCACGTTAATCTTCCGTTAGTCTCTAAATATATACAATAATCACAATAAGGACATATGTGAGCGTATAGTTAAAATGTCCTTTGCGCTACCTTCAAAGCACATGTTACTGAGGGTTGCTGCATTTCACATGATGTCAATGCATTTTCATGATACTGAAGTGACAAGACTTTCACACTTTAGTTAAACATAATTTATTCACTTTTAGGTGCTCCACGAGTCAGGCGTGGTTCAAGCCATTAGGGATGAAAACACACATTAAAAAAAGGGCGAATGGGGAAAACGACGTGAAGCTCTAACTTCCAGATGACTTTAACAGCAATAAAATACTTATATAATATGTGTTATAATTTGTTATTTTTCCTTTTTTGTGCTACTAATTTCTCGCAGGTGAGCACTGTCTAATATTTTATATGTGCCCAGACTTGCAAATGCTAAAATGAAAGTTTGTTACCTCATGCAAAGCTTACACTTTAGTGGAATCTTTGCTGTTTAGGCATGGTGAGTGGCGGTAATGTTTTGATCGATTTCTAAGCAGATTAAAAAACACTACGTTGAACTTTTTGTTGCCCATCCCTACGGCATCTCTCATATTTAAAGCGAGGTCTTTATAATTGATAATAATTATACATGGTGACACGTTGAATTTGCCACGTCCTGTTCATCATTGCTACCGAAAAAAAACGCAACCCAGGAACGCTACATAAACTCAAAAAGGTAGTTTCACAAGAAGGTTGCAAGAATGATTGATTGCAACGTATTGTAGCGTCATTCGCAAAAATGATATAATTTATACACCTTTGTGCAGCGCTAAAAAACGCAGGAGCAGGAACAAAACAAACGAACAGGTAAGTAAGAACTGGCATAGCAAAGGCTGGGTGGGGACAGATATATCCTGCAAAAAAAAAGCGTATCTGTATGATGTTTTAAAACTATCGGCCGTGAGTCTACGAAACTTTATGAAGAGTTTCTGCACCGGTCAATTGTGTCCCGTACTATGCGGAAATTTTCCATTCTATGAGATGAAGATTCTCTATTTCAAGAATTTTTTCTTCTATAGGTTGACGAAATTCCCAGCATGTTTCCCTGGACCACAATAGTGATTTCCGCACCCTATACGCACAACATGCTATAATTACATGTGCGCGATGTACTTGTGACTTGAAAACACGACTGGCGCCTGTACTCCTGTACAACTAAAGCATGTACTTCTCAATTCATGTGCTGTCAGTACGCTGCATATAGTGGGCTTCAAATCTAGCACCAGGAATAAACTATAACTTATTCCACAAAAACATCAGAAGCAAATGAGCCTATAGCTAATTTGAGCAAATGAGCCATCAGAGCAAATGAGCCATCAGAGAGAGAGAGAGAGAAAATTTAATGCGGAAAGGCAGGGAGGTTAACCAGAAAACATATCCGGTTTGCTACCCTGCACTGGGGAAGGGGTAAGGGGAGACAGAAAAGTAAGAAAAAGAAATGGGAAAGGGAGGAAGAGAAGCACAAACACACACACACACACGCGCACACAGTAGTGTCACAATCGTTCAACGAGGCGGGTCGCTCGCAGAAACTTCATCAGCGCCTTCGTTGCTTTCTGGCGTGAAGTTCGATCTTTCCGACATTCCAAGATTGACTGCTCAGAAAGTGGCTGGTCGTCGAGGCGAGCAAACACTGCTGAGAGGGACTGTCGCTGAGAGCTGTACTGGGGGCACTGACATAAAATATGTTCAATTGTTTCGTCATTGTCGCAATGGTCGCATGCAGCGCTGTCTCTCATTCCGATGCGGCAGGCAAAGGCGTTCGTGAAAGACACCCCAAGCCACATGCGGCAGAGAAGGGTCGTCTCGGATCGGGGTAGGCCAGATGGAATAGTAAGTCGTAGGCATGGGTCCAGGCGGTGAAGGCGGGTGTGGAGAAAACCGGGCGTATTCCGCATAGACCTTGCGACATCCTGCGCAAGCGTATTAATCTTTGCTGCTGCGTCGCTTCTTGATAGTGGAATAGGTTCCATCACTCCATTTTCGTGAGCATTCTTAGCTGCATCGTCGGCATGCTCGTTACCGATGATGCCGCAATGGCCTGGTAACCACTGAAAAGATATGTCATGTCCTTCGTCTATTAGGTGATGGTACAGTTGTCGTATTTCGAGCGCCAATTGGTCTTGAGGCCCACGACGCTATAGAGCATTGTGTAGACATTGGAGAGCTGGTTTTGAATCAGTAAAAATGCTCCATTTTTGTGGTGTCTCTCGATCAATCCTGCGGAGTGCGCTGCGGAGTGCCGCGAGCTCCACGGCTGTCGATGTCGTCTTGTGTGACGTTCTGAACTGGATGGTTTCGGCTCTTGCTGGGAAGATCACAGCTCCTGCAGATCCTCCAACAGTTGTCGAGCCATCCGTGTAAAGTTTGACATGATCTTTGTATTCTTCGTGTAGCATGAGTAGAATCATCTGCTTTAAAGCTGGCGCCGAGAGCTCCGCCTTCTTGCGAATCCCCGGCACTGTCAAGCGCAGTTTTGGTCAGTCCAAGCACCAAGGAGGTGTTAGTATCCGTTCCGGAGGCGTGTAGACTGTTGGAAGGCACTCACGGAAAGTCAATACTCTCTTACAGAAGGAGGCACTCGGTCGATCTTCTGGAAGCGAAGCTAGGTGGTGGGCAGGGGCGCGAGCAAGGTGTCTAATATGAGCTCTAAGCACCTCCAAAGCAATGTGCACTGTGTTCGGATGATCTTTGGCGATTGCGATGGTTTCCGCTGTTGATGTACAGCGTGGTAATCCAAGACAAACTCTGAGTGCCTGGCCCTGGGCGTTTTCTATTGTGCGTATACTGCTTTTGCAAGCGTTCGTCAGAACCGGCAAGCTATACCGCAGGTACCCCAGAAACAGCGTTTTGTACAAATGCAACATCGCGTGCACTGATGTGCCCCACGTTTTGCCTCCGAGGAACTTGAAAAGTTGTGCGATGGCCGTTAGGCGCTTCTTTAGAGTGGCCACATGGGGACTCCAGCAGAGATTTCGATCGATCGTGACCCCCAAAAACCTGTGGGTCCTGGCGTAGCAGACACTGTGTCCATCGATGGCGATGGGATATGACGTCATTGCCTTCCGCGTGAACGCGACCAGCGCCGATTTCTCAGGAGAAATCTCGAGGCCTTGTTCTCTAAGGTACGCCGATATTGAATTCGCTGCTTTCTGGAGTCTCGCACGTACCTGAGGACGTGTTACACCTGACGTCCAGGCACAAATATCATCTGCATAGAGAGATATCTGCACAGAATCTGGTATGCGTTCCACGAGACCGATCAGAACCAGGTTGAACAGTGTGGGGCTCAATACACCACCTTGAGGAACACCACGGTGTGTATAATGTTCAGAAGTCGGCCCATCAGCAGTTTGCATAAACAATGATCTCATATGTAGGTAGCATTGGATCCAGCGGTACACTCGCCCACCCAAACCAACTGACTCGAGGGCGTCAAGTATGGCTTCGTGAGAAACATTGTCATATGCTCCTTTGACATCTAAAAATAGTGCGACAGATAACCGTCTGCTCATTTTCTGGTGTTGTACGTAGGTCACCAGGTCAATGACATTGTCAATGGAGCTCCGAAGACGACGAAAACCGGCCATGGCGTCTGGATATATTCTATGGCGTTCTAGGAACCACTCGAGTCTGGCAAGGATCATTCGCTCCATCAGCTTCCCTACGCAACTAGCCAGCGCTATTGGGCGGTATGATGTCAGCTCTAGAGGCGATTTTCCAGGTTTGAGAAGTGCAACCAACCGGCTTGTTTTCCATTCTCTGGGGACCGTTCCATCTCTCCAAGACTCATTGAATACTTCCAGCAAAGCACTTCGTGCTCGATCACCGAGATTGCATAATAGGCGGTATGATATGCCATCCGGCCCAGGCGATGACGATCGATTGCATGAAGCAAGAGCCACATTAAGTTCTTCCATTGAAAAAGGCAGGTCCAGGTGCGGGTCAAGTGAATGTGGTGTGTAATCAGTAGTAAGGGCTTCTGTGCAATTTGACGGGCCCGCAATCTTCCTACAAAAATCTTCCGCTACCTCGATATCCCTTCTATTTTGGAAAAGGGCCAAGGCTTTAAACGGAAAACGTTGTTGGGGAAATATGCGTAGGCCTCGCACGGTTCGCCATATTTGAGAAAGCGGTTTGCGAGGGTCTAGACTCGCGCAAAACTTCGCCCACCGTTGAAACTCCAGTTTGTCTATACGACGCTGGATCTTCTTTTGCATGCGCCTGGCCATCCGTAGATCTTGAATGGATTTTGTGCGTCGATATCTACGCTCCGCACGCCGACGAGTCGCACGGAGGCGCTCTAACTCCACGTCCGTTTCTGAGGGCCTTGAAGAATATGCCAGCGTGCGCATCGCACTCTGCGCTGCTTGTTTGATCGCTTGCTCAATGCCAGAGGTTAAGCCTTTTTCACAAGCGTGTTCAATGTTGGTTGTGAATGCTGAAAAATCGATCCTCCGTACGGTTTTCGGCGGGTGGTCGCTAGCAAAGCCTTCGATGGTGAGATAACTGGGGATGTGATCGCTACCATGTGTCTCGATGTCTAAAAACCACTTAACGCTTGTGGCGAAGCGACGTGACACAAACGTCAAGTCTAAACAGCTGCTGTACGTTGATCCTCGCAGAAATGTAGGGCTCCCATCATTAAGTAGAGACAGTTCATGAGTCGATACAAATGAAGCCAGCCTCCGGCCCGTGGCATTGACTTTTGAACTTCCCCAGATTGGGTGGTGGGCGTTGAAGTCCCCTATAATTATCCACGGATCCTGGACGCTCGAAAGAATGTCATCCAGTCTTTGGCAATCAAAACGGGCTGAGGGAGATAAGTAGACACCTATTAATGTGAAGGTGAGGGTTTTCTGCTTCACAGTCAGGCAAACATATTGGTTCTCATCATGAGGCGACACAGGTTGAATGATGTAGGTAAGCTCCCGACGAATATACACAATGACCTTGCTGCTTTCGTTTCGGGTTTTGGACGGGATTGATTCGTAGCCGGATAGCCTGATCGGGTTTGATAATTTCGGTTCACATATTACGATGATTGGGAAACGGTTAGAAAACACGTACTGACGAAAATCGGAAATCCGTGATCTAAGTCCTCTTGCATTCCACTGGATGACTGATGCTTCTCTGACGTCTTTGCGGAACGATTGTTGATCTCCTGCCATGACTCTACGCGAGGGAGGCGAGGACTGGGCTCAGCGCGTCCAACACCTGTAACCCGCTTCGAGCGGTTGGAGTTCCCAGGCTTCTTAGTATGTCTGCCATGACAGCGACGAGGGATCGTAACATCGGGATGATCTGTCGATCGACCCTTGACACATCCTCAACGGAAGTAGACTCGGTGGAAGGTGTAGGGCGGCGAGGCCTCGCAGGAGGCTCCTTTGCAGGCTGCGTACGCGGAAGCGTAGGCCACTCATCCGCAGTTGTGAGCTTCTCCACTTCATTTCGCTTCGTGCTTACTACTTCACTTGTGCTCGGAGGAAATGGGTTATGCGCAACACTCTGTCCTACACGCCTCCGTCGGCGACTACGTCGCCGCCGTACCCTTTCAGCAGCCTCTCTGTGGGTTGAATTGTCCCTAACCATTTGTTTGATAATGGCGATTTCCTTCTTAATCCGAGGGCATTCCTTGGATGCAGCATCATGCGGACCATCACAGTTTCTGCACTTCAGACTTGTTGCCCGACATGCGTCTGCAGTGTGCGGCTCAGCGCATCGGGGGCATACTGTGGTGTTTGTACATACACTCTTGATGTGCCCAATTTTCATGTAGTTATGGCACTGGAGTGGTTTAGGGACAAATGGTCGAACAGGATGTCGGAAGTGTCCCACTTTGACATGCGACGGAATGGAATCTCCTTTGAACATTATCTTTACACAACGGGTGTTTCCGAGGCGAAGTACATTCGCGATGAGAACTCCTTCGTTCGTTGGTTTTATGAGAGTTGGGAGGTCCGAGTTTGCTATGGCCAAATCAATGTCGTAGATTACTCCCGCCACGCAGGCACCGTCCATTGGAATAACCGGTCGAACTTTGATGCCTCCCAAATCTGATACTCTGCGAAGCTTGTCTATGGCGCTGGCAGTCATTGTGTCCACAGCTAGAATATTCTTCCGCGTGTTCACCCGGATATCCTTAATGTCGTTTGGTGCTACCCCCTCAAAGTACATAGAGAGAGCTTGCTTGTTTACTGCTCGAAGGTTGATGGTGGAGTCCTCGGGCATGAATAGGATGGTGTGCGGCCAGCGTTCTCCTTTTGACTGAGACGTTAATGTCCCTGCTGGTGAAGACGGCTTGATACTTCTTCTTTTGGCCTTCCTGCTTCTCACGGTCTCGAAGTCGTCATCCGACGAGTCGTCGCCAGTGGCCGAGTACAGCTCCGTGTCCTCGCTGGTGCTCGAACAGGTGCTTCGTTTCCGCGACGAGCTTGCCAAAGGTGGTCTATGGCCGGACAGAGCCGCAGAAGGCTCCGCGTCCACAGCCATGAGGCAGTGACTATCACCGTTGGCCTCACTGGTTCTGGGCCAGGCGCGCTGATTTACCGAGGAGCTCGTCATAGCAGACCTCTGGCTGGGCGGACCAGTGGATGACTCCGCGTCCGTCGCCTTGGGGCAGGGAGCAGCGTCTCCCGTAAAAAGCGAAAAACTTGATAACAATGCTCGGAGCCGAAAGCAGAAGCGTTCTATGAAGAGACACTTCGTCGTCGAGCCATCAGAAACTCTAATGAGCCTATAGGCTAATTTTTGGGAGGCCTTGCCCGTTTATATAGTTTTTCGTTGTTCTATATAGTTTTTCGTTGTTCTTGCACTGATCCTGCCTGTAAACTGTTCGTTACCTGTCTGTACCATTCCGATTCTTCCCCCCCCCCTTACCCAATGCCCTGTTCTGGGTCCTGTAAGGTCTTTTTTTAATAAAGAATAAAGAATAAAGAAATCTCAAGAGCTATGCTTCCATGGTGCACATGCCAGAACCGATGTCCGCAGATGAAGGTGCACTGTGACAGCTAATCATCAGCCATCGCCGGTGAATGTACACATTTCTGAAATTCACTGAAATATGACGAAGATTCTCTTTACCTCTTTGTCTCAAAATGGCGGCCGTAAATTCCCCGAAAAAGAGAAAATTCTTTGCACGGGAACTTCAATGGCACCGGCCTTACACTGACAACCGTTGGGCTACACTTGTCTATAACAAAGCGATAAATTAGCACCAGGAGCATATATCGAGTCAAAACACAAGTGAAATGCTTATACAGAAAACGAAACGCGCTCGAAAAGAAAGCAATGCAATTTACTGTCACAAAGCTTCTTGGTATTTTCATGCTCGAAGTTCAAGAAGGTGTCCATTAAATAATCGCTTGTGTAATATCACATTTCGCATAAATGATTTAGGGGTTTTATGTCAGGAGATTGTGTATATATCAAATTGATTTCATGTAAGCAGCCTTGAAAACAAGGATGACACATAGGTTTCTCGAAAGATATGTTTAGCGGGCACGAAAATGCACTTCTTGACAGTGGAAGGACTAAGATTACACTGTAGGTACTTAAAAAAAGAACTGGTTTGCCCTGTAGCAGTCGGGTAATCTTGGTGCATTTGTCGTGTTTCTTTACAACTGGGCGTCGCGAGTTGCGGCAGATCTGTCGCTGCATTCAGAAATGCCGCTCAACAAAATGGGTACAGAAGATCCCGCTATTTCTATGAAAAACACCTATATCTATCAAGACGAAGCAAGAAGTTATTATTTTTTAAACATGGTGCAGTCGCTGAAAACTAGGTACTTCAGGGGCAAACAATAAATAAATATGCTGACGAAAAACTGAAATAATAATCAAATTTGACTAGTTTAAAGATTGTCCGATACTTTGACATGAGCAGAAAGAGGAAAACAACAGTCAATTTTCAAGAAAGCTTATGTTCCGGGAGTCAAATGCGAAATACATTCTGCGCGTTTAAGGTCATTATTGACAATTTTTTCTCTGAAGGCGAGACCACAGAAAACAGACCTTTGTACAAATGAAACAGCATTATATAAAAAGATATATAGACGGTCCTGAAACAGAGTTTTGCGAAGCCATCTTAGGCGTTCTCAAATAGTTTTCTGGCGCCATCTTAAGCGTTCCACGGGGCCATCACTCGCGAAAGGTGAAAGCTTTTTAGGCAAATCCCACTTATTGAGAGTTCCAGGTCGGTCCAGAAAGCGCAACTTAGCCTATAGAACAGCATCGCCATGGCAGCCTCAACAATTCAATTAAAACAAATTGTGCCTGATTTGCCAAAATATTGGCCAGTTGTCTCTATTTTAATACAATAGCGAGTGTGTCTTTTACCTTATCGACCCCTTCGCCTTCGCAGTTGGTCACTAGGATGGTCTCAGACACTTCGACTGTTAAGAAACTTTAGTCTATGCAGTCACGTCACAAATATGCTGAACAGCTATGCTCTGTGTTAAAAAGTGAAAATGCGCAACCTATTTGTGGGCTTTACTTGGGTTGTAAAATACAACTCGTTGAAGCAGGAATGTAGCTATTCTGTTGGCTACGAGACAACTTTTAATGTGGGTTTTTGTAGGAGCCAAAAAACTTCAACCCCTCTGAAGCATTTTGTTTGGCTTTAGAAGATTGATTGTTCGCAGCCCTCAATGCACTAGGCGCAGCACTTCCACCTAGCAGTGTCACATATTGCGGTAGCCGAACGGGCCTTTATTTGATGGTTGAGACAAACACGTCTTTGGCACAAACGTTCTAATGAATGGATTAGCGAGGACGCGTGCCTGGCAGGCTAGCCCCGAAAGAAATACTTCCGGCTTAGTACTGAGAGCGTCAAAAGTGCTTGCGCATTGAGCTCAATCATACCATAAGACCAACGTAGAAACAAAGTTCAACTACTGTTAAAGTCTGGTCATTTTGACCACTTCGAATACTTGTCTACGCGTGTGAAAGTGTACTTTAAAATTAAAGTACATAACCACCACTCTCCGAGATGATGCAGTGGTTATGAATATCGACGGCCGACCTTCAGGTTCAGGGTGGCAATACCGGCCATGGCTGCCTTATTTCCGTTTGAGGTAAAACTTTCGAGCCCCGTGTGTTTTTACTTTTAGGTGCGTCCTAAAGAGCTACAATTGATCAAAATTTCCTAAGCGCCACAATAAGGTGCTTTTTATAACAAAATCTTCGTTTAGAGTCAAATGGTGCACGATATGGCACGATTATGTTCACATCTTAAAAGCCCACGTTGGATCATCATTTTGGGAATAGCATACTCGTTTACTCCCAAAGCCTGATGGGGGGGGGGGGGAGTGTTTTACCGAAGACAAATAATAGAATAGCTGTTGTCAAGGCCTTAAACAAGTGCCCATTCCATCCCGGCGAAAAAATTTTCTGGCTAAGGGTCTTGGTGATGGTATTCGAGACGCGAATTTAAGGCTTTCAACTGAGTGTATTATATTTAGTTCTGCCACGCCGGCTTTGGTAAATCACCCTAGAAAAATCCTAAACGCCTGGAATCCAGTGTTGGTGAGAGAATACTCAGAAACCTATGAACAATAGCCAAATACAATGTTTTGTTCGCCAGAAGCCACTGGCAAAAAAAAAACATTGTGAGCGAGTCTTCGCAAATAAAAGAAGGAATTTTTTTTTGAAGGGGCTTACTCTTTGGAGATAACAAATTCAATTCATGAGGCAATATGGTCAGGGAAATAATCATTGTCTTTATTTAAGGCATAGCAATGAGAAATAATGTACACGAAAAAGCTGCCCTCTTGGTCGGTGGATCCTCCCCGTCAGAATGGTGACAAAAGATGATGGATTGGGGGAAGATCAGTAGATCCTACTGATCTTCCGTCGTCATCAGCGTCACTACCGGTATGAAAACTATATAACCCAACAATTGTGTTTTACTCTCGAAAATTAGTCAAAACATATAAAATTACTGACTTACATTACACTCAGAGCGAATGCTTCTTTTATTTGTAAATCAAAAAGAAACATAGAACCAAAGCGAGGGACATTGTGTAAATACATGATTGGACGCTCTCTACCAGTTCGCTATTCTTGTGTTCTTTATTTGATGTACTTCAATGCTGCATCAATGGAAACTGAATAAACGCACGAAGTCTTTGCACTAAAACATAAGTCTTTTGTTCTGTGTGAGCCTATAATTTTTTTAATAATGCAGTGATGTGCTACAGCATGTGCAGATTAAATCAAGAATCTCTAACTGTGAAGCTGTAGCTTGACTGTATTAGAGACTCCTAGCATATGAATCGGTGAATTTTTTTTTATAAAAGTGTGCTAGTATTTTATATCTGCTAAGCAATGCGGGGAAACACACTGAAAAGCAAATGTAGCTGGTAATTTAAGTACTACAAGAATATCAAGCATAACCACCATTAGTGTCTACAACTACGGGATATGTGGAAGCATTCCCTCCCTAGACATACTTCTTGAAGATATCCCCTGGACATGCCAGTAATAAACATGAAAGCTCAAAATATCTGCCAAATGACCTGTTAAATGACCATTGTTTCACACACTGATATCTGGTTTGTATTAATTATTACAAATTGATGCACGCTGTTGCACTTTATTTTGTAGAACGCTGTCTATTGTGCTGTCATGAAGGGGCTTAAGGCACTTTCAAGCTGTTGACAACAGCTTTTCGCCTGAAGAACAAATTGTCACAAAATATTTTAAATAAAGACTTTCTGAATTGATTAATTTCTTAGTACGTTTTGAGCAGCAACGTTAACTCTTATTTACGGCCCACATCGCACGTGCTTCATCTTCCTGGCTATCAACCATTTCATAATTGTACGGATAAGGGAGGGATGGTATCATTCTTTTTTTAAGTCAATATCTCAGCTGACCCCGTGGACAATTTTACTGTTCTTATTTATGACTGACTACGAGGTTTCAACAAGGCACAGTCATACCATCATGTTTTCCTTCATGTACAGGTCATCATTCGGTGACGCATTTTTATCTGTGGAGATGCACGGTTGCATTGCCTGGTCGCGGGTGCACAACGAAAGGGCTCCGCCCATTTTCGGCCGCAGCATCAGAAATCATTGTCTGACCACATCAATATCCTCACCAACATTACCCAATGTGGGCGACCCCTGTGCACTTGCTTGTCTACGGTAGATGCGCTTATACCCCTTTTTGGGCAATGCCTCACTCGACTTTACCGTTGGCGCTGCTATAGACATCACGGCAGCATTGGCATACAGTGCCTCGGGGTTTCCGCCCCTGGCTACCGACGCGAGCATGGGTGCTGCGGATACAACCCCAAAGACATGCAATGGACGACAGTTTCCCAAGCGGCATCTGGAAACCCAGTTTCGGCAAGTGGCCGCGGAGCCGCGTTGAACGCTGGGGTGCGGCGCCGAGCGCAGGGTCGCGTCAGCCCTGAATTGGTGATCACGTGGGCTGCCAGAAGTCACCCATTTCTCATGCAGCGGGACGCAAGGGACGGCTACTTACAAAGCGGAAGTGGCCTGTTATCCCTAAGCCACTCCAGACGACTACGTAGTCGTGATCAAGCCTCGAACCAGCATCAAGCCTCGAACCACCTTGGATTGACTCTAATACAGTAACCTCATTATCTAACCAGGTGTCATTTTGAATAGTTGACTGCGTGACGTGCGACAGGAGGTGAAGTAAAACTTTGTCATTTAAAAAAAGAGGAAGCGACAAGCCACTGATTGTCACCTAAAAGTACCGTAACATTGAAGTATCTAGTGACTATCACAGGGAAACACTGTAGGCACATCGCGCCGAAGCTGTGCAGCAAGAAGTTTATAACATCTGTCAGCAAGGTGCCTGGTGAGATGTACACTGTTGCCACCATGAAGTCGCGTAATGTATTAACGGCGCAAGCGTCACCATGGTGTAGTGAGTTGAGTTTGTGCGTGTAAAGTGATAGGAGCAGTGTTCATTTCGATGAGAACCGAATTCATTCACGGCTACTACAAGACAAGCAACTTCCTGAAAAGTCCTGAACTTGATCCTAGGAATTGTTTTCTGTTGCTTCGTAGCGAAAGTAAAGGCAGACAGGTTTCGTATTGTACCCTTTCGTCCAACTGTATGTGCTTCAGTGAACCCAACCCTACATTTTTCAAGCCATTGCACATGGCTGTGTTTAGGGAAACTGTGGGTGGCTTGTCCGAACAAAGTACATGCTTTGTTTAGGAATGTTTTTTTTTTGAGTTCATTGACAGTAAGTCGGTGGTAAATTGTAAACATATAAAGCTTGCCGAAGTGCGATGAGAAGTATGAGAAGCATCGCGTGGTTGGTTAATGCAGTGCGCTCGGAGCAACGCGTCACTGTTTCATTATACATTCGGGTCATGATGGAGACAGGAAAAATCAGCAAAGAGCGTCGATATCGTTTTTTTTTTTGCAGTAAAAGATGCAGAGGGGATCAAGGCGCTGAATACCGCGTGACCATCTTCGCCCCCACTGTGTATCCGCAAGGACACGAAATAAGATCTACAAAGAATCTTTGTGATGGATACCTTCATATAATCGTTGTGCTGAAGTCATTGCGGTTGTGCTGAAGTCATTCATTAGTGCATTCAGCACACTCTTCACTGGATTTGCAGCGCCACCAGCTCAAAGCAGACTGCAAGTTCTAGATACGTTAGACATAGTCCTTGAAAGTCTTCGTTCACATCGTGGACTGCAGTGCACTAAAACGGCCGAAGTAAGCCCATACTCTGTGATAATTCACAGTTTCCGGCATCAGAGAGGATGCTTCAAACTTTGAGTACCTATTTGACGTACCTACCAGTTATAGGAATTATTAGGCACCCGCGGTACATTGTGCTATGCATATCAGCGTATTACCTCTCTTTCTTTCTTCGTTTCTCTATTTTTCCCTCACATTTTCTCTTCCTCTGTGTGGAATAGCGAACCGTAATAAACTTCCTGCCTTTGCTTTGCTTCTTTTCTCTCCAATTATCTGACATTTTTTAAGGTATCACGCACCTATTATTGCAACACCTGTGTTATAGTCACACTCAGCGTGCCTTTTCCGTCAACGCAATATTAGACAACGCAGACTATGAGAGTGAAAACCATCAGTCGGTTCAAGGACAGAAATTATTCCACCAATGAAAAAAATCTTATTCTACGTTTTCATTTCGCAATTTCCATTTGCGTCAATATACAATGCTACTCTCGAAAAAACTATTAATTTTCTCTTGTTTGGTTTAGTGTAATTACTTGTTGAATTCACTTGTTCACTTGATTCTGTCTAAGCAACGAATGATCCCACAAAGAAAAAGTTCACCTTTTCTTGTAGAACGTTCCCAAACAATGTTTTATTAGGTAGGTATAAACTTTATTTTTCCTTTGTAAAGGAAAGGTGCAATGGAAGAGAGATGAGGAGAGATTACTACGCTCGATAGTCCTCCGCAACCCTCTCTGCCCAACCCAGGATGGCCTCCTGGACGTCGGGTTTCAAGCTGCGCATGGCAGCCTCCCACTGCTCCTCATTACTAATTAGTTTTCGAAGGGACGGTGGAGGGGGGTGCTTAGGGCACCCCCACATGATATGATTAAGATTTGCTTTCTGTGCGGAGCAATATTTACAGGAGGAGGACGGGTAAAGAGAAGGGTACATGAGGTGAAGAATGTAAGGAGAAGGAAAGGTGTGAGTCTGCAGCTGTCGCCACAGTACTTCGCGCCTTCGTATGGATTTCGACATTAGCGGCGGTAAGGATAAACGACCAAGGCGGTAGTGACTACAGATGTCGTGAAATGTTAAAAGGCGATCCCGCGCAGCAAACGGTGCCGTTGTCGAAACGGGGCCTGGCTCTTCCAGTGCCTGCGCCCGGAACGTAAATCCTCGGGCGCTGGCGTGAGCCGCCTCGTTACCGGCAAGGCCCGCGTGCGCGGGAGTCCATATTAAAGCCGTGTCTTGTTGCGGGGGATGGGCCAAAAGGAGGGAGAGGGCTGTTTTGGACACCCTACCCGCTCCAAAATTGTAGATGGCAGTTTTTGAATCACTAATAATAAGTGAATAATTTGGAACTGTAAGGGCCAGAGCTATGGCTGCTTCTTCCGCCTCCTCAGAAGAGGAAGCAGAAATAGAAGCAGCAGCAGATATCTGACCTAGCGAATTCACAACTGAGAGGGCGAAAAAAGGACGGGTACTGTATTCGGCAGCGTCAACGTAGAGCACTTCTTTAGAAGTAGAAAATCGTTTTTCGAGAGTTTTTGCACGCTGTCGTCGACGTTGCTCGTGGTGCACAGGGTGCATGTTTTTAGGGAGCGGCGGAATGTGTAGATTCTTGTGTATTTCACGCGGAATAGTGTGTTTGGCGTTAGTGGTTGGAGTTGGCCTGATACTGAGGGTATCGAGTATGTATCTTCCGGTCTGTGTGTTGGAAAGACGAGCATATTGTGAAGTTAAGTGTGCTTCAATAAGTTCAGTTAAGGTGTTCAATGTGCCTGTCTCCATGAGCCGTGCGGTGGACGTTCGAATGGGGACTCCGAGAGCGAATTTGTAGATTTTGCGTAACAAAGTGTCCACGTTATTTTGTTCTCTTCTCAGAAGGAACAGATAAGGGAGAGAATAAGTCACTTTATTGAGGACGAAGGCTTATTAGATGACTACTATGTTGTGTACAGAACAAGTGCAATGGAAAGTTTATGGCAAGAAAAAGTTTTATCAACACTTTGTCGTGGCTTCGTGTCGCACTGGTTAACACTCCGAATAATTGCCCATACGCAAAGGCCAAACACTGTGCACATGGAAACATCTTCTGTCCTAGTTTACTGGATAGGCGCCCGTAAATAAATTTTTTCTTAGGTCGATATTGTGATAATGATGTTTTAGTAATCACCAGTTAGCTGCAGCACATCTACTGTAATCAACACAAATGAGATGCTCATGCTTTGCCACAAGAGATATAAAAAGTATAAAATAAAACCAGTAATCAAGAAAACTAACTGGGACGATGTGGACGTATTTCGTCGTCTCATAGCTGCTATAATTGATTACGGCGCGCGTGAATCGTAATTTATGAATGATAAGTGACTTGATTCCTGTTGCATTTCTCATGATAAACCCGGAAATAGGTGGTATTTGAATAACCAATGAATTAGTCCCCATATCATGTTCGCTGACATCGACGTTGCAATGAAATAAGCGTACTAGGTGACTCATTCTCACGGGGCATAGAATTGCAGTAGATGTTCCTGGAAAGAATGGATAATGTTATAAAAAACATCACTTCATGCGCATTATTCGTAGCACTGCAATATCCTACACACAGGAGTTACTATATATATGTATATATACATTATGCCACCCTTCCTTCAAAATTACACCGGCCCCAATAAAGCGGCTGCTGTATCGCTTCTACAGACTGCAGAGCAATTGATTGAACCTCACCAGTGGTTATTGAAGGCGTGACTCCAAGTGAAGTATTCTTCGTTTATTTTTAATGAAATTTATGAGCTTTGCCTTTAATATATTGAATTAAACGAAACAGCAGCATAGTTGACTAATTTAGACGTAGTCGCGACCAGATATAAATGGCACAAACGTATGCTCATGAAGGTGACGCCAAGACGAAACTAGATACCAAGATTATGAAGCTAATGAAAATATCTGATAGATAGATATGTGGGGTCTAACGTCCCAAAAGAACCATTTGATTATGAGAGGCGCCGTAGTGGATGGCTCTGGAAATTTCGACTACCTGTGGTTGTTTAACGTGCACCTAAATCTGAGGTAATAAAAATCTTTGTTTGGGATGCGTGTCCCACGACCAGAATACAAATATTAGAATGTCTTAGGGTCGGGCTTAATCATTTCTGACTATATTGTTTTTTTAATGTGCACTGATAACGCAAAGCATTTCGCCTTCACTGAAATGTTACCTACGTAGCCGGCATCGAATTCACCACCTTCGTATAAGCAAATGAAAACACAACCGTGCTAGAGAAATCAACAATCTTGTATTCAAATAAATGAAGTCCAACAATATACTTCTGCCTTTTACAGTTATAGAGCCACGGTAGGCGCAGTAAAATCTGTCAAAACCTGCATGGCCGAGCTGTGGCTGCTTTTTGCTTGACAGGGGCTCTTTAGCAAAGTTTATAAAGCAAAATATTCGACATTGTGAAATAAAAATACGCAATTTTCGACAACAACAAAAAAACAAGAAGGGACTATATAATGTCTACATGTCATTCACATATGATACACAATTATGTAGCTGAAAAAAAGAATACCACAAAAAAACAGCATCTAGCAATTCTAGGAGGTTTGATGAACTGAATAGATAAAAGTTATTTTGTACGCGGAATTTAACAAGGAAAAAAATAGTGAGTTGCAGGCGCGTATTAAGTAAGCTATGCAGTGTAGTTGCGCGAGTATTCCACCACATTTTCTTGACTTTAGGCATTTAACATACTGAAGTGTGCTATCGCGAAACTGCGGACAACTAACAGTTTTGCAGTGCGATACCTATTAGGGAGTCGTGCCTTCGCTTTATACAATTCACTCTATATTATAACGCATTGTGGTCACAAAATCTATGCGTGTCAAATTGCTTCTTACGAGTTGTAGATGCCAACTGAACGTTGTCTTATGACACTCCTAAAACAAGAAGTAGGCGGAAATTTTCGTATCAACGCTTTAAAACACCAACGTTCGGAGGGCTGGGAGACGGATAAACAACGAGCGCAAAGCGTGGCTGCTGAACGTCGCTTCTTTGACGAACACGAAATATTGCTTTTCGCGTATTGCTCCCCCATCATAGAATACATCTTGCTCTAAATCACCAAAAACTATTTCTATCTGAAAGAAAAAAACGTGGCCATTATGGGAGAATGACCACTGTGCGTGGAGCTTACACTTACTTTTAGGCTGTTAACGACTATAGAGAAAAACCTAACGCACGTCTTATCTCCATTCTAGCTGTGCCACAGTTTTGAGGGATGAGTGCAAGCAGGGAGCGGAGTGTTAGAGTCGGCTGATAGGAGGGGATCGTTACTACTAATGAATACTGGGAGCGAAGTGGACGTTTTTACATTTCTACCGCATATTTTGTGGTAACGGAAACAGGCTAATAAGCTTGAAGATGGAATCAAATGATGTTTTTTTTTTCAGATAAATAATCAGCATGAAAGGCTTTCATCGACGCGTTGTACCCTGTCTGACGCTTTGTGTTCTCCTGATTACGTTTGAACGTGCTTATGCAAGTAACTTGTGCTCCTATTTTTTTACCATATATCAATAAGCCTAACTTGATGCAGAATACCAACACAAAGTCACAAAAGAGCGTAAAACGTCGCACTCTGCTTTGTTAAATACTGAATATAAATAACCTACGTGAGGTTTAGTACTTTCAGGCATAATCCAGGGTCGTCTAGCAATACGATGGGAGAGACATAGATGACCTGAATGAAAAAGAAAGTAGAGGTGGAATCTATAACCGTGCGCAAATAATTGCGTGTTGGAGATGTTTCGCGGTTGTGTCAGTAAAGAGTAATGTGTGCAATACTTGATGGACCAATAATAAATTGAGTATGATGTGGGCAGGCCTAGTCGAAATTCTTCACTTGAAACTTTTGGGCGCAGAACTAGCAACAGAAACAAAAATGCAAGACATGCTCCGGCAAAAACTTCCCAATACTATTCTTAGGTGGATCCTTTGATTGTGAACAGAAACAGCAGCAATAAAAACAACCTGTAAAGAAGTGATTGTGTTACCAGGTTTGCGTTGTCAGGTGCCTCTTACCAGCTGCCATTCTTTTGTACGCAATATAACTTTAGGAGAAACAATTTCTATTAGTTGGTGGTGGTAACATGCCAGTTGTGACTATAAGAGATAGCTTGTACCTCAGTCTCTTGTTCAAATGTGTTTACTTTTGTACCGAGTGCTGTCATTGAAGTCTGTCTGTTCAGCAGCAATACATGCGTGTAAGATACAACAGGCCAAGTGGGTTATCTATGAATATACTATACAGCAGTAAATAAGATCTGAAGATCAGAGTCTCATGATCAATACCAAGCACTAAAGTATTCTTAAAGATATTATCAGTACATTGCTCTTGTATTTTTCAGTATTTCCTGCCCTTGCGACAAGCGCCATAGGTGAGACATTTGAAATCATTTGAAAGCTTCTTATATAGATCGAATAACGAGCGTCCCATTTTTCGCAGAAGTGTCTGTTGCAAATTCATAAAACAATTGCATATTTCCATAATTCTTGTTATTGCTATTTAATATACAGGATATCCCAAGCAGTAAGACAAAAAAAATATGAATAGTGTTACGCGAGGCCAAGCTTGTGCATACATTTCCCAGTATATTGAAGTGGCCACTACTAATTTTTTTTGTTATGACTCTTAACTAACTATTGTAATCATATTTGTAACTCGAAGAGTACTTGCCCAATTATCAAATATCAACATGATTGAGGCGCACCTGTTGAAATGACACCTGTATGCGTTTCCACTAACAACGCAATAGTTGCGTACTCATTTTTTGCTGTGAATAAAAAAGCCCGCGAAATGAAAAGGAATAGTAATACGTGAGTGTGCTCACAACTGCAAAAGAAAGGAGCGCCTTCAAATCTTTTTAGTGGAAGCAACCGTTTTGCCTTTTTTTTTTTCGTTGCCAGAGACTGAATTGCGAACGTAGTCAAGGGTACAGGTCGGATGCGAACAACGTGTGTCGAAGTTCTGCCGGTATTCCTTCCACTTGATTGTACTCGCTATCATAACTGATGTCTCATGGTCAACTATTCACGACCGCGTCACTGTTCTGATTATAGCGATTACAGCTCGACTATGTAAGATCAACGAAGCGCGTTTCTTCGGACGAGATGTGGCAGATAGCTCGATTGCTATTTTTTATGGAAAGCTTTTTCAGCAAACTTCGGTGACATTTAGCGTATCTATCTATCTATCTATCTATCTATCTATCTATCTATCTATCTATCTATCTATCTATCTATCTATCTGTCTATCTATCTATCTATCTATCTATCTATCTATCTAGCCGGCTATGACTTTTAGCTCTCCTGGTTGTTTCTACAATGGTATCTATACCAAAAATGATATGCAATAACCTGACTGTATGAAGAGCACAACTAACAAGTCGTAACATGAAAATCATAAGTTATGTCGTGATTATCATGACTTAGATTTCATAGCTTCTCTGCTCTTCTGGTGGTTCCGATGATATGACGAACTGCAAAACTGGTATAGTATGACATGACTGCAAAGCGAACATAACCGACAGACCATATTGTGAAAGATATGATATGCCCGTCACGTAAATAATGACTACATGCCACGCTCATCGTGCGCTGGCCTTCATTTCGATAGCTTCCCATATGACAAATTTATTACAGGACGTAAAGGGATGACGAAGGTATATGACTGATGCAAACATGATAATCAAGAGATGCTTGTCATGTAAAACAAGGATTACATGCCGCGCTCATGATGCGCTCACGACCGTTTCGCTAGCTTCACATCTACCACATACAGTATTACGGAACGCGAACGGGCGACGAAGGTAATTGACAGGTCCAAACATGATAATCATGACATGAGTGTCATGGAAAACATGACTACACGCTACGCTCATAGCAGGCTCGCGGAATTTTTCAACCTAACATATACGAAATTCTGTGTTACTTGACGTGAATAGATGATAAGTGAAAATGCCAGGTACAAACATGATAATCATGTCATGGAAGTGATGTACGTCATAATTTAGGTCCGCCGCATAACGTTGTGCTGATTTTGAAGTGATTTATCAAGATTCCTCATTTGTGCTTCACATATCTTCGATTACCGCAGCACGTGGGATCTGCCAATTTTCTTTTTACATTTCCTTTATTGCTGCTGGCTATCTTAAAGTAAGCTTGTTTGAGGGCACCTATTTTTGTTGCGCACAATGGTCTAGTCACGTGTAAAGTTTTGTATTACATGAGCCCTCTTTATTACAGAAAAATGAACACGCAATTAGTATGTTGCTGAAAGTAGCTCAGACGAATATCCTTTCAACATGCGCACTGACTGACATTTTGACAATTAGGCGAGTACTCTTCGAGTTAAAAATGTGATTATTTCTAATTAATATTTTTCATCACCACAAAATAAGTACCAGCTACTACAGTACAGTGGGAACATTAAGCACAAGCTTTGATGCACGTAAAACCGTTCCTCTCTTTTTTTTTTAAATTTCGCTCAGTGGTAATTTGAACGCCTTGTATATTCCCCTCGATCTTCAGTTATTTTATTTTGACGTTTCTGCCATATTGTACGTCTGCCTGTTGCATTTCCCAAAACACGCCTCAACGAGTGGAAAAAATTTAGATAATTTTTGAACCCTATAATCGTACAATGTTAGAACAGCGCGTGATCAGTCATTCATTTCTTGACATGGTAAGCTCATTGCCCTCCGATATGCGCTAGACGTTGGAGGACCATTACAATCTAGTACGTTCATATTAGGCCAGACACAGGACTCGGTGAATGTATTCGCACACGTGTCGAGGCATTTTGCCGTTAGAGTTGCCTATAGTCAGGTTGCGTATTTTTTTACAGAAAAGAGAAGGCATGTACGGCAGGGAAATGAAACGGTACAGGATGTAGGTGGAGAAAACGCCTTGTCAAACAGAAAGAAAAAAAACCAAGTGGTTAGCAAAGCAAGATGACAGGGTGAGAAAAATAAAAAGGGGAGACAAAACAGCATATACATGCGCATAATAATTCAGCAAAGCATGGAAAAATTGTGTGGGGGTGAGTATGATGGATGGAGCAGGGGATCATTAAGCATCTTTAAGCCTCACATTTAACAATCTAAGGCAACAGCAGTATCCGCAAGCACACATATACGCGCCCACACACACAGCAAGTTGCTTTCCCATCGCTAGTGCACCTTCGGTTATCTGAGGTGGCGGTGTAGCTGCGAAGGCCAAACTACAAACCACCTCTCCAGCTGCTATCTCTGTCGCCTCTAGCTTAAATTTAACTCACTACCAGTGCTGGTTTTTCTACTCACAGCTATGGACGGAGACGCCGCGAACGTCCACGCCATCGGCAGCGGAATTTCTAACGAGTTTATTTTTTTTACTGCTGTCGCGTTTGTAGAATAAGGCATAGCTTAGAGACGTGGAATATCGTATAGCAAAGACTAGGAAAACAAAGCGACGGTAAGCGCTAATGACACTGACAAAAGGCTGTAGAGTTCATCAAGGCAGATGTTCAGTTGGCCTGTCCAATACCGAGTTCATTCTTTTGGGCGTACTTTTGCTTTGAAAATAAAAAAATAGAGTTCAAGCTATACAGGCTGTACACTTATAGTGGGAGAAACTGGTGATTGATTTGTGGGGTTTAACGTCCCAAAACCACCATATGATTATGAGAGACGCCGTAGTGGAGGGCTCCGGAAATTTTGACCACCTGGGGTTCTTTAACGTGCACCCAAATCTGAGTACACGGGCCTAAAACATTTCCGCCTCCATCGGAAATGCAGCCGCCGCAGCCGGGAATCGAGCCCGCGACCTGCGGGTCAGCAGCCGAGTACCTTAGCCACTAGACCACTGCGGCGGGGCAAATGGGAGAAACTGTCATCGGTTCTGAGTTATGTAGGCCACAATGAACTTCGTAGTCTTCGAGACATCAGCGAGCAAAACTTCCAGCGTTACTTAACCTTTTGTACTCGTGTAGGTTCCCCGATTGACTATTCGAGTGCAGCGCTTAATCTTAGCAGTGTAATGTCAAACACTTGCTAACCATGCAGAACATCATGGTGTGGTATGCGCCAAGTTTTTTTTTTTTTTGGGGGGGGTAGGGGGGTTGGTGACAGTCCTTGCTGGTTCAACCTGATTGCATCAATATAAGGCGATGAGTGCGCGTGGTATATGGGAGTGAGGGGGTAGGATGGTATGGCATACTTAAGCATAGGCGAGTAGAGGAGTGACGTAAGTTCGAAGTAGTTACCATGCAATGAAAGTCGCCAGCTGTGCTCTGTCTTTGCTCTTCGGACCACGTGCGCATGGCTACACAAAAGTTTTTAGAGCGAGCATGTGAGCTATTATATTTCTATGAAGTTCACGAAGTTTCTCTTTCAAGATCTTCAATCGTGTGACGTTTTGGCGAGAGTGAATGCTTGCTAGTGGAGAAGGACTACGATAAAACTAAAAAGCTGGGGAGTGTAATTGCCGCAGGCAACTTGTTGTTGTGACACACGTGTTTGAGCTAGGCAAATAATAAACGGTGGGGCAGCTGACATTCCTAACTTTAGAAGGATCCTGAAATTAATACTATGGCACAGACGCAATCTCTTCTGTCGTTAAATATTTTGGGGTGGAAGTTCCTGAAGAAGACAACAAGAGGCGGTTGTCGAATGAGGTTCCGCTTGAAAGCTCCATGACCGCATTTTTACAATGTTGTTTACCCTGTTGCGTTAGTTTCCGACTTCTGCTTCAGAAGCAAAACAAAACTACGACGGCGTTGAGGCTGCCGGCCAGGGCCTATGGCTATGGTATCAGGGGAATTTATTCGTAGGGTAGGCTAAGTACGCAGACAAAAGAATGCACATTAGAGCCACCACAGCGTGCTGTCTTGTCACGAGTGTGAATTCTTTTGTAGATGTTTCTAGCTTGTGCTACCGTCACTTATTACAACGGCATGCTTGTGCCGGTATGTAGATTTCAGTCTTTCAAAACTGCGCCTAGTAGCGGCTACGTTAAGACTGCTGTAGAGGCAGAAGCACACAGCTTCCGCTGCCGAGAAGTGTGCCACGTTAAAAAGCGAAATGTTGAAAATGTTCTTCCCCAATAGGAAAGTAGCCACGTCGTGGATCAAGAGTTGGATGCGTTCTTGGCTTAGTGCTGCTGTTGATCACCGCTGACTTATCTGATACGTCGTGAAGAAGCCCCTGGCCAGACGCTCGCATGAATCGTAAACTTTTCCGACCGTGTTTACATATACCGGTGCTACAAAAAACAAAGCATGCGAAAATTCTCACTTATGAAAACATACAAAAATGCAGGTTCCCTTCATTTTAATTTTCTTCTGTGTGGACATTTTATTATAATATTTAGGATCAGTTATGACCGTAATGAAAAAATTTATTGTCATTACAAGGTAACTAGCGGAGACAGACAATCATGCGAAATGAAAACATTGTAGCCCTTCTTTGAAATAACCTGTTTCTGTTTTTATGGATGCCCAGGCTATGTGCTGGAAATCAGTAGGAGTTTATCAAATTTGACACATTTCACCAGTGAATCCGAAGCCGAGACTCAGTAGAACGCAACTGCCACATTCTTTCGATACGTTCAGAATGAGACGGCGTCTTTGTACGATCCATTGATCGACATCCCTCCATTTTTTACGGGTATCGTTTCGAACTAGAGCACGTATTGCACAGTAACGCTAAGAAATGCTGATCGTAAAAGTAAATGCCGTTGTGGCGAGTGGCGTCAATCCGGTCATCTACTGCTCGTGCTTCTCAGAGCTTCGGTTTAGCTTTCCGCGGTGAATTTGATTCCGCCTTCTGCTCAAAATACTTATCCGTGGTCAATCGTTAAAAAATTCAACGCATCACTGGCCTTTTTGCGTGAATTACAGTGATTTTTATATCAATTGACCCGTGGCCATTGCTACTAATAAAGATAATTAGGTTAACTTAATTACCACTTTTCCGTGACAACAACATTTACACATGCTACGATGAGTTCCAAAAGGCAACTTTATTATGGCCACGGGAAACAGACATGCTTCTTTTATTTTGGTGGTTTTGGGGCACAGTTGATAAAACATCGTGTATATATGTTCTATTGACATTATATTGTCTTTTAATGAGGCAAAGACAGGAACACTTCATGAAAAGTTGCGTAAAACGCGTTGGAATAACGCAGGTTAAGAAACTACAGAAAAACATGCTTGTAAATTCCCAGTATCACGCTGATATACCAACAATATTCTTTTTAGTGGTAATAAAACTCTATTACTGTTTGAATAAGCGGGTGATAAATAAAAAAAACGCGATATATTTCTAGCATAAGTTATCCAGCTAAACTTATATACAGTTTGACTTTGATGGAGACAAAAACTCTGCTTTCCATTTCAATGTCACTTAGATGTTAGAATCTTCAGAATGTTCTGTGTACTTTTAGGTCATACTGACATGTTTTGTTCGTGATGAGAGCCCGAATGCTCGTTGTTTTATTTTAGTGCGTGGTCCACTGCCCAAAGGGCCAATGACTATACGACGGCCAACGCCTCCTCGCAAACCTAGTACGTATTTCACAATCTTGCTCCAATCACAGCAGCACAAGAACCATAATAAGATAAATGATTTTTCTTCAACGCGTCATGTTTCGAGAAGAAACGATTTTTAGAAGCTGCCTCAACATTAGGGTTTTATAAATACGGTGTATGAACCTTACTTCAGTGCAATAAAATACACCAAAATGCTTCCTAAAGTAGTGGGAAATCACGTCAAATCTTTGATAGACGCCACGCGAGATTTTGGCTCAATTAACACTCATCATCAGGCATTAACTTGAGCTAATATGTTCCACAAGGGCACACACGCTTGCACAGAGTTCCCCTTCAGGGGGTATAAAGCTTCCCCACAGAGTCCCATCCCCTGCCTATTAAGCCAATGCATGAGGTATACATAACGCCCGCCCCTTCCTTTGCCGTGCACGTCTGTGGGAATACACATTCCCGATCGGAGTCAAAAGTGGTATGTCTCGAGGAACCGTTTGTTATATCAGGTTTGGTAAAAATAGACCAGAGAAAATGCGTCCCAAGGAATAAGCCTGGAAGTTATCAGCGTCTGAATTCAAGATATGTTTAATATAATGATCAAGCTTTAGGAAAGGCGCTCCTATTCCGAGACATGCGAACAGGCCAATACACTTTTTCATGCGGGGACTCGTCCGCCACAGTGATAGATATCTTAACGCTGACTAGTACCTGCATCTGAAAAGGGTCGTAAATGTCACTTCTAAAGCGGAAAAGCGGAACCACCAGCTACCATAGATATTAGGTGACGTCATTCTAAGAAGGGTAGACCTGCATAGAATATTATCGAGCATGGACGCATAGCGACAATAACCAGGTCAACTTTTTTTTAGACTGACGTCATCTAAACGTCATCTAGTTAGTGCGTGTGACTGCCGGTGGTTTGGCCTTGTTGTTTTCGGAGCAACTATTTCCCTTCCACTTTATAAAACTTGCTGTTAACTATATAGTTACTACAAGCAAACGTAAAGAGAAAAAAAAATGCTTGACAGGCCATAAACTTTTGTACCCAGCTTTTTGTTCTGCTTCGAGTCATTCTTTCTTTTCTACGCATCTTACAGCAGTGCAGCCTATTGCTAAGGGTATTGAGCCTGCTAAACCTTAAAATCCTATCGCATAGTGGTAACCTCACTGTGCGGCACCATGACATCCACACAACGAAATAACAAAATATTGCTTTGAAATATTCCTTTGTCGAATGGAACTGTTATTTACATGAGTGTTTAAATAACTTGTCCATGGAAATAGATTTTTTCTAGGTTTTGGATTGAATAAAATCTCAAAAATAACACTGTTGACACCAACCTTCATTATCCATCATTGCGTAAAAGTGGTGATTGAGCACTGAATGTACAGCCATCACCTCTTGATGAAAGGCTGTTGGTTTATTTTTCATCTACCTAGATGTGAGTTAGGTGCGACAGCACTTAGTGAAATCCCTCATCGGCCAGACAAGTGACAGTACCTTATTCGAACTACGTAACCTAATTTAAGCAATGATAAAAAGTACACTATGACACCAAAACGATGAGTTTTGAGATGCAGAAAAATAGAACATTTGAAGTAAATAAATATTGTTTGTGGACAGTTTGAGGAGGTGGTTATCGCATTGATAAAAAAGTGTGCAGAGATGTATCATGAATGGCGCACCGTTTGAAGCATAGAAACCTGCATAGTATAGTTTGGTCTAGCTTTTGCAGCAAAGGATATCTTGCGTTTTGGTAGGTTAGATATGGGTGCTTATTGTTATGAAATTTTCTATTTGTAATAGCGCAGCACATATCCGGGGCACACTGAGTATAAGAAAACTTATGGCACACAAGTGTGACTTTCAAAAAAAGATTTATTTTCGTTTTTTTATGACCCAGAGTGAATTAGGTAGTCCAACCTTGGCAACCAAACGACTCCAATTCACACTTCCGTATGGACATGCCGATAACTGTTCACTTTCTTATTGAAGGTCATTTCTTTTTAATAAAAACATGCACTTAATCACCATGATGGTGAGCGTCTTTTTTGCGTTCTTCAGTGTAAGCATACATAAGGTGTCATCATTGCTTGCTCAAACACCGTCACTATGACGTACAAGAGTGATTTCAAAAAACAAAAGGCATGAAAAATAAATATACAACTTCAGAGACCTATGTCTTCTGTGTTTTCATTTGTTGATTATTTCCTGTACCATTTATCATCTTTACTGCATGCATAACATGCCTGCCATACGCTTTGAACTGTTTAATAAAATTATTGCTCATAATGATACCCGTTCTATTTTTTAGGGGGACCACCTCTCCGTCCAGGTAAATACCAAAACACATTTTTTTAGTTATGTGGCAGTGTACCTCTCACTAACATATCAACATTTTGATAGGTTTCATCAATTTAGCGTATAAAATTCAATCTTCGGATGAGTTGCAGTGAAGTTGGTTAACCATGCCTAGCTCACATTAACCAGCTATGAAATTCATACGCGGAAAGTTCTATCAGTCATTCACGTTAATCTTCCGTTAGTCTCTACATATATACAATAATCACAATAAGGACATATGTGAGCATATAGTTAAAATGTCCTTTGCGCTACCTTGAAAGCACATGTCACTGAGGGCTGCTGTATCTCATATGATGTCAATGCATTTTTGTGATACTGAAGTGACAAGACTTTAAGTCTTTAGTTAAACATAATTTATTCACTTTTAGGTGGTCCACGAGTCAAGCGTGGTTCAAGCCAGTAGGGATGAAAACACACATTAGAAAAAGGGTGAACGGTGAAAATAAAGTGAAGCCCTAACTTCCAGATGACCTTATAAGAAATAAAATACTTATATATTATGTGTTACCATTTGTTATTTTTGTTCTTTTTTGTGCTAAGAATTTCTCGCAGGTGAGAACTCTCTAACGTTTGAGGTGTATTCAGGCTTGCAAATGCTAATATAAAAGTTAGTCACCTCATGCAAAGCGTATACTTCAGTGGATTCATTGCTGTTAATGCATGGTTAGCGGAGGCAACAATTTGATCAAGACGAAATGATAGAGGCCCTTGTATTGTACGATTTCAGTGCAGATTAACGAACACCGCGTGGTCTAACATTTTTTTGCCCATCCCTGCGGCACCTCTCATATTTATAACGCGGTCTTTATAATTTATAATAATTATACACGGTGACACGTTGATTATGCCACATTCTGTCCGCCATTGCTACCGAAGAACAAACGCAACCGAGCAACGCTACATAAACTCAAAAAGTTAGTTTCGCAAGAAGGTTGCAAGAATAATTGATTGCAACATATTGTATTGTCATACGCAAAAAGGCTAGCTGTTATGCACCGTTGGTGCAGCGCTAAAAAACGCAGGAGCAGGAACAAAACAAACGGACAGGTAAGTAGGAACTGGGATAGCCAAGGTTTGGAGGCGACGGAGGAATCGCAAATATCCCATTTATCTTTGGCAGATACACCTGCAAACATATATCGTGCGAAAAAAACCGTATCTATATAATGTTTGAAAACTATCAACCGTGAGTCTACGAGATTATATGAAGAGTTTCTGCACCGGCCAATTGTGTTCCGTACTATGCAAAAAAATCCATTCTATGATATGAATATGCTCTATTTCTAGTTTTTTTTCTTCTATACGTCGACATTCTTCCAAGCATGTTTCCCTGCGCCCCAGTAGTGATTTCCGCACCCTATACGCACACACATGCTATAATTACATGTGCGTTATGTACTTGTGACTTGAAAACACGACTGGCGCCTCTACTCCTGTACAACTAAAGAATGTCCTTTTCTATTCATGTGCTGTTAGTACGCTGCATACAGTGGGCTTCGTGTCTAACACCAGCACTAAAATACAATTCATTCCACATAAACATCAGAAACAAATCTCAAGAGCTATGCTTCCATGGTGCACGTGCCAAAATTGATTTCCGCAGATGAAGGTGCACTGTGACAGCTAATCATCAGCCATCGTAGGTGAATATAAACATTTTTGAAATTCACTGCAATATGACGAAAATTCTTTTTTCACCTTTGTCTCAACATGACGGCCGAAAATTTCCCGAAAAAGGGAAAATTCTCTGCACGGAACGTCAATGGCACCGGCCTCATACTGACAACCATTCGACTGCACTTGGGTATCAACAACACCAATAAATTAGCACCGAGAGCATAGTTCGTGTCAAAACCCAGGCGAAATGCTTTACAGAAAACGAAACGCGCCCGAAAAGAAAGCAATGCAATTTACTGTCACAAAGCTTCTTGGTAACTTTATTGTCAAAGTTCAAGGACGTGTCCATTAAATAATCGCTTGTGTAATATCACATTTCGCATGAATAATTTAGGGGTGTAATCTGAGAAGACTTTGTATATATCAACTTGATTTCATGTAATCAGCCTTGAAGTTAAGCAACTTTTTGTTGTAATGCTGTTGAACGCATAAGTTCCTTGAAAGCTCTGTTAAGCGGTCACAAAAAGTGCATTTCCTCACAGTGGAAGGACTACGATTACACTGTAGGTACTAAAAAAAACATATGGTTTGCTCTGTAGCAGTCGGGTAATCTTGGTGCGTTTGTCGTGTCTCTACAACTGGTCATCGCGAGTTGAGGCACATCTGTCACTGCTTTCAGAAATGCTGCTCAACGTAATGGGTACAGAATATTACGCTATTTCTATGGAAAACACCTGTCTATCATGACGAAGCAAAAAGTTATTATTTTCTAAACACGGTGCAGTCAGTGAAAAGCAGGTACTTTAGGGTCAAACAATAAAAAAATTGTGCTGACAAAAAAACTGAAATAAACAATCAAATTGGACAAGTTTAAATTTTTCCGATACTTTGAGATGAGCATAAGAAGAAAAAAATAATCAATTTTCAAGAGAGCCAGGTTCCGGGAGTCAAATGCCAAATAATTTCGGCGCGTTTGACATCATTATTGACAATTTTTGCTCTGAAGGCAAGACCACAGAAATGAGACATTTGTAGAAATGAAACAGCCACATATAAACAGATATATAGATGCATGGTCCTGAAATAGAGTTTTGTGATGCCATTTTAGGCGTTCTGAAATAGTTTTCTGGAGCCATCTTAAGCGTTCCGTGGAGCCATCACTCGCGAAAGGTGAAAGCTTTTTAGGCAAATCCCACCTATTGAGAATTCCAGGTCCCGGTCCAGAAAGCGCCACTTAGCCTATAGAACAGCATCGCATTGGCTGCCTCAACAATTCCATTAAAACAAATCTGGTGTGATCGGCCGCAATGTTGGCCTGCTGTCTTTATTTTAATACAATAGCGAGTGTGTCTTGTACCTTATTGACCCCCTCGCCTTCGCGGTTGGTCACAAGGATGGGTCTCAGACACTTCGACTGTTGAGAAACTTTAATTTATGCACTCACGTCACAGATACGCTGAACAGCCATGCTTTCTGTAAAAAGTGGAAATGCGCAACCTATTCGCGGGCTTTACTTGGGTAGCAAAATAGAATTCATTGAAGTAGGAATGTAGCTATTCTGTTGGCTGCGAGACCACTTTTATGCGGGTTTCTGTAGGAGCCAAAAAACTTCAACCCATCGGCAGCATTTTCTTCGGCGTTATACGATTGATTGTTCGCAGCCCTCAATGCACTAGGCGCAGCCCTTCCACCTATCTGTGTCACATATTGCGGTAGACGAAGGTGCCTTTATTTGATGGTGGAGTCAAACAGTGTCTTTGGCGCAAACATCCTAATGAATGGATTAGCGAGGACGCGTGCCCGGCAGGCTAGCCCCGGCAGAAATACGTCAGGCTTAGTACTGAGAGCGTCAAAAGTACTTACGATTTGAGCTCAATCATGCCATGAGGCGAACGTAGTAACAAAGATCAAATACTGTTAAAGTCTAGTCGTTTTTGACCACCTTGAATACTGGTCTACGCACGTGAAAATGTACTTGAAAATTACCGAATAGAAGAAAGGGAGTGTTCTCACAAACTATGAAGGTGCATGAGGAAAAGTATTTGTGACCAAAACAGCTCTGCTGGTTAAGAAGTGTTTTGCCCCACCGCGGTGGTCTATTGCCTAAGGTACTCGGCTGCTGACCCGCAGGGCGCGGGTTCAAATCCCGGCTGCGGCGGCTGCATTTCCAGTGGAGGCGGAAATGTAGGCCCGTGTGCTCAGATTTGGGTGCTTGTTAAAGAACCCCAGGTGGTCTAAATTTCCGGAGCCCTCCACTACGGCGTCTCTCATATTCATATAGTGGTTTTGGGACGTTAAACCCCACATATCAATCAATCAAATCAATGGTTAAGAAGTGTTACGGACAGCTTTCAAACATTGGCCGCTGTGGGACTTTCTTTCTACGCTTCGAACACTTTCTTCATGCAGTGCCAGACGACGTGCTCTTTGGCAATATTCTGCGTCATTCTGAAACCTCGGATGTCTTAGACCAGGCAGAGAATAGAGTGTGCTGCCGAATTTGATGGCACACACGTGTGCATTAAGGTGTAATTGTTGTTTCGTTCGTGATCAGTGCTGCTCAGTTGGGAAGCACATTAGCGCAACCTGGCGCCAAAAGTGTTTTCACAATTCGTGCACTTAAGGGTTATTTTTTTGAGCGGCGCATACACCCTGCAAACTTCGATGGGCCTGGTTGTACTGTGGCAATTCATGACAGTGCCGCAGCTGCCAGATCGTGGGCCTCAAAGACGTGGCCGGTTGTTTGAGAAACTTCAGGAAGTGTGGGAAATCTGACGCTGGAGCTTCGAGAACGAGGTACCTCTTTTTTTGAACACGAAGCAGGTTGTACGTAGTTCAATTGCCGAAGCTACAGCATTGTAAAAAAATATAGTGTGATTTTGCGAAATGTACAATGCATGCAGAAAAACGTGTTTAAGTCTAAAAAGCTAGATATAAACATAAGAAGCGTTGTGTAATCTATTAATAAGGCCACGTACTATATTACTCAAAACAAATATGGCGCAGACAATAATACTGCTTACAGTGCAGAGATGCAGTGCTGTTTCCTACGAAGATGTTGCGTCAGAACTGTATGCGTCAATGCACCTGCTTCTGCTACACCCCATGATAATACAATGTTGATGAAAATTGACGGCTGACCTTCCGATCCAATGGTGCAATCCCGGTCCTGACTGCAGCATTTCCATTGGGGGTGAAATTCTCGAGCCCCGTGTGTATTTAGTTCAAGGTGCGCCCTGAAGAACTACAACTCCTCTAAAATTCCTGAGCCCTGCACTGAGGTGGTTTTCATAAATACATTCTCGTTTCGCTTCAAATGACGCGCTCTATGGCGTGGTTATGTCCACATCTAAATAGCCATCGTTAGATAATCAATTTGGGAGTAGCATATCCGCTTACTCCCGTAATTGGACGGAGAAGGGAGGGGTGTTTAGTGAGGACAAGTAATACAATAAGTGTTGTCAAGGCCTTAAGCAAGTGCCCCTTCTATCCCCCGAAAAAAATTCGCGGCTATGGGCCTTATTGGTGGATTTCGAGACCAGAACTTAGGAACTCAACTGAAGTAATTTAGGCATTCAACTGAAGGCACTCAACTGTAATATAATTATATATGTCAAACTGGCTTAGATAAATAGCCCTAGAGTAATTCTAAACGCCTGGAATTCAGAGTTGGCGGAAGAATTTTCAGAAATCTCTTTGCAATGGTGAAATACAAGGTTTTGTTGTCCAGCAGCCGCTGGCGAAAAAAAAACATTGTGGGCGAGCCTTCGCAAACAAAAGAAGGAAATCATTTCTGAAGGGGCTTGCTCATTGGGGGCCACGATTCCAACTCATGAGATAATTGGGTCAGGGAAATAATCGTTGTCTTTATTTAAAGCATAGCAATAAGAAACATTGTACACGAAAAACCACTCTTTTGATCGAAGGATTCTTCCCATCAGGATGGCGATAGAAGATGATGAATTGGTGGAACATCAGTGAATTCTTCCGATCTTACGTCACCATTGGTGTCACTAATGGTCGAAAACTATATAACGCAACAATTCTGTTTTACTCTCAAAAACAAGTGAAAACTCACATTATGCTGTGAGCGATAGCTTGTGTTATGTGTAAATAAAAAAGAAACATATGACCTAACCAAGGGACATTGTGTGAATGCATGATTGGACACTCTCTACCATTTTGCTATTCTTGTGTTCATTATTTGATGTACTTTAATGCTGCATCAACGGAAACCGAATAAGCGCACGAAGTCTGTGCACTAAAATATAGGTATTTTGTTCTGTGTTAGGCTATACATTCTTTATTTATGAGTCCAGTAATGTGGTACAGCAGGTGCAGGTCATATCAAGAATATCCAACTGTGAAGCTGTAGCTGGACGATATTAGGGGCTCCTAGCGTATAAATACTTGAAGTTTTTTCCGTAAAAATGCGCTAGTATTTTTTACATCTGGTAAGCAAAAAGGCAATGACACACTGAAAAGCAAATGTAGCAGATACTTTAGGTACTACAAGAATCTCAAGCATAACCGCCTCTAGTGTCTACAATTACGGGATATGTGGAAACATTCCCTCCCTAGAAATATTTTTGAACATATCCCCTGGAAATATCTGTCATGAACATGAAAGCTATAAATACTTGCCAAATAACCTGTCAAATGACTACTGTTTCCCACACTGATATCTGATGTGTTTTGATTATTACAAATTCATGCACGCTTATATACTTTTTTTTCTGTAGCATGCTGTCTAGTGCGCTGTCATAAAAATGCTTGAGGCACTTTCTAGCTAATCACAACAATTTTTTACCTTAAGAACTTCTACAGACTGTCACAAATTGTTGTAAATAAAGACTTTATGAATTTACTGATTTCTCGGTACGTTTAAGCGGTAATGTTACTGAAATATATTTACTACCCACATCGCACATGCTTCCTTATCCTGGCTATTAATCATTTCATAAACGTCCGGATAAACGAGGGACGACATCATTCTTTTTTTTAAGTCGGTATCTCACCTGACCCCGTGCACAAATTTACTGTTCTAACTTATGGCTGAGTACGAGGTTTCAACAATGCACAGCTATATTAATATGTTTTTCGTCATGTAGAGGTTATCATCTGGTGACGCAACTTAATTTCTGGAGTTGCATGGTCGCGTCGCATGGTCAGAGGCACACAACGTATCAGCTCCGCCAATTTTTTATCGGAGCGTCAGCGATCTTCGTTTGGCTGAAGTTAATTCACCACCAACGTCTACCCAAAGCGCGGCAACCCTTCGGAACTTGTTTGTCTATAGTGGATGCGGTTGCGATGGGCCAGACATCACCAATGGCGCTGCTAGGTATCATGGCGGCACCGGCATACAATGCCTCGAGGATTCTGCCACTGGCTACCGACGCGAGCATGGGTGCTACGCAAGTCTCCTGCTGGGTATACGACCCCGACGACATGCAATGGACAACAGTTCCCCAAGCGGCTTCTGAAAACCCAGTTTCTGGAAGTTTTCGCAGCACCGCGTTCAACGCTGAGGTGCGGCGCCGAGCGCAGGGCAGCGTCACTCCCGAGTCGGTGATCGCGTAGGCAGCCAGAAGTCACCCACTTCTCATGCAGCGGGATGCGAGGGGCGGCTACTTACAAAGTGCAAATTGCCTGTCATCCCCAAGCCTGCTCCAAACGACTAGGCAGTCGTGATCAAGCCTCGCACCCGTGTCTCGTTGTGCAAGACGTTCCGGGAGACCAGCTATGACCGCACCTTCGTGGCTCTCTTGGGTCTACAACGTGCACCAGACCTTACAGTAGACTTTATGTGCTTAACTCCACGACGAATCACAAGTACTCGAAAGACTTTGCTGGGTCAATCTGTCTTTCAAGAACTGAGAATCTGTGAAAACGTTATGGTATTCAGATGCTTTTTTACAAATAATAAGGTGACACTTTTGGATTCTGGATGTCATGCACCCGCGTAATGTGTGCGGCTGTTGTGTGCCCTTGTTTTGCAAATATAGTACACAGGGTACACGGTTGTCGGAGATATAGACATTGTGCGCAGGGGTCATAGAGGGGCCCGTTGCAAAAGTTTGAATGACACCTATTGAGAATAACTTGTGCAATAGTGCAGTTAACGTGATCCGACTAGATTGTACTTACGAAGGGACACTGGTTTAAAAGCTGATTTGCACACATTGGTGCTCATTATCGTACTACAGCATTGGTCCCGTATGACTCTCTCGACGATGAAGGAAACGCTTGAAGTTTTACAAACTGGAGTTTAACACTTTGTAAAAGTCAGATGAGTTTGTATATTCCTCATTAGAAAGTGTTTGGATGCCGAAAACATGGTATCACCTACTTAGTGCGGATAGTCTCATAGTGATGCAAATCAATACAGGACATTAGCACAAAGTGGAACTAAAACTTCAACAGCCCATTACCAGACTTTCATTAAAAGGTTCAACACTTCAGCAGTCTGAGAAAGCTATGCTGCTGATCTGCTGTTGAACAATCACTAGCGCGCCCTGGTTTCTCAGGGAAGGCTGTGCCGCAAGAAAGGCTAGAGTGCAAACGCCCACAGGTTGCGATCTATTTTGTCTCTGCCTGCAATTTGCACTTACAACAAACATAATATTTCAAAAGAACAGCTGAAAGTGTGTAATTGCATTCAACAGTTAAATTCTAGCTATAAATTTTAGTACAGCTGCAGCGCTATACTCAGAAACGCCAGCCTTGTGTCATTTTAGGATGGTGTTTAAACACAGTTTAAGCAAGCCAAGACACAGAATGAATGCTCGTGAATTCAGCTGGGACATTCAAGCTCCTGGGAATACAAAGGATTCGAGGAACAAATGTGCAGCCCACATTACCCATTTGGTGTCAATCTTGGGTGGCAGTGCGGCGCACTTCTCCTGTAAATTCGTTAATCATTCAACACAATGACTGCTCTTGTGACCATTCCGTTGCGTACATTGATGTGCGACAGGGGCGTGGACATCGTCTATATTCAGTTCTCGGAGCAACATTTCAGGGAATATTCTCGCAATATGACATCGCCTTCAGGTATTTAGGTTTTCGTTATTTTTTCAATGTTGATACATCAATAGGATATAAAACATTGTGCAGCAAAGTGTAACGTCTTGGTCTGTTTGTTCCATTAGGTTATGATTAACAAAAAAAATCCTTCCATTAACCGGCCTTCTTTTGTTCACACATTGGTAAAAATTCTCGTGGGTAACTTTTAAAGTTTCAAAGCACACTCTTTCTGAAAGTATTACTAGTATTTTTGAAATGCGCTCTGAATAAACGGCAGCGAAAAATGTCATATTCAAGAAGCATTTAGTTAGAAAGTACACGCACAATTGAGGATACTGTAATGTTTTTGCGATGGTGTTGCCTGCACGCCTCAAAAATAAGCAATTGCACAGTTCACAGTGTGACAGGTGCGGACGCCGAAGACACACAGTAGACGCATGCCGAGTTTAGCCATACAAGAAGACTGCTTGCGTTGTCCCAGGAGAAAACCTGGTGGAGGCCACAGTACAGAGCAGGTGAATCCGAAAGAGGGCAGGGACGAGACACCTACTGTCACAATGGCTGTAGAGTCTGGATATCAAAAGTATATTCTTAGTGGTAGCGGGCATTCGCCGGAACGATAAGTATCCATACTCAGGAAATATTGCTTTTTTGAGTCTCTGATGCGCATTTGACAGGTAGAGAAACGCCGGTCTGTTTGGCGGACGGAGTAGGAGTAGTACGACGAATGTTTTTAGCGTGAATACCAATCATTACCCCCTAATACCGAGTGTGAATCCATGTTCATTGCGCTAGAAACCCAACATAGAGAGTCATACGATGCATTGTACCAGGTTTTGAAGGGGTCGACAATCTAGATATCATGTGGAGCATTCACCTTACAAAAATCAAAACGGTAGGAAACCAGGGGAAACTCGAGTCATCGACAGGCGTGCCGAAAGTAGTGCGATTTGCCCACTAGGGATGGATGATAAAGTATGTGCAGAGACGAAAATTGCGAGGAACAAGAAGCAGACGAATTCACCAATGAATAGAGGAGCAGTGATAGACATGAACATACCCGAAGACAAAGTAAGGAAATCACTAAAAGAAGGTTCCACACTGTGATGTTATTTCGGATTGCTGTAGGAAAGCCTGTATTCTAAACACAAATCTGCACCATGCATATTAAAATATTATCGGAGTAATGCTCTAACGAGTCGTAAAGGGCCCAAATAAACCAAAAAAGCAATACCTAGCTTAGAAAATAACAATAGCTAGCTTAGGCCCAATATTGACCCCGACACGTAAATGTTGCTTACGGTGTCGTAGTAAAGGGTTTTGGCGTAAAATGGGGACCAATGATATATGAAACACGAATGAGAAATGTTGATAGTCACTTTCAAATCAGCACAATATTACGCGGTGAAGGTAAATAATGCCGTACATGACTTCCGTGTGATGATTATCTTGTTTCGATGTGTTGTTTATTTTCGTCATCTATTACACTCACGTGATACCAAATAAGTATAAGTGGAGCTAGCATAACAGCCACAAGGCACGCTATGAGCGTGGTAATATTACTGTTCCCACATGACAAGCATGTCAGGATTATCATGTTCGCACCAAACATATGTATCGTCATCCATTGATGTCACGTAACACCAAAGTTGGTATATGTGGAGCTAGCGATACGTCCGAGAGCGCATCATGAAGGGCCCAATCTACTCCAATGTAGCGTTGACGCGCGCGCACGCTGGGCACAGTGACGCCACGTTAGCAAAACGCGAGCACTTATAGTCTTACGCAAGGTGCGACCAGCGTTCGTCGACGCGGCCCGATGGCAACCGGCACGAAATGCGACATGTTGCATTTCGTGCCGATGCGTTACCCACACAACACTGCATCTACCATTTTTCGGGATGGAGGGACGCTGGACGCGCTGAAACGCGCATTCGTCAAAGCGACGCAGCGCGTCGCGCGCCTGCAAGTATATGGCAGTACCAGCGCCTGGCGTGGCAACGCCGGCGTGAGACGACAACATGAACGGTGGCAAGCACACGCACCTCGTCGCGTCGAAATGTATTGGCGTCTTGACTGTGGCATGTACTCATGTTCTCACATGACACGCATCTCATGATTATTATGTTTGCACCAGTCATACCTTCGTAAGCTATTGGCGTCGCGAATACCGAGTTTTGTACATGTGAAGCTAGAGAAACGGCCATCAGCGCATCATGAGCATGGCATGTAGTCGTGTTATTACATGACGTGCATCTCATGTTTATCACGTGTGCACACGTATCGTACCTTCGTCATAAATTCTCGTTCCGTAATACCAAATTTGATATAGGTGAAGCTAGCGAAACGGCCATCAGCGCATCATGAGCATGGCATGTAGTCATGTTATTACATGACACACATCTCAATATTATCATGTTTGCACCAGTCACATACCTTCTTCATGCATTTACGTACCGTAATACCAAATTGTGTGTATGTGACGCTAGCTAAAAGGCCGCGAGCGCATCATGAGCGTAGAGCGTTGTCATGTTGTTACATAACACGCTTGTCATGCTTTTCAGGTTAGGGTCTGTCGCTTGTGTTAAGCAAGCAATCTTGTCATACCATACCAGTTTCGCAACATGCCATGTGAACGAAATTACCACCAGAGCTGCAAGACAATGATATGTAACTCATGACATTCATAACATACATATCACAATTTTCATGTTATGACGTGTCAAATATGTTCTTCACACGGTCAAGTTATGCCACAGGTTTGGTATCGATACCATCATCGAAACGGCCAGGAGAGCTAAATGTCGCAAGCGGCTAGATAGATAGATAGATAGATAGATAGATAGATAGATAGATAGATAGATAGATAGATAGATAGATAGATAGATAGATAGATAGATAGATAGATAGATAGTAGATAGATAATAGATAGATAGATAGATAGATAGATAGATAGATAGATAGATAGATAGATAGATAGATAGATAGATAGATAGATAGATAGATAGATAGATAGATAGATAGATAGATAGATAGATAAGCTCAAAGTTACTGAAGTTTGCTAAGAAATGCTTTGTATTAAAAAACGTGAAATAAGGGAGTAGGAGTGCGTCGCTTTGTATGATGAGGAAGCTCGGTGGTATGCAGAATATTCGGCAACAGGGAGTAGGAGTGCGCCGCTTTGTATGAGGAGAAAGCTCGGTGTTAGTGAAGAACATTCGACGATATTTCACGTGCGTCGCGACAAGGTGTGTAATGTCGAAGTGTGGAATTAATGTAGTGAAGCGTTGACTGCGTGTAAGGCAGACGTGCCGAGAGAGGCAGTGCCCACCGTGAAAGAAGTTTTTCATGGCCAAGAGGTTGATATGAAGGGGGCCGTCTTGTCTAGGATGGCAACATAAGTGGGAAAAAATAGAGAGATACGAAAATGAATGGACGAAATACGAGTGAACAAAAACGGAAAAGTAAAAGGAAGTGAGAGGTGCGCGCTGGCATGCTATATTGAACAGGCGTGCTATATTGGCATGCTATATTGAACAGTGGATAACGGTGGCCAGGACACCGGCGAAGAGAATGGGTGGTCCGAGTAGCCCAGGCCCTGCTTAACCCAAAAATGGCCAAGCCAGGGAAGCCGCCTGAGTTTTAGCCTCGGTGAACTGTCATCGAGCCCTCCTTCGCCCTCCCCCCCTCGTTGTCCAGCTGGTCAGCTCTGTGGTGACCTGCCGGTGCGGGTAAGCGCAGGTAAGGAGTGCGGGCTCGCAGACGCCTTTCTGCCTCACAACGACGCACCGGCAAGGGTGTTTCAAGTCGTGCGAAAGGCACCTGCTTGCATTTGTTTACCAAGGGGAACAACCTCGCATCATTCGCTGAACAAGGATCAGCGCCAGCGTCTTTCGCAACCGTCGCGAGCGCAGAAGCACTTAACTACGGTTGTCTGTCAGCATCACGACACCCTTTATTTTTTTCTGCTGCAGTCGCTTCCTGACTTGCGACTAGAGACGTACCTAGAAAGTGGCCGCAATAAATCGTGCCTGTTTTTTTGATTGGTGAACTAGTTTCTTTACGTTATTTGTAATCTTCTGTGAGTGTGTGTATTGTTTTGTAGAGTTAAATGAAGTGTGTACTTGCGTCACGCCATGTCGCCTTCATGACTCAAGAAAAACAATCTGGTCGCTATGCACATCGTGACAATTCCTTAAGTAAGGCAGGTAAGTCAGCCTCTGTTACGTCGTAAGCCTTCATCTGCGTGACTTGTAGCACTTCCATGGCTAGAGCTAACTTTTTGCTTTTTCTGTGGCTCCATATTACTCAGCTGTTCGTTCGTCTCGCTGCGTTGCCTGTTCTGTTTGAATGCACCTAGGTAAGTTCTGATTGATTGATTGATTGATTTGTGGGGTTTAACGTCCCAAAACCACCATATGATTATGAGAGACGCCGTAGTGGAGGGCTCCGGAAATTTTGACCACCTGGGGTTCTTTAACGTGCACCCAAATCTGACTACACGGGCCTACAACATTTTCGCCTCCATCGGAAATGCAGCCGCCACAGCCGGGATTTGATCCCGCGACCTTCTGGTCGGCAGCCGAGTACCTTAGCCACTAGACCACCGTGGCAGGGCGGTACGTTCTGTGCAAAAAAGCACATTATACGTCAGTAGCGTTTAGTAATCTAAATCAGGGTCGGTTTGTGCGCACTGCATGTGTGCACGTGACAGTCAGTTTCCTGGTTTTAGAACCAAACGACGCTTATGTGCAGGGGTGCAAAGTTATAAGCAAGAGTTGAGCTCAAGGATGGTATAATGACCCGTGGATGCCAGTACCTGAGGCTTGAGCAATAGTTAGGGAGCTGAAATTTATGAACTGTGCTCACTATGAATTACTGCGTGCACCGCACGCCACTTTTGCTTTCGTGTTCATTATTTTTGTACTTTGACCATCACCATGTCGACTTCTTTTCTCACCGTGACCACAAGATATTTCAAGGAACTGACTCGTCACACATTACCTCGTAGCAGTGATACACTACTAACCACATGACAAAGTTTTTTTTAAACTTTTTTGTGGTGACTTGCATATTACTTTCTACGCGTTCGTACGCCGACACATGAGGGGCACACTTCGAAAAGATTAACTTAAAAGGGCGAAACAACAAACAGGTCATATAAATTACCAAGATCATTCACTTGGTCCCACCGGCCGTACCGGCAGGGATAACGTATATCAGACAACTGTGATTGATTGATATGTGGGGTTTAACGTCTCAAAGCCACTATATGATTATGAGAGACACCGTAGTGGAGGGCTCCCGAAATTTAGACCACCTGGGGTTCTTTAATGTGCACCCAAATCTGAGCACACGGGCCTACAACATTTCCGCCTCCATCGGAAATGCAGCCGCCGCAGCTGGGATTCGAACCCATGACTTGCGTGTCAGCAGCCGAGTACCTTAGTCACTAGACCACCGCGGCGGTGCATCTAGCAACTTTTTCAGTTACATTGATGATATTTAGTATTTTGTGGCACAAGGGCCATTTCATGACCAAAGAGCGCCAGTTCTTGGGACTAGAGATGTAGACAATGATTGTGATCAGCGGCTGTATAAGGGCCTTAAAATTCCTCGCGCTGAGGCGAGTAAAAACGTAGAAGTAATAAAATCGTGACCATGCTGTGAAAGGTGTATGGTGTTATTGGATTACAAAAGTTTGTGATAATAAAAACGATGGTGAACATATTAGCACAAACGCCTTGATCATTCACACCCTTGCTCCCAAAGGCCGAGAGGCAAGTGCTTTGTTCAGTGTAACCACCCAAGCTGAGACCTTTCTGGAGAGGCCAGGCTACGGAGTGCCTGGGTATATGACGTGAAAAGTACGAACGTCTCTCAAGAAAGCCAACAACAATCTATGTGTGAAAAGTGGCTCCCTGCTAACGAAAGTTGCAGGGTGAAGTGGTATCTGTTGTTGGTAGCGTAACGAAAAGCGCTGTCTTCTCAGCGTCTCTAGTCCTTCACATTGTAATACAATGTAAAAAGCGGTGAATGTATATCTACATCTGTCATACAAAGATGGATCCCCCGCAGGCAAAAGAAATCAATGTGTTGGGTGTATGTCCTGATCTCAACCTTGTAAGAAGTACTTTTGAGTGGCGTGATTTCGATACTGGCGACCGATGACCAAGTTGCAACTTGATGATGTGCAATTTATTACCTGTGTGTGTGTGTCCCATGTGCTCTGCCAATAACCCCTGAGCTTTTGTTTTAGAAAAGGTTTGAATTCGAGTGCAGGAATTGGCATCGATGCATTGGTAGCGGTTTTTTTGGCGGATCCAACTAGCTGGTCCACTAGAACGCTACCTTGTATTTCGCGATGTCCTGGCACCCAGCAGACTACAACATGAACCTATATGGGTATAGTGTGCATAAGAGCGAATAGAACGAGACAAGGACAGAGTTTTCGTGCTTTTAAGAATTTTCAGAGCTTTTACTACGCTTAGGGAATCTACATATGATTGCCTTCTGTAGTTTTTTTTATTTATTGCGTTTAACGGCCGCAAGTATCGCATAAACTGCCGTTGAAAATGCTTGCATCAGTGTACAGAACGCCGGCTTCCGAAAAGGATGGACCGATGGCTGCGTATGAGACAGAAGTGTTGGGCTTTGGAGCATTCGTAAAGAACTCAGGACAAGTGTGTTTACGTTGTAGTTCTAGGAAGTATGTCTGAATATGTGCAATGGGTGCATGCTTCGTAACTTCCAAGAAAGACACGTCGCAACCTGCCGCCTGCCACTGCCACGGTGACTGGCATACTGCGGGAGCCATCAAAAAGTGTTCAAGTGGCACACCAGTTTCCTTCGCAAGGCCCCTCACACGGAGTGAGTAGAGCTGTCTCAGAAGACAATTTCTCAAACACAGCAAGGCTTGGCATGTCATTTATTGTGGAATGTGATGGTTGATCCTTGTCTGCGTTTACATTAGGATAATAATTAAAAGATAGCTTTTATGCACTTGTTTTTAAAATATTTGATGTGTGGGATGACGCTTAGCTTAGTGCGCATTATTAGGCCTAAGAATTTTTGTGCAGTATTAACAGCAAGACGTTGCCCATGCTGTTGATTATCAGGTTCGCAATGAATGCTTCTTTTCCTAGAGAACAAAACACACGCGCTTTCCTGACCTGTTTTCGTCTGCTCAAATGGAGACTGTTCAGACCAAGCTGAACCTGCCGGCCAGATTGCAAGATATAAAACTAAGCTAGACGTCGTCGACATATGTACATTAAAACATACTGCGAGGGATGGACAAGCGCAAAGAATTCATTTTGATGTGTGCAACTAAGTACACCACGTTGCGGCCCGCCTGTTTCTTGGACAAATGTTTGGGAAAGAATGCTGCCTTCTAAAACGCGGAATGTCTGGTCTGACAAGTAACTTTTGAATATAGCAAACATACTGCCAAGAACGCCAAGGTGGGACAGCTCTCATATTATTCCAAAGCGACATGTTGTATAATATGCCATTTGCGTATCGAGGAACATAGAAAGAAAGTATTGCTTATGAACGAAAGCGTTTCTGATCTTTGCCTCGGTACAAACGAGGTGGTCGGTGGTGGATTTACCCTCTCGAAACCCGCACTAAAATGGGCCGAGCAAATTGTTCGTTTCAAAGAAATTAGATGTTGGCAGTTTGTGAATTTTTCGAAACGTTTGCACAAGCAGCTTGTAACTGCAATAGGCATATAACTCAAAACTGAAGAAGGGTCCTTGCCGTGTTTCAAAATGGAAATTCTAATAGTGTCACAAACGAGCACTCAGAAAAGAGCGCACAGCAGAATTCTGACGACAGTGACAATACCAAGTGCCGGAGAGACGCCTCAAGTTCAACAACAAAAAAAACAAGCATCCAGACTCCCCGGGCACGCCGTCTCTTATCTCGAAAGCGTAGTTTCACCGACCAACCATCTCACAATGGCCGCCGAGCAAGCCCTGGAGCAAGGAAAAGGGCGTAATGATGTAGAGTTGCGTCACGTGTCGCGGACGGTCCTAGGAATGTCTCGCTCTTTCCCCAGCCTTGGCTCTTCATTGCACTGACGTAACGATTAGAATTTTCTGGAATCTAGTGCAAAAGGTATAAAGCGAGCAGCAGAGAAGAAGGAATTTTGCGCCAGTGTGCGTAGGATTTTCCCGCCGAGTCGGCGAAGGCTTTTGTCCTCAAGTGACAAAGCAGGAGATGAAGACAACTCATCCCAGTGTGAGTAGCAGGAGAAGAAGGAAGTTCTGTGCATGGGTGCGTAGGGTCATTCCACCATATCGGCGAAGGCTTCTGTCTTCAGTAGCAAAGCAGAGAGAGAGAGAGAGAGAGATAAAGATGCAAGGAAAGCAGGTAACAAAAAGGGTTTCCACCTGAAGGGTGAAGGCCTATGTTACAAGCGGAAGAGTGTGTCTACCCCCAGCGAGCGAAGACGCGCTGCAGCAGCTGCGCGTGGGAAGCTGACGTGTTACCGGCGAATAAGTTTGGAGCATGGAGAGTGGCCAACGGAAGACGCGAGGTTTCCTGGAGGAGAAACTTCGAGGGCAGCGGACCTTGAGTGAGTAATTCTTGCAAGAGTATCATTCAGAATTTGTTCCAAGCATTTGGACTTAATGAGTTTTTGAACTCTTTAGTCTTTAGGTGTCTTGGTTGTTTGTTGTGTGTGTTTGAATTTTAGCGCATGCTGTTGTTTTGGTCTGTTGTTTTCAGCGAAGATGATTCTATTGGGTAGTCGATTGTTTGATTGGTGAAATATTAGACGTAACTATTGCCGAGTGTGCATGATTGTGTATCGTTTGATCCGCCGCATTTGAAAATATAATTTTGTTGTGTTTATCAACTCTCGGCTCTCACTCTTTCTTCAGACCACAGCCGGTGTCCGCTGGCGCGCCAAATGGGACCACTTCTAAATTGCCCATGCTTTCGTGGTGTAGTTCGGGAGACTGATGTTTAGGCTCTTGGAATTAGCCCGGCGATCGCCTCCTTTACTAACGGGACATGCGACAAATACGAATAGTGCCAGAGAACCAGATAGCATTGTACAAGCAATGTAAAGTTTTTGGCGATTAGATTAGTAGGTTTCTTAGCATTTTATACACCACACGATAAGCGCCTGGGGTGTTGTCACTGCAGGAGTTTAGTGATTTTTTGAGCTCAGCTAAGCTAAAAGCTTGGTTATACGCCTCAGATCTAGAAAATTTGTGTTCGAGTTTCTGCTCTTCAATTGTTGTTCTGTATTTTTGGAAAGCGTCAGTATAGTGTGCCGAGCTGGACACCTGTTTGAAGTGTGTAGTGTGCCGAGCTGGACACCTGTTTGAAGTGTGCACCGAGAAAGTTCGCCTGTTTTTCCAAGGTATCACTCTGTGCGTTTACGAGTAGGAGTGAGTGTACTTGTCTTCCTGATACCCCACAAAACACGTTCCAGACTTTAGCCTCTTGTGTATATGAATTGATACCTAACAAAAGCTTCTGCCAGCATTTTTTTCTGGCCTGCCGACGCGTTCTCCTGCCTTGAGACTTTATTTTCTTAAAGCTGTCAAAATTTTCGGCTGTTGGTGAGTTCCGAAACAACCTCCATGCTCTGTTTTGCTGTTTGCGCGCGTTTTGGCATTCAGAGTTCCACCATGGCGCACGCCGTTTCCCAGGGTGTCCATTTGTTTGTGGGATGAATTTGTTGCGGAATCAATCAAAAACAATTTGAAGTAGTTGACAGCAGCATCAATGCTCCGAGTACATATGCCACTCCAACCTAAATGAGCGATGGTATAAAACTGTTCCCAGTCGGCTCTGTTTATGAGCCTTATGGAAAGCCATGGTGGACACTCAGTTACTGTAGTGTTGCTCAATGCTACGGGGAAGTCGTCACTTCCGTAGTTATTACTGATAACTTTCCACTGTAGTAGAGGCACAAGAGACGGAGATACTATGCTTAGGTCTATAGAAGAGTAGGTACTAATAACAACATTATATTAGTTGGTTGTTTTTGATTCAGAAGACACGCGCTCGATGAGAGAAGGAACTGTTCAATCAGTCGACATCACGAGTCGCATTAAGAGTCACCCCATAGCCTGCCATGCACATTCAAGTCTCTATGGAGAACATAAGACTCCTGAAGGTCATCTATTAAGGACTCGAAGTCATGTTTTTGTAGGTAATAGCTCGGAGGTACGTAACGAGTACAAATTGTGATCAGTTTGTTGAAAAGCAGAGCTCAAACAGCCACTGCCTCAAGAGATGATCAGAGTTGAAAGCGCGCGCACGCAATCCCTTGGTTCAATATAATCACAACGCCCCCCGATGATGTCGTGGCGTTATCACGGTCCTTTCGAAAAATAACAAATTTGCGAATAAAGCGGGTGTGTTTTCAAATTAGGTATGTTTTTGTACACACAGCACTGTCGGTGAGTGTTCGTGTAGACGTTCTTGGACGTACTCAAGTTTTCTTAGAAGGCCCCTGACGTTTCATTGTATACCTTGAGTGTTCAAGGTGAATGTAATATAATACTGTGTGTACGAAAAGCGAGTGGCTGTTTACACAAAGAGTTTGAATTCACGTAACAGGGCCATCACCAGGCCCGGTAATCTGCTTTATTGTTTTTCTTGGCACACTCTAAGGAGCCACGCCGCTCTTTCGGCACCAAGCGACCGACGTACCCATTGCCTCCTCGGAGGCACTGGATGCCCGCATCTGCGAGCTGTTAGTTGGAATTCTGGGGCTCGTTTGCTAAGGCGAGGCCTTAGACCTGAGGACCCCGGAGTCTCCGCTCTCTGTTTGTGAGTTGGTGGAGTAGTCTGGACTATAGCCGCTTCGGGGGCAGGTGCCCCAACGACCGGCTCGCTGTCCGCGGACCGAAGGAGTGACAGGGGCTGGTGTGGCGGTGCGTCCTGATGCGCCGCATCAGCGTATGTAGGTATACAGAATGGTGAGACTCTCAACCCTGCTTCCTTAATTGAGATGTGCTTATTCAACTTCAATGTAATTATCTATTTTTTTCTTTTTTCCAGTATGCGCAGGAACGTGAATATGCGGCATTGTTCCCTTCACAGTTTTTACAGGGTGGTGGTTGTTTGCAGTTCCCAGACACGTGGCCTAGGACTCCACATTGTGCAAAAGTCTGATGACCACGACATATTTTAGAGCCATGGCCATACCTTTGGCATTGGAAGCAACAACGATGGTTTAGTATGTACGGCCTGAGAGGTCTTCGTGTACCCTGTTGGAATGGATTCCGACAGTTTACTTGAAGCAAACCTGAGTATTAGGCGTTTCGTTGGTGTTTCCTAGTTATAACTTCTGATGATGATTCTCCGTACATTAGTGACATTTTGGCTCATCCACCCCTCCAAAATTTAAGTTTTGGTCAGGTCAAGTAAACCTGCGTCAAATACCACTCCGCGAGTTATGGTCGTTTATCTGTGCGGTGTTACGTTGATTGGTACGTAACCGAAAGTTGAGAGGCCATCTAGCTTTTCAAATTGTTCTTTGTCCCGATTTTCAAGGAGAGGGCCCCAATTAGCCGTTTTGGCAACCTTGAATGCAGTCCTGAGAGTTTCGCTAAGACAACTCGCAACTACTTAAGGAGATACGGTCCTTGCTTGCTTTCCAGTTTTCTCACAGTGAATGACGTGCAAGTGAAGAAACATTTCGAGTGGCTGGTTGAAAAAAATTAGGTCATCGGTGCATACCCGCTTTCAGCTAGTACGATCACTAATTAAGTTGAATGCTCTATGCAAGCCGGTCTTATTTTTATCCAGCAGAGTTAGCAGCCATTAACCATGGAGCTCAACAAGGGGACGCTGCAAGTTTGCAGATGCTGAAAGCTTCGAGGCGTCAATCTTACAACAATGTCATAACCCAATGCGCCTAAAACAAGGGGGCTATTCGCACAGGGTTAATCCTTACCGCCAGGAAAGTTGGAAGGAAACGGAAGAGAGAAGTAGACAGGACAGGCTAAAAGTAAGAGATAAAGACGAAGTTGTAGGGGAGAAAGATAGGAAAAGGCGACTGCCGATTTCCCCTGGGTGAGTCAGTCCAGGGGCGCACTCTACATAAGGCCGGGGCCAAAGGGGTGTGTTGCCTCTGCTGGGAGGCCTTAAAGGTGCAAACACCTGGTGCCGACTCAACCCCTAGGATCTCCTTTTCCCTGGACATGGCTCAGCGACTCTCGTCTAGCTGTGGAAGGAATTCGAAATTCCCCCGTTAGCTCGTGTCCATTGCGTCACTACGCACCAAACGCCTGCTCTGACAGACGCCGCTGCGGGTTGTTTCCTTTACATCAACAGGATTTGTTGTTACATTATTAATAGCGAAATCATTAGTATGCATTATACTCGTAATACAACATCGTGTGGTCAGCGCTAAGCGTGTGTCTCTGACACATCTGAACATCGATCACTCTCACACAGCAGATCTGCTCTGATGATGTCGACCGACAGTACACAGTCGTTGGTGCTTCCGCTGCCACGTTCGCACGGTTGAGCGCTGCCTGTTCTGAATTGCCACTTTTCGGTGGCTATGGGTGTATATTCGTCAACTTTCTCTTGTAAGTTTACCATGTTGAGATCTTCTCTTTGTTCTGACGTGATAAATGTGTTGAAAAGTATTGGACTTTTCTATGATTGCGTTCACTGTCGCTCACGCCAGATTTTCTCTGCAGAATGTTTGAATGTCTGCTATAATTTTTGTTTATACCATTAGCAAAAAACTTAAAATTTATAGCACCAGAAAAAAACCTATTCGCACGCAATGTTCATAAATATACTCGGATATACTACTTTCTGCCACTACGCAAATGGTGTGGTCATTATTTATGTTATGTTATTTTGCTATAGGTGCTAATGAACAAATTAACGAAACAGAAACAAATAACGTTAAATGCAGGAAGTACATGTTTGTTGAAGCATTCACATTGCGCTCGTTTCAAAAACAAGCTTAGAGAATGTACAATTTCATGCGATAACAAAAATTTTTAATTTTGCAAAAGTAGTTTCTCGGCATTAGAATTTCTTTACATATGTATATCTCAAGTGTCTGCTATTTTCGCATGTCCCGACGAGCATCTGACAAAAGAAAAGACAGGAATGAACAAGCAAACGTTGACGAACAATTATTTTATAAACAAACGTAGAGCGTTGTATAACACGTACCAATTCCAGTAAGTGCATTAGTTTTTTGAGAAATGTAAATATAATTCAGTAGCGTACAAAACTGGGCGAGTTGATGAAACATCATGACGTAAAACACTGACACGAAAGACGACACATAGAACGAGGAGGACCCAGGAAAAGCGCTGACTTGTGTTCTTTTTTGCGTGTCGCCTTTGGCGCAGGTATTGCACGTCATGAGAAAAAATAAATACGCATTCGAAATTTGGGCAATGAATACACGCCACCGTCCCATTAAAATTGCAGCTGTGCGAAATGTCTTGTGCGAAAATAAAAACGGCCTGATTATAAGGTCAACGTTGAGAAGAGATGAAATTCATTTCTCATTTTTGCCGCTCAGTCATTTTTGAATGAAGGCTTAGACGACACACAAACCTAAGAACATTTATAGGGCAGAAAACATGACCAAGCCTAGAGATTTTTTGTTTATTCTCGCTGTCTTAGCTACCCGGAAACACAGAAAGATGAGCTGATGACTTTCTTTGCCGAAACCCTCTGATTTTTCTAGAAAAAGAAGTTAATTGCTTGAGAAAGTTATCGGAGGACATCTTCAGCAATAGTTTTTTTCCTGTTACCTGTGATATATTGACAATGTACTGTTTATTTAAATCTCTTGAATTGAGGTGGTTTCATGAATTTTCACTGTACTAGCTTTAGCAATCATTACTTTCCGAAAAAATAACTCCAAGCATTTAGTATTCAGGAATGGCAGCATGCGTTCCAATTCAAAAAATGACACTGCCTCCTCCATCAAAAGTAAATGTGTAAAGGGCTTTTTTCACACGTCATGCCGAGCACTAGTGGTCATTTTCTTCGCTTCAAACTTGAGTTTAGAACGCAATGATAGAGGAATAAAAATAGAAGGTTGGCTACTTCAGGAAAACTAGTTTGTAGTTCAACGTCTCCTCAGAACTACGGACATTGCTGAAGAATTTAGAGCGGTTCTAATGAAATGAATAAGGTTTCATGAATGCTCTTCAAAGTCAATAACTAACAAAGCAAGTTAATAACTTACAAATAGGCACGTTATACGAAGGGTCATTTTGTTCCTAAAATCTCGTGTTACTAATTTAGAGACTGAATCTCGTACGCAGGCCTTGAGGATTTTGTTCCCATTGACGTACGCCAGCGGGAAGTATATCTCGCTACATTTGACTCAACAGTCAAACACCATAGCTACTTGAGCCCCATCGTGGGCATTCATACAACATGTATGCTCGGGGCTGGGGATTTTAGTGGTTAGCACAGTGTTTGTGCAGACAGTGCGTGCTTTTAAGGCTCATGTCCTTCAGAATTTATTATTAGTGCGCTTTATAATGACCAAATATTGATTGTAAAAATTTTGACAATGAAATTTACAAGGTATGGGCCAATGCTGAGACAAGCGGTTCTTCTGAGTGTCGTGTAGCAACACCTTGAAGTGCGCACTGAAGCTGCAACATTGGGTGTGTTATTCGGACGTTTGCCTTTTCCTCCGTTACACGCATAAAAGCCGAAGGCACGTAAACGTGCGCGAAGGCATAGCTGGTTGCATAAGAAGTGTTTCGGTTGGTGTGGGCATTAGACGGGGCCAACCTGGTATAGTCACGTGGTATGAAGGTATGGCAAGTGCGTGTAGTCCGCACGTACACCTTTGAAGTGAACTGTGAATACCGTGGGAAGCCACCTGTACTTTGCTAATCCCTTGTCACTGAGGGTTCAGGTGATGCGATACAACGACGACATGTCAATGTGACTTGATTGAATACCCCACAGTATGCAATGAATGATTCGTCTGACTGACTTGTGTGAATCCTTGCATGACTGCATCACTTTGTGGTAGAGCTCGAAAGCTGGAGAGTTGTAATGTGTCCTACAAATAAAACATCACTATCAGCTTACAGACGCATCTGTGGCTTTTTTATCACTTTTTTATCCTCAGTTCTATAAGTTGTGCACTGATTTATCGAGGAAGAAATGCAATACCGGGATGCGTGAGAAAGCAAGTATATATGGAGAAAGAAACCCATAAATAATGATAGAGAGAGGAATAGTTAGAGAGAGAGAAAAAATCTAAATAACAGTGTGGGAAACAGACGTTGCAGAAATGAACAATCCACTTGCCGATGTGATATTATACCTCACTAACACTTCATCAGAGTATAAGCGTTTGAAACACCCAGCCATCTAGGCTTGCTGGCAAAGCAGATCATACAATTTTACAATATAGTACAGGAACATTAGGGCAACCGGGATTAAGGTAAGTAAAGGGGAAATGGAAAAGAGGAATACCACAGAGAAGAAGGAACAGATAGAAATAGAAACGGAGGAATGATTAGAACAAAAAGAAAAAAAGGAAAAATGTCTAGATATATAGACTTTAACGTCGCAAAACAACCATATGATTATGAGAGACACCGTAGTGGAAAGCTTTGGAAATTTCGACCACCTGAGATTTTTTACGTTAACCAAAATTTGAGCACAGGGGCCTCGAGAATTCGGGCTTCCATCAAAAATCCAGCCGCTACAGCCAGGATTCGATACCGTCATGTGCGGGTCAGCAGCCGAGTTCCCTAGCCACTAGACCGCCGCAGCGGCGCAACAGAGAAAAAGTAGCAATCAAGATAACAACTTCACAGAGACAAAGATACAGGGAAAAAACAAGTTACACCTTCACCTCACTAGAAGAAACCACGTGTGGTTGGGAAACAGATGAAAGATGGTTCCCTTTAGCGGAGATGGTATAATTTGTTGATAGCACGATACGAATGTATTGAGCGGGCATAAGAGAGGAGCGTGCTGGCGCTTGGACTGGTGCTAAGACTGACACTGGCGGTGGCGTTGACGCTGGCCCTCATCGCAGCGTTGCGCACGAGAAAGTGAGGTGCGCACGCTCTGTCATTTTATACCACGGAGCTACCATGATGCTGCAAGAGGGGTACGAATCTCTCACACCAGCTGTCGCGCGGCCGTGCTAGAGGAGCGGCACGCGCACCGCTTCGTAGAATAGAGAATTTCTAGAGATGGATGATTGATATGTCACGTTTGACGTCCCAAAACGACGATATCATTATGAGAGATGCCGTTGTGACAGTGCTTCGAAAATGTAGACCACCTAGGGTTCTTTAACGTTTACTGAAATCGGAGTACACAGGCCTAGAGCATTTCTAAGTATGATAATCTTTCTGGGGACCTTCGACGGAAAAATTTTGGTCTGTCTGTCTGTCTGTCTGTTTGTCTGTACATTTGTCTGTTTGTTCATCCTAACAATATTTCAAACAGCACCAAACGGCATGCCCCATCCGCAGCGCCCACCAATAATGCTCAAGGTTTAGCGATGATAGCTGTGCGATTGTCAATAAAAAAAGCAAATCTTGCGTGTACATGAGGCGCCATAACAACACGTTTATGTTTTGTTTGTCTGCCTTGATGCTATAAGAGACACACACAAGTATTTCTAAGGACTGTAGCGTTTATCGCGCTGCGCTGACAGTGCGACGTGATGCTCAAGAAGGTGTTCCCAACGTTTTGCTACGATGACACGGTGGTGGCACCTGACCATCGCTTTGCATTCTATACCTTATCACCTCCGAGACTGGCGCGCATCTTTCTCTGTGGTCCCACACGCCTTCGTTTTCGAAGATAACTGCCAGATGGTGCTCGTGTCTAACGTGTCCAGATGCGCTTGTTCGCCTCCTCTACACGCTCTAGGCACTCTAACGCAGCGCCTTCAGAATACCATTCACCAATTTTCTTGCGCAGAACATTAAATAAACGTTTTGTTCACTCTCTCCAGACGCAAGACTATCGTCTTTCGACGACATTTACAGTTTAACATGTAGATTCGGACAAATTTTTTTCTCCATTAAAAATGCAGCCACTGCAGCCGGGAGTGATTCCCGCGATCTGCGGGTCAGCAGGCTAGTAGTTCAGCCACTAGACCACCGCAGTAGGGTAAAAATTCTTGGAGAGAAAGAGAAGGAGAGCAGAGAGCGTAGGAGATGAGAGAGAGGGTGAGCAGACGCACATGCGCTGTGGGGGTGTGGACGCCACAAGACAAAGCCAACGCCCTAACCTGCTTCGCATCTAAAGAGTGAGAGAAGGCACACTGAAAATTAATGAAGGTGGGTGACTGAGCGCACAGATTGAGCGTTAGAGAAAGAGACAAAAAAATTGCCCACAGCTTCCCTCGGGAGAACACTGAGGAGGATGCGGAGCATATAATTGGTTAACGGGGTGTTAAAGTGCGACTTACTTGGGTCGATGGCTAAATTGGTTAACGTGGTTGTGAAATGGGGTGTTAAATTGCGATTAACTTGGGTCGATGGCTAAATTGGTTAACGTGGTTTTAGGAGGGGGTGTTAAATGAGTGAACACGTACACACGTATGAGAAAGGGCGGCGCTGGTCGAAGGGACGTCGATCAGTGTGTTTGTGGATTCGTTGGAATTCATTTCACCGCGACCTTGGACGTCGACGCGCCGTACAAACCAACCGACGAGCGGCAACTGAGCGAGCGAGCGCCGACCTTGAGTATATATACAGCGCGACGGCGCATGCACTGTCAGCTGTTTAATGTTCTCGAAGCGCGACGGCGCATGCGCGTCCACTGGAGAATCAGGAGAATTGTAGAATGTTCTCGAAGGGGAGAAGCGCGCGCGGCACAGATGGTGGGTGACGGTGCATGCGCGCGTCAGCTGTCGAATGTTCGAGAAGGGGGAGAAGCGCAACGGCGCATGCGCGCGCGTCAGCTGCCAATGTTCTCGAAGCGCGACGGCGCATACGCGCGTGTCAGCTGCCGATGTTCTCGAAGCGTGACGGCGCATGCGCGCTACATTATACAGCTAGCGAACGTTCGTGAAGAGGAGAAGCGCACGCGGTGTGTAGAGGAGGAAGGGTGCACATATGGTGGAGGAGTGAAGCGCGCGCGGTGTGTAGAGGAGGAAGGGATGCACAGGTGGTGGAAGAAGGAGGAGGAAGCTTGCGGACGGCGCCGCACTACAAGCCTCGAGTATTAGATGCTCCGCATCTAAAATAAATGGAAAAGAAGAGTTGAAAAAGGCATGGAAGACGGCCATAGAGACACCCAGAAATGAAGAAAACAGACACGGGCATTTCTAACGCACGAGCGTCAAGGAATACTCGACATCAGTAGCGTTGACCCGACGAATGCAAATAATACATGCCAGGGTCCCAGCTGGAATCAAACCCAAGTATTCTGCGTGGCAATGAAGCATTTTACTGCAGAGCTACGCCAGGTCTCGGAACTACTTTTCAAACAGACGCCAATATTCGTGAAACGTCAAGAGTGGTTGCAGTGCTCCCTACTCAATTTTATAAACATTACATGTGTACTCCTTTGATACAGCCGTCACGTCGGGTCAACGTCAATTGTGGGTAGTTGCCAGATGCGCTGAAGTTGATTTATGTAGCAGTGTACAGGGCCAGCATCCTCGCGAGCATCAGTGCTTCATATCAGTTTTTGGTGTTGCTAATACGCATGTTCCAGTTGGCACCGTTGTGCAAGTGCAAACAACTGGTTATATAAACATCCACAACTCTTTAACATATGTCTGTGCGTGCCACATTTATACATATATTGAGCGTCATTTCATGACGTGTCGCTCAATGAAAAAATTGCGACACAGTCACCTTCCCTCCACATGCTTCACAAAGCGTCGATTCCCAGGTAAGTGAGATCTGCTGAATGTCTCGTCGAGTTCTCATATATATATATATATATATATATATATATATATATATATATATATATATATATATATATATATATATATATATATATATATAGTCAAGTAGATCCTCCGTGAGCGGTCACAACGTGGTTTATTTTGACGTTTCGGCCTAGAGTCTGGCCTAGGCCTAGGCCCCACTCTAGGCCGAAACGTTGAAATAAACCACGTTGTGACTTCTCACGGAGGATCTACCTGACTATATGCAACGCTACGGCCACTCCATCACCATGCCTGCATATATATATATATATAAAGTCACGTGCGCATATACAGTAAATAACTGCGGCGGTGATGGGAAAAAACCAGCCCAGACTGTTCATATATTCGCTATTGCAATGAAAAAATACAACATATTACTAGAACAAATCCTCTAGGTGAACTGATGTATAGCTTGACTTTGATGAACAGGAACACTGTGCTTTACTTTTTATTCTCACTTAGTTGTTGGAACTTTCAGAATTTTCATAGCGCACTTTTAGGCAATGCTGACATGTTTCGATGTGTATTGAAAGCTGAAATACCCGTTGTTTTATTTTTATTGCGAGCTCCATCGCCTGAAGCTGTACGAAGGCCAGTGCGTCCTCAGATACCGGGTACGTATTCCGAAGACCTTGCTCCAATCACATCAACACAACAACCATGAAAGAGGAATAATGTTTCCTGAACCTACCATGTTTCAAGCAGAAAGAAATAAATGCCGTATGAATACTGCGACATTTTTATGTACTTGACATCAACATCACTCCAGTTAAATAGGGTATATCTAAAAATTTTCTGAAATAGAATTTATTCGCGTCAAAACTTCATTAGACACAGAACAAAGACTTGGCGCTCATTTAAACCTCATTTTTCAGCATGAACTTCTACTATATTGTTCCTCAGGCTCACACAATTAGGCTAGCACAGTGTTCCCCTCTGATGAGATGAAGCTTCACCATAGCGTCCTCTTCACTGTCTATTAAGCCAATGCATGAGGTAGACTGAACGCCCAAAACATTTTAGGTGACTAATAAGAAGGGAGGGCGCCCCCTGCTGTTTCCCCTGCCACGCACGTATATATAGTTATCCACATTCTCCAGCGACGTCAACGGTGGTATATCTTGAGAAACCGTTTGGTAATACACGTGTTGTCAAAACCTCCAAGGACAATGCGTCCCATGAAGTAAACCTGGCAGTAATCAGCGTCTCAAAACTAGATATGCTAAATATAACTGTTAAGCTTTAGGACAGCTGCACTTATTTCAAGTTTGGCGAACAGGCCAATGCACATCTTCATACGTGGAATCGTTTGCCATGGTGACACATATCATAACGCCTACTAGTAGCTGCATCTGGAAGGGGTCGTAAAATTTCACTTCCTAAACGATAAAGTGGAACCGCCAGCAACCACGGATATTATGTGACGTCGTTCTAAAAGTAGACCTGTATGGAATAATATCCAGCATGCATGGACGCGTTGCATCAATAGCCATTCATGTAGGTCTACTCTATTTAGGCTGATGTCACCTAACATGTCATCTAGTTAGTGCGTGTGACTGCTGGTGGTTTCGAATTGTCGTTTTAGGAGCAACCATTTTACCGCTATTTTAATAAAAGTTGCCGCTAGCTATGTAGTTAGTACGTGCAAACGTAGATAGAAAAAAGTGTTTGACAGGCCATATAATTAATATAAAGTTTTCCGTTATGTCTGGAATCAGTCTTTCATTTCTACGCATGTTTTAGCAGCGGAGCATATCAGGCTGAAAACATTGTGTCTGCTGAATCTCAAAACACCATCACATAGCAGTGACCTCACTGTCCGTAGCCATGACATCCACTCCAGGAAATAACAAAGGATTGCTTCTGCAATATGCTATTATCAATTTTAACTATTGATTACAGGAGTGTTAAAGTACCCTTTCGACGGAAATAGATATATATCTAAAGGTTTGGAGGGAGTCAAAAGTAAAAAATCACACTGTTGACAACCACCTTTATTGCCCAGCATAGTGTAAAAAACTGTGACCGAATGCTCTATGTATAGCCATAAACTCTTGATGAAGGGCTAGTGTTACGCGGTCATCTACCTAGATAACAGGTAGCTGCGACAGCATTTTAAGAGACCCCTCACAAGCCACACAAGCGACAGTACCTAAATTGAACCGTGTAACAAAGTTAAACGATGATAAGAAGTACACAATGTCGCCGAAACGCTGAATTTCGGAATGCGAAAAAATAAAAAATAGAACACGTGAAGTAAAGAAATAATGGTTGCGGAAAATTTAATCTCGTCGTAATCACCGTGATAAATAAAGAGTGCAGACACGTGTCATGTACAGTGCACTGTTTAAACCACAAAAACATGGATAAGACAAGTTGTCTAGCTTTTGCAGTATGTACCTTGCGTTTAGAAGATTAGATGCTGAGGTTTCCTGTAATTAAATTTTCTATTTGTATTATAGCTACAATGATCCGGAGCACACAGGATATAACACAACCCATGAAACACAACACTAAATTTAAACAAAAGGTTTATTTTCATTTTCTAGTGTGCCCAATACTGCATTAAGTGGCCCCACCTTGCCTTCCTAACGACTTCGATTTGCACCGCCATACAGACACTCCAAAAACTGTTTGCTTTCTTCTGGAAGGTTATTATTTTTATAGAAACGTGCAGTTTCTTGTCATGATGGCGAGTTCTGTTTAACGTTTTTCAGTGTGAGCACAAATGGGAAGTCAGCATTACTTGCTCAAACGCCGTATCTATGACGTACCAGAGTAATTTCAAACAGTAAAAGACACGAAAAAAAATCTTATGACTTCTGAAACCTATGTCCTCTGCGTTTTCAATTGTTGGTTTTTCTGTGTGTAAAGAGGTTTATTGGGCGAACCAAACGGGCAGGTGGAAGATTCGAGATAGTGACAGGACGAGGAAGATGGAGGAGCTCGAGCGCCGATCTCGTGGTGCCTTACTTTGCGATGATGCTTGTTGTTCCCTTTTGTTGTCATCATTCCTTCATTATAATTGCCCCCGTCAAGAAAGATGAAGCCATACTGGCGATCTAACAGGTGGGAACGAGCGGGTCAAAGTAGGGCTTCAAGCGGTTCACATGAACAATATCGTGTCCACGCCGACGATGGTCACCGAGTGGCGTAAGCGGTTCAATGGCGTAATTGACAGGCGGTGTGCCGCTCTACCACGTGGTATGGACCATGGTAATTTGAAAGTAGCTTGGTAGATAAACCATGTGCACAGGGTGGTACATACAGCCATACAAGGGTTCCAGGGGTGAACTTTGTGGCAGGAGGGTGGTCATCATCGCGGGCCTTTTTCTGGTGTTGCTGGTCAGCTGTAGTAAACTGTTTCGCTAATTGGCGCCATTCTTCGGCGTGACGGGCGGCTTCAGACACAGTCGTGCACTCAGATACATCTGGTGCGTATAGGCAGCAAAGTGTCAATTGTGTGCGATGGTTGACGTCCGTATTGAAGGTAGAATGGGGAAAAGCCGGTGGTGACTAGAGTAGCGGTGTTACGCGTAGGTCGCAAACGGAAGAACCAGGTCCCAGTTCGTTTGGTCAGATGCCACATGCATCGCGAGCATGTCACCTAGGGTCCGATTAAACTGCTCAGTAGGCCATTCGTCTGAGGGTGGTAAGCAGTACACATCTGGTGTACAATATGGCACTGACGGAGAAGTGCTTGGATTACGTCGGATAGAAATATACGGCCCCGGTCACAGAGGATCTCGCGAGGAGGGCCGTGACGCATCACAAACCGATGGAGGATGAAAGATGCGACGTCCTGAGCGGTCGCCGTAGGAAGAGCAGTGGTTTCGGCGTACCGTGTCAGCTGATCTACAGCAATGATAGCCCACCGGTTACCTACTGTGGTCAATGACAGTGGTTCATAAAGGTCGATTCCGACGCGATCGAATGGGTGGTCAGGGCGCGCAAGTGGCTGTAGTGGAGCTGCTCCCGCATTCGGTGGCTCTTTTTCTCGTCGCTGACACTCGTGGCAGCCGCGAATAAACTGTCGAACAAAAGTAAACTTCCCACGCCAGTAGTACCGCTTCCTTAAACGTTCGTAGGTCTTGAAGACACCGGCATGAGCGCATTGCGGGTCGGAGTGAAATGATTCACAGATTGTAAAGCGCAGCTTTCGGTGCATAACGAGCAGCCCCTTCCTGTCGTCTGGTGAGTAATTGCGCTGGTACAAGAGGCCGCCTCGATAGGTGAAGTGCGAATCCTGGCGTCACATTGGTCGAGTGGTGGGAAGTGTCGGTACCCCAGATAAGACGTCCAGAAGCGAAGTTATCCCGGAATCGTCGCGCTGCGCAGAGGTCATTGTGCCGATGTCAAGAGCGGACAGCGCGTGTTCTATAGAAGATATAGAGGCAACCACAGCGGACAGTGGAGATCGTGAGAGCGCATCAGCATCGGTATGTTGGCGACCGGAACGGTACACCACGCGGATCTCATACTCTTAAAGTCGCAGAGCCCAACGAGTAAGATGATCTGATGGATCCTTCAGCGACGACAACCAACATAAGGCACGATGGTCTGTAACTACAGCAAAGGTGCAGCCATATAAGTGTGAGCAAAATTTCACAATCGCCCAAAGTATAGCTAAGCACTCTTTTTCGGTAACACTGTAGTTTACCTCAGCCTTGTTGATCGTTCTGCTGGCGTAGGCGACGACATACTCAGGGGATCCAGGCTTGCGTTCAGCGAGAACTGCACCGAGACCGACACCGCTGGCGTCTGTATGGATTTCAGTTGCAGCCATGGGATCATAGTGGCGCAATATAGGCGGTGATGTCAAGAGACGGCGAGGAGTGGTAAATGCATGATCACATTCGGAAGACCATGATGAGATGTCGTTGGAACTGCTTAAAAGTTTAGTCAAAGGGGCGATTATGGAGGCAAAGTTGCGCACAAATCGACGAAAGTAGGAGCACAATCCTACGAAGCTGCGTAACTGTTTTACATTCGTCGGTTTGGAGAATTCAACCAAAGCGCGTAGTTTAGCCGGGTCGGGAAGAACGCCATCCTTTCATTCGACGTGACCGAGAATGGTGAGCATCCGAGCAGCGAAGTGGCATTCCTTGAGATTCAGTTGGAGCTGCGCATTCTTCAGATACGTGAGGACATGTTTCAGGCGTACAAGATGTGTTGCGAAATCAGGTGCAAAGACGACAATATCGTCGAGGTAGCAGAGGCATATTTTCCATTTCAAACCCTGCAGAACCGAGTCAATCATGCGCTCAAATGTGGCCGGTGCATTGCAGAGGCCGAAGGGCATGACATTGAACTCATATAGCCCGTCCGGTGTCACGAAGGCTGTTTTTCATCTGCCAAGGGCACCTGCCAATACTCCAAATGCAAATCTAACGACAAAAAAAAACTCGGCACCAAACAGTCTCTATTGGATCGGTGGAAGGGCCAGTGCCTTAATCGGAGGTTACGCAAACGCATATCTCAGCTGAACAAGACCATGATGGATCACTGCGACATCCTTTCAAAACAGCAGTGGGACGAAATTTGTAATTCGATTGATGGTCAGGTTCGAAATGGCAAAACGTGGAACTTACTCAAACACCTCCTCAATGAAACCAACACCCGCGCAAATCAGCGTCATTCGATCGTGAAAATACTTCATCAGGCTAAACGAACAGTGTCACCGGAAGATGTTGTCAAGAACCTCGTAAAAAATATCTCCCGCTCCCCACGGGCCCTGTGACTCCTCACCCTGATTTCTATGGCAGCGACAACACTAACTTAGACGCCGACTTCTCTATTGAAGATGTGCGCCGAGCTCTCCATGAGCTTAATGGCCGCTCAGCCCCTGGCCCCGATGGCATCACCAACAAGCTCCTACGCAACCTGGACGATTCTTCCGTCACTTACCTCACTGACAATATCAACGAGATATGGAAAAAGGGTGAGATACCCGATGCTTGGAAACTAGCTCACACGGTTCTCATACCCAAACCGGGAAAGGCACCGAGCCTAGATAACCTACGCCCCATATCTCTCACGTCGTGCGTGGGCAAAGTGGCTGAGCACGTCGTCCTCAACAGGGTTGGTCGATACCTCAAAGATAACGACTACATCCCGCACCACATGATTGGCTTCCGACCACGGTTATCCACTCAAGACGCCATGTTACCCCTAAAGCACCAAATTCTAGATGGCGGAAACACTCGGGACACTCGTGCAATACTCGGTCTCGATTTAGAAAAGGCCTTCGATACAATAACGCACTCGTCAATCTTGAAAGCGATCGCAGCCCTCGGCCTAGGTCATCGATTTTACTACTTTATCCGCTCTTTTCTCACTCGACGCAGAGCCGTCCTCTGCGTAGGAGACCTAGTGTCGGAAGAAGTGGAGCTCGGACAGCGGGGCACGCCTCTGGGATCCGTCCTCTCACCCACGCTCTTCAACCTCGTGATGATCGGGCTTTCCGAACGACTTTCAAAATTAGACGGGCTAAATCACACTATCTATGCGGATGATGTAACCATACGGTGCTCCACAGGGTCGGATGGCTTCATTGAGTCCGCCCTGCAAGAGGCCATCGACATCACCGAGTCTTACCTCAACCACACCGGTCTCAGGTGCTCACCTGCGAAGTCGGAGCTGTTGATATATTTGCCCAGACGCCGGGGTGCCAAGCCCAAAGGATGGAAACCTCCGACGGAACGCAAAATCACCCTCCACACCAGAGATGGTCGTACTATACCCAGGGTAGACACTATCAAGGTTCTCGGCATGATCATCGAGTCACACGGAACCAACACCCAAACAGTACGCAAGCTCAGGAGTAAGACTGAGAATGCCATACGACTCGTACGTAGAGTAGCCAACAGGCACCATTCCCTCAAAGAAGACAACCTGCTGCGTCTCGTACACGCGTTTGTTTTGTGCCATTTTACCTACGTTGCCTCTATACACAAGTGGTTACGTACTGAGCGCGATCAACTCAATGCGCTTATTCGCAAGGTGGTCAAACGAGCCCTTGGCCTCCCTATCACCACTCCAACGTACAAAATCCTCGAGCTTGGTGTACATAACACGCTAGAAGAGATCGCCGAAGCTCAGGAACGTGTGCAATTAACCCGACTCACTACGACCAAGGCGGGCCGCCATATTCTGCGCGAGCTCGGCTTCTTCTCCTCGAGGGCCAGGGACCCCCCAGAGTTGACTCTAACTTCCCGGGAAATCCGCGATCTTATCACGATCGCTCCCATACCACGAAATGTACACCCCGAATACAACAGAGGCAGACGCCTTGCGCGGGCGACCGCCATTCTCAAGCGCATAGACATGGAAGCGGACAACGTCTCGTTCGTGGACGCCGCTGCCTATCGCAACAACTAAGCCTTCGCCGCGGTCGCGGTATCATCCGCGCAGCAGACTATTGACTCAGACACAATCCTCACCCGAAACCCCGAAGTAGCGGAGCAAGTAGCTATAGCTATAGCTATGCTTGACAGCAAACGGGAATTCATCTACAGCGACTCCAGGCCGGCCATCAAAGCCTTCGAACGCGGAGTCATCTCCGACCAGGCGTTACGCATTCTGCGCAATGCGGACCCAAGTGCCCTGAAGCACCACACTGTCATCTGGTTCCCCGCCCATCTCGGCCAGGTGCCGGGTGCCCTATCCAACCTCAACGAGATCGCCCATGATGCAGCGCGCGCACTCACCGACCGCGCTGCCACAGGGCAACCTCATCTTGCTGGGTTGGATACCAATCGGGATGCACCAATCACGTACAATGAAATTACAAAGCACTTTTACTTGGAACGCCGCATTTTTCCACCCCCACATCCGAAACTTAACCGACCGCAGGCATTAACCCTATGTCTATTACAGACACACACGTACCCACACCTTGCCACGCTTCACATTTATTACCCCGATGCATACCCCAGCGACACATGCCCATCATGTGGACACACAGCGACACTCGAACACATGCTCTGGGAATGTAGAACAACTCCTCCCGACTCTACCTCAAGCAAGTGGGAGAGGTCCCTCAGGAGCTCACTTCTCCCCGACCAGCAATGGGCTGTCCAGCAGGCCCACGAAGCGGCCGCCAGGTACTCCTTGTCGGTCCTTACGTGGGAGACGCCCGCTGCGCGCTAAGCGCGTCCTGCAGGACCAAAATAAAGTTTTTTCATTCCATTCCATTCCTTGTAAGCAATCAAGGGCGTCATCAATCTTGGGCAAAGGGTACACGTCTTTGCGAGTGATCTTATTTAACTGCCTGTAATCAACGCAGAAGCAAATTGTACCATTCTTCTTCTTAACGAGAACGACAGGCGATGCCCATGGACTTTGTGAAGGTCGGATAAAGTCGCGCTTGAGCATATCGTCAACCTGTTCGGTGATAACCTGACGTTCCGTGGCGGAAACACGGTATGGACACTGTCGTTCTGGCGCGTTGGAACCTGTGTCGATGCAGTGAAAAAAACTGGGAGTTCGGCCAAGGGTAGATTGAGCAACGTCAAAAAATTCACGAAACTGGTAGAGCAGCTGAAGGAGCTCAGAGCGTTCAGATGGCGATAGTACGTCGGCAATCGATTATTCGAAAAGCTCGCAAGGTGGTATATTGGAAGGGTTGAGGGCACTGATGGCGTCATAGTCACCGAAACAATCTAGCGGCATGGTAAAAATTTGTTCGTTATCAATGGCATGCACGTGTCCAAGAGATTCACCTTGAAACAGTTCGACGGGATACGGAAGGGGATCGATGAGGCAAAGAGCACTGTTTCCTTCAGAAATAGAGAGGGTTGAATAAGGCACAAGAAGTGATCTTCGACTAAGGAAGAGGCTTGATGGCTCAAAGAATGCAGCTTCGTTCCTGATACCGTCACTGAACACGCGGAACAACACAGCTGCTGTCAGACGAATTTCAGTGCCTTCTTTGACCACGTGTTTGTGTACGGCGGGCTGAGTGCGGCTGGTTGGTTGGTCGTAAAATGGAAAAAAGTTCAAGCTCGGATCTTGCACAATCAATACCGGCATAGTTACGCGACCAAAAGTCTCATCCGAGTATGATGTCGTGTAAGCATGACGAAAGGACAATAAACTCAACAGTGTCGTGGTCCTTCGCGATCATCAGTCGGACAGTACAGGCGGCTACAGGCTGAACCGGGTCCCCATTCGCTGTTTGCAACGACATCATATTAAGAGGCATCGTCACTTTTCGGAGCTTGCGGCAAAGTTTAGCGTCAATCACGGAAACGGCAGCACCGGTATTCACTAGAGCATATGCTCGAGTACCTTCTACAAAAACTTCGACAATATTCGATGGCAATGTGCGACGACTTGAGCATTTCGGCAGCGCAGTTCTTGCCTCCTGAACTGCGGCGGTTAGATTCCCTCGTGTTCAGAAGCTGACCGACGACGCATGGGTGACAGGGAGCGACGACGGTGTGAAGGTGAGCGACCAGACATAGTACGCGGACATTCCCATGAAGACGAGCTTGACTGATGGCCAGAGCTTTCCAGACGAGATGGAGGAAGGTCCATGACGCTGTTCTGTGTCCGGGCGTCTGTGTATCCCGGCACGCGACGACGGCAGTAACGGGCGATATGGCCAAGACCGCCGCATGCAAAACAGATGGGCCGGTTATCGTGCGTTCTCCAAGTATTGGCGAGGAGGGGAGCAGCCTATGCGGCAGACGGGTGAGTTGAGGCTGTGGTGGCAATTGGAGGAACCCAGGCGGTGGACGGCTGAGTTGGGGCTGAGGTATACGGCAGTTCTTGGAACAACGGGGTGTGGTGTGGCTGCCGCCGCTTTAGTGCCTCAGCGTAAGAGGCGTGGTGACGGGGGGCTGCTGCAAGGGCACCGGCATAACCTCGGAAATCTGCTCGTGGACCACATGTCGGAGCATGGGAGCCAATGGTGGTGGGTGTCGCAGTGGCTGTTGGTGCGAGAGCTCCTGGCGTTGAGCAAAAGGCAGCAGAGAAAGCTGCCGAGCCACTTCCTCTCGCACGAAGTCTTTCATTTGTGCGAGAAGGTTTGTCTGGTCAGTCATAACGTCTAGTGCGGTCACTGGTTAGATTGTCTGGAATGAGCGTCGCGTCTTAGCTTGTTGCCTCCGTAATTCATCATAGTTTTGGAACAAAGTCACTACTTCTGCCACAGTGCTAGGAGACTTCGTGAGAAGCATCTGGAAAACGTCATCGTCGACGCCCTTCATAATGTGCTGTATCTTCGCACTCCCGCTCATGGAAGCATCGAGGCGCCGGCAGAGATCGATCACATTTTCTATATATGATGTGAAAGTTTCACCTGGCTCCTGTGCCCGCGTGCGCTGACGTTGTTCGGCGCGTAGCTTCCGTAAGGCAGGACGACCAAAAAATGGCACATATCGCCTTCTTGAAGGCGGACCAATTCGCGAACTCGGATTCATGGTTCGTATACCACAATGGCCACGTCGGTGTGGTAAAAATTGACAGTGCCCAAATTAGCAGCGTCATCCCACCTGTTGGGTCCACTGACTTTCTTGCATGACGACAGCCAGTCCTCGACGTCCTGGTCTGCGGTGCCCGCAAAGATCGGGGGGACTCGCTGATGAACCGGGCCGGGGCAACTAGCGGCAGCGAGAGGTGTTGTTTGTTGGGCAGCGTCAACTTGCATGGTCGACAGCAAGGTGCGGGGTCGGAGTTCTAGGTTGTAAGCGGTGTGGTTACCCAGCACGATCCCCCAAATGTAAAGAGGTTTATTGGGCGAAGCAAACGGGCAGGTGGAAGATTCGAGATAGCGACAGGACGAGAAAAATGGAGGAGCTCGAGCGCCGATCTCGTAGTGCAATACTTTGCGATGATGCTTCTTGTTCCCTTTTGTTGTCATCGTTGCTTCATTATATATGTACCATTCGTCGTTGTTATTGCATGCATAACATGCCTTCTGTAAGCCTTTTTCTATTTAAGAGATTTATTGCTCATAATCGCACCCAGCTCATTCTCTTCCAGTGGGACCACCTAGACGTCCAGGTAAATACCAAAACACATTTTCGAATTTATATGGCTGTGTACCTTTTGCTAACATGAAAACATTCAGATAGTTTGCATCGATTAGGCGTATAAAATTTGATCGGCAGGTAACTTGCAGCAAATTTGGGTAACCCTGCCTGGTTTACATTAACTGCCTGTGAAAGTTATACGCGGAGAGTTTCATCAGCCATTCACGTAAATATTCCGCCATTGTCTAAACATACAAAAAATTAGATCAAAGACATATGTGAGCATATAGTTAAAATGCAGTAGCGCCACCTTCGAAGCACATGATGTCAATGCATTTTCGTGATGAAGAAGTGACACGACTTTGGTTCTGTAGTAAAATAACATTATTTGCATTTAGATGGGCCACCTAAAAAGCATGATTGAAATCATTATGGATGAAAGCACACACAAAAAATGACGAATGCCGAAAACGGAGTCATACCCTAACTTCCGAATGACCATAACGGAAATAAAATACTTTGAGTGTCGTCATTTGGTTTTTCTGTTTTGCACTACGTATTTTTTGAAGGTGAGCACTGATATACGTCTTATGTGTACTCAGTCTTGCAACTGCTGATGTGAGAGTTAGTCACCTCACGGAATGCGTGTACTTCAGTGGAGCCATTACTGTTTAGGCACGGTGAGCGGCGGTCGCATTTTGGTAGACACGAAATGGTAGGGGCCCTCGTATTGTGCAGTTTCAGTGCATGTTTAAGAACATCACGTGGTACAAATTCTCGGTGCCTTACCCTACGGCATCTCTCATATTTCTAACGTGGTTTGGGAACGTAATTATTTATATTTTATAAGACCTATGCACGCTGAGACGGTGAACCTGCCTCATTCTGTCCAGCGTTGCTACCGAAGAACACATGCAACCCAGCAATGCTATACAAAGTATAATAGTGTGTTTCACAAGAAGGCAGCAAAAATGACTGATTGCAACAAGTTTGATTGTCATACGCAACAAGGCTAGCAGTTATACACTTTTAGTGTGGTGCACTCTTATAACACATGAGCAGGAAGAAAACGAATACACACGTAAGTAATAACTGGCGTAGCCATGGTTGGGAGCGGAGAGAGAAATTGCCAATATCCAGTTTGTCTTTAGTAGATATACCTGTACACATATATTATGCGGAAATTATCCGTATCTGCATGCTGTTTGAAAACTATCAACCATGAATCTAGGAGATTATATGAAGAGCTGCTGCACCAGCTAGTGCAGCAGCTCTTCAAACGAAACATTTCCATTCTAAGATATGAAAATTCTCTCTTTTGAGCATATTATCTTCTATACGCCGACAAAATGCCCAACATATTACCCTGCACCACAGTAGTAATTTGCGCGTCTTTTACGCACGTATATGCTATAACTACATGTGCCTGATGTACTGGCGACTTCAAAACACGACTAGCACCTCTACTCCTGTACAACAAAAGCATGTCCTTCTTGATTCATGTTCTGTTAGTTCGTTGCATATAGTGCGCTTCGAGTCTAACACCAGCAGTAAACTATTTTCATTACACATAAACATCAGAAACAAATCTCAAGGACTATGCTTCCATGATTCATGCGCCAGAGCCGATAACCGCAGATGAAGGCACACTTTTACAGCTAGTCATTTGCCGTCGCGGGTGAACATGCACATTTCTGAAATTCCCTGCAATATAACGAATATTATCTTTTGCCCTTTGGCTGAAAATCACGGCGGGAAATTCTGCTCAAAAAGGCAAATTCTCTGCACGGAACGTCAATGGCACCGGCCTCACAATGACCACTGTTCGGTTCCACCTGTGTATCAACAAAAGCAATAAATTAGCACCAAGAGCATTGACCTTGTCGAAATCCAGGCGAAATTTTTATAGAGGAAATGAAACGTGCTCGAAAAAAAAGCAACGCTATATACTGTCACAAAGCTTCATGGTATCCTCGTTGTCGAAGTTCATGGACGTGTTCGTTAAATAATGGCTTGTATATTATCACAATTCGCGTGAATGTTTTTAAGGGTTTCATCTAAGAAGAGTGTGTATATATAAACTTCATTTCAAGTTATCAGCCTTGCAAAAAACTACTTTTGTTTAATGCCGTTGAACGCATAGGTTTCTCGAGAGCTTTCTTTACGGGCACAAAAAATGCACTTCTTGCCAGTGAAAGGACTAAGATTGCACTGTAGGTACTTAAAAAAATATCTCGTTTGCCTTGTAGCAGCCGGGTAATCTTGGTGTAATTGTCTTGCCTTTTCAAAACTGGGCGTCACGAGTTTAAGCAGATCCGTTGTTGCATTCAGAAATGCCGCTGAACAAAATGGGTACAGGAGGCCGTGCTATTTCTATGGAAAACGCCTGTCCATCAAGGTGAAGCAAAAGTTAATATTTTTTAAACATGATACAGTCACTCAGAACCAGGTGCTTGGGAGGCAAGCATTAAATATTTATGCCGATATAAAAATAAAATAATTATTAAAATAATTAGTTTAAAGATTGTCTCATACTTTGAGATGAGTGTAAAGCCGAAAAGATCAGTCAATTTTCAAGAAAGCTCAAATTTTTAGGGTCAAATATGAAGTATTTTTCTGCGCGTTGGACGTCATTATGTGCAATTTTTTTTCTGAAAGCGAGACGACACAAAATGAGACCTTTGTAAAAATGAAACAGCAATATATAAACAGATATATAGATGGTCCTGAAGTAGAGTTTTGCGAAGCCATCTTATAAGCGTTCTCAAATAGCTTTCGGAAGTCATCTTAAGCGTTCTGTGGAGCCATCACCCGCGAAAAATGAAAGTTTTTTAGGCAAAATCTCACTTATTGAAAATTCAACGTCCTGCTCCAGGAAATGCTGCTTCACCCATAGTTCAATTCAAGTGAAACAAAGCCTGCGTGTGTGCCCGCAATTTTGGCCTGTTGTCTCCATTTTAATGCAATAGCGAGTGTGTCTTGTACCTTACTTACCCCCTTGCCTTCGTGGTTGGTCACTACGATGGGTCGGTGACACTTTGACTGTTGAGAAACTTTTGTTTATGCACTCACGTCACAGAAATACTGAATAGCTACGCTCTGTGTTAAAAGGGGAAGATGTGCCACTAATTTGCGAAATTATCTTGGGTTGTAAAATAGAACTCATCAAGGCAGGAATGCAGCTATTGTGTTAGCTGCGAGAGCACTTTTAATGTGGGTTTTATAGGAGCCAAAAAACTTCAACGCCTCGGCAGCACATTATCTAGCGCTATAGCCCTCAATGCACTAGGCGCAGTGCTTCCACCGAGTTGTGTCCCATATTGCGGTAACCGGTAGTGCCTTTATTTCATGGTGGAGACAAACATGTCTTGGGCGCAAACCTCCTAATGTGTGGATTAGCGAAGACGCGTACCAGGCAGGCTAGTCCTGACAGAAATACGTCAGGCTTGACCTTGAGAGCGTCAAAAGTGCTTGCGCATTGAGCTCAATCGTACCATGAGGCCCACGTGGAAGCAGTAGTTCAACTACTTTTAAAGTATGGTCATTTTTCACAACCTTCAATACCGGTCGATGCGTGTTAGAATGTACTTGAACATTACCGAAGAGGGATAGTGTTCAAAAAACTATTAAGGTGCGTGGTAAAAATTATTTGGGGCCGACATAGCTCTGCTGTTTGAGAAGTCTTAGGAACAGCTTTCAGATATTGGCCGCTGCGTGACTCTCTTCCTACGCTTCGAAAACACTTCTTTTATGCGTGGAGAGACGACGCGCTCTTTGGCAATATTCTGCGTCGTTCAGATGCCTAAGATGTCTTAGACCAGGCCACGAATAGAGTGTGAGCTGCCGAATTTGATGGGACGCACATATGCATCAAGCTGTATATCTTGTTTTGTTCGTGATCATTGCTGCGGAGTGGGGAAGCACATTAACTCATCCCAGTGCCAAAAGTGTTTTCACAATCCATGCACTTGAGGGCTATTTTCTTGTGTGCCGCATACTCCATGCAAACTCTGAAGGGCTTGCTTGTACACTGGCGATTTATGACAGTGTCGCCGCTACCAGATCATGAGCCTTAGATGACGTGGCTGATTGTTTGAGAAAATTGAGCAAGTTTGGTGAGTTGCTGACGCTGGAGCTTCGAGTTCAAGGTGCCTCTTTTCTTGGACATGAAACAGGTTGTACGTAGTTCAATTGCCGAAGCTACAGCCCTATAGAGAAAATAATTCAGTGTGATTGTGAGAAATGTACAATGAATGCAGAAAAACGTGCGTTAGGTTCATAAAAGCTAGATATTAAAATGAGAAGCATTGGGTACGCTCTTGATAAGGTCACGTACTATTTCACTCAAGATAAATATGGTACACCCATCAATGCTTCTTACAGCGCAGTGGTGCAGTACTGTTTCCTATCAAAGGGTTGCGTCAGCACTATATGCGTCAATGCACCTGCTTCTGCTACATTTCATGATGATACAGTGGTTATGAAAATTGAAGGCTGACCTTCCAATCTAGGATTGCAATCCAGGCCTTGACTTCCCCATTTCAGTTGAAGATAAAATTCTCGAGCCCTCTGTGTTCTTTGTTTTAGGTGCGTCCTAAAGAACTACAATTGATCGAAATTTTTGAGGCACTGCAATAAGGTGCTTTTCATAACTACATTCTCGTTTTGAATCAAATGACGTGCTATATGGCGTGGCTACGTCTACATCTAAGTAGCCGTCATCGAATCACCATTCTGGGAGTAGCATACCCGTTTACTCCCGAAATCGGACGGAGGGGGGGGGGGGGTTTACTGAGGACAAGTAACGCAATAGGTATTGTCAAGGCCTTAAAGTACCCCTTCCATACCTCCAAAAAAATTTTCCTGGCTATTGGCCTTATTCGTGGTATTCGAAACGAAAATTTAGGTGCTCAACTGAAGTGTATTATATTTATTTTTGTCACGCCGGCTTAGGTAAATTACCCTAGGGTAATTCTAAACGCCTTAAATCCAGAGTTGGCAAGAGAACACTCACAAATCTATGCAAAATAGTCAATTTTAAGGTTTTGTTGGCCAGTAGCCACTGGCGAAAAAAAAACATTGCGTGCGAGCCTTCCCAAACAAAAGAAGGAAATGTTTTCTCAAGGGGCTTGCTCATCGGAGACAACAAAATGAATTCATGAGAGAATGAAGTCAGGGAAACAATGTTTGTCTTTAGTTAGAGCGTAGCAATGAGAATCGTGATGTACACGAAAAATCACCGCTTTCGTCGGTGGATGCTTGCCATAAGGATGGCGACAAAAGATGATAGATCAGTGGAAGATCAGTGGATCCTTCCGATCTTTCGTCGCCATCAGCGTCACTAACGGTATGAAAACTATATAACGCAACAATTGTGTTTTACTCTCGAAAATATGTCAAAACATCTGGAATTACTGACTTACATTATGCTCTGAGCAAATGCTTGTTTTATTTATATATCAAAAAGAAACATTGAACCAAACCAAGGGACATTGTGTGAGTGAGTAATTGGACGCTCTCTATCAATTCGCTAATCTTGTGTTTTTTTATTTGATGTTATTTAGTGCTGCATCAACGGAAACCAAATAAATGCATGAAGTCTATGCACTGAAACACGGGTATTTTGTCCTTTGCGAGCCTATACTTTTTTTTCCTTTACTAATGCAGTAAATTGGTGCAGCAGGTGCCGGTTAAATCAAGAATTTCTAACTGTGAAGCTGTAGCTTGACTGTATTAGGAGCTTCTGCATATAAATACGTGAATTTTTTTCTATAAAAGTAGGCTAGTATTTTTAGATATGGTAAGAAAAACGGCGAAGACACACTGAAAAGCAAACGTAGCTGATAATTTAAGTACTACATGAATATCAAGCATAACCACCTTTATTGTCTACAACTGCGGTATATGTGGAAACCTTCCCTCCCTAGACATATTTCTTGAACATATCCCCTGGACATATCTGTAATGAACATGAAAGCTATAAATATCTGCCAAATTACCTCTCAAATGACCACTGTTTCAAACACTGATATCTGATGTGTTTTGATTATTACGAGTTCATGCACGCTGTGGCACTTTTTTTTGTAGCGCACAGACTATAATGATGTCAAAGAGGCTTGAGAAACTTTCAAGCTGTTGAGAACAGCTTTTTGCCTGAAGGATAAATTGTCGCAAAATGTTGTAAAGACTTTATTACCTGATTAATTTCGTTGTACGTTTTGAAAAGCAATAGGAACTCAAATTTATTAATGCCCCCTTCGCACATGCTTCATCTTCCTGGGTATCAAACGTTTCATAATCGTCTGGATAAACGAGGGATGGTATCATTCTTTTTTTTAAGTCAATATCTCAGCTGACCCTGTGGACAAATTTACTGTTCTTACTTATTACTGACAACGAGGTTTCAACAATGCAGATCTATACCATTATTTTTTCCGTCATGCACAGGTCATCATCCGGTGACGCATTTATACTTCTAGGGATGCACTGTCGCGTTACATGGTCGCGGGCATACAGCGTATCGGCTCCGCCTATTCTCGGTTGGATCGTCGGAAATTTTCATCTGACCACAGCAATCTCATCACCAACATGTACCCAAAGTGCGGCAGTCCCTAGGCACTTGCTTGTCTATGGTGGATGCGCTTAAACTCCTTTTCGGGCAATGCCTTACTCGACTTCACCAATGGCGCTATAGACATCAAGGAAGCACCGGCGTACAGTACCTCGGGGTTTCCGCCACTGGCTACCGACGCGAGCATGGGTGCTGCGGATACAACCCCAAAGACATGCAATGGACGACAGTTTCCCAAGCGGCATCTGGAAACCCAGTTTCGGCAAGTTGCCGCGGAGCCGCGTTGAACGCTGAGGTGCGGCGCCGAGCGCAGGGTCGCGTCAGTCCCGAGTTGGTGATCGCGTGGGCTGCCAGAAGTCACCCATTTCTCATGCAGCGGGACGCAAGGGACGGCTACTTACAAAGCGGAAGTGGCCTGTTATCCCTAAGCCACTCCAGACGACTACATAGTCGTGATCAAGCCTCGAACCAGCATCAAGCCTCGAACCAGCTTGGATTGACTCTAATACAGTAACCTCATTATCTAAACAGGTGTCATTTAGAATAGTTGACTCCGGGACGTCCGACAGGAGGTAAAGTAGAACTTTGTCATTCAAAAAAAGAAAGCGACAAGCCACTGATTTTCACCTAAATGTACCGTAAAATTGAAGTATCTAGTGACTATCACAGGGAAACACTGCAGGCAGATGGCGCCGAAGCTGTGCAGCAAGAAGTTTATAACATCTGTCAGCAAGGTGCCTGGTGAGATTTACACTGTTGCCACCATGAAGTCGCGTAATGTATTAACGGCGCAAGCGTCACCATGGTGTAGTGAGTTGAGTTTGTGCGAGTAAAGTGATGGGAGCAGTGTTCATTTCGATGAGAACCGAATTCATTCACGGCTACTACAAGACAAGCAACTTCCTGAAAAGTCCTGAACTTCATCCTAGCAATTTTTTTCTGTTGCTTCGTAGCGAAAGTAAAGGCAGACAGGTTTCAGATTGTACCCTTTTGTCCAACTGTATGTGCTTCAGTAAACCCAACCCTACATTTTTCAAGCCATTGCACAATGCTGTGTTTAGGGAAACTGTGTGTGGCTTGTCCAAACAAAGTACATGCTTTGTTTAAGAATGTTTCGTTTGAGTCTATTGACAGTAAGTCGGTGGTAAATTGTGTACATATAAAGCTTGCCGAAGTGCGATGAGAAGTATGAGCAGCATTGCGTGGTTGGTTAATGCAGTGCGATAGGAGCAACGTGTCACTGTTTCAATATACATTCGGGTCATGACGGAGACAGGAAAATCAGCAAAGAGCGTCGATATGTTTTTTTTTTGCAGTAAAACATGCAGAGGGGATCAAGGCGCTGAATACCGCGTGACCGTCTTCACCCCCGCTGTGTATCCGCAAGGACACGAAATAAGATCAACAAAGAATCTTTGTGATGGATACCTTCATATAATCGTTGTGCTGAAGTCATTGCGGCTGTGCTGAAGTCATTCATTAGCGCATTCCGCACACTCTTCACTAGATTTGCAGCGCCATCAGCTCAAAGCAGACTGCAAGTTCTAGATACGTTAGACATAGTCCTTGAAAGTCTTCGTTCACATCGTGGACTGCAGTGCACTAAAACGGCCGAAGTAAGCCCATACTCTGTGATAAATCACAGTTTCCGGCATCAGAGAGGATGCTTCAAACTTTGAGTACCTATTCGACGTACCTACCAGTTATAGGACTTATTAGGCACCCGCGGTACATTTTGCTATGCATATCAGCGTATTACCTCTCTTTCTTTCTTCTTTTCTCTATTTTTCCCTCACACTTTCTCTTCCTCTGTGTGGAATAGCGAACCGGAATAAACTTCCTGCTTTTGCTTTGTTTCTTTTCTCTCCAATTATCTGACACTTTTTAAGGTATCACCCACCTATTATTGCAACACCTGTGTTATAGTCACACTCAGCGTGCCTTTTACGTCAACGCAATATTAGACAACGCAGACTATGAGAGTGAAAACCATCAGTCGGTTCAAGGACAGAAATTATTCCACCAATGAAAAAAGTCTTATTCTACGTTTTCATTTCGCAATTTCCATTTGCGTCAATATACAATGCTACTCTTGAAAAAACTATTGATTTTCTCTTGTTTGGTTAAGTGTATTTACTTGTTGAATTCACTTGTTCACTTGATTCTGTCTAAGCAACGAATGATCCCACAAAGAAGAAGTTCACCTTTTCTTGTAGAACGTTCCCAAACAATGTTTTATTAGTTGAATACTATCTTTTGTACAGAACAAGTGCAATAAAAAGTTTATGGCAAGAAAAAGTATTATCAACACTTTGTCGTGGCTTCGTGTCGCACTGGCTAACACTCTGAATAATTGCCCATACGCAAAGGCCAACACTGTGCACATGGAAACATCTTCTGTCCTAGTTTACTGGATAGGCGCCCGTAAATAAATTTTTTCTTAGGTCGATATTGTGATAATGATGTTTTAGTAATCACCAGTTAGCTGCAGCACATCTACTGTAATCAATACAAATGAGATGCTCATGCTTTGCCACAAGAGATATAAAAAGTATAAAATAAAATCCAGCAATCAAGAAAACTAACTGGGGCGATGTGGACGTATTTCGTCGTCTCATAGCTGCTATAATTGATTACGGCGCGCGTGAATCGTAATTTATGAATGATAAGTGACTCGATTCCTGTTGCATTTCTCATGATAAACCCGGAAATAGGTGGTATTTGAATAACCAATGAATTAGTCCCCATATCATGTTCGCTGACATCGACGTTGCAATGAAATAAGCGTACTAGGTGACTCATTCTCACGGGGCATAGAATTGCAGTAGATGTTCCTGGAAAGAATGGATAATGTTATAAAAAACATCACTTCATGCGCATTATTCGTAGCACTGCAATATCCTACACACAGGAGTTACTATATATATGTATATATACATTAGGCGTGTCCCACGACCAGAATACAAATATTAGAATGTCTTAAGGTCGGGCTTAATCATTTCTGACTATATTGTTTTTTTAATGTGCACTGATAACGCAAAGCATTTCACCTTCACTGAAATGTTACCTACGTAGCCTACATCGAATTCACCACCTTCGTATAAGCAACTGAAAACACAACCGTGCTAGAGAAATCAACAATCTTGTATTCAAATAAATGAAGTCCAACAATATACTTCTGCCTTTTACAGTTATAGAGCCACGGTTGGCACAGTAAAATCTGTCAAAACCTGCATGGCCGAGCTGTGGTTGCTTTTTGCTTGACAGGGGCTCTTTAGCAAAGTTTATAAAATAAAATATTCGACATTGTGAAATGAAAATACACAATTTTCGACAACAACAAAAAAACAAGAAGGGACTATATAATGTGTACATGTCATTCACATATGATACACAATTATGTAGCTGAAAAAAAAAGAATACCACAAAAAACAGCATCTAGCAATTCTAGGAGGTTTGATGAACTGAATAGATAAAAGTTATTTTGTACGCGGAATTTAACAAGGAACAAAATATTGAGTTGCAGGCGCGTATTAAGTAAGCTATGAAGTATAGTTGCGCGAGTATTCCACCACATTTTCTTGACTTTAGGCATTTAACATACTGAAGTGTGCTATCGCGAAACTGCGGACAACTAACAGTTTTGCAGTGCGATACCTATTAGGGAGTCGTGCCATCGCTTTATACAATTCACCCTATATTATAACGCATTGTGGTCACAAAATCTATGCGCGTCAAATTGCTTCTTACGAGTTGTAGATGCCAACTCAACGTTGTCTTATGACACTCCTAAAACAAGAAGTAGGCAGAAATTTTCGCATCAACGCTTTACGACACCAACAATCGGAGGGCTGGGAGACGGATGAACAACGAGCGCAAAGCGTGGCTGCTGAACGTCGCTTCTTTGACGAACACGAAATATTGCTTTTCGCGTATTGCTCCCCCATCGTAGAATACATCTTGCTCTAAATCACCGAAAACTACTTCTATATGAAAAAAAAAACGTGGCCAGTGTGGGAGGATGACCACTGTGCGTGGCGCTTACACTTACTTTTAAGTTGTAAACGACTATAGAGAAAAACCTAACGCACGTCTTATCTCCATTCTGGCTGCGCCAAAGTTTTGAGGGGTGAGTGCACGCAGGGAGTGGGGTGTTAAAGTCGGCCGATAGGAGGCGATCGTTACTAATAATAGATACTTGGATTGAAGCGGACGTTTTTACATTTCTACCGCGTATTTTGTGGTAACGAAAACAGGCTAGTAAGCTTGAGGATGGAATCAAATGATGGTTTTTTTTTCAGATAAATAATCAGCATGAAAGGCTTTCATCGACGCGTTGTACCCTGGCTGGCGCTTTGTGTTCTCCTGATTACGTTCGAACGTGCCTATGCAAGTAATCTGTGCTCCTGATTTTTCATCATATATCGATAAGCCTAACTTGATGCAGAATACCAACACAAATTCACAAAACAGCTTAAATCATTGCACTCCGCGTGGTTGAATACTGAATATAAATAACCTACGTGATGTTTAGTACTTTCAGGCATAATCCAGGGTCGTCTAGCAATACGATCGGAGAGACATAAATGACCTGAATGAAGAAGAATGTAGAGGTGGAATTTATAGCCGTGCGCAAATAATTGCGTGTTTGAGATGTTTCGCAGTTGTGTCAGTAAGGAGTAATGTGTGCAATACTTGATGCGCCAATAATAAATTGAGTATGGTGTGGGTACGGCTAGTCGAAATTCTTCACTTGAAACTTTTGGGCGCAGAACTCACAACAGAAACAAAAATGCAAGACATGCTCCGACAAAAACTTTCTAATACTATTCTTAGGTGGATCCTTTGATTGTGAACAGAAACAGCAGCAATAAAAACAACCTGTAAAGAATTGATTGTGTTACCACGTTTGCGTTGCCAGGTGCCTCTTACCAGCTGCCGTTCTTGTGGACGCAATATAACTTTAGGAGAAACAATTTCTATTAGTTGGTGGTGGTAACATGCCAGTTGTGACTATGAAAGATAGCGTGTAACTCAGTCTGTTGTTCAATTGTGTTACTTTTGTACCGAGTGCTGTCATTGAAGTCTGTTTGTTCAGCAACAAAACATGCATGTATGATATAACAGGCCAAGTAGGTTATGTATGAAAATACTATACAGCAGTAAATGAGATCTGAATATGACAGTCTCACGATCAATACCAAGCACTAAAGTATTCTTAAAGATATTATCAGTATATTGCTCTTGTATTTTTCAGTTTTTCCTGCCCTTGCGACAAGCGCCATAGGTGAGACATTTGAAATCATTTGAAAGCTTCTTATATAGATTGAATAACGAGCGTCCCGATTTTCACAGAAGTGTCTGTTGCTAATTCATAAAAGAATTGCATATTTCCAAGTTTCTTGTTATTGCTATTTGATATACTGGATGTCCCAAGCAGTAAGACAAAAAAATATGAATGGTGTTACGTGAGGCCAAGCTTGTGCGTACATTTCCCAGTATATTGAAGTGGCCACTACTAATTTTTTCGTTATGACTATTAACTAATTATTGTAATCGTATTTGTAACTTGAAGAGTACTTGCCCAATTGTCAAATATCAACAAGATTGAGGCGCACCTGTTGAAATGACACCTGTATACGTTACTTCTAACAACGCAATAGTTGCGAACTCATTTTCATTTTTTGTTGTGAATAAAGAAAGCCCGCGAAATGAAAAAAAAAGTAATTCGTGAGTGTGCTCACAACTCCAAAAGAAAGCAGCGCCTTCAAATATTTTTACTGGAAGAAACCGTTTTGCCGTTTTTTTTTTTGCGTTGCCAGAGACTGAATTGCGAACATAGTCAAGACTACAGGTCGCATTGCCAACAACGTGTGTCGAAGTTCTGCTGGTATTCCTTCCACTTGATTGTATTCGCTATCATAATTGATGTCTCATGATCAACTATTCACGGCCGCTTCACTGTTCTGATTATAGCAATTACAGCTTGACTGTGTGAGATCTAGGCAGCGCGTTTCTTCGGACGAGATGTGGCAGATAGCTTGATTCCTATTTTTTTATAGAAAGCTTTTTTCAGCAAATTTCGGTGACATTTAGCGTATCTATCTATCTATCTATCTATCTATCCATCTATCTATCTATCTATCTATCTATCTATCTATCTATCTATCTATCTATCTATCTATCTATCTATCTATCTATCTATCTATCTATCTATCTAGCCGGCTATGACTTTTAGCTCTCCTGGTCGTTTCTATAATGGTATCTATGCCAAAAATGATATGCCATAACCTGACTGTACGAAGAGCATAATAACAAGACGTAACATGAAAATCATAAGTTATGTCATGGCTATCATGACTTATATTTCATAATTCTCTGCTCTTGTGGTGGTTCCGATGATATGACAAACTGCGAAACTGGTATAGTATGACATGACTGCACAGCGAATATAACCGACAGACCATATCGTGGAAGTTAAGATATGCCCATCACGTAAATAATGACTACATGCCACGCTCATCGTGCGCTGGCCTTCATTTTGCCAGCTTCACATATGACAAATTTATTATTACGGGACGTGAATGGATGACGAAGGTATATGACTGGTGCAAACATGATAATCAAGAGATGCTTGTCATGTAAAACAAGGATTACATGCCGCGCTCATGATGCGCTGACGGCCGTTTCGCTAGCTTCACATATACCACACACAGTATTACGGAACGCGAGCGGACGACGAAGGTAAATGACAGCTTCAAACATGATAATTATGACATGAGTGTCATGTAAAACATGACTACACGCTACGCTCATAGCAGGCTTGCGGAACGTTTCAACTTGACATATACGAAATTTAGTACTACTTGACGTGAATAGATGATAAGTACAAATGCCAGGCACAAACATAATAATCATGTCATGGAAGTGATGTACGTTATAATTTAGGCCCGCCTCATAACGTTATGCTGATTTTGAAGTGGTTTATCAAGCTTCCTCATTTGTGCTTCGCATATCTTCGATTACCGCTGGACGTGGGATCTGCCAATTTTCTTTTTACACTTCCTTCATTGCTGCTTGCTATCTTCAAGTAAGCTTGTTTGAGGGCACCCATTTTTGTTTCGCACAATGGTCTAGTCACGTGTAAAGTTTTGTATTACGTGAGCCCTCTTTATTACAGAAAATATGAACACGCAATTAGTATGTTGCTGAAAGTAGCTCAGACAAGTGTGCTTTCAACATGCGCGCTCATTGACATTTTGATAATTAGGCGAGTGCTTTTTGAGTTAAAATGTGAGTATGTCTAATCAATATTTCTCATTACCACAAAATGAGTACCACCTACTACAGTACATTTGGAACATTAAGCACAAGCTTTGATGCACGTATCACCATTCCTCTTTTTTTTTAAATTGCGCTCCGTGATAATTTGGACGCCCTGTTTATTCCCCTCGTTGTTCAGTTATTCTACTTTGAAGTTCCTGCCGCATTGTACGTGAGCCTGTTGCCATGCACAAAACGCGCCTGAACGAATGGGAAACACTTAGATAATCTTTGAACCCTAGATTCGTAGAATGTTAGAAGAGTGCGTGATCAGTCATTTATTCGATCACATAGTAATCATTGCCTTTCGATATGCGCTAGTCGTTGGAGGACCACTGCAATCCGGTACGTCTCTATTAGGTAAGACACAGGACTGGGTGAATGTATTTGCACACGTGTCGAGGCATTTTGCCGTTAGAGTTGCCTACAGTCAGGCTAGAGTGTTTTTTTTACTGAAAAGAGAAAGAATGTATGGCTGGGAAGTCAACTGGTACGGGATGTAGGTGGAGTAAACGCCTTGTCAAACATAAAGAAAAAAAACACCAAGTTGTTGGCAAAGCAAGATGACAGGGTGAGAAAAATGAAGAAGGGTAGACAAAACAGCATATAGGTGCACGTAATAATTCAGCAAAGCATGGGGAAATTGTGTGAAGGTGAGTATGATATATGGAGCAGGGGATCATCAAGCATCTTTAAGCTTTACATTTAACAATTGAACGCAACAGCAGCATCCGCAAACACACACATACGCGCTCCCACACACAGCGAGTTGCTTTCCTATCGCTAGTGCACCTTCGGTTCTCCGAGGCGGCTGTGTAGCTGGGAAGAGCAAACTACAAACGACCTCTCCAGCTGCTATCTCTGTTGCCTCTAGCTAAAGTTTAACTCACTACCAGTGCTGGTTTTTCTACGCACAACTAAGGACGGTGACACCGTGAACGTCAACGCCATCGGCTGCGGCGTTTCTGTGGAACGAGTTTTTTTTGTGTTTTACTGCTGTCGCGTTTATAGAATAAGGCATAGCTTAGCGACGTACAATATTGTACAGCGAAGATTGGGAAAACAAAGCGAGGGTAAGCACCAACGACCCTGACAGGTGGTCGTAGCGTTCATCAAGGCAGGTGTTCAGTTGGCCTCCCCAATACCAAGTTTTTTTTTCTTTGGGCGAAGTGTGAATTGGAAATGAAAAGTAGAGTACAAGCTATACATGATTTGATTGATATGTGGGGTTTAACGTCCCAAAACCACCATATGATTATGAGAGACGCCGTAGTGAAGGGCTCCGAAAATTTCGACCACCTGGGGTTCTTTAACGTGCAACCAAATCTGAGCACACGGGCCTACAACGTTTTCGCCACTATCGGAAATGCAGCCGCCACAGCCGGGATTCGAACCCAAGACCTGCGGGTCACCAGCTGAGTACCTTAGCCACTAGACTACCGCAGCGGGGCAGTGCAAGCTATACAGGCTGTGCACTTATAGCAGGAGACACTGTCATCGGTTCTGAGTTATGTAGGTTATGGTGGAGTGCGTATTTTTTGAGACATCAGCCAGCAAAACTTCCAGCGTTACTCTCTTGTACTCGTGTAAGTTCTTAAATTCACTATTCCCGTGTTGCGCGTAATCCTAGCAGTATAAAAACACAAGCTATCCTTGCAGAACAACTTGGTGCGGTATGCGCCGAGTTTTTCTGGGTGACAGTCTTTGCTGGTTCAACCTGATTGCATCAAAACAAGGCGATGAGCGGGCGTGGTATATGAGAGTGAGAAGGTAGGACGGTATGGCATACTTTAGCTTAGGCGATTAGAGGACTGACGTAAGTTGAAAGTGGCTGCCATGCAATGGAAAGTCGCCAGCTGTGCTCTTTCCTTACTCTTTGGACAACGTGCGCGTGTCTACCCCAAAGTTCTTGCAGCGAGAACATGAGTTATCATATCTCTATGAAATTCACAAAGTTTTTTTTTCAAGATCTTCAATCGTGTGACGTTTTGGCGAGAGTGAATGCTTGCTAGTGTAGAAGGACAAAAATAAAACCAAAAATCTGGGGAGTGTTACTGCCGGAGGAAAGCTGCTGCCGTGACACACGTGTTCGAACTAGACAAATAATAAACGGCGGGGCAGCTGACAATCTTAACTTAAGGATGCTGAAATTGATATTACGGCACAGATGCAGTCTATTCGTCGTTAAGTATTTGAGGTGGAACCTGCTGAAGGAGGCAAAAATAGGCGGCTTCCAAATGAGCTATATCGCTGGAAAGATTCACGACAGCATTGTTACTTTGTCGTTTACCCTGTTGCGTGAGTTTCCGACTTCTGCTTCAAAAGCAAAACAAAACTACGACGGCATTGAGGCTGCCGGTCAGAGCTTATGGCTATGATATCAGGAGAATTTATCCGTAGGGTCGGCTAAGTACGCAGGAAAAAGAATGCACATTCAAGCCAGAACAGTGCGCTGTCTTTTCTCGAGTGTTAATTCTTTTGTCGGTGTTTCTAGCTAGTGCTACCGTCACTTATTACAACGGCACGCTTGTGCCGGTATGTAGATTTCAGTCTGAAAACTGCGCCTAGTAGCGGCTACGTTGCGACTGCTATAGAGGCAGAAGCACACAGACTCCGCTGCCGGGAAGTGTGCCACGGTAAAAAGCAAAATGTTCAAAATATTCTTCCCCAATAGGAAAATAGCCACGCCGTTGATCGACAATTGAATGCGTTCTGGTCTTAGCGCTGCTGTTGATCACCGCTGACATATCTGATACGTCGTGAAGATGCCCCTGGCCAGACGCTCGCATGATTCGTAAACTTTTTCGACCGTGTTTACATATACCAGTGCTACAAAAAAATAGCATGCCGAAATTCTAACTTATGAAGACAAACGAATCTGCAGGTCCCCTTCATTTTACTTTTCTTCCATGGTGATGGACATTATATTATTATATGTACGATCAATTATGACAGTAATGAAAGATTTTATTGTAATCACAAGGTAATTAGCGAAGACAAACAATCATGCAAAAAGAAAACATTGTAGCCCTTCTTTGAAATAACTTTTTCCTGTTTTTATGATTGCCCAAATTATGTGCTAGAAATCAGTAGGAGTTTATCAAATTGCACTCATTTCACCAATGAATCCGAAGCCGAGACTCGGTTGAACGCAACTGCCACATTCTCTCAATACGTCTAGAATGAGCGGGCGTATTTGTACGATCTATTGATTGACTTCCTTCTATTATTTGCGGGTATCGTTTGGAATGAGACCACGTATTGTACAGTAACGCTAAGAAATCCTGATCACAAAAGTAAACGTCGTAGTGGCGAGTGACGTCATTCCGGTCATCTACTGCTCATGCTTTTCAGGGCTTTGGTTTTGCTTTCATCGGTGAATTTGATAACGCTTCCTGCTCAAAATATTTTGCTGAGGTCTACCGTTAAAAAGTTCGACGCATCAATAGTCTTTTCGCTTGAATTACAATAATTTTTTGTATCAATTGACCCGTGGACACTGCCAATAATAAAGAGAATTAGGTTACCCTCATTAACACAATTGCGTAACCGCAGAATGTATACATGCTACGAAGTTTTCCAAAACGGCAACTTTGTTATGACCATGGGAAACTCATTTTGTGCTTCTTTTATTTGGGTGGTTTTAGGGCACCGTTCATAAAACATCCTGTATATCTTTTGCACTGACATTATATTCTCTTCTAATGAGACAAAGGCACGAACATTCATTGAAATGTTGCGAAAAACGCGTTGGAATAACGCAGGCTAAAAAAACTACAGAAAAACATACTTGTAAACTCTCAGGATCACGCTGATATACCAACACTAATCTTTTTATTGGTAATGAAACTTTATTACTTTTTGAACAAGCGGGTGATAAAAAACACGGTATGTTTCTAGCATAAATTATCCAGCTAAACTTGTATACTGTTTGACTTTGATGGAGACGAAAACTCTGCTTTACATTTCAATGTCACTTAAATTTTGAAATTTTCAGAATGTTCAATGTACTTTTACGTATTGCTGACATGTTTTGTTACGTGATGGAAGCCCGAATGCCCGTTGTTTCATTTTTAGTGCGTGGTCCAATGCCCAAAGGCGGTTTAGGAAGGCCGATGCCTCCTCGGAAACCCGGTATGTATTTCACAGGTCTTGCTCCAATTACAGCAGCACAAGAATCATGTTAAGATAAATAAATTTTTTTCAACGCGTCATATTTCGAGAAGAAAAGATTTTTGTAGCTGCCTCAACATTGGAATTTTTATAAATATGTCAGATGAACCTTACTCCAGTGCAAAAAAGTATACCTAAACGCTTCCTAATGTAGTGGTAACTCACGTCAGATCTTTGATTGACGCCAAGCGATACTTTTGCTCATTTAACACTCAATATTAGGCAATACCTTGAGCTAATATGTTCCGCAAGGGCACACACGTTTGCACAAAGTGTCCCTTTAGGGGAATGAAGCTTCCCCACAGAGTCGTCTCCCCTGCCTGTTAAGCCAATGCATGAGTTAGACGACCGCCCCTTCCCCTGCGGTGCACGTCTAAGGGAATACACATTCTTGAAGAGCGTCAATGGTGGTATGTCTCGAGGAACCGTTTGGTATACCTAGTCTTGTAAAAAGTCCTGGAAAAATGCTTCCATGGAATTGGCCTGGAAGTCATCAGTGTCTGAATTCAAGATATGCTAAATACAATGATGAAGCTTTAGGAAAGGCGCTCCTACTTCAAGATATGCGAAGAGGCCAGAACACTTTTTATACGGGGCCTTGTTTGTCACGTTGATAGATATCTTAACGCTGACTAGTACCTGCATCTGAAAGGGTCGTAAATGCCACTTCTAAAGCGGGAAAGCGGTACCGCCAGCCACCATAGATATTCCGTGCCGTCATTCTAAGAAGGGTAGACCTGTATAGAATATTATCGAGCATGGACGCCTAGCGACAATAACCAGGTCAACTCTTTTTAGACTGATGTCAGCTAAACATCATCTAGTTAGTGCGTGTGACTACTAGAGTTTTCGCATTGTTGTTTTCTGAGCAACCATTTCACTGCCACTTCAATAATCTTGCTGTTAACTATATAATTAGTACATGCAAACGTAAATAGAAAAAAAGCATTTGATAGGCCATAAACTTTTTTAACTAGCTTTCTGTTCTGCTTCGAGTCATTCTTTCTTTTCTACGCATCTTACTGCAGCGAAGCCTATTAAGCTGAGGGTAATGGCTGCTGAATCTCAAGACCCTATCTTATAGCGCTGACCTCACTCTGCGTCACCATGACATCCACTTAAACAAATAACAAAATATTGATTTTGAAATATTCCTTTATCGAATTAAACTTTTATTTACACCAGTGTTAAAATAACCTGACCGTGGAAATAGATGTTTGCCTAGAGTCTGTAGGGATTCATATTTTGAAAGTGACACTGTTGACACCAACAATCATTGTCCATAATTGCGTAAAAGTGGTGACCGAACGCTGGATGTACAGCCATAATCTGTTGATGAAAGGCCATTGGTTTACGTTCATCTATCTATATATGAGTTAGCTGCGACAGTACTTTGTGAGACCCCTCATCGGCCAGACAAGTGACAGTGCCTTACTCGAACTGAGTTACCAAAGTTAAACAATGATAAAAAGTACACAATGCCGCCAAAACGGTGAGTTTTGGGATCCGCAAAACTGGAACATAAGATCGATTGATTGATTGATTGATATGTGGGGTTTAACGTCCCAAAACCACCATATGATTATCAGAGACGCCGTAGTGGAGGGTTCCGTAAATTTCGACCACCTGGGGTTCTTTAACGTGCACGCAAATCTGAGCACACGGGCCTACAACATTTCCGCCTCCACCGGAAATGCAGCCGCCGCAGCCAGGATTTGATCCCGCGACCTGCGGGTCAGCAGCCGAGTAGTTTAGCCACTAGACCACCGCGGCGGGGCTTGAACATGTGAAGTAAAGAAATATTGCTGGCGTAAAGTGTGAGGACGTGGTCATCACCGTGATAAAAAAGTGCGCAGAGATGTATCAAGATTGGCGCACCATTGGAAGCATAGAAATCTGGATTGTATAGGTTGGTCTAGCTTTTGAAGCAAAGGATATCTTGCGTTTTGGTAGGTTAAATATGGGAGCTCATTGTTATGAAATGTTCTATTTGTAATAGCGCAGCGAAGGTCCGGGGCACACAGAGTATAAGAAAACTTACGACGCACATGTGTGACTTTCAACAAAAGATGTATTTTTGTTTTTAGTATGACCTACAGTAAAATAGGTAGTCCCATCTTGGCAACCAAATGACTGCAATTCGCACTGCCGTATGGACACGTCAATAGCTGTTCGCTTTCCTATTGAAGGTCATTACTTAATATAAAAACATGCAATAATCGCCATGATGGCGAGCTTCTTTTCTACGTTCTTCAGTGTACACATAAATAAGGTGTCATCATTGCTTGCTGATACACCGTCGCTTTGACGTACAAGAGTGATTTCAAAGGCACAAGACATGAGAAAGAATTTTACAACTTCAGAGACCTACGTCCTTTGCGTTTTCACTTGTTGGTTATTCCCTGTACCTTTTGTCGTCTGTACTGCTTGCATAACATGCCTGCCGTGCGCTTTGAACTGTTTAATGAAATTATTGCTCACATTAATACCCGGCTTATTCTCTTCCAGTGGGACCACCTAGACGTCCGGGTAAATACCAAAACACATTTTCCAAGTTATATGGCAGTGTACCCGTTGCTAACATATAAACATTTAGATAGGTTTTATCAATTTAGCGTATCAAATTCAATTTGTAGATTACTTGCAGCAAAGTTAGTTAACCCTGCCTGGCCCACAATAACCGAATATGACATACATATGTGGAAAGTTTTCTCAGTCACTCTTGTTAATCTTCCGTTAGTCTCTAAATATATACAATAAGCACGTTGAGGACATATGTGAGCATATATTCAAAATGTCCTTTGCGCTACCTTCAAAGCACATGTTACTGAGGGCTGCCGCCTTCACATGATGTCAATGCATTTTCGTGATACTGAAGTGACAAGACCTTGACACTTTAGGTAAACATAATTTATTCACATTTAGGTTCTCAACGAGTCAAGCGTGGTTCAAGCCTTCAGGGATAAAAACACACATTAGAAAAAGGGCGAATGGGAAAACGACGTGAAGCCCTAACTTCCAGATGACTTTAACAGAAATAAAATACTTATATAATATGTGTTATAATTTGTTATTTTTTCCTTTCTTGTGCTACTAATTTCTCGCAGGTGAGCACTGTCTAATATTTCAGATGTACCCAGACTTGCAAATGCTAATATGAAAGTTTGTCACCTCATGCAAAGCGTACGCTTCAGTGGATTCTTTGCTGTTTATGCATGGTGAGTGGCGGTAACGTTTTGATCGATTTCTGAGCAGATTAAAAAACACTACGTCGAACGTTTTGTTGCCCATCCCTACGGCATCTCTCATATTTAAAACGAGGTCTTTATAATTGATAATAATTACACATGGTGACACGTTGAGTTTGCCACGTCCTGTTCATCATTGCTAACGAAAAAAAAAACGCAACCCAGGAACGCTACATAAACTCAAAAAGGTAGTTTTACAAGAAGGTTGCAAGAATGATTGATTGCAACGTATTGTATCGTCATACGCAAAAATGATAGCAGTTATACACCTTTGGTGCAGCACTAAAAAACGCAGGAGCAGGAACAAAACAAAGGAACAGGTAAGTAAGAACTGGCATAGCAAAGGCTGGGTGCGGACAGATATATCCTGCAAAAAAAACCGTATCTGTATGATGTTTTAAAACTATCGACCGTGAGTCTACGAAACTTTATGAAGAGTTTCTGCACCGGTCAATTGTGTCCCGTACTATGCGGAACATTTCCATTCTATGAGATGAAGATTCTCTATTTCAAGAATTTTTTCTTCTATAGGTTGACGAAATTCCCAGCATATTTCCCTGGGCCACAATAGTGATTTCCGCACCCTATACGCACAACGTGCTATAATTACATGTGCGCGATGTACTTGTGACTTGAAAACACGACTGGCGCCTGTACTCCTGTACAACTAAAGCATGTACTTCTCAATTCATGTGCTCTCGGTACGCTGCATATAGTGGGCTTCGAGTCTAGCACCAGGAATAAACTATAACTTATTCCACAAAAACATCAGAAGCAAATCTCAACAGCTATGCTTCCATGGTGCACATACCAGAACCGATCTCTGCAGATGAAGGTGCACTGTGACAGCTAATTATCAGCCATCGCAGGTGAATGTACACAATTCTGAAATTCACTGCGATATGACGAACCTTCTCTTTACCCCTTTGTCTCAAAATGGCGCCCGTAAATTCCACGAAAAAGGGAAAATTCTTTGCACGGGAACTTCAATAGCACCGGCCTCATACTGACAACCGTTGGGCTACACTTGTGTATAACAACAGCGATAAATTAGCACCAGGAGCATATATCGTGTCAAAACACAGGTGATATGCTTATACAGAAAATGAAACGCGCTTGAAAAAAAGCAATGCAATTTACTGTCACAAAGCTTCTTGGTATCTTCATGCTCGAAGTTCAAGAACGTGTCCATTAAATAATCGCTTGTGTAATATCACATTTCGCATAATTGATTTGGGGGTTTTATGTCAGAAGAATGTGTATATATCAAATTGATTTCATGTAAGCAGCCTTGAAAACAAGGAAGACACATAAGTTTCTCGAAAGATCTGTTTAGCGGGCACGAAAATGCACTTCTTGACAGTGGAAGGACTAAGATTACACTGTAGGTACTTAAACAAAGATCTGGTTTGCCCTGTAGCGGTCGGGTAATCTTGGTGCGTTTGTCGTGTCTCTTCCCAACTGGGCGTCGCGAGACGGCAGATCTGTCGCTGCATTGAGAAATGCCGCTAGAGAAAATGAGTACAGAAGATCACGCTATTTCCATGGAAAACACCTGTCTATCAAGACGAAGCGAAAAGTTATCATTTTTTTTTAACATGGTGCAGTCACTGAAAACCAAACACTCTAGGGGCAAACAATAAATAAATCTGCTGACAAAAAACTGATATAATTAATCAAATTTGACTAGTTTAAAAATTGTCTGATACTTTGAGATGACGATTAAGAAGAAAAGAACAGTCAATTTTCGAGAAAGCCCAGGTTCCGAGAGTCAAATGTAAAATATTTTCTCTGCGTTTAACATCATTATTGACAAGTTTTTCTCTGAAAGCGAGACCACAGAAATGAGAACTTCGTAGAAATGGAACAGCAATATATAAACAGATATATAGATGGTACTGAAATACAGTTTTGTGAAGCCATCTTAGGCTTTACAAATAGTTTTCTTGAGCCATCTTAAGCGTTCCATGGAGCAATCACTCGCAAAAGGTGAACGATTTTTAGGCAAATCCCACTTATTGAGAATTTTAGGACCCGCTCAAAAAAGCGCCGCTTGGCCTATAGAACAGCATCGCTTGGCTGCCTCAACAATTCAATTAAAATAAATCCTGCGTGATCGGTCGCAATATTCGCCTGTTGTCTCCATTTTAATACAATAGCGAGTGTGTCTTGTACCTTATTGACCCACTCGCCTTCGCGGTCGGTCACAAGAACGGGTCTCAGACACTTCCACTGTTGAGAAACTTTAGCGTATGCACTCACGTAACAGATATGCTGAACAGCCATGCTGTGTGTTAAAAAGTGAAAAAATGCCCAACCTATTTGTGGGCTTGACTTGGGTTGTAAAATAGAACTCATTGAGGCAGGAATGTAGCTATTCTGTTGGCTGCGAGACCACTTTGAATGTGGGTTTCTATAGGAGCCAAAAAAACTTTAACCCCTCGGCAGCATTTTCTTCGGCGTTATAAGATTGATCGTTCGCAGCCCTCAATGCACTAGGCGCAGCCCTTCCACCTAGCTGTGCCACATATTGTGGTAGCCGAACGTGCCTTTATTTGATGGTGGAGGCAAACATGTTTTTGGCGCAAACGTCCTAATGAATGGATTAGCGAGGACGCGTGCCCGGCAAGCTAGCCCCGACAAAAATACGTCCGGCTTAGTGCTGAGAGCGTCAAAGGTATTTTCGATATCAGCTCAATCATACCATGAGGCCAACGTAGTAACAAAGTTCAAATATTGTTAAAGACTGGTCGTTTTGGACCACCTTGAATACTGGTCTACGCGCGAGAAAATGTTCTTGAAAATTACCGAATAGAAGAAAGGGAGTGTTCTCACAAACTATGAAGGTGCGTGATGAAAAGTATTTGTGACCGAAACAGCTCTGCTGGTTAATAAGTGTTACGGACAGCTTTGAAACATTGGCCGCTGTGGCACTTTCTTTCTACGCTTCGAACAATTTCTTTATGCAGTGCCAGACGACGTGCTCTTTGGCGATATTCTGCGTCGTTCTGACACCTCGGATGTCTTAGACCAGGCAGAGAATAGAGTGTGCTGCCGAATTTTATGGCACACACGTGTGCCTTAAGCTGTATTTGTTGTTTCATTCGTGATCAGTGCTTCTGAGTTGGGAAGCACATTAGCGCAACCTGGCACCAAAAGTGTTTTCACAATTCGTGCACTTAAGAGTTATTTTTTTTTTTTGAGTGGCGCATACACCCTGCAAACTCTGATGGGCCTGGTTGTACTGTGGCAATTCATGACAGTGCCGCAGCTGCCAGATCGTGGGCCTCAAAAACGTGGCCGGTTGTTTAAGAAAATTCAGGAAGTGTGGGAAGTCTGACTCAAAAGCTTCGAGAACGAGGTACCTCTTTTTTTGAGCATGAAGCAGGTTGTACGTAGTTCAATTGCCGAAGCTACAGCCTTGTAAAAAAATATAGTGTTATTTTGCGAAATGTACAATGGATGCAGGAAAACGTGTTTAAATCTAAAAAGATGGATTTAAACATAAGAAGCGTTGTGTAATCTATTAATAAGGCCACGTACTATATCACTCAAAACAAATATGGCGCAGACATTATTACTTCTTACAGTGCGGAGATGCAGTGCTGTTTCCTACGAAGATGTTGCGTGAGAACTGTATGCGTCAATGCACCTGCTTCTGCTACACCCCATGATGGTACAATGTTGATGAAAATCGACGGCTGACCTTCCGATTCAGGGATGCAATCCCGGTCATGACTGCCATATTTCCGTTGGGGTGAAATTCTCAAGCCCCGTGTGTATTTAGTATAAGGTGCGTCCTGAAGAACTACAACTGCTATAAATTTCCTGAGCCCTGCACTGAGGTGGTTTTCAAAACTACATTCTGGATTCGCTTCGAATGACGCGCTCTAAGGCGTGGTTATGTCCACATCTAAATAGCCATCGTTGAATAATCATTTTGGGCGTAGCATATACGCTTCCTCCCGTAATTGGACGGAGAAGAGAGGAGTGTTTACTGAGGACAAGTAATACAATAATTGTTGTCAAGGCCTTCAACAAGTGCCCCTTCCATCCCCCGAAAAAATTTCGCGGCTATGGGCCTTTTTGGTGGATTTCGAGACCAGAACTTAGGAACTCATCTGAAGTAATTTAGGCACTCAACTGAAAGCACTCAACTGTAATATAAATATATATGTCACACCGACTTAAACAAATAGCTCTAGAGTAATTCTAAACGCCTGAAATTCAGAGTTGGCGAAAGAATTTTCAAAAATCTCTTTGCAATAGTCAAATACAAGGTTTTGTTGTCCAGCAGCCGCTGGCGAAAAAAAAAAGCATTGTGGGCGAGCCTTCGCAAACAAAAGAAGGAAATCATTTCTTAAGGGGCTTGCTCATTGGGGGCCACGAATCCAACTCATAAGGCAATGGGGTCAGGGAAATAATCGTTGTCTTTATTTAAAGCATAGCAATAAGAAATATTGTACACGAAAAACCACTCTTTTGGTCGAAGGATTCTTCCCATCAGGATGGCGATAGAAGATGAATCGGTGGAAGATCAGAGGATTCTTCCGATCTTACGTCACCATTGGTGGCACTAACGGTCAAAAACTATATAACGCAAAAATTCTGTTTTACTCTAAAAAAAATCAAAACTCACTTACATTATGCTGTGAGCGATAGCTTGTGTTATGTGTAAATAAAAAAGAAACACGACCTAACCAAGGGACATGGTGTGAATGCATGATTGGACACTCTCTACCATTTTGCTATTCTTGTGTTCATTATTTGATGTCCTTTAATGCTGCATCAACGGAAACCGAATAAGCGCACGAAGTCTGTGCACTAAAATATAGGTATTTTGTTCTGTGTTAGGCTATACATTCTTTATTTATGAGTCCAGTAATGTGGTACAGCAGGTGCAGGTCATATCAAGAATATCCAACTGTGAAGCTGTAGCTGGACGATATTAGGGGCTCCTAGCATATAAATACTTGAAGTTTTTTCCGTAAAAATGCGCTAGTATTTTTTACATCTGGTAAGCAAAAAGGCAAAGACACACTGAAAAGCAAATGTAGCAGATACTTTAGGTACTACAAGAATCTCAAGCATAACCGCCTCTAGTGTCTACAATTACGGGATATGTGGAAACATTCCCTCCCTAGACATATTTTTTGAACATATCCCCTGGAAATATCTGTCATGAACATGAAAGCTATAAATACTTGCCAAATAACCTGTCAAATGACTACTGTTTCCCACACTGATATCTGATGTGTTTTGATTATTACAAATTCATGCACGCTTATATACCTTTTTTTTCTGTAGCATGCTGTCTAGTGCGCTGTCATAAAAATGCTTGAGGCACTTTCTAGCTAATCACAACAATTTTTTACCTTAAGAACTTCTACAGATTGTCACAAATTGTTGTAAATAAAGACTTTATGAATTTACTGATTTCTCGGTACGTTTAAGCGGTAATGTTACTGAAATATATTTACTACCCACATCGCACATGCTTCATTATCCTGGCTAATAATCATTTCATAAACGTCCGGATAAACGAGGGACGGCATCGTTCTTTTTTTTTTAAGTCGATATCTCCCCTGACCCCGTGCACAAATTTACTGTTTAAACTTATGGCTGAGTACGAGGTTTCAACAATGCACAGCTGTATAATTATGTTTTTCGTCATGTAGAGGTTATCATTTGGTGACGCAACTTAATTTCTGGAGTTGCATGGTCGCGTCGCATGGTCAGAGGCACACAACGTATCAGCTCCGCCAATTTTTGATCGGAGTGTCGGCAATCTTCGTCTGGCTGAAGTGAATTCACCACCAACGTCTACCCATAGCGCGGCAACCCCTCGGAACTTGTTTGTCTATGGTGGATTCGGTTGCGATGGGCCAGACTTCACCAACGGCGCTGCTAGACATCATGGCAGCACCGGCATGCAATGCCTCGAGGATTCTGCCACTGGCTACCGACGCGAGCATGGGTGCTACGCAAGTCTCCTGCTGGGTATACGACCCCGAAGACTTGCAATGGACAACAGTTCCCCAAGCGGCTTCTGAAAACCCAGTTTCTGCAAGTTTTCGCAGCGCCGCGTTCAACGCTGAGGTGCGGCGCCGAGCGCAGGGCGGCGTCACTCCCGAGTCGGTGATCGCGTAGGCAGCCAGAAGTCACCCACTTCTCATGCAGCGGGATGCGAGGGGCGGCTACTTACAAAGTGCGAATTACCTGTCATACCCAAGCCTGCTCCAAACGACTAAGCAGTCGTGATCAATCCTCGCACCCGCGTCTCGTTGTGCAAGACGTTCCAGAAGACCAGCTATGACCGAACCTTCGTGGCTCTCTTGGGTCAACAACGTGCACCAGAAGACTTTATGTGCTTAATGTGCTTACAGAAGACTTTATGTGCTTAACTCCACAACGAATCACAAGTACTCAAAAGACTTTGCTGGGTCAATCTGTCTTTCAAGAACTGAGAATCTGTGAAAACTTTATGCTGTTCACATGCTTTTTCACAAATAATAAGGTGACACTTTGGGATTCTGGATGCCACGCACCCGCGTAATGTGTGCGGCTGTTGTGTGCCCTTGTTTTGCGAATATAGTACACAGGGTACATGGTTGTCGGAGATATAGATATTGTGCGCAGGGGTCACAGAGGTGCCCATTGCAAAAGTTTGAATGACACCTATTGAGAATAACTTGTGTTATAGTGCAGTTAACGTGATCCGACTAGATTGTACTTACGAAGGGACACTGGTTTAAAAGCTGATTTGCACACATTGGTGCTCTATATCGTACTACAGCATTGGTCCCGTATGACTCTCTCGACGATGAAGGAAACGCTTGAAAATTTACAAACTGGAGTTTAACACTTTGTAAAAGTCAGATGAGTTTGTATATTCCTGATTAGAAAGTGTTTGGATGCCGAAAAGATGGTATCACCTACTTAGTGCGGATAGTCTCATAGTGATGCAAATCAATACAGGACATTAGCACAAAGTTGAACTAAAACTTCAACAGCCCATTACCAGACTTTCATTAAAAGGTTGAGCACTTCAGAAGTCTGAGAAAGCTATGCTGCTGATCTGCTGTTGAACAATCACTAGCGCGTCCTGTTTTCTCAGGGAAGGCTGTGCCACAAGAACGGCAGGAGTGCAAACGCCCACAGGTTGTGATCTATTTTGTCTCTGCCTGCAATTTGCACTTACGACAAACACAATATTTCAATAAAACAGCTCAAAGTGTGTAATTACATTCAACAGTTAAATTCTAGCTATACATTTTAATACAGCTGCAGCGCTATACTCACAAACGCCAGCCTTGTGTCAATTTAGGATGGTGTTTAAACACAGTTTAGGCAAGCCAAGACACAGAATGAATGCTCGTGAATTCAGCTGGGACATTCGAGCTCCTGGGAATAAAAAGAATTCGAGGAACAAATGTGCAGCCCACATTACCCATTTGGTGTCAATCTTGGGTGGCAGTGCGGCGCACTTCTCCTGTAAATCCGTTAATCATTCAACACAATGACTGCTCTTGTGACCATTCCGTTGCGTACATTGATGTGCGACAGGGGCGTGGACATCGTCTATATTCAGTTTTCGGAGCAACATTTCAGGGAATATTCTCGCAATATGACGTCGCCTTCAGGTATTTATGTTTTCGTTATTTTTTCAATGTTGATACTTCAATAGGACATAAAACATTGCGCAAACTATAACGTCTTGGTCTGTTTGTTCCATTAGGTTATGATTAACAAATAAAATCCTTCCATTAACCGGCCTTCTTTTGTTCACACATTGGTAAAAATTCTCGTGGGTAACTTTCAAAAGTTTCAAAACACACCCTTTCTGAAATTGTTACTAGTATTTTTGAAATGCGCTCTAAATAAACGGCAGCGAAAAATGTCACATTCAAGAAGCATTTAGTTAGGTAAGTACACGCACAATTGAGGATACTGTAATGTTTTTGCGATGGTGTTCCCTGCACGCCTCAAAAATAAGCAATTGCACAGTTCACAGTGTGCAGGTGCGGACGCCGAAGACACACAGTAGACGCATGCCGAGTTTAGCCATACAAGAAGACTGCTTGTGTTGTCCCAGGGGAAAACCTGGTGAAGGCCACAGTACAGAGAAGGTGAATCCGAAAGAGGGCAGGGACGAGACATCTACTGTCACAATGGCTGTAGAGTCTGGATATCAAAAGTATATTCTTAGTGGTAGCGGGCATTCGCCGGAACGATAATTATCCATACTCAGGGAATATTGCTTTGTTGAGTCTCTGATGCGCATTTGACAGGTAGAGAAACGCCGGTCTGTTTGGCGGACGGAGTAGGAGCAGTACGACGAATGCTTTTAGCGCGAATACCAATCATTACCTCCTATCACCGAGTGTGAATTCATGTTCATTGCGCTAGGAACCCAACATAGAGTGTCATACAATGCAGTGTACTAGGTTTTGAAGGGTCGACAATCTAGATATCTTGTGGAGCAATCACCTTACAAAAATTAAAACGGTAGGAAACCAGGGGAAACTCGAGTCATCGACAGGCGTGCCGAAAGTAGTGCGATTTGCCCACTAGAGATGGATGATAAAGTATGCGCAGGGACGAAAATTGCGAGGAACAAGAAGCAGACGAATTCACCAATTAATAGAGAAGCAGTGATAGACATGAACACACCCGAAGACAAAGTAAGGAAATCACTAAAAGAAGGTTCCACACTGCGAAGTTATTTCGGATTGCTGCGGGAAAGGCTGTATTCTAAACACAAATCTGCACCATGCATATTAAATTATTATCGGAGTATTGCTCTAACAAGTCGTAAAGGGCCTAAGTAAACCAAAAAAGCAATAGCTAGCTTATTAGCAATAGGTAGCTTGGGCCCATTATTGATAGAGTACTTGGAATTGGGAGAAATGACCTTAAATAAGAGATGAAGACTGCTAGCATAGTCGCGAAAAAGTTCTTCTGGCCATGCATGTAATGTGATGCGAAATGGTTTGTCAGGTCATATGGGAAACGTTCGACAAGCATGCCGGGAAAGCAAAATGAAATTAAGAATAGGTTGAGTATGGAGAAATCCAGGTGCAGATTATATGAGAACATATGATGCAACCAGTTCAATAGTAACACGTGTTGAGTATCGTCTAAGACGATTTCCATGATACGTGTTCTCGTGACGCACCCCTACACGTAAATGGCGAGTTTTAGTACTTCGTACGCTGCGTACGTGGCGGCGTTGCATACGTAAGGATGCCACGTTCTGCGTAGTGCGCATGCGCAGACCGCAACGCGCAGGTATCGCGTTACGTACGCAGCTGCTACGTACGCACACATGAGATGCGTGCGTGCGTAAGTCTGAGGTGATCGCGCCGCTCTCGAACAAGTTCGCGAGAGCGCGAGACTTCGTTTTGCAAAATGGCGACATCGAAGGCAAGCACCGACCGGCTCTGTGGCTCAAATATGGCCATAATCTGGCTATAACACTTGGATTGGTTCACATTGGCTGTCAACCTCACATGCTTTTATTTCAATCTACCAGATGACGCATCACGCTTCAGGCTCGTTACGTACGCGGGTACTACGGCGTACTAAAAGCCGATTAGTGGCAAACGACGCCACGTAACGCAAGGCGCTTGCGTGATGCGTACGTAGCACCATTCCGCAGTACTAAAACTCTCTAATGTTGCTTACGGTGTTGTAGTAAAGGGTTTTGGCGTAAAGTAGGGACCAATGATATATGAAACACGAATGAGAAATGTTGATAGTCACTTTCAAATCAGCACAATATTACGCGGTGAAGGTAAATAATGCCGTATATGATTTCCGTGTGATTATTATCTTGTTTCGATGTGTTGTTTACTTTCGTCATCTATTCAGCTCACGTGATACCAAATAAGTATAAGTGGAGCTAGCAAAACAGCCACAAGGCACGCTATGAGCCTGGTAATTTTACTGTTCCCACATGACAAGCGTGTCAGGATTATCATGTTTGCACCAAACATATGTTTCGTCATCCATTGATGTCACGTAACACCAAACTTGGTATATGTGGAGCTAGCGATACGTCCGGGAGCGCATCATGAAGGGCCCAATCTACTTCAATGTAGCGTTGACGCGCGCGCACGCTGGGCACAGTGACGCCACGTTAGCAAAACGCGAGCACTTATAGTCTGACGCAAGGCGCGACCAGCGTCCGTCGGCGCGGCCAGATGGCAACCAGCGCGAAATGCGACATGTTGCATTTCGTGCCAATGCGTTATCCCCACAACACTGCATCTACCATTTTTCGTGACGGAGGGACGCTGGACGTGCTGAAACGCGCATGCGTCAAAGCAACGCAGTGCGTCGCGCGCCTGCAAGTATATGGCAGTACCAGCGCCTGGCGTGGCAGTGCCGGCGTGAGACGACAACATGAATGGCAGCAAGCACACGCACCTCGTCACGTCGAAATGTATTGGCGTCTTGACTGAGGCATGTACTCATGTTCTCACATGACACGCATCTCATGAATATTATGTTTGCACCAGTCTTACCTTCGTATCTATTAGCGCCGCGAATATCGAGTTTGGTACATGTGAAGCTAGCGAAACGGCTGCGAGTGCATCATGAGCGTAGCACGTAGTCATGTTGTTACATGATGCGCATCTCATGTTTATCACGTGTGCACACGTATCGTACCTTCGTCATAAATTCTCGTCCCGTAATACCAAATTTGGTATAAGTGAAGCTAGCGAAACGGCCGTCAGCGCATCATGAGCATGGCATGTAGTCATGTTATTACATGACACACATCTCAATACTATCATGTTTCACCAGTCACATACCTTCTTCATCCATTTACGTACCGTAATATCAAATTGTGTGTATATGACGCTAGCTAAAAGGCCGCGAGCGCATCATGAGCGTAGAGCGTTGTCATGTTGTTACATGACACGCTTGTCATGCTTTTCAGGTTAGGTTCTGTCGCTTGTGTTAAGCAAGCAATCTTGTCATACCATACCAGTTTCGCAACAATCCATGTGAACGGAACTACCGCGAAAGCTGCAAGACAATGAAATGTAAATCATGACTTTCATAACATACATATCACAATTTTCATGTTATGACGCGTCAAATATGTTCTTCACACAGTCAAGTTATGCCACACCAAGTTTGGTATCGATACCATCATCGAAACAGCCAGAAGTGCTAAAAGTCGCAAGCGGCTAGATAGATAGATAGATAGATAGATAGATAGATAGATAGATAGATAGATAGATAGATAGATAGATAGATAGATAGATAGATAGATAGATAGATAAGCTCAAAGTTACTGAAGTTTGCTAAGAAATGCTTTGTCTTCAAAAACGTGAAATAAGGGAGTAGGAGTGCGTCGCTTTGTATGATGAAGAAGCTCGGTGTTATGCAGAACATTCGGCGACAGGGAGTAGGGGTGCGCCGCTTTGTATGTTGAGGAAGCTCAGTGTTAGTGCAGAACATTCGACGACAGGGAGCCGGAGTGCGCCGCTTTGTATGATGAGGAAGCTCGGTGTTAGTGCAGAACATTCGACGACAGGGAGTAGGAGTGCGTCGCTTTGTATGAAGAAGAAGCTCGGTGTTATGCAGAACATTCGACGACAGGGAGTAGGAGTGCGCCGCTTTGTATGATGAGGAAGCTCGGTGTTAGTGCACAACATTCGACGACAGGGAGCAGGAGTGAACCGCTTTGTATGATGAGGAAGCTCGGTCTTAGTGCAGAACATTCGACGACAGGGAGTAGGAGTGCGCCGCTTTGTATAATGAGGAAGCTCGGTGTTAGTGCAGAACATTCGACGACAGGGAGTAGGAGTGCGCCGCTTTGTATGATGAGGGAGCTCAGTGTTAGTGCAGAACATTCGGCGACAGGGAGTAGAAGTGCGCCGCTTTGTATGATGAGGAAGCTCGGTGTTAGTGCAGAACATTCGACGACAGGGAGTAGGAGTGCACCGCTTTGTATGATAAGGCAGCTCGGTGTTATGCAGAACATTCGGCGACAGGGAGTAGGAGTGCGCCGCTTTGTATGATGAAGAAGCTCGGTGTTATTGCAGAACATTCGACGACAGGGAGTAGGAGTGCGCCGCTTTGTATGATGAGGAAGCTCGGTGTTAGTGCAGAACATTCGACGACAGGGAGTAGGAGTGCGCCGCTTTGTATGATGAGGAAGCTCGGTGTTAGTGGAGAACATTCGGCGACAGGGAGTAGGAGTGCGCCCCTTTGTATGATGAGGAAGCTCGGTGTTATGCAGAACATTCGGCGACAGGGAGTAGGAGTGCGCCCCTTTGTATGATGAGGAAGCTCGGTGTTATGCAGAACATTCGGCGACAGGGAGTAGGAGTGCGCCGCTTTGTATGATGAGGAAGCTCGGTGTTAGTGCAGAACATTCGACGACAGGGAGTAGGAGTGCGCCGCTTTGTATGATGAGGAAGCTCGGTGTTAGTGCAGAACATTCGACGACAGGGAGTAGGAGTGCGCCGCTTTGTATGATGAGGAAGCTCGGTGTTAGTGCAGAACATTCGATGACAGGGAGTAGGAGTGCGCCGCTTTGTATGATGAGGAAGCTCGGTGTTATGCAGAACATTCGACGACAGGGAGTAGGAGTGCGCCGCTTTGTATGATGAGGAAGCTCGGTGTTAGTGCAGAACATTCGACGACAGGAAGTAGGAGTGCACCGCTTTGTATGATGAGGAGGCTCGGTGTTAGTGCAGAACATTCGACTACAGGGAGTAGGAGTGCGCCGCTTTGTATGATGAGGAAGCTCGGTGTTAGTGCAGAACATTCGACAACAGGGAGTAGGAGTGCGCCGCTTTGTATGATGAGGAAGCTCGGTGTTAGTGCAGAACATTCGACGACAGGGAGCAGGAGTGCGCCGCTTTGTATGATGAGGAAGCTCGGTGTTAGTGCAGAACATTCGACGACAGGGAGTAGGAGTGCGCCGCTTTGTATGATGAGGAAACTCGGTGTTAGTGCAGAACATTCGACGACAGGGAGTAGGAGTGCGCCGCTTTGTATGATGAAGAAGCTCGGTTTTAGTGCAGAACATTCGACGACAGGGAGCAGGAGTGCGCCGCTTTGTATGATGAGGAAGCTCGGTGTTAGTGCAGAACATTCGACTACAGGGAGTAGGAGTGCACCGCTTTGTATGATGAGGAAGCTTGGTGTTAGTGCAGAACATTCGACAACAGAGAGTAGGAGTGCGCCGCTTTGTATAATGAGGAAGCTCGGTGTTATGCCGAACATTCGGCGACAGGGAGTAGGAGTGCGCCGCTTTGTATGATGAGGAAGCTCGGTGTTAGGCAGAATATTCGGCGACAGGGAGTAGGAGTTCGCCGCTTTGTATGATGAGGAAGCTCGGCGTTATGCAGAACATTCGGCCACATGGAGTAGGAGTGCGCCGCTTTGTATGATGAGGAAGCTCGGCGTTATGCAGAACATTCGGCAACAGGGAGTAGGAGTGCGCCGCTTTGTATGATGAGGAAGCTCGGTGTTAGTGCAGAACATTCGACGACAGGGAGTAGGAGTGCGCCGCTTTGTATGATGAGAAAGCTCGGTGTTGGTGAAGAACATTTGACGACATTTCACGTGCGTCGCGACAAGGTGTGTAATGTCAAAGTGTGGTATTAATGTAGTAAAGCGTTGACTGCGTGTAAGGCAGACGTGCCGAGAGTGGCAGTGCCCACAGTGAAAGAAGTTTTTCAGGCCCAAGAGGTTGATATGAAGGGGGCCGTCTTGTCTAGGATGGCAACATAAGTGGAAAAAATTATAGAGATATGAAAAAATGGACAAAATGTGAGTGAACAAAAACGGAAAAGTAAAAGGAAGCGAGAGGTTCGCGCTGGCATGCTATATTGAACAGGCGTGCACATTGGATAACGGTGGCCAGGACACCGGCGAAGAGAATGGGTGGTCCGAGTAGCCTAGGCCCTGCTTGAACCAAGAATGGCCAAGCCAGGAAAGCCGCCTGAGTTTTAGCCTCGGTGAACTGTCAACGAGTCCTCTTTCGTCCTCACCCCTCGTTGTCCAGCTGGTCAGCTGTGCGGTGACCTGCCGGTGCGGGTAAGCGCAGGTAAGGAGTGCGGGCTCACAGACGCCTTCTGTCTCACAACGACGCACCGGCAAGGGTGTTCCGAGTCATGCGAGAGGCACCTGCTTGCATTTGTTTACCAAGGGGAACAACCTCGCATCATTCGCTGAACAAGGTTCAGCGCCCGCGTTTTTCGCAACCGTCGTGAGTGCAGAAGCACTTAACGACGGTTGTCTGTCAGCATCACGACACTTTTCATTTTTTTCTGTTGCAAATGCACCCTGACTTGCGACTAGAGACGTACGTAGAAAGTGGCCGCAATAAATCGTGCCTGTTTTTTTTGGTTGGTAAACTAGTTTCTTTACGTTATTTGTAATCTTCTGTGAGTGTGTGTATTGTTTTGTAGAGTTAAATGAAGTGTGTACTTGCGTCACGCCATGTCGCCTTCGTGACTCAAGAAAAACAATCTGGTCGCTATGCACATCGTGACAATTGCTTAAGTAAGGCAGGTAAATCAGCCTCTGTTACGTCGTAAACCTTCATCTGCGTGACTTGTAGCACTTCCATGGCTAGAGCTAACTTGCTTTTTCTGTGGCTCCATATTACTCAGCTGTTCGTTTGTCTCGCTGCGTTGCCTGTTCTGTTTGAATGCACCTCGGTATGTTCTGATTGATTGATTGATTTGTGGGGTTTAACGTCCCAAAACTACTATATGATTATGAGAGACGCCGTAGTGGAGGGCTCCGGAAATTTTGACCACATGGGGTTCTTTAACGTGCACCCAAACCTGAGTACACGGGCCTACAACATTTCCGCCTCCGTCGGAAATGCAGCCGCCACAGCCGGGATTTGTTCCCGCGACCTTCGGGTCGGCAGCCGAGTACCTTAGCCACTAGACCACCGTGGCGGGGCGGTAAGTTCTGCGCAAAAAAAAGTACTTTATACGTCATTAGCGTTTAGTAAGCTAAATCAGGGTCGGTTTGTGCGCACTGCATGTGTGCACGTGACAGTCAGTTTGCTGGTTTTAGAAGCAAACGACGCTTATGTGCAGGGGTGCAAAGTTATAAGCAAGAGTTGAGCTCAAGGATGGTATAATGACCCGTGGATGCCAGTACCTGAGGCTTGAGCCTTAGTTAGGGAGCTGAAATTCGTGAACTGCGCTCACTGTGAATTGCTGCGTGCCCCGCACGCCACTTTTGCTTTCGTGTTCATTATTCTTGTACTTTGACCATCACCATGTCGACTTCTTTTCTCACCGTGACCGCAAGATATTTCAAGGAACTGACTAGTCACACATTACCTCATAGCAGTGATACACTACTAACCACATACAAAGTTTTTTTTAATTTTTTCGTGGTGACTTGCATATTACTTTCTATGCATTCGGACGCCAACACATGAGGGGCACACCTCGAAAAGATTAACTTAAAAGGGCGAAACAACACACAGGTCATACAAATTACCAAGATCATTCACTTGGTCCCACCGGCCGTACCGGCGGGGATAACCAATATCAGACAACTGTGATTAATTGATATGTGGGGTTTAATGTCCCAAAGGCACCATATGATTATGAGAGATGCCGTAGTGGAGCGCTCCATAATTTTTGAGCACCTGCGATTCTCTAACGTGGACCCAAATCTGAGCACACGGGTCTACAGCATTTTCCCAACCATCGGAAATGCAGCCGCGGCAGCCGGGATTCAAACCTACGACTTGCGTGTCAGCAGCCGAGTACCTTAGTCACTAGACCACCGCGGCGGGGCATCTAGCAACTTTTTCAGTTACATTGATGATATTTAGTATTTTGTGGCCCAAGGGCCATTTCATGACCAAAGAGCGCCAGTTCTTGGGACTCGAGATGTAGACAATGATTGTGATCAGCGGCTGTATAAGGGCCTTAAAATTCCTCGCGCTGAGGCGGGTAAAAACATAGAATTAATAAAAATGTGACCATAATGTGAAAGGTGTGTGGTGTTATTGGATTACAAAAGTTTGTGATAAAAAAACGATGGTGAACATGTTAGCAGAAACGCCTTGATCATTCACACCCTTGCTCCAAAAGGCCGAGAGGCAAGTGCTTTGTTCAGTGTAGCCACCCACGCTGAGACCTTTCTGGAGAGGCCAGGCTACGGAGTGCCTGGGTATATGACGTGAAAAGTACGAACGTCTCTCAAAAAAGCCAACAACAATCTATGTGTGAAAAGTGGCTCCCTGCTAACGAAAGTTGCAGGGTAAGTAGTATCTGTTGTTGGTAGCGTAACGGAAAGTGCTGTCTTCTCAGCGTCTCTAGTCCTTCACACTGAAATACAATGTTAAAAGCGGTGAATGTATATCTACATCTGTCATACAAAGGTGGATCCCCCGCAGGCAAAAGAAATTAATGTGTTGTGTGTGTATGTCCTGATCTCACCTTGTAAGGAGTACTTTTGAGTGGCGTGATTTTGATACTGGCGACCGATGACCAAGTTGCGCCTTGATGATGTGCAATTTATTGCCTGTGTGTGTGTGTCCCATGTGCTCTGCCAATAACCCCTGAGCTTTTGTTTTAGAAAAGGTTTGAATTCGAGTGCAGGAATTGGTATCGATGCATTGGTAGCGGTTTTGTTGTCGGATCCAGCTAGCTGGTCCACTAGAACGCTACATTGTATTTCGCGATGTCCTGGCACCCAGCAGACTACAACATGAACCTATATGGGTATAGTGTGCATAAGAGCGAATAGAGCGAGACAAGGACAGAGTTTTCGTGCTTTTAAGAATTTTCAGAGCTTTTACTACGCTTAGGAAAACTACATATGAGGCGGAAATGTTGTAGGCCCGTGTACTCAGATTTAAGTGCACGTTAAAGAACCCCAGGTGGTCTAAATTTCCGGAGCCCTCCACTACGGCGTCTCTCATAATCATATAGTGGTTTTGGGATGTTAAACCCAACATATCAATCAATCAATCAAACTACATATGATTGCCTTCTGTAGTTCTTTATTTAATGCGTTTAACGGCCGCAAGTATCGCATAAACTGCCGTTGAAAATGCTTGCATCAGAGTACAGAACGCCTGCTTCCGAAAAGGATGGACCGATGGCTGCGTACGAGACAGAAGTGTTGGGCTTTGGAGCATTCGTAAAGAACTCAGGACAAATGTGTTTACGTTGTAGTTCTAGGAAGTATGTCTGAATATGTGCAATGGGTGCATGCTTCGTAACTTCCAAGAAAGACACGTCGCAACCTGCCGCCTGCCACTGCCACGGTGACTGGCATACTGCGGGAGCCATCAAAAAGTGTTCAAGTGGCACACCAGTTTCCTTCGCAAGGCCCCTCACACGGAGTGAGTAGGGCTGTCTCAAAAGACAATTTCTCAAACACAGCAAGGCTTGGCATGTCATTTATTGTGGAATGTGAGGGTTGATCCTTGTCTGCGTTTACATTAGAGTAATATTTAAAAGATAGCTTTTATGCACTTCTTAAAATATTTGATGTGTGGGATGACGCTTAGCTTAGTGTGCAATATTAGGCCTAAGAATTTATGTGCAGTATCAACAGCAAGACGTTGCCCATGCTGTTGATTATCAGGTTCGCAATGAATGCCTCTCTTCCTAGAGAACAAAACACACGCGCCTTCCTGACCCGTTTTCGTCTGCCCAATTGGAGACTGTTCAGACCAAGCTGAACCTGCCGGCCAGATTGCAAGATATAAAGCTAAGCTAGACGTCGTCGATATATGTACATTAAAACATACTGCGAGGGATGGACAAGCGCAACGAATTCTTTTTGAACTGTGCAACTAAGTACACCACGTTGCGGCCCGCCTGTTTCTTGGACATATGTTTGGGAAAGAATGCTGCCTACTAAAACGCGGAATGTCTGGTCTGACAAGTAACGTTTGATAATAGCAAACATACTGCCAAGAACGCCAAGGTGGGACAGCTCTCATATTATTCAAAAGCGACATGTTGTATAATATGCCATTTGCGTATCGAGGAACATAGAAAGAAAGTATTGCTCATGAACGAAAGCGTTTCTGATCTTTGCCTCGGTGCAAACGAGGTGGTCAGTGCTGGATTTGCCCTCTCTAAACCCGCACCATATGGCTCTGTTTATGAGCCATATGGGAACCCATGGTGGAAACTCAGTTACTGTAGTTTTGCTCAATGCTACGGGGAAGTCGTCACTTCCATAGTTATTACTGATAACTTTCCACTGTAGTAGAGGCACAAGAGACGGGAATACTATGCTTAGGTCTATAGAAGAATAGGTAATATTAACAACATTATAATAGTTGGTTGTTTTTGATTCAGAAGACACGCGCTATATGAGAGAAGGAACTGTTCAATCAGTCGACCTTATGCGTCGCATTAAGAGTAACCCCATAGCCTGCCATGCGCATTCAAGTCTCTATTAAGAACATAAGACTCCTGAAGGTCATCTATTAAGGACTCGCAGTCATGTTTTTGTAGGTGATAGCTCGGAGGTACGTAACGAGTACAAATTGTGATCAGTTTGTTGAAAAGCAGAGCTCAAACAGCCACTGCCTCAAGAGATGATCAGAGCTGAAAGTGCGTGCACGCAATCCCTTGGTTCACTATAATCGCAACACCCCCCGATGATGTCGTGGCGTTATCACGGTCCTTTCGGAAAATAACGAATTTGGGAATAAAGCGGGTGTGTTTTCAAATTAGGTATGTTTTTTGTACACACAGCACTTTCGGTGAGTGTTCGTGTAGAAGTTCTTGGACGTAGTCAAGTTTTCTGAGAAGGCCCCTGACGTTTCATTGTATACCTTGAGTGTTCATGGTGAACGTAAAATAGTACTGTGTGTATGAAAAGCAAGTGGCTGTTTAGAAAAGAAGTTTGAGTTTACGTAACAGGGCCATCACCAGGCCCTGTAGTCTGCTTTATTGTTTTTCTTGGCGTACTCCAAGGAGCCACGCTGCTCTTTCGGCACCAAGCGACCGACGTATCCATTGCCTCCTGGGAGGCACTGGATGCCCACATCTGCGAGGTGTTAGTTGGAATTCTGGGGCTCGTTTGCTAGGACGAAGCCTTAGACCTGAGGACCCTGAAACCTCCGGTCTCTGTTCGCGAGTAGGGGGAGTAGTCTGGACTATAGCTGCTTCCGGGGCAGGTGCCCCAACCGCCGGCTCGCTATGCGCGGGCTGAAGGAGTGACAGGCGCTGGTGTGGCGGTGCGTCCTGATGCGCCGCATCAGCATATGTAGGTATACAGAATGGTGAGACTCTTCACCATGCTTCCTTATTTGAGATATTCTCCTTCAACTTCAATGTAATTATCTATTTTTTCTATCTTCCAGTATGCGCAGGAACGTGAATATGCGGCATGGTTTCCTTCACAATTATCACAGTGTGGCGGTTGTTGGCAGTTCTCAGACACGTGACCTAGAACTCCACATTGTGCACAAGTCTGGCGACCACGACATATTTTAGAGCCATGGCCATACCTTTGGCATTGGAAGCAACAACGATGGTTTAGTATGTACGGCCTGAGAGCTCTTCGTGTACCCTGTTTCAATGGTTTCCGACAGTTTACTTGAAGCAAACCTGAGCATTAGGCGTTTCGTTGGTGTTTCCTTGTTACATCTTCTGATGATAATTCTCCGTACATTAGTGACATTTGGCTCTGCCACCCCTCCGAAATTTAAGTTTTGGTCAGGTCAAGTAAACCTTTGTCAGATACCACTCCGCGAGTTATGGTCGTTTATCTGTGTGGTGTTACGGTGATTGGTACGTAACCGAAAGTTGAGAGGCCATCTAGCTTTTTAAATTATTCTTTGTCCCGATTTTCAAAGAGAGGGCCCCGTTAGCCATTTTGGTAACCTTGTATCCAGCCCTGTGAGCTTCGCTAAGGCAACTGGCAACTACGAAAGGAGATACGGTCATGGCTTGCTTTCCAGTTTTGTCACAATGAATGACGTGCAAGTGAAGAAACATTTCGAGCGGCTGGTTGAAAAAAATTAGGTCATCGAAGCATACCCGATTTAAGCTAGTATGATCAATAAGTAAGGGGAATGCTCTATGCAAGCCGGTATTATTTGCATTCAGCAGAGTTAGCGGCCACCAACCATGGAGCTCAACAAGGGGATGCTGCAAGTTTGCATATGCTGAAAGCTTCGAGGCGTCAGTATCACAACAATGTCATAACCCAATGCGCCTAGACCAAGGGGGGCTATTCGCACAGGGGTAATCCTTATCGCCAGGAAAGTTGGAAGGAAACGGAAGAGAGAAGTAGACAGGACAGGCTAAAAGTAAGAGATAAAGACAAAGTTGTAGGGGAGAGAGATAGGAAAAGGCGACTGCCGATTTCCCCTGAGTGAGTCAGTCCAGGGGCACACTCTACATAAGGCCGGGGCCAAAGGGGTGTGCTGCCTCTGCTGGGAGGGCTTAAAGGTCCTAACACGTGGTGTCGACTCAACCCGCAGGATCTCCTTTTTCCTTGACATGGCTCAGCGACTCTCGGCTAGCCGTGGCAGGAAGTCGAAATTCTCCGTTAGCTCGTGTCCTTTGCGTTACTACGCACCAAACGCCTGCTCTGGCAGACGGCGCTGCGGGTTGTTTCAATTACATCAGCAGGATTCATTGTTACATTATTAATAGCGAAATCATTAGTATGCATCATACTCATAATACAACATCGTGTGGTCAGCGTTAAGCGTGTGTCTCTGACACATCTAAACATCGATCACTCTCACTCAGCAGATCTGCTCTGATGATATCGACCGACAGTACACAGTCGTTGGTGCTTCCGCTGCCACGTTCGCACGGTTGAGCGCTGCCTGTTCTGAATTGCCGCTTTTTGGTGGCTATGGGTGTATAATCGGCAACTTTCTCTCGTAAGTTTACTATGTTGAGATCTTCTCATTCTTCTGACGTGATAAAAGTGTTGAAAAGTATTGGACTTTTCTATGATTGCGTTCAATGTCTCTCACGCCAGATTTTCTCTGCAGAATGTTTAAATGTCTGGTATAATTTTTGTTTATACCATCAGAAAAAACTTAAAATTTATAGCACCAGAAAAAAAAACCTATTCGCACGCAATGTTCATAACTATATTCGGATATACTACTTTCCGCCACTACGCAAATGGTGGGGGTAATTATTTATTTTCTGTTATTTTGCTATAGGTGCTAATGAACGAATTAACGAAGCAGAAACAAATAACGTTAAATGCAGGAAGTACATGTTTATTGAAGCATTCACATTGCGCCTATTTCAAAAACAAGCTTAGACAGTGTACAACTTCATGCGATAACAAAAATCTTTGATTTTGCAAAAGTAGTTTCTCGGCATTAGAATGTCTTAACATATGTACATTTAAAGTGTCTTTGCCATTTTCGCATGTCCCGATGAGCATCTGATAAAAGAAAAGACAGGAATGAAGAAGCAAACGTTGACGAACAATTATTCTCTAAACAAACGTAGAGCGTTGTATAACACGTACTGATTCCAGTATGTGCATTAGTTTTTTGAGAAATGTAAATATACTTCAGTAGCGTACAAAACTGGGCAAGTTGATTAAACATCATGACGTAAAAAACTGACGCGAAAGACGACACATAGAACGAGGAGGACCCAGGAAAAGCACTGACCTGCGTTCTTTTTTTTGCGTGTCGCCTTTTGCGCAGGTATTGTACGTCATGAAAAAAATAAATACGCAATCGAAATTTGGGCAATGAATAAACGCCACCGTTCCATTAAAATTGCAGCTGTGCGAAATGTCTCGTGCAAAAATAAAAACGGCCTGATTGTAGGGTCAACGTTGAGAAGAGATAAAATTCATTTCTCATTTTTGCCGCTCAGTTATTTTTGAATGAAGAGTTAGACGACACATGAACCTAAGAACATTTATAGGGCAGAAATCATGACCAAGCCTTGAGATTGTATATTTATTCTCGCTGTCTTAGCTACTCGGAAACACAGATAGATGAGCTGATGACTTTGTTTGCCGAAAACCTTTGATTTTTCTAGAAAAAGAAGTTAATTGCTTGAGTAAGTTATCGGAGGACATCTTCAGCAATGGTTTTTTTCTGTACCTGTGATATATTGAAAATATACTGTTTAATTAAATCTCTTGAATTGAGGTGGTTTTATGAATTTTCACAGAACTAACTTTAGCAATTATTACTTTCCGAAAAAATAACTCCAAGCATTTATGTATTATGGAATGGCAGCATGCGTTCCAATTCAAGAAATGACACTGCCTGCTCCATCAAAAGTAAATGTGTAGAGCTTTTTTCACACGTCACGCCGAGCACTATTGGTCATTTTCTTCGCTTCAAACTGAGTTTAGAACGCAATGATAGAGAAATAAAAATAGAAGGTTGGCTACTTCAGGAAAACTAGTTTGTAGTTCAACGTCTCCTCAGAACTACGGATATTGCTGAAGAATTTAGAGCGGTTCCAATGAAATGAATAAGGTTCATTGAATGCTCTTCAAAGTCAATAACTAACAAAGCAAGTTAATAACCCACAAATAGGCACGTTATACGAAGGGTCGTTTTGTTCCTAAAATCTCGTGTTACTAATTTTGAGACTGAATCTCGTACGCAGGCCTAGAGGATTTTGTTCCCATTGACGTACGGCAGCGGGAAGTATATCTCGCTACATTTGACTCAACAGTCAAACACCACAGCTACTTGAGCCCCATCGTGGGCATTCATACAACATGTTTGCTCGGGGCTGGGGATGTTAGTGGTTATCACAGTGTTTGTGCAGACAGCGCGTGCTTTTAAGGCTCATGCCCTTCAGAATTTATTATTGGTGCGCTTTATAATGACCAAATATTGATTGTAAAAATTTTGACAATGAAATATACAAGGTATGGGCCAATGCGGAGACAAGCGGTTCTTCTAAGTGTCGTGTAGCAACACCTTGAAGTGCGCACTGAAGCTGCAACATTGGGTGTGTTATTCGGACGTTTGCCTTTTCCTCCGTTACACGCATAAAAGACGAAGGCACGTAAACGTGCGCGAAGGCATAGCTGGTTGCATAAGAAGTGTTTCGGTTGGTGTGGGCATTAGACGGGGCCAACCTGGTATAGTCACGTGGTATGAAGGTATGGCAAGTGCGTGTAGTCCGCACGTATACCTTTGAAGTGAACTGTGAATACCGTGGGAAGCCACCTGTACTTTGCTAATCCCTTGTCACTGAGGGTTCAGTTGATGCGATACAATGACGACATGTCAATGTGACTTGATTGAATACCCCACAGTATGCAATGAATGATTCGTCTGACTGACTTGTGTGAATCCTTGCATGACTGCATCACTTTGTGGTAGAGCTCGAAAGCTGGAGAGTTGTAATGTGTCCTACAAATAAAACATCACTATCAGCTTACAGACGCATCTGTGGCTTTTTTATTACTTTTTTTATCCTCAGTTCTATAAGTTGTGCACTGATTTATCAAAGAAGAAATGCAATACCGGGATGCGTGAGAAAGCAAGTATATATGGAGAAAGAAACGCATAAATAATGATAGAGAGAGGAATAGTTAGAGAGAGAGAAAAAAATCTAAATAACAGTGTGGGAAACAGACGTTGCAGAAATGAACAATCCACTTGCCGATGTGATATTATACCTCACTAACACTTCATCAGAGTGTAAGCGTTTGAAACACCCAGCCATCTAGGCTTGCTGGCAAAGCAGATCATACAATTTTACAATATAGTACAGGAACATTAGGGGAACCGGGATTGAGGTAAGTAAAGGGGAAATGGAAAAGAGGAATACCACAGAGAAGAAGGAACAGATAGAAATAGAAACGGAGGAATGATTAGAACAAAAAGAAAAAAAGGAAAAATGTCTAGATATATAGACTTTAACGTCGCAAAACAACCATATGATTATGAGAGACACCGTAGTGGAAAGCTTTGGAAACTTCGACCACCTGAGATTTTTTACGTTAACCAAAATTTGAGCACAGGGGCCTAGAAAATTCGGGCTTCCATCAAAAATCCAGCCGCTACAGCCAGGATTCGATACCGTCATGTGCGGGTCAGCAGCCGAGTTCCCTAGCCACTAGACCGCCGCAGCGGCGCAACAGAGAAAAAGTAGCAATCAAGATAACAACTTCACAGAGACAAAGATACAGGGAAAAAAACAAGTTACACCTTCACCTCACTAGAAGAAACCACGTGTGGTTGGGAAACAGATGAAAGATGGTTCCCTCTAGCGGAGATGGTATAATTTGTTGATAGCACGATACGAATGTATTGAGAGGTTATAAGAGAGGAGCGTGCTGGCGCTTGGACTGGTGCTAAGACTGACACTGGCGGTGGCGTTGACGCTGGCCCTCATCGCAGCGTTGCGCAGGGGAAAGTGAGGTGCGCACGCTCTGTCATTTTATACCACGGAGCTACCATGATGCTGCAAGAGGGGTACGAATCTCTCACACCAGCTGTCGCGCGGCTGTGCTAGAGGAGCGGCACGCGCACCGCTTCGTAGAATAGAGAATTTCTAGAGATGGATGATTGATATGTCGCGTTTGACGTCCCAAAACGACGATATCATTATGAGAGATGCCGTTGTGACAATGTTTCGAAAATGTAGACCACCTAGGGTTTTTTAACGTTTACTGAAATCGGAGTACACAGGCCTAGAGCATTTTTAAGTATGATAGTCTTTCTGGGGACCTTCGACGGAAAAATTTTGGTCTGTCTGTCTGTCTGTTTGTCTGTACATTTGTCTGTTTGTTCATCCTAACAATATTTCAAACAGCACCAAACGGCATGCCCCATCCGCAGCGCCCACCAATAATGCTCAAGGTTTAGCGATGATAGCTGTGCGATTGTCAATAAAAAAGCAAATATTGCGTGTACATGAGGCGCCATAACAACACGTTTATGTTTTGTTTGTCTGCCTTGATGCTATAAGAGACACTCACAAGTATTTCTAAGGACTGTAGCGTTTATCGCGCTGCGCTGACAGTGCGACGTGATGCTCAAGAAGGTGTCCCCAACGTTTTGCTACGATGACACGGTGGTGGCACCTGACCGTCGCTTTGCATTCTACACCTTATCACCTCCGAGACTGGCGCGCATCTTTCTCTGTGGTCCCACACGCCTTCGTTTTCGAAGATAACTGCCAGATGGTGCTCGTGTCTAACGTGTCCAGATGCACTTGTTCGCCTCCTCTACACGCTCTAGGCACTCTAACGCAGCGCCTTCAGAATACCATTCACCAATTTTCTTGCGCAGAACAATAAATAAACGTTTTGTTCACTCTCCCCAGACGCAAGACTATCGTCTTTCGACGACATTTGCAGTTTAACATGTAGATTCGGACAAATTTTTTTCTCCATTGAAAATGCAGCCACTGCAGCCGGGAGTGATTCCCGCGATCTGCGGGTCAGCAGGCTAGTAGTTCAGCCACTAGACCACCGCAGTAGGGTAAAAATTCTTGGAGAGAAAGAGAAGGAGAGCAGAGAGCGTAGGAGATGAGAGAGAGGGTGAGCAGACGCACATGCGCTGTGGGGGTGTGGACGCCACGAGACAAAGCCAACGCCCTAACCTGCTTCGCATCTAAAGAGTGAGAGAAGGCACACTGAAAATTAATGAAGGTGGGTGACTGAGCGCACAGATTGAGCGTTAGAGAAAGAGACAAAAAAATTGCCCGCAGCTTCCCTCGGGGGAACACTGAGAAGGATGCGGAGCATATATTTGGTTAACGGGGTGTTAAAGTGCGACTTACTTGGGTCGATGGCTAAATTGGTTAACGAGGTTGTAAAATGGGGTGTTAAATTGCGACTTACTTGGGTCGATGGCTAAATTGGTTAACGTGGTTGTAGGAGGGGGTGTTAAATGAGTGAACACGTACACACGTATGCGAAAGGGCGGCGCTGGTCGAAGGGACGTCGATCATTGTGTTTGTGGATTCGTTGGAATTCATTTCACCGCGACCTTGAACGTCGACGCGCCGTACAAACCAACCGACGAGCGGCAACTGAGCGAGCGAGCGCCGACCTTGAGTATATATACAGCGCGACGGTGCTTGCACTGTCAGCTGTTGAATGTTCTCGAAGCGCGACGGCGCATGCGCGTCCACTGGAGAATCAGGAGAATTGTAGAATGTTCTCGAAGGGGAGAAGCGCGCGCGGCACAGATGGTGGGTGACGGTGCATGCGCGCGTCAGCTGTCGAATGTTCGAGAAGGGGGAGAAGCGCAACGGCGCATGCGCGCGCGTCAGCTGCCGATGTTCTCGAAGCGCGACGGCGCATGCGCGCGCGTCAGCTGCCGATGTTCTCGAAGCGTGACGGCGCATGCGCGCTACATTATACAGCTGGCGAACGTTCGTGAAGAGGAGAAGCGCACGCGGTGTGTAGAGGAGGAAGGGTGCACATATGGTGGAGGAGTGAAGCGCGCGCGGTGTGTAGAGGAGGAAGGGATGCACAGATGGTGGAAGAAGGAGGAGGAAGCTTGTGGACGGCGCCGCACTACAAGCCTCGAGTATTAGATGCTCCGCATCTAAAATAAATGGAAAAGAAGAGTTGAAAAAGGCATGGGAGACGGCCATAGAGACACCCAGAAATGAAGAAAACAGACACGGGCATTTTTAACGCATGAGTGGCAAGGAATACTCGACATCAGTAGCGTTGACCCGACGAATGCAAATAATACATGCCAGGGTCCCAGCTGGAATCAAACCCAAGTATTCTGCGTGGCAATGAAGCATTTTACTGCAGAGCTACGCCAGGTCTCGAAACTACTTTTCAAACAGACGCCAATATTCGTGAAACGTCAAGAGTGGTTGCAGTGCTCCCTACTCAATTTTATAAACATTACATGTGTACTCCTTTGATACAGCCGTCACGTCGGGTCAACGTCAATTGTGGGTAGTTGCCAGATGCGCTGAAGTTGATTTATGTAGCAGTGTACAGGGCCAGCATCCTCGCGAGCATCAGTGCTTCATATCAGTTTTTGGTGTTGCTAATACGCATGTTCCAGTTGGCACCGTTGTGCAAGTGCAAACAACTGGTTATATAAACATCCACAACTCTTTAACATATGTCTGTGCGTGCCACATTTATACATATATTGAGCGTCATTTCGTGACGTGTCGCTCAATGAAATAATTGCGACACAGTCACCTTCCCTCCACATGCTTCACAAAGCGTCGATTCCCAGGCAAGTGAGATCTGCTGAATGTCTCGTCGAGTTCTCATATATATATATATATATATTGTTACGACCTCAGTAGGCGTCTGGGGGTTTATTGATACACGGTTCGAGGGACGAGCCGTATCGGCGCAGGCAGATGATGATGATCTTCTTCTTCCACCCTCCTTGCTTCTTTTTCCTTCTTCGTCCGGCACATACGTGGCGTAACATTTCCCCCCTCGCAGACAAAGCGCGCCGCGCGTTTCATACAGTGTCGCGTTGACTGAAAGGCTTCAGGCGAGCGACATGCGTGACCTCTGTCTTTCTGGAGCGTCTCCCGCTAGCTGTAAGACGTGCGATGCGGTAGTCGACTGCGCTCAGGCGGTCAAGGATAACAAAAGGTCCGATGTAGTGCGCGAGCAGTTTTTGGCACAAGCCACGTTTGCGTAAAGGCTTCCACACCAACACGAGATCTCCCGGAATATATGTGGCCTGCCGGTGCTTGCTGTCATAACGAACTTTCGATCTGTCTTGCGAGGCTATTGTACGTAAACGAGCAAGACGACGAGCTTCTTCGGCGAGACAAAGTGTTTCTGCTAGGGAGATTTCTGATTGGTCCCGATCAGAGAAGGAAAATATTGTATCCAGAGTATAACGGGGGGGTCGAACATAGAGGAGGAAGAACGGGCTGTAGCCGGTGGTCTCATGTTGGGAAGTATTAAACGCGTATGTGACGAACGGCAAGACATCGTCCCAGTTCTTGTGGTTCGAAGCAACGTACATAGAAAGCATATTCACCAGTGTTCGAATTGTTCGCTCGACGAGACCATTCGTCTGCGGGTGATAAGGCGTCGAGTGTCTGAGCTCTGAGCCACACATATGAAGAAGTTGTTCGACAACGTCTGCCGTGAATTGACGTCCACGGTCACTTATGATGACGCGAGGGGGCCCATGACGCAGTATGATAGAATGGAGAAGGAAGGACGACACTTGACCAGCAGTCGCGGATGGCAGGGCAGCAGTCTCGCAGTACCGAGTAAGATGGTCAGCACATACCACAATCCATCTGTTGCCTTTCGATGAACGCGGAAAAGGGCCCACCAGGTCAATGCCAATTTGTTCGAACGGAGAACTGGGAGGCGTCACAGGTTGTAGATGTCCGGCCGGAGCTGCTGAGAGAGATTTGTGCGCCTGGCATTGCGCACAACTGGCCACGTACAACTCAACTGACTGGCGCATACGTGGCCAGTAGAAGCGTTCCTGGGTACGATGAAGAGTGCGCGTCGTTCCGAGGTGACCTGAAGTGGCGTCATCATGCATGGCGTACAAAACAGATGACCGTAGTGCCTCTGGAACCACCAGCAGGAAGCGGGAACCGATGCCGGAGATGGATTTCTTGTACAGTAGACCATCACGGACGCAAAAGCGGCTTTCCGGAGTGGATGCTTGTGCGATCACGAATAATGGATTCAAACTCACGTCCTTCCGCTGCTCAGTTTCAAAGGTGGCCTTATCCGGGAACGCTGGTGCTACGGACGCAATCAGATGATCGAAATCGTCAGCGTCGCAAACTGTAGCATCAACTGGCATCCTTGAAAGGCAGTCTGCGTCCGCGTGTTTCCTGCCGCTCTTGTACGATACCGTGAAGTTGTACTCTTGCAGCCGGAGGGCCCAGCGTGCTAGACGGCCTGACGGATCCCGAAGGTTGATAAGCCAGCACAAAGAATGATGATCCGTAACTACTTGGAAAGGACGACCGTACAGGTATGAGCGGAATCGCTGTACAGCGAAGACGAGTGCAAGGCATTCTTGTTCGGTCACAGTGTAATTGCGTTCCGGCTTACTTAAAGTGCGACTGGCATATGCGATCACGTGTTCCACTTGATTACATCGCTGTATCAGGACTGCACCTATGCCAATGCCGCTTGCGTCGGTGTGAACTTCAGTCGCCGCAGAAGGATCGAAGTGCCGCAGGATAGGCTGCGACGTGAGCAAGAACTTCAGTTGGTTGAAAGAAGTTTCACAATCAGGAGTCCATTCAAAACTAGCACCTTGGCGGAGAAGACAGGTCAGTGGAAAGGCAACTTCTGCAAAGGCGGGAATAAATCGGCGAAAGTAAGAGCAGAGGCCCAAGAAGCTCCGAAGCTCCTTCACTGAGCCAGGTGGTTTAAAAGCTCTAACAGCCGCTGTCTTATTCGGGTCGGGCCTGATGATATATATATATATATATATATATATATAGTCAAGTAGATCCTCCGTGAGCGGTCACAACGTGGTTTGTTTTGACGTTTCGGCCGAGAGTCTGGCCTAGGCCTAGGCCCCACTCTAGGCCGAGTCGTTGAAATAAACCACGTTGTGACTGCTCACGGAGGATCTACCTGACTATATGCAACGCTACGGCCACTCCACCACCATGCCTGCATATATATATATATATATATATATATATATAAAGTCACGTGCGCATATACAGTAAATAACTGCGGCGGTGATGGGAAAAAGCCAGCCCAGACTGTTCATATATTCGCTATTGCAATGAGAAAATACAACATATTACTAGAACAAATCCTCTAGGTGAACTGATGTACAGTTTGACTTTGATGAACAGGAACACTGTGCTTTACTTTTTATTCTCACTTAGTTTTTGGAACTTTCAGAATTTTCATAGCGCACTTTTAGGCAATGCTGACATGTTTCGCTGTGTATTGAAAGCTGAAATACCCGTTGTTTTATTTTTATTGCGAGCTCCATCGCCTGAAGCTGTACGAAGGCCAGTGCGTCCTCAGATACCGGGTACGTATTCCGCAGACCTTGCTCCAATCACATCAGCACAACAACCATGAAAGAGAATAATGTTTCGTGAACCTACCATGTTTCAAGCAGAAAGAAATAAATGCCGTATGAATACTGCGACTTTTTTATGTACTTGACATCAACATCACTCCAGTTGAATAGCGTATATCTAAAAACTTTCTGAAATAGAATTTATTCGCGTCAAAACTTCATTAGGCACAGAACAAAGACTTGGCGCTCATTTAACCCTCATTTTTCAGCATGAACTTCTACTATATTGTTCCTCAGGCTCACACAATTAGGCTAGCAAAGTGTTCCCCTCAGATGGGATGAAGCTTCACCATAGCGTCCTCTTCACTGTCTATTAAGCCAATGCATGAGGTAGACTGAACGCCCAAAACATTTTAGGTGACTAATAAGAAGGGAGGGCGCCCCCTGCTGTTTCCCCTGCCACGCACGTATATATAGTTATTCACATTCTCCAGCGGCGTCAACGGTGGTATGTCTTGAGAAACCGTTTGGTAATACACGTGTTGTCAAACCCTCCAAGGACAATGCGTCCCATGAAGTAAACCTGGCAGTAATCAGCGTCTCAAAACTAGATATGCTAAATATACTTGTCAAGCTTTAGGACAGCTGCTCTTATTTCAAGTTTGGCGAACAGGCCAATGCACATCTTCATACGTGGCATCGTTTGCCATGGTGACACATATCATAACGCCTACTAGTAGCTGCATCTGGAAGGGGTCGTAAAATTTCCCTTCCTAAACGTTAAAGTGGAACCGCCAGCAACCACGGATATTATGTGACGTCGTTCTAAGGGTAGACCTGTATGGAATAATATCCAGCATGCATGGACGCGTTGCATCAATAGCCATTCATGTAGGTCTACTCTATTTAGGCTGATGTCACCGAACATGTCATCTAGTTAGTGCGTGTGACTGCTGGTGGTTTCGAATTGTCGTTTTAGGAGCAACCATTTTACCGCTATTTCAATGAAAGTTGCCGCTAGCTATGTAGTCAGTACGTGCAAACGTAGATAGAAAAAAAGTGTTTGACAGGCCATATAATTAATATAAAGTTTTCTGTTATGTCTGGAATCAGTCTTTCATTTCTACGCATATTTTAGCAGCGGAGCATATCAGGCTGAAAACATTGTGTCTGCTGAATCTCAAAACACCATCACATAGCAGTGACCTCACTGTCCGTAGCCATGACATCCACTCCAGGAAATAACAAAGGATTGCTTCTGCAATATGCTATTATCAATTTTAACTATTGATTACACGAGTGTTAAAATACCCTTTCGACGGAAATAGATATATATCTAAAGGTTTGTAAGGAGTCAAAAGTAAAAAATCACACTTTTGACAACCACCTTTATTGCCCAGCATAGTGTAAAAAATGTGACCAAATGCTCTATGTATAGCCATAAACTCTTGATGAAGGGCTAGTGTTACGCGGTCATCTACCTAGATAACAGGTAGCTGCAACAGCATTTTAAGAGACCCCTCACAAGCCACACAAGCGACAGTACCTAAATCGAACCGTGTAACAAAGTTAAACGATGATAAGAAGTAGACAATATCGCCGAAACGGTGAATTTCGGAATGCGAAAAAATAAAAAAATAGAACACGTTATGTAAAGAAATAATGGTTGCGGAAAATTTAATCTCGTCGTAATCACCGTGATAAATAAAGAGTGCAGACACGTGTCATGTACAGTGCACTGTTTAAACCACAAAAACATGGATAAGACAAGTTGTCTAGGTTTTGCAGTATGTACCTTGCGTTTAGAAGATTAGATGCTGAGGTTTCCTGTAATTAAATTTTCTATTTGTATTATAGTTACAATGATCCGGAGCACACAGGATATAACACAACCCATGAAACACAACACTAAATTTAAACAAAAGGTTTATTTTCATTTTCTAGTGTGCCCAATACTGCATTAAGTGGCCCCACCTTGCCTTCCTAACGACTTCGATTTGCACCACCATACAGACACTCCAAAAACTGTTTGCTTTCTTCTGGAAGGTTATTATTTTTATAGAAACGTGCAGTTTCTTGTCATGATGGCGAGCTTCTGTTTAACGTTTTTCAGTGTGAGCACAAATGGGAAGTCAGCATTACTTGCTCAAACGCCGTATCTATGACGTACCAGAGTAATTTCAAACAGTAAAAGACACGAAAAAAAATCTTATGACTTCTGAAACCTATGTCCTCTGCGTTTTCAATTGTTGGTTTTTCTGTGTGTAAAGAGGTTTATTGGGCGAACCAAACGGGCAGGTGGAAGATTCGAGATAGTGACAAGACGAGGAAGATGGAGGAGCTCGAGCGCCGATCTCGTGGTGCCTTACTTTGCGATGATGCTTGTTGTTCCCTTTTGTTGTCATCATTCCTTCATTATAATTGCCCCCGTCGAGAAAGATGAGGCCATACTGGCGATCCAACAGGTGGGAACGAGCTGGTCGAAGTAGGGCTTCAAGCGGTTCACATGAACAATATCGTGTCCACGCCGACGATGGTCACCGAGTGGCGTAAGCGGTTCCATGGCGTAATTGACAGGCGATGTGCCGCTCTACCACGTGGTATGGACCATGGTAATTTGAAAGTAGCTTGGTAGACAAACCAAGTGCACAGGGTGGTACATACAGCCATACAAGGGTTCCAGGGGTGAACTTTGTGGCAGGAGGGTGGTCATCATCGCGGGCCTTTTTCTGGTGTTGCTGGTCAGCCGTAGTAAACTGTTTCGCTAGTTGGCGGCATTCTTCGGCGTGACGGGCGGCTTCAGACACAGTCGTGCACTCAGATACATCTGGTGCGTATGGCAGCAAAGTGTCAATTGTGTGCGATGGTTGACGTCCGTATTGAAGGTAGAATGGGGAAACGCCGGTGGTGACTAGAGTAGCGGTGTTGTACGCGTAGGTCGCAAACGGAAGAACCAGGTCCCAGTTCGTTTGGTCAGATGCCACATGCATCGCGAGCATGTCACCTAGGGTCCGATTAAACTGCTCAGTAGGCCATTCGTCTGAGGGTGGTAAGCAGTACACATCTGGTGTACAATATGGCACTGACGGAGAAGTGCTTGGATTACGTCGGATAGAAATATACGGCCCCGGTCACAGAGAATCTCGCGAGGAGGGCCGTGACGCATCACAAACCGATGGAGGTTGAAAGATGCGACGTCCTGAGCGGTCGCCGTAGAAAGAGCAGTGGTTTCGGCGTACCGTGTCAGCTGATCTACAGCAATGATAGCCCACCGGTTACCTACTGTGGTCAATGACAGTGGTTCATAAAGGTCGATTCCGACGCGATCGATAGGGTGGTCAGGCCGCGCAAGCGGCTGTAGTGGAGCTGCTCCCGCATTCGGTGGCTCTTTTTCTCGTCCCTGACACTCGTGGCAGCCGCGAATAAACTGTCGAACAAAAGTAAACTTCCCACGCCAGTAGTACCGCTTCCTTAAACGTTCGTAGGTCTTGAAGACACCGGCGTGAGCGCATTGCGGGTCGGAGTGAAATGATGCACAAATTGTAGAGCGCAGCTTTCGGTGCGCAACGAGCAGCCCCTTCCTGTCGTCTGGTTAGTAAATGCGCTGGTACAAGAGGCCACCTCGAATGGTGAAAAGCGAATCCTGGCGTCACATTGGTCGAGTGGTGGGAAGTGTCGGTACCCCCAGATAAGACGTCCAGAAGCGAAGTTATCCCGGGATCGTCGCGCTGCGCAGAGGTCATTGTGCCAATGTCAAGAGCGGACAGCGCGTGTTCTATAGAAGATATAGAGGCAACCGCAGCGGACAGTGGAGATCGTGAGAGCGCATCAGCATCGGTATGTTGGCCACCGGAACGGTACACCACGCGGATCTCATACTCTTAAAGTCGCAGAGCCCAACGAGCAAGATGATCTGATGGATCCTTCAGCGACGACAACCAACATAAGGCACGATGGTCTGTAACTACAGCAAAGGTGCAGCCATATAAGTGTGAGCAAAATTTCACAATCGCCCAAAGTATAGCTAAGCACTCTTTTTCGGTAACACTGTAGTTTACCTCAGCGTTGTTGATCGTTCTGCTGGCGTAGGCGACGACATACTCAGGGAATCCAGGCTTGCGTTCAGCGAGAACTGCACCGAGACCGACACCGCTGGCGTCTGTATGGATTTCAGTTGCAGCCATGGGATCATAGTGGCGCAATATAGGCGGTGATGTCAAGAGACGGCGAGGAATGGTAAATGCATAATCACATTCGTAAGACCATGATGAGATGTCGTTGGAACTGCTTAAAAGTTTAGTCAAAGGGGCGATTATGGAGGCAAAGTTGCGCACAAACCGACGAAAGTAGGAGCACAATCCTACGAAGCTGCGTAACTGTTTTACATTCGTCGGTTTGGAGAATTCAACCACAGCGCGTAGTTTAGCCGGGTCGGGAAGAACGCCATCCTTTGATACGACATGACCGAGAATGGTGAGCGTCCGAGCAGCGAAGTGGCATTTCTTGAGATTCAGTTGGAGCTGCGCATTCTTCAGATACGTGAGGACATGTTTCAGGCGTACAAGATGTGTTGCGAAATCAGGTGCAAAGACGACAATATCGTCGAGGTAGCAGAGGCATATGTTCCATTTCAAACCCTGCAGAACCGAGTCAATCATGCGCTCGAATGTGGCCGGTGCATTGCAGAGGCCGAAGGGCATGACATTGAACTCATATAGCCCGTCCGGTGTCACGAATGCTGTTTTCCATCTGCCAAGGGCACCTTGCAATACTCCAAACGCAAATCTAACGACAAAAAAACTCGGCACCAAACAGTCTCTATTGGCCCGGTGGAAGGGCCAGTGCCTTAATCGGAGGTTACGCAAACGCATATCTCAGCTGAACAAGACCATGATGGATCACTGCGGCATCCTTTCAAAACAGCAGTGGGACGAAATGTGTAATTCGATTGATGGTCAGGTTCGAAATGGCAAAACGTGGAACTTACTCAAACACCTCCTCAATGAAACCAACACCCGCACAAATCAGCGTCATTCGATCGTGAAGAAACTTCATCAGGCTAAACGAACAGTGTCACCGGAAGATGTTGTCAAGAACCTCGTGGAAATATATCTCTCGCTCCCCACGGGCCCTGTGACTCCTCACCCTGATTACTCTGGCAGCGACAACACTAACTTAGACGCCGACTTCTCTATTGAAGATGTGCGCCGAGCTCGCCATGAGCTTAATGGCCGCTCAGCCCCTGGCCCCGATGGCATCACCAACAAGCTCCTACGCAACCTGGACGATTCTTCCGTCACTTACCTCACTGACAATATCAACGAGATATGGAAAAAGGGTGAGATACCCGATGCTTGGAAACTAGCTCACACGGTTCTCATACCCAAACCGGGAAAGGCGCCGAGCCTAGATAACCTACGCGCCATATCTCTCACGTCGTGCGTGGGCAAAGTGGCTGAGCACGTCGTCCTCTACAGGGTTGGTCGATACCTCAAAGATAACGACTACATCCCGCACCACAAGATTGGCTTCCGACCACGGTTATCCACTCAAGACGCCATGTTACTCCTAAAGCATCAAATTCTAGATGGCGGAAACACTCGGGACACTCGTGCAATACTCGGTCTCGATTTAGAAAAGGCCTTCGATACAATAACGCACTCGTCAATCTTGAAAGCGATCGCAGCCCTCGGCCTAGGTCATCGATTTTACTACTTTATCCGCTCTTTTCTCACTCGACGCAGAGCCGTCCTCTGCGTAGGAGACCTAGTGTCGGAAGAAGTGGAGCTCGGACAGTGGGGCACGCCTCATGGATCCGTCCTCTCACCCACGCTCTTCAACCTCGTGATGATCGGGCTTTCCGAACGACTTTCAAAATTAGACGGGCTAAATCACACTATCTATGCGGATGATGTAACCATACGGTGCTCCACAGGGTCGGATGGCTTCATTGAGTCCACCCTGCAAGAGGCTATCGACAACACCGACTCTTACCTCAACCACACCGGTCTCAGGTGCTCACCTGCGAAGTCGGAGCTGTTGATATATTTGCCCAGACGCCGGGGTGCCAAGCCCAAAGGGTGGAAACCTCCGGCGGAACGCAATATCACCCTCCACACCAGAGATGGTCGTACTATACCCAGGGTAGACACTATCAAGGTTCTCGGCATGATCATCGAGTCACACGGAACCAACACCAAAACAGTACGCAAGCTCAGGAGTAAGACTGAGAATGCCATACGACTCGTACGTAGAGTAGCCAACAGGCACCATGGCCTAAAAAAAGAAGACAACCTGCTGCGTCTCGTACACGCGTTTGTTTTGTGCCATTTTACCTACGTTGCCTCTATACACAAGTGGTTACGTACTGAGCGCGATCAACTCAATGCGCTTATTCGCAAGGTGGTCAAACGAGCCCTTGGCCTCCCTATCACCACTCCAACGTACAAAATCCTCGAGCTTGGTGTACATAACACGCTAGAAGAGATCGCCGAAGCTCAGGAACGTGTGCAATTAACCCGACTCACTACCACCAAGGCGGGCCGCCATATTCTGCGTGAGCTCGGCTTCTTCTCCTCGAGGGCCAGGGACCCCCCAGAGTTGACTCTAATTTCCCGTGAAATCCGCGACCTTATCACGATCGCTCCCATACCACGAAATGTACACCCCGAATACAACAGAGGCAGACGCCTTGCGCGGGCGACCGCCATTCTCAAGCGCATAGACATGGAAGCGGACAACGTCTCGTTCGTGGACGCCGCTGCCTATCGCAACAACTAAGCCTTTGCCGCGGTAGCGGTATCATCCGCGCAGCAGACTATTAACTCAGACACAATCCTCACCAGAAACCCCGAAGTAGCGGAGCAAGTAGCTATAGCTATAGCTATGCTTGACAGCAAACGGGAATTTATCTACAGCGACTCCAGGCTGGCCATCAAAGCCTTCGAACGCGGAGTCATCTCCGGCCAGGCGTTACGCATTCTGCGCAATGCGGACCCAAGTGCCGTGAAGCACCACACTGTCATCTGGTTCCCCGCCCATCTCGGCCAGGTGCCGGGTGCCCTATCCAACCTCAACGAGATCGCCCATGATGCAGCGCGCGCACTCACCGACCGCGCTGCCACAGGGCAACCTCATCTTGCTGGGTTGGATACCAATCGGGATGCACCAATCACGTACAATGAAATTACAAAGCACTTTTACTTGGAACGCCGCATTTTTCCGCCCCCACATCCGAAACTTAACCGACCGCAGGCAGTAACCCTATGTCTATTACAGACACACACGTACCCACACCTTGCCACGCTTCACATTTATTATCCCGATGCATACCCCAGCGACACATGCCCATCATGTGGACACACAGCGACATTCGAACACATGCTCTGGGAGTGTAGAATAACTCCTCCAGACTCTACCTCAAGCAAGTGGGAGAGGTCCCTCAGGAGCTCACTTCTCACCGACCAGCAATGTGCTGTCCAGCAGGCCCACGAAGCGGCCGCCAGGTACTCCTTGTCGGTCCCTACGTGGGAGACGCCCGCTGCGCGCTAAGCGCGTCCTGCAGGACCGAAATAAAGTTTTTTCATTCCATTCCATTCCTTGTAAGCAATCAAGGGCGTCATCAATCCTGGGCAAAGGGTACACGTCTTTGCGAGTGATCTTATTTAACCGCCTGTAATCAACGCAGAAGCAAATTGTACCATTCTTCTTCTTAACCAGAACGACAGGCGATGCCCATGGACTTTGTGAAGGTCGGATAAAGTCGCGCTTGAGCATATCGTCAACCTGTTCGGTGATAACCTGACGTTCCGTGGCGGAAACACGGTATGGACACTGTCGTTCTGGCGCGTTGGAACCTGTGTCGATGCAGTGAAAAAAAACTGGGAGTTCGGCCAAGGGTAGATTGAGCAACGTCAAAAAATTCACGAAACTGGTAGAGCAGCTGAAGGAGCTCAGAGCGTTCAGATGGCGATAGTCCGTCGGCAATCGATTATTCGAAAAGCTCGCAAGGTGGTATATTGGAAGGGTTGAGGGCACTGATGACGTCGTAGTCACCGAAACAATCTAGCGGCATGGTAAAAATTTGTTCGTTATCAATGGCATGCACGTGTCCAAGAGATTCACCTTGAAACAGTTCGACGGGATACGGAAGGAGATCGATGAGGCAAAGAGCACTGTTTCCTTCAGAAATAGAGAGGGTTGAATAAGGCAGAAGAAGTGATCTTCGACTAAGGAAGAGGCTTGATGGCTCAAAGAATGCAGCTTCGTTCCTGATACCGTCACTGAACACGCGGAACAACACAGCTGCTGTCAGAGGAATTTCAGTGCCTTCTTTGACCACGTGTTTGTGTACGGCGGGCTGAGTGCGGCTGGTTGGTTGGTCGTAAAATGGAAAAAGTTCAAGCTCGGATCTTGCACAATCTATAACGGCATGGTTACGCGACCAAAAGTCTCATCCGAGTATGATGTCGTGTAAGCATGACGAAAGGACAATAAACTCCACAGTGTCGTGGTCCTTCGCGATCATCAGTCGGACAGTACAGGCGGCTACAGGCTGAACCGGGTCCCCATTCGCTGTTTGCAAGGACATCATATTAAGAGGCGTCGTCACTTTTCGGAGCCTGCGGCAAAGTTTAGCGTCTATGACGGAAACGGCAGCAGCGGTATTCACTAGAGCATATGCTCGAGTACCTTCTACAAAAACTTCGACAATATTCGATGGCAATGTGCGACGACTTGACATTTCGGCAGCGCAGTTCTTGCCTCCTGAACTGCGGCGGTTAGATTCCCTCGTGTTCAGAAGCTGACCGACGACGCATGGGTGACAGGGAGCGACGACGGTGTGAAGGTGAGCGACCAGACATAGTACGCGGACATTCCCATGAAGACGAGCTTGACTGAGGGCCAGAGCTTTCCAGACGAGATGGAGGAAGGTCCATGACGCTGTTCTGTGTCCGGGCGTCTGTGTATCCCGGCACGCGACGACGGCAGTAACGGGCGATATGGCCAAGACCGCCGCATGCAAAACAGATGGGCCGGTTATCGTGCGTTCTCCAAGTATTGGCGAGGAGGGGAGCAGCCCATGCGGCAGACGGGTGAGTTGAGGCTGTGGTGGCAATCGGAGGAACCCAGGCGGTGGACGGCTGAGTTGGGGCTGAGGTATACGGCAGTTCTTGGAACAACGGGGTTTGGTGTGGCTGCCGCCGCTTTAGTGCCTCCGCGTAAGAGGCGTGGTGACGGGGGGCTGCTGCAAGGGCACCGGCATAACCTCGGAAATCTGCTCCTGGACCACATGTCGGAGCATGGGAGCCAATGGTGGTGGGTGTCGCAGTGGCTGTTGGTGCGAGAGCTCCTGGCGTTGAGCAAAAGGCAGCAGAGAAAGCTGCCGAGCCACTTCCTCTCGCACGAAGTCTTTCATTTGTGCGAGAAGGTTTGTCTGGTCAGTCATAACGTCTAGTGCGGTCACTGGTTAGATTTTCTGGAATGAGCGTCGCGTCTGAGCTTGTTGCCTCCGTAATTCATCATAGTTTTGGAACAAAGTCACTACTTCTGCCACAGTGCTGGGAGACTTCGCGAGAAGCATCTGGAAAACGTCATCGTCGACGCCCTTCATAATGTGCTGTATCTTCGCACTCCCGCTCATGGAAGCATCGAGGCGCCGGCAGAGATCGATCACATTTTCTATATATGATGTGAAAGTTTCACCTGGCTCCTGTGCCCGCGTGCGCCGACGTTGTTCGGCGCGTAGCTTCCGTAAGGCAGGACGACCAAAAATGGCACATATCGCCTTCTTGAAGGCGGACCAATTCGCGAACTCGGATTCATGGTTCGTATACCACAATGGCCACGTCGGTGTGGTAAAAATTGACAGTGCCCAAATTAGCAGCGTCATCCCACCTGTTGGGTCCACTGACTTTCTTGCATGACGACAGCCAGTCCTCGACGTCCTGGTCTGCGGTGCCCGCAAAGATCGGGGGGACTCGCTGATGAACCGGGCCGGGGCAACTAGCGGCAGCGAGAGGTGTTGTTTGTTGGGCAGCGTCAACTTGCATGGTCGACAGCAAGGTGCGGGGTCGGAGTTCCAGGTTGTAAGCGGTGTGGTTACCCAGCACGATCCCCCAAATTTAAAGAGGTTTATTGGGCGAAGCAAACGGGCAGGTGGAAGATTCGAGATAGCGACAGGACGAGAAAAATGGAGGAGCTCGAGCGCCGATCTCGTGGTGCCATACTTTGCGATGATGCTTCTTGTTCCCTTTTGTTGTCATCGTTCCTTCATTATATATGTACCATTCGTCGTTGTTATTGCATGCATAACATGCCTTCTGTAATCCTTCTTCTATTTAAGAGATTTATTGCTCATAATCGCACCCAGCTCATTCTCTTCCAGTGGGACCACCTAGACGTCCAGGTTAATACCAAAACACATTTTCGTATTTATATGGCTGTGTACCTTTTGCTAACATGAAAACATTCAGATAGTTTGCATCGATTCAGCGTATAAAATTCAATCTGCAGGTAACTTGCAGCAAATTTGGGTAACCCTGCCTGGTTTACATTAACTGCCTGTGAAAGTTATACGCGGAGAGTTTGATCAATCATTCACGTAAATATTCCGTCATTGTCTTAACATACAAAACAATCAGATCAAGGACATATGTGAGCATATAGTTAAAATGCAGTAGCGCCACCTTCGAAGCACATGATGTCAATGCATTTTCATAATGAAGAAGTGACACGACTTTGGTTCTGTAGTAAAATAACATTATTTGCATTTAGATGGGCCACCTAAAAGCATGATTGAAATCATTATGGATGAAAGCACACGCAAAAAAGGACGAATGCCGAAAACGGAGTCATACCCTAACTTCCGAATGACCATAAGAGAAATAAAATACTTTGAGTGTCGTCATTTGGTTTTTCTGTTTCGCACTACATATTTTTCGCAGGTGAGCACTGATATACGTCTTATGTGTACTCAATCTTGCAACTGCTGATGTGAGAGTTAGTCACCTCACGGAACGCGTGTACTTCAGTGGAGCCATTACTGTTTAGGCACGGTGAGCGGCGGTCGCATTTTGGTAGACACGAAATGGTAGGGGCCCTCGTATTGTGCAGTTTCAGTGCATGTTTAAGAACATCACGTGGTACAAATTCTCGGTGCCTTACCCTACGGCATCTCTCATATTTCTAACGTGGTTTGGGAACGTAATTCTTTATAATTTGTAATAACTGTGCACGCTGAGACACTTAATCTGCCTCACTCTGTCCGCCATTGCTACCGAAGAACACATGCAACCCAGCAATTCTATACAAAGTATAATAGTGTGTTTCACAAGAAGGCAGCAAAAATGACTGATTGCAACAAGTTTTATTGTCATACAAAACAAGGCTAGCAGTTATACACTTTTAGTTCGATGCACTTTTATAACACATGAGCAGGAAGAAAACGAACGCACACGTATGTAATAACTGGCGTAGCCATGGTTGAGAGCGGAGGTAGGAATTGCCAATATCCAGATTGTCTTCAGTAGATATACCTGTACACATATATCATGCGGAAATTATCCGTATCTGCATGCTGTTTGAAAACTATCCACCTAAATCTACGAGATTATATGAAAAGTTGCTGCACCAGCTTGTGGTGTTCCGTACTACGCCGAAACATTTTTATTCTAAGATATGAAAATTCTCTCTTTTGAGCATAATATCTTCTATACGTCAAGAAAATGCCCAACATATTACCCTGCACCACAGTAGTAATTTGCGCATCTTCTACGCACGTACATGCTATAATTACATGTGCCTGATGCACGGGCGACTTCAAAACACGACCGGCACCTCTACTCCTGTACAACAAAAGCATGTCCTTCTTGATTCATGTTCTGTTAGTACGCTGCATATAGTGCGCTTCGAGTCTAACACCAGCAGTAAACTATAATTCATTTCACATAAACATAAACAAATCTCAAGAACTAGGTTTCCATGATGCATGCGCCAGAGGCGAAAACCGCAGATGAAGGCGCACTCTTACAGCTAGTCATTTGCCATCGCGGGTGAACATACACAATTCTAAAGTTCCCTGCAACATGACGAATATTATCTTTTCCCCTTTGGCTCAAAATTACGACCGGAAATTATCCAAAAAAAGTCAAATTCTCTGCAGGGAATGTCAATGGCACCGGCCTCACAATGACAACTGTTCGGTTCCACCTGTGTATCAACAAAAGCAATAATTTAGCAACAAGAGCATACACCTTGTCAAAATTCAGGCGAAATTTTTATAAAGGAAATGAAACGCGCTCGAACAAAAAAAGCAACGCTATATATTGTCACAAAGCTTCATGGTATCCTCGTTGTCGAAGTTCGTGGACGGGTTTATTAGTCGCTTGTATATTATCACAATCCGCGTGGATTTTTAAGGGCTTCATCTAAAAAGAGTGTTTATATATAAACTTCATTGCAAGTTATCAGCCTTGCAAAAAACTACTTTTTGTTTATATGCCGTTGAAAGCATAGGTTTCTCGAGAGCTTTCTTTACGGGCACAAAAAATGCACTTCCTGCCAGTAAAAGGACTAACATTACACTTATCATCATCATCATCATCGTCATCATCATCATCAGCCTGACTACGTCCACTGCAGGACAAAGGCCTTACTCGTGTTGCGCCAGTTAACCCGGTCCTGTGCTTGCTGCTGCCAATTTATACCCGCAAACTTCTTAACCTCATCTGCCCACCTATTCTCTGTCGCCCCCTAACCCGCTTTCCTTCTCTGGGAATCCGGTTAGTTACCCATAATGACCAGCTGTTATCCTGTCTATGCGCTACATGCCCGGCCCATGTCCATTTCCTCTTCTTTATTTCAACTATGATATCCTTAACCCCCGTTTGTGTTCTAATCCACTCCGCTCTCTTCTTGTCTCTTAAGGTGACACCTACCCTTTTCCTTTCCATTGCTCGCTGCGTCGTCCTCAATTTAAGCTGAACCCTCTTTGTGAGTCTCCAGGTTTCTGCTCCGTAGCTAAGTACCGGCAAGATACAGCTGTTATATACACTCCTCTTAAGGGATAATGGCAATCTACCTCTCATAATTTGCGAGTGCTTGCCCAATGTGCTCCACCGCATTCTTATTCTTCTAGTTACTTCGATCTCGTGATTAGGCTCTGTGGTTATTACCTGCCCTAAGTAGACATAGTCTTTTACAACTTCAAGTGCACTATTACCTATCTCGAAGCGCTGCTCCTTTCCGAGGTTGTTGTACATTACTTTTGTTTTTTGCAGATTAATTTTAAGACCCACCTTTCTCCTCTCCTTGTGTAAATCCGTAATCATGAGTTGCAATTCGTCCCCTGAGTTACTCAGCAATGCAATGTCATCGGCGAAGCGCAGGTTACTAAGGTAATCTCCATTAACTCTTATCCCTAACTGTTCCCATTCTAGGCTTCTGAAAACCTCCTGTAAGCACGCGGTAAATAGCATATAGTCCTTCTCATCTTCTTTCTTATGTATTAAGATGTTGTTAGCGTTCTTCCAAGACTCTGGTACCCTTCCCGTCAGGAGACACCTCGTAAACAGGGTGGCTAGTTTTTCTAACACAATCTGTCCTCCATCTTTCAGCAGATCTGATGTTACCTGATCCTCACCAGCAGCTTTGCCTCTTTGCATGCTCTCCAAAGCTTTTCTGACTTCTTCTATCATTACTGGTGGGGTGTCATCTGGGTTACTGCTAGTTCTTATAGTATTAAGGTCGTGGTTGTCTCGGCTACTGTACAGAATTCTGTAAAACTCCTCCGCTATTTTAACTATCCTATTCATATTGGTAGTTATTTTGCTTTCTTTGTCCCTCAGTGCATACATCCGACTTTTGCCTATCTCAAGTTTCCTCTTCACTGCTTTGAAGCTTCCTCCGTTTTTCAGAGCATGTTCAATTCTCTCCATGTTATACCTTCTTACATCGCATACCTTACGTCTATTAATCAACTTCGAAAGCTCTGCCAGTTCTATTTTGTCTGTTGTACTTGACACTTTCATGATTTGACGCTTCTTAATTAGGTTTTTTGTTACCTGGGAAAGCTTGCCAGTGTCCTGTCTAACTACCCTGCCTCCAACTTTCACTGCACACTCCGTAATAATACTCGTCAGATTATCATTCATTGTATCTACGCTAAGGCTGGTTTCCTCACTAAGAGCCGAGTACCTGTTCTGCAGCGACACTCTGAATTCCTATACTTTCCCTCTCAGTGCTAGCTCATTGATTGGCTTCTTGCGTATCAGTTTCTGTCGTTCCTTCTTCAAGTCTAGGCGAATTCGAGACCGTGCCATTCTATGGTCACTGCATCGTACCTTGCCAACCACTTCCACATCCTGCACGATTCCTCGGTGTGCAGTCATTATAAAGTCTATTTCGTTCTTATTTTCGCCATTAGCGCTCCTCCATGTCCACTTGCGATTTTCTCGTTTTCGGTAGAAGGTATTCAAAATCCACAAATTATTGCGTTCTGCGAATTCTACTAGTAGCTCTCCTCTGGCGTTTCTAGTGCCGATGCCATTATCTCCTACTGCCTGGTCTCCAGCCTGCTTCTTCCCTACCTTTGCAATAAACTCGCCCATCACTATAGTATACTGTGTTTTAGGGGCGAAGCTCCTTATGGCGTGGATATGGCGTCCCTCGTATGTAACCACCAGTGGCACATACCAGAAATAGGTATAACACTTGACCTCTAAGGTGGTGCCAGTGAGAGATTTCTTCTGTGCGTTATTTAACAATAAAAAATAGTGCTCAATGTACATGCCAATGGCTGCTAATGGGAAATGAGAGACATGAGCATTCGGCTTTTAGTCAACGCGCACGCTACGATCCCCATTAGCAGCCATTGGCATGTACATCGAGCACTATCGGACAAGAAAGGGATGCTACATTATACTCGCTGGGTGTAACCTCTTTAGCTTTAGAAAGGTTTAGCGAGCGTTGAGCCGCAGTGCCATGAATACAATGAACTTGTATATACCATGAATGAACTCAAGGTGGTTAAAACTGAGAAGTAGATACGAAGCGCAAGCCGTAAGAGAGTAAAAGCCGAATTCTCCTGTCTCTCATTTCTCATTAGCAGCCATTGGCATGTAAATTGAGCCCTATCTGACAGGGAAAGGTTGCTACGTTATACTCGCTGGGCGTAACCTCCTTGGTTTTCGAAAGGTTTAGCGAGCGTTTGGTCGCAGTGCCATGAATACAGTGAACTAGAATATACCATGAACTCGAGGTGGTTAAAGGTGGGAAGTGGACCCAAAGTGCAGGCCGTAAGAAAGTGTGCGTGTGCCACCTATCGTTTAGTCCTTGGAATGTCCGCTGGATGGCGGTGCTTCTATATGAGGAATATATGATAAAAAGATGCGAGATGGTGGGACTTGGAGTGTTGAATAGACGAACGAACGGACACACAAACAGATGCATGGATGGACGCATGAACGGACGCAGGGGCGGATGCACGAAAGAACGCAGGGACGGGCGCACAAACAGACCCATGGAAGGTCACACAGACGGACGCATGGACAGACGTATGCTTCGCCCCACTCTCCATCATTCACTCCGTGGATATGCTGTCATTTTTTTATCTTACTTATTGCCAATTCCACGTCTTCATAGATGCTTTCAACTGAAGCGTCATCTTGGCTGGATGTAGGCGCGTAAGCCTGTACTACCTTCATCTTGTATCTTTTATTTAGTTTAATTACAATACCTACCACCCTTTCATTATTGCTATAGTATTCCTCTATGTTGCCAGCTATATTTCTGTGAATTAGGAACCCCACTCCCAGTTCTCTTCTGTATGCAAAGCCCCTGTAGCAAAGGACGTGCCCATTTTGTAGCACCGTATAGGCCTCATCTGTCCTCCTAACCCCACTGAGCCCTATTATATCCCATATAACGCCCTCTAGCTCCTCGAATAGTACAGCTAGACTTCCCTCACTAGATAAGGTTCTAGCGTTAAACGTTGCCAAGTTCAGGTTCAAATGGCAGCCTGCAGTCCAGAGGTTCTTAGCACCCTCTGCTGCGTTGCAGATCTGACCTGTAGTCAGTTGCTTCGCAGCTGCTGGGGACTGAGGGCCGTGAGTTATTTGACGTATGCATGTGGGAGGTAGTGGCCAAATACTCACCAGGGTGGACTATCCTTCTCTGGTGAGGGAGTGCGTTCCCAGCGGTGGTTACCGGTGAGGCCGCACCCCAGGCCTCTTATTGCAGTTCCATCAACACGCGGATTTTTTTTCCCAGTTGGGAACTGCGCGGCACCAAGATTTAAACCACGGACCTCCTGCATGCGAGGCAGATGTTCTAACCACTACGCCATCGCCGCACCCGGATTATTATGTTATAAATGTAGGTTTCAGCGGTGTATCAGTCAAGTTTGTGGTTATTTATAAAATGTTTTAATGAAATGAGATTTCTGCTTATTACCCCCTTAATTAAGGGTCTAGAGAGTACGGAGTTGGGCCTCCGATTAGCCTATGGGGTGTTGTTTGTTAATATATTAAGCGGACAAAATTTAAATGCGTTTGTGAGGTGATGTTACTAAATTATTCTTTTTAGTGATTAGGCTTAATTTTGGTCACGAAATAGTTCCGGTACTATTACTCCTGTCCTGATGAAACTTGAGTGGCGACAGGTCTACAACTAGGTCTTTACACTGTATAAGTTAGAAGTTTCTCTATAGATTATTAGCAAAGTTAAAAACAATTGTAAGGGAAAAAACACGTGGTTCAAGACTTTGATCTGACGGGCGTACCTTTCTCCCGAGCAGTGAGCCACCCTCCTCCTCTGAGCGAGGGAAGACGCGTGCGCCACACGTTTATTAGCGGTTCTCGTTATATTCTTTCTAACTCTGTATCGTCCGGTTACCTTAAGCTATCAAAATTATTCTTACACGGAAAAAAACCGGACTGTTGTGTTCTAAAAGAAGATATTAGCTATTTTTCGGTGGCGTTTGTAGCTTTTTTTGAAAATTTGTGTTATAGAAATGAGTTTTTTGCTGATTACCACCTTAATTAAGGGCCTAGAGTGTACTGAATTGGGCCTCCTGGTAGCCTAAGCGGTGCGGTTTATTATTATATTAAGTGGACAAAATTTATATGCGTTTGCGAGGGGATATTATCAATTTATTCTTTTTAGTAATTAGGCTTAATTTAGATTGCGGAATAACTCTGGAACTATTAAACCTAGCCTGATCAAACTGCAGTAGCGTCAGGTCTACCCTAAGGACTTTCAACTTTATAAGTAAGAAATTTCCCGGTGTAATATTAACGAAGCTACAAGCGATCATAAAAAACACGTGGTCCGACTGTTGTTGTTTTCACAGATTCACACTGTTTTCCGCTCCTAAAATTTAAGATTTTTGTTTGTAGTAGCAGTATTTGTAGCGGTTGAACTTCTTGTATCTTCACGAACAAATAGACACCACTCTGACCCTTCTAGAACTAAAATTGCTAAAGTTATAGGTAGATATGTGCAGAGCTCACTTACCCGTGCTGCTGACGCGGCCGCTCCCGCTCCCACAGTTTGCACTGTAGGTACCTAAAAAAATCTCGTTTGCCTTGTAGCAGCCGGGTAATCTTAGTGTGTTTGTCTTGCTTTTGCAAAACTGGGCGTCGCGAGTTGAAGCAGATCCGTCTCTGCATTCAGAAATGCCGCTGAAAAAAAATGGGTTCAGGAGGCCGTGCTATTTCTTAGGAAAACGCCTGTCCATCAAGGTGAAGCAAAAGTTAATATTTTTTGAAAATGGTACAGTCACTCAGAACCAGGTACTTGGGAGGCAAGCAATAAATAAGTATGCCGCTATAAAAATAAAATATTTATCAAAATAATTATTTTAAATATTGCCGCGACAAGTTAGCCACGTCCAAGTAGCCGCCGCAATCATCATGGCAAGAGCACCAGCAACACCCGGCTGGCATGCGTCACGCGTTCGGGCGCTCCAACAACGAGGAAGAGGAAGTTAGTTGAACCTGTGCCTCTCGTCTACTCGGACTCGACGACCATAGTCATTAGACTTGTGGGCACAAGTTTGCCCTAATAAAGTTGCTTGTTTTTAGCCTGTCTGCCTCAGCATCGCTACATTTCTGGTGGAGGTGCTGGGTTATGAATCGAAGCCCCGCGAGCTCAAGACAGCGTAGCCCCGACGACCAGCCTATCAACCCCGTGAAAGTGACTCCTGTACACCAGAGGGCAAGTCGCCGTCTTCGAGGTGACTCACCTGAGTTCGGTCCTCTTCACTTTACACCAAGGGAAATTCAAACTATGGATGCCACCACTATGACTACCCAGGTAACACGGCAAAAGTGTTCATTAGCCAACTGCACCAGCCGCCAGTATTCCACGGCGACTCGCACGAGGATGTTGAAGATTGGCTGGACCTGTTTGAGAGAGTGGCGCGCTTGAATGGATGGGACGAAAGAGAGAAGCTCCGTCGCGTATACTTCGCCCTGGAAGACTTCGCAAAGACATGGCTTGAGAACCATGAAACCTCGTTGTCTACCTAGGAGGTATTTCGACGACAAGCGGTGGCTACGTTCGCGAACGTAGACCGAAAAGAAAAAGCGGAAGCTGCTCTTCAATCCAGGAACCAGCTCACAAACGAGAGTGCTGCCATGTACATTGAGGACATGGTCCGTCTGTTCAAGCGTGCGGATTACAACATGGCTGAAGATAAGAAGGTGCGCCATCTAATGCGCGGAGTGAAACAAGAGCTGTTCGCCGTTCTCGTCCGCAACCCTCCAAGCACTGTTGCTGAGTTTTATTCGGAAGCGACGGCCATCGAAAGAACACTAGAACAGCGAGCTCGGCAGTACAACCAAAATGTTAACTGCGAATCTGCACAGCTATTCTCTGGAGGCGTGCGAAACGACGTTGAAGCCCTGCGAGAGATCATTAGATCAGTTATTCGGGAAGAACTGAGCAGACTGCAAATGCCCCAGACTCCAACTGCACTATCTGTTTCAGACGTTGTTCGTGACGAACTGAGGCAGGTCATACGAGAACCAGAGCGTGAGCTGCAGCCAGTTCGACTTATGCGAACGTACTCAGAAGTTCTCCGACAACCCACAGTACACAACAATGCAGCAGTTGCGATGGCGGCGACTCCTCTCCCATCTACCGCACGCAGCGCACCTCGTCCACGGAAAGCTACGGCTACCTATCTGCCCCCAGGAGCACGTAGCACGCATCGCTATGCGGAGCCTAGGCCCAGGAAAAGTGACGTCTGGCGTGATCACGAGCGCAGGCCTCTTTGTTTCCATTGTGGCGAAGCGGGTCATTTGTACAGATTCTGCCCTTACCGACAGGCTGGATTAAGAGGCTTCCCGTCGTATGCACCGTGCCCCCGAAACGGCGAACGACCAGCGGAGATTGAGGAGTACTTTTCCACGCGCCAGAACTCGCCACCTCTACGCCAACGTCGGTCACGGTCACCATCGCCTATGCGCTACCGGTCATCCAGCCCACGTGCACCTTCAAGGCAGCCTGGTCATCGCTCTCCAAGTCCACTCCCGGAATACTGAAGCAAGCGACCTGTGGAGGTGAGGCCGCTGATAACATCAATTACGAAGATCCTCCAATATGGCTTGAGGGCGACGACGGTGTATTTCCGGTAAATGGGTGCGACCACGAAAGCGTTACTTCAGATTTACGGTTGAGAATAGAAGGATGGGAGCTGAATGCCTTAGTCGACACTGGTGCTGATTATTCAGTGATAAGTCACAAGATGGTGAAGAAGCTAAACAAAGTTGTGACACAGTGGAGTGGATCGCAGATACGCACGGCAGGTGGTCACATTATTACGCCCCTTGGCAGATGCACCGCAAGACTTGAAATACGGGGCTTTATTTACGTTGCCGATTTCATTGTGCTACCAGAATGTTCACGAGACCTCATTATAGGAATGGATTTTTTGCGAGCTAATGGCGCCGTAATTAACCTGCGTAGGTCCAGCGTGTCGTTTTCGACTGAACGAGCTATACCTGTAGAGGTATCTGAGGGACGCCTAACTGCTCTACGCGTTGTTCATGATGACGTAACTGTGCCACCACGCTGCAGCATAATGGTGCTCGTAGAGAATGACGCATCCTACAACCGCGAAGGCATAGCGGATACAAATGTAGGGCTGTTTTTAAAAAAGGTGTCTGTGTAGCTCGGGGTCTTGTTCACTTGACGAATGGCCGTGCAGATGTCCTACTTACGAATTTCTCCAATGAACTTCAACACATCGCTCAAGGCACGGCTATTGCCTATTTACACGACTTCTGTATGGCGACAGAACTATGCAGCTTAACCACGTCAACCACTCGACCAGTGGCCTGCAACATCGACACATCCGTGACCGTCAACCAGAGCCTTCCGGACAGTCAAAAGAAACAGATTTACGCCTTAGTAAAAGAATTCTCTGATTGCTTTTCAATTGCCTCGAAGGTCCAGCGCACGTCAATTACGAAACACAGAATTTTAACGCAAGACGACACAAGGCCTATTTGCCAGCATCCATATCGAGTGTCACAGAAAGAACGGGAAATCATTAAGAAGCAAGTGGAGGAAATGCTTTCTATTGATGTCATCCAGCCTTCGAATAGTCCATGGGCGGCCCCCGTAGTGCTCGTTAAGAAGAAAGACAACACGATTAGATTCTGTGTCGACTACCGAAAACTGAACTGTGTAACTAAACGAGATGTCTACCCCTTGCCACGTATGGACGAAACACTAGATCGGCTGCGATCCGCAAAGTTTTTCTCCTCCTTGGATCTGAAATGCGGATATTGGCAAATAGAGGTAGACGAGCGGGACCGTGAAAAAACGGCATTCGTAACACCAGATGGCCTCTACAAATTCAAAGCGCTTCCATTCAGCCTCTGTTCCGCGCCAGCGACGTTCCAGCGAATGATGGAAACTGTCCTCGCGGGATTGAAATGGCAGTCAGGCCTAGTATATTTGGATGACGTGGTGGTATTCTCCGCAACGTTTGACAAACATCTAGAGCGACTGCGCACTGTATTACAAGCCATCCGGTCAGCAAACTTGACAATCAAACCCGAAAAATGCCACTTCTGCTTCGAAGAGCTGAGATTCCTTGGACATGTCCTTAGTTCTGACGGTGTTCGTCCTGATCCAGAAAAGACAGCCGCTGTTCAGAGGTTCCCTACACCCAAAGGCAAAAAGTCAGTGCGTCGATTTTTGGGTTTATGTGCCCACTATAGGCGATTTGTGGAAAGCTTCTCAAAGATTGCGGAACCTCTTACAAAACTAACGAAAAACGACGTGCCCTTCACATGGGAAAGCGAACAACAGAAAGCTTTAATGAATTAAGAAAACGGCTACAGGGTTCACCAATACTTGCCCATTTTGATGAGACAGCCGACACTGAAGTCCATACCGATGCCAGCAATGTCGGCCTCGGCGCCATCCTGGCCCAGTGGCAAAATCGTCAAGAGAAAGTGTTAGCCTATGCCAGCCGCAAACTCTCAAAAGCTGAGGCAAACTACTCTGCTACTGAAAAAGAGTGCCTCGCAGTCATCTAGGCAATAAATAAGTTTCGACCCTACCTTTATGGTAGACCGTTCAGAGCTGTCAGTGACCACCATGCTCTATGCTGGCTAGCAAATCTCAAGGATCCGTCAGGTCGACTAGCCAGATGGAGCCTTAGGCTGCAGGAGTATGACATTACGGTCGTATACAAATCTGGAAGGAAACACAGCGATGCCGACTGCCTGTCACGCTCTCCCGTCGATCCAACTGCACCTGAAGAGGAAGACTTCCCGTTTCTAGGCGTTGTCGACGCATCCGAAATCGCTCAACAACAACGAGATGACCCGGATTTGCTGGCGCTTATACAACATCTGCAGGGTCTCGACGTTCAAGTACCTCGCATATTCTCCAGAGGGCTCTCCACGTTCTGCCTTCGAGGAAGTGTCCTTTACAGGAGGAACTTTGAACCTAATGGCGAAACGTTTTTACTAGTCGTGCCCACAGCCATGCGACAGGAAATTCTGCATGCATGCCACGACGAGCCAACATCCGGCTACATGGGTGAGAGCCGAACATTCGCCAGGATTCGCCTGAAGTACTATTGGCCTATGTTGCTCGCATCAGTGCAGCGCTACGTGAATACTTGTCGTCAATGTCAACGGCGCAAAACTCCAGCCGTAAAACCAGCCGGCCTTCTCCATCCAATAGACCCTCCGGATGCCCCATTCCAACAAGTCGGCATGGACTTCCTAGGACCTTTCCCGACATCGCGTGTAGGCAAGAAATCGATTGTCGTAGCTACAGACTATCTGACCCGTTATGCTGAGACTGACTCTCTGTACAGTGCGACAGCTGCCTAAGTCGCCAAGTTCTTTGTGAACAACATAGTGCTCAGACATGGTGCGCTCATCGTCGTTATCACGGATCGGGGCACAGCATTTAGTGGAGACCTTATGCAATGTCTGATGCGCATGACAAATACCGATCACCGAAGAACAACAGCGTATCACCCTCAGTCGAATGGCTTAACCGAACGCCTCAACCGACATGCTATCAATGTATGTCGATGTTGAACATAAACAGTGGGGTGAAATATTACCCTACGTAACATTCGCATATAATACCGCCGTTCAAGAAACAACCCACCTTGCCCCTTTCGAACTAGTATTCGGCCGAAGAGTGACCACCCCACTGGATGCCATGTTACCACTACAGGACGAAAACAGCTATCCACCTGACTTAGATGACTTCTTGCAACGAGCCGAAGAAGCACGACAAATGGCAAGATACCGAATACGCTGTCAACAGCGCGTCGACTCTAGTCGGTACAACAAGCGACGCAGTGACGCACTTTATCATCCCGGTGACAAAGTGTGGATATGGATCCCAGTGCGCCGCCGCGGACTCTCTGAAAAGCTTCTTTGTCGATACTTCGGCCCTTACGAAGTACTCAACTGTATCAGCGACGTCACTTATGAAGTCAGATCCGCGGGACACGTGAGCTCAAGACGCCGCAATACCACGGAAGTGGTACAAGTAGTCCGCATGAAGCCCTATCATGACAGATCGTCGGAAAACGAGTGAGAGGGTGCATGTATCATTTTACTCTCTCAAGCATCGGGACGATGCGTCTGAGGAGGGGGATAATGCCGCGACAGGTTAGCCACGTCCAAGTAGCCGCCGCAATCATCATGGCAAGAGCACCAGCAACACCCGGCTAGCATGCGTCACGCGTTCGGGCGCTCCAACAACGAGGAAGAGGAAGTTAGTTGAATCTGTGCCTCTAGTCTACTCGGACTCGACGACCATAGTCATTAGACTTGTGGGCACAAGTTCGCCCTAATAAAGTTGCTTGATTTTTAGCCTGTCTGCCTCAGCATCGCTACAATATAGTCCGATACTTTTAGATGAGTGTAAAGCCGAAAAGCACAGTCAATTTACAAGAAATTTCAGATTTCTAGTGTCAAATATGAAGTATATTTCTGCGCGTTGGACGTCATTATGTGCAATTTTTTTCTGAAGGTGAGACGACAGAAATGAGACCTTTGTAAAATCGAAACAGCAATATATAAACATTATATAGGTGGTCCTGCAGTAGAGTTTTGCGAAGCCATCTTATAAGCGTTCTCAAATAGTTTTCGGAAGCCATCTTACGCGTTCTGCGGAGCCATTACCCGCGAAAAATGAAAGCTTTTTTGGCAAAATCTCACGTATTGAACCCATAGTTCAATTCAAGTAAAACAAGGCCTGCATGATCGCCCGCAATATTGGCCTGTTGCCTCCATTTTAATATGATAGCGAGTGTGTCTTGTACCTTGTTTACCCCCTTGCCTTCGTGGTTGGTCACTAGGATGAGTCGTTGACACTTTGACTGTTGAGAAACTTTAGTTCATGCACTCACGTCACAGAAATACTGAATAGCTACGCTCGGTGTTACAAAGTGAAAATGCGCCACTCATTTGCGGATTTAACTTGGGTTGTAAAATGGAACTCATCAAAGCATGAATGTAGCTCTTCTGTTGGCTGCGAGACCACTTTCAAAGTGCGTTTTAGAGGAGCCAAAAAACTTCAACGCCTCGGCAGCATTTTCTCTAGCGCTATAGCCCTCAATGCGCTAGGCGCAGCGCTTCCACCTAGTTGTCCCTTATTGCGGTAACCGATAGTGCCTTTATTTGATGGTGGAGACAAACATGTCTTGGGCGCAAACGTCCTAATGTGCGGGTTAGTGAAGACGCGTACCAGGTAGGCTAGCCCTGATAGAAATACGTCAGACTCAAACCTTGAGAGCGTCAAAAGTGCTTGCGCATTGAGCTCAATCGCACCATGAGGCGCACGTAGAAACAATATTTCAACTACTTTTAAAGTCTGGTCATTTTTAACACCTTCAATACCGGTTGATGCGTGTGAGAGTGTACTTGAATATTACCGAAGAGGGATACTGTTCTAAAGAACTATTAAGGTGCGTGATAAAAATTATTTGGGGCCGACATAGCTCTGCTGTTTGAGAAGTCTTAGGAACAGCTTTAAGATATTGGCCGCTGTGTGCCTTTCGTCCTACGCTTCCAAAACACTTCTTTTATGCGTGGAGCGACGACGCGCTCTTTGGCAATATTCTGCGTCGTTCTGATGCCTCAAATGTCTTAGACCAGGCCACGAATAGAGTGTGAGCTGCCGAATTTGATGGGACGCACGTGTGCATCAAGCTGTATATCTTGTTTCGTTCGTGATAATTGCTAAGAGTGGGGAAGCACATTAGCGCAACCCAGTGCCAAAAGTGTTTTCACAATCCATTCACTTGAGGGTTATTTTATTGTGTGGCGCATACTCCATGCAAACTCCGAAGGGCTTGCTTGTACACTGGCGATTTATGACAGTGCCGCCGCTACTAGATCATGAGCCTTTGATGACGTGGCTGATTGGTTGAGAAAATTGAGAAAGTGCGGTGAGTTGCTGACGCTGAAGCTTCGAGTACAAGGTGCCTCTTTCCTTGGACATGAAACAGGTTGTACGTAGTTCAATTGCCGAAGCTACAGCCCTAGATAGAAAATAATTCAGTGTGATTGTGAGAAATGTAAACTCAATGCAGAAAAGCGTGCGTTAGGTCAATAAAAGCTACATAATAAAATTAGAAGCATTGCGTACTCTCTTCATAAGGTCACGTACTATTTCACTCAAAATAAATATGGTGCACTCATCAATGCTTCTTACAGCGCTGTGATGCAGTACTGTTTTCTATCAAGAGGTTGCGTCAGCACTGAGGCAACCTCTTGACGCAACCTCATGATGATACAGTGGTTATTAAAATCGATGGCTGACCTTCCGGTGCAGGATTGCTATCCAGGCCTTGACTTCCCCATTTCAGTCGAAGGTAAAATTCTCGAGCCCTATGTGTTCTTTGTTTTAGGTGCGTCCTAAAGAACTACAATTGATCGAAATTTTCTTAGCGCTGCAATAAGGTGCTTTTCACAACTACATCCTTGTTTTGAATCAAATGGCGCGCTATATGGCGTGGCTACGTCCACATGTAAGTAGCCGTCATCGAATCACCATTCTGGGAGTAGCATACCCGTTTACTCCCGAAATCAGAACGGAGAGGGGGAGGGTACTGAGGACAAGTAACACAATAGGTGTTGTCAAGGCCTTAAAGTGCCCCTTTCATTCCTCCAAAAACTTTTTTTGGCTAGTGGCCTTATTCATCGTATTCGAAACGAAAATTTAGGTGCTCAACTGAAGTGTATTATATTTAGTTTTGTCACGCCGGCTTAGGTAAATCCCCCTAGGGTAATTCTAAACGCCTTGAATCCAGAGTTGGCGAGAGAACACTCACAAATCTATGCAAAATAGTCAATTTTAAGGTTTTGTTGGCCAGTAGCCACTGGCGAAAAAAAACATTGCGTGCGAGCCTTCCCAAACAAAAGAAGGAAATGTTTTCTGAAGGGGCTTGCTCATCGGAGACAACAAAATGAATTCATGAGGGAATGAAGTCAGGGAAACAATGTTTGTCTTTAGTTAGAGCGTAGCAATGAGAATTGTGATGTACACGAAAAATCACCGCTTTCGTCGGTGGATGCTTGCCATCAGGATGGTGACAAAAGATGATAGATCAGTGGAAGATCAGTGGATCCTTCCGATCTTCCATCGCCATCAGCGTCTCTAACAGTATGAAAGCTATACAACGCAACAATTGTGTTTTGCTCTCGAAAATAAGACAAAACATCTGGAATCACTGACTTACATTATGCTCTGAGCGAATGCTTGTTTCAGTTATAAATCAACGAGAAACACAGAACCTAACCAAGGAACATTGTGTGAATGAGTTATTGGACGTTCTTTACCATTTTGCTAATCTTGTGTTTTTTATTTGATGCAATTTAATGCTGTATCAACAGAAACTGAATAAATGCACGAAGTCTATGCACTAAAACATGGGTCTTTTGTTTTCTTTGTGAGCCTATACATTTTTTTTCATTAGTAATGCAGTAATGTGGTGCAGCAGGTGCCGGTTAATTTATAAATTCCTAACTGTGAAGCTGTATCTTGACTGTATTAGAGGCTTCTGCATATAATTACGTGAATTTTTTTTCTCATAAAAGTGGGCTAGTAGTAGCGGTAATTTAAGTACTACAAGAATATCAAGCATAACCACCTCTAGTGTCTACAACTATAGGATATGTGGAAACATTCCCTCCCTAGACATATTTTTGGAACATATCCCTTGGACATATCTGTAATGAACATGAAAGCTATAAATATCTGCCAAATAACCTGTCAAATGACCACTGTTTCACACACTGATATCTGATGTGTCTTGATTATTACGAATTAATGCACGCTGTTGCACTTTTTTTTGTAGCACACTGTCTATTGTGATGTCAAATGGGCTTGAGGAGCTTTCAAGCTGTTGACAACATCTTTTCGCCTGAAGGATAAATTTTCACAAAATGTTGTAAATAAAGACTTTATTTCCTGATTATTTTTTTCTACGTTTTGAGTAGCAATGTAAACTCAAACTTATTTACTGCCCACATCGCACATGCTTCATCTTACTGGCTATCAAACATTTCATAATCGTCCGGATACACGAGGTTTGGTATCATTCTTTTTTTAGGTACATACCCCAGCTGACCCTGTGGACAAATTTACTGTTTTTACTTATGACTGACAACGAGTTTTCAACAATGCAGATCCATATCATTATTTTTTCTGTCATGTACAGGTCATCATCCGGTGACGCATTTATACTTCCGGGGATGCACTGTCGCGTTGCACGGTAGCGGGCACACAGCATATCGGCTCCGCTAATTTTCGGTCGGATCGTCGGAAATTTTCGTCCGACCACAGCAATCTCATCACCAACATGTAACGAAAGTGCGGCAGTCTCTAGGCACTTGCTTGTCTTGGTGGATGCGCTTAAACTCGTTTTCGGACAATGCCTCACTCGACTTCACCGATGGCGCTGCTATAGACATCACGGCAGCACCGGCATACAGTGCCTCGGGGTCTCGCCACTGGCTACCGACATGAGCATGGGTGCTGGGGATACAACCCCAAAGACATCCAATGGACGACAGTTTCCCAAGCGGCATCTAGAAACCCAGTTTCGGCAAGTTGCCGCGGAGCCGCGTTGAACGCTGAGGTGCGGCGCAGAGCGCAGGGTCGCGTCAGTCCCGAGTTGGTGATCGCGTAGGCAGCCAGAAGTTACTCATTTCTCACGCAGTGGGACGCAAAGGGCGGCTACTTACAAAGCGTAAATGGCCTGTTATTCCTAAGCCCACTCCAGACAACTAAGTAGTCGTGATCAAGCCTCGAACCCACATCTCGTTGTGCAAGACGTTCCAGGAGGCCAGCTATGGCCGTGCCTTCATGGCTCTCTTGGGTCCACAACCCGCATGAAACTTTTCAGTAGACTTTATGTGCTAAACTGCAAGACCAATCACAATTACTCAAAATGCTTTCCTGTGCCAATTTGGCTTTCAAGAACCAGAAACCTGTGAAAGCGTCATGGTGTTCACATGCTTTTTCACAAAGAATAAGGTGATACTTTAGAATTCTGAATACGAAGCACCCACATAATGCCTGGGGCTGTTGTGTGTCCTTGTTTTATGAATGTATTACATAGGGTATGTGGTTGTGGTCAGATATAGATGTTGTGCGCAGGAGTTACAGAGATTTCTACTGGAAAAGTTTGAATGCCACCGATTGAGAGTAACATGTGCTATAGTGCAGTTAACGTGATCCGACTACATTTTCTTATGAAGGGACACTGTTTTTAAAGCTTACTTGCGCACAATTATGATTATCGTACTACAGCATCGGTCCCGTATGACTCTGACAGAAGATGAACAAAACGCTTGGAGTTTTACAAACGTGAATTTAACAAAATAAAAATATCAGATGAGTATATATATTGCTGCATAGAAAGTTTTTGTATGCCGAAAAGAGAGTATCACTAACTTAGAATGAATAGTTTTATATTGACGCAAATAATAAAGGACATCAGTACAAAGTTCAAGTAAAGCTTCAACAGCACATTACCACACTTTCGTCAAGAGTTTCAACGCTTCAGCAGCTTCAGGAAGCTACGCTGTTGATATGCTGTTGAACAATCACTTGCGCACCCTAGTTTTTCAGAGGAGGCTGTGCCGTAAAAAATGCGAGAGTGCGAACGCCCACCGGTTGTGCTTTCTTTTGTCTCTGCCCCCAATGCCGACTTATTGCAAACGCAATATTTCAATATAACAACTGAAAGTGCGTAATTACATCTAACGATAGAATTTCAGCGAAATATTGTTGTACAGCTGCCGCGCTATACTAAGAAACTCCAGCCTTGTGTTATTTTATGGTGGTGTTTAACAAAGTTTAAGCAAGCCAAGACACAGAATGAATGCTCGTAAATTCAACTTGGGCAATCGAGCTCCTGAGTATAAAAAAAAGGATTGCAGAAACAAATATGCAGCCTACGTTATTTGGCTGTCAATTTTTCGGCGGCAGTGCGGTGCACTTCTTCTGTGAATCTGTTAGTCATTCAACCCAATGACTACTCTTCTGACCATTCAGTTGCGTACATTGATGTGCGACAGGGTCGTGAACACTCTACACTCAGTTCTCGGAGCAACATTTGAGGGAGTATTCTAGCAAGATGATGTCACCTTCACGCATTGGGATTTTTGTCATTTTTGCAATGTTGATACTTCAATAAGGTACAAAACAATGTGCAGAATACTACAGCGTCTTGGTCTGATTGTTTCATTAAATTGTGACTAACGAAACAAACAATCCTTGCAATAATCTGCCTTCTTTTATGGAAACTCCGTAAAAACTCTCGCGGGAAGTTTTTAAAGTTTCAAAGCGCACCCTTTGTGAAAATAGTGCACACGTTTATGAAATGCCCTCCAAAATAAACAGTGGCAAAAATATCACATTCTAGAAGAATGTATTTAAGTTAACACTCGCACAATCGAGGATATTGAAATGTTTTTGCAATGGCATTGCCGGCACACCTCAAAAATATGCAATTGCACATTTGGCAGTGTGACAGGTGTAGAGGCCGAATACATGCAGTAAATGCCGAATGCCGAGTTTAGCCATACAGGAAGACTGCTTGCGTTGTCCCAGGGGAAAGCCTGGTTGAGGCCACTATACATAAAAGGTGAATCTGAAAGAGGGCGGGCACGAGACATCTGCTTTCACAATGTCCGTACAGTCTGAATACTTAAAAGTATGATCTTAGTGGTAGCGGAAATTCGCCGCCACGACAAGTATCCGTACTCAGAGTGCATTGTTTCGGTGAAGCGATTCCTGGTCTCTGGTGCAGATTTTACAGGTAGAGAAACGCCGGTCCGATTGGCAGACGGAGCAGTACGACGAATGCCTTTAGAGCGAATACCATTTTCCACCTCCTATTACTGAATGGGAATCCAGGTTCGTTGCGCTACAGAACCGATATATATAGTGTCATACGATGAAACGTACCAAGTTTTGAAGGGGTAGACAATCCAGATACTATGTGGATTATTCACATTACCAAAATGAAAAACGGTAGGAGACCCGGGATAACTAAAGTCATTGACAGACGTGCCGAAAGAAGTGCGGTCCGGCGCACTAGTGGTGAAAAAATATGTGCAGGAACGGACATTGCGAGGAACAAGAAGCAGACATATTCATGGAATAAGAGTGAAGCAGTGATAGAGATGAACATACCCGTAGAAAGAATAAGGAAAGCACTAAAAGAAGGTTGCACACTGCGACATTATTTCGAAATGCTGTGAAAAAGGGTGTATTGTAAATAAAGATACGCATCATGCATAGTGTGTTAACAACATAGGATTGCTCCAATGAGTTATAAAGGGCCTAAATGAAGAAGTAACGCAACAGCTAGCTGTGCCTTTGTGTATACGAAGAGCAATTATCAATACGGCATATGGCGTTGCAAAGGGTGACCATAAGTTAGAGAGGAAGACTGCTAGCATAGTCACGGAACAGTTCTCTTGGCCATGCGTGTCAAGTGATGCGAAATACTTTGTCAGGTCGTGTGGGAAATGTTTCACAAGCATGCTGAAAAAAGGAGATGAAATAAATAATATGTGGAGTATGGAGAAATCCAGGCACAGATTATATCGGAAAATTGGATGCAACCAGCTCAATAGTACCACGTGCTGAGTATTGTCTATGACCGTTTCCGTGATATTCACGCATTCTTGTGACTAACCCCAGCACGTAAATGTTTTGTACGGTGTTGTAGTGAAGTGTTTTGATAAAACAAAACATGAAATATTGGAACGATAATGTGCTGCTGTGTGTGATCAGGAAGCTCGTTGTTAGTGGAGAACATTTGACGACATTTCACTGCGTAGTGGCCAGGCTTGTAGTAGTGAAGTGCGGTGGCAATGCATAGTGAAACGCTGCCTGCGTGTAAGACAGTGAGACGTACCAACAGTTGTGAAAGAAGTTTTTCGCGGCCAATATGTTGATATGAAAGGGGCCGTCTAGTCAAGGATTGTAACACAAGTAGAAAAGAATAGAGAGAAAAGAAAATGAATGGACAAAATGCGAGTGAAGAAAAACGGAAAAGGAAAAGGAAGCGAGAGGTGCCTGCTGGCATGCCATATCGAACAGGTGCGTACAGTGGAGAACGGTGGCCAGGACAGCGGTAAAGAAGGTGGATGGTCCGGGTAGCCTGGGCTCTGCCCAAGATTGGCCAAGCCAGGGAAGCCACCAGAGTTCCAGCCTTGGGGAACTGTCACCAACCCCTCCTTTTCCCCCATTGCCCAGCTGGCTATCGTTGCGGTGACCTGCCGGGACGGGTAAGCGCTTGCTCCGCCAACCTTCAAGCAGTCCGGGGCTGAAGATGCTTCTCTGCTTCACAAAGGCACACTAACCAGGGTGTTCTGAGTCATGCCAGAAGCACCTGCCTGCATTTGTTTACCAAGGGGAACAACACGAGGGCACCTGGCATCATTAGCAGAGCAAGATTTAGTGCCAGCGGCAACAACAGTAAGTGCACAAGCACTAAACGACGGTTGCGGGTCAGCACGACGACATCCTTGATTTTGTACTGCTGCAGGCATATCCTGATTTGCGACTAGATTGATTGATATGTGGGTGTTTAACGTCCCAAAACCACCATATGATGTTAAGAGATGCCATAGGAGAGGGCTCTGGAAATTGAGACCACCTGGGTTTTTCAACGTGCACCCAAATCTGAGCACATGGGCCTACAACATTTCCACCTCCATCAGAAATACAGCCTCCGCAGCAGGGATTTGATCCCGCAATCTGCGGGTCAGCAGCCGAGTACCTTAGCCACTAGGCCACCACGGCGGGGTTACTTGCGCCTAGAGAAGTTCGGGGAAAGGGGCATCAAAATAAAACGTGCCTGTATTTTTTGTTGTCGTTGGTGAACTAGTTCTTTTGTGTTACTTATAATCTTCAGTGCGTGTGTAAATTGTTTTGTAGAGTTAAATGAGGTGTGTATTTGCGTCACGCCGTGTCGCCGTCATGACTCAAGCAAAACGTGCTGGTCGCAATGCACATCGGGAGAATTGCTTGAATGTGGCAGGCAAATCAGCCTCTCTTTCGTCGTAAGTATTCATCTGCGTGACTTGTAGCCGTGCCATGGCTAAATTAAATTTCTGCTTCTCCTTTGGCTCCCTATTACTCAGCTTTTCGTTTTCCTCGCTGCGTTGCCTGTTCTGTTTGAATCAACCTCGGTGAGTTCTACGCCAGAAACGCCTTTTATATGTCAGTATCAGTTTACTGGTCTAAATCAGTATTGGTTTGTAGGCACTGCATGTGTGCACGTAACAGCCCATCTCCTGGTTTTGGAACCGAAGGACGCTTCTTTGCAGAGGTGCAAAGTTATAAGCTAATGTTCAGCCCAAGGTTGCTAAGAAGACCCGTTAATGCCAGTACCAGAGGCTTTAACATTAGTTAGGGAGCTGAAATTCAAGAACTGCGCACAATGTCGTTTACTGCATTCCCCGCACGCCACAATTGCTTTTGAGTTCATTATTTTTCTACTTTGACCGTCAGCATGTCGGCTCTGTCTCTCATTGTGACCACAAAATAATTCATGAAGCCGACTCGTCACACGTGGCCTCGTAACAGTGACACACTACAAGCCACATTACACAGTTTTTTTCTTCTTTCATAGTGACTTGCACATAAATTACTATGCCGTCGTACGCCAACACATGAGAGGCATACTTCGAAAATGTTAACTTCAAAGGGTGAAATAAAACACACGTCAGATAAGCTAACAAGATCATTTACTTGGTCCTACCCACCGTATCTGCGAGTATAAGCAATATCAGGCAACTGTTTCATTTACATTAGCAGGATTTGTTGTTACAGCATTAGTAGCAAAATTGTTAGTACACATCATACTTATAATACAACATCCCGTTGTCAACGTTTACCGTGTCGAGATATTTTTAGTTTTGTGACATGATAATTGTGTTCAGAAGTATTGGCTTTTTTCATGATTGCGTTCAATGAGTCTCGCGCCATCTTTCATCTGCAAAATGTTGAAATAAATGCTTCAACAAAAACTACATAAGCCATTCACTCTTCCCAACATTCGTATGAGTTTATCATTACTTCATAGTGTCAGAAAGCACCCATTTGTACACAATGTTCATAACTACTCTCGGATATACTTCTTTCTGCCACTGCGAAATGGGTGTGGGAAATGTCAATTTTGTATTATTCTTCTATAAGTACTAGTGAACTAATTAACGACGCAGAATCAAAGCACGCTAAACACAGGAAATTTATTTTGTTGGAGCATTCACATTGCGCTTATTTCAGAATTATGCTCGGAGAATGTACAACTTCATGCGATAACACAGTCTTTATTTTGTAAAAGTAGTTTGTCGGCATTAGGATGTTTTAAAATATGTATATCTCAATTGTCTTTGCAATTTTCGCATGTTCCGACGAGCATCTGACAAAAAAAGACAAAGAAGAACAAGCAAACGTTGACGAACAAATATCTTCTGAACAAATGTCAAGCATTGTATCAAACGTACCTAATCCAGTAAATGCATTAGCTTTTGAGAAATGTAAATATATTACAGTAGCGTACAAAACCGGGCGAGTTGGGTAAACTTCATGACGTAAAAAACCGACTCAAAAGACGACACATAAAACAAAGAGAACACAAAAACAGCACTGACATGCGTTCTTTTTAGTGTGAAGCCTTTTGAGTAGGTTTTCTACGTCATGTAAAAATAAATACGCATTTTGTATCGAGCAATAAATACACGACACCGCCCCAATACTATTGTCGCTGTGCGAAATGTATCTTGCAAAAATAAAAACGGTCTGGTTATATGGTGCAACGTCGGCAAGAGATAAAACTCATTTCTCCTTTTTTCTGCTCAGTTACCCTTGAATAAAGCCTCAGTTGACACACGAACATAAGAACCCTTATCGGGCAGGAATCATAGCCAAGCCCTAAAATATTATACATATTCTCGCCGTCTTAGCCGCACGAAAACAAAGAAAGATAATCTGTTGACTGTCTGTGCCAAAAGCCTTCAATTTTTGCAGAAAGAAAAGACAGAATAATTGCTTGAGAAAAATCTCAGAGGACTAATTCGGCTATAGTTGTTTCTTTTACCGGTGATATATTGACAATATACGGTTTAGTTAAATCACAAGGATTGAGGTAATTATATGCGTTGTTCACTGAACTAACTTTTGCGATCATTACATTCCGGGAAACTAAATTCAACATTTAGTATTCCGGAGTGGCAGCATACATTCATTTCAAGAATTGACACTAGTATCTTCGCAGACCTCCTACATCATAGATAACAGTACAAAGAGCATTCTTTGACGCGTCATGCCAAGCACTTTTGGCCATTTTCTTCTCTTCACACTTGAGTTCAAAACTAAATGATAGAAAAATAAAGGCAAGAGGCTGGCCATTTCAGGACAACGGGTTTCTAGTTTCACATCTCCACAGAACTACGGACATTGCTGAAGACTTTTGAGTGATTTCAATGAAATGATACAGGATTCATGAATGCTCTTCTAAATGAATCACCCACAAAGCAAGTCAATCACCCACAAATACGCACGTCGTATCAAGGGTCGTTTCATTTTTACCGTCTGGTGTTACTTACTGTGAGGCTGAATCACGTACATAGGCCTCGAGTATTTCATCCTCATCGACGTACGGCCGTCGCAGCGTAAAGTCGATCTCGCTATATATGACTGAACAGTCAAACACTATAGCCGCTTGACCACTATGGTGGGCATGTCGATCTATTACGTGCCAGCAGGTGTTCATATACCATGTACACTAGAGGAAGGGGTTGTTAGTGGTTAACATAGTGTTTGTGTTGACAATGTGTGGTTTCAAGGCTGATGTCTCTCGTTATTTATTACTGCTGTGTTTTTCAATATCTATAAACTGAGTGCAAAAATTTCGGCAAAGAATTTTACAACGTATGCTCTAATGCGGAATCTAGTGATTTTTCCGAGTGTCGTGTAGCAGTACATTATAGTGCGAACTGACGCTGCAACATTGAGTGTGCCACTTGGACGTTTGCGTTTTCCCCCTTTACACGCATAAGGAATCGGAGGCGCATACGACTGCACTAACGCATAGCTGATTGCGTGAAAATTGTTTTGGTTGGTATGGGCATTATACGGGGCCAGCCTGGTCTTGTCGCGTGATAGTGGTATAATGGTATGGCAAGTGCGTGTAGTCCTCACGTATACCTTCGAAAAGAACTTTGAATACCGTGTGAAAGTACCCGTACTTTGCCAATCCCTCGTTACCGAGAGCTTAGAAGATGTGATACGATGACGACCTTTCAATGTGACTTTATCGCTTCCCCCACGGTATGCAATGACGGGTTCCCTGACTGACCAGTGTGAATCATTGCATGACTGCATCACTTTGCTGTAGAGCTGGAAAGCTGGAGAGTTGTAATGTGTCGTACAAATAAAACATTGTTAGCAGCTGACAGCCACAACTGCGGCTTCTTCATCCCCTTTTTTCTCATCTGTGCTATAAGGTGCGCACTGATTTATCCAGCGATGATTGCTATACCAGGATGCGTGAGAAAGCAAGCATATTTAGAGAAAGAAATCCATAATGATAGAGAGAAAAAGAGTTAGAGAGAGAGCAAATATCTAAATAACACTGTGGGAAACAGACGTTGCCGCAATAAACAATGCACTTGCCGATGTGAAATCAGACGTCACTTACACTTAATCAGAATGTGAGCGTTCGAAACACCGAGCAATCTAGGCTTGCTGGCAAAGCAGGACATACAATTTTACAATATATTACAGGAACGTTAGGGGAACGAGGTGTGAGGGTAAGCAAAAGGGGGAAATAAAAAGGAGAAAGAGCACAGAGAAGAAGGAACAGATAGATTAAAACAGAAACAAAAAAATGAAAAGAACAAAAAGAAAAAAATCAGCCCCATTCTGCATGTGATCTGCAAATGTCGTCGAAAGTGTGGAGAGAGCTAAGATAACATTTATTTGATGTTCTGCGCAAGAAAATGGGTGAATGAGATTCTGTAGGCGCTGCGTTAGAGTGCCTCGAGCGTGCAGCAGAGGCGAACGAGCGCATCAAATCACGTCACACGTTAGTCATGAGCGCCATCTGACAGTTTCTTTTGGAAAACAAAGCGCGTGGCCATGCGCGCCCGTCTCAGAGGTGATAAGGTGTAGAACGCGAGGCGGCGGGCAGGTTCCACCACTATTGTGTCTTCGCAAAGTGTTGGAAACACTCCCCGATCCGTGCAAGCGTTGCACGGTAAGCGCAGCGTGATAAGCGCTATGGTCCTTAAAATTACTTATGAATGCGTTTTCTAGTAAGAGATGCATATGCGGGATATATGCGCGTTGTTATGGTGCCCCAGACATGAACGATGATTGCTTTTTAATTGATAATTGCACAAGCATGAACGCTCAACCTTAAGCAACATTGGTGGTCGCTGCGGATGGGGTCAGCCGTTTCAAGTACCCTATGCCGGTAAGAGTGGACAAACAGACAATTGTACAGACAGACAGACAGACAGACAGACGAAAACTTTTGCGTCGAAGGTCCCCAAGAAAGACTATCGTCTTTAAAAAGCAAATATGGATATATATATGGGCATTAACGTCCTAAAACAAAAATATGATTATGAGAGACACCGTGGTGGAGAGCTCCGAAAATTTCGACCACCTGGGGTTTTTTACGTTCACCAAAAATATAGCACACGGGCCTAGAGCATTTTGGCTTCCTTCGAAAATCCACCCGCCGCCGCCGGTATTCAATACCATCACCTGTGGGTCAGCAGTGCGAGTACTTTAGCCACTAGACCGCTGCGGTGGGGCAACAGGGAAAGAGTATCAATCGAGATAACTTCACAGACACACAGACACAGAAAAAATAGACTTACACGATCACCTCCCTAAAGGAACCATGTGTGGTTGGGAAACAGATTAAAGATAGTTTCCTTTAGCGGAGATGGTGTAATTTATTCATAGCGTGATAAGAATGTATTGAGAGTGTATAAGAGAGGAGTGTGATGGCGCTTGGGCTGGGGCTAACACTAACAGATACGGTTGCGCAGGAGAAAGTAGCATTGCGCAGGAGAAAGCGTTGGGCAGGAGAAAGTCTTGCGGTAGCGTTGCGCAGGAGAAAGTGAGCTGCGCACGCTCTGTCATTTTATACCGTGGAGCTACCATGATGCCGCTAGCGGGGTATGAATCTGTCACTCCACCTGTCGCATGGCCGTGCTAGAGGAGCGGCACGTGCACCGCTTCGTAGAATAAAAAAATTCTAAAGATGAATGATTGACATGTGGCGTTTGACGTCCCAAAACCACGAAATGATTATGGGATGCCGCAGTAGAAGGCTTCAAAAATTTAGACCACCTGGGGTTCTTTAGCGTGTACCGAAATCTGAGTACATAGGCCTAAAGCGTTTTTTAAGACGATTGTCTTTCTTGGGGACCTTCGACGGAAAAATTTTGGTCTGTCTGTCTGTACATTGGTCTGTTTGTCCACCCTAACGATACCTCAAATGGCACCAAATGGCCAACCCCATCCGCAGCGCCCACCAATATTGCTCAAGGTTTAGCTTTCATTGATGTGCGATTGTCAATTAAAAAGAAAATATTGTGCATGTATGAGGCGCCATAACAACACGCTTATGTTTTGTACGTCTGCCTTTATACTATAAGTGGCACACACAAGTAATTCTAAGGACTGTAGCGTTTATCGCGCTGCGCTGACAGTGCGACGTGATGCTCAAGAAGGTGTTTCCAACGCTTTGCTACGATGACACGGCGGTGGCACCTGAACGTCGCTTTGCATTCTACACCTTATCACCTCCGAGACTGGTGCGCATCTTTCCCCGCGGTCACGCACGCCTTCGTTTTCGAAGATAACTGGCAGATGGTGCTTGTGTCTGACGTGCCTATATGCGCTTGTTCACCTCCACAACACGCTCGAGGCACTCTAACGCAGCGCCTTCAGAATACCATTCACCAATTTTCTTGCACAGAACATTAAATAAACGTTTCGTTCACACTCTCCAGACGCAAGACTATCGTCTTTTGACGAAATTTACACTGTAACATGTAGATTCGGACCAATTTTTTTCCATTAAAAATGTAGCTGCCGCAGCCGGGAGTCGTTCCTGCGATCTGCGGGTCAGCAGCCTAGTAGTTCAGTCACTAGACCACCGCAGTAGGGTAAAAATTCTTGTAGAGAAAGAGAAAGAGAGCCGAGAGCGTATGAGATGAGAAAGAGGGGGAGCAGACGCACATGCGCGGGGGGGGTGTGGACGCCACGAGACAAAGCCCAAGCCCTAAGCTGCTTCGCATCTAAAGAGTGAGAGAAGGCACACTGAAAATTAATGAAGGTGGATGACTGAGCGCACAGATTGAGCGTTCGAGAAAGAGACAAAACTAAATGGGAAAGAAGAGTTGAGAAACGCATGAAAGACAGCCACAGAGAGTAACACGGAGAGAAAAATACATAAAGGAAGAGAGTTAAAGAGCAAGAGACAAACAGACAAAATATCACAAAAAGAAAAGTTAAAAAGAGAGAAAGGGACTGAAAGACAGAGACAGAGAAAGCGGTACAAAGCAACAGATAGAAGAAGTTGGGAAAAACGAGTGGAGAAATATAGCCATGTACAATACCGTGAAGCAAGTGTAGTTCACCATGCCACCTTCGCGATTTTCAAAGTGACTATATTCCACAGTACCAGGTTGTGCGAAAGGTAAGCCAGCTGACTAACTACACTTGAAGCATCCCTTCACTTAATTAGCCCCAATAACTAAACCTCAAGCCACTGTCCAATCAAGTTTCCGCCTCATGCCCTATGACGCGCCGCGCATCACTGTGGCTTCTTGTCAGTGAACTTTTCCCGGCCGTCGTCTATGCGTGCTCCCAGTATGCGATATCTGTGCTGCAGCCAACCATTTGAGCCGCTTTGGTCAAAAGCAAATAGTTAAGTGCTTTGGTGGTGCCTTTTGCAAAGCACATTACCTGAATTTCGCGGGAAAGATACTTTAAGAAACATGCGAGTGAATCAATGCTCAAAAATTCATCTCATGAGCAATAGTCATAAAGTGCACAATAACTGCTGAAACTATGAACCAAATTTAAAAAATCGTACCAAACAGAATAGAAGGGGTACACAGAATTTGCTGTGCCGCTAACTGAGTCGTTATATTGTAAATTCATCTCAATGTACAGTTAATCGCGCAAAATAATAGGGTGACTTAACATATATATGTAATTTCATTCATGCGCAGTTATATATAAAGGGATTATAAAGTGTGGTTGTAAGTTATCAACAAGGCAGTGATGCAAACAGTTCGGCTACTCACCTCTCTTACTGGTCGTTTTCTAGCATCTATGAATTCCATCTCAGTAAGGTTAACGGACCAACACATTTCGTCATCACCTACCCATACGACTCTGTCGCAAAAACTACACTCAACCAGTTTTCATGTATCTATTCCTTCCATTGCAGGCGTTATTATTGTGCATTAAGCGTGAAAAACGCTACGAAATAGGTTCAACATCAAGATTAGGAAAATGAAGCGGATCTATTAAAAAAAGTTCATTGATTAAGTCGACCATCTTGAGGCATTATTCTCACGTGACAAAGTTGATTTCATGCTCTGATTTTCGCATCGTTCACGACATCTATAATGATAGGCAGCATGTATCCAACGGCCAACACTGACAAACATTACGAACTATAGGAGAAAAGTCTGTCGAAAATAATGTAACTTTGTCACCATCTTTAGCGTCGGGTCTCCGTAAAACAATGCCTTACGGACGGTTCTTATCGCACGTAGTTCCTTATCAGCCGTGCGCACCGAGGGAGGCATTTAGCACAGCCGACGCGCCTAGTTTGCCTGTCGTGAGAGGCGAACACGAGCAATGAAAGCGCCACGCTTCCAACAAGTGTGTCGCAGCCTGTCCTGCATCTCAGTTCTGGCGTTGGAATTTAGTCATTTTGGGGGCCAAGCTCCTGAAAGCGGCAGCCGTTCGTCCCTCGTAGTAGTGCGTAGCAAGTCTTACGCTTTCACCTGCAAGATGGTGCTGGTGGAAGATTTCTCCTGTGCGTTGTTGAACAATGAAAAATGCGCAGCGTTGCATTAACTAAAAGCCGAATTCTCCTCTCTCTCAATCACCATTAGCAGCTATTGGCATGTACATTGAGCAAAATCTGACAAGAAAGGGTTGCTACGTTATACTCGCTGGGCGTAACTTCCTTGGTTTTAGAAAGGTTTAGCGAGGGTTGGGCCGAAGTGCCATGAATACAGTGAACTAGTATATACCATGAACTCGAGGTGGTTAAAGGTGGGAAGCAGACACGATGCGCAAGCCGTAAGAAAGTGTGCGTGTGCCACCTCTCGTTTAGTCCTTTGATTGTCCGCTGGATGGGGTGCTTCTATATGCGTAATATATCACAAAAAGATGCGACATATGGTACTTGGAGTGTTGACTAGATGGACCAACGGACACCAGTGCATGGACGGACGCATGGATGGCTGCACGGTTGGATGGACGCATGGGTGGACGCAGGGGCGGATGCATGGACGAACGCAGGGATGGACACATGGATGAACGCGTGGACGCACGAACAGACGCACGCATGGGTGGACGGAAGCAAGAACATATGAATGGACGGCTGCTTCGCCCAACTCTCCATCCTTCACCCTGAGAATATGCTGTCATTTTTCGTAATGGCTCGGACACGCTGTGGTTCGCGTCTACCTTTACTATGCCACGGAAAGGCCTAGCATAACTCATGAAGGCCGCATCAAGCGCCAAATATGTACGAGTTACGCTGTTTGTTAACCTTCACATGGTTAGTGTAAAAACTCCATTTTATTTTATTTTTCGTTTTTCGTACGTTCCAGCAATTAGTACAAAACTCCAGGAAACTGCGTAAACACGTTTCTGGATCGCATACTTCAATTCTTGAAAAAAATCCAGCGGCAACGATTACACAAAATAAATAATTCCAAAACATTCTCAATCACTTCGTGCAATGACATGGCTCGCTCAACTTAATGAATTATTCGTAAAGTTGTTTTTTACAACACTCGCCAAGCAAGTGTTAAGAATTCTCAGATAAATATATAAATATATATAAATAAATATATATATATATATATATATGGCTTTTTACTTTCTTTACCACGGAACAATACAAAATGTGTGTTTCCACATTTTCCAATAACGTGAGGTCTTATAATATCTTCACAGAGAAAAGCATGCGTTACTTACCTCCGAAGGGTGTTTGTGGACGGCGTTGTGGTCGAGGGGGAGATGTTGGTGGGGATCCTGCGCATCAAAAAAAAAACGGAGTAAAATCACGTGCTACGTTACACCAACAGGCAAAAAAAGTGTTTCACAGCTCTATCTTGGCTACTGGTGGCACCGAATTGCAACTCAATTTTTAATGGGCGTATACACCGCATATAGTGGACGGAAAGGTGACTATGGATGGATGGATGGAAAAACTTTATTTCGTCAGAAAGCAACTGAGGATGACTCTGTGTTAGATGGGCATCAACCCAAGGTTGACGGCGACCTGTGTGGCCCACTCCACGACCCTTAACTGGACGACTGGGTCTGAGCTGGTCAACACGGCCTCCCAGTGCTCAAGAGAGGGATCCCGCATAATATCCACCGGCGGTGGCACTATGTTACATTCCCAAAGTATGTGATCATATGTTGCCACAGCCTGACACCATTTGCATTGCGGCTTAATCTCCTCCGGGTACATTTTGTTCAACACGTAAGGGTTGGGAAAAGATCGCGTCTGCAGTTTTCTCCAGACACATTCCTGCGCCTTAGTCAACCGCTTGTGCGGGGGCGGATAAAACCTCCGCTCTAGTTTATAATGATTCGTTATCTCATGAAAGGACACCAGCCCATCTCTCGCGGACCTCCCCGGAACTGGCGGCTCACCTACCCGGCAGACGAAACCTCGAGCATTCAGGTGAGTCGCTTCGTTTCCAGGGTTCCCAGAGTGTGCTGGTACCCAGACAATTTCTATTTCTCTCATTTCTCGTCCCGTGGCCCCATGCAGAAATCGTGCGGTGGTCGCCGTTATTCTGCCCCTCGCCAGATTTCGGATGGCTGTCTTTGAATCACTGAAAATCAGATCTGACTGCGAATTAGTTATAGCTAGCGCTATTGCCGCTTCCTCTGCAGTTTCCGAGGAGCGGGTTTTGACCGATCCAGAGGCGACCAATCACCCCCGCCTGTCCACCACCACAATCACAAAAGCGTCTTTGTCCTTATATTCCCCAACATCTGTATAGACTGCCGCTTTGTACTCGTCGTACTCAACGTGTAAAGCTCTGGCTCTTGCCTGCCTGCGCTTCGTATGGTGAATCAGATGCATATTTTTGGGCAAAGGTTTTATGTACAGGGCCTTATGTAACTCTCGCCGCACCTGAATTTTAGTGTCCCTAGTGGGAGCCTCTGCTCCAATGCCAATCCTTTCCAATATAATCCTGCCCGCTTTGGTTGTCGAAAGCCTAGCGTGCTGCTTCACCAGATGCGCCTCCCATAATTCATCTAGGGTGTTGTGTACCCCTAGTTTTAACAGCCTTTCTGTAGGCGCGTTGTTAGGCAACCCAAGCGCTGCCTTGTAAGCTTGCCGGATCATAGCCTCGACCTTACCTTTTTCTGCGGCATCCAACTTCATATAAGGTGTCGCGTAAGTTTCCTGCTGAGCACAAACACCTGTACCAGCTTACAGAGTTCATTTTCTTTAACCCCGCTCTTACGGTTAGCGATTCTTCTGATTAGCCTGACAGTAGCATTGACCGTGGTCTTAAGTTTTTCAGGGGCCACCCTATTCTTCCTGTTAGTTTGCAGATATAGGCCAAGAATTCTAATCGTTTGAGCTTCAGCTACTGGCCTACCCCATACCTTTACCTCCAACGGCGGTGGCGGAATATAGTGTCTTGCATGTAGCCCTCTGGGTTTGCCCCGAACCACAAAGAGCTCGGACTTTGGCTGAGAACATGAAAGTCCCGCCTCCCCTGCCAACTCTTCGACAATATTAACTGCCTGTTGCAGTGTTTCTTCCAGATGCGCGTCACTACACCTGGTTACCCATAGAGTAATATCATCTGCTTAAAATGTGTGTTTGAGTCCCGGTATCTCCTCCAGCCACGGCGGTATTTTAATTAAGGCGATGTTAAACAGTATAGCGCCATCATCACCATCATCATTTCTTCATCACCGCGCCGCGCCTCTCGCGCAGCTGATGCTAGTTCGGGCTGTGCGAGGATGAGAACGAGCTGACACGCCTGGCGTGGCGGACGCTGGAAGCCGACGTGGCTCTGCTTCAGGCCTGGAATAAAGTGGCGAGATCAGCACGGCCCCATCGCCCGCCTTCGGCGTCATCTCACGTCTCTCTTCTCTCGTCGCTACATTGGTGACCCGGCCCTGTGGTGCCATCATCACCATCATCATTTCTTGATCACCGCGCCGCGCCTCTTGCGCAGCTGATGCTAGCTCGAGCTGCGCGAGGATTAGAACAAGCTAGGCACTTGGTGTGTCGGACGTGGACAGCCACCGCGTCTCCGCTTCAGGCGTGGAATAAAGTGGCGAGAGAACGACACGACCACGTTGGCCGCCGTCCCGTTTTCCTTCAGTAGGGTTAGGTCACTGTGCATTGGCGAGTCAGAGTCCACTATGCGTAGCATCACATTCCACTCATACAGGCTGTCATTCACCAGCTCCACACAGAAGACGCCCCGCCGGTAGCTTTCCGACCGATACACCTCTCTAAGCTCCTTCATAAGCCTGTCGGTGGCCTGCACCAAGCCAGAGACAGAACCACGCAGGTAGTCTTGCCGTTGGTTCTGCTGCAGCCGCTCTAGTGTTGCATGGTTCTCTACACTGAAGTCGTCCTCCTTGCTCTACTCTGAGGACCCCGTGCCATCATCTATTTCCATTGGCATGTCATCATCAACATCTGTCTCATCCTCCTCCTCCGAGTGCTGTTGGGGTGCTTGTAGCAGGTCGGGTAAGTTGCTAGCATCAGATTGCTGGAAGTACTCGAGTGTCTCCAACTCTGCTGGTTCTGGTAAGCTGTGGACTTTACACAGTTCAGTGACTAATATCTTCACCTGTTGAAGAAGCTGGTTGTCCTGACCTGCTGTGTTAGTAAGAAGCTCAACAATGTTCGTAATGCTTGGGTCCTCAGTATCCGAGAACCAGACAGGTGGAGTTGATGGGTACGTCTCTGTGATGTTGGCGTGTATTTCAAGTTTCTTCCCATTGCGGCCGATAAATCTGCAAGTGAGTTCATCCACTGACGCAGCCACAACTTGGAATCGTTCGTGGTTCTTCGGGAACGAAGCTTCCAATGCCCGGATATCTTGCTTGGGACTGTTTAGGCAGGCCATTTTATCACCTCAGGAACATGACAACGTCTGTAGCTGGATCGCTAATTCGAAGAATGGAACTTCACGGGACTGACTTTTGACACATCCTACCCACTTAGACAATATGGCGGACTTCATGGGTGCGTTCCAATCCTTCACACTATTTTGCCCACATTGCCGGTGCGAGCTCTTCAGCGCCTGTCCACAGTTCCAGCTGTGGGCACGTTTGTCAGCCGCGTCTACTTGAAACGGTGGGAGCGCATTCGAATGGTCCCGCCGCGTAATTGTGGGATGGACGTGTCTATGAACACAGCGACCCGGCACTTCCTTCTTCGTCCCTTGCGCTTCTCCCAGAGTCGCCCACCGGAGACACACTGCCTACTGATGGCCCATAAACGTTGACAATCTGGACTGGCTAAATGAACACTTTATGGATTGCCGTTCATGTATATAGCATTTGTCGCTCTCTTTCTTTTTCACATGCCTTCAAATCGCGCAAAGCGCTAGGGGGGGAGCCCTGTAGCGCCATCGTCACCATCATCATTTCTTCATCACCGCGCCGCGCCTCTCGCGCAGCTGATGCTAGCTCGGGCTGCGCGAGGATGAGAACGAGCTGACACGCTTGGCGTGGCGGACGCTGGTAGCCGACGTGGCTCTGCTTCAGGCCTGGAATAAAGTGGCGAGATCAGCACGGCCCCATCGGCCGCCTTCGGCGTCATCTCACGTCTCTCTTTTCTCGTCGCTACAACAGGAACCTATCGGGAATTGGCCCAGGGGTCAGGACATTTCGCTACATCAGATCATTCTTGGAGGGCCTGACCGCAGAAATTTCAATAGGAGATACCAAATCGGACTCATTCGCGTTGGGAGGCAAAGGGACACCGCAGGGAAGGTTACTAACTTCGTAGCTCAGATTGTGCAGCATCGTTCACGTTATTCGCAGGCCACAAGCCCGTTTCTTGCCAAGACCATGATCCAGTTAAGAAGCTGGACTCACTGACCTGACAGTCTTTGATGGATGGCGTAAATATTTCTTGAGATAGGTTGAATTCTATCTATTGCTAAAGTGGTCCAGTGTTTCTAAAAGTACGAGACTCTACCGACCGTGTTCACAACGACGATGCAGAGTGAAGCAGCTTGGCTTTATTAAATGAAACGCTCTTGGAACTATTTTCTGTGGAAGTGACGCGAATGTGAAATGTGAATCGCCAAATTGAAAATTGGATGCGGCCTATCGAATGTGAATCTTTTTACCGGCCTCGGGGCACTCATGAAGTGGTGCCTACAGGCCAAGATCATTGAGTAGTGTTGCAGTGAGAGTAGTAAACCTAGAAAACGTGTCCTATTAGGAGGAAAAATAAGGCTCCAAATTGATAGAGTCAATAATTTGCTCTTTATTTGATACATATAATCTATTGAATAATTGAATAAAGTAACAACTTTCTTGTGTTTCCGTGGCGTATACAATAAAAAAGTTCCTATGTAAAAAATCCAATATAAACAAGTGACGTTAAATAAGAATAGCTAAGTGGGACACCTCCAGTGAAATAGAACTCAGGCCCTCCAAGAAGTAAACAAAATGGGCCGAGAAGGCGCCCAGCGTCGCCTTCAATATAATTTATTATATAATTAGTGTACACACATTTTACCACACATGGGGGGGCACTTGCCAGGGTTTACGAGAGCGACATTCGCGCGTAAAAACGCTAGTACGCATCGGGCCCTTTGTCCTCATAGCCTGTGGCACCCACACTTTCCACGGTTAACAGATCGTAAACTGGGGTATGGTTTTGTATTAGAGCTCGTTCACACTGAGTATCGCTGCCACCGAAAGTGCGTCAAACCTAATTCAGCGGCGGCGAGGTTCACCGAAAGGGGTCTCTTTGCACCGGTCGCTCTCGGACCAATTTTTGCGGCATCTGCCGTCAGATCGGCTTGCCGCAAACTACTACGAGCGCTAGCCAAGAAATTTAAAACAAAAGTGTGGCCAAGTCGTACAAACTAGTCATGACACAGTCAGGTAACGCACGCTTAGCAGAAAAGCTCATTGAACTTGTGTGCAACGATCCCGTCCGAAGAACAGCGCATCTATTTTATGCTCGCCCCATAGTTATTAGCTTACGCGGAAGATCGCCCGCCATAATTTAGTGAATTCAGGGGTGCGGAGCACGTCCAGTGCAAACCACAGGGCGTTTCGGTGACTGAAGTTCTCTAGCTGTAGAAAGTGCATGCTTCTACGTGAACTAGGAGCTACTGGGTATAGACGATGTCCGTAAATTAGGTTTGTGGCTTGATTTGTCTGTAAAGGTGGGAAGGACACGTGTTCACATGTGCTCTTCATTGTGGCCGCAGAACTGCTTTACAGTCAGTAGAAGTTACAACGTGACATACCACAAATGTAATCTGACATCTTAGCGCGTGAAAGGAAGTAAGAACAGCATTGATGGGAGGAAAGGTCCACTGCGCATATTTCCAGTTAGGAAAAAAGTAGTGGTGCCACTCGACATTATTTTTGATGAGTAAAGGTGGCTGCTAGCTTGGGCGGATAGTTTACTCACAAAGATGAGCACTAGGTGCTGCTTTATTTGCACAGTCAGAAGAGGGTGAGTCAAGGGGCTACTGCAGCGTATGCATTTAGAGTACAGGTACAATGATTCCCTGCATGTATAAAAAATGCCTTGGGCATTTTATTGAGTCTGTTTGCGAGGTTGTAAAAGCGTCAGCTCGGTGGCCTATGCTAAGCATTCATGCATGGTATTAGGTTTGAGCTGTACTTGTGAACAGGAAAACATACTGATTAGAAAGGTACGTATTCTGGCAAGTTTGTACCACTGACCAATATTAGCGTAGAGATAGAAACGCCGAGATTCTATGCTGGACAATTTCGTGAGTTGAACATGCAACGCCTTGCAATAACTGCTCTTCAGTTAGGCCATTTATTCTCTGAACACCACCTTGTGCACCATTTTTCCAGAGAGGGACACATGTATTGAACTGCACGATTCGATCCTCGGTAAGAAAATGTTCTATGTCTAGCACCAGATGTAAAGCTTGCTGCATGAAGCAATCAACTACTTCTGGGTGAGTCTTGTTCTGAGGCGTGCGTTCAATCTAGAATGTTTTAGGTCTCAAAATTATGGGCTTCAATATAGTGCGCGGCTCGGAGGAAGTTGGTGGTTTTAGTCTCGAGTTTTCGGTTGTGGACTATAGTATCGCTTTTCTGATCGTCCTTGGTTGTATGCTCGTGTCTGCATGGCACTTTAGTTGGTTTATGTAGTAACGTGGTTCTTTTGCTGGAGTGGCGCTCTGAGTTACTGATTGGGGTTATCCTTGCATGACGAGGTCTGCCGGCTGACTGTTATGAACTTCATGCTCTTCAATAAGACGTTTGAAACTTCACTGGGTGATCATATTTTATTCTTGGTTGGCTCCTCACAGAAGGAAAGGCCACACGATGACTAGTGCAAGAAAAGAGCTGTTGAAAGACGCTGGACGTGTTCCCTGCAGCAGCGCACAGTGACAACTTCGAAGCTGCTCTATCGAGAATCGTCAATCGGCATCAACTTTGAAATTCATTTCCTGCTGTTTTTATAGTCTTCCTGACCTGGCAGTACTTTTGCTACACCCGCTGATGAAACAGTAGTTTAGAAAAAATGAATGCTTATTGATAAAACAGGAAGACGATGGAGTTAGAACGGACCTTCTGTGTTTGCGTAAGTCTTTTGCGCTTTCCTTGGTTTGTTAGTGCAGAAAACCCACTGCAGACAATTTTTAGTTTCTTCGCATGCATCGAGGGACATCTGCTCTGCCGCTACAGGTGAGCAACAATGAAAACCGATGCGACAATTAACTCCCATACAAACCAGCTGCGTGCTCACAACTAATATTGTGTGAGACCAAGCGAGAGTCCTGGTAAGCTCAGAACACCGTGGTCATACAAAAAGCCAGATATCTTCAAGTGAAGTGCAATTTTGGCATTCCCAAGCTCAAAGGTACGAGCCATTGTCTTTTTCCATGTAATGACAGGCAGTGAAAGGTCGATTTTCACATCGAAGAACACATACCAGAGGATGAGTTTGAAGCCAAAAATGTGAGTGCTGCCAAGCACAACGATGATGCAACCAGCATGCTTCACGAATTATCTCATGTGGTAGAAACACAGGAACGGGCTAAGAGGTTGTAGTATTCCCTTGCAAACATCACCTGTGCACCGTAAGGTTATTGATAACACTGTGCTCTACCACTCAGTTTCTCGTGACCTAGTCTTCCTAAGCTCGAAACATGCATTTTTAGGTGAGAGATAAATTAGTGCACTACGTTTGTCGAGCGGATTGAACATACAGTTCACTTAAATGACACTTTATCGTTCACAATGATTTTTTCACCTGCGATATAAGACAAGGGAAGCTGCACAGGTCATAGCAGAACTTTTAACAAGTGAGCATTTTTACAACGATGCTGTCAATACCCAAGCAGTGTTTTGGCGATGACAGAAACCGAATCAAGCACGATTACCTAAACGTTTTGAAGAATCATACCAATGTTAAGTAATTTGTTGACTTTTGAGGTCCGACATGATTGTACGATGCTACCCGGCTGCATATCTATTTCTAGAATGATCTCTACGAGCCTACGCTACCGTTCTCCGCAACAATTATCGACATACTGCAAAAGATTCTATGACACAACATCATTCTTGCGTTTACTAGACAGTAACAAGACGAATAACTGAGAAATGACTCATCAGACGGCCCTCAAGCTTTGTCTGAGTCAGCTTCAGCAGCGGCTTTCACAGATGCCAAGGCGAAACAACTACTGGCCTTCACTCATGTCAAATCGCAAAGTAGGGAGCAATGTATTACAGCAAGCGAAAAACGTCGCGAATGATCTGAAATGACGGTAAGAGCCACCACAGCACATGTTTTCAATTATTCATTTGTGAATAAAGTGGGATACTTCTTTTTGCCGCTTGAATAAGCATAGCACGCGTGCTTGTAAGTGTGACCTGCCCCTTGTTTTCAGTAATGATAAACCCTACAAGAACATCAGACGTTTTCGCTGCCAATTCAGGGTCACCAGGCATAAAGCTGTCATGTTAAGCCAGCGTGCTCATCTTGCCAGGGAAGGCTTGCAGCAAACATGTGTGATCCATATTGCCAATCACGTGTTGGTGCAGATGCTTCAGGAATATGCATGGCAGTATTGTTTTAAACATCATGTGAAATTCTACAGATATATTCTGCACTGGGAAGTGTACAAAAATATTGATGTATATGTGCAGACCTTTCGTGCTTTTACCATCCACAATAACAAGCAGCACTCTGTCAGATGAAGCGTAGATGATGGACGGCAGAGGACTTTAATCAAAGAAGTAGCAATGAAAATGGATCTCGAAGTCATGTGAGCAAGCAAGACTTGAGGCGAAAAATGATGAAATCACGCTTTTTGTCTAAAATACATTGCAAAACAGCAAAACCTCGAGGCATACTTAAAATGCTCCTTTCAGAATTGAACGCCATAGGGATATCATGTCCCTTGTCAAGTTTTGAACCCCTTGGCGCATTTTTTTTATTCTATCATGTCTCGTGAGAAGGTTAAACTGATGATCGGATAGACATGCGAGGTTTATTGGTTCAAAACCACCATATGGTTATGAGAGACGCTGTAGTGAAGGACTCCAGAAGTTTCGACCACCTAGGGTCCTTTAACGTGTACCAATAAATGAGTACACGGGCCTACAAGGTTCCCGCCTCCATCGAAAATGCAGCCGCCACAGCCGGGATTTGATCCCGTGACCTGCGGGTCAGCAGCTGAGAACTTTAGCCACTACACCACCACGGCGGGGTGAGAAGGTTAACCTGCGCATTACTACAACGCAATCGACCAAACTAAACGGTTCTTCTGCGATGAAGCTTTTGCGTAAAGGTTCACTCTGTGAATGGGACACATGCTTTAAACCATGAGCAATTATGTGTGTGAAACGCTTTTGAACTTGCTCTGCACAATATACGTGGTCTCGAGCGTACACACGCAGCAATGTGTGTGTTTTTGAAATAGATGGTCAGCTTCAACTGAGCAGAAAGTTTTGATAATTTTTCATCCTACTATTCCTGATGGCAATGCGCTCTTGTAACACGCAATATTAGTGTGACATTACATGTAGTATTGTGAAGCCCGTGTGCGGGAAGCGTGAGTGTGTAAAGCAGACATGTTATTTTCGCCGCATTTCGAGAAAAAAATGAGGTATTTTTGGTGCCACGGACGTCGTAGCTTTTAGTGCGAACAGTAGAAAAGAAAGAACTAGCTGAGAAGAAAAGACAGCGTAAGGGGCGATTGCTAATAAATATCTTACATCATTGCATTCACAAGCAGATACGTCGCTCTTTGGTAGTACATATGCTTGCCAAGCAAACGACCCGGTTTCAATTCTCACTTGAACTTGTAAATTTTTATTATTTATTTTAGCATGTTTCTCAATATTTCGCTAACGCACTAGATAATTATTTTTTGGTAACAGCCGAACACATCGACACCGACCCTAACACCGGAATTTCAGCGAAAGAACCTCTTCAAAGCTATTTCATTGAAATATATATATATATATATATATATATATATATATATATATATATATATATATATATATATATATATATATATATATATATATATATATATATATATATATATATTTATTTATATATTTTATTGAAAAAATATGCCATACGCCGAATCAGAATGTATCGGCCGTTTGAATTGGTGGGCGTAGACATTTCAGGCTTGCTTTATGTAAAGCAAAGTAAGGGGAAGTATCACACAGCAAAGTGTCTCGTATTGTTTTTCTTTTGTGAGAGTTCCAGAGCGGTACACATTGAACCGCACGTAAGCTCGCGCTATACCTCACGTCAGCTCTTTTCTTCCTCGTCATTAGGAGATTTCTACTATTCTTGCTGTTTAACATGAAAACTCGCTGACATCTAAGAGGGCACCGCGAGACTTGCGAGACATCTAAGTCATCATGAATAAGTTACGTTTTTGCCCCTATCCTTGCTTTACATAGCTCCCAATGAAAAATAATATTATTTAGTGGGCCATGGCTCAGAAGACGATGAGATAGATTGATATGGTCTGTGAAGTTGGCAATTTGTAAGACACTCGGAAAGCTAACGCTTAATAGTTAAAAGCTAAGAAGAAGGCTGTTGGAAGTAGCGGCTGAAAATAATTCTAGGACACTGACATATGTAAAAAGATGCTGAAGAACTGCTTCGAACAATCCAGCCATTTTTTATGTTGGAAAATTTTTATTGGCTGCGTGGGCATACATCGGTGAAGAATACCACATCTGGCTTTTGTAGAGAAGCCAGGAAAGCCTAATTAAAAGACAGCGGCACAGAAGCAGGCTTCTGAAATACGTGAGCTTTCGTGAAAGAAAAAATATCTGCTTAGCATTGCTCGCTTCATCACTACGCAACAGCGACCAATAAAGGCTTAAAGGTGGACGATATAGTGATCGTCGAGCAATTCATTGCCTCGCAATGTCTTTCGCTCTTCGGGAAAATAACGAACATGCATCCAGGACGCCACGGATTTGTACTAGCGTGACCAGTTCAGAATAAACGCGACAAAGTTACTATAGGCCTGTCGAAAAACTGTTCCCACAAGAGGTACCATCAGTTTCAGCAGGCTAGTATAATGTAAAAAATAAATGGTTTATCAAAAGAACAGCGCTCTGGGAACAAAATTATCGTGGAGTTGGAGAGGGCCTTGTGTGTCTGCGTCTACCGCTCGTATTTTAATACTAACTGTTGAAATTTCCTTATTATTGCCAGAATTTCACATGGTTTGATTCGCCCGTGGTAACTTAAACGTTAAATTACGTGGAGTAATAATGAGATGTTTCGAAATCCCTGACTAAAGCCACAGAATATGCCGACATTAGGGTAGGCTCAAGGCGCTGTGAAATAAGCCTCTGCTAGCGCCACGTGGCGACGTGCTCTTCAGCTTTTTAAATGAAAACCACTAGACTGGAAAAAGAGTACGTAATGGCCGCGGTAATGACCTTGCTGAAAAATAACACAGCTGAACAACTGTGAGTTCTGTACAGAACCTTGGTAAATAAACTGGACATTTATTGCACCAAATGTTTTTTCACGACCGTGAGCTTGCAAATCAACATTTTTCGCGCTGCAAGCAAACAATATACACTACGCCCTTCCACTCAGTTTGTTTCCCAACTTTAAAATCTGAGGTCCGATTGCAGAACAATACGTACTTCGGACAGGTGACGGTGATCGACGTGTTGGTCCACTTGGATCGTATGCCAGGTTAACGAATCCTCCAGGTGCATGTTTCTGTCCCCTTCCTGCGAGTACAGGCGCAAACCCTTATTCAAAAGCATGACCAATATATTATTGTGATAGCATCTATATGGACACTATCGGTTGAATTATGCTGCTGGCATCGGCGTCAATCTCATGCATCGTGTATATATATATATATATATATATATATATATATATATATTTCTTTATTTATATTGACGCGTGTGTACTGGTGGACGAAAACGACGATAAGGGGATTTGGGGGACACCAGGTAGTGGAGCTCTTACAGATTGAAGAAAAAGAAGGCGATCTTGCTATTGCTTTAAGGATGGTTGCGCATCGTCAAAGTGCAAACAAACACGTGGTGTCCCCCAAGGCGCTGTATTATCGCCAGTTCTATTTAACATCCTAATGAGCACTATACCGCATTGCCAGGACGTGAAGGTGTTTGTATATGCTGACGATATTGCATTTTTTACGGCACATAGTGACATATATTCTTTATATCAAACGCTACAGAGATATGTCAATATGCTGGAGAGATGGCTAGATGCAGTCTGCACGACCTTAAATGTAAATAAGAGTGCAGTATTGATATTCCCGTTATCCGATCCCATCTCAATTTCAATATGTTATAAACAAGAGCCCATTCCACAGGTGGAATCTCTTAAATATTTGGGAGTAACTTATAATGCCAACCTAAACTGGACTCCTCACATAGAAAGCATGGCATCTAAAGCACAACGCGCCTTAGGAATTCTTCGTAGACTGAGCAGCCGCCGATATGGTCTACGCAGAAGCACAATGGTGATGATCTATAAAATGTATATGCGACCAATCCTAGAATTCGGGTGCGTATTGTTCTCAGGTGGCCCTGAATATAAAATAAAGCCTCTGGTCATGCTGGAACGAGAAGCCTTGAGATTGTGTCTAGGACTACCGAGGTTTGTAAGAAACGATGTTTTGTATCAGGAAGCACGATTACCTACATTGCCTTGCCGTTTTCGTATCCTAACGGTTCAGACGTTTCTGAAATTTTATAGCTATGCGCCAAGACGATCTGAGTATGATTTTATAAATGACCCAGACAGCTTTTTTCTTGCCCATTGGCCACGCTTTCGAACACCTCAAATTGTTTTTGTCCAGAAACAACTAGATAGGTTAAATGTAAAAATTCGAGATGTGATTGCTGCGCAGGATACAAATCAAATTCTTAAGATTGAATTCGATGACATTTTTCCCTCTAAGGCTAAATTACAATCCTATAGGGTATTAAATAGCCGACTGCAGGATTATCTTGCACACGCGGAAACGAATAACATTATTGCCACAGATGCTTCAGTATTGGATGAAAAGACAGGTGTAGGTATATACTCACATTCGCTTGACTGGTCTTTTTCATTAAGATTACCGGATTTCACCCCAGTTTTTGAAGCTGAGCTGTTGGCAATAGTTCTAGCGCTGCGAAAGCTACCTTTAAATGCCGCTAATGCGATCATAATAACGGATTCCCTGTCAGTATGTACGTCGATTACGGCGTCAACAAAATCGATGGCCTTAAAGACGCTCCTTATGCTAGTTCCTCCTCAGCTGCAGTTATTGAAATTAGTATGGGTACCCGGTCATTGCGGCTTAGAGGTAAATGAAATCGCCGAATCTCTAGCACGAGCAGCATTGGAAGGGCCAGTACTATCAGTCCTTCCCGAAGTGGCCACTATAACGGCGACAAGATACAGAAAGCTTGCACTCAGTGCAGACGCTATGGAAGCAATATTGTCAACACCAGAATTTACTCACTTAAGATTTCCATGGAAAAGTCACTGGTGTCCTACAAAACAGTTGGAAACCATAATAACCAGATTTCGATGTCGTGTCCCCCCGTTAAATTTCTATTCACATAGGGCTGGTCTGGCGATATCACCACTATGCAACTTCTGTTCAGAATCGGAAACAATAGAGCACTATTTTTTATCATGTCGCCGATACAAATTGCTTAGGAAAACATTCTTAGCCCTCCCATTCGCTAGCCTACGGTTGAACTTATCTGCAGAAAACATACTTTCCTTCGGTGCTTACGATCTGGGCTTCAGCCACGAGAACGTTTTCTACGCAGTTTGCAAGTACCTGAATGAAAGTAAAAGAATTAAGCTTTTAATTGCGTGATTATTAAATATGCAAAAAAAACTAATATTAATTCCAACGAACACAAGAGCACTGTTTAACTATCCTGATTCTTATTCAAGGTAATGAATAGTTGTCTTATCTGCACGAGTGACAAGCCACTATTGCATTCCATTCATTCTGACTAGGGTGTCTTTATTTTTTTCATTCTTTTTTCTGGTGGGTGGTTTCGATATTAAAAAAAACTTACCTAATTAAGTCATCGATTCTTGGCCAATCCCCCTGAGTGGGTACGAGCCATGTCTGTGGATTCATCATCATCATCATCATCATCATGTTCGGCTGCTGAGAGTCGCTGTGTCAACGTTCATCTGCCTTTGGTTCGTGCTGTACCGTGACACTGGTGGAAGTGCTGGGACGCAACCCTACCTAATGCTCCATACTCCGATTGGGAGCCATTCATCTAGCTTGGACGCCTTGTCGCCCATTGCAAGTCCCGTGCACCGGTTCAGTCGGCGGCTGATAGGCCTCGCTCCAGAGTTCACGCCTTCCACGGAACCTCGCAAGTGCCGATTACCTCTCCGAATGGCCAACGCCAGTCCGCAACCAGCGCCCCAAGGCCCCCCGCCAACACAGCCTTCACAGGTAACCATCTTTCAACCGCTGGTTCCCTATCACTTTAGAGGCGGCTCCCATGAAGACGTGGACAACTGGCTTGAGCACTACGAGCGTGTCACCAATATTAATCTGTGGCCTGAACATGAAAAGCTCTCACGCGCATATTTCTACCTTGACGGTAGTGTGAAAATTTGGTATGCGAACAGAGAAGCCAGTCTGTTAACTTGGGGCGACTTCCGACAATAGCTTGTCGATACGTTCACCAATGTCGATCGACGCGACTGTGCGCAGCAGCTTTTGGAGCTACGGGTTCAAAAACCCAATGAAAGCGTTTCTGTGTTTGCTGAAGATATGACTCGCCTTTTTCGTCGAGCAGACCCGAACATAAGTGAAAATAGGTAGTTGAGCTACCTCATGCGTGGCGTTAAGAAGCAACATTTCGCCGGGCTACTGCGCCATTCTCCATGTACCGCAGTTGACTTGATCAAGCAGGCTACGGCTATCGAGCGGCCGCTCCATCAACGATGCAGGCAGTATCATCGAATGTCTAGCAGCGCCCCAATCAATGCTGCCGCCATACCTGAGGATCAAAGCTTCCTTCGAGACCTCATTAGGGAGATAGTTCGCGAAGAACTGCAAAAGTTCCGGAATCCAGTTGCTCAAACCCCCGTTGCGTACGTCGCTGAACTGGTACGCGACAAAATCCGCCACGCATTTTCTACCGCTGGTCCTGGTGACGAGCACTGTCCCATGAGCTATGCCGATGCTCTGCGACGTTCACCATCTGGTACATCGCCGCCATATCACCCAGTGCCGACGGCCCCTTGGTCACCATGGCAAGAGCAGACCCTGTGCCGACCGCCAAGCCAACCGACGTACCACCAGGCGTCCACAACAGCACCATGGACATCGTCGCAAGAAGGGAGGCTCAGACGTCCACCGCTCCGAAGAATAGACGCATGGCGCACAATCGATCGACGTCCACTATGCTTTAACTGCGGAGGTGCAGGTCATATTGCCCGTCATCGCTGGCACCGCAGTGATTCGTTCCGCCCTCTTCGAACATGGTCTCACGATCGACGTGCGAACAAAGAATACATACCACGCCGGGAGGACGCCTCTTTCCGTGGAGCCCGTTCTCACATTTACGAATACCGTACTTCCGACGAGGACGCAATACCTACCCGCCAGCCAGGTTTGGGACGTCAATCCCACACTCCTTCACCCGCTCATTCACCTTCGTCACACCGACGTACCTCCGTGGACCTTAACGCAAGAAGGTCACCCAGCGCGCGACAGGGAAACTGAGGGCGCCGATTTCCGGGGGTAAGGTTGCAGGCCATGAAGATGACGACGAAAAGCCCCCATTACACGACGCTGTAAATCCGACAAGACGTTAGAACGACGACATTGTGACCGCTGACCTGAGTGTTTTTCTTGACGGCCAGAAAGTAAAAAGTAACAGCCTTAGTCGACACCGGTGCCGACTTTTCTATCATCAGTCAGGACCTCGCCATCCACCCCAAGAAAGTGAAGACACCGTGAACAGGCCCTCAAATAAGGACGGCAGGTGGTCAGTTATTGACGCCCTCTGTAATATGCACAGCGAGAATTGACATAGGAGGTTCTTCTTTTGTTGCGTCGTTCGTCGTTCTCGCCGCATGCTGTAAGGATCAAATTATTGGTATTGACTTCTTACGAGAGTACGGCGCCGTCATCAATATCCCAGACAGTTTGATTACATTCCGCAACAGTTCGGGCGCACCTGATTGTACACAGGCGTGACCAAACCGATTGCGTCTAACTGATGACGATGTGGTTCTCCTTCCTCGGTCATGCACGCTTGTTTCTGTGGCAGCCGCTGTCCAGTTTGACGGCGAAGGAGTAGCAGACCGAATAACCTCGCTCCTCTTCACACACGTTCTTTCCGTCGCAAGAGGTATCGTCAGTGTCACCGCTAGACGCACGGACTTGCTTTGAAAAATTGTAGTGATGAGCACCGACACCATCCAAAAGGCATGGCGGTCGCTTACTTCGACGATATCACAGACGCAGAAGGCTGCTTGGCAGTAGTCGACGAGGCGCCAAAACTTTATTCGACACCAGTTCTTGACGTCAGCACTACTTTGCCTAAGAACGAGCGAAAGAGGCTTCTTGAGCTACTGGCCGAATTCAAAGACTGCTTTTCGACAACATCAAAAGTTGGCCGCACGCCTCTAACCAAGCATCGAATAATTACCGAGGACATGGCGAGACCAATTCACCAAAACCCCTATCGCGTGGCTGCAAAGGAACGCGAAGTGATACAAGAGCAAGTCGACAAAATGCTGGAAGATGACGTCAATCAGCCATCAAAAGCCCCTGGGCGTCACCTGTAGTCCTCGTTAAAAAAAGATGGCAGCCTGCGCTTCTGCGTAGATTACCGAAAACTCAATCAGGTGACAAAGAGAGATGTGTATCCACTTCCTCGTATAGATGACTCTCTCGACAGACTTCGACATGCTCGTTACTTTTCATCGATGGACTTAATGAGTGGGTATTGGCAAATCGAGGTAGACACAAGAGAATGCGAGAAGGCTGGTTTTGTGACTCCAGATGGCTTATATGAATTTAAAGTCTTGCCCTTTGGTTTATGTTCAGCGCCTGCTACCTTTCAAGGACTTATGGATAGCGTACTTTCTGGGTTGAAGTGGAAAACCTGCTTGGTCTACCTTGATTATGTCATAAATTTTGCCGCAACATTTGACCAGCACATTAAAAGACTTGAGGCAGTTTTACAAGCCATACGGTCTGCAGGCTTGATGTTGAAGCCTGAAAAGTGCCACTTTTCCTATGAAGAGCTGCAATTTCTTGGCCACGTTGGTCACGCAGGCGTTCGTCCTAATCCTGAAAAGATCGCAGCTGTTGCACAGTTCCCGGTGCCGGCTGATAAGAAGGCTGTCCAACGATTCCTCCCACTATGTGCGTATCATAGGCGATTCATCGCGGACTTCGCACGCATCGCATCACCGTTGACCCGCCTCACGAGAGAAGACGTTCCTTTCCAATGGAGCAACGAAGAGGAAGCTGCTTTTAGGAACCTCCGCCAGCGACTACAGACACCTCCAGTGCTTGCCCACTTTGATGAGAAAGCCCCAATGGCGCTACACACTGATGCCAGCAATATTGGTTTGGGAGCTGTGTTGTGCAGCTGCGACAAGGCACAGAAAGAGTAATCGCCTATGCAAGCCGAACACTAACACGCGCCGAGACTAATTACTCCACGACTGAGAAGGAACGCCTCGCCGTGGTATGCGCGGTCAGAAAATTTCACCCGTATTTATACGGCTGCCCTTTCAAAGTCATCAGCGACCACCACTCACTGTGTTGGTTGACAAATCTTAAAGATCCTACCGGGAGATTAGCGCGTTGGAGTCTCAGGCTGCAGGAGTACGACATGACTGTCGTACACAAGTCAGGAAAGCGCCACATGGACGCCGACTGTCTATCCCGCTCACCCATTGAATCGGCAACTCCATCCGATGAGGAGGAAACAGCATTTCTCGGTGTGCTTGACTCAACCGCTATTGCACAGCAACAACGTGGCGACCCTGAGTTACTTGCCCTAATTACTTACCTGGAGGGAAGATCTCAGAAGGTACCAACTGTTTTCGTAAGAGCGCTCTCATAAATTTGCTTACGGAGCAGAGTACTATACAAAAGAAACTTCTCTTCGACAGGATCTGAGCATTTTCTCGTCATCCCATGCAGCAGCCCTTCGCTCCTAAGTACTCGAAGCATGCCACAACGAGGTGACTTCAGGCCACTTAGGTTACACAAGAACGTTGGCCAGAGTACGGCAGCGCTACTTCTGGCCAAGACTGACCATAGCCGTAAAACACCATGTTCGTACTTGCCTCGACTGCCAGCGATGGAAGGCGCCGCCGACAAAACCAGCTGGCCTCCTGCAGCCCGTGCAGGTCCGAAGAACACCGTTAGACCAGATTGGCATGGATATTTTGGGCCAACTTCCTACTTCTACTGCTGGGAACCGCTGGATTATTGTCGCGACTGATTACCTTACCCGTTATGCTGAAACAAAGGTTATCCAGAGAGGTACAGCAGCGAAGGTGGCACAATTTTTCATCGAGAACGTTGTCCTGCGGCATGATGCACCAAGCGTCGTAATCACAGACAGAGGAACCGCATTTAAGGCAGCTCTTTTGGAACAAGTCCTCATGCTGAGTGGAACAACCCATCGTAAGACCACCGCCTACCACCCGCAAACGAACGGGCTTACAGAGCGTCTGAACAAAACAATTGAAGACATGCTTTCAATGTACGTAGACGTCGAACACAAAACTTGGGATGAAATCTTGCCAAATATCACGTTTGCATACAACACTGCCAAGCAAGAAACAACCCAGATGACCCCGTTCAGCCTAATTCAGGGAAGGGAAGTACGAACCGTGTTAGATGCGATGCTAGCGCACGAATGCGATGACATCGAACCGGACGCCGAGATGTTTACAGAACGAGCGGAAGAAGCAAGGCAACTAGCACGCCTGCTAATCCAGCAACAACAAGAGTACGACGCGAGCCGCTACAATTCTCGCCGCATAACAGTCGTTTACCAGACCGGCGACATAGTATGGGGTGGGACGCCCATACGGAAACGAGGACTCTCTGAAAAGCTCCTAAGGAGATACTTTGGGTCATATCTAGAACTGCGACGACTGAGTGATGTTAATTACGAGGTCGTCCCCGACAGTTCATATAGTACGAGGCTTCGCCAGCACCGTCCTGAACTAGTTCACATTGCAAGATGTTTCAGCGCGCGAACAAAGGAAAAAGGACAGGGTAGACAGAAAGAGCGCTACTTCCAACTAACTTTACTTGACAGAGTGCCAAGAATATATACTGCTAAAAAGGATGATAACAGAGCATGAAGGTAAAGGCACGTCTAATCTACACATCAGTAACAAACACGTGTGACAGGTCCTCTATTGCCTCAAAGACCAGCTAGGTAATCACGTTCAGCCTGTGATAAAGCAATTGATGATGTGCTTACACATTTATCTCCTAGCAAGTGTATTTTTTCCGCTTCAATAATTTCTCGGGTAAGCTGATCCCTGTGCCTTGCCAATATTGAGCACTGATCAAAGAGAGGGGTGCACTCACAATCTCGGCAATGAATGCCAAGATGCCCTTGAACCACATTGTGCACATTGTTTCGGTGTTCTCGGAGGCGGTCATTTATGCACCTGCCGGTTTGCCCGACAAAAATGCACCCACACGTCAGTGGAATCAAGTAAACGACTCCCACTGCGCATGGGATGTAGCGTGTCCTGTGCGCGACAGAGCACGAGGCAGAATTTGCACGAGGTGCATTGACCCGTTTGCAAAGCCTCTGCAATTTTTCCGGGGCAGAAAAAACAACGAAAACGTTGGCGTCTCGAGCAATCTTTTTTAGCCTGTGTGATACGTCGTGCACGTAAGGCAGTACGACAGGCCGGCTCTTTCTGACACTGTTTCGCTTATCCGGTTTGTCGCCTCGCTTCAAGACAGTGACCAGCTTTTCCGCCACCGAAACGAGAACATGCGCGGGGTAACCAGCTTTGGTAAGGCGCTCTACTTGTAGAGCAAAGCTGTGGTGTACCATGTGGGGGCATGACTTCTTTAAGGCATTGACAAGGCAGAGGTTAGCGATGCCCCGCTTGACCAATTTAGAGTGAGCCGAGCTGAAAGGCAGAAGAGGCTTGCCGCTTCTTGGTTCATACATTCAGCAAACATGTCGGGAGTCTAACAAAAGCTTCAAATCTAGAAACTTCAAGTTGTTATCAGTGGGTGATTCATGGGTTAGAACTAGTGGTTTCAGGCACTCTCGGAAAACAGTCAACACGTCAGAGGAAATGGTCTGAAAATTTTGACTATCACATTTCAACAACACTAAGTAATCATCAACAAAACGGCAAACTTTAAAAACTACAGAGTCGTCAAGCATGTTTGACAAGACACGATCATGATGTGCTAGAAATATGTCACTAAGGATGGGTGCCAAACATGAACCAATACATATTCCACTTTTTTGTAAGTAGTTTTTGTCCTCCCATGATACAAAAGTGGCCTTCAAATAAAAACTTAGTAATTCTAATAAGCTGCTGTTGTGAATTCCAGTACGCGTTTGAAACGCTGATGATCCTAACCTGTCTATGGATTCCTCTACACATTTAAGTAGTTGGTCATGTGGCAAAGAGTAATACAAGTCCTTAATATCCACAGACATTGCCTGGAGTCCTGTGTTAGTTCGTCCAATAATGTCAATAACAGCGTCAGAGTTCTTGACCAAAAAAGGATCGTCTATTGTTATATGTTTTAGCTTTTCCTACAAGAAAAGCGCTACAGACTTTTGCCAGGTCCCCCTTTCTGTTACAATGACCCTCAATGGGCAGTCAATTTTGTGAGTTTTCGCAGAGAAGAACAGGTCAAGGCTAAGCTTTTTGCAACTATCTATCGCCTTCGAAAGCTTTTGAAACCCCAGGGCCCCGGTAAGAGTTTTTGCACGCTTCTTAAGCTTATCCAGACCTATCTCATCATTCTCGTTAAAAAGAGACTGCATTGCTTGCATAGCTTTCACCTTAAACATTGAACGAGGAAGAACCGCAAACCCACCTTCCTTGTCAGCCGGCAGAAGTGACAAGGAATGTGCCTTTAGGTACGCGACAGTGCTTCCTGTATTGACAACTTTGTTCGTAGGCTTACATCTCGAGAGCACCTCCACAGGACTCCAGGCACACAGGACTCCAGGCAATGTCTGTGGATATTAAGGACTTGTATTACTCTTTGCCACATGACCAACTACTTAAATGTGTAGAGGAATCCATAGACAGGTTAGGATCATCAGCGTTTCAAACGCGTACTGGAATTCACAACAGCAGCTTATTAGAATTACTCAGTTTTTATTTGAAGGCCACTTTTGTATCATGGGAGGACAAAAACTACTTACAAAAAAGTGGAATATGTATTGGTTCATGTTTGGCACCCATCCTTAGTGACATATTTCTAGCACATCATGATCGTGTCTTGTCAAACATGCTTGACGACTCTGTAGTTTTTAAAGTTTGCCGTTTTGTTGATGATCACTTAGTGTTGTTGAAATGTGATAGTCAAAATTTTCAGACCAATTCCTCTGACGTATTGACTGTTTTCCGAGAGTGCCTGAAACCACTAGTTCTAACCCATGAATCACCCACTGATAACCACTTGAAGTTTCTAGATTTGAAGCTTTTGTTAGACTCCCGACATGTTTGCTGGATGTATGAACCAAGAAGCGGCAAGCCTCTTCTGCCTTTCAGCTCGGCTCACTCTAAATTGGTCAAGCGGGGCATCGCTAACCTCTGCCTTGTCAATGCCTTAAAGAAGTCATGCCCCCACATGGTACACCACAGCTTTGCTCTACAAGTAGAGCGCCTTACCAAAGCTGGTTACCCCGCGCATGTTCTCGTTTCGGTGGCGGAAAAGCTGGTCACTGTCTTGAAGCGAGGCGACAAACCGGATAAGCGAAACAGTGTCAGAAAGAGCCGGCCTGTCGTACTGCCTTACGTGCACGACGTATCACACAGGCTAAAAAAGATTGCTCGAGACGCCAACGTTTTCGTTGTTTTTTCTGCCCCGGAAAAATTGCAGAGGCTTTGCAAACGGGTCAATGCACCTCGTGCAAATTCTGCCTCGTGCTCTGTCGCGCACAGGACACGCTACATCCCATGCGCAGTGGGAGTCGTTTACTTGATTCCACTGACGTGTGGGTGCATCTATGTCGGGCAAACCGGCAGGTGCATAAATGACCGCCTCCGAGAACACCGAAACAATGTGCACAATGTGGTTCAAGGGCATCTTGGCATTCATTGCCGAGATTGTGGGTGCACCCCTCTCTTTGATCAGTGCTCAATATTGGCAAGGCACAGGGATCAGCTTACCCGAGAAATTATTGAAGCGGAAAAAATACACTTGCTAGGAGATAAATGTGTAAGCACATCATCGATTGCTTTATCACAGGCTGAACGTGATTACCTAGCTGGGCTTTGAGGCAATAGAGGACCTGTCACACGTGTTTGTTACTGATGTGTAGATTAGACGTGCCTTTACCTTCATGCTCTGTTATCATCCTTTTTAGCAGTATATATTCTTGGCACTCTGTCAAGTAAAGTTAGTTGGAAGTAGCGCTCTTTCTGTCTACCCTGTCCTTTTTCCTTTGTTCGCGCGCTGAAACATCTTGCAATATGACTACGCACCAACTAGCCCAAATTTCCACTCTTGTGAACTAGTTCACGTTGTGCGCATGAAGCCTTATGACTGCGCAAGACACTTCTTAAAGAACAGACAAAAAAACTGCACTACTCGTTTAGCATCGGGGCGATGCTCATTAAGAGGGGGGGGAGGGAAATGACGCGTGTGTACTGGTGGACCAAAACGACGATAAGGGGATTTGGCGGACAGCAGGTGGTGGAGCTCTTACTGATTGAAGAAAAAGAAGGCGATCTTGCTGTTCGGCTGCTGAGAGTCACTGTGTCAACGTTTATCTGCCTTTGGTTCGCGCTGTACCGCCACATTATATATATATATATATATATAAATATATATATATATATATATATATATATATGTACATATATATCAATGTATATGTATATATAATCCGGAAAAGAACACTCCGGCGCGGGGAATCGAACCTGGACCTGGGCGTTGTGAATGTGAGGCGCTAACTTCTGTGCTACTCTGGAGCACATCCTTCACCGTTCAAACGGCAAGCTTCTGATATCTACCACTTACCCCTTCTCACGAGCATCTCGGCGGGGGGGGGGGATTGTGTTTTCAGCATTAACAGCAAGATGGCACAATGAGCGCGCGTCGCCACATCGCACGGGCGGCGCCCGCTCTAATCTTCTACGCGTACTTTGCCTGGCTTAGATTTAGGGAGCGACGCTCCCTCATGCGCCCTTGTCTCGCAGCGGCGAGGAGGGAAGGTCGTACGCCGTGTCTGGCCTCGGATTTTACGTGAAACGATTCTTCTGTAACTACCGGGTGCACTAAGGTCACTGCAATCATCGCAGTCCCCGTTTGCGAAAAGCACACGCTCTTCAGACACAGCAAAGTAACAAATGAGACCTTTATTCGCGTGCATTCGTACCTGTGAGCACGTTTTGTGCGTCATTTGTACATTAGAAACGTGGGGCATCTTTTAATCTGCTTTCCATTCTGCGCGTGACCTTTCAATTTGTTGCTATTGCGTTCATTGCTTCGCCTTTCCGGCAAAGCTGTGACATTTATAAGGCCACCGAAGCCAATGTAGGAGACCCAGGAAGCTGCATTGTACTAGGGTACACAATATATTCATAAGTGTTCATTTTTACATGTGAGCTGTATCACTTTGCCGCAAAGCATACTTACGCAATTCAGGTGTGAAGCAGCCTATGAGCGAGCCTTCTCCTCTGTGACCTCGTAGCTGCTGCTCACAATGACGATGATACTGATGACGATGAAGCGCGTTTCCGGCCACACATGCTCTTACTGCCATAACGCCTTAGCACATTCGAAATGCCCACTAAAGGATATCGCGATCACAATAACGCTGATGACAATGAAAATGATGATCACACTCAAGGGCAAGGACTGGCTTGTGCAGTCGATGAAGTCCTGATATGTTCTACGATTCATTTTGCATGACTGCAAACAACTAACCTTTACCAGGAAAATGTGCCAACGTAATTTTTGCCAAGTTTAAGCTATACCTAATACAACAAAAGCACTATAACGAAGACAAAAAACCACAACTCAAAACATGCATGTACGGCCAATAAACTGCGTATAAATGTACATCTCTTCGAAACCATCTACATGCGCAAGTATTGTCCTACGAGATTTACGGTAACACCAAATAATCTCATGGTTGACCGACTCATTGAAACTCTCTCCTCAGATTTAACATCGTTTGTTTTTTCGCTGGTTGCCGCTTTGTCACCCCCAATTGCGCCTTTTTGCCAGCGACGAAAGTCATTCTGTTGTGCACTTTCTAATGACCAGTTACGTCATCATCGACAGCGATACACCTTAGAATAATAGTTACGGCAGCTGATGCAAACGAGTGAATAAATGTCGTCGTCAGAAGAATCCTGGCAAGGTCTGTGCGCACTGACCTTCGTTCTCTGTAAAACATTCAGAGCAATTGTATCACTTAACACCAACGAACGTCCTTTTTGTTCAAACTACTGATTGCACCGTAAAGCTACTGATTGCACCGTAAATTATTCGTTGCATGGTATCAAGTAGCTCAAAAAAACGAAATTAAACCAGAAGAAGGAATTACGTGCTTGTTCCAATCTTTTTTCTTTCAGTGTGTCCTTGTTTTTGCTGCACGCTTCTAGCTACCATGAATCCGTGCCGACTGGCCAAGCTAACCACACTCTTGCATGTTATTTTAAAAGCGAAGCATTTGTCTGCGTACTTCAAGCAGGTTAGGATCTATCTATCTATCTATCTATCTATCTATCTATCTATCTATCTATCTATCTATCTATCTATCTATCTATCTATCTATCTATCTATCTATCTGTCTGTCTGTCTGTCTGTCTGTCTGTCTGTCTGTCTGTCTGTCTGTCTGTCTGTCTGTCTGTCTGTCTGTCTGTCTGTCTGTCTGTCTGTCTATCTATCTATCTATCTATCTATCTATCTATCTATCTATCTATCTGTCTATCTATTTATCTATATATCTATCTATCTAACCAACCTTTACGTCTGAGTGCTCTCGTGATCCCCACAACCTAACAAATAACAAGGAGCAAACTAAAAGGAGTATATCAGGATCAGTTGGTTTGATGAATACGACTCGCTAGTCTAGACACAAATGAAGTTACAATCATGTCACGTATGTCGTTAAACTTTGCCACCAGACAGTAGCACATACGCGCGGCAGGGCATGTGGCATTGGTATGCGGGTATGTTCATATATACCTCAGAACGGTGAGAACACATGGGTAATATTAACACGTGAGAGTTAAGAAAAAAAACTGACGTCGTCTGCATTGACGTGACAAATTTAAAGAAAAAGCGTTAGAATCACAGCGGATTTGAACTCTGCAATTTTCGCGACAACCAAGTATTCCACCACAATGCCACTTCAGTGCTCGCAACTGCTGTTTAAATAGACTGTAATGTTTGTGCAGCATCAATTAAGGATGGAGTGAAGGCTATTAGATTTCATAAACTTCTGTACACCTATGACACAGCCCTCCTCTCAAGTTAAAATCATTTGTAGTTGGATGCAACGCACTGAAAGTGAATGATAGCTTAAATCAACCAAGGAACGACGTTCATAGGTAGTGGTAGTATTATTTAGAGCACGTTAACGAACATTTGTGCATCTCTGTGAGGTCAATGATGACGCGTGGGTAAAACTATAAGACCTACTATTCATATTGTCTACGCTAGAGTCACCGTTTAGTATAAACGACGATCAAATGAACGGATGGACAGGTGGATGTATGCACGAATGCGTGAAAGGACGGACAGACAGATAGGCAGATCGAACAGATGGATGAATGAACAGATGCATGGATGGACAGACAAATGAATTATGCGGCAGGCCGTGTATTGTGCTGTCGTACAGTTGATTACGCAAAATGTCGGTTGTTCACACCAGAGTTATGCAACCATACGAGCTGCTGAACGGCGTTCCAAAACCCCGGCACGCATTCGGCCTGCTTTTCCGGGAGTTAGCAGACTGTCGCCCCGTGTGGGAGCAACTATACGAAGCACATATAATTCGTAAGGGCTGAGTTTGCTGATAAAAAGATGGCATGGCAATCTGCTCACTCCCACCAACTGGGCCTATAATGTGTCCGTATTCCAAAACACGGAGAATATGGGGAGTTTGGCAACTCGTAGGATCGAGTAACTCTCGCTGACACATGTTTTCGCTTTTGTAGCGCTGGTCTTCAGTTTCCATTTTGTTTGTGGGACAGGATGGGTGCCAACAGGGTCGGCAACTAGGTTGGCCTTAAGGAACTTCGACACTAAAAGCGGGCATAGGCAGCGCTGACCTAACCAACGCAAATTTTAAAAATCATGGTCTCACTGGGAATCAAACCCTACAATTAGCGTGGCAGTCTTTATTCTACCACAGAGCCGTGCTAGGTTTGGGAACATGTTTTCAAGTAGAACGTAATGTTCGTTAAACGGTAGTTCTGGTTGCAGTCGTGGCTATCTGACGTTATTAGCATTACACACGTACAGGGCTGCTCAAAAGTTCACAAACCTCTGTCTTATGTACTTCTAAGGCAGCTTGGCCTGAGAACTTTGGACCCATCGTATACGTCTATCATAAAGCCATTTCTCATTAGAGTTAGCGACATTAATGTGGATGTTTCAAAACACCAGCCCAGTTGATTCACACAATGCATGAAAGATATTTTTTTATGTAGACAGAGTTTCACGACGTCTAGCACCCTCGACGAGGAACGGAGTTGTCATTGACCACTTTTTCATAACAGAAATGAACAATTTCAAGCAACTAAACTATACATCAGACGTATGTGCGCATAGGCCCCTAAACATCTTGTTAATACATGAATCTTGGAACTACTATACTTGTTCTGAGGATGTTGACATTTCCCAATGATTTCAACAGCCAACTGAACGTGCATTCATGACCCATCGGCACATAGATCCCACAGATACGTCAGAGATGTACGCGTATTCGAGATTTGCGCGCACGTAGCCACCATCACATGATTATGAAACTTTTCAGCCTATTACAGTTCATACTGGCAGTGCGTGTATAGCATATAAGCCAGGCTATTCCATCCGCATGCTTCGCTTAACATCGATCATCAACGCATGTGGCATCTGCACATATTTTTGTTGATTTGGAATGCCAATTCAAGACAAATACACATACCTACACACACTACACATACAAAAAATGTAAATAAACGCCACCCTTGTTTTTAATTATTTAGTTATGGTATTCAATGGGACCGTGACTGCACCTCTGGTGTTGGCATTGCGCTGGCAGTTGCCGACGTTATGGTTTGTTATTTTGTTCATTCCGCAATTTAGTTTTTGTGTGAGCGTGTGCTGAAAAATTCTTGCGAAATGATGTTTTGTATTTGTCGGTACAGTTAACCTGTGTTAGTGCTTAACTAAACTACTGCAAATCTGTATCTCACACGACAGGTACCATACGGTTTCTGTCTTGATATTGCGTGTGCTGTATTCGAAAGGTGTGCCTATAGAAAGCGCACAAAACCAAACGAAACAAAACAAGACAGAATGGGCGCGTGGCGCTGCCTCAACATTGACAACGTTTATGAGCGGCAAGCTCGGTGGCCAGTGGAGTCATGTTTGAAAAGTAAAAACTGATGAATCAAGTGAAGAGAGAGAACGGTACCCCAATCGGCCAATCGCATTTGAACACGGAAGCTCAAGACTAATCTGGCGAAAACAAATGTGCCCTAGTGGAGAGAAAGCTTGAACAGAAAAGGAGGTGACAGGTTCAGAAAGCGTGCAACGTGGTAGGTTTCAACAAAACCAGGGTTTACCCCCCGGCTTTCGGGTGCGGGCAAGAGCCACCAACGCTTGAACATGCCGGGGCCTCGTGCCGTCGCGTCTCTAGGCGAGGACACTATCGCCATGGAGTGTGCACCCCTGCTCAACGCCGGCGGATTCTGGTCCCACACAAAAAAAAAACTTGCAACAGTTGGCCTAGTAGCCTTAGTCATTAATACAGTTGTCTGGCAGGACACTACTGATGTCTGCGAGTGTCGCCCAACAGCCGATATCTCCTCGTCACAAAGAAGTTGCCAGCGCCCATCCATTCCCAATGCCAAAGCCATCGTGCTTTTTGTGCTGTCAATAGTGTTTCATAATATTATGTGAAGTCTTTTCTGTGTATTTAAATTGGCATTTTTTTCAAATGCTTAATGAAATGTTGGCGTCGCACTAATCAAAACGTCCTTACCATTGAATATACTCTTAGGCTCAGCCACATAGACCCATAACGAGGCAATAAAAGAAATTACACCAAACGAAAAAAAAAAACTAATGCAGTACTGCATAATACAAATTTTCAACGGAGCTTTCTGTTCAGGTATGGTCAAGTGTTTTTCAATATCTGTCTTTCCGCAAGGGAAAGACTATGAAATAAATCAAACGTTTTAGTAACTAACAGGTATCTGCGATTTGTTAACACTGCATGTGGCGAATTATTTATTTATTTATTTATTTATTTATTCAGATACCTACAGCGCCCAACTGGGCTTAGCCAAACTGGGCTAAGCGTTTTGCAGAAGATAGGAAGCATTATATTACACACCGGTTCAGAATGTAGCATTGGGTGATGACTGTTTGTTATTTCACTTTTCTACAAAACTATGTATTGACAGTTGTACCAATGCTGGTTCAACAAATATTCAGGAATCAGAAGTGTTTGGAAAGTTCCCCGCCTATGTTTTTGTGCATTCCGAGCAAACATTTTTGTGTCAAACGAACTTCAAATAACAGGCAGAATGACAAAAACTAGAGACCTGTGCGCTTTGATTTAGATGCACAGTAAATCACCTAAGCTGGTCGAAATATCACAAGCCCTCAGCTAAGGTGTCTCTCGTAATTATATAATGTTTTTAGAATGTCAAACTCTACACCTAAAAATAGTTTTTATTAATGTACTTATCTAATATTGTTTTTATAACAATATTGACACGAGTATATGCGTAGAAGAGAACGACGATGGAGGTGTTTGGCAGACTCCAGTTAGCGTGACAGCAGGTTTAGAAAGGAAAGACGAAGAAGGCGTTCTTAGTACACTTGATTCGTTTGCTCTTTTAATGTTATTTTTTTACATTAGTCTTATTATAATACCAATTATTAAACATAGTCAAATTGATCACAGAAAAACTGCACAACACTTTCTTGGCCAATTCCCCTGAGTGGGTATGAGCCATCATCCCAGGGAAACAAAACAAAACAAAACACTTGATTTTAAAACACGCGGTTTCACGGTCACAAGAATTTTTATGTTTTGTCCTCGCTACACCGCGACACTCCTACCCATGACCATACCTGAGGCTCTACACCACCACGGAGAGCCCTTCATTTAGCCCGGACACGCTTGTCAAAACTCCCGTGCATCGCTTCAGTCGTCGCTTGCGAGGCCTCCCTCCCGAGTTCACCCTCACGCACGAGCCCCGTCCAAGGCACCGCTCACCTCAACCAATAGCCATCGCCAGTCGACAACAGGTACTACGAGACAGTAGTCCTCCAACCATATCTCAGGTAACCCTATTTTCACCAGTGGTGGCTGATTGCTTTGGCGGTGGCGCACGTGAAGACGTGGAAGACTGGCTTGATCACTAAGAGCTGGTCGCCAACATCAATCAGTGGTCTCTTGAACAAAGGCTCTCCCGCGCCTATTTCTATCTCGACGACAGTTCTCGTACTTGGTACTAGAACAGAGAAGGCAGCTTGTCGACGTGGAGTGACTTTGAACGGCAGACGATTGACACATTTGCCAATGTCGACTGGCGTAACTGTGCACAACAATTACTAGATCCACGGGTTCATAAACGCAACGAACACTCGCAATTTTCGCTGAGGACAAGACCGGTCTCTTCGCAGAGCTAACCCGCACATGACCGACGACAAGAAGTTATGCTAAAAAGATACATTTCCACAACATTGTGTGATGCGAGGTGGCCCTGGAAAGACTTAGTGTGTGGACGTTTGGCAAAAATCAGAAATGGATGTGATTACTCCCAGCCAACGTTAGCCCTTGCAGTCCTCACTGCCCTTCCCAAGGACATCATGTGAGTGAGCTATCCATGGAATCTATTGTATAATTGAATTTAAATACTTGTCTTTATTGCCATGGCCACCGGAAAAAAAATAGAGCAACACGAAGGACGCGAGAAACTGACAAAAAACGCAACTATGAAAAAAGGTGAAATATTGAACTCAACAATCAATGCAAAAGCATCATAACAGAACGCGAAAAGAAATGCGAAGCGTTAAAGAGCAGTTGTTCGCCGAACTTTTACGCAACCCTCAAAACACCATGACGGACTTCATCAAAAAAGCTACGACTATCGACCGGGCGCTTCACCTACGATACCGACTGTACAATCGCTTGTCCAGCATGGCCCGCATTCAAGTCGCCGCTGTGACGTCGGACATCAAACCTCAGTACGCGATTTAATATGACAGATTGTTCCCAAAGAGCTTCTAAAATTTTGCACTCCGGTCACGGACACACCCACGGCGTCCGTCGCTGAAGTTGTTCGCAAAGAAATACGCCAATCGCTTTCAACAACTGGTCCTACTCACGATCAGTGAGCCATAAGCTCGCATGACTCCATTCAGCCTTGTTTACGGACGGGAGGTACGAACAATGCTGGATGCCATGTCACCACATGAATTGGACGACACGTGCGTCGACATATATACCGAACGCGCAGAAGAAGCCAAGCAGCTCGCACACTTGTGAATCCGCCAGCAGCAACATTACGACGCAGGTCACTACAATGCCCAACCGAGAATGGCAACTTACAAAACTGTTTACCGAGTGTGGGTTTGGAAACCCATACGAGGACGTGGACTGTCCGAGAAACTCTTAAGACGATACTTGGGACCGTATAGTTTATTGCAACAGTTCAGTGATGTCACCTATGAGGCCGTCCTCGACAGTCCCTCTTGCTCCAGACATCGACAGCAACTGCCTGACCTTGTACACATGGTACGCCTGAAGCCATATGTCAGTGATTGACTGTGCGCTCTCCCACAACGGTAGCTCGGATGTTGCATCAAGATGATACTCTTATAAAGAGGGGCAAGTGAAATGGTTATATGTGTAAAAGATAACGACGATGAAGGTGTTTTGCAGACTCCGGGTAGCGGGGCAGGAGGTTTAGAAAAAAAAGATGAAGAAGGCCTTCTGACTGCAGTTGATTTTGAAACACGCTGTTTCACGGTCGCACGTTGTTTCTATCTTTTGTCCTCGCTACAACACAACAAATTAACTATATTAATATTACTACTATTATATTATTGAATCCCTAATGTAAGATTTTCTGCGTGCGCCAAAACTAGGAGCTAGAGCACTCATTTTAACCAATCATAAAGATTTCCTTTCAAGAGAAGAAACTACATTGGCTTCTATCATTACTTGTCAGCCATTCATTGGTCCCACGTTGCTGACAATCCAAATGTTGACGAAGGTGAATAGTTTACGGAGCTTTTATTGAAGAGCATGCGTAAGTGTATACCGCAATATACGAATAAACATCGTAAACTTCCCTATGGTTTTTCCTGGTACTTACAAGTATCCTGAAGCAAAAAGACTGCGGCCGCAACAAGGCTAAATGTTCTTCATTCATAAAGTGGAAGAAAGGGTTCAGCCTTTTCTGAGCTCTCTCTACACGCCTATATAAACTGGACCAAAGTTCATTCATTGAATTATCAAAAAAGAAAAATCTTTCTGACTGGCCAGATGAGTTTCGGGAGTATGTACGCAAACGGCGTAGCAAAAGTGCGACGTCCTTTAGGTGTTTGGAGCCGGAGGGTGTCGAAGTGCATGCCGTCGTTAACTGTTTTGCTATGAATGTTTCGTCCGTTAACAAGGCATCGGACTGTAGGACTCAGATTGGTAATTCGCCCAAGGCAGTTAGCATCACAACTAGTGTTCTATTGCTCGAGGAAAAGCCCATGTGTTCATGCATTAAGCGCTCCTTATCGTATGATCTAGATGGCAAATCTTACCCATAATAAATACAAATAGCGGTATTTTGTCCCACTAATGACTACAATAATCAACAACTGTTTCAACGCTTCCACATTCTTCGGAATGTAAAAGACTGCGCGTGTTTCTCCCGTGTGTGGTCGGGCTGCAAAACTGGTGTTTCAAAGTATTGCCCGAAATCTCTACTTAGTGCATTGTACATGGCCTTTCAGTTGGCTCTTCACAACATAATGTATGTTGGCGTGAATAACTCATTGATTCCTAATTAACACGGGCTTCTCCCTGGATGCTCAACTACCACAATTCTTGCTCACTTCAACACGCAAATATCCTCACTTGATTCTCAGAGAGGACCCCTTCACGTTGTGCACTGTGACCTGAGGAAAACACTTGACGTAGTTGATTACTCACTGTTTTTGGTTAAACTTGCAAACTTCGATGTTGATTCGTCAGTTGCGAACATCCTGCACAGTTATCTGCCTAATATATTATTTTGTTTTTGTAACTCGCCAAACGTCTTTCTTGTACAAAGTGACCAGTGAAGTTTATCAACGGTCAGTATTAGCCCCACTCTTTTTTTAACTTCCCATAACAATGTCTCTTCTGCAATTCGTTGCTCTTCTTTTCTTTGTATGCTGATGATATCAAGATGATTAATGAAATTCATTCAGTTAACGACTGTCGCTTGCTGCAGTAACAGTTGTGTTCTTCCTTCGATTGATGTGCTAACAATTACCTTTAACTGAATACCTCGAAGACCAATTTCATGAGTTGATCTCAGGAAACATTTATCGTGTAATTTTCATACTGTGTATATATTAGTTTTTTTACGGAAGGTTCTTGAATTCAGTAATTTTGGTGTTCTTTTTGATGGTATGCTGAATTTCTCTGCTCCCACTAAACGTGCTGCCATGCATGGCCTTCATTCTCTCGGCTGGGTTTGTAGAATCTCTTAAAAAATCACTTTTCCCAAAGCCTTACAGAAAATTTTCACCGAAATATACCTTCCTCAGCTGCAATGTGCATAAGTGATCTAAAATTACATTGCTAAATCTAGCAGTGATGCCATTGAGTGAGTCCAGAAATCATTCATAGGCATTCTCAATCATTGTTTCGCTAAAAATGACTAACGATACGAATGACTTTCAACGCTAACATATTGTTATCATTGCCAACACATCACGAAGTTGTGCTGACCTATTATTTCTTCACAAACTAGTTCATGGTATGGTATCCTGCCCTTTACTTCAAAGTCATGTAAGTTTTCGGATTTCGTGTAAGTTGACCAAAGAGATTGATTGGTATGAGGGGTTTAACGTACAAAAACCACCATATGATTATGAGAGACGGCGTGGTGAAGGGCGCCGGAAATTTTAATTACCTCGGGTTCGTTAACGTGGACCCAAATCTGAGCCCATGGGCCTACATTTCCGCCTCCATTGGAAGTGCAGCCGCCGCAACCACTGGGTTTCACTCCTCGACATGATTTTCGTCTTGTCTTTTCATTCTTATCATTTCGCGCTAATGTTTTTTTTCTGTGTCCTTTCACTGTTCCTTTCATTTATCTGAAGAGTGTCTGTATGCAGTGTTTATTTGTATTGTTTCTTTTTTTCCTGTGCCTGCACTTAGGCCGCATGGTTGTTCAGGGCACGTTGAATAAACAAATGATTTATTGATTGGCTGATTGACTGAATATTATTATATGAGGTAACCTTGTGCAGGCATACCATACACATTGCCAGCCATTTCTGCCATACATTGATAAACGAAGCGCACTTTGCACAAACAGTGCAACACTGAACCGGCCATAGGAGCTGGTATTCACCTTCATTTTCACAAGTTTTTGGTATGCTACATATCATTGGAGATAAGAACATTTTATTACAGACGCTAAACTTTTGCTTAGGTGAGCGAAGTGTTGTTAGGCTTGGCTAATATTCACGGGTTTCGGTGGGTTAACCACAATACTCGTTTGCCAAGCAATGCGTATGACCTGCCACATATCTTCTGACGGCAGCGTAACATGTTACGGGCATTTATATGGTTTCATTTAGTTATGTGTCTATCTATTGCATGATCCTTGGCGTATGCACATTGTGTGACTAGTGGTTGCGTGTTTAAGCCACGTAACTCGTTGCTAGGTTAGGAAACTTCAATTTTAATCACGTGGTTGGCTACGTAGTGGTTCGTTATTTCAGTTTGCCACTTGATAATACGTGATTTTAGGGACATGATTACTGTTACATTGTTTACGCGGGAACATGTCACGTGACAAGATGTTATGTGATTTCTGCGGTACCATGGGTCATGAGTGGATGTTAAGTGATTTTAAAGACGCCCTTAGGCATTACTTAATTTGGCCGGATTATATCACGTGACTAGCGCTCACGCAGTTTTGTGGTGTTGTTCACGTGACTAGTAGTTACGGAATGCTAGGTGTTTTAGTCAAGTGAGCAGTTGATTCAGCATGTCTTGCATATTTTGTCATGCGAACAGCAATGTAATCAAACGGGACTGTCAGTGACGTGCCAACTGTGTTGCGTGACGTGTACTACCGCGAGCACATGTCACAAGAGTTTTAGCCATGTGACTCGTACTTAGTGTCCTTAAAGGCCAACTCTAATAATTTTTCGAGGTCAATGAATTTGAATAGAATTCACTGGGTATGCTTTTTTGCGCAGTTTAGTCTTGCATGCCAAATCACACACTGGTTTGGGTGATGCACTGATCGTTTGCACATGAATTTCAAAGATTGCCTTGAAAAGCTCACATAACTTGCCAGAAATATTAGCAACACTGTCTGTGTGACATCATTTTTGGTATGTCAACGGAAACGCAGCCGATGGCATCGCTAATTTGACCACTACGGCGTTTAGAGTGCTTTCCACAAGGCGACGGTGGCGGTGTTTGCCACGGGTATAGCACGAGAAAGCTTTTTTTTCTTCCTCTCTCGTGTTTGGCCGGTGCTTCGCTGGACTAGCTTTCACAGTTTTCATACTCCGCGCCAGCGGAACCAGTACACGGCTTCCGGCTCTACCAAATTGTACGCCATGCGCAGACACGGCGCACGGTTGGGTTTCGGTTTCGGTATTGCAGATTTGTGCTTATCAAAAATTATTTCAAAATTCCTGAGCACTTTGGCTATTGGGCTCGTGACAAGAGTGTCTCAAGAATATAGAAACACGATAAATTTGACTTGGACAAAAATCGCCGGAGTTGGCCTTTAAGTAATTCAGTCACGCGGGTAGTTGCTACGTGAATGTTACGCCTGTTTTGGTTACGAAGCGTAATCTCCTTTTTTTGATTTTGTATAAATAAGCGGACGTATTGTTGGGGCCGAGAAGAAAATGAAGCGTACGAATCGAGTGCGTGCTTGCTATATTCTGTTCGTAATAATCCGCGCACCAAAACATTTAGCAGCTAAAATCATTAGGTCAAATAGGTGCGTTAAAATTGCTGAGTACTGCCATGTGCAGGCTGCGGTTAGAAGTGTGTATATATATATAGCTGTGCGAGTTCATAAGTTTATATCACTTGAAGTTAGGATTAAAAGTGCGAACACGAAAACAATAAAACCACGTACCCTGAAGATTGTTTCCAGCAAGTACGCGAGTAGGCAATTGTGATACTGCAATCATCGCAAGTATTAAACCCAACAGCAAGGGAATGTCTCGAAGAAGCACCATCCTCTTACTTGAAGCACAATGTACCGCTACCTGCATATAAACAAAAAGGAAATTGATAACTTTCTTAAAACCGGAACTTTTTGTAGTGCAGCTTGAAGGGTAGTAAACAATTTGGTTGAAGAATAAAACTTTGTAAGGGAAAGTACTCACGACGCAAGTGTTGATATGTAGAGCAATTAGATAACACAAAAGCTGGACACTGGTGAATTTTTCCGACGCGTATATAACAGAAAAACGTAGAATAACTTAACATAGAATAACTAATCAAGTCTTGTGGTCTATGCGCACGAAAGGTGGTATCTGAGCGATGAACGGTACTACCAGAATATTTTTTTTTCATAAGCGCGACTCAGACGACACGTCAAAGATAAAAAATCTCTGCCGTGCTCACAATTTCTTCTCTCCTATATATTCTAGCGATTCGCCGCTTTCAGTGCAAATAGTTTGCACATTTTTTTGCTTGAGTTCGTATGAAAAGGTCGGCAGAATGGCTGCGAATGAATAAATCAAAAGTTTTATTCATCTCTTGGTAAAGAAAATGAAGGAGGTCTCCCCTTTGGTGTCTCGCGGGGAATGATGACGCTGGTATAGAGTTACCAGATTGGGCTAGAAAAATAATGAAATATGAGTGCAAATGAAATTTAGTTTTTTTATATATTCACGCCAACGAGCATGCTGGTGGGCATTATGTTTTAACTTTGTTAAACAAATTCCTAGGCTATTGAAACTAATAAAAAGTTCAGTGCAACTTACTGCTTGATTCGCCACAGCAAACAACCAAGGATGTACTCTTAAGACGCTATAAATATAGTGCAAAAGCTGTTAAATGGAAGCAACTGAAAGCTTTCGGAACAGAACCATCCTATAAGAAGCATTGTAGAGGCGGTATGCAAGTGCTGTGGTATAGCTTATGTGGTTGATATATGAATAGCGCAATTTCATCGAGAAAAGTGATTAAATTCGTATGCTGAAACCCAATGAGCAAAGCGATATATTTGGCACGTGGTGAAGTTGGTATTAGCTAGAAATATTTGGTGACTAACTAAATAGTTATTTGCACAGCAGTGTCACCACAGAAGTTATTCTGTCAAGTCTCTCAGGCAGGAAGGCAATTAAGAGTCATAGAGCTTGCCCGATCTAAGTAATATGAAGAATATAGCATTCATATATGCGAAAACTTAGTCATAATACATATCATTTTGTTGTAGTCTTTCTGGAAGCTTTTTTGTCTTTCTCATACGCATATGAGTGCCGTTGAGCCGACTAAAGAACGCGAAACAGGTCGATCTTTGCAATTGAAAAATTCCGTTCTTTTACTGCTCGTGTTCTTAATCTGCACTGCAACTGGGAGCTGCAGAAGTCAAATTGAAAGGCTAGTGTAAAGGAATGAACATATCGGCACTTTCCGCGCTGAGTGCAGGTATGTAAAAAAAATAAAAAATAAGTGGCTCGTTTATTTTTTAACAGATATGAGTGGTCAATGATTCACATTTGTGGTATTTGTTCATATACTGAAAACGTTGGAAGTACATTGATGCAGGATTCACTTAAAAAGTAGCGTTAGTACAACGCTAACGTAGGTATAAGTAAGAATTAAAAGCATACGTCTTTGTGGTCCTGTTGTAGGCATAAATTCTGAATATCGACAATAAATTGATTTTCATTGCAAACTACAGCTTTCAATAGATGAAGTTGCTTGTGCGTACATGTGAAAATATAGAGACGTCAAGAAGACAGATGCAATAATTATGGTCATGCGTACATACCTAAATTTTAATTGCAATTAGCTCTTAGTCTTTGTCATGCATACACGCTTGCACTACTCTTGAGCACCAGTTTGCAGCTCATCCTTTTGCTCGTGACGACAGTGCCGCAATGTTAGAGAAATCAAACACTTGAAATGATATGTCCATTACACTGTGGTGAAAAGGCATATACACAGTGTGACTTAAAATTACCTACTCTGTTGAGCGAAGTGTGTGGCCAGTTTTGCGGCGTTTATAGACGCGAAAATTACGACCACACTTCTGCCATGAGGGGGCAAAATAGTATGAAATAAAAAAAATGATTGATTGATTGATATGTGGGGTTTAACGTCCCAAAACCACCACATGATTATGAGAGACGTCGTAGTGGAGGGTTCCGGATATTTCGACCACCTGGGGTTCTTTAAAGTGCACCCAAATCTGAGTACACGGGATAAATAGATAAAAAAAATTCAACCAATATTTGTTAATGTACTATCAATAACGTTGCCCCAGGTTCTAAAGGTGAGGTGAGCAGAAACATTTTACAGTCTATGACCCCGGTGGTCTCTTGTTACCAACGAATTGTTGACGTTATCTAAAGCATACTAGTGCTAGCTCTCACTTAGCGTACATTTCATCAGTGCGTCAGGCACCATTCAATATGAAGTGTTGGAACAGTGACTTCCTTTAGGTAGGCAAATTCCACTCTGAAAATTTTAATGTTATTAGTTCCACTATCATAGGTTCTTCATGAGTGGAGGAAATCAAGGTTATAGTTTAATTTTTCAATTTGAGGCCAAGATCTTTGTGCCTGACGTTAGAAGTAAGAACACATATTTTTAGATGTTTACAAGACTGGCTTGGTGAAATTTTATTAACGTTCATGCGCTAATTTTATGGCAATGACCACACATGACCATGTACTTTATTTTTAGTGGCTGGAAGCTACTTCGAACCTAGTCATTGCCTTCGAATGTTCCTACGCCATAGTTTTTGGGGCGGGAATCTTAAAGTGACGTCGCCACCCGCATTTTATTTTAACGCGTTTTCTCCTTTACTAAGCGTTGTGTCACACTATTAGTGGTGTTTTAAAGATTGTTTATAGGTACTTTAGTATTACGCCAAAATCATTTTGCTCCTCATTGTCTACCTAAATATCCTGTGGCTTTACTCCCAGTAAATTTGTGTATTCTATGCCTGGGTACCTACCCCGTTAGGATTTAAAAAAAAAGACTACTGACAGTGTGCCACAAAACCTGCAAAGCGGTGACGTCATCGTTCGGGGAACATTGGTAGTGGTTCGGTGCCGTGCTGCGCAATCTAACATGTATGACGTGTGGCCGCGGAAGGCGGGTATAAGCCGCAGAAAATTTCCAGTTTATACCTACGTAGCATTGGCGAAAACAAGCACTACCGGAGGACATATCAAAAGGAGCATCGCCAGCATTGACCCGAAGGATGCACGGGTTATATCAGGAAGGCAGCACGAATCGAACGTATGAACTGTAGGAGGCAGTAATGCATTTTAAGGCATAGCCCCACAGTCTACTGATGCTGGTTTGTGAAAATACAATTTGCAATCGTTATATTCGTTCAACGTCAACGTGGTTTCATTGATCGCGACCCTGATAACAAATTATAAACATTACACAGGCGCTTTCGAGATACAAGTGCCATCTCGCCTTAACGTCAATTCTATTTGCAGTGGTTACTCAACTTTTTAGCAGTCTGATAATCATTGCATTTTTTATATCATTGAGCAAGCTATAATCAAGCATTGGGCGAACCCGGAGGAGCACGGCGAGAAAAGTAACGCATGATATTCACATGGCGAATTGCACATCTTTTGAATAACATTTAGGCCTGTGATCTATCGTGCATGCCCGAGGCCACGTCAGACCATATAGCTAATTTTAAAGCGCCATTTTAGTTGCCGTTTCTCCTAGGCCAAAAATCTCTACAGAAGAAAACTGAAAGATGAAAAACTCGTCAATCCAACTTGTAGCGCTTCGCTTAAAGGGCCCCTGGCCAGTCTCTGAAAACGTACAAACACAAAAAAAACAAGCGCATTGTTCTCTCCTGGCGTTTCTAGTCTTTCTTGCGCACATTGTGACGCAGACTGTATATATAGTTTTCATGACATCTAAAGTGCACATGCTCTCAAATGGCCCACACCAATGCCACATAGAAGAATATTTTCAGGCCTGCATGCTCACTGCCACCGTGACGTCACTTGCTTTGCCAGAGCGAGCGCACGTACGAAAGGCTGTGAATCCATTGCCGCCTTCGTCTTCCGGTAAATGTCAAAACATTCACGAGGAGCCTTACAAGTTTAACAGCTCTATTCTGCCTTTTGGGTAAAAAATGGTGCAGGTTTAAGTAATGTATTGCACTCGAAAGCATTCAGAGGTTCACATGTGAGCCATTTCTTCCAGAAAGATTTCAAAGATGGCGCTAGCGAGAGTACGGTCGATCTAGAGGAGCAAAACTTGAAGGACCAACAAAGCGGCGTAGTAAATAAGGTAATTTTACTCATTCTTCATCTACAAACACGCGCACGCGCACACACACACAATGTATAGAATATGTAGAGAAGGTGTCCCTATAAATTTTTAATGTTTCTGCAGTTTTATCTGTACTTTTCCCAACATCTGTCTTCATTGACACGAAATTATGGAGAAGAGTGTGTGCTGCTGCCGCATGTATGTTATACAGCACAATATCAGATTGATATTCATTGCAAGAGAAAAAATCTTTTGTTTCACAAAAATAATTTGACTTACACAAGAAGCGGTGTCTCTTCTTTCGCTCTGGCCCCTCTTACAGTGGTGCGTAGTCAGTCATATAACATAGGGCCTGTAAAAAATATTAGTACTTGGTTCATATTAAACCGTGTAGTATCTGTGCGCTCTTGTAATGCAGTGCCAGCTCTTGGATCGATACATTTTCGGTAGTGGTTCCTAAGTATTCTAGCTTGAAGTAGAGCTCACAATCCTGAAACTACTTATAAAAGCGCTTTAGAATAAGTGTCTACGTGCATTTAAATTTCAAGGAAACATATTCGTCTACGGTGCTGACAAGACTGCCGCAAAATTATAATACTGAAATTTAGTGGTATGAACATCGGCAAGAAAAGGTATGCATAAAACTGATGCACTAAAGAATGCAACAGGATCCCTTCCGATTTTCACAACCATGTCCACAGATGTATTACAACAAGTCTGCGGCGCTAACCGCCAAAGCAAAATGTTCACCGGCCCTGAAAGAAAAACGACTGTTCTTAAAATGTACTGCCGCGCGCGTTTACTAATTTAATGCCAGTGCTTACGCCAACAAGTCAGGAGCACACTTGATACCTTTATATTAGAGCAAGATCTGAACATGTTGAAAATGAGTTCATCGGAACGACTCAGAAATATGTAGCATAGACACACGTACCTTCTGGCCACAAAAAAAAAAAACGGATGTCGATGTCAGCTTGACGAACGACACACTCCTATATCGTTCTTCGGTTGTCCTTAGAGAAGGAGGACACTCGTAAATTTGGCCTCTTTGCGGCGACAATTCGCCACGCAGCATTGCCCTACCGTTTAGATTCGCATTCGTACAGATTGTGAATATGCAGTGCACAAAACGCATCACATATCCACGACGTGTTTCATGGACACAAGAAAAGATGGTTTTCTAGAGTCGACAACGACCACACTAACATGCCATGAAAACGTTCGTTGGGCTTGGCAATCATTGTTTGTCGAGCGACGAGAGAAAGCGTAGGCTCGTCTGTGCCAGGGTGTATGTAAACTGGTAGTGTAACATTCAATGAAGCGAATGCATTCAGTAGATGGTGACTCGTTGACACCGTCGCCATCTATGTGGGGAGGGGACAACTTACAGCAAATAAAAAATAAAATAAATTGTGACGTCACAATCGGAATTGGCAGCGACGTCGCGCGTTTGCTCTAGATGGCGCGAAATTTAAATTTTTCCTAATTTCTGAATTTTTACGTGCTGTCAATAATACGCAACTTTATTGCGCCCTGTGCTTCGCTAATTAAATGCGGGAGAGAGAATAAAAAAAACTCGAGGATTGTCGAGGCAAAATTGTTTTATTAGCAAATAGACGTACTTTAGCAAATAGACGTACGTAGCATAATAGTACGTCTAGCAAAATAGTTCGAAAACTCGCGTTGCCCAATCGTCGAAAACCACTGCACCGAGGCAACACATTTGAAAATACAGCTTAGACAGTCGGAGATGACAGCGTCTGGTAGCTTTCGCTGTCACCAAAAGAGGGTACGTAGGCCGTGCGCCAGCGAAAGCAGTGGGTAGTCACAGGAGCGGCTATCTATACATTCTTCGAGCTATTTGAGCTCTCAAATTTCACACCAGTAAACAACACATAAAAAATAGGTAAACCACTGAAGGTATGCGCATGCACCACGGAAAAGTGAGTGATGCCTCGTGGATTCGGCTATATGCCGTATCAAAGAACATGCCGAACTAAACACAAGCTCTCATAGCAGATTGCCTGTATACGCCTCACTCCCCCTCAGCCGTTTATGGCACTGGACGAAAAATTGAGGCAATCAAGCATTCATCCAGGTGGGTTATACACCATGAAGTAAGTTTATAGTTAACTTTGACATTTAAAGCATTAAGACTATTTGACAAAAATTCATATGGAGCTTCAGTCTTGGTTGTTTGTCTCCTCTTCATCTAGTCGCACTTCAATCGCCGGCGGGCGTCGATACCTGTGGCAACAGGTTTCCCACGCTTTTCGTTACAATTTTCGTGAACCCTGCAAATTGACCATCGCTGTGCAGCGAAAAATACCGGCCTAAACGAAATGACGTTAGATCCCACGGCAGATAAAGTATAGGCGGACCAGAAATTATCTAGGTGACATTACCCACACACGCAATATAGAACGCGTTATTTGCCTCCTGCACTGCTTTACCATGCAGCCATCCATTCATCCATCCATGGACTATCCATTCATACTAGTATCATGCGACTACCATGCGATGAACCGCTTTCACTTCGTTTTGACTGCGCAGGTGACGATAAGGGAGTGTAGTCAATAGGTGCGAAATCCTAATAGGCTTGAGCACTTAGTGCTTACGATATTTCCACACCTTCGGAAATTGGGGGCAAGGAGGATAAATGACTGGTTTTAGGGGCGAGAAGGTAAGGAGGAAGCCACGGGCTTGTAATTGAACGTGGGGTTGGGCCTTCTAAAGCCAAAAAAAATCTGCATAGGCAAATGCTTGTCTCCTTTTACACATAGAACCTGCGTAGGATGTGTCGTTTTTCTTAGTATTTAATCTCCTTAGGATCAAGCCTTGTCTATCCGACGTCCCTTGTACTGGCTTGCACACGCTGAGAGCGCCGGTCACGAGAGGGCCGATTACAGGTAGAAGAGGAGAACGATGACCACGTGGCACGCTGTTTCTGTTTCTCGCTGCGGTGCCTCAAGAGCTTTAAAACGCGCTCGCACCCGAGTTCTCTCTCATGGTCAGGGAGTGCACTTTGTTATGAATGAAGACAACGGCTCACAGCGCGGCTGTGCGGGAAACGCAGTCCAGAGTTTTGCTTCAGCACGGCAGCGCAGCCAAGCGGATCTAGACTTGCGGGCTCCTGAAGCTTCAGCAGAAGGGCAGCACTGGCATGCCGACCTGGATCGAAGAGCTCGCGAAGTTGCAGCGGCACGGCAGTGTCGTCTTCTGAAATTTCAAGTTGGATTCCAGACAAGGACCATTAGTTTCAGATTTCACCGATCATGAGGTGATCATAATGAAAGAAAAACGCTGCCCACATCTCATCACCATATGGGCGTTGTGGTTGATAAACAGCTTTGTATTTACTGTACGCATGTGTTTTCCCGTCTTTCCATGATAAAGTGCGCAATATAGGTGGCTTAATGATCTCCCTGAGCATCACCCTCTTGCCGTCATTCGCTTGGTGGATATGGTGTGATTTTTTTCTTTTATTTTTGGACAAGGTAGAAAAAGCTAATTATAGCACAGTTTTTATTTTAAAAAATAATTGGAGTGCAGACGTTTACAAACGACAAAATTTTGAAAACGTTGCGTTAGAACTTCCTAAACATTGATCTAATAGTAGAATTGGGAGAAAATTACTTGCACATGTGCATATATAGCGAATGAATAATGCACAGAAAAACAACTTAAGATACGTTTAAACTTGTTTCCTCATAGGTCAAACGAGCTTGTTTTATTATGTGGCGCTCACAATGCTTTCTTCGCCGTATCCGATGATTGATACGTGAATTATAACGTCCCAAAATCACCATATAATTATGAGAGACACCGTAGTGGAGGACTCCGAAAATTTCCACCGCCTGGGGTTGTTTAACGCGCACCCAAATCTGAGCACATGGGCCCACAGCGATTTGGCCCCCATCGAAAATGCCGCAGCCGCAGCCTAAATTTCATCCCGTGGCATGCGGGTCAGCAGCTGAGTACTTTAGCCCTTGGACCACCACGGCAGGGCTTTTTCACCATCTTTGTCCTGTTGAAAAAAATACTACTACTTCTAGAAACATTGCAGAAAAACGAAGATTACAGCCAGGGCACGATTGCTACAACTTGCCGATATTTATGATGATCGCTGATTGACTAAATATGTGTTTGGTTCGAGTGGTAACCAATTCTCGAAAAAAAAATTGCAGGCCCCGCCATGGTGGTATAGTGGCTATAGGGTACTCAGCTGCTCACCCACAGGTCACGGGATTGTATCCAGGGTGCGACGGCTGCATTTTCGAAGGAGGAGAAAATGCAGTATGCCTGTGTGCTCCAATTTGGCACACGTTAAAAACCCCAGGGGGAAGAAAATTCCCGAGCACTGACTACGGTGTCTCTCATAAATATGTGGTGGTTTTGGTAGGTTAAACCCCACATATCAATCAATAAAAAAATTGGCAGCATATTCACGGAGTGAATGATGGAGAGTGGGGTGAAGCGTTCGTCCGTCCATTCGTTTTTGCTTCCTTCAGTCTGTGCGACCGTCCATGCATCCATCCGCCCGTCCGTGCGTGCGTCTGTTCCTGCGTTCGTCCATGCATCCGCCCCTGCGTCCGTTCTTGTGTCCATTCATGCATCTGTCTGTGTGTCCGTTCGTCCATCTATTACACACTCCAAGTACCACCATCTCGCATCTTTTCATCCTATATTCCCCATATAGAAACATCGCCATCCAGCAGACATTCCAAGGACTAAAGGAGAGGTGGCACACGCACACTATCTAATAGCTTGCGCTTCGGGTCTACTTCCCACCTTTAACCACTTCGACTTCATGGTATATACTAGTTCACTGTATTCATGGCACTGCGGCCCAACACTCACTAAACCTTTCTAAAACCAAGGAGGTTACGCCCAGCGAGTATAACATAGCAACCTTTTCCTGGCAGATAGAGCTCAATGTACATGCCAAGGCTGCATGGGAATTGAGAGGCAGGAGAATTCGGCTTTTACTTTCTTACGGCTTGCACATCGTACCTACTTCCCACCTTTAACTACCTCGAGTTCATTCATGGTATATACTAGTTCATTGTAGTCATGGCCCTGCGGCTCAAAGCTCGCTAAACCTTTCTAAAACTAAGGAGGTTACACCCAGAGAGTATATTGTAGTAACCATTCTTGTCCGATAGTGCTCAATGTACATGCCAATGGCTGCTAATGGGGATCGCCGCGTGCGAGTTGACTAAAAGCCGAACGCTCCTGTCTCTCATGCCCTATGAGCAGCCATTGGCACGTACATTGAGCACTATTTTTTATTGTTAAACAACGCAGAGAAGGAATCTCTCACCGGCACCACCTTGGAGGTCAAAATGTTTGCAGGTCAAAGCGTAAGACTGGTTACATACTACGACGGGACGCGGGACGAACGGGTGCCGCTATAACGAGCCTCGCCCCTAAAAAAACATAGTTGATCATTTCAGTCACAGGATTAGCATAACGTTAAAACGAACCAGCCAGGAAATCGCGTATTGTTTATTGTACTATCTGCGTCGAATAAGAACCGAACAGCAACAAGCTTTGACGATGGTATAGTGCGTTGGGTAACCGGTGCCTGTGCTTGTGCATGTTGTGACATTGTTGTAACGGTGAAAAGTGCTCCAGCAAGACTAGGAAGTACACAGGCCTTTACTTCAGCCAACCTGTACCCCCAAAGTGAAAGTAAAGGTACAAGCAGTAGACACTGCTAATTGATCGGGGTAAACAGAGCATTGGTGGTCCGTAAATTTGTCATTAGTGGAACGCATCACGTTTAAACATCTGTCATCGGACCTTTCAGTGAATATTATTGTGACGGGGAGATGTGATAGAAGTCAGGCGCGTTTCTAAAGCATCGTATGTGTGGATCAGTAGCGTACTTGGTAGAGCAGCGAGCTACGTCGTCGTGTAAAGAGTCGTGGTGCACTTCATCTCCAGTCATTCAATGTATTATATATAACATAAAAATGTTGTATGCAGGGGTACACCAAGACTTCAGCGAAGTACTTCCGTCCCGGAAGGCAAACATAAAGCATGGCTGATTCCTTTTTTTAGGAGCTGGTATAACACAAAATTGAAACGCGTCCTCGGAGAGGTAGTTGAGCTTTCATCATGCATTCTTTCACTGCAAGGGCGTAGCACTGAGTGGTGCAGTAATAAATTGCATTGTCGCGTGAAGAAGGGCAAGCAGTGTTTTTCCCACAATTTTGACCACATTTCACAATGAACAGCTACCTTTCCCCCAGCATTGACTTTCTGGGTAGGCGCATTTGTTCAAAACTTATGTGTATTGCTTTGTAAGAGAAGGAGGCGCTTTAGAAAGAGCTTCATTCGTATCCTGGACAATTTAATTAGACAACTTTAAACACACTGGTTGTCCTATTTTTTTCTTAAACATACCGGGATATTTCCGTGAGCTGCCCAGTTTTAGGAAGAATATTGACGTCTATTTCACCCTGTTGCTGTCTATCGGTTTGTCAGCCAGACCAGGAGTCGGCAGGATGATTCACCATGTTTATTGAAAAATGCCATGTGTTTATTGCTCGATTACCTTAGCTGCTTATGTGCCACTAAAACCAAACAAAAGTACAACCAAGCATAAAGCTCCTCATATTACTGCAGTCGCTATTGCGTGTACTTTGCTGAGGTCTCGCGGCTGTGGCATCGATGCTCGTAAAAGAAAATGATGCGCGTCTTGCCAAGTGAACTCTCCTGTGGTCCATGTGCTGACCAGCTTTTCATCTTAGTGTCAGTTCTTCAATTTTAAGTGATGCGGCTGTGCTCATATTACTCTAAAAGAGACAAAACAAAAAGAACAACGGTAAGTTTTAAAAGTTCTGCGTCTGAGTTCAATTTACTACTTCATGCCTAGACGGGAGCATGCGATTACCTAATACCACCGCACGGCAGAAGAAAAGTGAGTGACGATGAACGCCTGTTTGTTCTTTAGACTGTGCAGTGATCCTGGTTCTCTTGCGAAAACAAACAAAAATTGGCTTATGCCATGCTTCCCAGTAACCTTTCTTTTTCAAAAACAACCATAACCCCCACAGAATAAAATATTAAACATTCTATTTCAACGAAAGGGACCAGAGAATCGGGAAATCAAGCATCACATGCAAACAAAAAACGCTACTATACAGACAAAGGCATTCTTTGCAGAATGACTTTGTTTGGAGACTTGTTTGTTGAGACTTTAAGACTTAAGTAAGTTTAAATGTTTTAAGATGTTGAGAATTTATATTTTTTATATGTATAGGGTTACTTAAAGCAAGATGGCTTATATTAACACTGGTTAATTTAAAATAAAGCATACAAAAAAGAGACTTGTTCGTGAATTTTTTTTCTTGATTGTTATTCAAGAAAAACGCTTTGTCAATTACCTCTGGCCCAAGAGTCAGCAGCATTGGAGGCCGGACATTCAGAAGCACAGAGAAGAGAGGGAGGATTGCAGGTTAAAGAAAAGTTACATTATCGCCGCAAGGGTGAAGCAAAGAATGGGATAGCGAGAAATTGGATTATCACATTTTGAAGCACAATCAGGTTGATACTTCCAGTGTGCCACTGAAACACAAAGAAACTCAAATACAACGCAGTGGTGTACACACAAAAAAAAGCTTGAGCTGACAACTCCCACTGTTTTAAGTGCAAATCATTTTTTGCCTACTGCGGACACTTATTTGTTATCTATCTATTTATCTATCTATCTGGCTGCCTACGCCTGGGCCTCTCGAGGTCCCTCTCTTAACTTGGGGCAAACCAAAATAAGTATGGGTGGATAAGGTAGTTAGACGAATACATCTCACTGGTGAATAGGTTAATAATGTAGAAATCCGGTCTCGCATGTTGTCAGCACTTTCCGCCGGACAGTGGCACACATTCGTGGATGGGTATGTGCAACTGGGACGCGGGTATGTGCCAGATGTATTCGGTCTATTATATTTACTCATGTACAGTGGGCACCCACGCGGGTAATTTTGACGTGTGAGCCTTAAAAAAGGGCTGTTATCGGCAGCGTTGACCAGTTGAATGCAAGGAAGAAATGTCAGGGTCCCAGCAGGAATTGAACCCTACCATTTTACGCGACAATCAAGTATTTTACCGCAATGCCACGCCAACTCTTGTAAATAATTTTTAAATAAACCCTAATGTTCATGAAACGTCAATTGTGTTTGCGGAGCTGGTGATCCAAATTTATAAATATTACATATGTACTCTCATATTACATCAGTCAGGTATGTTAACGTCAAGTGCAGTTAGATTCTGGTCGCTAAAGTTTATGCGGCAGTGACCAGAGCTACCATCCTCGCGATCCCCAGCGCTTCATATCTACCGCCTTGTTCGCGATTTTTTTAGCTGTTGTCATCGTTGCACCGCTCAAAACAACTGGATATGTAAAACAAATACGGCTGTTGAACGCGCGGCTGAGTGTCATTTTTGATGCATCTTGAGCGCCGCTTCGTAACGTTTCACTCGATTAAAAATTACAACGCAGTCACCCTTCATGCGTATGCATCAAGTAACATCTGTTCTCAAGGTGTATTGAATCTGCCGTATTCGTTACGTCTTTGTGCTTCAGCATAGTGCTGTACGAGTGGACAATCCTGAACACGACCTCCTTAGGCAGTTTTATTTTAAACTACAGTGCATGGAGCAACCGCTATGCGTCTCCTGCAGAGTGTAAGGCGTCTTTTCATGGGCTTTAGTTGTGCCCGTTTTTTTCTTACGCATCGCGAAAGGGTACGAAAAAGGGTAACGTTTTCAAGGTCGTCTCAAAGACTGTTTTCCAAATGAAAGAACATGTAGGAGCATTTATGGATTGAAAACACTTTGAAGGCTCTCATATATCTGCGTACCCCCAGCGGAATGTGATATATACAAATATCTCGGTGCTAGTATGCAGAGCAAGGCATGACATGTGAATGAGTTGTTTGACGCAGTGTGCTGTGACTTTTCTTATCTATTATTTTTCGCCTGCTTGGTATATATATATATATATATATATATATATATATATATATATATATATATATATATATATATATATATATATATATATATATATATATATATATATATATATATATATACAAGCACCCCCTCACTGTCATCGACAGCGCGCCTCCACTAGTGGGGTAGTCTGCTGAACAGCCAACACGCGTCCCTCCATTGCGGATGTCGAGACCAAAAGCACTACAGAACAGCACCACTACACCATTCCTTAAAGGAAAGCCTGCTGAACTACGAAACCGCGTCCCTCTATTGCGGACCCCGGAACTGCCTGCGAACACTTTCGCCGTGAGCCCAACGCTGAAATCCTCCCTACAACGACGAAGGCCTGCCGGACATAACTACAATCTGCGCACTTCATCAGTGCCATCCCCGCACCCAAAAGAAGATTGACTTCTGCAATGTGAGTCCAGCTCATCACTTCCCAGTTTCAGTGCCACCTTCCTTAAAGTACGAAAACTTGCTGACAAACGAATTAGACTTGAAATGCATAAATCAACATTGCAAGTGTACATTCGTGCTAGAATGGCCCCCAAGGGTATGACACTCTCCCTCACACCAGCCCCTACAAACCTAGATAACACGACCAAATAACATGAAAAAATGCCCTCCTTGAGGCATCTCTTGAATTAACAGAAATCGCTCTTAATCACAGTGATAAGCAGGTAAACAACTGCTCGCTATGACCAGCACCATTCTCCGCCATAACACTTTATCAAAAGAAGAAATCACCCGATTGCCAGAATTTGAACACAATAAATACCAAGCCATCAGGACCACAAAAATTGATAAACTCGAAACAGACCATGTGCCCAACCTCACGTTCCCATATATATATATTTTTTATCACTACAACACCACCACCCAGGAAACCACTAACGGTACAAACGAGCACCCATCTATGAACACAACTTGTGACACTGTGATTGTAAACCTATCGGACACGAGCTTGTCACCTGACGAAAAAAAACTGCTATCCAAAGGACTAAGCTTCTGCCCGAACAAAAAATTTTTCGTTGAATTTTACTTGCAACGAGACCTCGACATCTTCGCTAGAAGCTTAAGGTTGAGCGAATATTTCTTAGACAGGCCTTCTAACCACGAAACAATTCACCGTCGTAAAACAAATGATTAGACACCAAACAGTAATTAAGACAAGCGCATGTACTTTTATATCACCGCAATACAGAAAGATATAGTACACGAATACCACAGACAGAAAGAAAACCGAAAAAACTTGAGAAAACCTGAAAAAGTGAGTACGAGAAATCTGGTATCTAGGACAGACATAACAATAAAACCCGCTGACAAAGGAGGAGCAATTGTAGTTCAACCAACCACTTACATCCAACTATTTACAAGTAGCATGATGCCAACTAGTCGACTCAAGATTTGACGAACGTCTCCCAGGTGATCCGACAGACGAATACAAACGTATCGTATCAACAAAACTAAAGAAACTGTTGGATGCAAAAAGATAACCAACACTGACCACAAACTGATGCGAGCAGCGTATCCTCGTCCAGGTCGCTTCTACATCCTCCAAAAAATTCATCAACCCGGTAATCCAGGTCGACCAATCATATCAGGCATCGGTACAATAACTGAACCCATATCAGGGTACGTGGACAAACTAATAAGCCACATTCCATGCACCCTCGCGTCCTACATAAAAGACACCACACAATTTCTTCGAGATATTGCAGGTCTAAGTGTGCCGCAAAACTCGTACATCGTTTCTCTCGCTGTCTCTTCTTTGTATAAAAATATTCCTCACGATGACGGCATAGCTGCATTACAAAACATGTCCACAAACCATAGACAATCCAATACCCCGATTTTTCTGCCATCGCAACTTTGACGAGGATGGTCCTCGAATTAAATTCATTCGAGTTTAACCAAGAGTATTTTCCAATAATCTGAGGAACCACTACGGGCACCAAAATGGCACCCAATTATGCCAAGATATTCATGGGAGAGCTAGAATCGGAATTTCTTGCACTGAGTTCCTTCAAACCGCTGTTATACAGAAGATACATAGACAACATAATCCTCATTTGGACCGACAGCGAGGACGAACTTCTCAGCTTTATCGACATTTACAATGCTGTACATCCGAACATACACTTCACACACATATACTAGCGAGTAACCGTAAATTTTCTGGATGTCACCATAATGATAGAAGAGGACAAGCTCTCTACAACCCTACATCGCAAACCAACGGATCGACAACAATACCTATCTTACCAAAGCGATTATCCGCGACACTGTAAAAACAGTATTCCATACAACCAGGCTCACCGGTTTAAGTGAATCTGCTCAAGAGACACTGATTTTGACACGAGCTCACTGAGGCTAAAACTTATGCTCGAGAAACAAAAATACCCCCCACATGTAATTGATGACGCTGTTAAAAAGCGAGAAAACTGAAGCGTGATGACTTACTTGTGAAGCGACCAGCGCAAGAAGACCCACAACAAACAAACCTCTGCTTTACTTACAGCACAAACTTCCCCAATGTAAACAAAGTCCTTAAACGACAATACAACATTCTGGAACAAAATGGACGTCCGAAACGCGCATTCCCATCCGCTCTAGGCGTCGTTTACCGACGACCACGCAACCTCAAAGGCATACTAGGCCACTCTCAAATGAATACCTCACCGCCAATAATTCATGACGACCTTGTTTAAAGTCACGATGTCTTGTATGTAAGGCAATGCAAAAACACACAAAGCAACCAGCACACAATGGAAGTTTTCAAATAACATACGAGGAAACCTAACATGCTTCCTATAATAAGGTATACCTACTCGAATGTAACGTGTGTAGTGTGCAGTACATCGGACAAACAGAAACACCATTTAGAATTCACTTCAATAATCACAGAGCCCATGCGAAATCCGCCCCAAGTCTACCTCTATCAAAACATCGCAATCTTCCCGACATTGCATTCGACAAACTATCAGTAACGCTCTTAGAGACGGGATTTAAATCAAACCGAGAACGGGAACAACGAGAGTCATAACTTATCCATCGATTAATTACCCTCGATAGAGGAATAAATGAGAATCCTGATACACATGCAGCTAATAAATCATTAGAAAACAATAACAGCAACAATAAAAATAAAAACTGAGTTCACGGCACTGCAGCTGCGATGGGCACTGGACAACTCAAAACAATTCCAAGTGTAACTACTCTCCCTAAGTACAGCTGTCGTCTGTTTTCTGTTTTTACTTTACTACCCAATCACTTGTGCCAAGCATGACATGCCCAACAGGAACCCTGTGCACAGTCGGGAGGCCCCTACTGCACGCGTAATCCAGAAGCGGGCAAGGAATTCGCATTGCACCCGCTTACCAGCCTCTGCGGCAATACGCGGCACCCCTCTTTCTACGACGAAATGTCGACGGGGCGCTGAGTAGTTAGAGGTCTAAACTTCTTTAAAAAAATTGCCCGCAGCTTCCCTCGGGGGAACACTGAGGAGGATGCGGAGCATATAATTGGTTAACGGGGTGTTAAAGTGCGACTTACTTGGGTCGATGGCTAAATTGGTTAACGTGGTTGTGAAATGGGGTGTTAAATTGCGACTTACTTGGGTCGATGGCTGAATTGGTTAACGTGGTTGTAGGAGGGGGTGTTAAATGAGTGAACACGTACACACGTATGCGAAAGGGCGGCGCTGGTCGAAGGGACGTCGATCATTGTGTTTGTGGATTCGTTGGAATTCATTTCACCGCGACCTTGGACGTCGACGCGCCGTACAAACCAACCGACGAGCGGCAACTGAGCGAGCGAGCGCCGACCTTGAGTATATATACAGCACGACGGCGCATGCACTGTCAGCTGTTGAATGTTCTCGAAGCGCGACGCCACATGCGCGTCCACTGGAGAATCAGGAGAATTGTAGATGTCCAACGCGGTGTGTAGAGGAGGAAGGGTGCACAGATGGTGGAGGAGTGAAGCGCGCGCGGTGTGTAGAGGAGGAAGGGATGCACAGATGGTGGAAGAGTGGGCGACGGCGCGACGGCGCATGCGCGCGCGTCAGCTGTCGAATGTTCGAGAAGCGGTGTGGACGGCGCGGACGGCGCGGACGGCGCACTACAAGGCGCGAGTATAAGATGCTCCGCATCTAAAAGCTCTTTTTGCCCCATACCAAACCGCCAGAGCTAGCAGGTGCCGTCTGGTTGGGAAGAATTTCTTAGTGAAAAGAAGGATACACAGACCGCTGACATCAGAAAAGTGAAGGAGAGAAAGGGGAGAGAGATGAAGGGAGTGTGGAAGGAAGAGTGGAAGGGGGAGTCTGAGGGGAGTTCACCTGATATTCTTTTTCTCTTTTTTTCTTTTTTTCAGTTTTTTACTTCTTTCTGTCTCCCCCCTCTGAGTTGAGATTGTATAAAGCTGAGCACCAAGAAACTGTACCTTCGATCCTGATGAAGGTCATACTCTAGGCTGAAACGTCGAAATAAACCACGTTGTGACTGTTCACGGAGGAACTACTACCTGTTTACATATATATATATATATATATATATATATATATATATATATATAATCAACTTAAATTCGGGTGCACGTTAAAGGACCCCGGGTGTCCGGGTGTTCTATATTCCTGAAGTCATCTACTACAGCGTCTCTTATCATCATATCAACGTTTTCTTACAATAAACATCAGCAATTTTGAAGCCACCTATATAGCGAAGACTTTACCAGGTATGGTAAAAATTACACCTTCCAATAAAGGCAACCACGAGTAGATGCGAAGCAGTGGGCGTTAACGCTTACACTGGTGGTGGCTTGGACGCTGGCACACATCGCGGTGTTTCGCAGAAGGGAAATTTGGGGAGGTGCAAAGCACGCAGTGATGGAGCGGTGTTTCGAACTGCAACATGCCAGTTGCTGCTTACAGGCAATGAGATACAGAAGACGCCCGTTGGACAGAGAGACCCGCAGTCCACATTTAGTTAACGCACACACTGCGAATTTTTCTTGTTCAACAATCCACAGCAGCAATCTACCACCGGGACTACCTTGGAGGTTAAGATCAAGGAGGTGTATTTTTAGACATCATTGGTCAAGCTACAGTGCTTTCAGATGTAGGGTAGGCAGTGAACGGTTCTGCAAGCAACCGGTTTTATGAATGAAGAAACTTGCAAGCAGACGCTGCATGCGTCCGTGATGCAAGGCGAGAGAGTGGGGAGCGTAGAAGAGACAGGTGTGGGTTACCCATGTGCGGTAGGTGGGCAGGCGCTATGGGAAGAGATGCCTAGAGAAGATAGAGGAGGAGCAAGCGTAGAGTAGCAGTCAGTGTTGCGAGGCGAGATAGGGAGAGTTTAGGATAGGTAGAGGAGGGGGTGCACATGCGCAGCAAGGGTGGTCACGCGGCACACAGGATTGAGCTCCAACCTAAGACGCTTCGCATTTAAAGACCTATTAAGTGAATGCATAATTTCTGCCATCTACCCCCGATGACCTTTTTCTGCACGTAATTTCGCACACTCTTTGAATGCCACATATCATGTAGCTTTTTGTAGAGTCACATGCAAGAAAGGCTCTTACTGCCAAATATTTTAGGAAGTCTTCGGGCTCCTGGACGTCCTGGCTCTGTAAGATGATGCAATAATTATTACTACTAAAGTTTTATCTACTAATATATTCAACTCATAAAGTAAAAACGTTCTAAAAGCACATAGAGCGAAAATTGGTAAATAAATTACCCCTAATAATTACAATAACGAAAACCAAAGAGAAAAGCCAGAAAAGTTAACCACACAGCGGTCTGGTTTTGTTCTCTACGCCCAGTAAACAACCAAATGTTATTGAACGATATAAAAAACAGCCAGAAAAAAACTGATAAATACTCTGTTAACAGTTTGTGAACGAAGGGGGATGGAATGGGGATCCAGCAGCACCGTAACAAGGGATCCAAAGACGCTCCACGTTCTTGTTACACAAAAGAGGCTCGAACGGCCACTCAGTTTTTGACGCCTTCTGCCTATTTCACGCCGTGAAATGCGTTGCGTAGATGTAGGCATAATTTTCCAATAAAATTTTGCCAATAAAGTGCTTCCATCAGCAATCAATAAGGAAAATAGGGGTCAGTGAGGCAATACGTTGTGAATACATATTCACTGTAACCTGAATTTTTCTGCAATAAATTCTAAGGAAGTTTCACTAATGATTTCTTCTCCTACTGTAAATACTACTTTCTACTTGCGCAATATTCTTCTGCAAAATTCAATACGTGTTTGGACAGGTGACAAACGCAACCCCCAGCTAACTCACAAAACTCCCTGTACCCAAATTGCGGCAGAGAACAAAGCCAGTCGGAACAGGTGAACTGAGATGATCAGTATTTTTGTTTTTATGCAAATATGTTCAAATAAATCAAAATACTGAAGAAAGGTAGCCTTACTCTTTGGGTTCGTATTCAAAAATGTTACTTACTTTTAAGCATTCTCGAAAAGATTGAACCTTTTCTGCCTGCTCCTCGATGCCTTAATCCTGCAAGATAATGACTCGAATATGAGAGGTTCAAGTATGGTCACTTTATTTATTTATTACGTATAGCGAACCCTAGATTTGCATAGGAATGCAAAAAGCAAAGATAATGTTACTCTTCAGTAGTAACTTGTTAGTTTCACATGATATACGACATTTTATATACCTCTCTCAGCACCCACGTGCACTGAAACATGAAATTTAGCAACACAAGAACGAAGCTTCATTACACACGATATTTGATCTCAAAACGGTTAGGGTGTCACTGTCCTTACCCGACCGGCATTCTATGTCTAATGCGGGGATTCAACTCTGAATTACGTTAATATATGTACGCTCACAGCAAAAAAGAACTTGACATTCCTTTTGTTCCGACTCAGCTTTGCTGCTTGCTTCTTGCACATTTTCTTTTTCTCATTTCTTTCGTGGAGCACTAGTTTTCTCCGATAAATCGTCTTTATTGACCAAACACTGCGTTGTTTTTGGCTTCGTTACAATAACATACATGCTCAGTGCTTGCTCGCACAATTAACTAAATCGAGTGTTGGGTACAATCGCCGCCCGCCGCGGTGGTCTAGTGGCTAAGGTACTCGGCTGCTGACCCGCAGGGCACGGGTTCGAATCTTGGCTGCGGCGGCTGCATTTTCGATGGAGGCGGAAATGTTGTAAGCCTGTGTGCTCAGATTTGGGTGCACGGTAAAGAACCCCAGGTGGTCTAAATTTCCGGAGCCCTCTACTACGGTGTCTCTCATAATAATATAGTGGTTTTGAGACGTTAAACCCCACATATCAATAAATCAATTACAATCGCCGTATTTGCAGTTTATTTCGACCGCTTGCCCATACCACTCGTTTTGCATTACACCACGTGTCACCTTTGATTAGGCGAATTCTGTTCGCTGTACATGTGGTTTATTTCGTTACTTGCAAGATTGGAAATGACAGCGAAACAATTACATACCTTGCATGCCTGGCGGAGGAAAAATATATGTTGCTTCCGTCAGCGGGTTGTCTGCACAAAAGAAGGCAGTTTGAGACTATCTATCTATCTATCTATCTATCTATCTATCTATCTATCTATCTATCTATCTATCTATCTATCTATCTATATAACTATCTATCTATATATCTATCTGTGTATGTGTGTCTGTTCGTCCGTCTGCCAATGACATTTGCTCAGGTTGATGCTCCAAATATAAGATATATACCAAAATAGGAATGACGTGAGATGGGATGCAAATGAATTCTGCGAAAACCCGAAAGGTGGCGGAAGGGTTATCAAATAGAATGAAGGCAACCATCCGTTTGCAGCACGAAGCCAGAAGGAAGTCCATACGGATTTCAAAAAATAAAAGCCTCTTTCTTGCCGAAAAATTCGTCCTGTTCCGAGGTTGCAACCAGGGCCAACGCCTATCCGGGGTGGTCACTCTGCCAATTGAGCTAACCAGGAAGCTAGCAATTGACAATGCGAGGGCGAATTCATCGACGATTCCAAGCACTTGGACACAAGTACTGCAAATGAGTTCTGTGGAAACTTCAAGTTTCCGTAGAACTCATTTCTATTACTGGTGTCTGTGCGTTTTCGCTAAACTCATCCGCATTACTTGTGTCCATGTGTTTCGAGTTGTCGATCAATTCGTCAATTGCTAACTGCCTGGCTAGCTCAATTGGCAGAACGACCACACCGTATAGGCATTGGTCCCGGGTTTGAACCTCGGACCAAAATGTATTTTGCGGCCACTCGGAGGCTTTTTTTAAAAAATTCGCACGGATTTCGTTGTGGCGTCGTGCTACGAACAGGTGGTTGTTTTATTTCACGTTCATGACATGAGTAGTGTTCATTATCAACATAAGAGTGCCGGGTACAAACATGAAATCCACTTTGTGCACGAAAGGAGGCGAAAAGCAGATGAAGAATTGGGCACCTGGTTTCTTTGCAAAAGTGATCCTAAACAAGATCACACAAAATTAAGTAAAAAAAGCTATAACAAAGACCAGCTGCGACGTCTTTTAGATGGTTTCAATATAAAACGAAAACACGAAAAAGATGTTACCAGCTTTTAAGAAGGGTGATCTTGTCACAATCACTGGATAATCGATTTACTGGTCTATCTATCGACACTATTCCCAAGCGACACAGGGTGGCAGTGACAAAAACACTGGTAATATGTAAATTTATATCGCATAATATCCGCGCTCAATTTGGTTAGTTTCATTCAACACAGAGTTTCATTTAACATTTGATTCAACACGCCGATCCCAAGTGCAGTGGGAATCGATGATATGCGAAGCACGAATAACAAAGCTTGATATGTCATTTTAAAATCAGCAAAACGTTATGACGTGGAGGTAAATGATGCCGTACATAACTTCCGTGTCATAATTATCATGCTTGAACGTGTCGCTTACCTTCATCATCCATTCACCTCATGGGATACTAAATTCAGTATTGGTGAAGATAGCGAAGGGGCTGCGAGCACGCTAGGAGCATGGTATGTTGCCATCTTCTTTAAAAAAACGCGTGTCAGGATTATCATGTTTGCACCAGGCCTATCTTTCGTCTTCCAACATATATGACGTCAAGTAACATCGCATTTGTTATATGTGGAGCTAGCAAAACCGCCGCGAGCACGTCATGAATGACCCACTATACTTCAATGTAGCATTGACGCGCTCATACGCTGGGCACAGCGACGGTACGTTAACAAAACGCGAGAACTCTATAGTGAGGCGTTAGGCGCGACCAACAAGATCAGCGTCCGTCGGCGTATCTCGATAGCGTCGCGCGCGAAATTCGCGCCAAGTCCTTACGCAGACAACACTACGTCTCTCTCTTTTCGTGACGGAGGGACACTGAACGTGCTGAAACACGCATGCTTCAAAGCAACGCAGCCCAGCGCATGCCTGCTAGTATACGGCAGGACTAGTACCGGGTGTGGCAACGCTGGCGTAACGCTACAAAATGAATGTCGGTGAGCACGCGCAGTGTGTCAGGTCGAAATCTATTGGCGGCTTCACTGTGGCATGTAGTCATGTTCACACATGACACGCATCTCATAATTATTGTGTTTGCACTGGTCGCACGCCTTCGTCATTCACTGACGTCACATAATACTGAATTTGGCATATCTGAAGGTAGCGAACGGCCGTGACCATATCACGAGTGTGGCATGCAGTAATTTAGTTACATGACACGCATCTCATGATTATCATGTTTCAACCAAGCATGTTCCTTCGTCATCCATTCACATAGCGTTATACCATGCTTATGTGGCGCTAGCGAAATGGCCACGAGCGCATCATGAGCATGGCATGTAGTCATGTTATCACATGACACGCATGTCTTGATTTTCATGGTAGGGTCGGTCGCTTGTGTTCGGCATGAAATCATGTAATACTATACCAGCTTTGCAACATGCTATGGGAACAAAACTACCGCAAGAGTTGCAGGAGCATGAAATGTAAATCATTACATTCATGACATACATGTATTGAGTTTCATGTCATGGCTAGTCAACTATGTTTTTAATACAGTCACGTTATGCCATACCAAGTTTTTTGGTATTGATACCATAATTGAAACGGCAAGGAGAGCTAAATGTCGTAGGAGGCCAGCTGGATTGATAGATAGATAGATAGATAGATAGATAGATACCCTCAAGGTCACCGAACTTCACTAAAAATGCTTTACATTTAAAAAAAATTGATCACAAACTAGGGTGAAGGAGCTTGGTTTATCAATACAACTTCGTGTTGTGCGTGGAAAGTGCATCAACCTGCGTAGAAGGTAACTATTGCGAGTATATGCTGTGAAAAACTGCATTCACTCTCTAACCGTTATCGGAATAAATACATACATCTCCGTCCTTTGACCGCCAGTACGATGGCGTGTTCAAACGTCAGCAGAAGTAGTCCGATAAAAAATATATAGTGTGGATGAAGCAGATTCATTGCAGTGCGTTACCTGAAAATCAACAGAGCATATTATTAGTCTACCGAAGGACTTATCATCGCCTAGAGGATATTTGACACACCGACACATTCCCCCTCTTTTTTAACGCGCTGTGCGTGCCACTCGCGTTGCCTTTCGTTCACACCGGTAACTATAACGGTAAGAACGAAAGGCAATGTGAGAAGCAAGCCCTTTCCCATCACATTGCAAAGTTATGATTTTATCCACGATGGGGCTTGTTTTTTTATTTTTTCATGATTAAGAGCTAGGGTGGAATAGATTATCCAGAAAGGAACGCCTCCTCCTTGCGTTCTCAACAATGGTGCCGGCTTAGTTCACAATAAAGTTACATTAGCATCGCGTGTCGGTAAAGCATGGCTAGGTCATTGCGCAATGATATTAAAGAATTGTAAGTATTTCAACGGAACCTACAGTATGAAAACGAGCCAGAGCAGAGCTCTTTAAACAAATCAACTTTGTTTGTCAATTGAATGCTGTGTTTGAAATCACGTGGCTGAATTTGCCTCAGAGAGAAGGCAAACTAGCTGTTCATTTATTTTAGGCATCCTTAAGATTCCACTGCTTCGGTTGAGGGCCCATTTGCACTTGTCGTTCTTTCATTTTTTTGCGCCATAAGCGCGTTCAAACTGAACCAACTCGCCCAGCAAGTCACCCCTGCTCAAAGAAAGGTACTTGGGAGGTTTTATCCTACTGTAAACATGGACGCGAGCGAAGATTCGTGTGCGCGTTTCGAGTTGTGGATGATTGAGCAGATAAAACTGCACGCTATGTCTACGTGGTGTGCAGCCATTCTTTTACAAACACAGAAGTGGCAAGATTTCAAGATCAGGCCAATGACAGTGAATAAGGTGGTTGGATTTGGTTTAAGTTTATGTTGAAGTGAGCAGACATAATTTAGTGTATAGTGTTAGGTTTCTCGGATGTTGATTGGAGAAAGTTAGCGCGCCTTCTTGCGCTCTCTAGCACAGGGATTGATTAGTTCGTCCTGATTGATGCTATAGTCAGCCTCACTTTTCCTATGATGTTCAACATCAAAGAGAGTGGGATCAACCGTGTGCTAGTGTTTCGCTTCGTATCGACCTCAAAGACCGCAGAACTAGCTCGACGCTTCTGTTTTACTACTAGCTTTACCTTGCAGACAGCTTGGTTAGCCCAAAACTGGCGCTTCGCTTTCTGTTCACCTTCGTATAGCTCTGTATCAGGTCAGAACATACGCAATCAGCTTAAATAATTCTTGAGATAAGCTTAAATGTTGATTAGTCAAAAAACGCTTGTGGGATGCCCTTCTGTGCTCTTGTACACAACGGGCTTGTAGCAACATTAAAATCTCCAGTTTCGCACTTTCGTGGCCTCATGATGGCCTAGAAGACGAGAAAATTGTCTCATAGCAAAGAGCGTATTCTATTTGACGAACAAAAGAGCATTTTGACAAACACGATGCGTTGGTGCTTTGGTAGAGGCAAAGATGATGGGTACCAATCCACCTTTTAGTGAAGGCGTTGAAATTTGTCACGCCATGCAAACTAGAAATCAGTACTACCATGACTTAGCACAAGTATTAACAAAGCAACATAAAAGTTTAAAAATTTGGGAGATCCGCGCAGAAAAAAAGAGAGAGTAAGCAGATAGAAGAGCTCTTAAATCATCCTTTGATGTGGTGCAACCCAATTTAAAAACGTCAGTGTGAAGAGATAGCCCAACTAGCCGCCTTTCTGTAAAATTGCCATTTTGCCAGATATGCAAGGGGCATACTTAGTGCACACTGGCGAAAATTAAAGCAACCTTTGATATGCAACAGCAGCCTCTTACCGGATTTGGACTAGGACGTATGTGCCCAGCGGATTTGGCGTCCTCCACTTTTATGCCGGTGTCTAGCCTAATGAGCATTCCAGCTACACAATGGAGAAACGACTGTTATTTTGTTAATATTTTTTCTTAAGTAGAAACAAACGTTTGAAATCATGAAGTTACACGTCTTCTGGAACATTTTGCCTAGAACAGATACACAACAGAAGTGTTTGAACTTACAGAGCCTCTGAACTTATCGGCTTGGATGCCTTGTCAAGGTCATGAGAACTTTTGTTGCCACGACCTCTGGTCTCTGATGTAGTAAACTGATTGATTGACTGATAGATTGTTTGATTGATTTACAGTAGTGTCGTTACTGTCTGTATGGGCTCAAGAGCGATGCACTTTCATGCGCTGGTTTAGCCATTATGGGGGCCGATTTTCAGCCCAACAGCCTGCCCCTTTGGCCCAGCTGCCACGATGGATGTGTAAATAATAATGAAGTGGCGGCATCCTTCTAAAAATAGTCTACCATTGGTAACCGGCTTTGCTGAGGTAAATGTAGAAAGTAAAAAAGTTGTATGCAACATCAGATGTCCTCGGCTCTCACTTTCACCTGGAAACCTGCCTGGCCATTACGTTGCACATCAAACAACGGACGGTCTGACAGGGCAAGCGTAAGAAGCGGAATGAGACTCCCTGCTGGTATAATAGGGATGTCAGCTTTGCCCTTTCATCCTCCGTGCACATAACCTCGGGGGCCTGTTATTTTAACTCACACTTCCAGGAACTAAAAGCATAGCCCTGAAGATTTGTTGCTGCTACAATTAGAAATTGTTTGTCATGCCGCGAAATTATGCAAGAATTTACATATGTTAATTCCAGAAAATAAGCATTTACAATGATCAAATGAAATTTGTCATATCTACAATTTCAATGCCGTCTTACAGTTTACTCGAAAAGTTCCTGTATATGTCTTTTTACCTGTTATTACTTCGATTGCACAGATAACGCAATACGTCGCCGCGAAACTGCAACAGCATTCTCTGGTGTCCCAGTTTGTTCCTTTGCAGTCGTCAGTAACATTATCAATAAAATTTGTGCCTGATATCTTGTCAATGCATCGAAACTATTTCGGATAACAAACAGCCATTGAATTTTAGGGTGACGTGCCTGCTATTTTGGTTTTTGAACCATTTGATACGTATGCACGAGATCCCTAAAATTTCTTTCTAGGCACAAATATAACTGAGGTTAACATCGAGGGGTCACCAGATGAAATCAAAGCCGTTACAAGTTCTAAGATGGTGAAAAAATCAGCCGCAATTAATAAAAAAATTGCGCAAACAATAACCTAGAAGATAAGGCTAGTAATAGTAGTTGTTGTGCTTTAGAAGAAAGTGATACAATTACCTCTTATTTGCCGCTACATAGAACCAAGCAGGAGCTTGCAGAAGCGATATAGATTTTGCGCAAGCATCAATCACGTTGCTGCTGGAGGTACAATGTTCCAGGATGAGTGGCAATATATATTACTACTCTTATCGCACTCGCCAAAAATCACGAGTGGCTAATAATATAATCACATTTAATATTTGAAAGCTGTTTATGGTACTTTGAGCAAAGTCAATCTGTCACCTTACGATATATTCTTAAAACTAAGTGATCTCAGGCCCCGAATATCACCTGAATTATAACACATTGACACAGCTGTTAACCTACTGCATTCACCTTGTAATCTAGCATGAGCATGCGTTCAAAACCCATGTGGCTAAAGTTCTGCGCAGGCTTCCACTATCGAGTCTATGATATCCCTATTATTAATTAATGTGGAGAACCTATAGAATAACTATAATCCGTAGTCGGGCTTCAAATAAACAGCAGCCGACAGAAGCCGATATAATGTCATGCGGTGAACATTCATTTTAGGTCAGAATAGCTGTACAATACATACGCATGCTGTACCCAAATTTAAGCTAGACAATCTGAAAATAACCAGCACAGTTTACTCACTGCCACTTTTCACAAACCCAGGTTACATCATTAAACATGAGGCAACATGTTGAGGGCACTACAAACTACCAGGTCAACATTCAGCCAAAAATAAGAGTTTGAAAAGATGTACGCCAAGGCGAAAGTGTTAAACTGGGGTTAACCCTAAACTGAAGCATTGTTCACAATTATATAGAAGTGAAGAATGACCTGGTGTTACAAAAGGCCTGATACATGTACTGATGTCTATCATAATGTGACGTCAAAGGCAAAGCACCCTTTATCATGTCCACTGTGGCATTGATATAGTAATTCAATCAAAATATTCCATTTGTAAAAAATCCCTAGATCAATGGCTATCAATTTACCACTTAATATCGAAAAAAAATGCTGACAAGCTGCGCCATTGTGACGTACAAGAGCGGTTATTGCTCATCATGGCATATCTATTTTTATACATTTAGGCGTTCTATAGGTATTTGCGTCATTGACTTAAATTTAGCCTTAATCATTAGTCATACCAATTTATGCACTGGAATCTATCGTCGTGCCATTGCGTCATCATGTGCGTTAACCACTGCACGTGCTAAAGCACGGCATTTGAGGCACACGTGTACTTATCACACCAAGGGCCACGCGTGATGACATTATTCTGAGAAATGGTGAGTAACCAGCCTCGGACAGCTCACCGAGACAACGAAAAACATTCTTCTTCTTCCACCCAAAAACAAGCAACCAGAATGTGTGGCAAAGAAAAAAAGAATGGCTGTGTATGATGCCTGAACATTGGTTTACTCATCTGTGTGTTTCAAAAATATTACCAATGTTACCAAAGCTTCGTAAACAGGATTTCGGTCAATACATTTGCGTTGTTGCCTCAAACATTATTTTCTTACTAAAACATAGTAGGAGAGTAATTAACAGTATCAAATTTATCATTTATGAATTCCTGTAATGGGTGTTTCTTTCAATGAGAGAACTGAAGGTATTCATGCGAAGAAACCACTGGAAGAAGCACAATCTAGAAATTACTGAGGGACAATAATATTCAACCAACTGCTAGAGTGAAACCGACACCGAAGCACCAATAACCCCAACAAAAAGACAACCACAACGCCGTCACTGTTAAAATGACCTAATAAGGAGGCGTCTGCGTAGTTCATTCTGCATTTACAAGTGCAACGTGTATACCCACACAAAGATGTCAGTTGATGGTTGATAAAACGACGTTCAGTGACTCTAAACATCTAAAAAAACATGACAGTTGCGCTTGCTGTGATTCGTTTTATGCTATGGCACTCAATGATGACTCCTGGGGCCAATTTTTCACGCACAAAGACCTCGGCATACCTGATTGTTGAAATATTCTTAGCCCGAGTTTAAGTGCTGGAACTGCAGTTCACCAAAATAAAAACCTGTTTAGTATAAAACCCTAAACGCTGGCGTTTCAATCGGCGTGAGCTGTACATTGGGCACTATGCATAAAACTGTCGTTTACACATTAGGCAGTCAAAAAATTATCACACGTGTCTAGTAAATGAAGCCGACAATAGCCTATATATTTCTCTAGGGTGATTTTCAATCAGCTAATAACTCGTTTGTTAGAGTTTCGCTTTTGGCAGCTTGTGCTTTGTCCAGAACAGTCTTAAAGCTGGCCTCGATTGTTAATGATTAATATGTAGGGTTTAACGTATCATAACCGCCATCTCATTATTAGAGACGTGGTAGTGGAAAGCCCCGGAAATTTCGACCATCTGAAGTTCCTTAAGTCGCACGCAAACCTGGGCACACGGGCCTACAGCATTTTCGCCTCCATTGAAAATACAGCCACAACAGCTGGGATAACATCCCGCGACCTGCGGGTCAGCACTGATAACTGGCCTCGGGTAGAAAGGCCCACCGCTAGAATATGTTGCAAAATGATGACATCCGGCATGCATTTGTGCAGTTTGTTTGTATTTTATTTTGTGGCACTCTTGTATAATGAACTGGAAGACATGTATTATGATTTCGTCTTCAGAAATGTTGCGTCCTCTGTATCTTGTATTCAGGAATGTTCCTAGTTGAAGTGAGTTCGCAAAGTGGCTTGCGTGACACTGTGGCGCGCACTACCACCTCGTTCCTAAAGGACAGAAATGCGTGCAAAAATGACAAGTTGAAAAATTATCTCCATACATATTATGCCAGCAACATAATTATTGCCCCCTGAAAACTCGCACAATATCAAGGCTAGGCTCGCCACCAAAAGCTCTAATATGGATGCATGCAAACCACACTGTACTTCAAAGTGTATAGGTAATAAAAACTGCCGGCGTTTAGGAGACATTTGCTATGGGTATGATTTCACGCTATCCAACCCCAAAAAACCAATTGAAGTAGAAACAAGTGCTGTAGACAAACAGTTAGATAGATAGACTCAATAGCTAGGATGCGTCTGTCTCATGAGTAAATCACAATCGCATATACAATGAGTGATGCTTCTGCTTGTATTAGACAAGTTGTTTTTTTACTTAATGCCGGCGGCATATTTGTTGACGATCGTAATCAGGTGAAACATAGGGAGCAAAATAACACGAAGCTCTAATCCGCTCATTCAAGGAATACATTCTCAATTAGGAAGCACTCTAACTTCTAACCACTGATATTTTTGTAAAGTGGATTCGTTCTAACTTACGTAGGTCTATGAAAAATCATTCCTCTACGAATTTACTCGAAATCACCAAATTATCATTAGACTAATGCGCTCATATTCACGGCTTCATATCGGATTGACTGAGTCTGAATGAGTGAACTCATTTAGCTAACCAATTGGCGTGAAGGACATGATACAATTAGCGGTTACGAAGATATTGTCGAATTTGTTAAAAATACGGAGGTCGATGAGCAAGTACTTGATTACGAAAGTACAATGATTGTGGGGTAGACTTCACTTGTTGCAGAATTTTGTTGGAACCCCGCGATTTGATAATGTGGGATGCCTAAATGGAGGACTGTGAAGGGTGATTGGTGCTCTTCATCACGCACTCAAATCGAGGTGAGCGGGCTTTTGGTATGTAGCCTTCATCGAGATTCCATTGCTGCAGCCGCAATTTGACTCAATAACCTGCCGCCTAGCAGTTGAGCGCTATAGGTACCAGGCATGTTAACGGGTACTATGCTGCAAACTTTTTCACGGTGAAGAGTGGGCACTTATTATTAGAAATAAACTGATCAACAAAGTGTACCATCAGCTTCAAATGAAACCTACGCAGCGGCAAGTCTTTGCAATGATATAGTGCATGCTGTCCAGTTATCACCATGGACAGGCTCCCTTATACTGTTCAGCAGCTATGCGCATATATATATGCCTTTTCATGGCGACAAGTGTATGGTATGCACTACACCATCGCGAACACTCGCCACTCTTCAGGTTTCATTTGGCGTCAATAGTATATCTGCTATATGCTCGTTAGTGACTAAGTATATAATAATTGTACTATCGGCGAGCTCGCCGAGCAGTCCATGCTTCTATTGTATACATGTTTTGTCTAATGTTATAAGTATTTGATACAGTACTTTTTTACATTTTTAGTGTCTAAGGATGAAAGAAAACCTGGTATGGTAGTGTAGTGGTAATGGTACTTTGAGCGGTGATAAGAACAGCATGGCATGCAATGTCGACCTCATTTAGATAAAGGCGAAGTGTGGGATTGGTACGTATGTAGACGGATACATTAAAGAGCATCTTATAGTCGATAATTTAAGAGCCCATTACTTCGGCGTTATGTGTATTCATATAGTGGTTGTGGAACTACAACAAATAACATTAAAGGAAAGTCAACAGAAACTGAGGGATTACTTAGCAAGTGTTCTTAATAACGCGAAAAAAATAGGAGACACTAAAACTACGTCTTTAAGAGTTGAACGTGACAGCCTTTTGCCTTACCCTGCGGGCTACAATGTATACGTGTTACATTGATCCCCTTGTTACGTGGGATCTGCCAATTAAAATGACAAATGACGATATATAGTCTTGACTAATAAAAAGTCGTGCGTCTGTCAGAAAAAAATATCCCGTTCAAAGTGCTTACTTGAGACACTTAGTGCATGAAGCCTTTTCGAATTTGCTTTGCACCCACTACGTGGCTTCAAGGCAGCTGGTGCAGTAGCGTGTGGGCTTTTTGTAGTGAGGTTCTGGCTGTCAACTATGGTGCCATTACGATAATCACGTATTTTGACGCCCGTTGGCGATAAATGCTTGAACCACGCAAGATAACTGCCGTATTTCATGTTGCGTTGTGAAGAATGTATACAAGACGCGCGTGTTTATGTAGCATAAGAGCTACTTTCAGAGTGTTTTTAAGCAGATGAAGTTCTTTTTCACTGTTTTAATTCCATACAATAAAGAAATAGGCGAAGGCGTGGTCGCGTATAGTAGAACATTCACTTGCCACGCAAACAACCCAGGTTCAATCTCGGGTTGTTTCCAAACAACCCCGATTCGGTCCCCACTCTGCTTTAGGAATAATTTATTTATTTTCCTCATTTATTTATTTTATTTGCATTGTTCTCAATTTTTCTGTCACGCATAGGATGATGATGAACGACGCCGACGTCGCAGTTTCTGCGAAACGAGTTAAAAAACGCCATCCAGTTAAAACTAAGTGAACCAGAATAGTCTAACCAAGGGTTGCTGCTTCGCAGGTTATATGCATCATCTTTCGAACGAATGAAATGAATTGAACAAATTACCAGATTTTTAAGCTCAAATTGTAGCAACAAGTTCACTCGACCTACCTTGCCACTGTTGCAGTGTAACACTTGCTGATCGTTTGCGTGTTTTCCCTGTAATATAGGAAATGAAATATACAGCAACACATTTAGAAAGTTCAATATTGATTTATTAGTCTACAAACGTGGTACAATGGGGTGAACAATTGGTGCGTCCCAGATTAAGCACAGCCAGAAAAAGTTCATAAAAATGTCAAACACCGTGACGTTTAGGCAAAATGTGTAGATACAAAAGCATAGAATTCTGAACATTGCAGCTGCTGCATGTCAGCGAGCTTCAATGCATGGTGTCATGCATACGTGTTCTGAATGAGATAAAACGAAAATTCGGTACTACAGTCATGCATGAGATATCATGAAGTTAAGGGAAACAAATTTTAGCAGTGGGCAGAAAAGACTGCCTCTAGATTGTAACGTCGACTCAAAACAAATTTTCGTTCGAGAGAGTGATTGATTGATATGTAAGGTTTAACATCCCAAAACCACGATGTGATTATGAGAGACGCCGTAGTGGAGGGCTCCTGAAATTTTGACTACCTGTGGTTCTTTAACGTGCACCCAAATCTGAGCACAGGGGTCTACAACATCTTGGCCTCTATCTGAAATGCAGCCACCACAGCCGAAATTCTCTCACATGACCTCCGGGTCAGCAGCCGAGTTAGTGAGAGCAGCTAGGTCTAGTTGCAATGTTGTAGGTTGAGGTTATTTAGATGAAATGCCTGAAAATTATTGCGAATATATTAGATTGACTCGGGCAAAGTGCCATCTCTGAATGTTTATCAGGCTCATTTTTATGATGGTGCAGCAGAACCTTTGTAAAACTAGAATAAACATTTATTTTTATTTCTTACTCATATGCCACAATATTAAATACGCAACTCGCTGTGCACTAAATGCGTTGTTATTTATGGCAGAGTAAACATGAACCCATCGCCTGTGTATGTATTAACCAGAGAAATGTGCCTGAACTGCGAGCTTCAAATGCTGACAGACCTCCATGCAACACAATATACCACCGTTTTCTCATGGCATGCTGCATTCTTCTTCTGGTAGAATTTCATACATCCACCATTTTTGCACACATAGTTGAGAAAGCATCGACCAAACTGGGTGCCTCTGTCATGACACCTTATCTTGACAGTTACATTTGCTATTAAACAATTAGTCAAGTTGTGAGGGAGCAGAACATTAACGTGAGAAAATAGACGTTCCGGTGCTAAGCACAAGCAAGTAAAGAGATAACACCTCTTGACGAAATAAAAAGCTGCGAGGCCAGAAATTTCTATTACATTTATTAACAAACTCATAACAATAGCATATTTCCACTCTATTTTTGTTGCTCTACGCTGCATTAGGTTTTCAGTGTGATAGTTGCTTGCACAGAAATTTAGGTGAGTATGTACCAGTTCATGAAAGCACTGAGCTCATGCTTAGTCTTTTTTGTGTACTTTGCCTGCTTTCAGCTCCTAAGCACCGTCCTGCATGATTGCTTGATTGCCACAGACAAACGCGTCTTTAAACGTCAGAGTTTCTTTCCAAGAAGCCACAAGCATTTCTTTTTCCACAATTGCATATTGCCTTACAGCTTATTTTATTTGTGAATTTCAGTTGCTAGCAGAATATACAAATTGGTATGATCGGTTCACTAAATGTGTAAATGAACGGGTAGTACATAGAAGAGGCAGAAGCATTAGTCATATTTTTCTCTTGAAACAGAAATAATACATTACAGCAGAGACTTCCAAAAGTTACACACTGAACTTTATGTGGAAACGGTACAGTTGGCGCATAAGGCTGAATGTTTTTTAGGTTTGGCCGATTAGCACAACAAACGGTACAGTGAACAAACCGGACACAGCACTGTGTAGTTTTCTTCAACCGTATTCCCGTGTTCTGATGGGAGGACCTTTTTGGTGGGGTGACCTCGTCCGGCATGAATGCCTTTATCCTCTCATTCTGAAGTGTATATTTTCTTTTTTTCACTTGAATGTAAATAATTAATTTATTCAATATTTATGTTGTTTGCACTGTTCATCCACAATGCTCTTAAACAAGGTCACCCACCTAAGACGCCATGTGCACTCACTGGATATGGTATGTAATTGCCATAACCTTTATAAGCTTCAGTTGTGTTAAATGGAGTGCGCGTTTAAAGTACGCGCTTTTTCAAAGGGTACGTTAAAGAATTCGGGCAGCTTTAGAAAATGCCCATTCACAGCGTGTAAGATACAGTGGTTACAAGTGACGTGCATGATAAAGCTAGCGTCATGCAGTTTTATTATTTGCACTATGACGCCAGGCATTGTGTTGTAGAAGGCATTTGGGCACGGTAGCAACGCATAACATGAAGATGTCTGATCAAACTTCCTGCTCTTGAAATGCAAGAAAACGTTAAGGAAATCAAGATGGCTCAAATTCATTTCGCGGTTTTCAATTTCCTCACAATATTTTGCAGGTTTCCTTAGTATATTCCAAAAAAGTATGGGTTTTCGCGATTTTATGTGAGAGAGATACGTACTGTTAAATGGGTTATATGAATGTACCTGAGGTATTACTGCACGTTCAAACTCAGCTCCTGCAACAGAATCAGATGAGCATAATAATTTTCATAAATTTTATTGATTCCTTGTACTTACTGACCTAACGCTGTTCGCACATGAATGTAGTCAAAACGTGGCAGGCAACTGCTCATACGTACTATGAAGATTACCCAAAACAGTAAAACAACTACGTTTGATATGGTAACAGTTCTTGCTCTGTACCACTGATCAAAGGATTTGATTGATTTGTGAGGTTTAACATCCCAAAACTACGATTTGATTGTGAGAGACGCCGTAGTAGAGGGATCTGGAAATTTCGATCACCTGGGGTTTTTTAACGTGCACCCAAGTCTGAGTACACGGGCATGAAACGTTTTGCCTGCTTTGTCGACTGACATTTCAGTAGCGTGAACACCGACAAGTGGTTTAAACCAAACTGCGTGCTATCACAAATGGTCATACTGGTTGAGTGAAAACAAAATATCACTGGTGCACCACTTGTTAAAAATATTGAGCCAAATGTTTTTTTTACATCACCACAAGTAACATGAAAAATACGAAAACAATTTGGCTAATGCCACATTGAAAGGGCAGCGCAAAAAGACGGGGAAAAAGGACAGTTGAGACAAAGAGCGCTCTTTGTCTCTACTGTCTTTTTTTCCCCGTGTTTTTGCACTACCCTGTCTAAGTGAGTACTAAGAACCAGCTTACCCAAACCAAAGTACTTTTCTAATGCCGCGTGCCATGCGAGTTCATGTTGCGTGAAGCGTGTGGCGAGAAATAGGCTGTGGTGTGATCTTGTTTTGAACAAAATGTACAAAGTGATGCAAACGATATCTATGTATTGATTGATTGATTTATATGTCAGGTTTCACGTCCCAAAACCACCATATGATTATGGGAGACGCCGTAGTGGAGAGCTCGAGAAATTTGGACCACTTGGGGTTTTTTAACGGGCACCCAAATCCTAGCACACGGGCCTACAACATTTCCACCTCCATCAGAAATGCAGCCACCGGCAGCTGAGATTCGATCCCGCGACCTGCCGGTCAGCAGCCGAGTACCTTGGCCACTAGACCACCGCGGCGGGGCCTAACGATATGTATAAAAGTTATGTGGACGCACTTGTGTTCAACTGTATCATGTGGTATTCAACTAGTTCATAGTTACAAAACGATGCCAACCGGACACTGGGGTTTGCAAAAAACAGATTTGGCAAGCTGGCTTGCAGCGTTTTTATTTCTCCCATAATGACCGAGGATGCCTGCACGTTACATTTTCCCCCGAGAATGCGTGGAAGGGTCCTCGCCAATTCTTGAAGTAGCTCATCATTACCCACACCATTGATCACCAGAAGCTGAACAGAAGTTTAATAAAGTTGAATGCTGGGCTGTTATCCCTGTTTTCCATGTCATAAATTGCACTACTTAACCTACGGCAAATGGAGCTCGTCAGAACTCTTTATCGCATTCGTTCGTTATAGCGGTGACGACGACCGATGCGTAGGGAAGAACGAGGTACAATACAACTCTTGGAAATTCTCAATTTTTGCCGCGAAAGCATGACCAATGATTCCTCCTACCGTGGACGTGTTACCGGGGTCTGTGGGGCCGTATCCACGTAGAATACGTATGTTATGTAGTGCAACGACCAGGCGTGAAAGGAAATAGAGATAGCATTGCGGCGTTCTAGTGGGCAAAGTGCACCGCATACATGAATTGGAATGTTGATAGACCACGTGCTGGCTGTTTGCTTGAGCAAGCTCCGCCAAGTTGGCCTTTGTTTGTGGTGAACTAATATTATGTTCACTTTGGTATTTATATAAAGAATTCGACGCTATTTTATAAACTAAATATGAGCTGCAAGAGCGTAGTGCCACTACTACAACAATGACTCAGCCGTTGCATAACACTCAATGAGGCATCATGATAAGCAATGATTACAATGCGTGAGATCTAACGAAATCTTGAATGTCTATGTTAAGTGTTACCGTGTTGATTAGGTCTGCTATTAAGCTGTGATGGATACCCGCTATGTCGTAAGCGGGTATTTGCCCCACGTGAGTGAGCGATGGAGTTACATGATATGCACAGCAATCTATTTGGCGTTATTTACGTGGTAGCGGCAACAAGATCGTTTTTCAAAACGTTTGGTGTGGGCATCGGCGTTGCCGTGGGCATGATTTTATGTGATTAAAAGAGCATCTTCTGTAAGAAGGACAAAAATATGAAAATAAGAAAAATAGAAGTAGTTCAATAAGTGCAAGGCGAGAATCACACCTACGCCTTGGGCGTGGTAAGGACCAACATGTTTTTCGCAGAGTCACACGTTTGCTTTAAGCTAATTTGGAAAAACATTGTTTATAGTATTCCTGTACGAAAAAAAGTTTTCTTAACGCACACTATGTTGCGTCATAGAATTCCAAAATAACACCAGGCGTCAATCATGTGCCTTGCTCAGTGAACGGCTGGTTTAAAGCCGTGTGCACAGTACAAAATATATAGCTACGCAAGTGCACGCAGTGGTCAGCAAAAGAAGCTGTCATGATATAGCGGTCATCTCGAAACTGCACATCGAGGAGACATCGTAGGACAGTTTGAAACGAACAGCGTTTTGCGCAAAAACGTTTGTTTCATTGCAACATAATTGAGGCTACGCATGGCACCCGGTTAAGCTATCACATCACTTTGATCCCTTGAAGGTGAAATGCAAGCATAGTCCCACTATTCATGTTCTGGTTAGCAAGCCATAATCGCCATACAATATTTTACAGCTATCCTAGTTTTGGTGTATTGTAATTTATAAACATGGGAAAGAGAGAACTCAGGCATAGGCGAATAGATAGATAAATAGATAGATAGATAGATAGATAGATAGATAGATAGATAGATAGATAGATAGATAGATAGATAGATAGATAGATAGATAGATAGATAGATAGTTAGATAGATAGATAGATAGATAGATAGATAGATAGATAGATAGATAGATAGATAGATAGATAGATAGATAGATAGATAGATAGATAGATAGATACCGGAATTCTCCTCTTTCTGTATCAACAGTTTAATGGAATTCACTGTCATCTAGCAATGCCACTATCAACGAACTTCAGTATTTTCAATTAGCGCTCTGCTCTTTTCTCGAGCTTGATAACGCTTTTCAATAGATCACTTATTCGTATTTTATACTGGTCATTGATTGTGTTCATTTGTGAAATGTTATTGGTTCTGCATTATATTTGTAGTTTTCCTTCTCAATTGCTGTATTCCTGAAATGTGGTTGTATTTTATTCGTTATTAGTTCCTCCTACCCCTATGTAATGCCCTCCGGACCCTTAGGGTAGTCAATAAATATATAAACTAGATAAAAGAATGGGCAACGTGCCTGAGCTTCGCTCAAAATTATTCGGTCATCCAATGAACAGCGCGTGTGCGCCATAGGGTTATGAAGTTTAGAGCCCTTCCCCGTTAATTTTAGTGTATACGTCACAAGCAATCAGCGAAACTTTGCCTAAAATATGGCCAGCTAAATGAAATTGTAAAAGAAGCATTACTTTGGGAACTTTCTTACTTCATGAAAATGAAATATCTGGCCTTGATGCGCACTTGTTTGAGGTACGCTCCCTATTAAAAATAACGCTAGAGTAGTTAACAGCTTAACAAGCACTATCAGCGACCAGGTTTCGTCCAGTATTCAAGCGTTTGGAACAAACGTTGTGAATAGGTAATGCCAATATATGTTGTTTTTTTGTTTTCGTACGAATGTCATACAATTAGGATATAGCGATAATTGTGGACTGTATAAATTCTGAAGTCGCCATTGTGTAGAATACTTTCAAGGGCAAGTTCCGCGTAAGGGAAACGTACATTCAATTTTTAGGGCATTTCAGTACAGACGCTGTGAAGTGAGGCTCTCGAAACTTGTGTTCACGAATATGTTACTCTCGACATCTGGACAAGTTAGTATTTCGCAATTAGCTTACGAAATTGACTACGTGCTAATTTTGGTGGAAGACTGAGCTCATAAAAATGCCTTTAGTGACGGTCGATGGCATGCAGTTGGCATGTATGATCGTGGAATCTAATGAAATATACTAAGTGAAAAACACTTTCTTATGTTTTTATGCACGGAAGATACGTACCTCTCCCACGATGCCGATACGCCGGTGAGCTCATTCTTTGGCCGTGTCGTGGGTCTTTGAGATAATAAATTGAGTATTACACATCAGTAATTGCCTATTCTACATAACACTTAAAAAATTTAGATACCTGTTGCAATCAAGGCGGAAACAAATAAAAAATACAACAAGCCATAACTGCACCTAAGAGCAAAGAAGCATCGCTTACCATCACATTTTTCTCTAATAACGTAACCGAAGTGGGAACGGTGAACAAGAGTGAAGAAAGGCTAAAAAACAGGGCGCTTTATTTGGGTGTACTAGTTCCCGGCCATTCAAAAGTCAACCTACAAGCAATTCACTCTGTACACAGATAAAGTTAAGAATATTTTTTCACTGTAGAGTAGTTTTTGCAACGTAAGAAGCATAAACATAACCTAAATGAATACCGTTTCTTACTGTGTTAGTTTCAAATTAATCTCCACTATTCACGAGGCGCGCACAGTTTTAAACTATAAAAATTCAGAAGAACTGGCTATTTTCCCTATTTTGAGATTGTTACTTTGTGATAGTGGTTATACGTACAACGAATTAGTTACATAAAGCGCGCGTCACATTGCATTGCTATAATAACTACGTATACAAGAAAAACGTGAATTACAAGGAAGGTTAAATGAATATAAGAAAAATCAATGCAACAAGTAGGAAACGTGACGTTCTAAAGGTTATTCAGCTCACATACGGAGGTGCAACCCACAAACGAACTCATGGTGGGCCAAACATCTTTCGCATTGCGATGAAGAGCAGCCGCACTTCTTTCAGTTGCTGTTTTCAGTTTTCCGGATGCGGTCTACTTGAACACTGCCCGGTAGGGTTGTGGTAATGAGCATGTTGAAGTGAGAATCAGTGGCCTGGTGAAAGAAAGTGCGAAGGTCCCCGCGGTGTACACTGAGCTTCTGGGATGTAGTCCGCTATGTTGTGTGATCAATCAACGTTGTGTGGACGTGTGCGTTCACAGAAAAGCCACGCAGTTCGGTATCACGTTAATTGCAGTGACAATAGCTTGGGCAGATTTCCCCACAATGATAGCACCGCGGATGATGGTTAAGGGCGTACCACGCCTCGGTGTTCAGCGGTGCGCAGCGGTGCCCGGCAGGTGGATGAAGTGGTGTTGATGGCGGTGGTGGGAGTTGATGACGAAAATATGAAGGTCAAGTGTTTTGACGTGGTCGTTGGGGTTGGATGCGACGGCAAACAGTGACATTGTTGGTGGCTCTGTAGGTTGTAGCTTCGCTGGGTAAGCAATGCCCAGTAAAAACTCATTCTAGTGGTTACTGCATCTAGTGACCAGTTGTTGGTGTCTTTGACCTCAACAGAAGCTTTGTGACCGGAGCAGAAGACGTACTTTATATCGACCGCAAAAGTTGGCGGAATCTGGAGCGCGTGGTGGAATGATGCCAAACTGTGTTTCTGCGCCACGTACTGTCATGGGGCGTAGCGTTTGCGACTATCAGCCACGACCTCCGAGATTAAAATCGGGAATGCTGGTTTACCTTGAATAGATTTACCAGAGACCAGACTCAGACCGTTTGTTTTACCAACATGGAAGCTCTGATCATCATTAGCACATCCACGAAATTGCTAAACACATAATGCCACTGGAGTATTGGGCACTTATACGGCACGAAACACGCAAATAATTGTTCGAAGACTTGGCGGTGAAAACGTCAGCCAGTAACGACTTGGACAGTTGCGTCTTCTGTCCTGAATATTTGTGACTGGCGGAAAGCTGCTGAGTTAGTGAAATGCTCTTTCGGCCATCGCGGCTAGTGAAAGCGTCAGTAATACATTCCAGCTGAGAACATCCGACAAGACAGAGTGATTGATATGTTGAAGTGTACCGTCTTGTGACATGCCGATGCCGAAGGTGATGAGCATGGTGCACCACTACGGTGGACAATGGCGATGAGCTCAGCTATTCCAAGGGGAAAAGATCGCTGGCGACAACGAAGGGAATGACCAGGGCAGTCATTTTATCATCACAGAGGCAGATGGGAACAGAGAGTAGCCTGTCGATCACGTGTTGGACAGCACTGAACCGAGAGCACACCAGGAAGATGACGATTGTAATCGTGCGTGAGACATATACACTCAGCACTTGATTTTTTTTATATCAGGATCTGCAGGGCAGCTTTGGTAGCTCTTTTGGTTATTCTTGGTCCTCGCACAAATGCGTGGCTGGAATGTACCTAAAATACTCTCGTTGTAACACTTATCTGAATAAGGTACCAGTGGAGGCACTAAATAAACAATACCTTATCTATTAGTTTATTTTTTAGTTACTTGCGACTGACTTGTTGCTTCAGGACAGAGTGATAATGAATAGTGATCTTTTTAAGTTTGTACTTTTGAGTTGTCAATTTTATCGTTGATTCTTCATAGTTTCCACTCACATTGTCCCATGTGAAGTATTTTTCTTGAAAGCTATCTCTAAAATACATGGGAATGCTACCCTTGCCTTCTTTGAGTGCGAAGCCTGCCTTTTTTTAGAATGTTCTTAACGAAAATTGTGTGCTATGATGAGCATTTCTTGTTTACTGGCGCAGAGCTTTACCTTCTGTGTAATCTCGCGGTAGGAATAGCGCCTTATTATAGTGTACGAGCACAAAAGAGCTAGTAGCAATTGATTCTTTTGAAGCTGGAAGATATTGCAGATCCGTACGTCACATTTTCGTCAGCACATCACCAAAAATCATGGCCTAAATGTCTCTGACAACTGTACAGTGCTCACATGACGCATCATGATTGAAGCCTTAGAAATGCAAATAACTTCTTTTTTTCTGCACTCTGCAACGTAAACATGACATCCCTGCATGAAGTGTGATCAAAGCGATACTTCCTATAAGAGTCCTGTATTTACCGGCACAATATGTCATCTCGATCTGTTATCAAGCACAGGCTAATACACTTTCATTTAAGAAGTTGTGTCCCCTAATGTGAATACAGTGCATATAGATAGGCTTTATATATACCACCTATGACGTCAACACAAAAATAATACGTACCCCAAGCATTGGCATTCATAAAAATAAACTCAGATGTCGCATCTTGCCCTGTCAATTACAAATGTTGTAACAAAGACCTGTATGGAATTTTCAATATGCGAATTCAAAAAAACTTTAACCATAGCCTAGACGATATATCTGCATGTTGTGATACCAGTATTACTTCGTTTCGTGCTGGTGATTTTGTTGACAGCCCCCGTTCACAACAGTGGAGTGAGAAGATTTGATGAATGGGTTTGCCACTTGAGAGACCATTTGTTAGTACGACAATAGAGTATTCGTAAGTACAATGAATCTAGTAAAAGACTATTACATGCATCTCTTGTTTTGTTTTGTTTTGGTTTGTATGACTTACCTATAGCAGTTCCAGTCCCTAGTCTTTTGCTGAATCCTGTAACTTTGCGCGTGTCATGCCATCAGTAGTACTGTTGTAATCACAATATTTTTGTCACTCAAAGAGGCAGTGGTTAAGGAATACGACGCCTACAGCAAGACGTTATCTTTTGTGTCATCGCATAGCTAGCGCTCTAACTTGATTATATCACTTTTATTCCTATGGGAGAATATAGTGAAGGGATGTGTAAATTTCGACGGCTCGTTTTCTTTATGAGACACAACATTATTCAGAACAGGAAATACTGCAAAAAAATTGCAGCTGATGTAACTGGAAGTATTTAAAAAGTAAGGGGGGAGAAAGAATGTTGAACAAAGGAACAACTTGACGCTGGCCAGAACCATACCTGCGAACTTGGAATAACGCGCCCGATGCTCTACCTGTAAGCTACGGCTCGGTCATCCTCTCGTTAATATTATGGAGAATATGTGTGCACTTAACGTGGAAGCGTAAACCAGTGCCTCCAGTAGCCACTACTTTAATTATGGATTACTTTTTTTTGCCTCTTTGTGTGAGGTAGCACACAATCCTATTAAAAGCTGGCAGCTGATCAAAAATTTCTTGTATACTACCACAAGGCATCAAGTCACCTGAAATGAACTCCTCGCTTAGAATGTAGAAAAATGTTAATTGGTTTAAAGGGTTCAATTTTTGGTAGACATTATATGGCTCAGGACCATTCATTTTTACCATGCACATTACATTACAGTTACTTCCACTAGCATTCCTTATGTACTTTCCTTCGCTATATTGCGTGTTAGTTCTTATTGCTAATGCGACCTATTAAAATACAATGAGAAGTTCTAATAATATTGCGTATGTTACATGCAATGTGAGCTTTGCTAGTACACACACACAAAAAAACGATAATACGTACACCCCCTGCGGCGTCTTAGGGAAATTGCCGAACTGTATTCCAACGTGAGGAGATATACAAATGAGCCCCAAAACAGTAAACTGAATCCGTGAAACATCTTCATTTGTTTCTGTTTCCTGAAATAGAAGCCAGAAAATGATAACATTTGCAAGCTCTTATATTCTTGCGGAAACGACTTGAACCAATCACAGGCTTCGCCTCTTTATTACTCTCTGCGTTTATTCGTCATGTTGGCTTTGGATTTTGTTGCTGTTTCACAAAGCTTGCTTTAACAATGACAAGTTGAGCCCTTTGAATAATACTTTATTCACAGTTTAAGTTTGGCTTTCCAGTTGGTCCACTGCCCTGGCCAGGAACCCAATCTCAGCAGTAGTAGTCGGAAACAAATAGGGAAATCTTGATATAAATACTAGAAAACCAGTACTACGTTTTAAAAACTATCCACTCGTACATAAAACATATGAGTACATTTAAGTCATGAATCCGCTGAAGCGGCCGACTACGCTGAAAACTAAATCAACCACTGCAAAATACTGTGTTGGCAAGGCGACGCGAGTCTTTTTTCAGTTAAGTCATAATTCATAATTTATTTGCGGAAACATGACCTAACATCAGCACGGTGCACTGTAAGCACTGCGAAATTACCGTTTTGCCATGGCGACCCAGTATTGTTTCAGTTAAGTTATCATTCATGATTTATTTGCAGAAACACGACCTAAAATCAGCACGGTGCACTATGTAAGATATTCTCGTCACCATAATACGCACATGGCGTACTTCTGTGTATGAGGATTACGAATAATGGGTTAATTAATCACGCATGTGTCAGCATACAGATGCTCAAATAATATGGCAAGTGCTCATCCCGCAGTTTATATTTAACTTCCTTGTCGCTTTCAGTGTCAGAAGCACGTTTCGACAGCTCATTTGTTATAAGAAAGCACCGATTGTCTCAACATATTGCAACAGTTGGCACCTGTCTCCTGAAAATAGTGCCCACTTTTCTCTTAGCTTAGTCGTCATGTCTCATGCGTGCTTACAAAAAACGCCCTATATTCGGCCTAACAGTAAAGCAGTAGTTTTGCCACTAAGGCGGGGCTAAGAGTGTGATGGCAAGAAGGGAGAATTTTACACGTATATCGACAAGCACATACCTGTAGCACACCACTGCCGCGCAAAGATGGACGCTCAAAAACACTGTAAGGGCATACACAGGACAAGTATGCACTAACAACTGTCACTGTTGTTACGTCTTTTTGTTTGAGTGGCACGCTGCAAGTGTACACAATGCACAAGTCGACGTTGATTTATATTTATTTGAGATCTGAAGCATCTTATGGGGGAGGGGGGGGGGTCTGTGTCCTACCGTGCTTCACTCTGGCAGCGTCCGCACCCCTACTGCTTATGCGCGTCCCCTTTCTCTCTTCTCTATTACACTCCCCCCACTTTATTTTCTATGAATCATCTACTCTACGCAGCGGTACGAACGGCGGGTGGTAAGACACTTGCATACCTCGTTGGGCTTGGCATGGTAGTTGCGTGGTTTAAAATAAGACAGTGCGCGCGCTTCCTCCTCTCTTTGGCAAGGCCCCGATAAGCGCCAGCGTAAACGCCACCGCCAATGTTAGAGTTAGTGACAGCATAAGCTCTCAATATACTACACGATCGCACGCTCAAGCGAACCGTCGCCCCACTGCTTCGCATCCACTCGGGGTTTTAACTTTCAATCTGCAGAACGTGGAAAAACTCTTTGCTTCGGCTGCCGCATAGTGGCGTCTGACGCAATGCAAATTGGTACAATCATGAATCGGTCCACAAGGCGGTCACTTGCTCTGCGTGTCTCAAGGGCAAATTTGAAATTGAAAGAAAATGTGGAAGCGTTCTGCGATGTAAGACGTGATGAAGCTCCTCTTCGATGTCTTCGTACTACCAGCGGGAAATTATGACTGAAAGCTAGGCCACCCTTATAACGCCGGCACAAGCGGGGGGCATAGCTGTGTTGTCTGGCTCAGCGGGATGCGGGGGGGGATGCACTGATTATAATAACCAGTAAGGTGCTTTGCAAATTTAGCATATACGTCTTTGTGCCCTTTGTATAAACACGCCGATACATAACCGGAACATAACGGTGACGGCGACCATCGTGGCATAGATCAGTCGACAGTGTCCATGAAAATGCCATCGCAATAAAAGGGTAACACCATCGCGCCACCTGTATAGCATCCATGCTGTGGCCTCAGAGACAAGTGAAATGGAACTAATTAATTCGCCTAATGTTTTTATTGTTGTGAGGTAAAGGAATTTCTACTACAACATGTCAACGTCTCCCTCACAGAACAGTGTTTTTCGCAAGGCTCGCTTTCACAAAAGCTATTAGGTTCAGTCTAACCGTTCCTCTGTAACTAGCATGAGAACATCCGCCTCGGGACAGAATGAATATGAAAGCAACATACATTTGACGCCACATAATTTAAGCCTACGACTGGCGCCCAGACTTTTGGGTGACTACTGAGCCTAAGTTGCGCCCTCTAGATGTCAGGCTTTCGCAGTTTCTATGAAATCTTGCCACCCACGACTGAGCTTTCAGTCAGTGCTTTCATTATGAAGAGCTTTCAAATGCGAAGTTTCTAAGCCGCTTTATATTGTCACGCGTATCGAACTGTCTCGCCCGCACACACACTAAAATGATATCCAGGGGACGATAATGACAACGTTCCCGTGGGTTGCGCTCTCGAGCTGCCCTGTTGGTCTGCAATACTGCACGCTCTGCCCGGGGTAAGCTGGATTAGCTCATACAGAATAATACTTCCCCATACTACTGTGAAAGGTGGAATGCACAGGCTTGCTGGTAACGGATATTGCACTTGTTTTGAACTATTACTGCAGTAGACTCGGCTTGGAGGTGCGCACGCCTGCCTCTTGTGAACGCTGCTGCTTCCTCTGCATTTTGTTTTGCAGTCGCTTGACAACATTGGATGTTAAAGTTGGATGCTGTAGATTTTTTTCTCTTTGGCAACGCACAACATGCTGACGTGTGACTGTATTTGCACAATAGCGATTCTCAAACCTCTTCGAATAACTAAAGAAATGTAGTCACGAAGAGAGAATCGAGAAGAAACAGTTGAGTGCCATCTGTTTTTTCGCTTTTATGTGCTCATGCTTTTAGTATTGCATTAGTATTATCACGAAGAAATGATAATAACACCAGAGAATAACAGGCATCATCGCAGAGTAAGGCACCACAAGATCGGCGCTCGAGCTCCACCATCTTTCTCGTCCTGTCGATATCTCGAATATTCCACCTGCCCGTTAGGTTTGCCCAATAAACCTCGTTACAATTGGTGGATCGTGCTGGGTAACCACATCGCCTACACCCTGGAACTCCAATCCCGCACCCCGCCGTCGACCATGCAAGTTGACGCTGCCCAACAAACAGTACCTTTTGCGGCCGCTACTCGCCCGGGCCCGGTTGACCAGCGACACCCCCGATCTTTGCGGGCACCGAAGACCAGAATGTCGAGGACTGGCTGTCGTCGTACGAGAAAGTCAGTGGACTCAGCAGGTGGGATGACGCTGCTAAGTTGGGCACTGTCAATTTTTATCTCACCAATGTGGCCAAGCTGTGGCATACGAACCACAAAACCGAGTTCGCGAACTGGCCTGCGTTCAAGGAGGCGATATGTGCCGTTTTTTGTCACCCTGCCTTACGGAAGCTACGCGCCGAACAACGTCTGCGCACACGGGCACACGAGCCAGGTGAAATATTCACCTCATATATAGAAAATGTGATCGACCTCTGCCGGCGCGTCGATGCTTCCAGGAGCAAGAGTGCAAAGATACAGCACATTATGAAAGGCATCGTCGATGACGTTTTCCAGATGCTTCTCGCGAAGTCAGCTAGCACTGTGGCCGAAGCAGTGACTTTCTGTCAGGGCTATGATGGGTTGCGAAGGCAATGAGCTCAGACGCGGCGCTCATTCCAGGCAATCTAACCAGTCACCACACCGGATGTCATGAGTGACCAGACAAACCTTCTCGCACAAATGAAAAACTTCGTGCGAGGGGAAGTGGCTCGGCAGCTTTCTCTACTGCCTTTTGCTCAACGCCAGGAGCTCTCGCAGCAACTGCCATTGCGACACCCACCACCATTGGCTCCCATTCTCCGACATGTGGTCCAAGAGCAGATCTCCGGGGCTATGCCGGTGCCCTTGCAGCAGCCCCCCGTCACGGCGCCTCTTACTTACGCGGAGGCACTAAAGCAGCAGCAGCTACACCAGCCTCCACTGTTCCAGGGACTGCCGCGTACCTCAGCCCTGACTCCGCCGTCCACCGCCTGGGTTCCTCCCATTGCTACCACAGCCTCAACTCACCCGTCCACCGCATGGACTGCTCTCCTCGTCACCAATACTTGGAGATTGCGCGATAACCGACCCATCTGTTTTGCATGCCGCGGTCCTGGCCATATTGCCCGATACTGCCATCGTCGCATGCCAAGATACACAGACGCCCGGACACAGCACAGCTTCATGAACCTTCCTCCTTCTCGTCTGCAGAATTTGTATCCTCAGCCAAGATCGCCTTCACTGGAATGTCCGGGTACTATGTCTGGTCGCTCATCTTCACCCCGTCGTCACTCCCTGTCACCAATGCGTCGTCGGCCAGCTCCTGAACACGAGGGAAACTAACTGCCGCAGTTCAGGAGGCAAGAACTGCGCTGTCGAAATGCTCAAGTTCTCGGACATTGCCGTCGAGTATTGTCGAAGTTTTTGTAGAAGGTATTCGAGAATATGCTTTAGTGGAAACTGGTGCTGCCGTTTCCGGGATAGGCGCTAAACTTTGCCGCAAGCTCCGAAAAGTGATTACGCCTATGGACACGATGTCCTTGCAAACAGCGAATAGGGACCCGGTTCAGCATGTAGCCGCCTGTACTGTCCGACTGATCATCGCAAAGGACCACTACACTGTTGAGTTTATCGTCTTTTCGTCATGTTTACACGCCAGCACACTCGAATGGGACTTTTTATTGTTTAACCACGCCGTTGTTTATTGTGCAATATCGGAACTTGAACTCTTCTCGTTTTCCGACCAACCAACCAACCACATTCAGCCCGCCATACACAAACTCGTCGTCAAAGAACGCACTGAAATTCCTCAGACAGCAGCTGTGTTGCTCCTCGTGTTCTGTGAAGGCCTTAGGGACGAAGCTGCATTCTTTGAACCGTCAAACCACTTCCTTTGTCAAAGATCACTCATTCTGCCTTATTCAACCCTCTCCATTTCTGAAGAAAACAAAGCTCTTTGCCTCATCAATCCCCTTCCGTATCCCGTCGAAGTGTTTCAAGGCGAATCTCTTGGACACGTGCATGCTATTGATAAAGAACAAATTTTTACCATGCCGCCAGATTGTTCCTGTGACTACGACGCCATCAGTGCCCTCCACCCTTCCAATGTACCACCTTCCGAGCTTTTCGAGTCATCGATCGCCGACGGACTATCTCCATCTGGACGCTCTGAGCTTCTTCAGCTGCTCTACCAGTTCCGTGAATCCTTTGACGTTACTCAACCCACCCTTGGCCAAACTCCCAGCTTTTTCACTGCATCGACACAGGTTCCAACACGCCAGTACGACAGCAACCATACCGTGTTTCTGCCACGGACCGTCAGGTTATGACCAAACAGGTTGACGATATGCTCAAGCACGACGTTATCCGACCATCCCAAAGTCTGTGGGCATCACCTGTCGCTCTTGTAAAGAAGAAGGATGGTACAATTCGCTTCTGCGCTGATTACAGGCGCTTAAATAGGATCACTCGCAAAGCTGTATACCCTTTGCCCAGGATTTATGACGCGTTTGATTCCTTACAAGGTGCCGAGTCTTTTTCGTCGTTAGATTTGCGTTCGGGGTATTGGCAGATGCGCTTAGCAGATGCCGATCGTCCGAAAACAGCCTTCTTGACGTCGGACGGGCTATATGAGTTCAATGTCATGCCCTTCGGCCTCTGCAATCCGCCGGCCACATTCGAGCGCATGATGGACTTGGTTGTGCGGGGTTTGAAATAGAACACATGCCTCGGCTACCTCGACAATATTGTCGTCTTTGCACCCAATTTCGCAACACATCTCGTACGCCTGAAACATGTCCTCACGTGTCTGAAGAATGCGCAGCTCCAACTGAATCTCAAGAAATGCCACTTCGCTGCTCGGAAGCTGACCATTCTTGGTCACGTCTTATCAAAGGATGGCATTTTTTCCGACCCGGCTAAGCTACGCGCTGTCGCTGAATTCCCTAAACCGACGACTGTAAAACAGTTACGCAGCTTTGTAGAATTATGCTCTTAGTTTCGTCGGTTTGTGCGCAACTATGTCTCCATACTTGCCCCTTTGACCCAACTTTTAAGCAGTGCCAACGACATCTCGTCATGGTCTTTAGAGTGTGATCACGCATTTACCACTCTTCGCCGTCTTCTAACATCACCGCCTATATTGCGCCACTATGATCCCATGGCTGCAACTGAGATCCATACAGATGCCAGCGGTGTCGGTCTCGGTGCAAATCTCGCGCAACGCAAGCCTGGATCCCCGGAGTATGTCGTCGCCTACGCCAACAGAACGGTAAACAAGGCTGAGGAAAACTACAGTGTCTCCGAAAAAGAGTGCTTAGCCATACTTTAGGCGATTGTCAAGTATCGCCCATATTTATATGGCCGCACGTTTGCTGTAGTTATAGACCATCATGCCTTATGTTGGTTGTAGCCGCTGAAGGATCCTTCTGGTCGCCTTGCTCGTTGTGCTCTGCGACTTCAAGAGTATGACATCCGCGTCGTGTACAGTTCCGGCCACCAACATATTAATGCTGATGCGCTCTCAGATCACCACTGTCTACTGAGGCTGCCACTATATCTTCTACTGATCACGCGCTGTCAGCTCTTGACATCGACACAATGTTCTCTGCACTGCGCGACGATTCATGGATAACTTCGCTTCAAGACGTTTTATCTGAGGTATCGACACTTCCAACCACTCGAGCAATGCGACGCCAGGCTTCGCACTTCACCATTCGAGGTGGCCTCTTGTACCGGCGCAAGTACACACCAGATGGTAGGAAGTGGCTGCTCGTTATTCCCCGAAAGCTGCGCTCTACAATCTGTGCATCATTTCACTCCATCTCGCAATGCGCTCACGCCGGACCCTTCAAGACTTACGAGCGTTCAAGGAAGCGGTAATACTGGCAGGGTATGTTTACTTTTGTTCAACAGTTTATTCGCGGCTGCAGTGTCAGCGACGGAAACAGCCACTGAGTCCAGGAGCAGCTCCACTACAGCAGCTTGCGTGCCCTGACCGCCCATTCGATGGCGTCGGAATTGACTTTTATGGACCACTGCCATTGACCACAGCCGGTAACCGGTGGGCTATCGTTGCTGTAGATCACCTGGCACGGTACGCCGAAACCGCTGCTCTTCTTGCGGCGACCGCTCAGGACGTCGCATCTTTCATCCTTCATGGGTTTGTGTTGCGTCACGGCCCTCCTCGCGAGCTCCTCAGTGACTGGGGCCGTGTATTTCTATTCGACGTAATCCAAGCACTTCTCTGTCAGTACCATATTGTACACCGAATGAGTACTACTTACCACCCTCATACGAATTACCTGACTGAGCAGTTTAATTGGACACTAGGTGACATGCTCGTGACGCATGTGGCATCTGACCAAACGAACTGGGACCTGGTTCTTCCGTTTGCTACCTACGCGTACAACACCACTATCCAAGTCACCACCGGCTTTTCCCCATTCTTCCTTCTATACGAAGGTGAACCATAACACACAATTGATACTTTGCTGCCATACGCACCAGATTTATCTGACTGCACGACCCTGTCCGAAGCCACCCGTCACGCCAAAGAATGCCGCCAACTAGCTAAGCAGTTTACTACGGCTGACCAGCAACTCTAGAAAAAGGCCCGCGAAGACGGCCACGCTCCTGCCGCAAAGTTCGCCCCTGGAACCCTTGTATGGCGGTATGTACCACCCAGTGCACCTGGTTTGTCTACCAAGCTACTTTCCAATTACCATGGTCCATACCACGTGGTAGAGCGCAAGTCGCCCGTCAATTACGCAATTGGACCAGTTACGCCACTCCGTGAAAATCGTCGGCGTAGACACGATATTGTTCATGTGGACCGCTTGAAGCCGTACTTCGACCTGCTCGTTCCCACCTGTTAGATCACCAGGATGGCTTCATCTTTCTCGATGGGGGCAATTGTATTGAAGAAATGATGACAACACCAGGGAACAACAAGCATCATCGCAGAGTAAGGCACCACGAGATCGGCGCTCAGCTTCACCATCTTTCTCGTCCTGTCGATATCTCGAATCTTCCACCTGCCCGTTAGGTTCGCCCAATAAACCTCGTTACAGGAAGAATTTTTAGCAGGCTTAGGCACTGTACATGTTCTAGTTATCAGGTCACTTTTCCCGGTGACGCTGCGGCTGTGCTCTTTTTCTGGTGACCAAGTACACGTTGTTCATTCCCATCGTAGCGCTTCAATTTTAATAGAGGTGCTATTATCTAACAACAAACCCCACCCGGTGTAAGTGCTCGTGAAGAAAATTCACGTTATTGGGTTTATCTGAGGCTAATACCGTGTTCATTATATTAAGATTTAGTTCTGGTCGGTAAAGAACATGCATAAACAATAGGTCATCGAACGTGTTGGTTTATCTAGTATTATTTGTGTAGGGAGTTAAACAGCCATTATTTAACTGGCGTCCCACATTGCGACACGTAGAATCCTTAAAATACTGGCCCCGCGGCGGTAGTCTAAAGGCTAAGGTACTCGGCTGCTGACTCGCAATTTGCGGGATTGAATTCCGTTGGCAGCGGCTGCGATTTCGACGGAGGCGTAAATGCTGTAGGCCCGTGTGCTGAAATTTGGGTGCAAGTTAAAAACCCCAAGTGGCTGAAATCTCTAGTCCTCTACTACAGCGCCTCTCCTAATAACATGGTGGTTTTGGGACTTTAACCTCACATATCAATCAATCTTTAAAATCTGTACAGTGAAAAAGAAGCGAAGTGGATGGCTTCACAAAGACTGTGTATATGACGAACGAAACTATCTTCTCATGCAAATTACGACGTTGAATAGCGCACCGACAAATGCTGTTCCTCGACATGAAAGACGGTGAACTTTTTCAAGTTTCCAGTTAGGTGATGTTTAAATAATATTATTATAAGAGCACTTGCCAGAACAACATGCGCAACGGTGAAACAATTTTTCTGTCATCCCACTCTAACTAACTAACCAAAAAAACTTGCTCATTATTGTGATTTTTTAGAGACGTTGAAATAAAGTTCCTCACTATCCTGAAAGTACGTGTTTCTTTTTTAAGTGGATGTAGGTCCACATCGTATACTATCATTTTGTGTTTTCTATCATGCCATTTATTCTCATAGATTTAAAACCAAATGTGCGGCAAAGGATATTTGTGTTTGTTACTATGATAAATTTGACCTGAGTAATTTACTCAGCGCTTAGGTGAATGAACAAAAATTAACGAGACCTTGAAAGAATCTACGAAAGCAAGTGAAGACAACCAAGCAATGTCGTTTTAGTGAAAACCCGGCTACTGAAATATCCCTGGGAGTGTTGCATTGGATGACGTGGCTACACAAGCACATAGTAAGGATAAGTCGCCGGGAATGCGTATGAAGAAGGGCGATAAGCTCAAGATATGGATGAAAGCTCAAGATATGCATACTTATGTTACATCGATGCTATTCTTCGACTAAACTTTAAAAGCAAGCAGGTTCTTAGCAACGCCAGTGCGTTGCCCCCAGCTGTGTTCCACATACACAAAGCACTTTTTACGCATAATTTCTCAACAGGAGTGTTCAGAATGTGCATGTCGACACACAGATGAACATGTCCAATGTAGTTTATGAAAATGCCCGTGGCAATATGAAAAATCGCTACAGCTGATGGCAAATTTATTGGCACTGAACCATGGGTTGTTGAGACTCCAAAAAATCCCAGTTCCATAGCTAACACGTTCCTTACAAAAAAGCGCATGATGAATCATCCAGAAAACATAACAAGAGAGTGGTATATTTAAATAATATTGAAACTAGGTTGCTTTGAGTTCATTTTATGTAGAGAACTGCACCTACTTATTCAGCGCTTTCGCGTGATTAATGTCAAAATTCATTTTGTGTCCTTACATATTTCCTCCATAAGAGTGCTAACATATAACGAAACGTTGTGTAGTGCTATTTTTCTGCCTAAATTGTACGCGCCACTTCATCCTATACGTGCCACTGCATTATGCGATGAAAATCTACATTCTGTCTTTATTCGCGAATGATCTTGTAAGACCTCTGCCAAGCTGTTGCTTTCTTCTTCGTGAATTATTTCGTTGCTTTAATTTTTCACACCCCAGAAAAGGAATATCTGGTATTTTAGAAAAGCACTAGCACCTACTATATATATATATTAATACTGTACTTTTCTACGTATTCCGACAGAGTCTCTTCTGTCTGTATTAAACACCATCTCACGGCGCCTGCAAAAATGTCTCCGTTAGCAGCGAAGAAGTACTATTTACTAGAATATGCAAAAAACACACCACGTCGCCGAGCGCTCGCGATGGTAGTCAGAACGGATCCAATTTTCTTTCTCTGAATTTTGGTAAAACTAGTGCTGCCATTAATAATGCTGCCGTCACCGGAACTAATTTCACTGAAATTCGGGGAAAAATTGTGATTTGACACTTTCAAATGGTAAAAGATAAGCAGGTCGCAACGTTGAAGTTAGTCGATGCCTTTATAGATCCCTTCAGGAAAAACGCTCGCTAAACTGTTTTTAGAGTGATTACACGAAATAATTGGGAGTTTAAGCATTTGGTCATATGTGACCCCCGCTTGTGGTTCACAGAATTATGAAATAAAAATACGCACATAGAGGTATTTTGATTAATTCGCAGTATCGAAGCCTACTGATACTTACTCCACCACTGCCAATGGATGACGAAGCGAGTTTTCAGAGTCAGTGGGTTTGATAAAATTATCGCGAAAGAGCAATAGTTCAATGTTGTAAGATCAAAAGGAATAGCCTAAAAGTAATGTAGTCTGAGTAATTAAATTAGTATGATGAATGAAACTATGCAGAGCGATTATTGGTGCGAATCGTTTGAAAAACACATTTTCTTGTTTTTTCATTTCCCAACACACTTAGAGAGAAATGCAATACTATTTTCAGTTGACAGATGGTTAATGCTGCTTTGCCATTACCAAAGTATCTTGTAATACATCATAGCCAATGAGACAATTTATATTTATAGCGTATGAATTCGGGGGTATGATGAAACATTGTCTCGTCGAGAAAGGACAGTGTAGAATACTTCTCATTTTCGGAGATCCACTGTTGTCTAGCCATGCGCACCTCTTTGTGTCTCGCAGCAAAATGAAGTCGCTTAGCTAGTTGGTTGAGCATGCTCAACGTTAACAACGCGAATAAAAAAAAACACTGCTACGGACAAAAAAGATATGAGACGAGCGCTTTTTTCACGTGTTCTTTGTCCGTGGCCGTCATTTTCTCGCGTAGTTTTCTTAAGTCTTGTTGCACTTTGCATGATAACTGAAGCCGCGTGTAATTAAAAAAAATAGAGATATTCACAAAGGCCGATTTCCTTGAAGCACGTCTCGAGAAACAGAGTGCACCACACACTGTAAAAAATCTTAGATGTAATACTGCTGAGATTTCTTGCAAAAGGGTCTATGATGTCCCTTATATTTTATTGCAGTAATTGTGATGCAAAAATCAAACGTATTCTCTGAATGCATTGTGCCACAATGCGATATCAGTGAGAGTTAGGCGTCCAGCTGCTCATTAGATCAAGCGGAAAGATTTTAAAGATTGCTTGTGAGTTGTAGCTGGGTCAGTAATGCAGAATTTTGTGAAACGAATGCTTCTGTGGCGCAGAAGTTACGGGGCTTGCCTTCTAACGAAGACGCGGTTTCCTTTGTGTGAGCCATGGTGGCATTATTTATCGAGATGAAATGCAAAAGGTTGTCGTGTTGTCGCGATTGCATTGTACGTTAAAGAGTTCTTGTTGACTGATGATACCACACGTGTGATTTTACCAAATGTCTTCTCTTGATGTCATTTAATATTTGCAGTGTTAACACTAAGTGTCATCTGGCTGCTTCAGAATTGTAATATTATCATTCATACAAGAGCCATTTAACACAAATTAAGACTAGAGGTGCTGCTTCAAAGCGCACGGTTTTTCAGCCACCAGAAGAGCTGACTCGCTTTTCAAAAATGGCCGTATGCATGGCCAATAAGAACTCCCCAAAACATTCACGTCTGTTTATTCCTCGTTAGGTTGTTGTCGATATTCAAGAATAATCTTTAGTGTGAGTGAAAAACATTCACAAAAAATTTTTGAACCAGCAATCAGCAAGACAGAATTATGTTAACATTCTTTTCGTCCCGCGAATAGAAGCAGTGTTCACATTGCACGAGTAAACAGCAAGTGATTGAGAATAAAGGTATGTGAGTGCCTAATTTAAGGCCAATGCTATTTCGATGGTAGGAGGACGTCCCTCGCATTTTTCGTTGTCAAGCTGATCAATCCATATCACTAAAAGATGACTGAATTCTTCATCGTGGGATTCAGTATAAAACAAAAGTGAAACGTACCCTAAAATAAGTAGTCTTGATTGTGTAGTGAGAAATTACAGCTTGTATACCTCTATTTGGGGTTTAGCCGTAACACCAACATTTGACGTGTTTGCAACCACGTTAGCGCCTAGTAGTGTAGTAGTATCGGCATTGCGAGGCCTAACACCCATACTCTTCATTTATCTATTGTGGTTACTAAGTTGGTTACCATATGTCTAGAGGGCCCCCGCCTCCGCTGGGGAGGGGGGGGGGGTGCTGATAACTTTGATTCGCACGCCATGGGTTAAGCATGCTTCGAACAAAAACTGCTTCTATTTTCCTACTCAAAAGAAGCTCACCAAGCCTTCCAGGTCGACACAAGACGGCAAAAACACCTACGAGGGTACCAAAAGCCCCGAACGAATAATTCCTGCAGACGCACGATCAACGAAGCATACAGCGCAAAAGGTAATTCTTGATAAGCAAACAAAACTCCCGTGCAACTCTCCCGGTGCAGGGTCTAGTGGCTAATAGCTAAAAAATTGGTAGCTGACCTGCAGGTGGTGGCATCAAATGGCGGCTGCGGCGGCTGCATTTTTGTTGGAACAAAAAATGCTCTAGGCCCGTTGTGCTCAGATTTAGGTGCACGTTGAAGTACCCAAGGTGGTCGAAATTTTCGGAGCCGTCGCCTACCGCGTCTTTCATAATCATATGGTTGCTTCAGAAGGTAAACCTCACATATATTTCACCAATAAATCCCCCGCAACTCGCAGTGGGCGACCAGACAGCGAGTGGCCTAATCATAAACCTAACAAGGGTGTAGCCACTGCTTTACAGGATTCAAGGAGGAAAAAACCGGCACCTCACGCGGCCACAATCGCATTCCAATGCCCGTCCGCCAAAAACACCGAAGGATCACCTCACTTTCCTTCTTATTGATTAGCGCCTTCCTCCCCCACCCCCTATGGCTTTTCCCAACGCTGCCACTCCTTACTTGCTTCGGCAATGGATGCCGCGTGTGTTATGATAACACCTGCTTCCAACCTGCATTCTGCAGACAAAAGCCTATCGGCTGAACACTATCCCCCCCTTCCCTTAAGAAAGGACGCTCGATTGAGTGTCATAGTCTGAATACTACTAAAGGCAATGTTGATTACAACTAAAATCAAAGAATACAGCTAGAAGGCCCGGACTACTCTATGCAGTTCACTGAACACCACAAAACATCCCAATGGGTCGCATCTCCTTGTCATGACAGTTACACCGAAGAAGACCTGGCCGCACACAGCACATCAGAACCTTTTTCAGGCTCCCCTTCATGATTGTAAAAAACGGAGCAAGCAAGAAGAGTGTGTCAACATTAACAGTAGCCTGTGTCGGTGTTCCATGACGGGTGTCATCATTGTACTTTGTCGCAGGCTAGTTGCGTTGAGGTGTTCAGTGAAAGCAAGATTACAACAGCATGGCAACAAAACACAAGGCATCCTGATTGAGAAACAGTGCATACGTTGGACAGCAATGTCGCCAATAGGTAGGCAATGTATCTTCGCATCTTGTGGCCGCTCGTAGTAAGCTTTCAGGTTGCCGAGTTTAAAGAAATTTTACCCGATCAACGCGTTTCTTTTTGAAAAGGCGTGCCAACCTGAAAATCTGCTTTGCGATTACGTAAGGACCATCCCATTGGGGTCAGGGAAGCAGAAAACCTTTTCGCGGCACTTTTGCAGATGCGTGAGGCTGAGCTCCTCATCACTTACTCCGTGCTGTAGTGGCCGATTGCCCTTGTTGCATAGGTTTCAATGTTCCAGGTGGGCTCCTTCGAAGTTTTCAGTAGCCTCACTCAAGGTGTCGCTCCAGTAATTAAAAAGATTTAGCGAGCACATAGCGTAGCTGTAGCGCGGTGATTCGGAGTCATGGGTGAGCGAACATTCGAAGAGAACTTTCAGCTCGCAACCTAATAGGTTGGCTGACGGAGTAAACCCATTTCAAGACGAATAAGGTTTGGGCGTGTTAATTAGTTACTGTTTTCTGGTGGTTAATATTAAGCGCTTATCCATATCTCTTTCAGATCCGTGTTTCGTGCGCTCTCTTTCATGAGGAGCAAAGCCGGTTGAACAATACATTGTTGCTCGCGTCGCGAAAGCTACTTCCTGCACGTGGACGTCACAGTACCTGTGTCGGTCAGTGAAAGCCTCCAGCATTCTTTTGAGATTGCTGTTGAGGCGCTCTGTAATGTCGGCTTTATGGTGCTGCTGTGTAGTTTTTTTGTGATGTACACGATAACTTTGTAAGTGTCCGTAAATATTGTGCCTGTGACATATGGGCAATATTCGTTATAAGCTCCCTTGGAAAGCCGACGCAGGAAACGTCGGCAGCAGGCAAGCCCAGACTATCTATTCAAAATGGTCAGCGACTACTAACAATTATTGATACCTTTTAGCTGATCTATGGTATAGGAGCCCAATGCTTCACAGGCAACGATTTTCCATAGGTATCTGCTTATCACACATTGCATGAGGCCCCGTGGTTTGCCTCCCTTCGGTTTTCCAATCAGGAGGGTAGGGCAAGTGCGAACGTAAGGTACGGCATCCTTTTTCATGGGCGGCTATGTGGTTATGTGACACAGCCTTCCAAAGTTGACCATCACTGTGACCAGTGAGACATGTGTCATAAAAGTACGTCAAAAATTTTTCGCACAGTTTCCGAATAATCAAAACATTAACGCCCATCATGCGTCCCGAGTGCGTGTATGTAACGCTACAGCAGGCCGTCATTGGCTTGCAGGTAGCTGCCAACGGAAGAGCGGCTGTAGGTGTTCCAGGGCCTGCGTAAAGTGAGATGGCCATTGAGCGCCATTTCGACGAGTAGAGAAGACCCCGAGGGCAGTAGAATGTTCGCTGGTGATCGGTATGCGCTCACCATCACCGGTCTCTGTCATTTCCCCACTGGCCAGCACGTGGTCTGATTGGGCACTGGCTCTTGTGTGGCCCTGACCTCCAAACTGGAAGCATACTGAAGGGTTTTTGGTCGCGCTTCCGGCACACGAATTGGCAGCAGCCGCTACGGGCTGACCTTGAGTCAAAGTTTCCGGTAGAGGTGTCCCACGTTTCTTGTTCGTTGACGGGAAGCGGCCGCAGCAGGCAGATTGTTGTGGAAGAGCGAGTCTGGAGGCTTTGGCGGGGTCATCGGTAGGGCCACTGGGTCGGGCTGGCCGTGCCCTGAACAGAATGGCTCGAGAGTGGATCCGGATGAGTGTGGTGGTTGGTAGGTGAGCGTCGTCAACACCGCAGCCTGAATGTCACCCACTGCTTTAGCGAGGACGTCGCGTGAGGGAAACGAACGCCACCTTAGGTACACCTGAAAACGTGGATGTGACTGCGTGATTGGCCGAGTCGCCTTTGCTGTTTTAGCTGCTGAAGAATCCACGTGGTTCTAAAGCTACTGCAAGAACCATTTGTATTCGTGAGAGCTTTCATTGTGGAGCCTTTCGTCAGGTGTGCGGCTACGAAGCTGACCTTTCACGAGGGTGACGTGGTGGGGAGAAAGAAATTTGGCGCGTAATAGCTGTTCAAAGTGACACCAACTTTGGAAAGACAGGTGACGGCAACGTGCGGCAGACCGAGAAAACTCGAAGCAGTAGACTAGTGTCATTTGTGAGGGCTTGTGCGTAACAATAAACTTATACTGTTGAGAAAAACCTGCGACCGTATTTTCGTCTGTGTGCGCCTCGTATGTAGGCATGATCAACGGCAATCTAAGACTGCCACACTAGTTTAACCTGTCGTTCTAGCAACACGGACTTCTAGTGGACAATACGAGACGTATCTGACGATGCGACATCCTGTTTCACCTTGTTGGGCAGTATATTCGATCTTGGGTCTGAGGGATTTTCGCCTTCGCGAGCTGTGATTATACCAGGAGGCAAAAAAAAGAAATATCCGCAATGCATTTTGCGCTTCAGATCAACCTGTTAGAAGGGTGCCTTATGTGGGCGGGTTCCGCCATATGGAAGATAATTTCAATTAAAAGAAGAAAGACTACCTAGGAAAACCGCGTTGCAGCACTTGAACTGAATAGAAACTACATGCTAAAACAACAATGTGTGCCATTTGGGGGCCCCCGCCTCATCTCAAGAAGGTCGGGGAGCCGCATTTCGCAAAACACAAGCCAGGAACCATGGAAACAAGAACATCTTTTCATTCAAGACTAAAAAAAATTTTCACCAAGCCTTACAGGCTGACACATTACTGCACAAATATATACAGGGTGTCCAAAAGCCCGGGATGAACACGGTGAAGGCAAAGGCATTGAAATGTGCGCAATGGACATTGCGCCTCCGGTGAACCGTTTAGGAGGGTGCCTTATGTGGGAGGTTCCCGTCGTACCGCAGTCAAATCCAACGAAACGATGAAGATGATGATAATGTTTATGATTGTGCAGATGATGATGATGATGATATATCGTGTTTATTGGCGCTAGGGCCATGCGATGGCCAAAAAGCGTCATGAACAGTGATGAGAAAAAACAATGTTGGGTTATTCAAGTAATATAAACAGAATATGAATTATGATAGTCTCGCGTAGCGGTAAAGAGATTAAAATTCTATGCCCAGAGGCGGGTTCAAACTAAACAATAATAAAATCTTTGTGGTGACGTGAAACGCATGAAGGTGGAATAAATGACAATGTACAGAAGTCGAGCTACGGATTACCTTAAAATATGGGGTGAAATATGTGTCTTTTGAAAACATAGAAAGTGACAGAAGCTTAAAAAGCGGATCTCTACCAAAGAGAATGATAGGATGTAGTGGTAGTTGCTGTCAGTAGGGCAATAAAGGTGTTTTTTCTTTCTTGAGTTATCTAAGGCACTACACTTAACTTGATTGTGGAGTGCCGTAAGGGGATCTCCACACCTTCCATAGATGGGTTGGGCATCATGAGACAAAAAGGCATGAATGTGTAGAGTGTGTGTGACCTATCTGCAGCCTTGTATGTTTAATTTGTGTGTAGCGTGATCCGGACAGTGTTCGCCAAGTTCTAAGAATCGGTTTAAGAGCACGTAGTTGGTTGTCTGTTTGCTTATTCCATAGGCACTGTCATTACGCCCTGAACTCTCGATGTAAGAAAGGTTTCCTGTCAAGTGAAGAGACGGCAATGAGTGTATTGTCAGGTGCGTGGTCGTGCGCAGACACAGCTTCCTGGTCTGCTGCCCCGTTTTCAGCAATCTCACGGTGCCCTGGCACCCAGCACACAACAATATCCCATTTTAGGGCGTAGATACTGCATAACAATTAGTGAAGCGGCAAGAGTACAGGACTTTTATGTTTTTCGAGTGTTTTCAAAGCTGTCACGACGCCCAGAGAATCTGTGCATGCAACCACGCGTGGTAGATGTAATTCCTTAATATGCCTGACAGCCACAGATACTGCATGGGCTTCAGCGCCCAAAAAGGCTTATTTGGAGATGCAGTATACTGGAGTTTGAAAAAAAAAATGGGTGAACTGCTGCATAGGACATGCTAGTGTGAGACTTTCAAGCATCTGTAAAGAATTCTGGGCAAGTACATTTGTGTTGAAGTTCCAGGAAGTGCGTGCGTATATGTGCATTAGGCACATGTTTAGTGACCTCCACGAAAGATACGTCGTGGTCTATAAACTGCTATTGCCACGGTGGCGGATATACTGTTGGAGCCTTGAAGCAGTGTTCTACAACTGGCACGGCTATTTCCCTAGCGAGCTTCCTGATACGGAATCAGTATGGCTGTCTCAGAGAAGCTCGGTTGTTGAATAAAATAAAATTGAACACATCATTTGTTGTGGAGTGGGTGGGATGTTTCTCGTCTGCATTCACACCGAGATAGTATGTAAAAGACGTATAGCATCTCAATGGATGGAGCGACCATTCGTTTGACTCTGCATGTAGGCTTTCTACTGGGCTAGTTTGAAAAGCACCTGTAGAAAGGCGAATGCCTAGGTGGTGCATACGGTCGAAGATCTTCAAAGCTGATGGTGTCAAAGACTGGTAGATTATAGCACCGTAATTGAGGCACTGGCTCACAAGGCTTCTATACAGATTAATCCGGCACTTCCTGCCACTACCCCACAATGTGCGTGACAACACTTTCAAAATATTCACTGTTTTGAAGCACTAGCTCTCAAATACTCGGTGTGGGGTATGCAGGTTATTTTACTGTATAATATTAGACCCAGAAACGTATGCTCAGACTGTACAGACAGACGTTGATCACGTGCTGGCCAATCTCGCGTTCGGGATGAACGCCCCTTTTTCGGCCGAACAAGGTGCATGTGCTCTTTTGTGCGTTTAGTTTTAAACTATTCTGACCTGCCCATTGATGAACCTTGTCGAAACCTAATTGAACATGTCCATCACACATCGAGACGTCGTACGATTTAAAATACCTTGATATCATAAACATATGTGCAGTAAAACATATTGCGAAGGGTAGCGAGGCGCAAGAAGTTCATGTTGACTATGAAGAGTGTGCCACTCAACACAGCTCCTTGCAGCATTCCTGTTTTCTGGACAAATCTTCTCGACAAAAAAGTGGCTTGTCGAACAAGAAATGTGCGATTGGTTAAGTAGCTTTCGGTTATGTTCAACATTCTACCTGTCAAACCGTCGTGTGAGAGGTCTTTCAGTATGCCAAAGCGCAACCTAGTATCATAGGCCTTTTCCACATCTAGGAACACAGAAGGAAAAAAATGATTAAGAACAAACGCATCATGATATTGAACCTTGATAAAATAAGGTAGTCGGTCATGGACCTAGCCTTTTGAAACCCACACTGCTACGGGTCAAGTAGGCCATTAGTCCCAAGTAACTGCATAAATTGCCGCTTTATATTTTTTCAAAGGCCTTGCAAGGACAACTTGTTGATGCTATTGGCCTGTATATCGAAACTTTGGACTGGTCCTTGCCTTGTTCTAAAATAGGAATAACTATGTATGTTCCAGGTAGAGGGCACCTCGACGGAAAACCATGCAGCATTATACAGGCACAGAATGGCATTTTGGGTTTTGATGGGCAGGTGTTTCAGCATTTCGTAGGACACACGGTCGGAGCCTGGGGCAGACTTCTTGCAGCAAATTAGTGACGCCTGTAGCTCAATTAAACAGAAAGGTGCATTGTATTCCTCAAGCATTATGGATTTGTGCTGTAGTTTCTGTTTTTCTATTCTGACTTTGTATCCTTGAAACCCTTTGGTGTATTGCGATGAGCTTAAAACCTCCTCGAATTGTGCGGCGATGGAGTTCCCATGGTCTTCCAAGCTGTCACTCTGCGGGTTTCCAAGTGGGAGTGAATGTGCTTGTCTTCCTGCTACTTTACCAACCACGCACCAAACTCTTGCTTCATGTGTGTAGGATTGAATGCCTTTTAAAAATTTCTGCCAGCTCTGCCGCCTAGCCTGTCACCGCACTCTTCTACCTTGAGAATTGACCATCGTGGATCTATTGAGATTTATGACAGTTGGTGAGTGCCGAAGCAACTTCCACGCTTTGCATTGACTTTTACGAGCGCTCGACACTCCCTATACTACCAAGGGATACGTCGTTGTGTGCCAAGTCTCGTTTGTGGGATACACTTTGTTGCAGCATCAATTAGAAAAACTGTAAGGTAGTCTACAGCTGCATCTACGCTTAAGCCACACATATCAGACCAACTTAAGTGGCTAGCATTGGGAAACTTTAACCAGTCTGCCTTGTAAATCTGCCATATTGGAGCCTACGGAGGAACTGTTTTATCTAATGTACTAAAAATTACAGGAAAATGGTCACTTCCATATTGAATAGTTATGACTTTTCAATGTCAGTAAAGGTAGGAGCGATGAGTAGACAATGCTAAGGTCTATTGATGAGTACGTGTTGCTAGCAAGGCTGTATAGTATGATAAGTTCTTTCGATTTAGGAGACACCTAGCAGAAGAGAAAACGAACTGTTCAGTTAGGCGGCCTTGCGCATCGCAGCGTGAGTCACCCCTTCGCTACTATGAGCAATAAAGCCCCCTGGGACGAGGTACGGTTCAGGAAGTTCATCGATTAGTGAGTGAAATTCGTTTAAGTTCAGTTGATGATGTCATCATCATCATCATCATCAGCCTAACTACGTCCACTGCAGGACAAAGGCCTCTCCCATGTTCCGCTAGTTAACCCGGTCCTGTGCTTGCTGCTGCCAATTTATACCCGCAAACTTCTTAATCTCATCTGCCCACCTAACCTTTTGTCTCCCCCTAACCCGCGGCGATGGCGTAGTGGTTAGAGCATCCGCCTCGCATGCAAGAGGTCCGTGGTTCAAATCCCGGTACCGCGCAGTTCCCAACCGGATTAAAAAAAAATCCGCGTGTTGATGGAACTGCATTAAGAGGCCTGGGGTGCGGCCTCACCGGCAAACACCGCCGAGAACGCACTCCCTCACCAGAGAAGGATTGGCCACCCTGGTGCAGTATCTGGCCACTACCTCCCACATGCTTACGTTGATGATGTGGAGGTATGTAAATACAGAAAATCGTTACCAGTTTAATGAAAATAACACTTCGAAGAGATAGCGCTTCAAGAGATGTTTGAAGTGGTAATTGTGTGCAGGATGTTCCTTTAAACTATAACGGCAACACCACCAGATGAGGTGACACCATCGCCTAGGTCCTTTCGAAAGATAATATAAATGCCTAGAAATTTTGTGTGTTTTAATTGTAGGCTTTTTCTTGCACACACAGCTCTTTTGGTGTATGCTTGTGTAAGAGTTCCTGAATATCGTCGAGGTTTCAGCGCAGTCCTCTGACGTTTCATTGCAGTATTTGTGTCATTTTAATGTTGTGTTTTGCTGTGTGAACAAGTGTTGCCTTAGGTTACTGGGCCTTGTGGAGGCCCTGAAATTCAGGGCTTTTCTTTCCTGACGCGCTACAAAGATTCGTGCCTATCTTTTGGCGTCTGAGGTGCCAGAGGAGTGGTACTTGTATCCATCATTTCTTGCGAGGTGGTGGATGGTGCCTGACCGGCAGGCACTTTCACAGAACTTTCGGACCTAACTGAGCTTGCAGTGGTTCAAAGTCAAGAAGACACGGGTTCTGCCAACCTTGTTTGTCATGTGGCGGAGCAGTACAGGCTGCTCCAGCCAGGGGCGCTGGTTGTACTACCGCGGCCACACTCTTTGTGACAGTCGCGTGTGTAGAAAGGTGTGGCGTGGCGCCCCAGCATGTCATCTCGATGAAGGAGAGAAAAGCTGATTTATTTATTTATTCATTTATTTATTATACCTCAAAAACCCCAGGGAGGGGTGTTACTTGAGGGGTGGGCAATACAGGGTTTCTTCCATGTGCGCTTTGAAAAGAATGGGGCTGGAGTGGCGCACGACGTGGGACGGAAGATCATTCCAATCCTTCGCTGTCTGAACGAAGAATGACCAAAGGTGAGCAGTTGTACGGGCATGCGCAGGGTAAACTGAGTTGTTGTGGTTAGTGCGGGAAGATATGCGATGCGCGGGCATGATAACAGATGCGTCGGACAGTGAGTGAAAAAATTTATGAAAAAGAGCTAATCTAGCGACTTTGCGTCGCAGTTCAAGGCTGGGAAGATGGGCTTTAATCTTTAAGCTAGTAACGCTTGTGTGGCGCGAGTAACCGGAATATATAAACCTAGATGCTCTATTTTGGACAAATTCTAATGTTTTGGATAGATTAGGTTGGTGGGGATCCCAGACGGCGCAAGCGTATTCAAGCTTCGGACGGACTAGTGTTTGATATGCTAAAAGTTTAACAGAAGGGGGAGCAAGTCGTAAATTTCTTCTTAGGTAACCAAGGACTTTGTTTGCTTCGTTAGAAATGTTTGTTATGTGGGAGGACCAAGTAAGATCTGGCGTAATGTTTATACCTAAATATTTGTAGGAATTTACCAGGGATATTTCGCAACCAGAAAAAAAGTATGAAGTAGCCGGGTGAGATTTCCTGCAATGAAAAAAGATGACGGACGTTTTCTAATGTTCAAAGTCATGAGCCACTTTTTGCACCAGGTTTCTATAGTTATTAGATCATTTTGAAGGATCTGGGAGTCATTAGGGCAGTTAATAGGACGATAAATCACGCAATCATCAGCGAATAGACGGATTTAGGACGATATATTGCTAGGTAGGTCGTTAACATAAATTAAAAATAGAAGGGGACCGAGCACCGCACCCTGAGGTACACCTGAAAGGACAGGACGCGTGGTAGATGATGTCTGGTCGGAGTAAACGAACTGTTCCCGGTTTGACAAAAAATTTCGTATCCATTCTAAAACTGCTGGGTCAATGTTTAAGCGGGAAAGTTTTAAAAAAAGGCGTTTATGGGGTACTTTATCGAAAGCTTTTTCAAAATCTAGGAAAAGGGCATCTACAGGAACATTCTGATCTATACTTGAGCTGATGTCGTTAATAAAGAGCGCTAGTTGTGTGTCACAGGAGAGGCCTTTCTGAAATCCGTGCTGACTGGGATGGAAAAAGTTTACAGAGATCAGGAATTTGACTGTTTGAGAATAAATTATATGTTCCATTATTTTACAGCACACGCATGTTAGTGATATGGGCCGGTAGTTTGAAGGTGAGGATGACGGACCTTTTTTGGGTATCGGAATGACCTTGCCAACTTTCCAGTCCCGTGGCACCACTCCAGATGACAGTGATTGCTGGAAGATGTGCGACAATATGACAGCACAGAGATGTTTGATATTTTTTAAAACTTTAGAATTTATACAATCAATACCAGCTGATGACGTCACTTTTAAGGAATCAATGACTTGTATGATGCCATTTGGTTCGAAAATGAGACTGGGCATAGCAGGACAATCATGGGACGGCACACATGGAGATACATCGGGAACACATGAAAATGCATCGTCAGGTTTATCAGTAAACACTGAGCAAAACGTGGAGTTTAGTGTTTCGGTGACTTTGAACTCCGGGATGGGAATATTATCTTCATCTAGTAAAGAAATGGGTTTAGAATAGGTTGGGTTGATAGTGTTCCAGAACGTTTTGGGGTTTGTTCGTAGCATGTCTGGTAGGGTTGACGAGAAGAACGTCCGCTTAGCGTCCGAGATCATGGATGCGTAAAGTTTTTCCGTTTCACGATATTTTCCCAAGCGTTACTGGATTTTGATTTTTTGGCTGACCGAAATTGTCTTTTCTTTTTGTTGCTAAGTCGTTTCAAAGTAGTATTGTACCATGGCAAAGTAGGCCGTTCTGTGATGGTAACTGTGGGGATGTACATGTTTAATAATTGCTGCATATTGTTTTTGAAGAGCTCCCAGTTCTCGTCAACAGAACGTTTGGAAAAATCCACGAGGAACCAGTCGGAAAAGGAAGCTAGTTCATCATTCATTCCTTGATAATCTGCTTTGTTGTATAGGGTTATCGTCTTTTTTACTTTTTTTGGATTAGGCAAGTTGCATTGAAAAGTGGCATGAATGACGGCATGATCACTGAAGCTGCTCGGACTAGAAACGGACGAAACTTTATCTGGTTGGGTCGTGAGAAATAAATCCAGTAAGCTTGATGAATTAAAAGTCGTTCGCGTAGGAAAGCTAATCATTTGAGATAAGTTGAAAGTAAGGCAAGTATCTATGAAGTCACTTTCAGTGTTCGGTTTCGACATTGCTAATGCTAGATCAGACCAAGTTATCGCCGGAAAGTTAAAATCACCAAGGAGGAGAATAGGGGCGTTATCCAACGCTGACGTTAATAGTTGTAGAGCATCATGAAGCTCACCAACGAAAGAAGGATCGGAATCAGGGGGGCAACGGGTGGAACGGCGGCTTTGCAGTGAATAAAGACTACTTCATGCCTCGAAAGAATATCAACAGCGCAGCATTGTAAACTGTAGTGAGCGGCGATTAACACTCCACCACCCCGCTTGTTTTTGCGATTGCAACGGAAAATATCGAAGTTGTTCAACAGAGGAAGCAATTCAGAGTCCAAGATAGATGCATTAAGCCACGTTTCGGTTAGGAGAACTAAGTTACAGTCACTTGCTTGAATTAGGCTGTGCAAGGCATCGCGTTTGGGCAGTAGACTCCTAATATTAGTATAGATGAGCGAAATAAGGTTTACATTAGACTCGGTACGGACTTTAGCAGATAGCTACGGGGCACGTGGGACTACCGTTTGCGTAGTCGGATCAAGAATGTAGGTGACCTTATCGATGGTTAATTTTCGGTATGCAAGTTTATAGGGTCGGGACTGGGCTTTGCCAAACGCAATCAGCTGCTTGTGTATCAAGCGGGTGTTAGGCGAGTAATCTTGCGAAATGCTATACGTGGTATATTTCAGCTTATTTGCGTTAGCAAGAATACGGTTGGCACTACACAAGTGCAACAGTTGGCACTTGTGTAGTGCCAACTGTTGACGTGCTTGTTGGAATGAGAGAGTAAAATTGACCTGAAGTGCTATGATTTGTTTCTTTTTGTTTCATGTGGGGCATGATCGCGAGTAAGCAGCGTGATCTCCTTCACAGTTTGAACAATGAGTTGTTTCTGAGGTGCAGTTGTCGGATATGTGTTGAATTGATACATATTTTGCGCAAGTCGGACGTGCTCTGTGCAACTATGCAATTTATGCCTGAAGCGTTGACACTTGAAACATCGACGAGCATTGGGAATGCATAGTCGTACGCGTACCTTTCAGTAGCCGGTTTCGATTGATTACGGTAGGTCAATGGTTCCTAAGGTAATTATCACGTGTTTTGTAGGGGTCTCTTAGTTGTTGCACCTTATTGTTATTCGTTCGACTTTGACCACGTTCGGATCCTGCCAACCTTCGAGCAGTTCACTTTCAGAAAGTTTATTGATATAATCATCAGATGTCACGCCACGGTCAGTGTTCAATGACCTGTGTGGGCCAACAAGGTTCCCCAAATGCTACAAGTTTAGATAGCTTCTCATACGTAGCGTCATCATAAACCTCCAGGAAAAAGATCGCCACTTCCCATCTTTGTCACTTTCTTGTGTGATTATAAGAGGAAAAAGAAGCGAAAAGTGAACCCCGCAACTGTCTGCATCAGCGTGCGACACCTCAACAGTAGCTCACAAGGAATGTGGGTGAGGTGGAATTAAAAGGATAGGATTAAAGGTATATATAGAGAGAGATGCGCTAGGACAGTGAGCGACGACATAAGAGAGATAGGAATGATGGACTTTATAACCTGGGCCTATTGCTTCTGTGAGATTTTTGGACGTGAGTAAATGTGAAATGGCTCGGACAGTCTTCTTTGCGTTTTGACTGCGGAGAACGTGGTACTTTAAAAATGTCGGCTTTGGTGCGTTGAGCATGAATGTGTATTTAGTGTGCAAACCTTTCAGGGGGCGATCAAGATGGGGGGGGGGGAGATCACTTGCGATAAACTCTAATGTCTAGCGGTGATGGTGGCCACCTACCAACGGGCCCAACAAGGGAACGCTGCAAGTTTGAGCAACAGACAGTTAGAGCCACCAGCCATGCATCGCCGCTATAAGATGCTCTAAATACTCGAGGTCGGATAGCTACACCAGGTTAACCCTCACTGCCAGAAAGTTCCGAAGTAACCGGAAAACAGAAGATGACAGGATCGATGAAAAATTGGCCCCATATCTACATGTTTCACTGCGAATGATGTCGAAAGACGATAGTCTTGAGCGTGGAGATAGTGAACAAAACGTTTATTTGATATTCTCCGCTAGAAAGTTAGTGAATGGTACTTTGGGAACACTGCGATGAGAGTTTCGATCCAAGCAGCGTCATCGAAAGAGCGTGTCGAGGCACGTTAGACACGAGCGCCATCTGGCAGTTATCTTCGAAAGCAAAGGAAGGCTTGCGCACCCGTAGAGAAAGGTGCGTGCCTGTCGCGGAAGCAATTAAAAGTAGAATGCAAAGTGACGGGCAGGTGCCGCCACCATGTCGTCTCCGCAAAGCGTTAGAAACACTTGCCTTTTTAAGCATTGCGTTGAACCGTCAGCGCAGCGTGATAAACGCTACGGTCCTTAGAATTACTTGGGTGTGCCTTCTCTAGTAAAAAGGCACACACACAGAGCATTGAAATATTGTTATAGTACTTCATATATGCGCAGTAATAATCTTTTAAAGACAATAGTCTTTCTGGGGGGACCTTTGCCGAAAAAATTTCGGTCTCTCTCTCTGTCTGTCTGTCTGTCTGTCTGCCTGTAGGTTTGTCTGTTTTTCCGCCGTTAGCGATACCTCAAACGGCACCAAACGACCGACACCATCCGCAGCACCCACCAATATTGCTCAAAATTCAGCGTTCATAGCTCTGTGATTGTCATTAAAAAATGAATTATTGCGCATATTTGAAACTCCACAACAACACTTCGATGTTTTTTATATGTGCCTTTATACTAGAAGAGGCACACAAAAACTAGAAGAGGCACACACAAATAACTTTAGGACTGTAGCGTTCATCGCGCTGCGCTGACAGTGAAACGCGATGCTCAAAAAGGTAAGTGTCTGCAACGCTTTGCTAAGACGGCCCGGTGGTGTCACCTGCCCGTCACTTTGCGTTCTACAACATATCACTTCCAATACGGGCGCGCATCTTTCTCCGCGGGGTCGCACGCCTTCGTTTCCGAAGATAACTGCCAGATGGCGCTCGTATCTAACGTGCCTCTTTGTGCTCGTTTGCCACAGCTACGCGCTCGAGGCACTTTAACACAGCGCCTCCAGAATACCATCTATCGATTTTCTTGCGCAGAACATCAAATAAACGTTTTGTTCACTCTCTCCAGACGCAAGATTATCGTATTTAGACGACATTCGCAGTGTAATATGCAGATTCGGGGCCCATTCTTTAATAGACAATCACACAAGTATGAGCGCTTAAACTTGAGCATTATTGGTGGCCATATGAAATATCGCTTGGTGCTCTTAGAAATACTTTAGGAATTCATGCTGCGGACGAACAGACAAATGTACCGAGAGACCAAAATTCTTGCGTCGAAGGCTCCCAAGAAAGGTTGAAAAGTGTGCGAGAAAGACGAAGATGTAAGGAGAGACAGGAAAAGGCGACTTCCGATTTCCCTTGGCCCAGCGGTGCTGTCTTCATGACCAAAGCAGTGTGTTGCGTCTGCCAGGGGGCCTGAATGTTCCAAGCACCCGGCGTCGGCTCAACCCTCAGGATCCCCTTTTCGCGGACACGGCTAAGCCACGCACGGCTAAGCGTGGCAAAGAGTTGACCCCCCCCCCCCTCGTTGGCTCGGGTCCTTGATGTGGCCACACACCAAACACCTGTTTGCACAGACGCCTCTGCAGGCAACGAAAAGAAAAAAAAATCCCCGGGAAAACCACGTTGAAGCACTTCAACTAAAGGAGAGCTACATCCAAAACCACGCTGTGTACCAAATGAAGGTCCCCGCGTCTTTTCAGGTAGGTCAGTGAGCAGCATTTCACACGACACAAGTCAGAAAGACTGAAATAAAGAACAACTTTTCATTCAAGACTCAAAAAAAAACATTCACCAAACCTTACAGGCTAGCCCACTACCGCCCAGATGCATACAGGGGGTCCAAAAGCCCGGGATGAACAATAAACGCAGACTGGCGGCCAACGGTTGAAAAGCTAAGTCACGCGCGACTCACAGTAGAAGACGAGCCAGGGACTCCGGCATGTTCTCTGCACTGCAGCATTCACTGGGGAAAATACTGCCCCTGTGGCTTTTTCAAACACCCCCTCTTTTCGTGCACGTGGGCGTTGCTGCCTGTTTCTAACGTGCGTGCGGCAGATAAAGACCCACCAGCCCGTTAACCTCAAAAAAGCGTGTCGGAAATCTGCACAAAGGTGACTTCAACAAGAACATATTATAGTGAAGAGAAAAAGAGAGAGTGAGGCGGTACTGATTCAATACGGCATAAGTGCGGAGCAAAAAGGACGAGGTCAAAATAGTGAGCCCCGCAAGCGGTTATTCACAACTGAAAGCGTTATTGCTATCACGGAGGTCTTGTTTAGACACCAGGATTGCACGACACGAGAACTTGCCGAGGCCATTCATGTTATCGCGAGCGCTTCTATGTGTGTTAGCAATCTTTCCTTGGGCTTATCATCATAAGAAGTGGTACTACTCGAGTGAAGAGAGTATACCAGTGGAAAAAGGGTGCAGAAGGCCTGTTCTTCGTTTGGTTTCTTGCGTTCTGCTTCGCCCACGATGCGCATGCGCTCGTGGGTGAAATGAACTACAATTGCGTTTCATTTTCTCATCGTCATTTTCATGGCTGAATACGTCATAGTGTTGTGTATCACTCTACATATCAAATAGTAGCACGTGAGAGTGTCTTTTACTTATTTCTATTAAGTGATAAAGAAAAAAGAGAACTCGCAGGTTTTTTTAAGAATTCAACTGAGACTACCAAAAGGCGAAATTCACCTGCTTCTTTTTCTGCCTATTCAAAGTACTCAACGCTTCCTGCTTTGCTTCGAGATGTTTCTTTGCCCAACGTAATTTCCTAAGTGCCTCAAGGGTTGGAGACGATAACAGCTTTGTTCCTATAAGCTGGTAATGCAATGCCTGCATGATCTACTCATTTCGAACATTCGAATTCGCATATGTTGACGTCACGTTAGGTGCCCTTTTAATATGTCGCAACGTTTTGTTATCTCTGACGTCATTCTTCAAGCAATAATGACTTTTTATCCCCCCTGTCTACCCAGCCGAGGCGATACGACGCCGGACACCACTAGCAACGAATTTCAGCTTTTGATGAGGCACCAAAGCCCTTCGCCTTAATACACTCTAGGAATGCCTTTCCATGAAATTGCAGCTGCTGCTGGTGTTCGGGGAAGGGTGCTTCAAAAATGAGGTGAGGCCATTGGTCCATCAATACACAATCTATCATTTAACTACACCAGAATTGGCAACCGTCATTTACAAAATCACTATTTTATTATTATTAGACGTTGTGGTTTAAAAAAGACCACCGTTTTGGATTGCGGGCATGAAAATTGGTATGAGCAAACATGACTGCGCTGAGTTCGGAAAGTAAAAGGAAAAATTGAGTCTCGCAGTAGCATTGCTGCCACGTGATCTCTGCCATTTGCGACGTTAACATTACGTCCCAAAGCTAAATAGGAACCTATAGGCACCACCAGAGTTATCGGCAAAACAAGATATAGTTATGTACAGTGCATGATGAATTTGTTTTACATCAAAAGGTGCTAAGGCATCGGAACACAGGTCACGTGCGGTGTGTAGTTCCCGCTGGTGCCGTACCCAACACCGCTCGAAATAAGGAGAAAAAAACACAGTAAATGAAAACACCAGGGACACAGTAGGATTGAAACTTGGGCTTACTGCGTGCCAGCTCAGTATTCTACCACTTAGCCACACCGTCGCTTGAAACTCATTTCAAAACTGGCCTTTGGCAAGATTGATTTCGGGAAAAGAAACGAGCTAATATGAGTTCTGGAGTGGTTTATAACATAAAGCAGACAACCAGGTGCCACACAATTCAAATCACGTTAAGAGTGTGTCGTACAATGATCCACTTCGTTACAAAATCTTTTTCTGGTTCACAAATTACCTGAGGCGCATACCCAATTCAGGCGCAATTCTTTATCGTCGTCAGTCACCGCATAAGAACACTGCACAATAATTCTAGCAAGTGTGTAGCGGATACCACGTTTTTCCGAAGAATGATGAAGGATAGCATAGTGCATGCCAGCCTACTGCACAAAAATAATAATTATTTATGACGTAGTGGGTAACCAACAAGTGTACTTGCAGCAGTTACTCAACGAGCGTTAAGAAAATCTTCTGAAAGACTGCTCTTCGGGCGTAGCACAGCTGCGCATTCCGCACAGGCCTGGCGTTTATAAGGCTAAGCAGGATTGGTCATTAGAAAAAAAGCATTCATGCTGGTAGCCATCGTGGCCTCTACTTTGCTCACAATTGAAGAGGCAGAGGGAAGGAAAAAAGAAACAGAAATGACGAGCCTGATATTTGGGCTATAACAATCTGTGAACAAGTACACATATGAGCTCAAGGTACTGAGCTCAAGGCCCAATTTTGACACCTGTTCTACTGGCTCAAGGTGATTGTCAGCTTGAGACTTTAGACTTGAACATCGCTGGTTCAAAACATCGGATAAGTTTAAACGAAAGGCGTCGCGTATTTATTGTTTTTGTTTATTTCTCGCGAAACCACGATTTCAGTTCCTTGAGCAGTCAAATTATGGGCTCACCTGGCAGAGTTCGTCATTTTCTGACAGTTTTTTAGTGTCAGAGTCAACGCACAAAATATTCAAAAACTTCACGAAAGGTAAGGCTCATCACGTATATCGCTGGAAGCGGTCAAGTGGCATTTGAGCTTTTAGTTCATGAACTCCCAGTTTGCGTATAATGTGCTAAAAAACCAGACAGTACAAAGCATCATAGAACATTAGGCACCCAAGCTTTTATATTAGCTCTTGGCAAATGATGCTTTTGAAAATCGACTTTTATTGTGTGAAAAAACCACCTCTCACTCAAGTGAATTTAACGGTGGCAAAACTACCTTCTGCGGGGTACTGGCGTACGCTCTCTGGTGCCATCCTAGCAGACTAGGTGAGAGTACTTCGATCTAGTAGCGGCAAATGACATACGCCCTTGAAATGGGGCTTACACAAGGAAAAGTGGTTCACGATTATTGTTTAGCCTTTTTTATTCTACGTTAAAAAGTTAGAATACAGCCCAAAACTGAACCGTATTGCAAATTTGAATGCAGTCCCGGCATTCCTTTTCGCTAGCGACGACTCGAGGTTGGGTTTACGCTGGTGGCGGCACTTGGGGGCCAAACGCAGGACCAACGTTGACGAAGGCGTGCCATTGTTGCTCGCTTCCTCGCCTAGGCCCTGAAAAAAGTAGATTAGGTGCTGGTCAGGCATGTGTTGCGAAGTATACTAATATGCGAAATTGTTGACGGGTATCACAATGTGCAGTTAGGGGGGGGGGCAACTGTGTCAGTACTGCATTATCACACTACAAACTGAGCTACCCACGTAAACGGTTCAGCTATTTTATGGTAATTGTGTTGTTCGGAGGCTAGCTGTGTAATGTTTTGTGACGCAGTAACGCGGTGAAATAGAAGCAGTTGTTCTTTTGTATTTTTAAGGCTGGTTCACGCCGGTGATTAGCAGCGGTCACGCGACCATTTGCGACTGGCGACCAAGAAACGACTGATATACACAACGGCAGAGGCTAAATGAAAGTGATCGGAAGTTGCAAATCCAAAGAGTCACATCCGGATCTCGTTAGAGAACTCTGGAGACCTACTCAGATCAGCTGATCACCGCTAGCTGAGTGAGCGGAGCGAACCAAGCCTGCCACATTTACTGTTTTCTTCTGTTCTCGCACAGCGTTCCCAGCAGCGTCAATGAAATCGATTCAAGCAAAAAACAAGAAATTTTCGGGGCGCTGATGCGCTATGCATGATGTAAGCGCAGGCAGCCCGGCAGCAGAGAAGCCTCCAAAGAAAAAAAGACGGTGGTGGGTGTGACCATCCTTTTGCTTGCGAGAGTTGGCCAGCCATGCAAGCCGCGTACCTCCCAAGGTGTGCTGAGACGACGAGGACTATTTCCGTGAGTTGAACGTATTCAGAAACGCTTTGGAATTTATCTCCACTTGCCACAGCCTTCAATGCAGGAAAAACGCGTGCCAAACGCGCTGCATTGAAGGCGGGACAAGTCAAGTTTATGACAAAAAACGATTCTGGATACCGAAAAAAGGTAGTGCGCAATATATTTTCTTTTTATTTTTACGGTGTTTAGCTTCTTGCAAATGCTGCCACGTAATTTCGACGCTTTGCTCAAGCTGGTGCGCTCCGCCATCCCTAAGCCAAATACTCCGTGGTGGTAATGGTGCCATGGACCCAGTGGAACGCACTCGTTTGTACCAGGCGGCAGGAGGCATGCGATGAAAAAAACTGGGTATCGCTGATTGGTTCTGGTAGCTTTGCGACTGCAGTCGCGCGACTGAAAAATTGGTCAAGAAGGAACAAGGCAAAGAAGTTGCTTTGCGACCGTTTGTGACCAATCGCTAATGGTCGCACGAATACTGGTAGTCGCCGGTGTGCACCAACCTATAGAGTGTGAATTGATATTCCGATAAACTTCTAGAGAGTCATTGCTGTGTGCACTCTATTTCCCTATATCGTCTGGTTTCGGCGCTGGTTTAGCAAGTTTCATAATGAACAAATCCAGATATCTGCACTTGGGTTACCCTATAGTATACTAAACGAAGTTATGACTCGCTATGGGTACTAATTGCTGAAAGAGTACAAGTGAATCAGGGTCAATTTGTAGACGTTCGCTCCCTTTTTGTTCTTTAGCACCATCTACTGAGCGCATCAAATGGGCTGAAGGTTTTACGTCTGTTTAATGCTTGGATGTCATTGAGATACGTACCATAAATGGGCTGCCCACGTTGTGGTGTTGTAATACCTGCTGACGGGGTTCCTGTAAGACACAGAATCAACAACTAAATGGCAAGTTTTATTTATCGAATCGATAAAGCGATTGATTACTGTGGACGCAATGTCGAGACACAGAGGACGAGAGCTGATGCCTACAATCAAGACGAGGGAATCAGGAAGTTTGCGTTCAAAGAAATGCATGCGGTTCAGAAGGCCGGGGTTCGATTCTAAGTTTTATTTGTATGTTTCTCCGATATTTCGTTCCGTGACTGAACAGACTTTTTGGTCAGTTCTGATGACACTGACATAGACACCAGAAGTCTTGCGAAACACACTCTTCAACGCTGTCGCGTTTAACATAAAGCAGCTTCACACTAGCTCAGGAAAAACTGAAGGGGCTGCGGAGCTGATATCGTTTTCTTCCTGCTCACACTTTCAATAAGGAGTTGATTGATATGTGCGGTTTAACTTTCCAAAGCAACCATATGATTATGAGAGACGCCGTAGTGGAGGGCTCCGCAAATTTTGACCATCTGTGGTTTTTTAACGTGCACCCAACTCTGAGCACACGGGCCTACAACGTTTGCGCCTATAATGGAAATGGAGCCGTCGAGGTAAATAAGGAGTGTTCATAAACATTACTTTTGTGGTTGTTGATAAAAGCATACCTTAGTTGAACAAAAAAATCAGCAGATCGAACATTCCGTGTGAAAAGATGCATTACGAAGCAGCCAGCCAAGAGCTGCATACATCAGCTTGTTTGTTTCTGAGGCAAGTAAGGTCATCGATGGCATGACATCTAGTTCAGCATATATCGCATGTTTATGAAGCAGTGTGCAGAAGCCTGGTGCATGTCACCCTATTATGAAGGATATGTATACAATCCATTAACTGTAATTTATGTACGACCTCAAGTGCACAATTAGGGTGACACATAATTCACGCCTACGATGCCACGATTTTCGCAATTTTTATATTATCATCTGTTTTTTTTTATGTTTTTCATACAGCCATGTTACGCCGTACTAATTTCACCATTTTATCCCCCTAACAAAACAGCATAGAGAGAACTGTCTTGTGTGGGTAGATAGATGGATAATAGATAGATATATATATAGGTAGATAGATAGATAGATAGATAGATAGATAGATAGATAGATAGATAGATAGATAGATAGATAGACAGACAGACAGACAGACAGACAGACAGACAGACAGACAGACAGACAGACAGACAGACAGATAGATAGATAGATAGATAGATAGATAGACAGATAGATAGATAGATAGATAGATAGATAGATAGATAGATAGATAGATAGATAGATAGATAGATAGATAGATAGATAGATAGATAGATAGATAGATAGATAGATAGATAGATAGATAGATAGATAGATAGATAGATAGATAGATAGATAGATAGATAGATAGATAGATAGATAGATAGATAGATAGATAGATAGATAGATAGATAGATAGATAGATAGATAGATAGATATGGTCAAGGTCACCGAACTCGCAAAGAAATGCTTGCCATACGCTTGGAACGTTCGTTGCGAACACGCTAACGTACCCTCGGATTTTAAGATTCGGCTTCTTTTAAACACGCACGGCTCACAGCTGTCTCTGAGCAGCTTCCAAGGGTTATGTCACTTGACTAAGAGGTACGGTTGCGACCGGTGTCCTATAGTGTTTTGCCTGGCACGCTGCCGGAAGTATAACCTCCAATTTCGCACTCAAGCTGGAGACTTCCTTCACAATTCAGAGCCACGTTCCAAGCAGTTAGTTAGAGAATGAAATATTTGAACACACATGAAAAAGAAAACTCGATGCGAAAAATATATGTTCGGTTGTTGAACGCAGAAGAACTTAACAAATAAAAAGTAAAACCTTGGAAATTTCTATTGGACGTATTACATTAACTGCAACAACACTGCTACTCTGCATCAGTATTGTTCCCTTGCACTTTTTCTCCCCAGTAATGATGAATATACTGTCCTGGCTGAATGTTTGTTGAAATGTACAATTTTCATCCATTTCATTATCATGCCCTTTTGTTTTAGTATCTAAGTTTCTGTTCCCTGACTGAGAGGTTGCCTTAAAAGCCGATTTTTCGCAAATATTTATTGTGCTACCATGGTACGTATGTCAATGTCGAACGAATTGGATACAAGTTTATTGAGCACAATGTTATGTACATTATTTTCAGCTCATCGTCCTCTTGTTTCTTTTCGAAACTAAAAAAAGGAAACTCTTAACGTCAAGTTGAGACGGCGCATCTGGAGAATAAACCTGAATATGTTCTACACAAATATCAACTCGAAAAAAACGTACACCAGTAAAAAGAAAGGAGTTCTGTGTCCAGTGGTTTCTGTGTCCTGTTGTTTACGTTAGTCTGCAACACTGTTGATAAAGCGACTCACTCACCTAAGACTGCTTTGAAATTGCATTTGCAAGGTCAATTCAAGAGCTTGATCTGCTGGTTGTGCAGCCAGCTTTCAATGTTTGGCAGAGAATGCGCAGTGGCTCTAGATTACGAGTATTTTTTCGTAAGGTCAAGTAAGGCCAGCTCTTAAAAGAAGGCATTCTACATATAGGCTAGCAGCTTTAGTGATATGCGCGATGAGGCTCGCATGTGTTGCTATTTCATTTTGTAGTTACACAATAACTGTCTGCAATTCGTCATTAGCGGCATATTGACCGCAACAGAATGTCACGTGAAGGCTTTCTAACAAATCAGCACAATTCCGATGCAACGTAGGACAAGGCGAATCCAGATGGCTAAACAGATTCACTGCTTTCTTTTTATTACACTTTTTTGATACGTGCAGTAAAAGGTGTACCAAAACTTTTTTCGGTTCTCGAGAATAATACGTACTGCGAAAGAGTCTTTGAAAAAACCTTTCCACTCTTCCGGAACCTTGATGCTGGGATGCTGAAACACAAAAAGTGGAACGCGAAATATTTGTCATACTTCAATTCACTTATTCAAGCAGGCCATCGGAGACATAGTGCATCAAGGGAAGGCTACAAATTGGACGAGCGATGGTCAGTAAACCTAAACTAAAGCAGAATAAATTTCAGGTGGCGCAAAAACTCGCACTTCACCCTAGTAAACCCTTGACCTAGGCAACTTTCACAGGCAAATAAATTTTCAGAGCATAGAAAGAATGGTTGGCATGACAAATAACGTCAATATTCACGCAAAAGGTAACGTATATTTGCAAGAAAGAGGTATAGCTTAGAAGTACAAGGTGTATTGTTCGCAAATGTGATAGCATTCAAGCAAATTTGAAGTATTCTGTGTTTGCAGTTCGATGGCGTTTTATGTTCATCAGTGCTAGGCAACAAATTGATGCACGAGAGTCTAGGCGGAAATTCACAATGCACATTTTTAGTTCACGGTAAAGAACAGCGCATAAACTCTTTCTAACAGTACGTTTCGTGTCTTCGTCTTCACCTTTTCAATTTATTTGACATTCTGCCCAATTTTTTATGTTTATCTTCCAAATATCTGTGTTTTTCACGCATTTTGTTTATCAAAGAAGTGCGTGTGAGGTTACTCCGGCTGTCACTGGTGATATCTGACCGTTAGCATCAAATCGTCACAACTGTTTTTTTTTTTGAACGCTGACGCTGTTCGAAATCTTCTGCTTCACTACGAGATGAGACCACAGTGATGATGTCGTTGGGATTCAGCCCAGAAACTGCCGATATTATATGTACTCGTTCGAACTGCTTGAATCATTGCAGTTGATGTGAATGGCTTGTAAAATATTGCTGAGAAATGTAGCAGACTGATGATATTGTGCAACACAAAATACGTATATGGCTTTCAGTACATGGTGTCCTTCTCGAAAGAAGACACAGGGTAATGTCATTATTGCTGTTAGTGGTGCGAACAAATGTTATCTTGCTGATTTTTCAAAACAGTTATTCTGTCGGTCCCTAGGAAAAACTGTAAAGAAAAGTGTTTGCATCGTGTTTTCTGGGACGTTTGAAAATGAGCACTTAGTAGCAAGCTCGGCAAGTACCACGCGTGTATGTACACTTGAACTATTCGTTTTGTAGCAAAAACGAAATGTGTGATGGGGGAAATCGAACAGCAGTATCTTAGCTAGGTAATATTTTGAATTTCAAAGTAATATGAATGTTGAGTTAACAGAGATTGATTTTGATAAGTACAGTCGTATTTGTTTTTCACTTATTACCTTGCTCATGTCATGAATACACAAGAAACGTTCCGTTCTTTTGTCAGCTTTTGTAAAGAGACGTACCTTGCAGAGCTCTTTTAAGTGCTGGTGATTGGTTTCCCATACCCTGGCGGGTAGATCCTGTGAGAAGAGTCAAGGAACAAATAATACAAATATTCGATTTTACCTCCCTATCGAGTGTTGTCGAATCACGAAACAAGCATGATGGGTCGCAGATGCATAAAAAAATAAACATAGGTGATGTCGACTGGCCATGATATGTTTTCTATAGTTGTTCTCGAAATTCAATAGCCAGAACGTGTGGTTATGATATGACCGAAGGTCGAAGATATTGCACGTGATCACATTTCCGTTTAATGGACGCGAGTCACTCTGGTGAAAAAAATCAAAGTAAAATAGAAAGTTGGGCCTGCCGGAAAGCTTCCATGACGGACTCAGCGCTAGAGATGAACACAAAAAGGAAACAGCGAGTAAAGCGAATGGGCGTTTCTCGTAACTGAAAGGTTTATTTGAAAAAAACCTAAATGGCAAGGCAATGCCAGCAGTTCAAGACATGCGAATAAATGAGAATGTAATTTATATTACTCAGGAACAACATGTGCGCATCCTTGGAAGAAAGTATGTTTATTTCAACTTCTTCTCTAGCACTGTGTCATTGTTACCATCAAAAGCATATTTTGGAACATACGTTAAGAAACTCTCGTAACAAAGACAGCAGTCGTCTTGTATGCATTTACAGAGCCCCGGCGCAAAAAGTTCTTAGGCGCATTCCAAGAGTAAAAAATTCTTCCAGTTTAAATGTTCAACTGGCTCACTCAGGCTTAGTTACGATGAGTGAAACGCAATTAGAACAGTGATTGTTGGCAGGGTACGTACTTTCATTAAACTGAAGAGACTGTAACAGGTGATGCACATTGTTCTTCTTCAACGAGGCTCTGTCAGGAGCTTGTTTCCTATTCTTGAGCCTTGTCCATCAATCCCGCCGTAGTAGTCACGCTTCCTCCGAAGCAAATGACAGGGTTGGAATGGAACGCGAAGCGCGCTTATCATCCCTTGCATGGAAGGGCACACTGGGCAAGTGACACTACGCTAGCAGATCGTGAGCACTGCTGCTCGTTGAAAACCATGACTCAGTGGTGGACGTCATAACGTTGGTTAAGAGCTACTAGGACCCCGCCGGTAGCAATAGATCACCCGTCGCTCCCCTTCACGAGGTGCAGATATTGCTGGCCTAATGACCAGCTCTTACCAGGTGGCGTCACTGGAAGAAGTAAATTCATTCTTCCGCAAGTGAATTGCGCGCCAGTTCTCTCTCCTGTCCTTAGCCCACCCACACCGCTCAACGATCGATGACCATCTTTCTTCTTCTGCCCTGCCGAGTGATTGAGCAGTAAATTGCGAAGGTTTGCCTGGCCACTGTAGTTCAGTGGCTAAGGTATCGGCTGCTGACCGACAGGTCGCTTTTTCGAATCCCGGCTGTGGTGGCTGATATTTCTGTGGACGCAAAAACGCTGTAGGCTTATGTGCTTAGATTTGGGTGCACGTTAATGAACCCCAGGAGGTCAAAGTTTCCGCAGCTCTCCACTATGGCGTTTCTCATTATCGTATAGTGGTTTTGAGACGTTAAGCCCCGCAAATCAAAATGCGAAGATTTTGCCGGCGTACCACCAACATCCTGCGGTTCGTGCGCCCCAGCGTTTTCCTAAAGTTGTCCCAAGGCAACCTTAGGTACATGTGGCAGTTTCCTCTCTTAGTTACGACGAAGCCGCCGCTCGACCTTCATCCATTGAAGTGAGTGTACCGGCTATTAATGTGGACGGCATTCCTAGGCCATGACTGGACACACCATACAGTCATTCCAGCCACCGTTTCATCCATCGTGTTTCACTACGTGAATAAGTACTACTCGGCGAACAGATGACGCACAAATCTGCTTTGCATGCAGTTACGCTGGTCACGTGGTGCATTACTGTCACCTCGTACAGCCGCCTCCAGTCCCGTGATCTGCTTTTGGCCAGCTGAGCCATCCTTTTCCCGAATCACTCTCGTTTACGCAACAGACTCTCCCCCAGCGCCTTCTCCTCGTAGGTCTCCACTTGTACGACGCCAATCTTCGTCAATCATGAAGCCAAGTATGGCCGCAAGATCAAGAAGCAGTCTACGACGTGAGGGCTGCGACACTATCGAATGGCGAAACGTAAAATACCTCAAAAAATCTATTCACAGTCCTTGACGTATTTGTGGACAGTGTTCGTGCATGTGGCCTTATCTACACTGGCGCTGCCGTATTCATTATGGACTTTTCCGCCTACTTCGAAAAGGGATGACGCAACTTTCTGGAATGCGCCTCTCTACTTCAAGTTGGCAGAGAATTATTTCTAGGGAAGTGGGTGCTGCAGGCGTCGTCAAGTTTGATGTTGTCTATGTCATACAGTTCATCATCCTTGGAGCATGTATATTATTGAGTTCATTATCGTACTTTATCCTCTCACGACCTCATCCTAAGAAGAGATTTGATCTCCCGCCAAGATGCCGTCTTCATTGTGCGACTGCCTAAATTGAAGTTTCGCTGTTTTCACATTTGACATCAGTGAACATTTCCTTGTCCTTTAGTAAGATCATTGTCAAAGACGATACCCACAGTGCTTCCAGCTCATAAAGGACTGTGTCAGTCTACTGCACTAATCTCTCTGACACTATTGCACCCCCTTCGCCTGGTTGAAGTAGGGTAACGTTGGTAGTACCTTTTGCAAGCGTTAAAGTTAGCAGGGCAACGTCGTTGTTTATGTGATCAACCCATTTCTGTACATTGTTGCGTTGGTTTGAGGGGAACATCTTTGAAGAGTGCAACCAGTTGGCGACGCACAAGAGCAGAACGTACCCGTAGACTCGCACTCTCCCGTTTTCCGTACAACAAGTGCTGTTTCCACGTCTGATCCCTCAGTTGCTAACGTATATGGTTCCTCCATAGCATAACACGCTACGTTGGTCCAGCAACCCCTGTTTCTGGGCTTGTTTGCAATATTTCTTTTTTACAATTGATGTCGTAAAAAATTTGGTCGGTTACACGTCATCTGTTACGCATGACACTGGCGCCAAGCCACCATTACGGCAACTTTCATATCACGTGGTGGTCGTGGTGGTAGTGGTTTCGATGTTTCAAAGTTGGGGTTAGCCTGGCCTAAATGGCCGGCAATAGTGCCACCTGAGCATCTCTTGAATTAAAAGGGTCCGTCTCCACATGTCACCCAGCCCAGCGTCTCGAAAGAACTTCATTAAAATTCGTTTCAGACTCTTTCTCGTCACCGAGAACCCTTCAAGAAAAATTACATCTTCAATTGTCCCACACTTTCGACAACCTTTCTTCAAGCTGCGCACCATATCTCTTCAATTTTGTTAAACTGCGGGTACCATCAAACGAAATTTCCGATGCCCCCGATGTCACCACAAACGACACAAAACCGTGAAGTGACTCACACAGTCTCGAATGATTAATCCGGCGTGTATGTGGAGTCAGTTTTTATCTTGTAAAGCAGCGTCACTTGTTCTCTACAAATACAGTGGATTACGCATGACTGGTGCTGTAACTTGTTGATCGCACTGAAGTGAATGCATATTGCATGTTTGTCGTTCTAATAAGTTTTAGGAGCTCTTATTTTGGAACGTAAGTTCACGCTTCGCGTGCAAGGGCATCAGTTTTTTCATTGCCTCAATTTCAACGTGGGATGGGATACACTGAACTTTTACCTAGAAGCTCTTGTTGATGGGGTTTGCGATAAGCGCCGCAAGCCACATTCTTTACCAGCTGCCGCTGATTTCGCCTTCACCGAGCCAGTTTGAACGCTTAGAGGCAGTGCATAGAATGGGTCTTCGATTGGCGATGGGAGTCCCTCAGACGGCGTCGAACAATAAGGGCAGCGATAAATCCGTGTTTCTACCACTCGACCGCCTGGAGTCTCAAGGTTTGTTGATGCAGCTAAGAAGACTGGTTGAGTCCTCCATGTGCAAAGCACTTCTTCGGCGGCTAAGAGCAATAACAAACTCATATTTCCCATATCACGTTTCGCCTGCAGATTGCAGGATAATTAACGAGCATCGAAGATACGCTCCGACACAATAAAATTTGGTATACGGAAAGCCCATGGGCGTCTAGTCCTCTTCTTGTTAAAAAGGCGGTTCTGTAGGGCATAAGACGGCTCAATATTGTCACTCGCAAAAATGTTTATCCACTGCCGCGCATCGACGGTGTGGCGGACGAGCTACACTGTGCTGATTTGTTTCTTCGCTAGGTTTATGCTCAGCGTACTGGCAATTACCCATTGCTAATGACGCTCGACCGAAGACAGCCTTTGTCTCACTTGACAGCTTGTACAAGTTCAACGTTATGCCGTTTCGGCTGTGTGATACACACGTAAACTGTGAGTGCATGATGGACATCGTTTGGGGCCACTTGAAATGGCACACGGGCTTTTGATGCCTGGACTGTGTCGTTGTTTTCATTTCAAATTTATCTCCTCATGTCCAACGTGTGAAAGAAGTTTTCAAACGCGCGAGAAACACCGGCCTCGAACTAAATTTGGAGATTTAGCGATTTGCACCATTACAACTCACAATATTAGGTTGGTTCGTGCCCAAGGAGAGAATTGCTCTCAATCCGCTGAAGCTTACGACCATGGCCGAATTTCCATAACCTGCGTCAGTCAAAGATCTCTGCAGATTTGTATACCTGTGTTCTTACTTTGGACGATTCTTAGGAAACTTTGAAAAGATCCTGTCATCGCTGGGGAAGCTACTTGGAAATAGCAGGCCTCTAAATTTGTGGTCTATCGATTGCGAAGACTCGTTTGCAAAGCTTCGCCATTTGGCGGTAAGCGGGAGGCCACCCCAGGCCACTACGACCTTACTGCCCGAGCGGAGCTGCACATGGACGCCAGTGGTGTAGGCCGGAACACTGTTCTTGCGTAACGCACGCCCGCATTCCCCGAAATAATTGTGACATACGCTATCCATGCGGTCAATAGATCTGAGATAAATTACACCATTATAAAAAATGAATGCCACACTATAATATGAATGATTAGAAAATTTTGACATTATATAACTCTTGGTCATCTATTTGATTTAGTCAGTGATTATTATCAGGTGTTAGGTCACGTTTTATTGAGTTTGTACGCTACGTATGGTTTTTTTTTCGATTGTTTGGACTCATCGCATTAAAAAAGTACACTTACCCCAAGCGTTATTTGCAGGGAATGTGAAGTCTACCTTTGGATCTTGCCCTGTATAGTTAAAGAATAATGTTATAAAAAAGCTGGATGAATAATTATGCGTGAAAAACACCATAAATGTGTTCGCACCTTTGAGATTACACACCAGACACATCTGCTCATTGCGATGCACTTTCCCAGTATACCAAGGGCTGTCCATCTGAACAGGTGGTGCTCGCAGTGGTCCCGTGGGGAATTTTGAGTGTGTTTAGTTGGTAACGTATAAGGTGCTAATATAGATAATCAGCGATGTTTTGCTGCGCTGTGTATGGGGAAGAGATCTGCAGCACTTTCTTCGTGTTAGTGAATGATTTTTTGCTACGATGGTCATTCATTTGCCCTTTTGGTGATTCTTCTAATTTTCAACGTGTCGCTTCATCGCTCATGCTGGTTTACGAACGTAAAAATACCCTAGCAATAACAAAAAGCTTTAAAGAACACAACGTAAGCACTTGCTGCAACTGTTTGCATGTCTATTGTGTGCATCGTAGCACAAAACAAAGTTTTTTTTAGCCTTAAGCTTGTAGTAAATCTAGTGCTAGCTCGAAATACAAATTAGTTGTGTGGCATGATTGGTTTCACTTGTTTACGTGCGTCACAGCTAAGTGTTGACCTTCTTACAATCCATTTTTGTTGCGACGGTGTGCTTTTACATGTTTACCTACTCCAAAGCAGTAAGGCATGTCGTTGATATAGCTTAAGCGCATTACCGCTATATCTCCGCAAGAATAAGAAATAACTAAGTCCAACATGTCGGAGTCGTGTAAGACTGCTTCGATCTCTGTATAAAAAATACACCAATATACATATGTACGCGGCTCATCAAGCACAGGCCCTGTGATGTTTACGTGGGTGCATCGATAATTGAGAATACCTACATGGTCTGCGACGTCTTTGCGCCGCTACAGATGTAGTTTCCAAAGTGGACAGCAGTATAAATGATCCTAGTAGTATTAGAATGTCTTCACGAAAGACCTTCATTCTAATTTCTTGCCTGAAACCAATTCAAAGTATTTGATTACATCCGTCAGCTCCTATATATCTACGTGCACAATGCTTTACAGAGTTCCACATTTCAGCAAATTCTAACACCACCCTTCTTTTTGTTGCATTCCCTTGGACATTCGTTATTGAAGATAAGCAACAAAAGCATGGTTGTTTGTTAGTTGAATACCTTGACTTGCCAGCTCACACTGAAAAGTAACGTTATTTAACAAAACATGTCTGCCATATTCTGCCACTAACCAAACCAAACATCACGCCTGTGTTAAGCAATATTGCAATTTCGCATCAAGATTTGCCAACATTTCATATCGTTGCAGCCATTAAATTGTTTCAAGGTATTTGAGAATAAGTAAGTTGTGCTGGTAAAGCAGTACTATGGCGGAACACTCATCCTCTTCTCCAGTACTTTACGTAGGTATGCGTGGCCTCACGTAATCTCTCTTCACTTTTTTCGGTCTAGTGAACTCATGCCTCATACGGAGGCAACAATGTATTGTGACAATAATCGGCGCTGTTAGTTCATAAGCAGCAAAAAGTTATTCCAGACAACATGAAGACAGTAAGTGCGTCGTTTTAGGTGTAATTGGCTGGTTACTTTTCTTGCTTTCATGATGGTGGTGGTGCTTTCAATTTCAACGTGGGTTAGGGTCCATTGAAATTTCACTTGGAAGCTCTTGCCACAGTGATCACTGCAGTGACAGAAGATAAGCGCATGTTATAGCTTCACTGCCTTTTGACCCAGTGATTTCTTTACCTTTATGGTATTCGATCACGTATTATTCGACCCCAAAACTATGTACTTGATGGTGGTGGCTATTGCCAATGTATATCCACCCTAAGTAAATGCGTTCACGCTCAGGCGAAAAACAACGTAAATACTTTGCCAGTAATATGCACATAGAAAGGCCTGAATGGTTATTCTATTATGCTTTCTCATGGTGCACTGAAATGTTTGGTTCTATCAAAGCTACTTGGTTCTGTTAGCTATATAAACGGAAAACCCCGTACACCACAGCTCTAACTTAACGCAAGTCATCAGGAGTCACATTTCATTCCGCTAGTTCTCATTTTTTCAGTTACTTGAGAGCTGTTTTCGGTGAAGGGGGTGGTATGGTATGCACGCTATAAATATTGGAATGTAAGTGCATCTCTATTTCTGAATCCACGTTTTTCTCCCCTTAAGTATGCGAGCTTGATAAAGAGCTTTATCATTTTAAGTTACTTAGCCGCATGGTTTCTAGATCTTGTTTTGTACGATAATGGAATTGAATATGTGAAATATAAAGATACAGCTTCTATTTATTCTGTCTTGACCGCCTCCGGACAAGATTTTTAACTCCTGGGCAACTACCCGAACCTATTTGTTGAAGTCGTATTTGTCATACAGCTACATTTACATTTTATGCGAAAAATTAATTTGATTGGTGTTTCAGGAAGCATGAACTATTATTCCCAAAGACAGGTTTCCTAAATCAAGACGTGTATTTTTATTTCAAATTACCAAAAGCAATGGTTACTTACTGTTTGATCCACCGTCGCCAATGGGCAAACAAGCGCTTTCAGTTCACTGGATGCCATATCATCACATTTTTAAAGGTCGTAGATGTAGTAGAAGTGCCGCAATTCATGAAAATAATGTTGACGGGGCAATTCAAACTCTGTGATTGATAGAAATATGTAGCGCAAGAAATAGCAGCACAATTTATCACGAGTAGCTTCACTTCGTTTTTTTTTCAACCAACACGCCAAGTAAAAAAAAATCCACGCAATGACGTAGGTCAAATTGACCACGATTATCAGTTGACAGATTGCTATTGCGTGCATTGTCACTGCTGCACTCAGGATATCCACTCATAAACAACGAGTCAATCAAATAAAGAGCCTTAACTAAAGGTTGTCTTGTCACGTAGTGGGAAGTGTGGCAGCTTGGGCTAGTTGGTATGGCATGACGATAGTTATAGCGCGAGAACAAAACGACGACACAGAGACAAGAAGGACACGATAGACATAGCGCTCGTGTCTTTCGTGTCCTTCTTGTCTCTGTGTCGTCGTTTTGTTCTCGCGCTATAACTATGGTCTTGTAGTGAGGTTTCATTGCCGGTAAAACGTTTTTTGTCCATCAGACAACTGCTGTTGACCACCCACGCGCATCGCTGCCTGTTTTGTAAAACCAAAACTAAGTACAAACACGACAGAGTGCCTTCTTGGCACTAAAGAGACATGCAGGCAAAAAAAAAGATGCACCCTGAGAAATGGGAGCCTTTCACTTTGCTTCCTTTGCTCTATTTTTGCCGTCTTACAACGATGCTGGCGGCAGCGCAGCCTAAAGTGAGAGTATTCATGACATCTTGCAGAGACATCCCGTACACAAGAGAAGGTAAACTTCGATAACCAGACGCACTTGCATTGAATCCTGGTACACACAGATCTGCCATCAAAACAGCTCATCTAGTTCCGCGAGGCCTCAGTCTCTGAGCATCACTGAAGGAAAACAGCCTCCACGTGATATTGCAAACGCCTGGAAATCCGATCTTCGTGTGAGCAGGTTCCGCAACAACCAACAAACTACTAATTAGAGAAACGTCTTAACCCATGCCCTCATGGTAGACTGAAAAGGAGGCCAATGGTAAACCACAAACAAATAACAACAGAATAATAATAAAACCTAAAATTCATTGCCTTACTGAATCCAAATATCAACGCTACCACAGATGCAGCTCGTTGTAGGAAGCTGTCATGCTTTGTCAATACACCGTGTAAATGCCAGGATTTGAAATACGTTTCGGACTTCAGCCATTGCTATGTCTTTTCCAGCACCAGACTTGGTTCACAGTGGAAGACAACAATGCTTGGAGCAAACGTAACAGCATAACGCTGGGACATGCAGTGAGCCGAGGAAGCCGCTTCAAGAAAAAGTCTTGAAACTACGTTTGGGACAAGTGCCCCTGAACGACGAAAAAAGATGCCTATTTAAATCTCAGCGATTGCCCAATCAAGCTCATGTTATTCCCCAAGTGATTAACGCAATGTGCACCGCAGCCTGACTTTAGACGTAACAACAACCAGGTTAAAACAAAACTATTGTTTTCTTGCCGAACATATCAAACCACCTGAAAAAAAACTAAGGACCATCTACCTGAAGGGAACCCTCATGGGATGTGATGCAGCAGCGGTGCGCGCGGCATTCGCCCTGTTGTAACGGGAATCGACAACGGTGCTGAAAGAACAGTTTGAAGCGAAACTTGGTGTAGCGTTTAATTAAGTAAATTTTTGCTGGAAATGCAAAAACACAGGAGGTGGAACACGTTGAAAACACTTGCGTTCGACTTACTTCGCTCACATCTCGTCAGTGTTACCCGCACGCCGTCTGCATTCTCGGACGCGATTGGTGTTCTTGACTCGCACCTAATCGGTGTCGACGCTTGCGTTCAGCTTCCCTGGCTCAAGCCTTGTTCGTGTTGACGTCGCAATTCGCGAACGCGATTGGCTTCGCTAACCATCGCAATGTTGGCGACAGCCGGGAAAGGTACGCGCACACTAGTGCAAAGCACGCTGTGATGGCATCCCACCCGTAGGTCCGATCGCTTAGCAAGCTGCGGCATACTGTTCACATTGTCGGTACCTCGAAATTATCGAGGCGCGCGCCGCACACGCACCCACCTGCTCGCGGCTTCTCGTGGAGGAATTTGGCACTGCTGAGATGATGCCCTTGTGAGGAGCTGATTCAAGCATTGCCCGCGGTGGAGAAGATGAAGCGAGGGAGAGAGCTGACACGCGGCGAGGCGGGGCGGGCGAGGGAGAGACGTCAACACTGACTTCTAGAAGGGCTTGACCTACTTGGAAGCGCTCCAACACTTGCGGTGACAGGAGCTCTGCAAAAAGAGAAGAGCGTTACACGGGTTAATCAGAGACCTGCTTTGCGTCTAAAGTATGTATGCCGTACAAGCGTGAGCTGTCACTCTTCACTTTTAATACTGTCATTTTATAGATGGGCGGTAATATTCACAATGTGTTCCTTAGTGGAATGAAGATAATCAATGCTGGTCACTATGTCTCATTTTAACACCTTACTTATAACAAATTGACACTTCAATATTACCGACTAGGTAAACCTAAAAGTACTTACTCACCATACCAAAAGAATACAAAAATCAAAGCATAACCACGGAGTGAATGATCATGAGTGGGGTGAAGCCTCGAACGGTTCTATCACTAAACCGTGAATCGTTCGTCCACTGGCCACGTCCGGCCATCCGTGTGTCCGTATACCTTTCTGTCTGTCTTTCTGCTGGTTCATTCATCTGTCTGTGTGCCTGTCTATTTATGCATCCGTCCATGGCTCTGTCTCTCTGCCTCTCTCTCTGTGTGTGCCTGTCTGTCTGTACGTCAATGCGTCCATGGCTCTGTCTCTCTGCCAGTCTCTTTGTGTATCTGCGTGTCTGTCTGCCTGTCCGTCAATCGATCCGTTCATGGCAAAGTCGTTCTGCCTGTCTCTCTGGGTGTCTGTCTGTTTGCCTGTCAGTTGGTTTGTCCATTCGTCTATCTGTCTGTGTGTCCGTCTATCCGTTCGTTCGTCTGTCTGCCTCTCTGTCTGTCTATCTGTCTTGCTGTCTGTGTCTATGCCTGTCCATATGTCTGTCAGTCCACCTGTGTGCATGCCTCTTCGTGCACACGTCTATCTAGTGAACACTCCCAGTACCGCCATCTCGCATCTTTTCATGAGATATTCTTTATATAGAAGTACCCTCATCCAGGGCTCATTCCAAGAATTAAGCGAGAGGTGGCTATCTACTACTATTACATATATCGAGGACGCACGACCCCTGGCTCAAGAAACTTCGCCCCTAAAAATCTGCTGACACACGTTTCCTTAGGCCAGTTATGCCACGACAACCGTTTATATATCTTTTGAACGCGATACTGCAGTTGAGAACATGAAATATAATGCCCATGCTGAACCTAGAAACTTTGCCTCTTATCTGCGTGTTCACCTGCAAAGAACGTTGAAGGACCATGTTCTTCTGTATTGATGAAGAGAGAATAAAACCTTTATTTGACCTTCTGCATGACCCGTGTAGTCCCGATTCCTCTATCAAGGATTGGTGCAGCAAGACAACTTTACCTGCTGGCTCGAGATCTCACACGCACGTTCTGGTCGTCTACCAGCTTCCAAAGGTGTCAATTCTATGAACTGGATCCTTCGCTCAAGCTAAAGCTACCATCACAACTTTCCCGCTCCGATGCGACACTGTTATGCTGCCTTTGGTTGGGCGTTGCATTTACAAAGGTGTACTTCTTTCGCATTGGTATGGCAGACACTCCTACATGCGAATACTGCGGAGCTGAAGCGACCATCGAACACGTCCTGTGCAGCTGCGCTTGCTACGACACACAGTAATGCCAGCTCCGGATGGTTTTGAATCAACTTGACCCCGGACCATTTTGTGTGCAGAAGATACTAGGCCCTTGGGCATCTGCCTCAGTTGCGCAGAAAGCAACTAAAGCACTGCTACTTTACCTAAAGTCAACAAACCTGAGCGACCGCCTGTAGACCGTGTGTGCTCCCCGAGTGTGCTCGTGATTGTGTGTACCTTCTCACCTCTCTGCAGCTTCTGTTCTCCCCTTTATTCTTTCCCCAGTGCAGGGTAGCAAACCGAATGTGCGTCTGGTTAACCTCCCTGCCTTTCCTTGCATCTTTATCTCTCTCTCTCTCTCTCTCTCTCTGCATGAAAAGATTGGTAACTGCTGCGTCTGTTTTGCCATGTGAAAAAGAAACGATTTATTAGAATCAAAAGGTACTGGTAGATAATAGTACCATGTCGTTTTAGCGACACGTAGGGAACACTGACTTGTTGTTAGACCTTCAAGATGTTCTATGTGACAATTGCTACACGTGGATGTATTACGTGCATATCAGAAATAACCTACCGATAACGGTAGTCTTTGTGCTATATCTATTGTGAGCTCAAATAGCACTTTATTAGATCGATGCGACACATGTAGGTTGAAGCGATGACATATAGTATTATAGTTTCATCCTTTGCTACTCCCGAAGTACAAGTGGTGTGCACATAAAAAAAAAACATTCGATTGCGGAAATGCACTTTATTGTTTCCAGTGTCTCTGTCATTCTTCGGCGTTCCCGCCACAACGCTTATATGTGTTCTCATTTCACTCAAGGCGAGTCATGCTGGCTGAGTGAAATATATACTGTGGCCTATTCGGCTCCGGAAATGCTTTTTGTCACTATTATAGACTATTAGAAAATACATCTGTTTAGGTGGCGTACAAAAGGAATCTTTTGAACAAAAAAACGACGTACTTGATGCAAAAGAAATTACTAGTGGACACTTTGCAAAAATAATAGGATTGTTCTATTCTATCACATTCAGATGATAAATTGAAGTATGGGTGTTGAAATATTGCGAAATTCAGATATTCAACTTGAATAAGTTGGTGTTCTCTTTCATTTTAATATAATCGGAAGTAATCAAACCTCTTGAATTTTCAGACACAACTATAACACCGAAAAAACATTCAGCAGTATACAAATATAATTTTGAAACGTGCAATCACAAATCTATTGAAACAATTCTACCGAACTTTCTTTCTATGAATAATTATTTGTCACCAATTCATAAGAGCCTTGTATAAGAAACTTGTAAATCCTTCATCAACTTTGACGCCTACTTCTACAGTTTTGCAACTATCAAGGCAACGTTTTTTGATCAAAAGTTTCTTCAAATATTTAGCAACTCATTTGCATGAGGCCTGAAATGGGAGAAAATAGCTGCTATGCATTAAAAAGTAATCACTACTTTACTTTACTCTCTTCCAAGTTTATCAATTATTCAAGGGCCATAAAATGTGTCAATTTCTTAGGACAGGAGTTATATGCAAGGGGAAGCAAACATAAGCATGTAGCTGTTGTGATATGAGGCCATTTATCTACCCATAGTTTCGAAGTGTTAGTGTATGACACGACTGAGAACACTCATTGTGCCACTGCAAAGTTATTATCAGCAGAACTATAATTTGAAATCCAAATTTTTGATGAATACTTGCGCCATCACTTTCTTTCTGAGATAGGAAGTTTACGAATACTGGGTCGCAGCAGCTATATCTCACTTTCAGTTATATTGCATCGAGTTTTCTGAAACCAATCTCTAGCCGGCTGTATCACTTTGTGAGGATATCAACTTTCGATTATGGTATAAGACTTTCTACGGGGAAAGTATTCTATTCGTTAATATTTATTTAGTAATGAAATACCCCACAGCACCCGAGGGCGTTATAGAGGGTGGGGGAGGTCACACCAATGAATGAAATCATCGTACGCCCACAAAATACATCAACAACTTAAATGCACCTTTGTTCACACACATAATACAGTTATTTTAGAACATAAATACAGCTTCGTTCAGCTTACAGCACGGAATTACAGCATTGAATGAAATGCATATTAATTTGCACTATGTACTCGCTTTTCAGTTAGCTTATTCTATTGTTTAATTATTCTAGGAGAAAATTAATTGGTATACATGTTCGTTCTAGCATGTTATTCCAGGATCTTGCAAATTGATGAAAACGTTGTGATATGTAAGCAGGTTTGCGTAGGTAAATGTCTCTATTAATTCCCGTTTTTCGTTGTAAATCAAATATAGAAACTTTAATCTCTGTGTATGACGGTGGTCAGCAAGGTACTCCCATCCTAGTTCGGCCTTCATTGCAGTGCAACGCTCCGACTTCCGTACCGTTTAAAGACGAACTTAGCAGCGCTATTCTGAATTTTTTCAGAAGCAGCATTCAAGGTAACCTCGGCGGGGTCCCACCCGGCACAACCGATTCCAAGATAGGTCTGATACAAGTAGTGTATACCATGCGTTTTAAGTTCACATGCGAAAATCTTAGGTTTCCTTGAATAACAATTCAGGCCTTACCAGCTTTCGCTATGAGAGTGCCCACCTGAGGCCTCCATGAACACTCAGATGATAGTAGCACACCCAGATATACGTATTACCTTCTTCGAACTCTGCATTGTTCTAATGATACCGTAACAGAAATGGTTTTATTTTTTTAGTAAATAAAACTTGTACACACTTCCTATATTTAAATTCACTTTCCATTTAATACACCAGCTATGAATCAAGGATAAGTCTTTCTGAAGTCCTGTTGTATCTTTGCGATCAAAAATTTTTGTGTACACAGCACAGTCATCCACAAACAGCCATATAGAAGATGAAATTCATACAGAGATAACTTTGACCTAAAATAAAGTCATAGCGAACCCAAAATGGAGCCCTGTAGGATCCCTGAGGTAACATCTGCATGTTCGGAGCATTTTCCATTTATTAGTACGGTTTGTCTTCTTTGAGAAAGATAGCATTCAATTTTAACACAGTCTTATCAATATTCAGCGTGGCAAGTCAAAACAGTAAGAGTGAATGCGATACCATGTCGAAGGCGTCTGTGAATTCGTTTAATTAAGTACATTTGATAGCCCTGTAGTACACAAGTCAGCGCGTACATTTGTGGCGAGAAAGCGAGAAAGAACGCATCGTTCTTTGAATAAGTAATGAGGGAATATTTTCTGTGAAACGAGTACACAGAAATGAGCATAGAGAGGGCGCGAAATGTGGACCATAGGGCATGAATAAGTGAAATAAATATAGAAATATCAAGTTCCTTGCACAATAAGTTATTTGGAGACGCCCCTCTCGCTAAAAGCTCTTATAATAGTGTAATAAATGGTTTGCACTGTATTTATTTAAAATAAACTCGATGTTAATCACGCCCTTCCGGAGCCATGCAAATAACTATTTTCAATTTAAACTCTTTGACATCATGAAGTGATCTTCAGGTATTACGAGTCACATAGGTATTCACATTGTAGCTTTTTTCACCTGTCAGGGGAGCTGTATTTTCCCGCTTTAGTAAAGCACTAAGGCGTCCATATTTTCTGGGGATCTTTTGTCGATTCAGTGTTGTATTTATCATTATAAAAACAAATTTCAGAGCCTATCAAATATTTATTGTTTTCTCCAGATACTTTATTCCAATCGTAAGTAACTATCAATACCAATTGTACAGCTAAATCTTCACATTGTCGTAATGCCAGTGAGGGGTATCTGTTTCGTTGAAAAAGGTAATACCAGGTTGCTGGCAGGCTCGGCTTCTCGGTCTCTACGTGGTATTGAGCCGGGTGCGTAATCCAGTCGTGTTCCTAAGGATAAAAATAATATTATTTTCCTTCCTTTCTTCCGGGTAGCTACGAGTCTTAGTGGCACCCAAACGCGTGGTAGTTCAAAACCACTCTGTCCCGGTTAGCAGTTGGTGAAGATAACTGTTCAACGCCTTCAACTGCAGCACAGGTGGAAAGAAAGGGTGTTTTCATGCACGCATTCGGAAAGTTGGGGGTCGTCCAAGTTATTTTCATGTGATCTTTTAGATCTATTATTAGGCATTGATGCCAAGCAATCGAGGAATGGTTTTCATAGTACTCTGAAACAGCCTTGTAGAGCACCGCACAAGCACAGTATCAGTCACGAAGAAGGTCTCTTCTGTGGCACTTTTTTGGGCACTTAAATAAGTCACAACAAGCGTGGTTATGTGTCCCACAAATGGTTCTCTGTGGTGTTCTTCTTCCTCTGGAACGTTACAACTTCTGCCAGATTGCCGATGAGGTAGTGTTGCGCCGTAGTCATGTTCTTATCCGGCCTCTACAAGAACAGAATGAACGAGAGAAACAGGTTCAGCGATTGTTCTCGTGGACACATTAGCAGCTAGGTGTTGTGAGGTTTGTAATGAAATTGTAGGTATCCTTCCACCGCCATGCTGCACCGTGGCATTTGAGCGTGGCGAGTTCTCTATCTCGTAGTTTAGGCAGCACAGCTATTGGTAGAGGTTGTCAAACGTAATTAATGTGGCTCGTTTGAATACAGTGATTGTCTAGTTCTTTTGCTTAGAGGAAACACCAACCGGCAGTTTCAGATAACAAAGCTATTTTTTAAAATAATAAATGTGGGATAAAATCCGGATAAGCCTTGCCTGCAAAGTATTGTCAGACTAAAAAACAATATCGTCTTTAACGAGGCAACGCACCAGCGAACTATCGAGATGAATCAGCTGTGGTGCCAAAAAACAATATTAAAGTGATTTATATGTGAAGTGTTTTCAAGCAAAAATATAATGCTTTGTGAGGAATTGTTTAGGAGAAAAACATTCACTTATTGGTTTATGTCGCAAGATTTTCAGTCACATCACTTCATTAAATTGCTAATAATTGTCCTGAATACTCATTAGTCTCATGCAGGTGTTGCTTCATTTTTGAAGTTTCAAAAATTGGCATCCTGCACAAATCTGTGTTTGATACCAAAATTAGTGCTTAACTGTTTCGGGGAAGAATAACGACCATAAGGCGTTAACATCAAAGCACTTTGTTCAGCAAACGGGTGACAATAATACTGATTTACGTTCAAAATGCAAGAATAGCGGAGATTAAATTAGTAGGTAACCTATAATCCGCTCGCCTAGGGGCACTCCGTCTTCGATACAAACATGATAACACACCCCAGCGTTATAGTTGACTGTCGAGTTAGTTGTCGAATCAACTTCATTATATGCGCCCCAACTACGGTCTCTTCAGGCAGGCTGCAAGCGCTCAGTTTGCCCAATGTTCCGACATAATCTGCCTACTCTGCACCTACTGGTAACGTTTCTTAAAACTTTGTTAGTAAGAGCCATTCACAGTAAAAAGACAAACAAGAATAAACTTCAATGCATGTATGGTAAGTACCAGTATTCTTATACCACGTGTATTTCCACCACATAAGCGAAGTTTTACACATTATAGTTTTACACATTATCATACTAATGAATACTCTGCCTACATAAATGATCAAGTTTGTCTGCAGGTACATGATAAGCAGATACATACTGGCCTTCATTTTAGCGTATGTCTTTCGACGTCTTTCTGGACTTGGCACTGGTGCTCCTGCGAGTTGAGATCAATGAAGGCATATATGTATTGAGATTACTCATTTGTTAAATTGCAAGCAAACGTATTGCTGCGAGGGTGGCTGTTAGCTAAGCTTTAGCAAAATATATCACAATTCACATGTCTAGGCACCTTAACATCACCGCTAAAATTCGTGAGTGAAGCTTTAGAGTATTGTATAAAATTATTCTGATACAAGTGAAACATAGTTATTACGTTGAATAAAAACTACTTATCACGGCGATCAATAATTCGTCATTAGGTAGCGGAATATTGCTTCAGCGATCATACGGTGACACGGTTAGTGTCTAATCATTGTAGGTAGCGGAAAATTTACTTATGACCCTTGCAAAGAGGATAAAGCAAAGGCCAGTTTTGTATTCTTTCTTAGTAAGTTCGTGAGCTGGTTAAGCTATCTAACAACGGAGAATTACCAACAAGCTTGATTGATTTGTAACTCTGTTGGCGTCTTGCTGAAAAATGTTGTAACATCTATTTATGTTCACGCAATATTTTACGTGAAAAATATACCACTCACAGGTTAATCTTATAAATGTTACTGTTATTCAGGTAGTGTACTCTCAATCAATATTGTAAAGTACTATCTTACACCACTGTGAAGATAGCGTAAGGAAGTGGTAACACTGTAATCCATTTTGATAGGTATTTTTTTCATTAGCACCCAACTTTTCAGCCTTTATGTCACTATACTCATTCGGTGGCGGGTACTAGGGTGCTATGCAGGATTGTCCTGGCTTCTAGAGCAGACAAGTCACATCACGCTGAGTTTATCACATCACGCTGAACGCGTGATGTGATAAAAATCACAAGAATCTGTGTGGCGCCAGAAACACATGTGGAGGACTCGCGGTGGTTATCACAATGTGAACAAGTCAATGCCTTGACTTCTTGAACATTTAAACAGCTCAGCGACGACGGCGTCGTTGTCGCGCTCTGTTTTTGCTAACTCAACACGCGCCTACCACAAGCGTGTTCATGGGCGTTCGGCCTTTTTTACGCCGGTTATTTCTTTGTGTCCGGCGTATATTCCTACTCTCGAAAGTAGCAAAGGTATAACCTTTACTTGTGGTTTGTTTTATGCATAGTCTGCGCTTTAAAGCAGATAGATCAATCGTACCGCTCGCTGCTGTTGCGGCGTGAGCAGTCATAGGTTGGCAAAACTTGTAAGCCTCACTCAGATTTACTCAAGAAATAAATTTCGAGCTTTCAACCCACTCCAACTCAGACTCCCGAAATTTTTCCATAGCCGGACTCACTCTAGCTCACATTAATGAAAGTATTTTTGACCGGACTCACTTCGACTGAAACTCACGCAAACACTGCTCAACCACACTCACTCATACTATGACTTATCCGAGTGAATCGGCTCATGAGTCCATTAACCGAGAAGTGTTTTCTTCGATCATGTGCCGAGGCTCTTGAAGATAGATATCTGATGTAATCGGTGCTGTTGTTGGCCCCATTTCACATAGTACCCCCTAGAAAACAGGTTAAGGTCATTTTATTGTGACAGCAATTATATGGGCACTGTCAGTGAGATTTCGCCGCCAGCGTCTGCGTTGGTGTGATTGTCATGCAGCGTATGTATGTGTGTATATATATATATATAAATATATATATATATATATATATATATATATATATATCAACGCAAGAAAGAAAAAATCTAAAAAAAACTTTCTGGCACGCGGAATAGAATGTGGGACATCTGCGTCGCGAAACGATGTGTTAACCACTGAGCCACCCCGGAGCACATCTTTCACCGGTCAAAAGGCAGGATACTTATATCTACCTCTTACCGCTGCTCACGAGTATCTCGGGAGGAATTTGTGTTTTCAGCATTACCAGCAAGGTGGCGCACACAGCATGCGTTGCCACATCGCGCGGCGGCACCCGCTCTAATCTCCTACGCGTACTTTGCACGGCGAGATAAGGGCGCGTGAGAGAACGACGGTTCCTCACGCGCCCCTATTTCACAATGGCGAGGCGGAGAAGGCCGTACGGCTTGGCTGGCGTTCGGCTGTACCTGGAACAATTCTTTTGTAGTTACCTGGTGCATACTGGTCATCGCAGTCATTGCAGTCTCCGTTTGCGACAAGTGCGTGCTTTTCAGACACAGCAGAGTAACAAATCAGGTGCTTATTCGCGTGCATCCGTACCTGTGAGTACGTTTTGTGCGTCATTTGTGCATGAGAAAAGCGGGGCATGTTTCGATGTGCTTTCTGTTTTGTGCGTGACTTTTCAATTTGTTGCTACCGCGTTTATTGCTTTGCCTTTCCGGCAAAGCTGTGACTTTTTTCTTGGAAGAGGTGACAGCATAAGATAATGTTATCATTAACATTAAAAAGATAGGAAGGGGGGATAGTCAAGGCATACCCATGTGTAATTCACGCCTCTGATCAATAAATTTTGAAATGGTATGTGTACCAAACTGCTTTGAAATGCGTGCGAGTTGTCGTAAGTGTAAACGTGAATTTAGGTAAGGCTTATATCAATGCTGAAAGAATAGATAAAAAAATAAGCTAGGCAAAAAAGTGAAACTCACTCAGACTTACTCAAGAAATACATATTACGACTTGGACTCACTCGGACACGGGCTCAGACTGACCAAAAATTTCTTGAACCGAACTCACTAGGAGTCACTCTTACGAAAATATTCTACTGCACCCACTCATACTTGGAATCACGAAAATAGTACTCACTGAGACTCACTCCGACTCAGACTCGATCTGAGTGTGATCTGAGTGTGATCACACTCAGATCTGAGTGTGATGAAGCCCGAGTGAGTCGACTCATGAGGGAATTTGGCGACATATGTGAGCAATGCTCCTCGGCAAGAGCAAACGTAGTGAGTGGACCCAATCTTCGCCGTGATCGGCTGTCAATTGAACTTAAGCATGAACTTAGATACAAATTTGTTGATTCTCAGCATGCCACAGTTAAACTCAGTCATAGAGCTGTTGTGACTGTCAAGCGTTTGATGTGTTGGCCGCTAAGCAGACTTAAAGATCTTGTGACGACCTAGCTTTTTCCAGCGTTTTAAGTAGGCCGAATACTAAGCCTCTTTCTAAGCCAAGACTGCATAAACTAAAACCTAATTGTGATGATTCTAAGTAGCTAAGGCTTGAAGAAGAAAAGCTTTGGGAAAGTTTGTGAAATTTTATTGCAGTATGCATTGCAGCGAAAGCAAGAAATTGCTAGAAGAAAGACGACCAGAAGGCGAGGAATGAATTATTGAACATAACACCTGCCTGTTATGTCTCTAGTGATAAGGTTTCAATAAAACGGTTGTAAATATCTTGGGTCTAATTAGCAAAGTAACAATACCTGTGGAAACAATAAATTTAGGCATAATTAGAACAATTTAATTATTATATCTGTAAGTTCTTTAGTATTAGTCAATTCTAATATTAACCGTAAAAGGTAATAATTAGCGCGGTTTTACTGCCTTGCTCGCGAATAACGTTGGGCTAATGATTGCAGTTTAGTTAGAGATTATACTGGCATGCTAAGTTAACACAGTCCTAGCTTTACAGGAGTTTATTAGCATGATCATACTAAGATAGCATGTAATACCTTTGGTTTTACAACGACTCGAAATAATTAGCTTGGTCATAGCGCGTCATGACATAACTGGTGAAATGTACCGCCTACTCAAATGGCTAATTACCTGGCCACGTGGGCTAAGGTGCTTGCTGCAATAAAGACGTCAATGAAGGTGAGCACTCGCCGTACACAGTGCTAGATGTGCGGACCAATCAGGATGATTAACACGTAGCCTCACGTTTAGCTGTGGTCGTCATGTTGTAAGGCGTCCAGCCAAAACTAATCTCGGATGCCTCCACACTGGTTATTCTAAAGAAGACTTAAAGCATGCGAGAAAATCTTTGAAATGAATTTAAACAGCCCTTGTTTTTGAAAAGAAATGTTATACTGAAAAGATTCCGACGCCACTTCTGCATAAGTGCAGTTCTAGACTCCATAGAACAACAAACAAATGAAAGAAGATGCCTCAGGTTTGACAACACCACCCAAATTTGTCGACCATTCATAATGCGATGTTCGGATTCATTTTAACCAGTGAAACTGTGCTAGCTGAGGGGTGGATTTGACTTTATCGTACTGATCGCGCAATTTAAAGAAAATATTTACGAGCTCGGAAATATCCTCAGTCTCACCTAGTTTGGTCCATCCTACATAGAACCCTCAGTAAATGTGCTGTAGTTGAAGATAGCTTGAGCTCATTCTTTCGTCAACACTGCCACACAACACCAAAAATAATACTGCGTCTTGTTAGCATATGAGTGAGCCGGGAGATTCAGTGTGCAAATAATACCACGACATAATATTGCAATAAAGCAACATTGCCATGTGGCCAGTTGCGTCTGCATTATGGATGCTGTATTTTTGTACGATAGATTCTTAGCGCATCCTGTGAACAGGAACATTAGGAGAAAATAGGATGCTTATAGTCTTAGGATGTGTGGGAAAATTGCGACTGCAAGCAATAAAAAATTGATCGCGAGTATGTAGTCAGTGTAGTGTGGTGTGCAAGTGGCTATGCACGTCATTTTGTTGGCATAGATTCTCTTCGTAAATACAGTGGTGGATTCAGTAGCATACGTTGTGCACTTATGTTGACATTTTTCAGCTGATGGCAACGTTGCATTCGGGACTACCTTGATTTTCTGACTTCGACACGATAACTATTCAGCGCTGCATATATGGATGAATCTAAACTCATATGAACCACCACAGAAGATAATTCGATTAAGTAGGCTTAAACAAGGTTGCTCCTTAACAGCTTTCATTCGTTACTTGTCGAGTATATTAGTAGCCCTTTTTGCGGGCCTGTATATGACAAAGATACGTACTGCGAAACAGCCTAGTGAAAAGATGGGGACGTCCTTCTTGTCTTTGATGAACCCCTGAGCCTAAATGATGACTTGTTTCTTGATGCACTCCTACATTTCGGTTTCTGCCTGCAAAACAATAAAAAAACCCTCAACATTGTATAATTTAAACCTTTCTAGGTCTTTTAGTATGTCGTGCTCATGCTAAGAATGGGTAAGTTTACAAATGGCATGCACAATAGCCCATGAATGGTAAACCATGCTGGTGTAGTGGTTACAGTGTGTATCGTGGGTTTCATCCTGACCCCGGCTGTCACACTTTGATGGAGGTGAAATGCTGAAAATCTGCGCATCAGACGAATGCTATCATCTTTAGCATACTTTGGCCAATCGCGAAATTACATCATTTGACACACTCATTGGACACATAGCCTGCACGAGGAGCACCGTTTGACTCAGTTACGGGAAATAGCCTTTTGTAACGTCGCTTCGTGATACTACATTGTCCTTTTCTTATGTAGAGTATTGCCTAATAGAATGCGCTGTGGCACCAATACACAAACACGGGCAGGAGCATCTATCTCGATCGGACATAGTCTGTGACGCGGTGGAGGGAGCGTGCAGGCCTTGCGATTTGGTATGACGTGTTGTGCAATGGCACCCTCTGCAAGATTTTTTTTTGCCTCATAGGGCGAGTGCCTAGGCCATTTATGTTGTCCAAGTGGCGTTGCACTGCATGGTAAGTGGTTTTTCTTTTGTCATCGTTGTCTCCAAACAGGCAGCACATTTGCAATGTTAGTGCGTGCTTTCCTGTAAACGCGAGTGTTGCTGAAGGACGGGGCGTTTATTTTCTGCACTTCATACAGCTTTACCGTTTAGTGCAACTGCATACGCTTTGTTGGTATAGCACGCAACAAATTTTCGTGCCAAATATATGAGTGTTTACGTTTAGCAAAACATTTTACACCCGAGTTCTTAGAAAATATATAGCTTTCTTGTGAACTCGTGTGTGAGCAAGATACGTACTCCCAAATATTCTCGATAAGAACGGTAATGGCCTCTGTGGAGATACGGGTGGTCCTCCTGTAATATAACAAATCGAACATCAACTACATATTTTGCTATTTTCCATATAATTAATTAGTGAAGAAAAGCTGTGGCTGATAAGGGGAAGCTGGTAATTCGCAGATATATAAAGTATCACGAAAAAAAGTGATAAGTCTCATGGCTTAGAAAAATTTGATAGTATATCTCATACTTCAAAAGCATATATACATAAACGTGCAAGCTAAGACTCAAGCGGGTATCTTGACGGTATTGTACCTGCTTAGACTTACTGAAGCTCTATATTAACACAATAGCATTAAAGAGATCGTTTCGCAGAAACTCTGGTGTCGGCGTCAGTGTCGTCTGTTGTGAGCTCAAATCATCATCCTTGCATGACCAAAAACTTGAGAAATGGGCAAATAAAATGAGTAAAATATTTCTGGTTGTGAGTAGGAGTCAAAATTTGGCCGTTTTTATGGTAAGTCTGTGTTTTACCACCAAGCCAAGGCTCTTCTTGTGAATGCTGTGAAAATAAGTTCCTCTGCTTGGAAAGACATTAGAAGCAGCTTTCATGATTTACAAATATGCGCACCCTGTATATATGCTTGACAATACAACATAAATTAACGCCGCAATATTATATGGTACAAACGCGCATTGTCATCAGGTGTGAAACATGAGAGTATCATAATTACTTCAAAGTTTAAAGGCAGTCACTCGCTACAAAAGGCACACACGCTACTGCACCCTAAAGGCCACTGAGTGGCTGCATAGCAAGTTTAAAAATATCTCACACACTTAGTGTTCGAAGCACGCTCTAGGAAGAGGATATCGCTATCATGACCTACTCTCAAAGGGGAAGCCCAAGGGTCCCCCCCCCCCGATTTCGTGGTTCTTATTAACATGTTTTATTCACGGAGGAAAAGGGTTTTGAGAAAGAAACAATGAGTGGATGCTTCTGCGCTTATGCAGACTTGCGGAACAAACTCGTTCATACCGATATATAGCTATAATAATAGGTGAACAAATAACGTGAAGCTCACACTCACTCAACACAGTTCGAGATTTCGGGGTTTACTCTGAATCCGAGTCTTCCCAGCTTCGCTCAACTGCGCTCACATGTTCGGTAACGTTCTTTAAAACTTCGACGCCCGCTGGAGAAAAAAACCTTGTTTTTTCTTTATCCAGGGGCCGTGATAATGCCCTCACGTGTACTGTGACACATCAAAAATTTCCTCAGCCGGACTGACTTGGAGGCCAACTCTCGAGAATTGTTTTCACAAATAACCCTTTTCATTCAAGCTTACCAAGTATTGTTCAGTTGAGCGCAGTCACAGTTAGACATGTGGCTCACGTTTTACGTCTTTCGCTTACATTTGGTATTATTATTACAAGATATAACATGTACATGCACAACGCCTCGATATTTCATGTAGGCTTAATTGCTCTGAACCTGACAGCGTACCATGAGCATTTATTTCGACGACACATTACGGTGACAAAAAAATTACCCGTCTTGTTGCCGGCGGTATGTGGAGAGTTCATGACCACAGATTTTACGCGTGACAACATTAAAAAATTAAAGTCAATAATTCAAGATTGCTTAGTGCAAGCGTCTGCATTTTCAACGTGCCTAGTTCGGCAGAACTGTCACGAAATCGGCAGCTACTTTTGCATAAAAAGCAAACACCATTTGCCAGTTTTAAAGCCTAATTGCAAAGTTGGCCCGAAATTTCGCTTTACCAGGTGTTCTAATGACGTGTTTCATTTCGTGAGTGCTCAAATACTACTACACTTTAGGTTCCGGACGAAATGAATAGAAACAAATAAATACATACTTTGAAAGGGAACTCCTGGAAACGTTACGACCAGCTCCGTGATATTTGAAACTATATGAAAAAAAATATTAGAATTAAGATTATACTAGGTAAAGCATCATTTTCACTATTTTTGCACGAGAAATCATTTTTTGTATACCAGCTTTATTAACTTTCTGTATGCAGTCTTTTTCTCGACATTTGCATAACTTTTATGACTGTTGTTAGCGCTGTAGATTATTCAAGTGTATTCATAGAAAGTGCTTGTCTTCGTCGAGTCAGAAGTGTTCACGCTTGCTCTTTCTGCGTACCTCTGTTTCCTAAGTTCATATATTATAGGTGCTTAACCTATAATAACACGATGAAACAAGGTGCAATGCTTTATTTTCGTATGTCTCATTTGGTTGTATTAATCTCATTGCTGAGCATATTGGTCAAAACTATAACTTCTCAGGTGTACTGTGGTCGAGCGGTGTGTTTCCTCGTCACAGGCTATCTTCTGCTACACATAGGGAGCGATTAAGGCAAACGATTTCTAGAAAAATAGGTTATCGTTATAATTGCCTGACCTCACAGTTGCTTGTTGCACCTGATTGACACCACCTCCGCATTTGCAGGGTTACATGGTATTATATGGGAAGAAATTCGTTCAGTATTGTGTAGTACCCTTGATGAAATTCGCACGATGATGTTACGTTAGTGGCATATTGAGGTGTGACTTTGCAACTGACATAGCTCAGTTGCACCATTTTTACCTGTGCCCTCATTTGTCGTTGTGAAAATTCTGGCATGTATGACATGTGATTCAGAATGCCCACATTCTAAATAATATCGCAGGTTGTTGAGCTCACTATACGTGCCATAAGTAAAGCAGTAAGGCGTCTAATGAAGAACATGACTCCTATGCCACGAGAGAGAAATTCAGCTAGATTCTTTGAGACGACCAAATAAACAGCGAAGCTTAAGGCAATTTCTTGGCCATCCTATCATATTTTTATGTTTGGCAAGTGTTGCATCAGTACTGTTTGTTAAGCACTCTGGGTCCCACCTTTGGTGGTAATAAGTTTTCTCATGTTGACCATACAACTCTTATACAGATATGTACATGGAGCATTCACTTGATATCTCTGTATGTGTCGTATCGCTACTCTTTAATGAATACACCTTTTTTATCTTTGGGATGGCAGTTAAGCCGCCACTATTATAACCCAGGAAGTATCACTTGACAGTTTTGTGACCATGGTAACGCGCACATTATTACTTGACTAACCGCTGCTTTGTTCCTTTTCAATGGAAATTCAGAGCAGTGAATAGAGCGAAGTAGAACCTTGGACAATAGCCCACACCCACGATGAGTGATTGGTTAAAAACCGGAAATTTTTCAGAACTTCTCAATTATTTGAATAAATACCATCCATTTATATATGAAAGTAGTAGTACTGTAACAAAAATGAAAAATAAATGAGTACAAACACAGGTAGTAATATATAGGTGCATTATTTAAAAATAGGTATATGGAATTAAAGCGCAATTCAGAACACTCTATGATATCAATTTTTTTGAACATTTATTAAACTCCCTATTTTGGTGGCGCATACGTATTCATGATGGTGGTAGTTATCTGCTAGGACATTTAGGAAATGGAAATAATAATCAGGATATAAAACGCACTTTGAAAAATGGACTGTACGATCTAAATATCTTTGAACATTTAATAAGCTCCCTATTTTGGTGGTACATCCACATTCATGGTGGTGATATTTTTCTGATAGGCTGAACACATGTAAATGGCGCATTTTCATTGATGCGGCGAAAGGTTGCCCTCGTTTCTTCAGGACCACCACAATCTTGTGGGACTTTTCTATGCTTATCGCGCATCTTCATTAACAATAAGTATTACCACAGACTCCGTACATGAAAGCCTGGCCCAAGGACATCTGCACTGTCACAAGGAAACCAAGTTTATTGTGACTGAGTCACACATTACTCCTTTTCCCAGCAGGTCGGAAGTGCAAAAATATGGACAGTTACGAGGTCTTGCGGTGCATTTTATACCAAGTTTAGTTTACGGTGTAGACTTGATTAAAATAAAAATACGTACCCCGTCGACCTTTTAACGAAGCCACGCCGGGCCCTTCAAACATGAAGAAAAGATACAAGCTCAAAAAGAATAAAATGTGTTCGTGAAGGATGTTCATTCTCATTTGTTGTCTGAAACCCAAACCACCACAAAGTTCCTATTTGAACGACTGGCTACGGCAATACGACAGGAATAGCAGCGCATTCCTGTGTGCCTGCGCCGTTTAATCTTGGTGCACCGCCGTGATGGATGCACTAGCACTTTTCGAAACGCAGCCACGATGTGCCTAGTTCACAAAATTAACTACCTTGTCTAATATAGGCCCATTAGAGTCTTACACATGACGTTCTTGTGACGCTTTCAAGACGTGATACCATGCATAAAGCGCACTACGTCACCGACCCGATGATAGCGCTGGAATCTCGCGGGAGTTGGATTTCGTGGAGTGAAAGGAATTTATCTCCTTATCAAGGAATCATTACAGATGTACAGAGTATACGAAGTGATTTTGATATATATATATATATATATATATATATATATATATATATATATATATATATATATATATATATATATATGTATCTATATATATATATATATATATATATATATATATATATATATGCTGATGGTTTGCCCAAGCGCATCTGACAGCTATGCTCTTTCGTATAGAATAATCGTCGCCATCTCTAACTGTAGGGCATTTCACGCACAGCAGCAGCGCTGGTTAGCGCTGGTTGTGTTACAGCGTAGATCTTTCAGTAGTCGGGGTTTCGAGCTATTTCCTTTGTGGATTGGGAAAAGGACACAATAAAACACCACCATAGCCCCACAGCGCGGGCTTGAAATCGAGTGACACAGAAAGAAGTTAGGAAATAATAAACGCGTGAGAAGGAGGGTGATCCAGAGCAGTAACTGGCCTAAGCTAGCAAATTCTAAAGTTCCAAGCTGCGCCAAATTTATTTTGAGTATTTATACAGTTTTGAACAGTTACGATAGCATCAGGTGAGCTATGAGTAATGTGTAGTTGAGAACTAGTAGGCGGCCGAGTGCCATTCCACATTTCTAAGCGCAGTAGCACTTCCTTTTAGAGAAAGTAAATTAGGCGTGCATGCAATGAAAAATTCGGTTGGAATGCTGATGGCAGATCATTCCTAATCGTACATTTGCATAAGATGAGTGATGGAGAACTCGTTTATAAAGGTCAGGGGTGCGGCCTCACTTGCTACCACCTGGCGCTAATATACTGCCTCACCAGAGCAGGATTGTCCACCCTAGCGCAATACTTGGCCACCACCTACAAATAATAGACCATCTTTATACAGAAAACGTATAGGTTTCTGCGAGATACCAAAATTACACATGTAACACAATAACAAGCACATTGCCAATGAATATCTGGAGAGGAAGCATTGCTAACACTGTAATGTCGGGATGGGAAGCAAGAGAATCAGAATTTCAAACGTATGTTGGCAAAAGTGAAAATGTCTATTCAGATATTTGCTTTTGAGGTTACCACAAAACAATTACATTTAGAAGACCACATGAAAAGTAAATGTTCCGTCTCTCCGCCTGTGAAAAAAAAAGCCACAGCTCTTGCATGAAAGCTGTAGTCTCCAAGATTAACTCATCATCATGCTCATTGCAGCGTAGGGGGGTGAATACGGAAGAAAATAAGCTGTATGTTATAAATTCACTCTTCGATGCACGCAACTTAATTACGAGACAAATATTCAACGACATGTGGCGGCAAAAATTGCTGCAAAAGCACATTCTGACGTACATACTTTGACACAATGACATATGCCACAATGTTGTGTATGGATTATAATGTAGCAAGCACAAAAGAAACGCGAGTGTCAAACATATAGACTGTAGTAACCAGTCCTCTTGCCTTTAGGACTTTCACTATTGTCCCTCAGTCCTTATCTATGCCACCCCCTCTATGTGTGCCCTGATCGCTTTCAATCAAGCGCGTGTTAACCCTACGCAGTCACAATGGCACATCCTAAAGCAATTTGTGCCTGCGACTATGAATCGAGCTCAAAGCATAGACATGAGCTCAAAAGATGGAGCACGGCCACCATTCCTGTTGCCACTAAAAATTTCAGCGTCCGTCTTACCGCTGACTTGTCCTATCTGCTTTATGCCTCCTTATTACACTCAGGACAGCTGTAAATAAAGTTCTTTAATTTGCACTGTCCACTGTGGCTTCTAGCACTCTTTAAAACATTCCTTCCTAACATGCATACATTTCTCCTAAAGCACTTGGTGAGCCTCTGTTCAAAAGCTGTACTGACAGCAACCCACGAAGCATATTTGTGTGTGAAATGGTGCACGGAAAAGAATGGACACTAAAAGCTACACTTCAAACGGTATTACGCTTGATACGCAGCTCACTATATAACCATAGTTCTGAGACCACCAGTACATGATTACATGCGGAACGGTGTGCTAGGCTATGAACGTTTGTAGGTGTCAAAGGTTTGTAGGAAGTCAAGTGACCGATACCCAAGTGCACATGAAGCATGATGATGCCAAAATATGTTATTTTGACGTGGATGCTTCGCACTATAGTGCCAGTAATAAAACTTTCATTTTATGCCAGCGCAGCATGAGAGATGGATATGCGTGCGTCACAAATACCCACAATAAGCACCGAGCCTATTGTTTTGCAAGTACTAGTTATCCTTCTCGACGCATAAAGCACGACACCTGGCTTCTTCAACCACTAACTTAACAATGGACAAAAAATGTCACCTCAAATAAATCTCAGCTCTGACGAACGCAGGTTCCAAAACATACTTCGAACAGTTTGTTCTGCAGCATGCTAAAAATAAACTAGGCTCCACCACAGCTATCAGTCTTTGACATATAGATTAAATCTTCACACGTGTCCTGTGTACAATCTGAAGACTTCGCTCCATACTGAACTGGCTTTCCCGGACAATACGCCTGAAGAGATAGAGCAGCGCGTCTGAACGCTGCCATCTATTCCAGAAAAAATACCCTGCCCCTCGTTTTTTCTCGTCTCCTAACTTGTGTTATGTTCACTGTTTATAACATCCTGTCAAACCGTTTTTGACCACACCTATGAAGCCAGAAGGCCTAGATTTTTCTGGAAAACTGCTGTTTTATGTGTAATTTCATAAAAGCTGTGGTGACCAGTCATGAAAAACACTTCTCTTATTCTTCATATGGACGGTTCTTTTTTCAATATAAGGATATTTGCACCTAAGTTTCTAGTTTATGGACAAACGTTGTGTAAACTGACAACTGTATATGTTACAAATATCAGCTGCTGTGGTGAACACCACGATTTCAGTACACTTATGCAGATATTACCGTAAAACAGCATGCAACTGGTGACACTTCTATGTTTTCATCCATCTGAGACACTAACACACTCAAACTGCATTACCAAACTTACCAGCATGATGAATATACAAGGTTTTAGTTCGTTTGGTTACTAAACACGCGATTAGAGGCTTCGCGTAAATTATCTGACCAAGGGATCAGATTTCGCGCAGTCTCACATAATATTTCTTTATTTATAAACAGTCTTGTTGTTGCGCAAAATGCATTGTGTTAAGATATTTTCCAACAGTGAGTTGAATATTCATTTTACACGGAAGTCGTTTTGCTGCAGTATACCACCTATATATAATTAAAAGCTTCAAATTAGTTAAGTTTCAGTGTCGTAGTACTTTCAAGTAGTTTTTTATCCTATAATAAAAATACGATTGGTACCTATGCAATTGTGGAGCATAAAAATAATTTATGCACCTGATGGCGCTGCTCTTCTCCTTCCCGCTCAAGCTTTACATCCTTCTCAGCTGCCTTTCGAGCTCTTCGGCGTGCTATAAGTAAGAAGGCTGTGTCTAGCGGAGATAATCATCTTCGTCGGCCGCCTAGTACTTATAGTGCGCTCAGGAGCATATGAAGGCTCATGTGATTTGCTCCTCGTGTGGCGTGGTCCACGTTTAGAAGAGAATGAAGGTCAGTTCTCCTCCTGCCGTTGACCTGAATGGGTTCCTTGATTTTTCGCTTGCCACCGCACGAGTGATTATAAAGGACCTAACCTCGGTCGCTATAACGGGGTGACCCGGACATGATCACCGAAAGACGAGCACTGCGAAGACCATGAATGACAGGCTGAAGATCGGTACAGAGAGCATCACCATGGTGCAGATTCACCGGCTGTCATTTTGACCACAAATTCCTGCAGCCTTGTTCAGCACGTCGAGGCTATATTTGCCCTTCGGCGCATTACTCAGCAACAAGCAAAATGTTACCGCGCAGTCTCCGCGCTCTCAACGGACGTGGTTGCTGAGTTCACGACCTTGTGGGCGCACCCCCCGAAACTGACTCGAATTGCCACCTCAAGCCAGAGGTGCTGCAACGCAAGTCGGTGTCTCTTAGCAGGCGTCTCCAGCAGCTTCTAGCTTCTACACGAGGAGGAGCTAGGTGATCGGTGACCGTCGGAACTTTTGCATTACATGCAGCGGCTTCTCAGTGACTGTCGGTTGGATGCAAACAGCCCACTGCTGAGTTCATCGCCTATTCCTTCATCGCCGGCTGGATAACGTGGTTTTTGCCTTGGCTACTGCACGAGACGCCCGGCCTCTGAACGAGCTGGTGGAGCTGGCCGATCGTGTGACTGACTATTGAGCAAGATGTATTTCAGGACAACGTCTTCCATTTTACTGTCACGACTCAAAGACTGGCAGTCTCGCCTCTAGCAATTAATCGATCACCTTACTGAGCTAGCTCATGCACTATGACCACCGTCCCACCCTCGTAGACGAGACTGCCATTGCCGTCCTACATCGTGTCCAACATATCTCTCCCGTTCTGGTCCTCGTCGACCCGTATGTTGCTGAAGTCACAGCTACCTTGGCGCCAGCGCACATCAATACCGGCCTCCTTGTAGTTGGAAGGGACACATTCTACAGAGGCGCTGATGGTGGCCAGTGACTGTTTTCGCACGACAAGCCGCCTGTTCTCTGTGACTGACAGGATTGCCAGACAACGAATTCCCGTGGACACAGGTGTATAGGACAGTGTCGTTTCTGCGGTGCGACTGGACTGCCAACGCTCTTTAAAAACTGCACCCCTTATAGCAGCTAACTCTCCCATCAACATATAAGGTCAACGCTCTCTCACCATTGATTTGGGTCGGACGCACTTTCTGATGAGTATTCGTTGTTGCAGATGTACGCATTGGTATACTAGGTTCTGAGTTTTCAACCCGTTTCTTCCTCAGTATTGACCGCCACGCGCGTCTACTTCTCGACTGAACGACAATGGTATGTTTATACAAGACTACCTGGCACTTCCAAAAACTACAACTAGAACGCCCCCACAGCTACACTCATCTATGTTCGCCCTAATTCTGTCAGACTTTCCAGCCATTTCGACACTTTCCAAACTTGAGCGGCCGGTCCGCCACAATGTCACACATCATGTAGTCACTACTGGTCTTCCAGTATTTTGCCGACCAATACGCCACACCGAAGATGACTTGCCGTCGCCAAAAGAGAATCCTACCACATGCTGCAACTGGAAGTCATCCATCCTTCATCGAGCAGTTGGATGTCAGTTCTGCATATGGTACCAAAGTGTTGGCCAAGGGTATTGGAGCCCGTGCGACGACTACGGTCCTTTCAACGTGCCCACCAACCCTGATCGCTATACTCTCTCTCATATTCACGACTTTCTGCCAACCTCGGTGGAGTGGTGATGTTGAGCAAATTAGATTTGGTAAACGCTTGCAACCAGATTCTGGTTGAGCCAGCGGACATCCCCAAGACGGCAATGTGACGCCTTTCAGGCTGTTTGAGGATGTTCGTATGTTGTTCGGTTTCAAAAACGCTGCTCAGACGTTCCAGAGGTTTATTAACGAAGTAACCCTCGGCTTACCTTTCGTATTTGCATATCTTCACGACCTCCTGGTGCTGATGTCTAAGCTTTGCACTGTCACGAACTGCGGAAAGACAAGGACCTTTGTCAGGCTGTTCGCCTTTAGCCCTTTGCCCCTGCAGTGAGCTTTGTATCCGGCTTACTGTAAATAAAAATACTACTACTACTATTGTTGTTTCTACCAAAGCGCATTGCCACCATTTTCGCTTCTTTTTTTCTCGGCTCCAGAAACAGGGCCTTCTCATCAACCCCGCAAAGCGTGTCTTTGCTGTCAAAGACATTGAGTTGTTTGAACAACACATGATTGTGAGGGCACCAGACCGTTGAACAAGATAGATAAAGCCTTGCGCGACATCTCTTGCTCAACGCCTATCCGAAAGCTCCACGAGTTCCTTGGGCTAATAAACTTCAACCGCCGCTTTCTTCTCAGCATTGCCCACATAATCATACCGCTCACTGACCTACTCAAGACCACCAAGGCTCCGTCCTCGCCTCTCACTTAGACGCCTGACACCGAGGAGTTGCCCTTCCAAGTTTACAAAAGCTCATTGGCAGACCCCACAGATCACTGATGCATCTAGTGTGACCGTCGGCGTGGTGTCGTAGCAGTTCCAACGCAACTCTCGGTATCAAATGGGGTTTTTCTCGCAGAAACTGAAGCCTGCAAATATGCGCTGCAGCGCGTTCGGTCGTCCGCTCTTGGTGGTATATTTAGGCACCTGATATTTCCGACACCTGCTTGGGGGCAGCAGCTTTCAGGTTCTCACAAACCGCAATCCTTTGACATTCGCTCTACGCCGTAATCAGGACACTTATACCGCACGGGAAATATGCCACCTCAACCTTAGCACCGAATGCACCGTGGACGTTTGATGCACTGAAGGCCCTGCCAACGCGGCCGCAGACGCCCCCTACCGTATCGACTCGTATCAACTCCCGCACTTTACTTCGAAAAAAAATCACTGTGGCGCTACTACAGATGTCGGATTTAGGGACATCCACTCATTCACCGCATAACTGGCGCTGACTGAAGTTACCCTTCCATTGTCTCCTGGCACCATAACGTGCAACGTGTCACGGGGTCAAAGTTGACCTTTTTTTCCTCTCCCACTTTGGTGTGACATATTCAACAAACTCAATGGTGCCAGTCACCTCGGAGTTCGTGCCACTCAGCGTCTCAATACGACTCGCTTTGTGTGGACGAGCGTGAACTATAGTCTACGGCTCTGGGTGGGTGAATGTCTCCAATGTCAGCGCTTCAAGACCACCCGACACAATAAATTGTCAATTCAGTGATTTCGCGCACCTGTTACTCGGTTTGACCACGTTTACGTTAGCATCGTTGGCTCACTCCCACTTTCTCGGGGTAATCGCTTCACCCTCAATTGTGTGAACCGATATACCCGCAGGCCTGAAGCTTTTCGTCTCGCCAACATAACAGCATTTACCGTGGCTTCAGCGTTCATCAGTGGCTGAATCTCACGGTTTGGATGCCCCAGCATTGTTTCCACTGATAGCAGCTGAAAGTTTGAGTGCGAGCTCTTCCGCGAACTTACGTGCCTGCTCAGAATGCGCCATACCATACTACCACGCACTGTTTATATAAAAACGGAATAGTGGAATGTCTTCACCGCCCCCTTGAAAGCTCACCAGGCTCGTTCATTTTGGGTTGAAGCTCTCCCTGTCTTACTGCTTGGCGTGCACTCTTCTTTCAAGAAAAAGCTTTGATGCACAGCTGCGAAGTAGGTCAGTGGTACGACGCTGCGTATGTCTGGATTTTTTTTGCGCCAGAAACTGTCATCACGCCCGATTTAGTCGGTTACGTAAAAAAGCTTCGTTTTCTCTTCTCACGTCTGCGTCATTGCCCTAGTCAGGATGCATCGTCGACAGACGTTATTGTCAGTGAGAAATCGGACACAGCGACCCACGTTTTCGACCATAGGTGACAGTCACCATGGAGCTCAATTGACGTAAATTGGTCGTGGCAATGTACAGGATCGAACCCGCCTGTCTAGTGAGAGCGCCAGAGTTAGGTTCTTTTAGCCTAACCTTGTCATGCGTCACCTGGTTGATAGTAAGAATGTGGTCAATCGTTGAGTAGCCTGTTCGAAATCCTGCTTGTTCCTTTGGTTGATTGAATTCTAATGTTTTCTTTACTCTGTTAGCAATTACCTTTGTAAATAGCTTGTACACTACAGAGAGCAAGCTGATCGGCCTGTAATTCTTGCAGTCCTTGTCATCTACTTTCTAATGTATTAAGATGATGAGATGCGTCACGCGTAATTGGGAGAATAAGAGACGAAAAAGAAAACAAGGCTGCATCTCCCGAATGGGATAATAAACGAAGCTGTCTCTTAGAAGTGCATACAAACCTCAGTGGAGCGAGCATATTCTAAGTGGCGCTGTACCGCTAATCTCCGAACGGCCGCTGCGCGGGCTGTGCCTGGGTACGCGGAGAACGAGTGTCTCTTTTAGTCTTCTGGATAGTCACCATACGTGGCGGATCGTTGGTGGTGTATGAACGAAGCATGCAGAGCAGCGGGTCTATTGAAGACGTTTGCACACGGCTTCCTTGACTCACGTCTCCTCGTAGTTACCTGCGCGCCGTCTGCATTCTCGAACGTGATCGTATGCATGGATGCGTGCATGGATGGACGGACACAGGAACAGATGGATGGAGGAACGCTTCGGCCCACTCATCATCACTGCTTTCGAGGATATGCTGTGATTTTTTTTCGCTTGCCGCCACATGTGTGATCATAAAGTACCTAAACTTGGTCTGTATACTGTTCTGCAATTTACTCTCCCACTAACATATTTCCTCCTTCAACCACTCTTTTCCCTTCCCACCCTTTCCTATACTACAGTATAGAAAACTCGGCTTAACTTAACCCTCTAACCTTTTCCTTTCGCTGAACCCCAATGATCTTTCCTGTCCCTGGCTACTGTACTGTACTGTGCACGCCTTTGCCTGCTGTCTTTTTTGTTTTATCTTTTTTGGACTTCCTTGTAATATTCCACCCTTTTTGTCGATTTATTTTACTTTTCTTCATGTTTTCCTCTTTATTTATTATTATTTTTCTCTATGTTCCTATTATTTCGCCTTCTATAATTTCAATATAACTTCGTTTTTTTTCTTTCCATCGATCTGTATCTGTCTTTGCCTTCCGACCTTTTTATCCTCTTCTTCCGCTTTTTGTGTCAATTTTCTCCTTTTTGATCTCTCTGGAATCGTTCTCTCGCGTTCTATGTATTTCTTGGTCTATGTTTTTTTTCTAGTTTTGCATTTTTTTATTTGCTCTATGTAAAGTTTCTCTTTCTCTGTACTCGTTATCTTGCCCATCATGCTTATTGCATTTCCTCTGGAAACACCAGTGCACGAGGGAAGCAGGAGAAAACAAACGGGAAGAGGAGAGCTCATGCTTATTCCAAGTGATTATAGTTTTTGGATTCACCTGGCACATTAGGCCAAAGGTAGACATTTTCAGTGCTGAAAAACCGTTTTATTTCTTTTAGAAATCTTCTGTTTTCACAGTGAAAGTTGTTATGAGATCACAACTTGGGTCACGCGAAGTTCTTTGCCACCACCGCCACCGCCCGTAAACACATCGTGTGAAATTAGAAAAAAACCTTGCACCAATAACACAGTGAAGCTCGAACGGGGATCCGCTGGGGGCCAGCCCATTATTCTACCACTGAGCTCCACCGGCTCTTCAAACTTGATGGTGAATTAGCCTTGGGCAAGCTTGCTGTCGGGAATGCGATTGCGTAATTACGACTTCTAAAGCGTATTAAAATAGCGAAAGAACAACCATTCGTCACGCATTGCGAATAGCGTGACGAGTCGCTTGTCCAACCCGTTAGAAAAGCTGTGCTTGTTTCCCTATTAACTGTGGCGCATTCCCACTTTAGCCATAATTCCTCATCGTCATCAGTCACTGCAGGAACATTTAGCGCAAAATTCTTTGCAAGTGTTTAGCGAATATTATACTTCTCAGGTGAATGAAAAACAACAGCATAGAATTGCCGCCTATTACCAAAATAATTTTATTATTATTACCCTAGTGGGTATCAAGCAAGTGTGCTTGCAGCAGTTACCCATTGAGTGTTTTGAAAGGCTCTGAAAGACCGCTCTTCTAGCTTTCGCTGTGATTGTGCCACGCCTTCCGTTCAGGCCTGGTGTTTTCTTAGGGTCTGTTGAAGTTAGGTAATCAATTAAATGACCTCTAATCTTCAACGCTGTAAAAGCCTCCACAAAAACTTGGCACATCTCATATAAAAAGATCAATATTTTTTAGATAACGAAAATAACAAGCTCAAAAGTTTGCCGTCTTTGGAAAACGACGTCAAGTGTTGCAACTCTGCATCTCTGCATATTAGCGCAATATGTAGGTCAAAATAACCAACGCGTTGAAGAGTCGTCGAGGTAGTGATCTTGTCGTTATTGCATGAATTTTACCTCCATCGAAAATTCAGCCACCGCAGCCGGAATTCGGTCCCACGACCAGCAGGAGAGCCGCCAAGTACTTTGGCGACTAGACCTAAGTGGTGGGGTCCGTAGATTAGCTGAGTGTCAGTTATGACCATGCAGCAACGTCAGTTCTAGCCTATGTTGACCTATTGCACTCCATTGGGTACATTCGTAAAAGTAAACTTCTGCCTCTCCGACCCACAAGACATGTAAAGCGTTGCTAATACACACAGTGCCAACGCATATATGTGATCACATCATTTGATCATCATCAAGTACATGCTAGAGTTTTCAGGAAACCCGGCCTTTCTGTTTTACCGCGAAAGGGTTATATTGCCAGGTCCACGACTATATTTATGACGTTTTGCTGTCGCGGAAGTACATCACACAAAAAAACTTGATCATATTGCAAAATTTGCGGAGAATATTGCTCAGTTGCTGGTAATAAAATGTACGACCTGCCCAGCCAAGATTAGGATTCGCGAGAATTTAATACACTATACGCTTCTGAAGTCATGAATGAGAATAAAGAAACGCGCATTTTATTTCTCTCACAGTGGTGTTGTTCGCAGGGTGGTGTGACCGTCTGAAAACGAGTCAAGTATTGCGTTGTTAGCACGATTAGCTCAAGCAATGCACCATCGCTGCTACCATTCTTTCAGTGAATTAGCAACATAAGTTTAATGTTTCCACTGTTTTCAGACACTACGAGGAGGCTGTGTTGATGCAAGCCTCGCACGTAGCAATCGCCAATATTCTGAGATAATGCTCACGCTGGCGTGCGTGGCTGTCATTCCGCGATCCGCACTCGCGTTCTGAGAAATAACGTCCATCTAAAAGAACTCACGAGGCGTGGTACATGAGTTCACACTTCACGATGCCACCTCGATGCCGTCTTCGACGTGGATTGCCTATATGTCCTGTTAAGGCGCATGTTCGGAGCTTCAGCTACCGCGACAGTTAAATTTTAATAATGGCCATTAGTGGTCGGGACAGAGAAGTGCTGCTAGGCGTCTACATGGGCTGGTCCAAATCAAGCGGTGCCATATCTACCAAATACCAATAGACAGTTCACCATCTCTCCTAGATACGCGCACTCTGAACAAACACCTATTCTTGTGAAGACACGTTTATGTTTTGTTTTATTGCTTTCCTGGACTGGTAAGCTCCCTGCCTTTCCTTCAACATCATTTCCTCTCTGTTTAAGAGGTAGATAACAACCCACATAGAACAATGTCATTTGCTATTCTGACTATAAGCAATGCAACCACTACACATCTCTTAAGCGTTATGTGTCCTTGGAGCTGCAGCTGAGAATGATGAAGAACAAAAGCGTTCTATACCATACATTTCCGCGTCTGCCATGGATGAAATGAAGGCGAACTCACTTTCGCCGGCGAAAGACACATGGGCATTTAACAGCAATAAAACAAAACAGCAATATTTAGAGCGTGTGGAAGAAAGTCACGTGCTGCTGGTATAGCCTTTTTAAGCAATTCGTTGTTATTACCTTTTTAAAGAAATTGATTATTTTTCAACAGAAATAGCGTATTTTGTCGCAGCTAAAATTTATTATTTTTGCTCATCGAACGTAACTTACTAGACATATATACAAGCTTAAAAAATACTGATTAGAGCATTGAATAATAATACCAATCGAAAGAGCAGCAATATTTTAAATTATGATATTTTTAGAACAAAGCACGTGCTATCAGTAAAAGTATACATATTCACAAATGTTTACTTCTTTTACCAACAATATTTACACCATCTTTCTCAGTCTTCAGGATGTTTTGTTCTTTTTTAACAGGCAGTACGAAACATCCTCTCGAAAGCAATTTGAATTTCTCTCATTTATATATAGTGTAAGCGAAAAAGCAATTCAACTGATTGCGAATAAATTATAAATCATTTTACCACTAGAGATTAAAGCCACATGGAAGCAGTGTACAAAAGCTTTATATTACAAAACAGATTGTCCATTGAACCCCTAAAAACTACCTAGGTGAAAAATTTTGAAAGCATCGCTCATTGTGAATGTATATTTAAAATATAAAATTATTGGCATTCAATCCGGCAAAAGTCTGAAATGAATCTGTGCTTGATTTTTAACAATGGACAGTAAACTAATCTTCCTTGGTTATCGGTTGATATAGTTCTGCATCAGAGCTTGCATGAACAAAAACGAAGCCTTTCGCTCAAAAAAAAGTGTTGGTGCCAGCGGAGCTATCAGGCTAGGCTTGAGGCGAATGTTCGGGAAGCAACGACAAAGAGGAAACGCTAACAGCAAGATGTTACATCGTATAGAAAAGTGTCTCATGCGGTGGCTCAACCTGAACGCAGACAGCAAGTTAACCCAGTGGTGAAAGCCCGGGATGCGAAGATGCAACGCTCCGCGGCTGCCGTTTATGGGCACTAAGCGTTTCGTGCATAGCAAAGAGCAGTACAAAATAAAACGTCAAATTGTCCACGACCTGATAGAAGCTCAGAAATTCTCTAAAGCCTTCCCTAAAATCTTATCCTCTGATGCAGCCATTGATGTGCACTAAAAGCGAGAGCGGACAAAAGAAAAGAAGCGCTGCGGTTTCTTTTTCTTCGCTTGTGTCCGCAAATTCATGCGCTTTGTTAAAACTGAATTCGTTATTAATTGTAAAGCAGAACATAAATGTCTTGAGCATTCGCGAAAAGTCAATATTTGCTGTTGTTTTTCGAGCGGACGATCACTAGAGCATTGAGCATCAGTGGAGCAGGAGGACCCTGCCTGGCCTTTACAAATTCTGTCAGTTAGCGAGCATTAACGCGTAAGCAAGATGACAAATTGTGCCACTTAATTCATGTTTATATTCAATATCTAGCTGAAGTGCGCCGAAAAACAAAGACTTGTCCATGGGGCAGACAAACAAGACTTAACCATGGGCGCAGACAAGTCTACGCCCATGGTTATTCAATATATTGTTGTTAGTCAAACAAAGGATGTTCATTAGTGTGTTTCGGGCTAGATGCAAGTTTCTTGAAAAAGCCGCTGCAGTGATGCAAAAAATTGCTGCACCAGCCTCTGAGAAAAGCTTTTGTAGACGTAATAACAGCAGAGACTTTTCTGAATTATATGTATTCACAGAAATGAATGTCTCAAAAAAATAAAAGAAAAAATAAATTACATGTGTTAATTCCAAAAAGAACACGCAAGCCTCGTTTTCACTTCAAAGGTACAGTTTCTGAGGAATATACCGAAAAAAAAAACGTAGAGGCGAGTTATTTGCAGAAAAAGACTGCAATGTTTTTTTTTTTTCAAAATGTATTTCATTGCAAAGCCAAGCTTTTGTGCATTGGCATTGGTGATCGTTTCGGCTTTATTGATTGATTGATATGTGGGGTTTAACGTCCCAAAACCACCATATGATTATGAGAGACGCTGTAGTGGAGGGCTCCGGAAATTCCGACCACCTGGGGTTCTTTAACGTGCGCCCAAATCTGAGCACACGGGCCTGTTTCGGCTTTATTTCATACCATAAATTAGGGTGGACGTGAAACAATGCATTGTACACAATACAACCAATGCACTGTAAATTATCCTAGCAAAATTTTTTGAGAAATATGTCAACGCTGCATTTTTCCCGAAGTTAGTGGCGTTTTCTTAAGCATGTAGTTTTGTATACTGTGAAAATGAGTTATTCATCCAGCAATCTAGAAAATGTATGAGGTCGTCCGTCACGAATAGTAGTGAAACAGTTTTAAGTAAATTTGACGAGAAAATTAGTGCCACATTTCAACCATTGTGACTCAGATCTTTGATTACGACGGCGTCTTTCTGATAATGACACATCAAACAGGTTCCCTTTGAGAGGTAGAGATATTTTTAAAGGTGTATAAGGCGAACAGTCGAAGCTTTACCTAAACCGCAGAGCTGCTGAAACTGCGAGCTGGTGCTCATAGATTTACAATCTCTCTTTATTAGGGAACAAAGTGCCTGGTTTTAATTTCTATGAAGTGCTCAGCCACTGCTAGAGTACGCATCCGGCCAGTTTATGTTAATAAACAGGGAGATTGTCACGTCGTGTCTCACGTCAGTTTTGGAAAATTGATATGGTCAACAGCAATTGCAAGTTTCATCCAGTGAAGTCCCAAAAGTTAGGCTACCACACTCATTTATATTCTCAGTGCGCACGGTCCTAGACGGAAATTAAAAGCAGAACACAGGAAGTCAGCTCAGAATAAGAAGCTGCTGGAAAATGGCTATCATTTCATACATGTACGAGTTGGCACAAAAGTTGAGGCAGTTAGCAGTAGACAGAGCGTAAACGTAGAGTTCTCCCCACGTGTTAACTAGCTCACGTTTGCTATACGTTTCTGTCTGCGCGGTTACAAGCTAATGTTCGACAGACGTTAGTGTCCACGCAATGTTAGGCTCATGGTTTAAAGAGCTTCCTCCATGAAACGCCGAAAATAGTTTGTGAATTGTACAAAGTAGGAGCTTATATCATTCATTTTACTTGTACTATGGTCCATATTGGCTAGCCTGAAAGGTTTGGAAATGACTGGCGTAGAGGGCACCACTCATGTATAAATGCATCAAGGAACACTCATCTTGCAACTGACCCTACAAAGTGCTGATGTTGGCGTGTGTTTCAAAAACAGAAATCAATTTGCGGCGTAATGACCAGCTGACTCCCAGGCTAGAATCATACAGTATATTGAACAGAGGACGTGGGTGTGTTAGTCGAGCCACAATAGTTCGGCGCGACAAAGAGTACAGGTAAATAGACATGTAGTACTTGTTAAATGTAATGAAAACATGTAACAAAGAAATTTTTTGCTGTAATGTTCATGCGAGTGTCTTTCTGTAAGGCCCTGCTCTTGGAAGTGTGAACAATGATTCACGTACCTGCATTTTATGCATATTCAGATTAATACAATTCCCGTTGTTAATGTAAATGCTGTACTTCCTGCTTCCAGTCCATGTTTTACTGATGCGCCTCAACAAAATTGGCCGGAAAAGCTGTCACTCGAGTTTCACCGTAATCATAATCATTTGTGTCTCGTTAAACAAAATGCTGCAAAAAGTCCTATTCAATAGATATCCAACTCATTCCATTTTTGAGCAAGTTCATCCAACCTTATCACCCGCAATCATGCGAATTACGCCGTAGCTTGAAATAGGCTGTCGTGTACGTGCATATACCCAGGCTTTTATAACAATAATGCCACCTCCCACCTCCCCCCCCCCGTCCCCCCATAGAGTCGTCAGTTCTACAAGCTACTAGCCTTTATTTCTCTTGAAATATTAGAATGTCCAAGAAACCTTTCATTTGCCTAGCCTGATCTGTCATCTTCTGATCAAAAGATTTTATGCTATATCGCATTGTACAATGGCCCTTCACTTTTTTCAAAGAAACTGCACAAATCTGTGGGGCTGAAACATGTACGTTTCAGGCTCATGAGCTTGCACTGGTGAGATGAAGTGCTTGATTACTTTTGGTTTTAAATCCTGGGTAATTGCCTCTGAATGCGCCAGAGCGCCGGCCATATGTTCTTCGTCTCATCATTTTTATACGGTGACTATCCTCTTCGGTGCTGAAGTCTTTTGCTAATAATCAACTTAGGTGTACATATTTTTTATTATAGTGTATTGTTTCTTGTACACGGCATTATTAAATGCATTCGCCCTAATTCAGCGTCAAATCAAGGATGATCTTCCGCCTCTAGCATCACTTCCTTCGATTCTGCTCTCATTAAACAGCTACCACAAGCATCTGCGACCACAAAAATTGTATATTCATCGATGGCTGACGTTACTCGTCGAGATACAAATGTTTCACCAAGTGTCAGCGTAGGTGCATCAATGTCAAAAAGTGCTATATTTGTCAAAAATTGATAAACAATGTACCACAACCCTTATATCAATACAGGGTAAACGCTCAACTACATCTGTATGAACACGTCTCACTTTTGCGTTATGACAGTGGAATTGCTATAACAGATGGAGAAGCCATGTTTTTCTTTTGTTGAAGTTGAAAACATGCAGAAAATTGCTAACAATTGTTTTTTAAAACACTGAGTTCCTGAACTTTTGAGTAATTTTGAAGTAAAAATTCTATTTGTAAAATTACTCCAAAGTTCGAAACGTAACACACTTCATTTTGCCAGCTGCCTCGTTGATGTAGCAGAAGCCCTAAAATAGTTATTCACATGGCCGCAAATGTTTGTACGAAATATATCACAACGAAAGATTTTGCTGAACAGCTGTTTTCTTATGACGTCCCACCATGCAGTGATAGATCCTTATGGCATCATTATTTTATCTGGCACACGAAGCTTAGTCATTTGAGGCCTTTGTGTACGTGCATAACTTTATGACACACTTGAGCAATAAATATTGAACTCGGTAACCGATCATGTTTTTAATGGGTATGCACGACACGTGTTTGTCCTTGCGAATATTCTTAACGCACAAAGGGGAACACATCTTGAGGGAGCGAATACAACTATAGCATGTCATCAGTCCACGACCCCTCTTACAAGCAGTTGTCTAAATTGTGGGGGCAATGTACTTGATCGTCTTCAGAAGGATTAAAAGAAATTAAGTGCGACATGTACTATGTGACGCATGATTTCAATATGCAGTGCGTGTCCAAAAGAACGTAAAACGTTTCCCTCTAGTTTTGCTAAACTTAAAAACAAACTTTTTTTATTTGATACTCCAGGCATAGGAAGCCTGTTGTAAAAATGTGTTATGCAGATGCTTGTTTTTTTAAACGAAAGATTGGGTATTACTTGGCACATTCAAGGTTGGTTATAGGCCTTCGCTATAACGCATACATTTACCTTTTTCTTGTTTTGAAGGTATTTCTTTTTATTTATTTTTTAACGTTGTAGCAGTAAATGGTTTCTTTCACGATAATGTCGGTGCTAGCTACAATGATGGTGTCGGTGTACCTGGTTGCATGTGAACAAAAATTCATCAACTTGACGGCAAGCTGTTACGCAAGATATGCAAGTAAAATAAATAATGAAAAGCTTTTGTTCAAAAGACGATCGAACCAAGATCATCTGCTTGGCAAGCCGGTCTTTTCTCAATCAGTCGCGGCATGCGTGAAAGTACACAAAAAAACTGCGTGAATATAAAGTGGTCAAAGAGCCACGCTAGTGCTGGTAATACACGTGGCAGAAATTTAAAATCACACCAGGCACCGAAATATGGACTGTGCGCCGTGAGTGGGTGTTTTAAAGGTACGCCCATTACAAAGCACTCGACTGTAGCTGCGAAGTTTTCCCTGCGAAAAGGTAATAGGCCTTCCGCTGATTCTGAAAAAAAAAGAAATATTGGCTTAGTGCGTACATAACACTTGTTCTTGCGGTCGACTTGCTTTGATGGTAATAAACGGCATTGTTACGCCCGATGTCTTCCGTTTCTTCACGGCATGGCTCAAGCATTCACTGAATCATAAGCAAAGCCAGCAATTTAGAATGCGCTGTGAACGGGGTCCCATAAAGCCATAGCATGCCGCTGAGCAAAGCGATGTTCAGCGTCCTACAAGTTCGCTTTTATTTTGCATTAAAACATTGGGCCTCCCAAGAACGCGTGTATTTACGGTCAAAGCAATCAGTGCAAGGAGCTTGGCCAAAAAAAAAATGTGGACACAATGTACCAGATTGTTTTTAACACACTGTAGATACTGAGCGTGCTACACGTAATAAAATTGATGGAAAGAAAAAAAGCAAGAGTTCGTTTTTTCATCTTTTTAGGCTCACTTTTGAAGAGAACTAACAGACAGTGTGACGGGAGGGCCAACTGTATGTTCTTCGGCTCCTTCGTTTTCTAGGGTGTTAAGAAAAATTTGTAGAATATAATGGTAGGACTTTCAATGTAACGGTGAAAAACGAGAAGTGGATGACCAGACGACTTTTTGGCGTAAGGTACTGAACTTTTGACTTTCGAATAGCGCACCGGATGCTCTGCAATTGAGATATCATGGCGGTCATCCCTCCGTCGACCTCATTATGTGTATATGAAAGTGTGGAGCTGCCACTTAGCTCTGCAAGTGTCCACGTCGACGAGTGTGGAACATTCTTTCTGGCTGTGGACGTTACTTAGAACAACATATATTCACGAGAGGAAAGATGACCAATTATCCTTCGCACAGCTACCTAGGTCACCAAGGCTTTTGGGCTGAAACCCTCGTTTTCTAGACAGAAAGAAGCCCGAGTTTTAATGTCTCCTTCCTCTTTGCCAAAATAAACATTAAGGAGAACAAATTAGTCAGTGTAGCAATTCAACAGCACATTAAAACGCATTCTCCGCCGGTTGTGTAAACAGTGTATGAAGAATGGGGACTGCTCCTTAGGGTCCATCTTTAATTATTGAGAAATACCACAAATATTTAGGGACCCTAAGGCTTCACCTTTTTGTGTTGAAGACTATAGCGATATCCTGCCCTTAGTGCGTACTTCAACGACCTGGCGAATAGTTTTTCTCACGTGATGTTGCTCGATAACTTGAAAACGTGAATTACTGCGACATAATTATTAACGTGAAACTGCCTCGTCTCGGTGAAGCTTTCGTAAGTAACTGCATACTCTGTATAGGTTAGCTTGCTCTAAACACGAACAATTATGTGCAAAAAATACTTCTTAACCGTCTATGCAACCACTACACATACAATATTAAATACGTAATGTAAGTTGTGTGGCTTTTGTCATGAGTGGCAGGATTTAAAGCCCGAAGTCATCCTGATACTCACACGTTGCGACGCCCGATAGTAATGTACCTGTCGGATTTTCTGGGATCTTGCTAAACTATTTATATGTTTGGAGAATTCAGCCTCTATATACCTACCATATCAAACGTTAGTAATGAATATTGATATAAGCGTTCGTGTAGACAATGCTAGCCTTGACCAAATGAAGCTAAATATTTTCACGTGGACGTGTCGTCGACAAAGGGAGCCGCCGAATTATGCAACAAGAAACTATTTAGCCGATCTCGTCACCCCTATACGAAAAGTCATATTAATGATATTGACATAGAGAATGTCAGCCATCGACGTACTGATCATCATTGGGATCAGCGGTGTTTTATATGTCCCGTGCCGTACATTCCAGTTCTATCACTGGTGATTCCGCAAGCTTTGAAAAAAGCTTTAGTGTGCATGTCTTGCCCACAACCTTGACAAAATGATCTACAAAGAACTTGAAGCTTTTCGAACACAGAATCGTGGTGTACGTGGAGCATTGCGGATATGCTTTATGGGCGTAAACTAACTGCATTATTGAAACAACAAACTGGCATGGTCATGCTACACTATGTGTCACAGCTCCATCACTGTCGCCAGCTCGCCAGACTAGACACTGAGGTAATACAATAAAAAAATTCTGCCATATCCACGAAGTGAATGATGATGAGTGGCCGAAGCTCCGGAGGTAAACCTGGTAAACCATGAATCCTCTGTACATTTTGCCCACTCGATTTTATTACATCGCTCCCCCTAGCGTACGTCGCCGCACTAAATCGAACGATTGCCTTCAACCAATGACACGCGCCATATGTGACATCATTCCTATTTTATAAGATCTCACGTCTTTGATCAACTACAAGTACCACTTTCTAGTTTATAACATCTTGCATCTTTTCATCATCAGCTACAAGTACCACTATCTAGTAAACACTACAAGAACTAAACGAGAGGTGGCTACATACAGGAGACGGTACCGCCATCTAGTGAACACTGCAAGAACTAAACTAGAGGTGGCTACATACAGGGGACGGTACCGCCATCTAGTGAACACTGCAAGAACTAAACTAGAGGTGGCTACATGCAGGCTACAGGGGACGCACAGCCCACGCCCTAAGGAGCTTCGCCCCTAAAACCATCAAAATTCGCAGGACACATTCCACACCACTGTGCTCTTGCACCCTAGAGACGAGGGGCTGCCCCGGACATCAGTTCGCACTCAACGCTTGTACGACAAATTTCCGTTTCGCTGTCTTGGCCCAAACAGAGTCTTAGAGGAGACCTTCCCGGTTAATTATCGAGTTGAAGAAGTGATTCTTTCAAATGAACAGCGCCATCAAGGTACCAAGATAGTCCATGGCTCGCGTTTGAAGCCTTTAACAAGGCGTTCTCCACACCTTTAGATGGCGGCCAATGGCCGCTGTGATGCGCGGGGAAGAAGTGTGTGCGTTTAAAAGACGCTTCTTGATCACCTGTACGTAACCATCATTACGTTGTGTTCTTCATCTTTATTGCTTGTGGGGACATCTCTGGAGTCCGTTCCGTGCTTCGGATGTGACTGTTTTGGCCCCGTCTTGCAGGGCTAATAAAGGGGTGTAAAGCACTACGTCGGAATATGTATTGCATGCGTTAGTTGGGTTAACGCTGCCGACAACAACTGTTAGGGACAAAGCACCTTAAAGCCGACCTATTTGGCGTTAATCTCTCTTCAAAAAAAACACAAACCGAAAGTAAACATCAGCACAACCAAAAGCAAAAGATTTGTGTGTACAACCTAGTTAATATGCAATGAACTGCGGGAGAGCACAGTGCATATTCACTCGCGTCGTCCGTGCATCCATGAACCTGTATGTCCGACCATCAGTTCACGTGTCCGTCCGTCTGTTCATCTATCTCTTCATATGTTTCACATTGCACCCTACTGCCCGTGCATCAGTACATACGGCCAACTATCCATCCGCCCATCCATCCGTGTGTTCGTCCGTCCATCCGTACGCGCTTCATACTAGCTGGTGACTTCAATGTATACAATATGGACCTGTGGATCTAGTGCTTCACCCACTCGTCGTCATTCACTTCGTGGAAAAGCAGTGAATGAAAGTTACTAATGTGTGTTTGCGATGTATCTTAGTTGATATAATCTGTCAGTCAACTTTGGTGGATGGCGCTTAACTATAATTGACCTCAACTCGACCTAAAAGCTGTATTCTGCTTGATTATATGTAATGTCTTTAAAAAATAGATGGCCCAAAATTGCAACACTAATTGACGTTTCGCGTATTGTAGGGTCTGTTTGAAAGGTGGTTCAGAAACCTGACATGGCACTGTGGTAGAATACTTTGTTCCACGCAGGATGCTGGAGTTCACTTCCTGCTAGGACCTCTACATTTTTTTTTCTTTACATTCATCGGCTTAACACAGCCGATGTCGGCGTGTTCGTTACAATCACGCATTCAAATAACCCATAAATGTTCTTGCCATTGCTTGGTAGATATGAAGTGTCAGTGACCCGTGGCACATACCCGCTTTCCTGAGCCACACAGACGCCGCGGCTATGTGCCACTGTCTGGTGGAATGTGTTTGACAACTTACGCGACGGGATCGTGACATTATTGATGCCAAAATTAGCGAGCCGTATTCGTGAAACCACCTTACACTCACATGCTAATTTTGCTTCACCCAAGCTAAGGGGCTGATCACAGGAGCACCCAGACTTATGCGGCCAGCTAGATCCGTAGATGCGTAGATATGCGCCACAATTGCTTGCTGTTTGCAAAGAAACGCTTCTCATTTATTATTTATTATTAGTTCCCTCTCCTGATATAATTCCTAGCAACTTTGTATGTCTCACCAACAATGTGTTAAAAATGATTTGTGCATCGCCATATTTGCGTGGTATTGTCAACATCAACGTTATAATGATGAAAGATTTCTTACGTCATGGCGTATATGCAACAGAAAAAATAGCCCACGCTGAAGTTTTATGGTTTTCGCTTTGACACTAGCGATTTCTTGAGCTTTTTCATATTTTGTTTTCTTTTTTTACTCGGCATTTGTGTACTGATGCTTATTAGGGTGTTCTCTTTTGCCTTCTGTGGAAATTGTTTCTGGAATACGTACCTTTATTAGAACATAGGACAGTTCATGTGTAGCAATAAAGTCAAGTGACTGAGTGCACATAATTTGGAATTATAATTTTAAGAGAATGATTCAATGAAAATTCTCATTTATGTTTACTAGGTGAAGTAGGCATTGTGTTTATGCTGTTCTGTCTCTGGCACTTTGTATAAAAACATTGATTTATATGTGGGGTTTAACGTGTCAAAACCACCATATAATTATGAGAAATGCCGTAGTGGAGGGCTCCGAAAATTTCGACCACCTGGAGATGTTGTATGAAACGAAAATTTAATATAAAAATAAGCTTGGCGGAAAATCTTACTGTTAGCCTTTAGCCTAGGGTAATTCTAACAAATCCTTAAATAATTCTTAAGAAACTCTATTTAGAATTTCTAATGTGAGCAATAATTGTAACGCCTTTCCATATTTCCTACTGTCATGGTAATGTAGTCCCTGATTCAATAATATTAAATTGACGGGGATAATTCAGTACGTGGTCGAAAGCAGAGCAAAATATCCTGCCGGAAAGTATAGCTTTGAGCTTTATCGTTACGAGAAAGAATGGTGCAGTAGCTGTGCGATATTACTTCAGTTTAAGGAACACATTTCTATTCAAAGGAATGCGCCATGGCAATGCCCGTCTCTGAACATATGCTTAAATTATTTCGCATCCATATATCATGATAATTTTGTGCGGTAACTTATTGTGTCATTACTTGTGTTGAAGAATGTGCCATCTGGTGTGTTTCCTTTACTTTTAACTCTCCTTATTGCCCTTCGGGCAAAATAATTTAACATATGGTATTCCGGTGTACCACGTCAACAGCCCTACAGTACTCTTTATATCTGATTGCGTACAAGGAGAAGGCCTAAAAATATCTGACTACAATATGCAACTCAGATTTATGTTTTTGGATCTGCGCGAAGGAAATAAATTCTCTTTGACGTGTCACAGTTGTAGTTCATCAATGAAATCGAGGTACATTTTGCTTTATTTTAAATTTCAGCAATTGAGCGCCAGAAACCTGAATGATCCAATTCATGCTATTGCATTTATGTAGGGGTTCAAAATGTATTCATTGTATTTTATTTACTGCTCTCAATTTCATTTTAGGCACATTGACAGCTCATAAAAAGTCTATGTCATTTTGGCGTTCGTTTGAAACCAAGTCATGGAGAGCTGGAAGTATGGTCTACCCCAAACCTTCGCGTCCTCTAATGGGTACCTTTAAAATTTTATTGTTTTTTTTGACCTTTTCTACGGTCGATACTACCGGTTCAAAAGTTTTCCAGTTGCTCAGTTCTCCATCTTCTTGCCTTCGGTCTTGCTTGTCTATTATATGCGTGCAATTATATATACTAAAATACGTAAGCGATCAGGCAGTAAGGCAGTAAGGTATTAGAACAATTTGGCATGAATATTTAGTGTAAAATTTTTCCCACAGCTTATGTTGACAGTCCGCACAAGAAAACGTGCTCGATGTACTAACGCTGCAACACTGTTTGCGGTTTGACGGCATGTATAGTACGACTTTTTTTTTCAACTGTCACTGTGTTAGCCATTCAATTCAGTGAACCGGAGTGTCAAGCTCAATTACGGTTGTGGATCATATAAAGTTTGCTCAGACAGTAACAATATTGAAAACTTTGCATGACGCGCATGACGAACAAACTAGCGCATTCCTAAAATATATACTAGAATGTTCACTGCAAAAAAATAGAGCAAGTACATGGAGTGGGTACGTGCCCCAATAAAAAAAACATTGGGTCAAATTGTGCATGCTACACCACAAATGTCGTCGAAACACGATAGTCTTGCGTCTGGAGAAAGTGAACAAATTGTTGATTTTATGTTCTTCGCAAGAGAATCGGTGGATGGTATTCTGCAGGTGCTGCATTAGAGTGCCTCGAGCGTGTAGTGGAGGCGAACGAGTGCATCAAGGCACGTTAGACACAAGCGTCATCTGGCAGTTATCTTTGAAAACGAAGGCATGCAGCCCGTGGCGAAAGATGCAAGCCAGTCTCAGAGGTGACAAGGCGGGGAACGCAAAGCGACGGGTAGGTGCTACCACCGTGACGTCGTAGCAAAGCGTCGGAAACACCTTTTTGAGCGTCGCGTTGCACTGTCAGCGCAGCGCGATTAAACACTACATTCCGTAAAGGTACTCGTGTGTGCCTCTTCTAGTATAAAGGCAGACATACAAAACATTGAAGCGTTGCTTTGGCGCCTCAGATATGCGCAATAATTGCTGTTTGATTCACAATCGCACAAATATCAACGTTAAACCTTGACCAGTATTGGTGGGCGCTGCGGATGCGGTTGGTCGTTTGGTGCCGTTTGAGGTATCATTAGGGCAGACAAACAAACAAATGTACACAGGCAGACAGACAGACCAAAATTTTTCAGTCTAAGGTCCTCAAGAAAGGATGTCGTCCTTCAAAAAAAAAAAAAACGTCCGCTGTAGAAATGGAGTATTCCACCATCCACCATTTTGGTGAATTATGGGGCTGGAAATATTGGGGGCACATGGTGTGTGGCGGTACATAGTGCATGATGGAGTGCCGGCAATGCTGGAGCGCGAAACGCTGTCAAAACCACCGTACCAAGTTGCCACTAAAGAAAATAAAAAAAATATTTGAATTAAAAACGATACTGAAAGCACCCGTAAGAAAAAACGTGACCCCGAGGATTCGGCTTTGCCAAAACAAATGCAGTGCACAGGAAACTCTTGCTATCATATGGGTTCAGTAAGCATATGAACGGACAAGTCTGTGTTCTCGCATAGAAGTCAGAGAAGTGCCGTCGAGTGCGACCGGCAGCTATCAGTGACGGGAGGTGTACGTTTGCGGGAAGCGCTGGCACCGCGTCACATCAGTGTATGTCGCTTCTTGCGTGGACAATGTACACCATAAAAATGCTTCGTTTAGGTTAAATGATGCCACGGCTGTGCTGTATTGTGGTTCTCACTCGTTGAAATTGTGCATTCTGAGCAATAGCACTTGTACACGCTTGGTCAATGGGCCTCACCGTTGGTAGAAATCATGGCGGTAGAACAGAAGAGTAAAAGTCAAGCTCGCTGGGCCGCACCTCTGCGTATGTCGAAGGTAGAAGTTTGTGCATTTTAGCGTTGCAAGCACTTTGTTAACTTAAAAGTCCGGCTCAAGTAATTGGGTCTGCAAGGATTGCCAGAGTGGCGCTTCTAGCGTGGCGACTTCAAGGGACCGCTGTAGTATTCTGGTCTACCATTGAAAGGGGCAGTAGCGAACAGGAGCTCGTTTATTTCTCAATAACTGTGCAGTGATTTTAAACGGTTACTTCGCTGTTCACAGCTGCATCTCTCGTCTTCAAAACATCTCAACAAAGCACCAAATCATGCATGTCAAACTGATGTATTCGTGCACAAAATGTAAACATTCACGGCCACAATCTACGCTCCACAAAAATTGAAGCGTTGTTGACACCACACGAAGAAAAAGCAAACATGCTAGAAAACGTAATGAGAGGCGTTGGTCTCTTTCAACCGTAAACGTAATTGTCAGCGCATTCGAGAATGAAACACTAAAAATATTTAGGAGATTTCACATATTGCCATTTGCTTTTTCATCATACCACCATCATCTACCAAGCTTCCATCATGACACCTTCATCCAGCTTGCTAACCAAGCCATCCACCAAACACAATTTGAATCGCAACCATCAGTCGGCATTTTCTACTGTCACCAACATTGGCTCGCCACCACCGCCACCATCTGCCACGATCCTTTCCACTCTCGCCGTAATCAGCCGGCATTTTTCGCTTACACCACCATTAGCTCATCACCACCACCACCATATGCCACCGTTTTTTGCTGTCTTCCTGTGATCAGCCATTATAACCGCTTCCACCATAACCACTATCATTCCCACCATATCCAGTATTATTTGGACAATATCCACCAACGATACTAGCATCCACCAACCCAGGATTTTCAATCCTGGGTTGGTGGATGGTAGTATCGTTGGTGGCTTAAGTGGTTTGTTCCGTCTGTTAGAAGATCGCTAGTTGCACCCCCATATCCTCGCTGGCGAGAAAAGACTCACACTGCTCTCTTCCAATAATTTGGCTGGCTGTTTGTGACGATTTCGGTTGGCCTGTTTCGGCAATCTCGTGTTATGTGGGCGAGAGTGTGCATGCCTCAGCACCATGAGCAGCTCTACACTGCGACGTGGTTGGCACTTTACAAAGAAAGACTGGGATATGCGTGTGTTTGAATACGGCGCCAGTTATAAGAACTCCACCTAATTAGAGGAGGTTTTGATGCATTGTACTTTCGTCGCTCAAGCCTTTGGTGCTCATAAATGTCTGGAGATAGGTAGGGGCAGTCGTCAGAGTGGTGTGCCGCTTGGTTCGTAAAATTGGGAGCTTCGAAGTCCGCTGTTTTATTGCCAACATGTACTGCGTGACCCGGGCACCAGGTCATCACATGTTCCTGCGTGAGGTCCCGTCCAATTAGGCGAATGGCAAGCCCGTAAGAATCATGGCTGTACCAACCTTTTTTCGGAGATTATTAGAGTTTGCCTGAGTCTTGACTAGGCATGCGATGAATTGTAAAAGGACGGAGACCTGACCCAGTTGGTGAGAATATTTTAAAATATTGTTACGGTGGGTTCACTAGATTAAACTAACAGCAGTGACTACAACGACAGAAAGGGGGAAGAAAACAACGACGCATAGTTCCCGCACGTAGTTTCCAGCCATCCAATATGACGCAGCGCACGGCTACGCAGACACAAGACAAGAAGGGGCAAACCGCAGTGATCGGTTGTGTTTGGCACTCAATCATTTGAGCAGTGTACGAATCTTCCATTGGCAACATTGCGACTGCAAATTTCTTCTAATTTAAACTCAGCTTGGATTTATTAGACATTACGCATGAAACCATTAAACTGATGAGCATGATATTTTGTTGTTGGCGTATTCAAACTGCTAACAGTGCTTTTAAAGCATAGAGCACACCACGTCACCTTGTTTCACGCACGTCCTATTCTTATTAGCTTTATAAAGATGTTTTATAAAATAGTGAAGTAGCTCTATATTAGCACAATCTCTACAAAATGTTGGTATATTAAATCGACTAAATACAATACCATAATGGCTGGGAATAGACGTAATATGCACGGCTCCTAACGAACCACCATCTCTTTCTCCGAGAACACAAGAGCCAGCATATCGAAATGATATTCTGCATAGTGAACCACTTCAACAAGTTCATTCGGTAAGAAAATACATATTTGTATTTGCTTGTCCAAGTGTGCAAGAACGTATATGCAATTGCATTGGCAGGTAAGATTGTGTAATTCAATATTTGCCACGTTGGTTGGCGGCCACAAGATACGTGTGTCATAAGGCAGAGTGGCTTAACTTGAAAAGCATAATTCCCCTCTACTTTATATTTCACCCTCTATATTTCAACCTAGTGGGTGAATTACAGAGGGTGATTATAGAGGGTAAATATTAACGCTCTCTAATTAGTATTTCACAGCGTTAAACAACGGAACACCTATATACTACCACTTACAGAAGAAAAACTGTACCTTTGACAGTGTAACGAAAATAAGGATAGTGGTGGCAATCTAAACTAACTTGTCCGACCTGGAGATGGCGCCGAGAAAACTATTATCCTCATTGCGCTAAGGAAATATGGCGGTTGCTATGGTGGCGGCGCCGGATGTTCGCGGTGCGTGCCCGGTGGTTTTGGGCATTTATTCGCTGCTGTTGCGGGATGGTATAAGCGCATGGCAGCCTGACGTTACTATAACTATATCCGCTATGTCGCCAGAGGACCGAGAGGCTTCAACTGGATAAAAACACGCCAAGCAAGTAAGCTTACATTTTTTATTGACACTCGTTAATGCAGCGGTATATATTTGAACAAGGAACGCTGTTTCTCACAGATTGATTGATTTATATGTGGGCTTTAACGTTCGAAAACCACCATATGATTATGAGAGATGTCGTAGTGGAGGGCTCCTGGAAATTTCGACCACCTGGGGTTCTTTAAAGTGCACCCAAATCTGAGCACACGGGCCTACAACATTTCCGCCTCCATCGGAAATGTAGCCGCTGCAGCTGGGATTCGAACCCGGCTTATGCTTTTTTCATAACGAGAAAGACCGATAGAAAAAATTGCTAATGGTGGAAAGCATCTCGGATCTGTGCCTGGATGCGTACCAGGTGGTCAATGGTGTATCTGCCTTCTGGAAATCCGCACTAGTACATATCAAGTAGACTGTTGGTTTCAAGGAAGCGTACGAGTTGGCGATTTATCAGCTTTGCAAAAAGTTTGCAAAAGCGGCATTTCAGTGCAATAAGCCTGTAACTTGTAACGGAGGGTAGATCCTTGCCTTCTTCAAAATGGGAATGGCCATGGTCTCTTTCCAGCTCGGGGGTATGTCGCCGGACAACGATATGGCATTGTAGAGGTAAAATAAATCGTATTTGTGTTTAGAGAGGTAGCATCTTTACATTTCATAGACCACACGATAAGAACTCGGAGCATAAGTGCTGCACCAGGTTAGATATGCCTGTATTTATGCCAGGGAGAAATGTTGCTTGTATGCCTGGTATTTTTTACGTCTGGTATTTCGTGTCTGCTTCTCCAGCTTTGCCTTGTAGAGTTGTAATTTTTGAAAATAGTCTTACGAGCTGGAAACTTGCTCGAAGTGTGCTTCAATTTGGTTTGCCTGGTCTTCCAAGCTGTCACCCTGTGTGCTCACCAGAGGGAGCACACATACTTGTTTTCTACCGTGCCATTTAGGGCTAGCATGATGGAAGGACGTGTTTTTCGAGCGCTCCCGATAGACTGCGCATTTTTCGAGCTTACTTTTAGAACTAATAAGGCAGCAGTGTATATTTTTGTAGCACTTATTACATTGTACGACCTTTCAGGGGTCAGTCACCAGGTGCTTACTTGTTTGTGTGTGTGTGTTTCCTGCCATCCTGTGGTGTAGGTGCACGTACAAAGAGCACGCAATTTTTTTGTAGTAGAGCTTAGACTTTCTTGCCTAGGGCAAGGTTAGTTGTGCGCGGCGTTTCGTAATTATTGAGTGGGGCAATTCATAAGGACAATTATTGTCAAAAAGACATGCAAAAAAGGCTGTAAATATTCAGAATGCGGGTAAGTTTGAAAATGTAGTCTAGTGTGTGCGTGAATGTAGAAGAGGCTGACACAAAGTGTAGGCCATGTGAGGTCGAAGAAAAAACAGGAAAAATGATGGTCGTGCAGAGTACACTGCTGTTGAGAATCGCTGAGCTAGAGACTGCATTGTCGACAGGGCAAAAAAAAAACGAGGGCTATGGGAGAAACGCTCAGGTCTGCTGAGGAGGCAATAGCGAAGGTGAACAAAGGAGCGGCCGACGGAGAGCAGGGTCGGGCAGCGGCATCTCGAATGGCGGAGAAAAAACGAAAACAGGGTCAGCTGGTGGAATGGTCACAAGGCCCAGCTTCAGCGAAGTACTGGTGGGAGGGGACAAAGCAGCCAGTGTCACAGGTGCAAGTAACCTCCACGTGCGGAACACCCTAGCTGAAATGTCATCGCACGTAGTATTCGCTTGGGACTCCAATTTAAATCGATGCGCAGAAGCAATCATAGAGAGGGTAAAATCAAAGAGAGGGTAAGAGTGTAGAAAAGCAATCAAAGAGAGTGTAAGAAGTGACGAGAGGGTTTGAGCAGGGACGTTCCCAAGGCGTAAACTGGAAGCAGTCATGAGGCAAGGGAGCGCTAAACTCACAACTAGAGCTGATAGAAGAAACGTTATAATATTTGCGGGTGCTTTAAATGATATCTAGGTTCAGAGAGACTAGCCACCACACTGGCAAAAGGGGTCGATGACATGCGCGCTGTTTCCCTTAGGTATAGGTGGTGATATGCACGATACCAGAAGTACCAGTGCGTGAAGGCAACCTGCAAAGAGCGGAAGTCAAAGCGAACAAAGATATATGGCGGTGATTTGAGAAAAACGCTTTGAGGTAGAGGAAATAAGCAGAGAGCTGCATAGGTGGTGTGGTTTTAAGCGAGACAGAATTCGCTTCGATAGGAGGCTAGGTCATCAGGTGGGTTGGCGACCTGCTGGAAGCGCAGTGGCTTTTTTGGGGAGCATGAGTGCCCATCGGGCTCCAAGATAGCTACTAACTACGAAAGCGACCGGGGAAACTCTGTGACAGGTAGTATAGGCGATACCATGCTAAAGTGGCAGCAATATTTGGGCCACGTTGAGTCCGGGACAAAAATCGACGTATCCGCGAAGGTCGTGCTAATGAATACGTATTGTATATTACATGCAGGGTGGCGCGAATAGGTAGAAGTGGGAAAGATAGAAGAACAGCTAAGAGAGGAGAAGCTGATAGTATATGGGTTTGTAGACACACATCTTAGGGACATGGAACAACTACCTAACAATCTGGACTACGCATTGGAATATTGTAATGAACAGAAGGCAGCAGAAAGGGGGGTGGTATAGGGGCATTCATGCATAAAATTACAGACTGGCAAAGAGTCAAACCGGAGTGCAGGTAACATTTAAAGCTGAAACGAAAAGTGCCAGGGCAGATGGTGTGCCTACGTTTCGTACACTTGTGGACAGGGGCAAACGTCAGAAAGCAGAACCAAGAAATGGTGCAGTGCATAGAAAATGGCAATGACGAACTAGGACAAGAAGGCGAAGCAATTATATAAGAAGACATGAATGCGAACATTGAAGATATGGATGGATATATTGACGCAACAGGCAGAATGCAAATGAATATGTCTGGAAGACAAGATTTATTAATTTTCAACAGCACCAAGAATGGCGAAGGGCAAATAACATGGGAAGTGGAAAGATTGCAGTCGAGAATAGATTAGGCCATGATGTCTCATATGATGTATGATCGGCTAAACGTAATGAACATACATAAATATGGGTCCAGAAGCTCGGGTAACGATCACAAACGCATCAAGCTGTTTTTTGGAAGAGAAATGAAAATTGAAAGAAGGCAATATGAGCAACTACATGGTAATATTTTTTCGGAAAGGCAAATATAAATAGCAACCAAGGAGGTTGAGAAAATAATCACAGACGATACTAATACACAAGGGACGTACACAAGTCTAACTCGATTGATTGAGTTAGAGCTTGCAAAAGTACGAGTCAAATCACCCGAAAAAAGGAGACACAAACCCAAGAGCTGGCGGGATGAGGAAGTTAAGAGAGCCATACTAAGACGTCAGGAAGCCTGCAGGGAACACAGATAGGCTAAACAGAAGAATAAACTGGAAGATGGTGTCAAAAGGAAATGGGATAAGTTTTGGAGCTGCAGAAGGGAAGCGTCCAGTCTAGTCCATCAAAAGATTAGAAGAAATGGGGCCAAATTAATGGCGGAAGTACACAAGAAGGATAAAAGGGCAACTGTAGTGTTTTGAAACCATCTTGATTCTCCTAGTATTAAGACAAGCATGAAGCAGACGTTTATCACCAAAGCTCAAGGAATGAGACTTGATAGAAATGAGGAAATGGAACTGATAAAAAGACTAATGATGGAAAAAATAAAACACCAAGAAAGTGCTGCATGCACCGTACCAGGTGAGGATGGACCAAAGATCGCATAGATTCACTGGGACAACGAGAGTAGGAAATGGGAGAAAAAAGGAATTCTAATAGCACATCAACAGGCCCCGACAGCAAATAATCATGCTAATAACGAAACTAGGACCAAACATTAGGCAAACATTAGGAGAGGCAGCGAGCAAAGCAATACTGTATGGTGAAGCCCCGAATCAGTGGAAACTAAGCAAGGTTAGCATGATCTAAGAAGGAAAGGGGGACAAAGCCGATATAAAGAACTAACTTCCTATACCAGTGAGATAAGCCGTTCACAGGCTGGGATGCAGATAAAAAAAGAAAGAGTGCAACAGATATGGGTGAAGAGAGGAGGCGCTGAGAAAACTTCTAAATGGGTTCTGGAAACGAAGGAGGTTGGAGGACAGTCTGTTTTTTTGATGCAGTTTATTGAAATAGCGAGAAAAAACACAGGCCCTGGTGGCTGGCATTTCTAGATATCAAGGGAGCTAATGATAGTGTGGTTCAAGAAGACTTGTGGAAAATACTGGACACACTATATGTGGAAGATGGAATAAATAATCTTCTAAAAGATATCCATTGATATAACAAGGTAGTTTTCAAATGGGAAAAACAGGTATCTGAACAATTAGAAATACAACGCGGGCATCGACAGGCAAGTCCCTTGCCAATTTTGTTTTTAAGCTGTATCTGCAGAAACTAGAAGCCAAATTATAGGGGAGTCGACTCGGCTTCAGCCGATGCTAATCAAGAAAAATACATTCAACAGTCATTACCAGCATTCATGCATGCAGATAATATAGTAATAATAGCCGACAACGAAAAAGGTCTGCAGGGATTGATAGACATCTGTGGTAAAGAGGGAGATAGGTAAAATCTGAAGTACAACAGGAAAAAAATGGCAATCACGATTTTTATTAATAACAAAGGCAGTGAGCATAAGATACAGGAAGTCACGCTAGAAGTGGTGGATAAATCAACATACTTTCCTGATAAATCAACAACATTTCCTGGAACGACAGAGGTTCCAGGAAACCTCTGTCGTTCCGCTGCCCCCGAAGTTTTTCTTCCAGGAAACCTCACGTCTTCACTTGGCCGCTCTCCAAGCTTCAAACTTCTTCGCCGGAAACACGTCGGCTTCACACTCGCAGCTGTTGCCACGCGTCTTCGCTCGATGGCGGTAGACACACGCTTTTTCCTGTAGCTCGAGCCTTCACCCCTCTGGTGGAAATCCTCTTCTTCTCCTGCTTTGTCACTACGGAAAAAACCTTCGCCGACTACACGGCGGAATACCCTACGCGCTCTGGCGCTAACTTCCGTCTTCTCCTGCTCTCCCATCTCGGCTGCTCGAATAAATACCTTCCGCGCGAGATTCCAGAAAGTTCTCATCATTTCGTCGGCGCGATGCGCAGCGAAGGCTGGGGGAAAGGGCGAGACGATACGGGGGCCGTCCGCGACGGATGACTCAACCCGGCATCACCACGCCCCTTTCCATCGAGAAAATTTGCGGGCTTGCTTGACCACCCATATGGGGTGAGGAGGTTCGTCGGCGAACCTACGCTTCCGAGGGGAGAGAGACGCGCGCCCGGGGAGTCTTTAGATGCTTGTTTTCGTTTTTTTATCGTTGACCTCTCGGCGCTTCGTCGCGAGAATTTGGCTGTTGCTTAGAGGTTGTTTCTAGATGTATTCGTGCCCTGCGAGTGCTGTTGCTATTATGTGGCGGCATCGAGACAAACCCTGGCCTTGCAACTCGGTCCTCTAATACTGAAACCCCTAACGACGTTATGTTTGTCCTCATCGATATTCAGTCCGGGCAGGCAGCCATCCTTAATGAAATGAAATCCATACGTTCTACGCTCCTGCAACACGAGCAAAATTTTGAAGAAATTACTAAAAGACTTTCTAAACTTGAAGACAACTGCTCTGTAATGGCCGCGGTAAAAGAAAAGGTCGACGGCTTACAAACACTAACTGAGCAAAACTGTGGTGATATCGCTAGCATGGTCGCCAGGATGGACGACTCTGAGGACAGACAGCGACGATGCAACCTTGTATTTTACGGTTTTGAAGATGCCAGTGACGAGACTTGGGCACAGTTTGAGAAGCGCGTCATGAATCTATGTCTTGCCAATCTGGAAGTTTCAGTCCAACTTAGAGACATTGAACGCGCTCACCGCATAGGGCATTTCCAACCAAGTAAAAATAAACCCATCATTGTCCGGTTCTGCCATTTAAAGGATCGAGAACTAGCGCTGTGCAACGCTAAAAAAGTAAAAGACACCAATTACAGCATTAGCGAAGATCTTTCCCCCAACACACGCAAGGCCCGTCAGCACCTCATTGAATTTGGTAAAGCATCTCGCAAGGCCTATAAACTTCGGTACAACAAACTTACCATTGATGGCACCACTCATGTTTCCGATCGCTCTTCTGAAAAAGTAATCCCCCTCCGCCCATAGCTACCACCTCCCACCTCAGCGAATCCTAAATTAAACCCTGAACTTTTGTCAATTGTACACACTAACATTAGAAGCCTCTTGCCGAAACGCGACTCGCTCTTTATTCTTATCTGCACGACACAATGCAACTTTTTTCTCTTAACTAAAACGTGGCTAAACCCTCCAATAAGCGATTCCGAATAAGCACCATGCTTTCCTGGCTTTACTATATTTCGGCGAGATTGTAATGGTAAGCATGGTGGTGGCGTCCTGATAGCTGCTCACAGTCGATTAAATTGCTCCCCAGTGGTCATCCCTTCCAGCCTTGAGTTACTGTTTGTCTGCTGCAGAAATTCATATTCTCCGGTTATCATCGGAGTCTGTTACCGCCCCCCTGACGCAGATGCTTCATTCATCGCTAATTTTCACAGTGCTCTCAACTTCCTGAATTCCTCTTACCTTAGCATACCGGTTATTTTAATGGGTGACTCTAACTTCCCAGGAATAATCTGGTCTAACGTCGCGCTCGCGATATCTAAAAACACTATGGAAAGCGACTTTGTTAACACGTGCCTAACAATTGGTTTATCTCAACTTGTTTCATTCCCAACGCGAGCTACTGAGCACTCTTCAAATATTCACGACCTCATTTTCACGTCACACCCCGACAATCTTGCATCCCTAGTTCCTCTCCCAGAGATTAGTGATCACGCTGTGCTTCATGCTTCGTTTTCTAATCAACTACCAGGCAAAAGTCATTCCAAGATAACCCTCACACTCTACGATAAGGGTAACTATGCCGCCATTAACAACGAACTATCTATATTTTGTGAATGGTATTTAAACGACTTCTTCCAACGGTCCCTTGAAACTAACTGGTATTTGTTCAAGTGCGAAATCCATGATTTGATCAATAGATTTATACCCACAATTACAATTATGGAGCGGGCGTCTTCACCTTGTTTCAACATATCTCTTAAGCGTCTTAACAATAAAAAAAGCGATTATATCGCTCGGCTGAACTGTCTAGCAGCGCGTGCGCTTAGAACAAGTACCGCGGAACGGCAAAGGAATTTGAATCAGTCGCTGCTAAGTGTTCTTTTTTCTCTTCTACATTACCTCATATGCTAGGAAATAACCATAAACAATTTTGGAGAGCCATTAACCCCAACCCCACTAAAACTTTATCTTTACTTGATGAACACGGCGTTCTTATTCCAGAACATCTTACCCCTCAAGTACTAAATACTGCCTTCTCTTCCGTATTTACCCCTGAATCTTGCAGCCCGCTTTTAGACTCCCCATTTCTTGATCATCCTGTCATGCCAGGCATTACATTCGAATCATACGGTATTGCAAAACTAATCGACAAATTGAAACTAACGTCATCCGCGGGAATGGATGGCATCAATTCCAAAATTCTGAAAAACACTAAGCCTATAACAAGCAATGTTCTTTCGCACATATTTCAGCAGTCGATTTTATGCGGAGTGGTGCCGGAAGACTGGAAGCTTGGTAAGATCGTTCCTGTCCCGAAAAAAGGTCTTTCATCTTCACCGAGTAATTATCGCCCCATATCCATCACAAGTGTATGCTCTAAATTGATGGAACACATAATTTATTCCCACATAGTAATTTTTCTACGTTCAGTACATTTCTTTCACCCTAACCAACACGGTTTTCAAAAAGGACTTTCATGTGACACTCAACTCGCCTTGTTCGTTAACGACCTGAGTTCTAGACTGGATAATAACATACCTGTAGACGCAATTTTCATTGATTTCGAAAAAGCCTTTGACAATGTTTCTCATAACAGATTATTTTTGAAGCTTTCACGTCTTAACCCTAATTGTCTTGTTTTTAATTGGATATGTGACTCCTTGACCAACCGTAAGCAGTTCGTTTGTGCTAATAACCAGCGCTCCTCCCTACTCACTGTAACCTCCCGCGTACCTCAAGGCACGGTCCTTGGTCCTCTACTATTCCTAATCTATATTAACGACCTCCCCAATAACTTAGCGTCTAACATTCGTCTGTTCGCAGATGACTGTGCCATTTATCGTCCTATTCACAATTTTAACGACCCTGTCATCCTACAGTCTTATCTTTGTTTCATTCAATCATGATGCGAAAAATGGCTGATGTCCCTTAACATAAAGAAAAGTTGTGTCATTCCCTTCCATCGCCGTGAATCCTATTTCTCCAATAAATACTTTCTATTTGATTCTGAAATAACAGCAGCTAATTTATGTAAATACCTCGGTATCACTCTAACTTCAGATCTGACCTGGTCATCCCACATTATGAACATCACTAATGACGCCAACCGCGTGCTTGGCTATCTCCGAAGAAACTTACGTCTAGCCCCACTTACTGTTAAACATTTAACCTATCTAACACCAGTCCGCCCGAAGCTAGAATACGCATGTGCCATCTAGGATCCCCATCAAATAACTCTTATTAAAACGCTTGAAACTATCCAAAATCGTGCAGCCAGATTCATTTCTTCTGACTATTCCTATCGTCTTTCATGCCGTATCAGCCATTCGAAAGTGGTTTATCCACCCCGTGCGCATACCACTTCCCATCACTCTTCATTTTTTGTGCAAACATCAACAGAATGGAACGATCTTCCTGTTGACATCGTGCACCACTCCAGCATCGCCCTATTCAAAGAAGCCATCAAAAATATCATCTGTTTGTAAACTGTCTACCTCCTCATGTAACACCCCTTGACTGGGGCCCTTGAGGTATTATAAATAAATAAAAATAACTAAAAATAAGTTACCCTACGCCCATGAATAACTGGGCGTAGGGTAACTGATTGGTGGCTACAATAAAGGTGAGAATGAAATTCAATCTTTAAACATATAGTGATACTACTCAACTTTATGATTAGGTGGCGTGAGCCACCATCCGATCTCAAGGGCACAGTCAGATCCATCCATCCATACGTCCGTCTGTCCTTCTATCTATCCGTCCATTCATTCAATTATTCATCCATCCATCCATCCATTCATCCGTTCATCTTCCATCCATCCATTCATCCACCCAAACCCACTCATTTACCCATCCATCCATCCATCCATCCATCCATCCATCCATCCATCCATCCATCCATCCATCCATCCATCCATCCATCCATCCACCCATTCGTCCGCCCGTCCGTCTGTCCGTCCGTCCGTCCGTACGTCCATTCATCCATCCATCCATCCATCCATCCATCCACCCATCCATCCATCCATCCATCCATCCATCCATCCATCCATCCATCCATCCATCTATCCATCCATCCATCCATCCATCCATCCATCCATCCATCCATCCATCCATCCATCCATTCATCCCCTTCCATCCATACATACATCCATGCGACCAGCCTTCTCACCCTGTTCCGGACCTTACCCTTATGTGTGTACGAAGTGATGCGAGATAAAAAAAATTGTTTTGTTTTTACGTGCTTTTCGACACTTGTGCCACCAAGGAACACGCCATTTTTCCAGTTTGTCCACTTCTTCGTGGAATACATTTGGTGGCTGCGTGAGTTGAAAAAGTCGTGAAGAAGTCCACAGTAGCCTCTATGCTTAACGCACACAAGTAATTCCAGGGTAACAGAGTATCGTTCCGAAACTGTTTCTATTGGGCTTTTTCGGTGAGCTATTTGGGTACCTGTAAAGGACATTCGTATGATGTTGGTGTACTCAAAGCTACCAGGAAATTGTCACGTTCGTAACGAATACTTATCGTTTTTCATTGCAGTAGGGGCAAGAGCGTTGAAGATGCAGTGCTTAGGTCTGTAAAAGAGTAGGTGTTTCTAGCAAGACTGTAGTATTAAGGCTCTTTTAGATTCAGGAAACAAGGTCCACAACAGAAAAAAAAACATTTGACCAGGAGAACTCGCGCGTCACAATGAGAGTATCCCAGTAGGCTCTTATGCGCCATAAAGTCCCCTAAACCAAGATAGGGTTCGGGAAGCTTTTTTAGCAAGGACTGGTATTCGTGTTTGTGCAGTTGAAAATAGGGAGGTATGTATATAAAGCAAATGGTGATGACTTTACTAAAGACTACCGCTCAAACAACCACTGTTTCAAGAGACGACCGAAGCGGTAAGTGTATGCATGCAATCATTGATTAACTATTGCCCCCTAGATTTCCGAGCCGGCAAGCCCTAGCTAGTCGAAAATGGCAAACAGAATAACAAAGAAGTGTGTGTTAGGGTTTTGTTTTAAGATACACTCTTGTGTGTTTCCGCGTGGCTGTTCCTGTCTTGTTTCTATGGCTCTTAGTGCGTGACAAACTGTTAAAAGTGCTGGGTAATCTATGCACCGTACCTCTCCGCATAGCAAGAACTCGTGTCGTACCAGTATTCACTCCTTCGCACCACGCCAGCAGATGAATTTGAAAGAAATCAACTGAGTTTGTACTGTTCGGACTCCCAAACAACGTGGCGGCTCCGATGAGCCCTACCTGACACCAGCCCAATTGGTGCGAACGGCACAACGCCACTTTGTTGCACCTTAGTCACACCGCGAAGGCGAAACCCCTTTCATGGCACTGCACTTGAGAATGTGAAAGATTGGCTTGTTCATTACGAGTTCGTTGCCATGAAAAACCAGTGTGACGATGCAGACAAACTGCGGTACGTCTCTTTCAGTCTTTTGAACGGTGCACGTGTATGGTATGAGAACCGGGCAGGTATCCTTACACCATCATCATCATCATCATCATCATCATCATTAGCCTGACTACGTCCACTGCAGGAGAAAGGCCTCTCCCATGTTCCGCCAGTTAACCCGGTCCTGTGCTTGCTGCTGCCAATTTATACCCGCAAACTTCTTAATCTCATCTGCCCACATAACCTTCTGTCTCCCCCTAACCCACTTCCCTTCTCTGGGAATCCCGTCAGTTACCCTTAATGACCAGCGGTTATCCTGTCTACGCGCTACATGCCCGGCTCATGTCCATTTATTCTTCTTGATTTCAGCTATGACATCCTTAACTCCCGTTTGTTCCCTAATCCACTCTGCTCTCTTCTTGTCTCTTAAGGTTACACCTACCATTTTTCTTTCCATTGCTCGCTGCGTCGTCCTCAATTTAAGTTGAACCCTCTTTGTAAGTCTCCAGGTTTCTGCTCCGTAGCTAAGTACCGGCAAGATACAGCTGTTATATACCTTCCTCTTGAGGGATAGTGGCAATCTACCTGTCATAATTTGAGAGTGCTTGCCGAATATGCTCCACCCCATTCTTATTCTTCTAGTTACTTCAGTCTCGTGGTTCGGCTCTGCGGTTATTACCTGCCCTAAGTAGACATAGTCTTTTACAACTTCAAGTGCACTATTACCTATCTCGAAGCGCTGCTCCTTGCCGAGGTTGTTGTACATTACTTTCGTTTTCTGCAGATTAATTTTAAGACCCACCTTTCTGCTCTCCTTGTCTAACTCCGTAATCATGAGTTGCAATTCGTCCCCCGAGTTACTCAGCAATGCAATGTCATCGGCGAAGCGCAGGTTACTAAGGTATTCTCCGTTGACTCTTATCCCTAACTGTTCCCATTCTAGGTTTCTGAAGACCTCCTGTAAGCATGCGGTAAATAGCATTGGGGAAATTGTATCCCCCTGCCTTACACCCTTCTTGATTGGTATTCTGTTGCTTTCTTTATGAAGCACTATGGTAGCAGTTGATCCCCTGTAGATTTCTTCCAGAATGTTTATATATACTTCATCTACGCCCTGATTCCACAGTGTTTGCATGACGGATGATATTTCTACGGAATCAAACGCCTTCTCGTAATCTATGAAGGCTATGTATAGTGGTTGGTTATACTCTGAGCATTTCTCTATTACCTGATTGATAGTATGAATGTGGTCAATTGTTGAGTAGTCCTTACACCATGGGAAGACTTAAACCACCGGCTTCTTGTGACATAGGCCAGCCCTGACCATTGGGAGAGAGCTGAGCGCAATCTGCAGTGGCGCATACAAATGCCGAAACAAGGTGTTTTGATGTATCTCGAGGACATGACGCGTCTTTTCACCGAGCTGACCTCAGCATGCCAGAAAAAAAGAAGGTACGGTACGTCATGCGCGGGATGAAAGAGCAGCTTTTCGGTGGGCTTGTGCGCAGTCCACCCAAGACTGTCAAAATTTCTCCCAGAAGCGGTCACCATCAAAAGCACTCTTAGGCACCAGGCCCCTTCATACTAACGGCACGTCAACACTTCAACTACAGACTACTTGGGAGCTTTCGGAGTCCAAATGAATTTCTTCTGAGAGCCCATACTTTCAGGCATCCGCGAAGAACTTCAGAAGCTGTCAGTGCCCTTGCAGCCCACTATCTCCTCGTTGTCCAGCATTGTCCGAGATAAAGTCCAGCATAAGAGAACCACCTTTCATGCGGAATTATCAATCACCCAGTGACTTCCCCCGCATGTGGCGTGCTCAAGCTTTGCGGAATCCTGTTACACCTGCGATTCCGCACCCCACCATAGCCCCAGCCTTGCCGCAGACAGTCCAAGCGGCGCTATACTACAGCACACCTCGCCTGATCTCGCGGAAATCACATGTCTGGCGTGAGCCAGATCAACTTCCTCTCTGCTTCTACTGTAGCGAAGGTGGGCATCTGTACCGACGGCGCCCTCACCAACAGCTTGGACTACGCGGATTTTGGGCGAACTCACCGCTACTCAGGTTCGGTCAGCAGCCCCCTTAAAATAAAGATTATGTGGCTTAGCAGTGCGGAATTTTGTCATCCTGGTACCAGTCACGCTCCCCGTCACCACGGCAATTTTCTTCTAATCGCTTTAACTATTTGAGTGTGGCACAGAGTCGGTCACCCAGTCCACGGCGGGAAAACTAACCACAGCAACCTCGAGGTCGAGCCCGCTCATACTAGACAAGGTCAAGGCTTCCTACCGACGCTTGCGCAAACTGACGATTCCCTGACGACGATGATACCAGCTGGTTGCACAAAGGTTTCATTAGGCGTTTCAGTGCTGCTCGATGGTCGCAAAGTCAGTGCTTTAGTTAATACGGGTGTGGATTTTTCTACAAGTGGAAAACAGGCTGCTCGCCTGAAGAAAGTGAGGATGCCTTGGGACCTACGGCCAATTCATTTTTACTGGCGGGCCCATCGTCACGCCACTCGGCATTTGCACAGCACGAATACAGATTTGTAGTTTTACACTTGTTTTAAGCTTGAGAGATCTCTGTCAGTGTTCTCGAGACCTGATCATTGGCATGGACTTCCTGAGGGAGCACGGTGCTATCATCGATATTCGACAACACCTCGTCTCGTTCTCAACAAAACGCGCAACACCAGAGCAAGATCCCAGCCACGATCGCGTATGTCTGCGTGTAATTGACGAAGCTGTCGTAATACCACCGCGCTCAAGTGTTATGGTTCAAGTGACGTGCAACAAATCAGCACATGGTGAAATGGTGGTGGACAGCAAGTGATCCCTACTATTTTTCTCAAGCATTTGCATAGCACGAAGCCTAGTAGACCTCCAGGGCTGGCCACTCCGAGGTTCTTGTTCAAACTTCAGCTACGAGTGCCGACTCCTTTTCCCTGGTACTGTCATTTCCTGATTGATTGAGTGATATGTGGGGTTTAACGTCCCAAAACCACTATATGATTATGAGAGACGCCGTAATGGAGGGCTCCGGAAATTTAGACCACCTGGGGTTCTTTAACGTGCACCCAAATCTGAGCACACGGGCCTACAACATTTCCGCCTCCATCGGAAATGCAGCCGCCGCAGCCGAGATTCGAACCCGCGCCCTGCGGGTCAGCAGCCGAGTACCTTAGCCACAAGACCACCGCGGTGGGGCTACTGTCATTGCCTATATCTACCCAGTAACCAATGTGACAGAGTGTTTTGCTCCCGAGGCATCCGGTGATGCCGAAACGCCTCTCCCGGGCGCGACATCAACACAACGCTCTCTGACGGAAACAAACAAAGACTGAACAACCTGTTGCTAAACTTCCACGCCTGTTTTCCACATTCATCGAGAATCCATTAGACATCGCTTACCAAACACCGAATTATAGCCTACGACGACGCCCACCCTACACAGCAACAGCCTTACCGCGTTTCACCAACAGAACGACGCGCGATTCAAAGGGAAGTGAAATAAATACTTTAAGACGGTGTAATACAGCCATCAAACAGCCCATGGTCATTGCCAGTCGTACCTGTAAAAAAGAAGGATGGTAGACGTAGTTTTTGTGTCGATTAATGGAAGCTGAGTAACGTCACAAAGACAGACGTGTACCCGTTGCCTCGAGTGGACGATTCTCTTAACAGGCTGAGGCCAGCAAAGTAATTTTCATCAATTGACCTCAAAAGTAGTTATTGACAAAGTGAAGCCGATGAACATGACCATAAAAAACGGCTTTTGTAACGCCTGATGGTCTGTATGAATTCCGAGTGCTCCCATTCAGCCTATGTTTTGCTCCGGCCACATTCTAACAAATAATGAATACCGTTTTCGCCGACCTCAAGTGGAAAAGTTCCCTCGTCTATCTAAATGATGTTGTTGTCTTTACGAAAACGTTTGACAAGCTCTTATGTCGCCTTTGGAGTGTTCCTAAAGCTAAACTATCAGCTGACCTGACCCTCAAGCTTGAGAAGTGTCATTTCGGCTACAAAGAATTGAAGTTCCTGGGGCACGTTGTGAGTGCTGCAGGCGTTCGGCCCAATCTCGAGAAGGCTGCCGCTGTGGCCGCTTTTCCAGCTCCAACAGGCAAGAAAAGTCTTCGATGATTTCTGGGGCTCTGCGTGTATACCATCGCCACTTTGTTGAAAATTTCTTCAAGGTTGCGGAGTCGCTCATCAGACTTACTCGTGACGAAACTCCATTTCTGTGGACTGATGAAGAAGCGACTGCCTTTGAAGAACTGCAACATCGATTGCCTTCCCCTAATGTACTTGGTCATTTCGCTGAGGACGCTGACACAGAGGTGCGCACTGATGCAAGCAACACTGCATTCGGAGCTATCATGGTGCAAACACAAGATAGGACCGAACGTGTGACTGCCTACGCGAGCCACACACTATCACACGCCGAGACCAACTATTCAACGTTATAGAAAGAATGTGTCGTGGTAATATGGGTGATTACGGAGTTCAGGTCTTATCTCTATTGGCGCTCATTTAAAGTTGTGACTGATCACTATGTTTTAGGTTGGTTGGCTTACCTTCAAGACCCCTTTGGGTGATTAGCACGATGAAGTCTGTGACATTAATATAATACAATATAAGTTTGATATAACCATCGTATACAAGTCGGGTAGGAAACAATAAGACGCCGACACGCCATCACGAGCACCTCTGGAATCTGACCATACAGCTGCAGAAGGCAGCAGTGCCTTTCTGAGGACTCTCCGTGGGGCGGACCTCCTCAGTACGCAACGAGCGGACCCAGAGTTAAGGCCCAGCATCGATGATTTAGAAGGCAGTGCCGCGTCTATTCCTTGGCCACTTTCCCGTGCATTGCCGTCATTTTGATTACAACACAGAATTTTATATAAGAAAAACACCAAAATCAGCATCAGATCTTATCTCCTAGTCGTTCCTCAAGACCTTCGTGATGACGTCCTATTAGCCTGCCACGACGAGCCGACATCCGGCCATCTGGAATACTCACGGACGCTCGACTGGGCATGACAGCTATATTTTTGGCCTAAACTCGCCGCTCGTGTGAAAAGATTGCCGCGAATGTCAGCGTCGCTAGTCACCACCTGTAAAGCCTGCAGGCCTCCTACAACCCGTCTACCTACCGCGTACGCCGTTTGACGAGGTTTCGATGGACCTTCTTGGACCGTTTTCTTTGTCTAACTCCGGAAACAAGTGTTTCAACATCCCAATTGTTTACCTGACGCTTTACGATGCGACGAAGCCACTGCCACGCGGTACCGCATCTGAAGCTGGCCAATTTTCCATGCACCACAATGTGCTTCGTCAGGGCACCCCATTATTCATTATTACTGACCGAGGAACAGCATTTATGGCAAAACTGTTGGACGACATCTTGAAGCTCAGTTACACAAACTACCGTAAGACAACCACATACAACCGCCACAGTAATGGCCTGAAAGAATGGCTAAACAAAACGCTGGTGGATATGATTTTTATGTAGGTGGATGTGCAGCATAATATGTGGAACGAGATCTTGATGTACGTAATGCTTGCGTACAGCACCGCAACCCAGGAAACGACAAGGTTCGCACTTTTTCACCTACTTTACGGTGAAGACGTGCAAAACATGCTAGACGCCATGATTCCTTGTGACATCCACCGGCACGAGCTGTTAACTCCGGATGTTGAGGAACACTCAGTGTGTAGAAGAAGCACGTCAACAAGCTCGCGTGCGCACGAGATCGCAGCAATGTGAAGACGCCCAAAGATACAATATCAACCATCGAGAAGTCACCTATAAGCCTGGCGACCGAGTGTGGGTTTGGACTCGTGTTAGATGGTGATGTCTCAACGAGCAACTCCTGACCAAGTACTTGGGACCCTATAAAGTAATATGGTGGTTGAACGAGGTAAACTATGAAGTTATTCCAGACAGAGGCTCGGCAATGACTCAGCGCCGCTCCCCACGAACAGATATTGTGCACGTCATTCATTTGAAAGCTTAATTTACGCAGTTATACTCGCCTTATTGTTCTCGAACAGCAAAAATTGTCTTTTTTACGTAGTCCGTTGAGCTTCCAACAAAGTCTGAAGTGTGCTAATGTTTTTTTTTTCTTATGACCCGGAACAGACAACATTTTTATGCACCTGTATATGCCCTGTGCACTTTGTGTATCGTTTCGTATTTTTTTTCCCTTATGGGCCGTGATGTCTTTTTGTGTAGTAGTAGTAGTAGTAGTAGTATTTTTATTTACAGTAAGCCAGATACAGAGCTCACTGCAGGGGCAAAGGGCTAAAGGCGAACAGCCTGAAAAAGGCCCTTGTCCCTCCGCAGTCCGTGACAGTGCAAAGCTTAAACAATATATATATTCAATACATTGCTTTCAAGCAACCTGAAATTGTAAAACACAAAATTCAAACATAAATAGCATAAGTTTACATGACACATTTTAAGAATTAAAGGTCACTCTCATTATAATTCACAACTAAATAATATCAATGAAACAAATTAAAAACAGACATAAGATGCATGCGGATACAATGAATTCCGCGGTATACACTCGTATAATTGACATATAAGTTAATAAACAATTTAAGCATTTGCAGAGGCATGAGACTCTATTACATAGTTTCGATAGTGTAGACCGGTGGTAATGAATAAGTTCTTTATTTGTTTCTTGAAAGTCGCACTACTAGCCCTAAAATTCAATTGATCTGCAAGGGTATTCAAAACCTGAGGTACCTGGTAAGCAATACTTTGTTTTCCATACTGGGTTCTTGTTCTGGGAGCTCGCTTCCTTTGTTCTCGCATACTGTAGTGTGGTCTTTCGGTGCAACTTTCTTCATATAGCTTAGTGTATGTACACCGAGTCGATGCTCTAATGGGAGGGAGAATAACGCCCCCATGAGCTGTGAGAGGGCGAACCCTAGACAGCCGAAAAGGGCAAGGAGAACAAATAAGTGTGTGTTAGCGCTTCGTTTTGAGATACACGCTCGCCTCTTTCTTCCCCCCTGTTCCTGTCTAGTCTCCACGGCTCTTGGTGCGTGACACAATAATGGCTAAACCTCTGGATGCTGCCATTGCATAATCACGGTTTTTTTGATAATGATCTACGTACGAAGAAAGTTATGTGTTTTGATTCTAAGTGTGTTTCTTGTGCACACAGCACTTTTAGTGAATGTTTGTATAGCAGTTCTTGAACATCATTAAGGTTTCTGAGGAAGCCCCTGACGTTCCTTTGTATATATTGTGGGTTTATCTTGGAAGTAGCACAGTGTGTACGAGCAATAAGATTCTGTTGTTTAGAGGAAGGTCTGAGTTTAGGTAACACAGACGTCATCGGGCCATCTTATCGACTTTTTGTTTTCCAGGGGCACTCTAAGGAGTCACGCCGATATTTCGGTACCAGGAGTACCGTGGTGTCTAATGCCTCTTTGGAGGCACTGGACGCACACACTTGCGGGTCAATGGTTTGAGTTTCAGACCTCAACTGGTGAGACAAGGCCTTGGCACTTGACAATTCTTGGGTCGCGGGTACCTGTTCGCAAGCTGACGAAACATACTGGGCTGCTACCGCCAGTCGGGCAGGTGCCACAGCCGATGGCTCAGTTTGCACTGTCCGAAGGCTGGGGCGACGTTGCCTCCTGGCGCACCGCACCAGCGTAAGGCATTGTGTAAAGTGTTTCGCATGTGCTACGGGCTTCCTTAAATGTGATGTTTTGTTAAGCGTGATAACCTCTTTTTCTTTCTTCCAGTCTGGAAGAAAACGGTAGTATGCGGCATGACCGCCGTCAGAGTTGACGCAGTGAGGTGTGTTAGCACGCTTATCAAAGGTGTGTTTTTAGTATCCACATTATGCGCAAGTGTTTTGACCTATGCAGCTCTACTAGCCGCGGTCTGATCTCTGACGTTTGTGGCAACGTCTAGAGTTCGGAATATATGGGCGGACGGAGAGTTCGATGTAACCTGTCTCAATGTCTGTATACAGTGCACTAGATGCAAGTGTTAAAATAAGGTGCTTGGTAGGTGTTTCTTTGCCGTCTCGTCTGATAGTGATTCGTTTAACTTCAGTTACACTCTGCTCTTTCAAACCTTCCAGGAGTTTCTGTTCGGAGCGCCCGCGAAGGTCTGCTTCTGAGACGACTCCGCGTGAGATATTGATCGAGCGTTGAGGCGAAACGGATATTCGGTGGCTGCCGAATGCTGTTAGATTGCGAAGTTTCTCAAATTGTTATCCCTCAGTAGGTTCCAGCAGGAGGTCACCACGTGGCATATTAGTTGCCTTGTAATCTGGTCCAAACACTTCGGTCAGCGACCTTGGGACCAGAAATGGAGAAATGGATATTGCTTGGTTGTTTCGAGTTTCACCGTGAATTACAAGAAATTTCGGGAAGGGCCGGCCGGGGTGGGTGAAACATTCTAGTCCTTCGGGCGCACCCTCTTTTTAAGGGAGACGAACAAGTAGTCGGGGAAATGAGGATGTTTGGTTCATTCGGCAGCAATTGCGGCCACCCGCCACCACGATTGCCAACTAGGAGACGCTGAAGCGCTTGTATAAGACTGCAGACGCCAGCCATAGATCGCCACTATAACCAAATATTACTACCTGTGGTATTGCGGCGTGGTGAGCCGCTATCACGGAAGAGAGGAACTCGTACACATGACTGCCGCGATGAGCTACCGACGACTGCCGGTGTTTATTGTACGGTGGACTTATATACACGACAAACAGGTACATAGATCACAGCGCCATCACTGGTGGCGTCGCAGAGCCAATACGAATACACAACATATTCCCTCTCTTTTTTTTCTTTTTTTAGTTGATTAGTAATTGTTAGTACGTGTTAGTGGAGAGGCATTTCATCTATATACAATAAGCATGGAATATTTACACAACTGTACACTCAAAATGCCAAAAACCTTACACCAAAATATACCCTCAATTGCAGCAAGCACACGCGTTCATGTCACTGGATCCACTCTAAACGTAATCCATAAATCTTCGAGGCGGTTGTCTTGTCCTCGCGGGTAGCTCCCGACGAGAAGGCGGTTGTGGAGAGGGTGGAGAAGAGACAGCCTGTTGTGTCTCTTGCGATGCTACACAAGGGCTGCACAGAACACTAGGCACTGCACTGAGGGGGGTACCGAGTGGCACTGCTGATTGCCCACTGTCACAAGGCACAGGTGACGGGCTTGAAGGCTGTGCTGGGTGCGAGTGAACATCTGACGTTTGGATGACTGGGTGAGGCTGGGCGGCCTGTGCAAGAACCTTGCTCAACTTGAAGGAGTTACATGTTCGCCCATCGTCTAGGCAGAAAGAGGCTGGCCCTCGTTATTCCACCACCTTCCGAGAACGACTGAACGAGAGGTCTCCTTTAAAAGAGACTGCCGGCTTCTTCACACGAACCGTGTCTCCAACTGCTATGTTTGGTTTCTTGGCTGCACGGCGGAAGTCTGCGTACATCTTGCTGTATTTTTGCTTTTGTGCGACTCTCTTCCGAAGCTGGCCAAGTTCTTTGGCGGGGTCTGTGAAGAATAATGGGGATGAGTGCCCAATGATGTCCAGTCGTGTTCAGGGCAGTCGTTCATGTAGGAGCAAGGCTGGTGCAACTCCCATGGTTGCGAGAGGTGTGCACCAGTAAACACCCAAGTACTCCCGTGCCGCTTGTCGAAGAGGGCCATGTTCTAACGCAGCAACCTGTACAAAATCCTTAAAAACACGATTAAACCTTTCGACAAGTCCGTTGACTTGAGGGTTATACACCGAAGAATGTGTCAGTCGGATACCACGCGCATCCAAGAATTGCGAAAATTCTCGTGAAGAGGATTGGGGCCCGCTGTCAGTGACTATCTCTTCAGGGTATCCCTCTCAAAAAAAATTGCCAGCAAGAAGTTGGTGATCGTTCTTGTAGATACCTCGTTGAAGAATTGTACTTCGGGCCATTTAGAAAAATAGTCAACCAGTGTAATGGCGAACCTACAATCTTGAGGAGCTCTTTCCAGAGTGCCAACAATGTCTATGGCGACTTTTTGGCAAGGGCGCTCTGGAAATGGAACAGGTTGCAGTGGAGCAGGTGCTTTTTTCGCACTCTTGTCGGCCTTCTGACAGATGCTGTAGTTTTGGATTGCGACTTCTGTTTGCCGGTCCATACCTGGCCACCAAAACCGTTCTCGAAGTCGCGTTTTCGTCCTGAGGATGCCGGGATGAGCTTCATGCTCTGTAGAGATTACCTGATGCGCAATGGACTGTGGAACAACAAGTCGCTCCTCACAAAGAAGTAAGTTGTTTACCACTGACAATTCGTTGCATAGCAAGAAGTACGGCAGCAGATGGCTTGGGACGAGCTTGTGCGGAGGCCATGACAAAGTAACGTATTCTTGACTTTTGCCGGAGTGGCGTCGTCACTGGTGGACTGCTCTAACTGGTCCTTAGCGATGCACAGCGGCTCGACTAGGAACACAACTTCTGTAGACTCATCTTTAGGTTGAGGTGTGCATTCCGGCTTACCTTCCGCTGGAAGACGTGACAGCGCGTCTGCTACCTTGTTCTCCGAGCCCTTGCGGTATTCGACGGTGTAGTTGTAGTGTATAAGTCGCTCAGCTCACTTTGCAATGCGAAAGGGACGTCGCCCTAATCCCTTGTTAGACAGCAACGCTACCAATGCCTGGTGATCCGTCTGAAGAGTGAAAGGTCATCCCCACAAATAAACATGCCACTTTTCGCATGCCCACACGCAAGCTAATGCTTCACGCTCGCTGGCGGAGTACTTCCTTTCTGCATTGGTTAGAGTGCGCGAAGCAAACGCAATGGTCAGGGTTTTCTGACCGTCCACTTGCTGCAAAGCGGCACCTAGCCCGTATGCAGAAGCATCAGTTGCCACAGTCACTGGAAGAGCTGAGTCAAACATGTGCAACACCTTGTGGGAGGCCAGAAGAGTCTTCACTCTCTCAAAACTTGCTTGGGTGGCTGTGTCCCCCTCAAAAGGTATGTATTTGCGCAGCAGTCGACGCATAGGCTCGACTTTCTCGGCTAGCTAGGAATGAACTTTGCGTAGTACTCGACAATTCCTAAAAATGAACGGAGTGTGCCGGGTTATGCTGGTGTGGGGGCGTGGACGATTGCATCGACTTTGGCTTGAAGGGGTGCTATGCCTTCCGCACTGACACGATGTCCAAGGAAAGAGAGTTCTGTTTCATTGAAAACACATTTTTCGTTAAGTTTCAGACCTGCTTTCGCAATGCGATGCAGAACCTCTTCCAGGTTCTTCGCATGTCCTTTCTCAGTCTTCCCGAAGACGATGATGTCGTCTATGTAACAAAGAACACCATGACAGCCTTGCAGGATTCTTGTCATGAGCTGCTGAAAGGCTGCTGGGGCCGACGCCAATCCAAAGCAGACCCTTTTAAACCAAAAAAGACCCTCGTGCGTAACAAACGCTGTGAGATCCCTGCTGTCCGGGTGCAGCAGGACTTGGTGGGACGCAGAGGTGAGGTCTAGCTTTGAGAAGTGGCGGGTTCCGTTTAAGGCATGCAGCAGTTCCTTAGTGTGAAGCAGCGGGAAGTTGTCGACCACAATGGCTTTGTTTGGCTCCCTTAGGTCAACACAAAGACGGATGCTTCCATCTTCCTTCTGGACTGCGACGATAGGAGAAACCCATTCGGAGGCATCGATCCTTTCGATGATGTCGGCAGAGAGCAGGGTCTGTAGTTGGTCGCTTACTGGTTGGCGTACTGAGAATGGGAGGCGCCTCAACTTTTGGGCGACTGGGGAGACTGCCTGTTTCATCTTCACTTTGTGCTGAAAACCTCTGACAAGGCCCAAACCTGGGGTAAACAGGTGAGAAAACCTGGCCCACAGCAATGCAGGCATGCCAAACTTTGGCTCACTCTGCGGTTGCTCTACGATAGCGCCTTGCGGTGGAATGCGCCCTTGTGCGTCTGAGCTCGTTGTAGGCAACGTTGAGGTTGCGGAGGCGGACGTTTGCTGAACGACCGTGTGCAGGCAACGTAGCTCCTTCCCTGAAATTTGAAAATTGAGGGCTTGCACAGCATCTAATCCCAAAAGGGAGGTCCCACTGCGCGTTACGTTGGCAGTACCACGGCTGTTCGTGCCTTGTACAATAGCGTTGCTTCAAACAGGCCAATCACAGGGATCTTCTGGCGTGAAAAGCCAAACAGAGTAATGCTGGGGGTCCTGAGTTGTACTTTATCTTGAAAAAGGTTTCGAAAGTGACCTTCCCCTTTTATTGACACTGCAGAGCCTGTGTCGATGAGAAACGAGACTTTGCGCGTGAGCAGCTTCGGGTTAATCACTGACACGTCGACGTCAACATACCGGCCTCTGCGTTTGTTTGTCCAGATGGCCGAAATACTGTGGCCGCTCTCAGCGTTATCATCGCAGAGGAGTTCGCGGACTGGTGCAGGCCTTCGTGGTTGGCCGCGACGCGAGCTTCGACAAACGCTCTGGAAGTGTCCGCGGCGTCCGCAACCATAACAGGTGCGGCCGCGGGCGGGACAGCGTGACCGTTCGCATCTTGTCGCGCCGCAGTTATCGCAGTTATCACGAGATACGGCGTGCAAGGGGTCGGCAGCGGCAGTTTCCGGCTTGGGCTTGTAGTTTTGGCGAGTGCGCGACGAGCTACGACGATGCTGACTAGGGGGGCGGGACCCATTGAAGCGTAATCGGGGGCTATCATGCCTAGCCGGGTTGCGTCCGCGTTGGCGCTGCGTGATGCGGCGAATCGGGTTCGCGAAGGCTTCAGCTCCTTGGAGAGTTTGTTCGCGAAGTTTGGCAATATCTACCGCTCGGTCGAATGTCAATGCGTCGCCTTCGAGGAGCAGTCGTTCTCTGAGTTGCGGGCAAGTTACTCCGGCAACGAACTGTTCGCACAAGTGATCATCCACGGTAGCGGCGAAATTACACGGGGCTGCCAGTTCCCGGAGCGCCAAAGCAAATTCGGCAACCGACTCACCGGGAAGCTGTCGACGTTCACGAAACTGATGACGTTCCACTCGAACGTTGACGGTGGCAGTGAAGTAGTGTGCCAGTGTGTCGACGGCAACGTCGTATGGGTCCGGAGGGCTGGTGGCAGCGGTGTGTGCGGACGTCTGTTTTTCCGTCGATTCGCTGACCATGGCTTCAGTTGAAAGTGGCGGCTGGGGTGGGGGCGGTGCCGGCAAGGCGTCGAAAATCCGTTGGCCCTTGGGGCCCAGGCAGTGAAGCAGGAGCGCGCGACGGCGCGTTGCTGGCCACTCGTCGGCGCCGGACGCGAGAACGAAGTTCTGGAACAACCAGAACCAGCGGTGCCAAGGAATCGCTGGCATGCCCGGAGTCTCGAGGAACGGCGGCGAGGGACATATACCGGTGGCTATCCTCGTCGCCAATGTGGTATTGCGGCGTGGTGAGCAGCTATCACGGAAGAGAGGAACTCGTACACATGACTGCCGCCATGGGCTACCGACGACTGCCGGTGTTTATTGTACGGTGGACTTATATACACGACAAACAGGTACATAGATCACAGCACCATCTCTGGTGGCACCGCAGAACCAACACGAACACACAACACTACCCAAGGATGATCAACTATACAAGGTTAAGCCTCGCTGCCAAGAAATTTAAAAGTGAATGAAAGAAAGAAAATGACAGGGCAGATATAAAGTAGGAGATAAAGACGTAAATCTAGGAAGAAAAAGAAATAAAGAATGGCGACTGCCGATTTCCCCTGGGTTGGTCAGTCCAGGGGTACTGTCTACGTGAAGCAGAGGCCAAAGAGGGGCGTTGCGTTTATTGGGGGACCTTAAAGGTCCAATCAGCCAGCGTCGGCTGAACCACCATGCTCCCCTTTTCGCGGAAACGGTAAGCCACGCACGGATATGCGTGGGAGGTAGCCGACACCCTCCCGTAAGCTCGGGTCCATGGTGTTGCTACACACCAAGCGCCTGCTTGCGCAGACGCCCCTGACGGGACTGCGTCGCTGTTGCTGCGATTTGTGGCTTTTGGGCTCAATCTCCGACGAGGCGGTCTGGCCGGAACTTTGTTTTGGAGTCAGCGCTTTGAATATACCTTTATTTGGTTCAGCATCCACCGGCAGCCTATGAAGGCTGCTCATACAGTTTGTCCTGTAGAGGCTCAGCGCCGACGGCAAGGGCAACGGCAACTGCACCGACTCCCGTGCGTCACGCTTAGGCATGGAATTGCAGGTATTGGTGAGATCCCCGCGACCTCAATTCTCGGCATTACTCGCCATACCTTGAAGATTGAAAACTTGGACTTGAAATGATTAGCATGTTAGCATGAGAAAATATGACTTGCATTTATTAGTAACTTTTTTGAGGGATAGCATCAGTCAAGTATGGAATGTACTATTCTAACTTTGTTGAGGTTATGACGTGTTCTGGCATTAGTGTTATTAAATGCTGGTTTCAAGTGAGCACGTGTTTTCTAAAGTATGCTGCGATGACACCTTGGAAATTTCAAGTAAAAAAAAACATATACCCCGTATCTGCATGTTTCTCTGCAAGTATATTCGAGAGACTCTTGCGTGTGGAAAGAGGGAACAAAACGTTTAGTGGATATTCTGCGCGAGAAAATAGGTGAATTATATTCTCAAAGAGCTATATTATGGAGTCTTGATCCCTGCAGCGAAGGCGAACGAGCGCATGGAAGCGCAATAGACGCGAGTGGCATCTGGCAGTTTTCTTCGGAAATGAAGGAAAGCGTGTGCGTCTGCGGAGAATGCGCGCTTGTCTCGGAGGCGATAAGGTGTAAAACGCAAAGCGATGGGCAGGTGCCACCACCGTGTTGCCTTAGCAACGCGTTGAAAACACTTGCTATTTGGAGCATCGCGTTGGGCTGTCAGCACAGCGTGATAAACGCTACGGTTCTTAGAATTACTTCTATGTGCCTTCTTTAGTATAAAGACACACACACAAAACATCGACGTGTTGTTGTGGTGCCTGAGATATGCGAAATAACTGCATTTCGATTGACAAACGCACAAGTATGAACGCCGAAACTTGAGAAATATTGGTGGGCGCTGCGGATAAGGTTGCCTGTTCGAGGTATCTTTTGGTGCTGTTAGGAAAATCGTTACCACGGACAAAGAGACAAACGTACAGATTGACTGAGAGGCAGGAAGAAAGAAACAGACTAACATTTTGGCGTCTAAAGTCCCAAAGAAAGACTATTGTCTTAAAAAAAACTTGCCCACTGCGCGAAAAAGTGAACACAATGTAGCAGTCACGTAGCCGACACCAAAGGTTAGGAGCTTTTCTTTTCTGCTAAAACAACATGCGACGTTTGAAGGCCCGGCCACCAAAGCGAAGGCGACTTCACGGGCCACAGCAGTGCGGCATTTAAAGAAGCACGCTGTGAAAACACAGTGAACTAGCAACTCTGGCACTTGTTAGTTCATTCAAGTTCTATGAATGCTTGTGCGTACATTTCGTGCATCCTTTTATGTACTTGAGCAGTGTGAAAGCTGCGAATGATGTTAGATTGCGATCGTCCTGTATGTAATCTCTTCCTGCATAAAATGTGGCCGAGCAGTGCGCTGAACGTTTAGAACTGTTTTCCGTTCACGGCGTGGAATGCACGACTTGTTTATTTCGCATTTATTGCTTCGTCTTTTCGGATAAACTGTTACCTTTATTTATTTATTTATAAGCTATAAAGCCAAATTGTGTACTCATAGTTCTGACAACAACTACTTTTGCAATTAGAAGTATCGCTGTCTGACTATAATTGACAAATGACTAGAAGTTTCGCTATCTAAAAATATATGCACAATAAAAATGGCGCCAAAATATACAGTAGAAGTAAAACTTCCTGGTGCCGCTCTTCCATGTATTGCCAAGGCGTCGTCATCTGGGAACTTTTGACCACCCCATCACACAGTACTAGTTGAATCATGACCCCTTCTTTTTTTTCAGAAGTTTATACATCGGCTGTTGTTCAACCGTTCATGCGTAAGTCTTGCAGTAGAAATTCAAGCATTTTGCTGACTCTTAAACACTTTTAGATTGCTATAGGATTAATTGTACTGACTTGTTCTGCCTCCGTCAGCGGGCCTCAACTTTGTCATCCAAGTGGTTGAAGCCTTGTTGTCTGTGTACACTCCGTCCACCTAAACTACAGCGGAGTTCATTTTTTTAGAGTATGAGGCCTAAATTATCAGGTTTTGCGATTTCATGTACCTGAACGGTGACGAGGTTATGAGCCTATAGATAGAAGTTTGAATTTCTAAAATGTGTTTAGGTACGAGTGTTGGTTTTAGTCGCAAAATCCTTTAAGCTGCAGACAAAACTGACACGAATGGGTGTACTCTTGCAACTGGATTTCTCATCAATTCAAGGAAAGAAAAAAAGAAAAAAAGAGAAAAATAACATACAGTGGACGCCCCTCGGGTGCCCCCCTTCCACTTTTCCTTCCACTTCCCCCCTCATCTCTCTCCCCCCTCTCCCCTTCACCTTTCTGATGTCAGCGGTCTGTGTATGTTTCCGCTCACTAACGCATTCCTCCCGATCAGACGGCCCCTCCTGGCACTGGCGGTTCGGTTTGGGGCAAAAAAGAGCTTTTCAGGAAGTCTTAAGCCTTTAACTACTCGCGGTCCCGTAAACAATTCGTCGTAGAAGGACGGGGCCCGCTTATTGTGGCAGAGGCTGGCAAGCGGGCATTTTAGGAAGTTCTAAGCCTTTAACTACTCCGCGCCCTGTCAGCATTTCGTCGTAAAAATAGGGGTGCCCCGTATTGCGGTAGGCTGTGCAAGCGGGTGCAATGCGAATTCCTGGCCCGCTTCTAAATTACGCGTGTAGTAGGGGCCTCCTGGCTGTGCACAGTGTCGCTGTTGGGCATGTCGTGCATGGCACAATTGATTGGGTAGTAAAATAAAAGAGAAAACAGACGACAGCTGCACTTAGGAAGAGTAGTTACACTTGGAATTGTTTTGGGTTGTCCAGTGCCCTTCGCAGCTGCAGTGCCGTGAACTCAGTCACTATTTTCATTGTTGCCGTTATTGTTTTCTAATGCTTTAATTGCTGCAAGTGTACCAGGATTCTCATTTATTCCTCTATCGAGGGTGTTAAATCGGTTGATAAGGTAGGACTCTCGTTGTTCAGGTTCTCGATTTGATTTAAATCCCGTCTCTAAGAGCGTTACTGATAGTTTGTCGAATGCATGGTCGGGAAGATCGAGATGTTTTGATAGAGGTAGACTTGGGGCTGATTTCGCATGGGCTCTGTGATTATTGAAGCGAATCCTAAATGGTGTTTCTGTTTGTCCGATGTACTGCATACCACACACGTTGCATTCGAGTAGGTACACCACATTAGAGGAATCGCATGTTAGGTTTCCTCGTATGTTAATCGAAAACTTGGCTTGCGTGCTGGTTGCTTTGTCTGTTTCTCGCAACGCCTTACATACAAGACATCGTGGCTTTAAGCAAGGGCGGCATGAATTATTGGGGGGTGATGTGCTAATTTGGGAGTGGACAAGGGTGTCTTTGAGGTTACGTGGTCGTCGGTAAACGACGCCTGGAGCGGATGGGAATGCGCGTTTCAGACGTTCACTTTGTTCCAGAATGTTGTAATGTCATTTAAGGATTTTGTTTACATTGGGGAAGTTTGGGCTGTAAGTCAAGCAGAGGTTTGTTCGTTGTGGGTCTTCTCGTGGTGGTCACTTCATCAGTAAGTCTTCACGCTTTAGTTTTCTCGCTTTTTGAACAGCGTCATTTTTTACATGTGGGTGGTATTTTTGTTTCTCGAGCATAAGTTTTAGCCTCTGTGAGCTCGTGTCAAAGTCAGCGTCTCTAGGGCAGATTCGTTTAAACCGGTGAGCCTGGCTGTATGGAATACGGTTTTTACAGTGGCGTGGGTGATCGCTTTGGTAATGAAGGTATTGTTGTCGATCCGTTGGTTTGCGATATAGGGTTGCATTGCATATATATATATATATATATATATATATATATATATATATATATATATATATATATATATTGTCATGACCAAGACAGACACTGGGGCGCCGGCGCGGGGATAGCCAGGGCAAGGAAGAGAAGATTGAAGTCAGAATAAGAACAGCTGGCCCAGGATTGGGTGTTGTTTCTTGTTCTCTGTCTAGTACATCACAATGACGCAGTCGACGAAGAAGAAGTCTAACGTCCCGGCTTCGTCATCCAGGACAGCCGTGATAAGGGCCGCTTGAGGACGGCGTCAATGCCTTTTCGGCAGCTGTTCACCTGCCGCCACTGCCACCACCGTTCGGAGACGGCGTCAAGGCCTCCTCGGCGGCTGCAGTACACAAAGGACGCCGTCCACGAGTCCTTGGCTATGGATTCTGCCGTCAGCACAAGCTGACAAGTGAACCCTCTGCGGGAAGCCACCCTTAAGTGTCTTCCTGGTTCGTCGGCATCGCGGGCTTCTCTATCGAGGAACGCCGTTTACGCTTCCTTGGCAATAAGGTCCCACTCGGCCGCCGCTTCAGCTGCCCATCAAACCATCAGTGGACGGTGTCCATGCCTGACCAAGAAAGACACTGGGGCTCCGGCGCGCGGATAGCTAGAGCAAGGAAGAGAAGAACGAAGTCAGAATAAGAACAGCTGGCCCAGGATCGGGTGTTGTCTCTCGTTCTCTGTCTAGTACATCACAATATATACATATATATACATATATTCATATATATGTCTTGATGTATTGATGTCTTGAAGTATGTCTTGATGTATACATATATATGTCTTGATGTCTCTTCATTGTATACAAATATTTCTCACGATGATGGCATAGCTGCATTACGAAACATGCATACAAACCATTGACTATCTAACACCCCAGAATTTTCGGCCATCGCAACTCTGACGAGCATGGTCCTCAAATTAAATTCATTCGAGTTTAACCAAGAGTATTGTCGACAAATCAGCGGGACTGCTATGGGCACCGAAATGGCACCCAATTATGCCAACATATTTATGGGAAAGCTAGAATTGGAATTTCTTACACAAAGTTCCTTGAAACCACTGTTATACAAAAGATACATAGACGACATCTTTCTTATTTGGACCCACAGCGAGGATGAACTTCTCAGCTTTATTGACACTAACAATACTGTACATCCGAACATACACTTCACACACACATACTCGCAAGTAACCATGAATTTTCTTGATGTTACCATAACGATAGAAGAAGACAAGCTATCTACAACCCTATATCGCAAACCAACGGATCGACAACAATACCTCTATTAACAAAGTGATCGCCCACGCCACTGTAAAAACAGTATTCCATACAGCCAGGATCACTGGTTTAAGGGAATCTGCTCAAGAGACGCTGATTTTGACACGAGCTCACAGAGGCTAAAACGTATGCTCAAGAAACAAAAATACCTTCCACATGTTACTGATGACGCCGTTCAAAAAGCAAGAAAACTGAAGCACGATGACTCACTTTTAAAACGACCACTAAAAGAAGACCCACAACGAACCAACCTCTGCTTGACTTACAGCACAAGCTTCCCCAATGTAAACAAAATTCTTAGCCGACATTACAACATTCTTGAAGAAAGTGAACGTCTGAAACGCCCATTCCCATCCGCTAAAGGCATCGTTTATCGAAGACCACGCAACCTCAAAGACACACTTATCCACTCTCAAATCAATACCTCACCCCACAATATTTCATGCCGACCTTGTTTAAAGTCACGATGTCTTGTATGTAAGGCAATGCGAGAAACACACAAAGTAACCAGCACACAATCTAAGTTTTCGATTACCATACGAGGAAACCTAACATGCGATTCCTCATATTTGGTATACCTACTCGAATGCAACGTGTGTAGTATTCATTACATCGGACAAACAGAAACACCATTTAGGATTTGCTTTAATAATCCCAGAGCCCATGTGAAATCATCCCCAAGTCTACCTCTATCAAAACATCTCAATCTTCCCGACCATGCATTCGACAAACTATCAGTAACGCTTTTAGAGACAGGATTTAAATCAAACCGAGAACTTAAACAAAAAGAGTCATGCCTTATCTACCGATTTAACACCCTCAATAAAGGAATAAATGAGAATCCTGGTACGCTTGCAGCAATTAAAGCATTAGAAAACAATAACGGCAATAATGAAATAGTAACTGAGTTCACGGCACTGCAGCAGCGAAGGGCATGGAACAACTCAAAACAATTTCAAGTGTAACTACTCTTTCTAATTCCTAAGTACAGCTGTCGTCTGTTTTCTGTTTTTGCATTACTACCAAATCAATTGTACCAAGCATGACATATATATATATATATATATATATATATATATATATATATATATATATATATATAAGACTTAAAAGGGCACACTTGAAGCACATTGTGGCAGGCAATATGCGTAAGTTTCTACCAACTGGTGCACTCTAGCATGAACAAAATTGTGATGAACATATTCACAAATATATTAAGAACTTCGGGCCTTGTAGCACCAGCATGCTTGTAAATACAGCATCTGTATACAATCTTTTTCAATACGCACACATGGCCCCACCGCAATGGTCAAGTGACTAAGGTACTCGGCTGCTGACCCGCAGGTCGCGGGGTCAAATCCCAGCGTCGGCGGCAGCACTTCCGATAGAGGCGGAAATGTTGTAGGCCCGTGTGCTTAGATTTGGGTGCACGTTAAAGAACCCCAGGTGGTTAAAAGTTTCGGAGCCCTCGACTATGGCGCCTCTGATATTCATATGGTGGCTTTGGGGCGTTAAACCCCACATATCAATCAAATCAACACGCACACATGCACACTGCGTTACTTTGTGATGATGTTGCGCGTACGTCTAGCTTTCTTCCTGTGGTCGGTATTCTCGTAACTTTGCGTAAAGAGGTTTTTTTACGTTATGCGGCTTCGCCAAAGCTGGTTTGTACCTAATCTCATGCATTGGGGAGCTACTGCATTTCGCTCCATCCCAACAGTAGGCATTACGCCCGGTAACTAAGTGCGATAAATATAAAGTTTCAAAAGAACAATCAACCTGCCGAGTTACAACGATACGTAACAGAAAGGGTGGAAAGTACATATTAAAATCCGTTTGATCAGAAACTAAAAAGTTTCAGTATGCGTGAAAGGAAACTCAGACGGCGTGGGAAATAATTATAAATATATTTTATTGAAGAATGAGGGAAGAACAGTCGCACAATTTTGAGTGTGTTGATGCAAGGACGTCGGGAAAGGTTCATATACGAGGCAATTTTCAGGAATATAAACAGCCACGAGAGAAACGAAACCGCTCCATGATTGCACCAACATGCGGTCGTTCCTTCTCGCTGCTCAAAAAGCCATTTAAGCATTTGTTCCAGTTCTGTTTGTACGTCCAAAGTTTTGACATACACTTTCATGCTTGCCATAAGCTATCAGAAGTGCCAGCCTATTTTTGAGCCAAAAGCCCTGGTGAGCATACTATGTTCGCGCATGGGTTCAGCCCGTGTAGGTCTCACTCCTGCAGATATCTCATTGCCCTTGAAGGGAATTTCACCTTATATTATCTTACGCATTCTGCAGTCTTTCGATTCTTGTACTCAGCAGCCTTCCAACATACACTCAGATCCTCAGCTTGGTGAAGGGCCAACATGGTGGACAGGGCTTTTCTATAGTAAGAAGAAATAGTAACATTTAGTGGTAAATTGCGAACCTCTGCTCATAAATACAATCAAAGTATATTTTCTTAAGCCTATCATAATACCTATCAAATTCTAAAGCCAAAAGTACTGAAACTCTGCATTTATTATGGAAGAATAACTTTCCACCTCGTACAACGAAAGTCGCGGTCGTTGGCAAGGTTTCTCAAGAGCAAGTCAATGCTTTTTTTATTTTTTCGACTTTTACAGCACAGTTTTATTAAAGGAAAACGTACACTAATTATTGCAGACGATTAAGGTCGGTTATGTAGGGATGAACTCGTATTTCGGCCGACTCATGTTACCGCCTCGAACGGTCGAAAAATGAGCGTAATGGCAATGCGCAATGACATAGTGTTGCTTGCGAGAGAGAGAGATAACAACATTGTCAGAGTTTTCTACAGTAGATTAGGCTTGCTGCAGACAGAGTGGATGACCTTTTATTGTCACATGGCCACTACGTCAGTTTTGGTGCGATGTGCTCCCAGAGGTCGTGCCTCTTGCTACTTCCGCGGGATGAAGAGGGCGCCACCCCTGCCGGTTGGCGCTGCCTCCTTTTCCTCCACGGTGTCACTAGATAGCGGCCTCTCTACAGCGGCCGAGACCTGCTGGATGCCCTTAAGTTCCATCTCTTGGTTGTAGATCGTCGTTGTCGCTAGGTTTCGCGAGGGCTTTAAGAATTTTGAGGAGAATAAATACCACCGACGCCAAAAATTTATTACCGCAACATGAACTTGTTTCGTTGTGTGCCTCTTTAGCTTAACCTCACGTGTTACATAAGTCATTATGCAAACTATAGCATTAAATATAGTGGTTAGAGGGCTCAACGATAACATTACCGGTGCAGGCACTTCTATTCATAGAGAAAACAAAGCCACAAAACAATGAGTCCTTGAAGTCGATTGAGCCCCTATTCTTTAAACCATAGGTCTGGTAGCTATGTAGTAGACAATGCTGCCTGGTGCACAGAGTTCACGTTCCTTCTTTATTCGGCTCATGGTTTGCGTGGGTACCAAGGACAGAATCAGCGTTAACTGTTAGCTACACGGTTCTGCAGGACCCCATCCTCGTCGCACACTACCCTGAATGTCGTCCTCCGGAAACCTGCTGAATGCTAAGACTTCTCACTTCTCAGTACCGAATCACAAAAAAAACGAATCAGGATGGTTTAACAAGGGTTCACTGTGTCGGAAAGTTCAGACCATGAATCATAAATAAAGTAAACTTCCTTCACAGTCCTGCATGTGAAGCAATAGCGTACCTTTTCCAGGTTTGCTACTCATTGATGGAGGTGGGTTTCCTCGAGGTGTAACTGGCTTGGCAACTGCAAAACAAGAGTGACAAAGATAAAACATCAAACAAAGAGAAGTTGTTATGTCAAACGTAATTTAAGAGTGACCTATATATTGTGCCATAGTTGACAAAATTTGGCGCCCAAACATTACAGCTATAGGGTGTGTTAGGACAGATTGATTGTATATTAACAGTTCACACGGGTATTTGTGTAATTGAGAAACACTTTTTCGCGTCTAGTGCTTGAGCATCCACTGGTCAAATCCGGACGATCTTTCTAGAACAATCACACAGAAAGTTATGCTAAGCATATTAGGTCAAGTGCTGAAATAAGCGATCAAACTTCTCTGTGACATGATGGCAGCATCATGAGCCGCGAGTTGGTGTCATGTCCTCGAAAGCGTCTATTCTGACCAAGTCAGTAGTTTCGACGTTCTGTACTTGTCTTACAATACTCACTGTATAGTGGCTCACGAGACGTGGGTACACAGTGTTATATAGCGGAACAAAGATTTGTTGCTAGATTTTATCATGTGCAGACGATTCACTCATTGCAGTTTAGTCTACAAAGATTGCTTTGATTGCCACTCGATAATGAAACGTATCACTGAAATTAGGCGAACACTAGTCCTGAATGCAGTTTCATTTATCGATCGGGAGAAATCACTTGTGCCACGCTCTCTTCTATATATACCCTACTTCAACGCTGGATATGTTGCAGAAATTAGAACTTAATTCTAACCGCTGCTTTTAATTTGCTGCGATGACAAAGGGGCTTTTATGCATCATGGTTTGTGAGCCTCACATACGCGATTTCAGATCTGAAGTTTGGGTTGTGCGTTCGCTAGCTATTCCGGAGAACGCAATTTATTCATCTAAAACATTTTCTTATTTCGCTATACGTTTGGATGGCGTTTTTATTGTTAAAAAATAATTTCGGGACAATCGCTTGCTTTAGACAGGCTGTGTTTCATTTGTTGTACGAAGGGCAGCCATACTGAAATACCAGGTGGTTCCAAAATTTTTATGACTCTTGCAACAATCACCTCTAGACAGGTTTTTGGAACACTTCAGGAACAGTTTTGAGGCTAGCTATTAAACACTTTATTTCCTTTGCTTGTTTGTTTTCAAATATTGTTTCCTGTGGTGTAGTTATCCGTAGTGGCTGTGCTGTATAATAAATATGCTGTCCTGTAATTATCCGTAGCAGCTTTTGTACACGGCGTGTCGCTAAACTTGTGGTGCGTATAGTTTCATGATGCTTCAGCCATTGATATTGAGATCATAGATCAAACTTCAAACAACTGTTTTAAGGCTACTTTGAAAGAATTGAACTGTATTGTCAGACAACGTCAAACAAAACGTAATGTTCATTTTTGCATTCCATCGCGTAAAATTAACTCTTTGGTTGTGGAGACATAACTATAAAACGAATCCGCTAATGTGCTGCTCTAAAAGGAGAGCCATCATAGGACCCACAATTGACGCAAACCTGACGTCTCATCTGTAATATAACAGTACGTGTGCATTGTTTTTGACTTTATTGTAAAATGGGTTATTGAGCACTAGAATCGCAGTTCATGTTTTACCTACCTTCCATTTAAAAGGATGCCTAAGATCATTTTCAATACCATTTTCGAGAATTGTTAACACTTCTTGTTGGGTTAGTCGGTAATTCTTCACAATGGTGTGTTCCTGAGACGTAGAGTGCGCAAATGTGTTTTTTGTGGGATTAATTGTTTCGAGCTAACTTTCTTACAATATGAGTTGTTTGAAGAAATCGTATGGTTGTGTGGTATAGTGCTTCTTTACCTAGCTGCACAGTTGGAGAATTTTTGCTGTAGTCATCTTAAATATTTAGTTTAGTTGGGCCAATGCAGCTGACAACAAACACGACAGTTGTAAAATTACCAAAGTTATTTCCTGAAGTTCTCGGGAGGATGTAATCTTTCAATCACCTTTAGCACATGTCTGCACAATGCGGCCTGTTATATCTGGTTTCTTTCGCGCCTTTGAGGAGAATCGTGATTGATGGGACCCACGACAGCACTTCTTTGTTACTTATTTCAGGACCACACAGTCAATTTTGCAAAAACGCTTTCATTTATTATACCAATTGTGGTCGACACCAAGCTAAAGCTGACGCTACGAGAGCCCCCGATATAGATAGCGAGATAAATATATACGTACACACATATGCAGAAACACAAGAAGTACCTTCGGTTCGCTCATAAATGCTTTTGCAGTTATAAAATATCCTTCTTTCGACAGTTACTTCAAAATCCCAATCGCTCGGACATTACCTTACACGAATTTTCTAATAACTGATCCTATCAAAAATGTTTTTTTGGTGCCCACACACTACAGGTGACCTAATTTTAAGTTGATAATGCAGTGTCGACTCTATCTCATCTATCTAACTTCCTAGGCCTGTCTCTTTTGGAGTTCATTCCATCAACATAGTACAATAATACACCGGTGATAACGATCTCGTGTGTAGACCGAAAAGATTCGTATCTTCCGAAATTCATATAAACAGGTCTTGTAGAAAAATTAGCCTTAGAACATTTTCTGTTAGTGTTTCGTAGGGCCGTCACAAACTTGCGACTGTTATAACTGATTGTATGTGAAGTTTTTTGCTGTCAACGATCATACCTGCATTCGAAAATCTATGGCCTGTGCTCAATTGTGTAATTATTGAACAGTTGTGTTGTGAGCAGCGACAGCTAAGAACCATGTCCAAGTGTTAGTATGCCCTTCTGCATAGCCTTGAACACTGCGTTCAAGGTGACCTCAAGAGGATTTTAAGGTGGCAGATAATACTGAAATGTTTACAGCCGTGCCCACAGAATGGCATCCTTAGCAATAGTTTCACCAACAATACGCCTTAATAGCGTATTTTTCGAAAGTGCAATTGAGACCTTACTTGGCTCTGTAGTGGAATATTCGAAAGTCACGCAGGCTGCTATAGTTTGAGTCGAAGTGCGGCCTGGACTTCTATAGTTTCCATTCTTGTGGTACCATTGCGGATGTAAGCTTCCACCTTAACGTTCTTGTGTTGAGCTAATCACTGCCTGTTCTCACTATTCCTGCATAAACGTCAACTGTCAATAATCTGTAGCACATACTCAACTGTGGCGCATACTTGCCCATGGGTAGTGCCACAGATTTCGCGGAAAGCGTTTTACGACATGCGTGTCCGGATAACGGCATTCGTGTTATGACAAGCTAGCCATATTCGTCAAAGCCTCTTTCTCTCCCATGCTAATTTTGGTTTGCCCGAAAGTAAAGGAACGATCACGAGAACAGCGTGACCTAGGCAGATTGGCAGACATATACGCAGATAAGAACCAAAAGAGATTCTAATACGCAAAAAATGCTTCGCATTTAAAAACTAAGATTTCGAAGAGTTTCTGCATTCCGAAAATCAATTCTTATAATACATTGTCTTGATGCACCTTGTGGTTCATTGATTGATATGTGAAATAAACTTTCCAGAACCACCATACGAATGTGAGAGGTGCCGTAGTGGATGGCTCTAAAAATTTCGACGACCTCGGTTTCTATAACGTGCTCTATGTGGCTTCTGGTCACCCGGCAAAACCAAAATATTTTTCAGGCATGTCAAAAAATTCGAATCATTTGTAAACCTTACCACTTGCATCTCCCTGCTTTTCTCATCCAATAGTATTAGTTTCTAACAAAAGCCAGTAAACCGATTTCGTGCCAGTTACCAGTTAAAATAATAAAGTATTGTGACACTTCAATAATGTTACATGTTGGTTTTACTCCGTTTCAACGCATCTGCAGTTCATTGTTTTAAAATAAACTATTTAGGTACGTACCAAACACAAAATTACAATGTGGGCGCGGTAGAGGACGTGCAGAAGTGTCAACTGCAGCTGAAATTCAAATAAAATGCATCTTTAGTCTTTTTAGAAATAAATATGTCCCACCAAATGACCCTCAGTTTACTACTGTAGTGAACAGATACCTCACTGATTTGCGAGGGCAATAAACCTAATCAATATTACCGCTTAACCTGATGAACTAGTCGGGACACCTTGTTGTGACTTTTTTCCTATACAATATTTTCACTTTGTGAAGTAGCGTATGAATGTGCAATTTCTGGGGCTTTTTTTACTGTTATTCATTTGCGGTGTTTTACCTACAAATTGCACAACACAAACATCATTTAACGACGCTCACGAAGTGGCACCAAAGATAGCATCCCCAACTGTTGGTAGTCTCTACTGTTATACTCAATACATGTAGATAGCGAGTTCGTCAAACAAACACTTCGTGACCTGCATGATGGTACGACAACACTGAATATACTATGTGGCATCATCTGATTCTGCTACAGGAGTAACCGATGATGACACCTGTAATACCAGGAAAGCTGTTATTGGATGTATTGAAGACTGATCACCCCACAGTCAACCCGCCAAGAACACTCCTCGAGTCCACGTTAGCAACCCCCCCATTCCTAAAGAAACTTACAAATGTATTTCTGCAAGAAAATCAGGTTCCGTGCCTTTTCAATACTTCGTCTTCACCAACAGCCTCTGCAGACAGCTGCAACACGGTACAGACAGGTGATCTATTTCTGACTTTGTAGCTTGCCCAATATGCAATCTGTACAAGTTACATAAATGTGTCAGCGCTGCGCAAACCCTTCATAAAAAGTGTATGTGCTGGTGGCCTATACAATGCGTCCACGTTAAACGAACGAGGAATTAACTACGTTGTGTGTGTCTCTCAGACATACATTATGCCAGTTTGTTGAAGAACAGAAGCGAACCAGTACAGTATTTCATCTTGTGATTTAGTGAGTATACTCTGTAGAAATAATCGCGGATCAATGGAAACATAGAAACACTTACGCTTCTTTCCCGCGTGAACATAGGTCGAGTCAAGCGCTAAGCAAAGGAGGACCACACCCAAGAAGATCACAACGTGTTGACGAAAAACGTTCATCGTTATTTGTTTCCTGAAAGGAAACAGCGCTTAGGTGCTCAATGACCAACTTCTGTATACCTGTGCTAAAATACAGGTAAGAAATGTGCACATCACTTTCATATTACAACGCTGCTTATTTTCTTGATATTTCTTCCCTTTTATTTTTCATTTTGACAGCATTCCGAGAAAGTGTGAGTAATAGACTGGTAAGGCCTGTTTTGTTAAGGAAGAAAACTGCACCGTAGTGTCTGACCTAAAAAATCTCGGGCGCGAACAGTGGACCTAGCAAAGTATTGATCCTCTGTAGAGCATAGTTCTAACTTCCCAAAAGTTTTAAAATAAGAAATGTTGAGGCTCAGCATTATAACCACAATATGTCTATGAAGAATACCGTAGTAGATGGCCCTGGAAATTTTAACCTAATGTTCGTTCGCGTGCAGCTAAACATAAACAACAGCACCTATAGCAATTTCCTTCCATCAAAAAGCGGCCTCCGCGGCCAGTATTCGATGCTGCGACCTCTCCGGGAGCACTCAAACATTATATCCAATAAACCACTCTTGCCTCCGCCCTCCAGTTACTCGACTCAACCAATGGTGACCAGCACCACTAAGTGCAAGGTATATAAAGTATGCATAACATTCTATCAAAACATCCGTTTTGGCTAGTTGGTATAATGGTTCATTATGAAAGAAAAAAAAGTAGGGCGCAGTACACATTAAGGATTGGAGGAGAAAAGAACAACGCAAGCACAGAAAGTTTATTGAAGATACAACGTATATATAAGTTAGAAAAACTTCCACATGGTAAAAATTTTGTTGCCTAAAAAAAGAACAGAAAAACCTTTGCCATTATGACTTCATGATATTTTGATAATTTTTTGTGGAAGGTTGACAGGTCTTTTTTATTTACTACCTCAGGCGACGGAAGTTGTACCATATGACAATTTTTGAAGCTATATATGTGCTGCGCCTCAATAAACTTTCAGTTGCGAGTGTGCGCTTGTGTGTTTCTCTCCTCCAGTTCCGGTTACGTACTGCACCCCACGTCTAGTTTTTATAAAGCCTTGTAGAGTTTACATACCTGCAAGATGCATACCTTTCCCTAAATACCTGTAAGCTACATAAGGCATCGAAAGTAGAAGATATTTACGTGCGCATTCATATATAACCCACGCCCACACACGCAAACACTTCCCGGAGAGCAATTTTTCTCGAAGCCCTTGCTTTGATGGAGTATAGGAGACGAACAGGAGGTTGTGGGTGATGGTGAAAACAACATTGTGTATTCTGATTTACCTAGGACCAGCTTTACAAAACAGGCAAGCTTTTACTTTCAGGTCGTTTGATAGTTGAAGACGCATTCTGTTGATGTAACGAGAGCTGTCACTATACAAGCAATCAATAATAATGTTATACAGGATGTTCAACTATGCTTGCCTTGTTTTATTGTGCCTATAGTGATGTAATCTTTACAATGCTTCGCTACTGACTTGAAGATTGCAATATTGAATCCCGGCCATGAAGGTGAAGTTCTACACGGAATCAAACTTCTAGAGGCGCGTGTACTTAGAGTTAAGCGCACGTCGAAATAAACTACAGTGATTAACTCTTCGGAGCCCTCCATAACGGCATCTTTTGACATGTCAGGGCTTTGAGACATCGCACCAAAACAACTGCTATATTAAAGACGATAGTCTTTCTCGGGGACTTTCGACGGATAAGCTTTGGTTTGTCTGTCTATGCACTTGTCTGTTTGTCTGCCCTAACGATACCTCAAACGGCACCAAACGGTCAAACCCATTCGCAGCGCCCACCAATATTGCTCAAGGTTTAGCGTTCATAGTAGTGCGATTGTCCATTAAGAAAGCAGATATTGCGCATATATGAGGCGCTATAACAACATGTCTATGGTTTGTATGTCTGCCATTATACTAGAAGAGGCACACGCGAGTAACTCTAAGGACTGTAGCCTTTAACGCGCTGACTGACAATGCAACGCGATGCTCAAGAAGATGTTACCAACACTTTGCTCCGACATCACGGTGGTGGCACCTGCTTGTGCATTCTACAACTCATCACCTTCGTGACTGGTGCGCTTTTCTCGGCAATCGCGCTTGCCTTCGTTTTCAAAGATAACTGCCAGATGGTGCTCGTGCTTAAGGTGCCTAGATGCGCTTGTTTGCCTGCGTTACACGTTCGAGGCACTCTACGCAGCGCCTTCAGATTACCATTCACCGAGTTTCTTGCACAGAACATCAAATAAACGTTTCGTTCGCTCTCTCAAGACGCAAGACTATCGTCTTTCGACGAGACACACAGTGTAAAATGTAGACTCGGGCCAATTTTTATTGTACCTAGATCTATATTGTTCCTACATAGCTCCTTTATCTTGTAGCATGCCAGTGTGACTCAAAAGAATCAAATCAGGTGAAGATAATGATGGCGACACACCAAGCGCAAGATGTCAGCGCCTATTCAAGTTCACGTCTGCCACGCTGCTTCAGAAAAAATTGCAGCTAGCATAAATGCCGCTGGTCGTGATAATTTCATTTTTGTGCGCATATAAAAGTGGAAGCAGACCCGCGTGGTTCATGCGCAGCCAACAGGCCTTACGTTATTTCCTGCGTGGCACGCGAGATACGCAGCCTACGTTCTATTTTGTTGTCAATTTTCGAAGCCTTCTGTTTCTTGCGGGGGTCTTTTCCCAAACTTTCAGGATTGTAGGTGTTTTATTTTCAAGCGTATTTGAAGCAAGTACACTTCAAATAAATAGTTTGTGGCATCTCACCTTCGGCACCAGTTTGCCTATTCCCAGAAGTCAGTGACCAGGACTTCACCTGATCACTCTCGCTTCAGTCACTTCGCCAGACCTATAGCTGCCATAAACTGGAGCACTACAGTCCTCACAGATCTTTCCAAAGCTAGAGGGTCCTTATCTTTCATCAGGAGACAGTAGGATTGGGCGTGTTGGTATAACATGATAAAGAGTGCTTACCAGTGCAAACGACAGGGCAGGAGGGGACAGGAGAGTTTCGTCTCTTCTCCTGTTCCCTCCTGCCCTGCCGTTTGCGCTGGTAAGCACTCTTTATCATCTTTCATCAGGTTCTGTTGCCATCAGCACAAGCCCGAGAGGTCAGGGTTGCGCTTTTAAAGTCTCCGAGTTCTCATCATCAAACTCAGAACATTGGTACATCACTGTGGAGCTATTGTACTGTCGTCAGTTCTTCACCTCGCAGTTGGCCATGTATGACCATGTCGTAAAATCACTTGTGTCTCATACTGCTGTGGTTGTTCACGTTGTTCTGTCCCTCCCACCGGTCATCCCTACGATCATCTTAAAAAGACGCTCATCAGGCGCACTATCAACAGCGAACATCGATTGCAGCAACCTCTTACATCAGATGAGTTTGGTGATCATAAACCTACTTATCTACTGCGTCACAGAAAACTCTTGGCACCCGATCACACTGCGTCAACGAACAACGTACTCTTCAAGATTTTTTTCTGCAGCGCGTTACGACGCAGCTGCACATGCTCATAGCCACGCCCTCACTATCAATGCTAGAACCATTGAACCGATTGGCCAACGAATTTATGGATGTTGGTTGTTTCGTTGCAAGCCAAACTTCGTCACCCTAAGGATGCTTCGCTGAGCCACACAGAGGTGACAGTTATGTGCGTCTTCTCTCTGCTAATGAAGAGCTCACCCGTTAAGTTGAGCAAACGTTAAGTTGAGCTGAAGAAAACTTCATCCTAACAAACCAGCCGTATTCTACATGAAAAACCAGCCTAATCACTCGGGCCGTCATTCTACTAGTTCCGATGTCCTTTGCTATAATAACCCTGGTTACTTGTCATGTGCAAACAACTGATACCAACAGTTCTCGTATATGGGAAACGAATGGATCAAACAGTGACTGTGACCGCTGTTTTGGCCTCAGGCAGCTTCCTCTTCCACATCATTGACCATTCACCAAGGTCTGCTGCATCTTCAAAACTGGTGCTTGAATCAGCATTCTTCCTCCTACGTTCGCTGAACGATATCATCCTCCCGACTCCCCTCCTAACAGCGTGGTCAACGGATAAGTATCCGCACTTACAATCAAATGTCGATGACTCTTCACATTAGCCTCAATTGTACCTTTCACTGGATGTTTGTCATCAGGGACGTAGGCCAACAAGTGATCAAAACTGACTTCCTATGTTACTACAAGCTCTTCGTCAACATCTGGCACAGCCACATTCTGAAGCATGAGACAAGCTTAGTCAGACAAGGTGTTTCCTGTCAGGCTTCTCTACACGTGGTTCTTCAGGCAGAATTCCCATTTGCGACCGTTGGTGAAGAATAATTGCTGAGGTTCTGGCAGTCTTCCGGCCACCCTACTTTCAGTCATCGTCAGCCTACAGCGTTATGCAAGACATTGTTAGGAATGGCCCTCCTGTATTTGTCCGGGCTATTTGCCTTGCACCAGGTTGTCTCGCTGTCGACTTCGCCAAAACCAATCAGTACATGCCCGCCATACCCACAGACAATCCGGAGACCACCATTATATCATCCTCTACCTTGTTCCAGTTTCTGCGCATGTCATTGGATATGACAACTTGTCATTAACCTTTAGAGATTCTATCGACCAGGTCTTACGTGGCTTGACATGCTGCTTTCCTTATTCAAACTATATACTCGTATTCAGTACTTCTAAACGTCTATTGAAGCTGAAAAGCTTCAACTACATTCAGTCTACCTGGGACTAAGCGAGTTCGGCCTCGTTGTGAACGGCCGTAAGAGCGAGTTCGGGGTCAAGCGATTCGGCCTCCTCGGCTATCGTGTCAACACACATGATATTTGCCCGCTTGCCACTGGTGTACACGCCATTTATGAGTGTCGTCAGTCATTCGCCCTTAGCCAGCTGCATGAAATTTTTCCCTTGTAGACTTTTATCGCGATTTCGTGCCTCGCTTCGTCAGTACAAGTGAATTCTCACGGGAGTCGAAATACTGGGTACTCCAAGCACGCTGGAACGACACGGCTGAGCGTTTATTTTAATATATATTACAGAAGCCACTGCCGGCGCTACGCTCCTCACTCAACCTGCCTGCGGCGCGCCACCATCTGTCATGGTAGACGCATCGGAAATGCCATCAGCACAGTTTTTCAGCACGCCTTGCGCCTGATCAGCAGCCCACTACTTTTTTTCCAACACCTTGCCTCTCCTGAGCACCACTGCACTACCTTTGGCTGAGAGATGTTCGCCATCTACTTGGCTGTGAAGCACGTTCACCATTTTCTCGAATGACCTATCTATTTAATTTTCGATAACTCACAGTGCAAGAAAAACGCAGACGAAGTACTGGACGACACGATTGTTGACTCTCAACGAAAGATTTAATAAACGAAAGGCACAAATATATACACAGATTAGCCCCCTTCGACAGAGCAACTACGCATTTCTAGCAGAGTAATTCACGTTATAGCACTTTTTCGAGATTCGCAGAGCATCCACGTGCGTCAAAAAACAGAAACCTATCCACACAACATGCTATACTAACAAAAAAAACAGACTTGTGAAGTATCCTTAGATAGTTGGCACTTTGTGAATTGCTGTTTCCTTTCGCTGAGGGCGACACACAGATGGCTTATGCACCTTTCATCTTCTCTGCCGATGAAAAAGGTCTCTATTATCTACCTTGTGTTGTGCTGTCTAGGTCCGTTTCCCTCATCAAAAAGCAACTGCAATTTTTAAATGGCCAACTATGTTAGGATGCTTCAAAAGTTCGTTTTCGTTAGTATAGCCTGCTTTGTAGGTAGCTTTTTTTGTTGTTTTTTTAACGCGCGTGCATGCTCTACGTGTCCTCAAAAAGTACTATCACGTGGATGACTCTGTTGCATATGCGTCGTTGCTCTGTCGAAGTGGGCTAACCTGTGTGTATATTCATGCCTTTCTTTTAATAATTATTTAGTTGAGCGTCAGCCCTCGTTTTGTAAGATAATTTGTCTGCTTCTATCTTGCGCTATCAGTTACCGAAAATAAACTATCACCAACTAGCCCAGATTTTCCTTCTTGTATCTATCAAAATAAAACAGATCATGAACCACCAATTCCGGTCTAACATCCACCAGGATTTCTCGCCCGCCTTCCGAAATGACACAGCTTGCCTTCATCTCGGTATACGAAAGCGACATTCACACGTCAGTGCAAAAGCCAATGCTACAGCCAATGCACTTTCTCGCACAGCGCTATTCTTGCCACAGAACATGACCGAACGAGCGTCGATTTTAAAGCCTTGACCTCCACTAGATGATTAACAAGGAGCTTCAGCTGCTTCAAAAGCGTGGCACACCTCTCTTCTGTTGCCTGCCTGTGACGTGTAACATGATTGATTGATTTGTGGAGTGTAACGTCCCAAAACCACTATTCGATTATGAGAGACGTCGTAGTGGAGGGCTCCGGAAATTTTTGACCACCTGGGGTTCTTCAACGTGCACTAAAATCTGAGTACACGGGCCTACAACATTTCCGCATCCGTCGCAAAGCAGCCGCCACAGCCGGAATTCGATCCCGCGACCTGCGGGTCAGCAGCCGAGTACCTTAGCCACTAGACCACCGTGGCGGGGCGACGTGTACCTTATTTCTGATACGTCGACTCAGGAACTTAGTTATCTCTGCCCTTACACCAAGCACTCTTCAATGCCCTGCATTCTTAAGCTTACCCTGGCAATCACATCACACAGCAACTTACCACTGATTGTTGTGTGTGGTCGAGCATTAAATTAGGCGTTCATCGTTGGCCACGTGTGTGCCTCAAGTTCCAACAGTCCAACGTGCCCAGGACACTGTCACTTGGTTTGGCACGCTCTCTTCCTCAGATGGTGTCTTTATCCTCCGACACCTCGACAATATCGGTTCACTTCCCCATGCAGAAACTATCGCTAACTCTTAACTTGCATTGACAGCATCAAACGATGGCCTGAATTGATGCCTCTTCAGAACACAACTGGTGAGTACCCATATCGAGCATTCGTCACTCTGTGAATGACCCGCTATGGGGTTCCTTCCACCATTACAACTGACCTATCTCACCTATTGGACTTAGAATTGTTCGTAAATTTATCTCAGCTCCTCGGTGCACACCACATCAAAACTAGCTCGTAACACTCTATCACAAACTGAATTATCGAACATTTTCATCGCCTACTGATGGCGTAGCTGATGGTTTTCACTTTTCCTTCACTATAGACCGAAGCCCTTACTTTGTTATGCTTGCCATGCACACGTCTCTTCGTCGTGACTCCTTCGTAAGCAATGGGGAGCTGATATTTGGCAGCGCTCTTCGACTTCGTGGTGATTCTTTCAGTGGGCGCCAACGTTGCCTGCAGACGTTTCTGACTCTGCGTACTATCTACGCAATGCTATGCGTAGCGTTGTTCTCTACCAAGCATGACTTAAATCCTCTAGTGGGCATGTCAGTTGCAACCTATGTCCCTGGGCTCACTTTTTAGTGTGACAAGAAGCCCTTTCAGTCCCCGTACGATTGCCTGTTTAAGGTCATCAACTGAACATCTAAATACTTTCTTTTGGTCATCAATGACAAAATTACGATTTTCGTTGACTGTCTGAACCCTGTCCACTCGAATTCTGAAAGTTGTGCAACGTCACACTTTACAAACACGTCAAACGGCCGTACTCGCAGTGCGAATTTCGCGGCTAAGCAGTCTGCCACTGGATAACTTTACGTACCCATGACTTCCTCATGATGCTCACTAGATTGTTGGTATTTTTTCATCATCAAGGAGGTCGCATTGCTCAGAATAACCATGTAATTACGCTTCGCTTATTAAAATTTTCAAGCCTACTGCCACATAAATATAAAGCATCCCGGAAAACAATAATGATGGAATAAGAGGTGCCTGTACTCAGTTTGACTGGTCCCACATCTTATACATTATTCCATGATTACATGCTCCGAGACCGTACACCATCCAGCCGTCATTACAATTTGCAGTGCACAAACCAAAACGTGCAGAAAACATAACCACTCGTATTAATAACTTTGCTTTAAGCAACCTAATTATTCTTACTCCTTGATTCAGATTCGCCAAGAACCACGCAATCGCTGTGAAAAAACTTGCTGTAGCTCGGTGTCCGCCTTCGCAAGAATCGCAGAATAGTTCACACCAAACAACAATATATACTAAAATTAGTTGGCGTGATAATGTGATCATAATATGGAAACGATATTGCAATGCAAACAACGTCACAATTCTTTGTGAAGCCGAAAACTCATTACGCATGCACGCTCTAGGGCAATGATTGTGGCATGAGACATGTCTTGAAGATTTCAGATGACACAAGATAGTTGGTGATAAAGTCATTGTTAGCACTGCAGTGTCATTGCTACATTTGTAGTTGCTGTAAAAATCGTTCATCTCCTAATAACTCTCCCCTGGACAGTCTAATACTGGCTCAAATCTCAAAAAGAGGCACTGTTGAGCGAGGCCAACGTATTTTTTTCAGACACATCCTGGTGAGTGTTTTACGGTTTAAATCTGAAGAAGGTACAGGAACATCATTTGTAAGTTGTCTGTAATTTATTCTAAGTGACGTGTAGGTAATAGAAGGAGGAAGCAGATTAGTGAACTAGCATGGAAATAAACTACGTGGGGGTAAGTATTGAACTTTCAATCTTAGGTAACGCGAGTGAACTGCGGGTATTGTATGTATACGGGCGTTTACATTGGTAAAATATAGGAAAATATAACTTCAATAAGTATGTCTTATATTAATAATTAGAACTCGGATTTTTAGGCACTAAAACGTGTGTTGTATGCACAAAAGGCAGGCTCTAAAATACCGTTTTAGGCCGTCCAAATCATAAAACAGGCAAAATAAATTTCTACAAAAATTGAAATATGCCAAAACAAAGACGTCGGTGACTTGTATCTCCAGCAAGAAGCAAAGAAGTGGTATTGTTTAAGATAGCAGAAATGTATCAACGATTGATCACAGGCATGCATTTCCCGTGCGATTCGCAGTACGTGGTTTTTCGCTTTGTTGTCTAGCATTGTGCGTCAAGTGCCCACCATTCAACTACAGTCTCCTGGGTGTCTTTCGTTTAGTTGTGTTTGGGAAGGTCAGCGCAGGAGGAAATACCCAGACTACTGTTACCTCCGAAGAGAGGAATGCTAGGTGTAATCGCGTAGGACCAATTTCTGCCCTATCATTGAACACCTTGAAGGACCCCTCACTAGGTTTGGGCATTTTCAGCTTACAAGCGGAATGGCGCACTGGGCACTCCGTATCAGTCCTGTTAAGATTTGTCATGTGTACACGTCGTGGAAAGGCATGTCGCGAAAAAACGCTCCATTACTAATAAATGCCACTTGCCCTTCTCGCGGGCGTGCGCCCCAAGATCTAGGGACTGACGTACAGCAAGGAATGGCCCTGTTTGTATGTCGCTCCTTTACATTGACATTGGTGGGCTGACATCACATGCCGTACGCTCTTCATCAGAACTTCTTAAATGCTAGCTATATCTAAAAAGCTTTTTAGCGATATCTCCATCTCCGGTTCATATCATCCGGTTCATCCGGATTTTAGGTATTCTGGGGGGGTGATGTCCTTTCTCTCGACCGTCACTTGCAAGAACATACTTAGAAGTAGGGAGCGCACGGTGGCATTGAAGAGCTAGGCCTCGACGCGTCAAACAACCATGCGTGAGGGTCGGAGTGAAAACTCCCGAAAAATGGCGAAAATACCACCTACCGGCACCAACTTAGTATCGGCGTGGTACTCTGGAAAAACTGCATTCAACGATGAAAAAACTCGCTGAATATGAGACTCATTCCTAATCGAAAACATACACAGTAGCAGGAGCCGATGTTCGTGCGTTTGCATTAGTTGGCGCACAGATACTGTTTATGGCAGTGTGGCTTAACAAAAATACCAGTGTAAGGTGTGTTGAATGAGTTGTTTTTATGTATTAAGGCATGCCAAATATGGGGGTGTACTTATTATTTTGTATAATACATTCTGTTGGACTAATGATAACTTTTTTTTTCGCACTTGCGTCCTCTGGCGTTTGGGGAGAGCACTAGTTTGTTACGTAATCGTGACATATTTCCTGAGGCCAAATTTCGCGGAGTGTCTGCTCCTAACTTTTTTTATTTCTCTATGGATCAAGTCCGCTGAAGTGGAGAATTCAACCTCAGCTCGAGCGCAGTCAATAATGGCATTGTGACGCGAGAGAAAGTCCCATCCTAAGATGATGGCGTGGGAGTATGATGGAAGTGCAATAAGTTCTATCATGTACGCAATGTCTTGAATGGTCACACATGCTGTACACGCTGTGGTCGGTTGACGGGGCTGAATGCTTGCTGTTTAAGCAACAATCCAAAAGGAGGTTTTGTGACTTTACAAAGTGGGCGTCGGGAACTGCGTCGTGTAGTTTCTCTCATTGGTAAGTGGTGGTCATTGTTGCAATGGGAAAGGTGATCGACGACGAAGGGAAGGTGAGCGGAGATGTTGGAACCGAGGGTGGCGATCAGCGTGGTAGCGAGTTTCTGGTGCGGTAAAGGGAGTGCAAGGCGCGTTGCAGTCAACTGAGAAGTATGGCACTTCCTGGTTGTCATCAAGCGTCTGAACCAGCGGTGGTAATGCCTGGTGGCGTGTCCGGGGTACCTACACCTGAAGCATATAGGGCGATTGTCGGGCGTGCGCCATGGGTTTATGGGGCCAGTGTTAAGCCAGGAAACAGGAAGAGAAGAGGGAGGGGGTGGGCTCACAGGATGGTGGATAGGTGGTACTGGTCCTTAACGGGCGGGCATGAAAGCTACCACAGCAAAAGTTAGTGGGGCAGCCATAAGATTTTGCTCGCGGGAAGCCGGCAGCACCTCAGCGATCTCTCCTTGTACGTCGTCACTGATGGAGGACTGCAGGCTTGTGTATCCAGCGGCCGTGCATGAGTCTGCACGGCCGCTGAATAAATAACAAGGTGTGGTCTGCTGTGTCGCGTCGCCGTCAATGGGAAAGGGCGTCCGGGCAGAGTTGACAGTTTTGACGCTTTTTTGGGAGAACGCTGACGCTCTACCCGTGGAAGCGGATGTCACTTCTGTGTCTCAGTGTGGTTGCGTGAGGGTTTGTGCGTGTCCATGTGCTTTTTTGTGTACTTTCTCGTACTTATTTTGTGTGCGATTGTGTGTGGAGGGCAGTTTGCCTCATGTTTCCTGTGATCGAGTACAATACTTTGGTGGACGCGTGGGTGGCAGATAGTGTTTTAGTGTTTTGACGTTGGAAGCTTTTGTGTGCCATTGAGCAGCTTGAACGCCGAAAAAGACGTATGAAGCACAACGTATTCCCCTGCGAACTACAGCTTCAAGAAACGTTTCGGGATGTGTATTATTCATAACAGAGCACCTATTTTTGTCACGAACGCGCGCTCAAACAGATGCGCGCTGCTGCCTCCAAACCACAGCATCAAATCACCGTACCAAGCGTTTTCCTGACGGGTGTCCGCAACGAAATAAGAAAATAAGCATAAAAAGGTGACCAGGGCGCGCCCTCACCCTCTACACATGCGACAGCCAACCAGCACAGATGAGGAGAAATCAAGACATCGAAACGGGGCTTCTTTAGGGTCGACTGTTTTCACAGACGAATGGGTGAGACGAAATCATTTCGCTTGGTGGCCGCCCTGGTACGAATACGTGCTATGGGCAGTACAATTATTTGGAATGTTCCCAAAACTGGGAAGGATCCAAACTAAAGGTGTCGGAGGGCAGGACGGCTGGTGAACTACGGTCAAGAAGTTCTGATGTTTGAGTGGTGTGAGTGAGTAGTGTAGTGCAGTCTGCAGATGTTAAAGAATTGAGTTATGATGCCGCGGGAGTACTTAGTTGAAAAGTGTCGCCAGGACGACAACCAGCGCTGGAGTTCGTTTCAGAGTTTCCTTCACACGTTCGAAGAATTGCAGGGTACATGTGTGTGGTGAATATTTGGGGCCGCTAAGTGGTCTTGCACAGTTTATGATGTGTGAGATTGCATTTGTAGCTTGATAAGTTTGCTCCCGTTTTTTAAATACCTTCTAAGTGATTTTGTGAGTTGTACTCAGAAAAGGAGGTACATGCAGCATGTTCGCATACTTTTTGCCATGACCGCTGCACGTATTCCGCAAGCAGTCTGTCAGGCTACGCTTCCGGTTCGATATTTGCATCCGAATCTTACAGCATTCGTGCTATATTTTTTCTTTCAAACTATAGCAACCTCATCAGTTCCATGCCTCAGTATATAATACTGCTGTGTAGCACTCTGCATATCAGAAGGAAAGAAATCAGGCTATCTTGTTTTTTCACTTCTCAGTAGTGGTAAAGAAAAAAAACTCATAGTTTCCCTTACGGATACACCTGAAACAACTGAAAGGCAAGAACCATCTTAGTTTTTTTGCCATTCAATGCATTGAATGTTTCTTACTTCTCTCCGAGATATTTCTGTGTTCAACGTGGTTTGGAGACAAAGTTAGTTGACAAAGGTAGGTTTCTGCCCCTCAGCTGGTTACTCACTGCCCTTGTGATCAGCCCATTTCAACCATGAAAAAATGTAATGTGATACCATCAAGTTATGTGACCCTCCGATACGTAACAAAATTTCATCATCTGTGACGTCCTATGATGACGTCTTCACGTACTAATGATTTCTTGCATTACTCGTGTTGGCGCCGCCGACGCGAGAAGACGCCGGACGCCGACGGTGATCAATTTTTGCTATCGCCTAAATACACTGTATACAGCTGTATTGCCGTCAAATTGTAGCTTCCACTGGTGTTCAAGGGAGCGTGCTTGCAGTAATCAGGCAGAACAATTGGTTTCCTAATAAATCTTTGTACTACACTGTAATGTGTAGCCATCATTTACAACCAGAATATTTTATAGATTATAAGAAGTACAGTTGGACCTTGATATATCGAACGGCGTGGCGATCGCGAAATAGTTCAATATATCTAGAATTCCCTCGCAGGGGCGCCGGCGCAAGTAGGCGTTTGGTGTATAGCGACACCACGAACCCGAGCTAACGGGGGAGTTTCGACTCCCTCCCACGCCTAGCCGTGCGTGGCTTTGCCGTGTCCGAGGAAAAGGGGATCCTGGGGGTTGAGCCGACGCTGGGTGATTGGATCGTTAAGGCCCCCCGGCAGAGGCAACACACCCCTTTGGCCCCGGCTTCACGTAGACGGCACCCCTGAGCTGACCCACCCAGGGGAATCGGCAGTCACCTTTTCTTATCTCTCTCTCCCTACATCTTCGTCTTTATCTCTTACTATTTATCTGTCCTGTCTTCTACTCTCTTCCGTTTACTTCCAAACTTCCTGGCGGCTAGGGTTAACCCTGTGCAAATAGCCTACCTTGGTCTAGGCGCATTGGGTTATAGTGGCGTTGTACGGCTGGCGTCTGCAGGTTTCAGCATTTGTAACCTTGTAGCGTCCCCTTGTTGGGCTCCGTGGTGGGTGGCCGCCAACGCTGCTGAACAACAATAAGGAAGACATGCATGGAGCATTCCCAGTACTGTCTGATCGTATCGGCTTAAAGCCGGTACGCACCGATGATCTCACCAGAGAAGGATTGGCCACCCTGGTGCAGTATCTGGCCACCCCCTCCCGTAGGCATTCGTCAATTAACTCACGGCCCTCAGTCCCCACCAGCTGCGGAGCAACTGACCACGGCGGCGGTCAGATTTGCAAAGCAGCAGAGGGTGCTAGGAATCTCTGGATACGGACAGGCCACCATTGGAACTTGAACTTAGCAACGTTTAACGTTGGAACGTTATCTAGTGAGGGAAGTCTAGCTGTATTATTTGAGGAGCTAGAAGACATTAAATGGGATATAATAGGGCTGAGTAAGGTTAGGAGGACAGATGAGGCCTATACTGTGCTACAGAATGGGCACGTCATTTGCTATCGGGGCTTGGCAGACAGAAGAGAACTGGGAGTAGGGTTCCTAATTCACAGAAACATAGCTGGCAACATAGACGAATAATATAGCATTAATGAAAGGGTGGTAGGCATTGTAAATAAACTGAATAAAAGATACAAAATGAAGGTAGTACAGGCTTACGCGCCTACATCCAGCCATGATGACGCTTCAGTTGAAAGCTTCTATGAAGACGTGGAATCGGCAATGAGTAAGGTGAAAACACAGAATACTATAGTAATGGGCGACTTTAATGCAAAGGTAGGGAAGAAGCAGGCTGGAGACCAGGCAGTAGGAGATTATGGCATCGGCACTAGAAACGCCAGAGGAGAGCTACTAGTAGAATTCGCAGAACGCAATAATCTGCGTATTTTGAATACCTACTACCGAAAACGAGAAAACCGCAATTGGACATGGAGGAGCCCTAAAGGCGTAAATAAGAACGAAATAGACTTTATAATGACTGCACACCCAGGAGTCCTGCAGGATGTGGAAGTGGTTGGCAAGGTAACATGCAGTCACCATAGAATGGTACGGGCTCGAATCCGCCTACACTTCAAGAAGGAACGACAGAAACTGATACGCATGAAGCCAATCAATAAGCTAGCACTGAGAGGGAAAGTACAGGAATTCAGAGTGTCACTGCAGAACAGGTACTCTGCTCTTAGCGAGGAAACCAACCTTAGCGTAGATACAAGGAATGATAATCTGACGAGTATCATCACGGAGTGTGCAGTGGAAGTTGGAGGCAGAGTAGCTGGACAGGACACCGGCAAGCTTTCCCAGGAAACGAAGAACCTAATTAAGAAGCGTCAAATCATGAAAGTGTCAGGTACAACAGACAAAATAGAACTGGCAGAGCTTTCGAAGCTGATTAATAGATGTAATGTATGCGATGTAAGAAGGTATAACATGGAGAGAATTGAGCACGCTCTGAAAAACGGAGGAAGCGTCAAAGCAGTGAAGAGGAAACTTGGGATAGGCAAAAGGCGGATGTATGCACTAAGGGACAAAGAAGGCAAATTAACTACCAATATGGATAGGATAGTTAAAATAGCGGAGGAGTTTTACAGAGATCTGTACAGTAGCCGAGACAACCACGACCTTAATACTATAAGAACTAGCAGTAACCCAGACGACACCCCACCGGTAATGATAGAAGAAGTCAGAAAAGCTTTGGAGAGCATGCACAGAGGCAAAGCTGCTGGTGAGGATCAAGTAACATCAGATCTGCTGAAAGATGGAGGACAGATTGTGTTAGAAAAACTAGCCACTCTATTTACGAGGTGTCTCCTGACGGGAAAAGTACCAAAGTCTTGGAAGAACGCTAACATCATCTTAATACATAAGAAAGGAGATGACAAGGACTTGAAGAATTACAGGCCAATCAGCTTGCTCTCTGTAGTATACAAGCTATTTACAAAGGTAATTGCTAGCAGAGTAAAGAAAACATTAGAATTCAATCAACCAAAGGAACAAGCAGGATTTAGAACAGGCTACTCAACAATTGACCACATTCATACTATCAATCAGGTAATAGAGAAATGCTCAGAGTATAACCAACCACTATACATAGCCTTCATAGATTACGAGAAGGCGTTTGATTCAGTAGAAATATCAGCCGTCATGCAGACACTGCGGAATCAGGGCGTAGATGAAATATATATAAACATTCTGGAAGAAATCTACAGGGGATCAACTGCTACCATAGTGCTTCATAAAAAAGGCAACAGCATTTCAATAAAGAAGGGTGTAAGGCAGGGGGGCACAATCTCCCCAATGCTATTCACTGCGTGCTTACAGGACGTTTTCAGAAGCCTAGAATGGGAACAGTTAGGGATAAGAGTTAATGGAGAGTACCTCAGTAACTTGCGCTTCGCCGATGACATTGCATTGCTGAGTGACTCCGGGGACGAATTGCAACTCATGATTACGGAGTTAGACAGGGAAAGCAGAAAGGTGGGTCTTAAAATAATCTGCAAAAAACGAAGGTAATGTACAACAACCTCGGAAAGGAGCAGCGCTTTGCGATAGGTAATAGTGCACTTGAAGTTGTGAAGCAGTATGTCTACTTAGGGCAGGTAATAACCGCAGAGCCTAACCACGAGATTGAAGTAACCAGAAGAATAAGAATGGGGTGGAGCACATTCGGCAGGCACTCTCAAATTATGACAAGTAGATTGCCACTGTCCCTCAAGAGGAAGGTATATAACAGCTGTATCTTGCCGGTACTTAGCTACGGAGCAGAAACCTGGAGACTCACAAAGAGGGTTCAACTTAAATTGAGGACGACGCAGCGAGCAATGGAAAGAAAAATGGTAGGTGTAACCTTAAGAGACAAGAAGAGAGCAGAGTGGATTAGGGGACAAACGGGAGTTAAGGATATCATAGCTGCAATAAAGAAGAGGAAATGGACATGGGCCGGGCATGTAGCACGTAGACAGGATAACCGCTGGTCATTAAGGGTCACCAACTGGATTCCCAGAGAAGGGAAGCGGGGTAGGGGGAGACAGAAGGTTAGGTGGGCAGATGAGATTAAGAAGTTTGCGGGTATAAATTGGCAACAGCAAGCACCGGACCGGGTTAACTGGTGGAACATGGGAGAGGCCTTTGTCCTGCAGTGGACGTAGACAGGCTGATGATGATGATGATGATGATGATGATGAACATAAAAAGAAAATTACACATGAAACAAAGTCTACTTCCCCATCACAATTTTTACCCGAAAGCACTGCACCTGATGGGTCACATTGTTAAAGAAGACACGCCTTCATTGCCACAACATCTTTGTTTTTTTAAAAGCCATTTTATTTTGTCATGAAACTAAAAATAACAAAGTAATAGAAAAATATATCTTACACTACATTCTAAAATCTTACTTAGATTGCGCGAAGGGCACTGTTTAAGTACATTCAATTTGAATGTAAGTTTTAGATCAAATGATTGACATAGAAGTTTTACCCATAGTTTAATTCGACGCGAGTATAGTAATTCCCTTCCTAGTTCAATTTTCATATTGTGACAGCTGTCATCTTTGAGTAACAGCTTAGGACAAACCTTGAAGGCTCGTACTGTATTTTTTTTACGCTTGTTGCCTAAATACATATAACATGGTATCTCATATGGTACAAGCGTAATCAAGAATGCAATTAAATTATGCTAAATAAACTGTTGGTTGTAAACATGCCGCCACCTGTCTCAGGCTTCGCTGTGTAAAGTATAACGACTCGGTGTTTTTCGCCACCACCGAATCAACAAGAGCATTCCATGAGTGGCCCTCCGTGGTTTTTAAAGATGATAGTCTTTCTTGGGGACTTTCCACGTAAAAACTTTGGTCTGTCTGGTTGTCTGTACCGTTGTCTGTATGTTCACAGTTACTGCGATTAAGGTACTCTAAACAGCGCCCGCCGATACCCCAAACGGCTGACCCCATCCGCAGTGCCCACCAATGTTGCTCAAGCATATGCCTTCATACGTGTGCGATTGTCAAATAAAAAGCGATTATTGCGCATATCTGAGGCACCATGACAACACATATATATTCTGCATGTTCGTCTTTTACGAAAAAATGCATACATAAGAAATTCTAAGGACCGTAGCGCTTATCACGCTGCGCTGATCATGCAACGCTTGCACAAAGAAGCGAGTGTTTACAACGCTTTGCTAAGACGACACGGTGGTGGCACCTGCCCGTCACCTTGCGTTCTACACCTCATCACCTCTAAGACAGGCGCGCATGCCTGTCTCAAGGGCCACGCGCTTTGTTTTTCAAAAAGAACTGCCAAATGGCACTCATGTATCAAGTGGGACGTGACTTTATACACTTGTTCAACTCCGCTGCACCGTCGAGGCACTCTAACGCAGCGCCACCTGAACACCATTCACCAATTTTCTAGCGCAGAACATAAAATAAATGTTATGTTCACTCTCTCCGCACGCAAGGCTATTGTCTTTCGACGACTTTTGCAGATAACGTGCAGATTCGGGGCCAATTTTTTATTTGTTGCCCAGCTACCTGTGGCTACCCAGAAAAACCTGGTGTTCCTTTGCAATCACAACACCCACATTTTCAGGTCCATTTTTCAGTTTCTTCAGGGCACTGGACAGCTGTCTAAAGAAGGTGGTCGCTACATCCTTGGCCATAGACGTCCTTTTTATTTCCTAACCCCATCTTTAATTCTCTCTCTTTCTTCCTCTGCAGAAGCTAAGACGTTCTTTTACATAGGGCTGCTGAAATAGCGTCTTTCCCACTCCTCGTATTCCTCCTCCAATCACTCGCAGCATGTCAACTTAGTCTTCGTTCAACATTATAGTATTTGGAAATATCAATGTTGCCGTTCTACATAAATCGCAGTTTCACACCACGCTTGATAACGAAATTGGGGCTTGAAAAGCGCTCATATAGGTGCTCATTTGAAAAATAAGCATTTGTATCTTCTTATAGGCATTCAGGCACAAACCCCAATATAGGCATTTATAGACAAATTCCACCGAACTTACGTCATGACAATGCGGTGGCGCTGTCTTGGTAGGCAACATACGCTCTGCATACCGGAGTTTCTGCTGGGTTTTCAATGGTGCATGTGATGTCTACAGTCAAGCGACGAGAGAGAAAAAAAAAACAGTATGCTGATGAACTGTGTCGCGGTTGGATGTGAGCCGCTTCTTACAACCTAGTTTTGCTTGTTGGCGCACATCGCAGCCCCAGCGCTTATGGCTTTCACAACGCCTATGGCGTTTCACAACGTCAATTTGATGGTGCACATCGCAGCCCTCACCGCCTATGGCGAAAGTTACGTGCGGACGTCGCTATAATTTTACTCATAATGTCGACATCGGCCTACTTGTGTTTACAAACATGGAATGGGTCTATAGGCAATATGAAAACACCATAAAAGGCCTTTTTAAGATCTAACTCATGCTCATATATCAAAATGGCATGATAGGTATGCAAGGAGCAAAATAGGCCTTTCTCTGTAAACCAGTCTCTACTAATGATATCAGAGAAAGCGATCAGTTATCGTATTGTATTCAAAGACAAGTGCAGATTATTATTATACACAAGACGCACTATAAGAAAAAAACTTTAAGGGTAAACAGGATTCTTCTTCACTCCCATTACTCCCCTAAGAAGTGTAACTGCAGGAGGAGGCACTGTTACTGTCCTCCCAGCTTCTTCTTCAGGGGATGAACAGTTACTCACTCCAGTTTCTTTGTGACAACCAGCTGTTACTCCCTCCAATCGCACCCTGAAGGCCAACACTTAGTCTTGACGGTTACTCTTGAGTTTTTATAGTTACTCTTTGAGGAAAAACTGGTCGTGCTTCCAGTTACTCCTAGTGAGAATGAATATTTATCTCGAGTATTCTTGTCAGAGGTTGAAAGCACGTCCAGAGTTGCTTGGAGGCTGAGTGCTTGTAACAGAAAAGTGAACAGAAAAGTTTAAATGTCTAAGAAGTGCTTAGTTTTAATTTTATGGTCGAAACTTATTATAGCGGCAACTATTCGTCCCTCGTAGCCGCTGTAGTGGGTAACAAGTATAACATTTTGACCTCCAAGGTGGTGCTGATGAGATATTTCGTCTGTGCGTTGTTGATCAATAAAAGATAGGGCTCAGTGTACATGCCAATGGTGCTAAGGGGGAATGAGAGACAGGAGCATTCGGCTTTCAGTTAACGCGCACGCTGCGATCCTCATTAGCAGCCATTGGCATGTACATTGAGCACTACCTGACAAGAAAGGGTTGCTACGTCATACTCGCTCGCTGTAACCTCGTTAGTTTTAGAATGGTTTAGCGAGCGTTGAGCCGCAGTTCCATGAATAAAATGAACTAGTATATACAATGAACTCGAGGTGGTTAAAGGTGGGAAGTAAACACGAAGCGTAAGTCATAAGAAAGCAAAAGCCGAATTCTCCAACTCTCATTTCCAATTAGCAGCCGCTGGCATGTACATTGAGCACTATTTCACAGGGAAAGGTTGCTACGTTATACTCGCTGGGCGTAACCTTCTTGGTTTTAAAAAGGTTTAGCGAGCGTTGGGCCGCAGTGCCATGAATACAGTGAACTAGTATATGCCATGAATTCGAGGTGGTTAAAGGTGGGAAGTAGACCCAAAGCGCAAGCCATAAGAAAGTGTGCGTGTGCCACCTCTCGTTTAGTCCTTGGAATGTCCACTGGATGGCGATGATTCAATATGGGGAATACATTGTTACGTGGTAAATAACAGTACTAAGTCCACAGCCATAGCGCTGCTCACCAACAACTTCCATTTCTTTCCTCTCAGTCTCAGGCACCCATTTCGGGTATGTCCCACTATGCCCTGTTTCAGCCAGCCAAAATCACGTAACACAGCTCCCGGTGGCAAAAGCGCCGACCCCGCGAGCTTACGGCGCCACAGCAGGAGCAGTGAGGTAACGCTTGAGCCTAGAGACGTGGACGATTTCCCGGGACAGCAGAGCAGAAGAGATTCATGGATTATCAGGGACAATTTCATATGTAGTCTCGGTCACTCGTCTAAGCACGCGGTATGGGCCCGTGAAACGAGAAAGAAGCTTCTCTGAAAGGCATGGATGTCGCGTGGGGACCAAAGAAGAACGAGGGAACCCTTAGAAAAGTGTTCGTTGCGATGCCGCTCGTCGTAACGATGCTTCTGCGAGTCTTGGAATGCCATTAATCTGCTGCGGCAAGCTGACGAGCATGGTCAGCTCAGGTAATAACGTCGCGTGCATATTCAGATGTAGACTGCGCAGCGGCTGGCAGAAAGGTATCCAACGGCAATGTTGGTTTGTGTCCAATCAGAAGGTAAAATGGCCAGTACCCAGCAGTGTCATGCCGGGAGGAATTGTATGCGAACGTCACGTAGGGTAGTTCAAGGTCCCAATCACGATGGTCGGCCAAAACGTATTTCGATAGCATGTCTGTCAGGGTGCGGTTTTAACGTTCTGTAAGCCCGTTTGTCTGGGGATGGTACGATGTCGTGAGCTTGTGTTGGGGAGAGCAGGAACGCAGGATATTGTCAACCACTTTCGAAAGGAACGTACAGCCTCGGTCTGTAAGCAGTTGACGAGGGGCTCCATGCACTAAAATGAGATCGCGTAGTAAAAAATCAGCGACATCTGTAGCGCAGCTTGTTGGCATGACTCGCGTAACTACATAGAGGTTTGTGTAATCTGTAGCAACTGCGAATCACTTGTTTGTGGAGGTGGATGTTGGGAAGAGACCGAGAAGTTTGAAACCAACACGGAAGAACGGCTCCGTTGGGGTGTCGATGAGCTGAAGATACCCAGAAGGGCGTCCCGACGGCATTTTGCGACGCTGACAAATTTCGCAAGCGTTGACATAACGACGCACAGAGCGAGAAAGGCCAGGCCAGTAGAAGCAGCGGCGCACACGGTCATATGTACGAGGGACACCAAGGTGACCCGCGGTTGGCGCGTCATGGAGCTCGCGTAGGACTGTGGAGCGCAGGTGCTTTGTTATGACCAGAAGTAGGTCGTGTCCATTGGGGGATAAATTACGCCGATAGAAGGCGTGGTCCTTTAAGGTAAATATGCGAAGAGAAGCGTCTTGCGGTGAAGATTCGAGCTGTTGTATTAGGCAGCTGATATCCCGATCGCGACGTTGCTCGTCCCCGAGATGCAGCAGCTGGGAGACGGAAAGGACGCAACCCACAGAATCAGTGCTCGTAGGATCGCAGTCGGCCACAGGGTAGCGTGACAGACAATCCACATCTGTGCAGTTTTCCTGATTTTTACACAACTGTGTAAGAATACTCTAAGAGGCGGAGTGCCCAGCGGGCGAGACGACCTGTGGAATCTTTGAGGGAGGCGAGCCAGCAAAGAGCGTTGTGGTCGGTGAGAACTATAAAGGGTCGGCCATATTAGTAAGGGCGAAATTTCGTTACTGCCTGCACCAGCGCTAGGCATTTGCGCTCTGTGATGGAATAACTACACTCCGAGGTGGACAGCAGCCTGCTGGCATAAGCTATCACGCGATGCTGCCCACGTTGATGCTGAGCCGACACAGTGCCTATTCTGTAACCACTGGCATCGGTGCGGGCTTCGGTCGGTGCCGCACGGTCGACGTGAGCAAGAACAGGAGAGTAAAAGAGCGAAGTGGTCATGTCGGAGAATGCTGCTGCTTGCGAGGGACCCCAGGTAAACGTCTCATCTGGTTTGAGTAAATCTGTTAGAGGTCGAGCAATTTCCGTGAAGTTCTTGATGAACCACCGATAATAGGAGCAGAGCCCCACAAAGCTGTGGACATCTTTTTGTGGTTTTTGGCACAGGAAAGTCCTTCACAACTCGAACTTTTTTTGGTCAGGCTATATGCCATAAGCGTCAACAATATGTTTAAGTATTGTAATGCGGCGGCGACTAAACCGGCACTTGGATGAATTCAGCTAAAGGCCAGCGAGACGGAATACATCAACAATTTTGGACAGTCTCTCAAGGTGCACTTCAAAAGTGGGAGCAAACACAATCACGTCATCCAGATAACAAAGACACGTAGACCACTTGAATCCATGGAGCAGGGAGTCCATCATTCGTTCAAAGGTGGCGGGGCATTGCATAAGCCGAAAAGCATGTCTTTGAATTAGTAGAGGCCATTGGGTGTTATAAAAGCCGCCTTCTATTGGTCCATGGGGTCCACAGCTATTTACCAATAACCAGAACGAAGATCAATGGAAGTGAAGTAGGCGGCACAATGGTGGCAATCAAGGGCGTCGTCAATTCGGGGCAGAGGGTATGCGTCTTTCATGGTGATGTTGTTAAGGTGGTGATAGTCCTCACAAAATCGCCACGATGCGTCCTTCTTTTTAACTAATATCACCGGGGATGCCCAGGGACTGGAGGATGGTTCAATGATGTCCTTCGCTAGCATCTTGTTCACCTCCTCCTGAATGATGCTCCGCTCAAAACCAGATACTCTGTTGGGACGGTGGTGAACAGGGTTGGCATCACCTGTGTGTATGCGATGCTAAACAAAGGACGTCTGCCCAAGAAGTCGGTAACCATAATCGGAAATATCCTGGTAGGCCTCGAGAACATGCTGTAGGGCTTCAACTTGCGGAGGCAGAAGATCAGTGGCGATCATGTCTACAATTTGACGGCTGCCCGAGTGTGTTGCGAGTGGTGTGCGCTGCATTAAAATAAGGGTGTCTAAGGCAAGCACTTCAGCTTATGAATTGAGCAACAGACAGAGGCGGGCCACAGAAATGCCTTGCGGAAGCACATGATTCACGTAGCCGAAATTTACAAGAGGTAGACAAGTTCTGTTACCTGTGATGCTGAGATCCGTGTAGGGTACTGCAACATTGTGCGCAAGGAATACGTCGGTGAGAAGCGTAGCGTAATAGTCACCGTCAGGCACAGCTGGTGAGCACAGAAAATTGATGTACGTCACAGTTTTGGAAGGCAGGTGAACAAAGTCACTGCATTGTAATCGGCATGTAGGTTGGTACGAGGCGTCACTGATTTGTCGTAGTTCAAGGCGGAGCACACCAGCGGAGCAATCAATCAAAGTAGAATTGGCTGCGAGAAAATTATTGCCTAGTATTGGTCTAGTATGTGGTCGTGGGGACATGTTGCAATCACAGTAAAAGGGACGACCACTTGATGACGGGCTATGATATGTTGAGCTGTGCACATACCGATGACTGGGACTGTTGCGCCATCTGCAACTTGGATGACACTGGTCAAGGGGGGCGTGAGGACCTTCATGCGACGACAAAAATGCGAACTCATAATAGAGACGTGAGCGCCCGTATCTATCAAAGCTTCAACAGGTGTGCCATCGACATATACTTCAAGGGTGTTCCGGTTCAAACGTAAAGGCAACAGAAGATTTTTGGCTAAAGTCGACAGGGCAGCTTCATCTCCAGAAGCTGCTCAGCCTAGTTTTCCGGGGACATGCGGCGGTCAAACGATGGCGAGGGAGAGTGGCGACGCGAATTTGGACGAGAAGGGCGGATTTGAGGCGGCGGCGATGACGGGATAGGGTGGCCGTAGTCCTCAGGGGCAGTAAATGCTGTAGACTCAGTGCGGGTTGGATAACGGTGGTTTGGTGGATGGAAGGAGTTACTGTAAGCGGAGTGCGAGCCAGAGGGCATAAATGGTCACTGACTGAGGCAGTAACGAGCGATGTGTCCTGCACGACCACAGTGGAGGTAGATTGGCTTATTATCAGCCGTTTGCCATTCAGACGTGTTTCTGGTTCGAATAGAGTACGGACGGCGACGTCTCATGTCCACAGAAGCTATCTCGGGATCAGTATTATCCAGGTTGGGTGTAGAGGACAGGACACCCAGGTTAGCGAATTCCTGGCGGACAACAGCCTGGATCAAGGAGACAGCTGGCGCTGAGGCGTCGGGCAAAGTCGGTTTGTCGGCAGCCGGGTGCGCGGTCTCGAGTTCTTTTCGGACGATGCGCGCCACGTCTTCGGTTGTAGACGGATGACATGGAGTGCCTTCGCAAGACGACGTTGCAGCGTTGTTGGGTGGGAACTGGAACTGCTGCAAAATGCGTCGACTCTTCGCCCGCTTGAGACGGCGGCACTCTTTGATCACGGCGTCGGTGGTCGTTACGTTCGTAAATACAAGCCGGCGGTAACGCATCGTCAGCGATTCCTTTTAAGACGTGCGAAATTTTGTCGGCCTCAGTAATGTTGGGATCGGCCCTTTGACACAACGGTAAGACGTCTTGAATATTATTCAAGTAGGGCTCAGTGGACGTCGGTGTATGTACGGCCAATCGCTTTCGGGCATCAAGCGCTTGACCAAACGGGTTGCAAAAGAGGTCGCGGTGCTGTTTAAACATTTCTCAGCTTGTGATTTCGTGCTCGTGGGTCTCAAACTAGTTGCGAGGGCTCTTGTTAAGATAGAAAATGACATTCGCAAGCATAATGGTTGGGTCCCAGCTATATTGCTTGCTGACGCGCTCGTACATGCTAAGCCACTTGTCCACATTCGTGTTGTCCTCTCCAGTAAAGGCACCGGGATCACGCGGTTGCGTTAGGGAGACGTACCGGGTTGCTGTTATTGCGGAGGTAGGTGGCGAAGTCGTATCTTCACCTGGAGCCATTCTAGCAAACTTAAGGAGGCATTCACTGCGTAGCTCTGTAGTCAAAAGAGCACCCAGCACTTCCACCAAAATGTTACCTGGAAAATAACAGCAGTCAGTCCGCAGCCACAGCGCGGCTCACAAACAACTTCCATTTCTTTCCTCTCAGTCTCAGGCACCTTTTTTGGGTATGTCCCATTATGACCTGTTTCAGTCAGCCAAAATCACGTAACAATATGATGAAAAGATGCGAGATGGTGGTACTTGGAGTGTTGAATAGATGGACGAGCGGACACACAGACAGATGCAAGGAAGGATGCATGAATGGACGCAGGGGCGGATGCATGGATAAACGCAGGGACGGATGCACGATCAGACGCACGCACGGGCGGGCGGACGGACGCATGGATGGTCACACAGACGGTTGCATAGACGGACGAAAGCAAGAACGAAGGGACGTACGAATGCTTCGCCCCCCTCTCCATCATTCACTCCGTGGATATGCTGCCATTTTTTTTATTTCAAGGCGCAATTGGTGAAATTTTTCAAGTGAGGTGAGTTGGCTTAGCCGAGCCAAACCGTCACGAGGGTGAGTGAGCGGGCAGCATATAGAACACGTGTTTATATTGTTTATTGGTTTCTTCGCACCAGTTTCGTCACCCTTTCATTGGTTCCAGCGTCTTGCGGCAGCAGAACCATTCCTTTAAAAGTCAATGGTCGACCATCATCTGTGTACCTCGGGAGTTGCCCGTGTGTGTACAAAAAGCCTCCCCGGAGGCACACGTCTTTTGAAACATCGGGGAAATAGAGAAGTGGGCCAAAGCTGGCGTGGCACGAAAGGCAGAGTTAGCTACATATTGGGAGTGACCCGCGGAAGCACTTCATGGTTCTGATCAGAATGTGGCAATGACGGCCCAGTTTCATGTAAAGTAGTGAACGAGAAGAAAATACTCATTTCGCTGGGGGTGGACAGGCATGCAGATGGTGGGCGGAATTGTTTATTGAACGGAAGCGCGACTGCCGACATAGGGGACCTCGGTGGCGCGCATTCATGTCTTCAAAGTAACAATAGCGAGGAAAGATTTTTCTTTGACTTTTTGCGTGGCGAAGGGCAGAATAACTTGCTCAGACTTGGCGACATCCTAGCCAGCTGATGGACTCACGAGTGATCTTGCCACGGCAGGCCGACTACGCAGAAACAGAAAGAAGTTGTAAACAAAATGCTTCTGATGAACTACTGTAGTTGTCACACAGCGTTGCTTCGAAGATGTACTGTAGAGGGCGGGCTCTAAAGGGGGCAGCTACAATGTGAAGTTACATAGCCCCACCCATTTTTCGGTATTATGATCTGAAACACTCATTGTTTGAAATAGGTTAAGAGATTCGAACACTGGTTCCACCCTATATCACGACTGTTACGTGTAGTACGTGGTACGTGGTACGTGTGGTACGTGTGAACGAAAAGAGCGCGAGCCGGGAATCAGTCGCCGGTGGGCAATAATGTGTGTTGACCTGACCTGATTTTAGCTGTAACTTTTGCTTTTAACGAACAGTTTTGTTCTGGAATTTCGCCCCCTTGTTGAAGGGTGTCTGCGGAAATCAGGAACAGACATGCCAAAAAGCAGGAAACGCCAAGCTTCCTTACAGCCTGGCATTGATCGTTTTAACTGACGTGTGAGCACACGCACTCGAGTTCGCCCCACCACTGCACATTAAATGAGCAGCATATTACAACAAAGGTTTGCTGCGTCTTCTGTAGAAAAACTCTCTCGATGGCCCAGCAGAAGACAGCCTGTCATCATAACAAAAACAAGGTTAATTTTTGCACTCGTGAAAGACTGGAGTTGCGCAGGACTGCTGCTTCTATCAAGCTAGCGCAGTGTAAAGCCACAGCATGTATTTGTGAAGCATCTTATTGGCGCAAGAAGAATAAAAAGTGCGAGGTTTCACGTGCCAGAATTAATACATAACAATGAATCACACACAAATGCCGTAGCGGCGTTTACATTCTAGTAGGTTCATCGTAAAATGATATGTGAAAGCAAACGGGTTTCGTCAAACGTTGCTAGGCAAGCAATATTAATGTTGAATTCATGGATGCTCTTCACACAATGGGTTCATACGTAGCCGTTAACGTTACATAAACGCATTGAGGGAAAGGTACTAGTAATAAGGCAGGAACAAACTCACCCAATGTTATTTTTACGAAATAGGTAGTATCGCGGAAAGGAGAGTTTAACAACAAACGCAAACACTGGCACTGCAGTGCAGACAAAACCAGCAAGAGGGGATGCAGGCGAGAACAATAGTGGTAATTTATTGCGATACAGCTAGCAATGAATATTGTGAATAAGCAAGAAGAGGCCAATTTTAGAAGAGTGCAACCGCAGTCAACAATGTCCGGAGAGAAAATAACAATCAGCCAGCTGCTCGTGAAATCAACACCCTACACATCCCGTGAACTGAACGAATAAACTAAACGCTGACCTAGCTATTGTTCATTCATGGTGCATAAAAACACAAGCTAGTAATTAACTGATCTAAGACAACATTCATGCTATCCCATTCGTTCCTTCTGCCCATTTACCCTATTGCAGTTTCGTTAAATAACGATGTGATTTCAAGATCCGCTACTAAGAATTTTTCGGTGTTGTTCTAGATGATAATCTGAAGTTCCAATATCATACATATTTACTTGTTCAAAAATCTCATTCAGTATTCACATAATTATAAAAAAATGCCATTTCTTGATCTGGACATTTTCATCTCTTTATACTATGCGTACATACACAGTCACTTCTCATACTGCCTTTCATCCTGGGGTAATAGATACTACACACATTTTCATCATCAAGAAATCTTGCAAGAGCAGGCATTACGATTGGTTACATTTCAATATCATACATCTCGCTCTGCTTTCATATTCCTTAGTTTAAATGTTCTACCTTTGCGCATGCTAATGAATCATAAGGTGTCACTACTGATGTTCTGTCTTGTTAATGGCGATCTCAATATTTCAAGTTTTACTCACTCGCGCTTCATCAATAACGAAAATACAAGACTTTTATAGCGACCTTATCCACTTCTTCCTAAATTTAGAACAATTTATGAGAATTTATTGTTGCTTTTTTATGTATTTCAATTCAAAATTCATTGCTATGGAAAATAAAGTCATCTTCTTTATCCTCCTTCAAACGTAACACTAAGGAGCATTTCAATAACACTTTGTTTGACACACAAAATTTGCTTGCTTTGTCTACCCTACTACTTCGCAAAGTGCTGTTGCCGCTTCCAAGTGTTTCACTCTTGTGAATTTTGATACCTATTCGCATGTGTAGCTGTTCGTGTGACTAGTTCATGTTTAAATAATTTTTGTGATTTCTTTCCTCTGACATTGTTAAAATTATTTTATTGTTTAAGTTTGTAATTGTCTTAATTAGTTTTAATTCCTTATTATTTTGAATACTTCGCCCTTCATTACCTAATCTATAGAATTTATATAAAATAACTCACTGTTCACCTGGTTTCCTGTAAACCCCCAATTATGTTTTCTTAGGAGCCCCCGACAGTTATCACTCCAGGACCTCTGAAGTTGTATTTCTTGTCCATCTTGCAATCTCGTCCAATTTCGTCAAATAAATTTTGTTATACCACCAAAAATTATAAAGCAGCCTTATACTGCCCAGTAACGCGTTTTGTACGGGGCAAATACTGGAACCCACATAGTTCACCAGGAGGTCGTATTGTGTTTCACAAAACATTGTTGGTTAACTAAGAAAGGCAATACTGTCCTGCTAGTTACACAATCTGTCAATTGATTTGCTGTTTTTGGACAATCTAACAATGTGATAACACATGGTTTGGAAAACAAAATAAATAGCACAAACTCGGGATTTGAAAAGAGCATTCAAAGTAGTTGAAAATGCGACGCAGTTAGCCACCACTCACATGCGAGGTAATGCATGCGCAGTCTCTTGTCCGACGAGCAAAGTAGTTGGCAGATAACTCAGGACGTGTTTACGTTGTATAATTTCTGTCCAGAAGCAACATCCACAACAACCTTACCCTCTCGAAAGGTCGGCATAAACTAAGCTTTACGACGAATAAGTAGAAGCGGAAATTGGCGAAATACACGCACTACCAAAACATGGCCCACTGGCTTGCCCGTCCAAGTACTCGCCGACCACAAAGCATCCGAATATTAGCGGTGCAAACGCAAAACAACGCCGGAAAGAGGCAGCACAGGCGTCAGCGCAAAGATTTTAGCGTGTTCTTTTATTACACTCTTAAAAATAATTATGCTAGAACTACTACTTAATAAAAGAAACATTATGATTCAAAATTTTTTATAGCATTACAATGGAGAAAATAATAATTAATGAGGGGTTGGTCGCTAGGGGGCCATGGAGTGTGGACGCAAGTCCCATTGGCTTCGCGGATTTTCGTAGTTTTCGGCGTTGCTTGCCTGCCATTCTGTTTACAGTCTTCCCAAACTGACTGCGAACGCCTTGTGGGCTCTCCCTACACCAGATTTAAACAGGTGAGCCAAGATTTGGCGACTCTGTGAGGATTTTTTGTACAGCCACGCTAGCCCGACTAGCCAGTTGACGGGCACGGTAGGCCTGACGCACCGGCGTCACAAACGGGTGTTATCCATCCGCTGTGCTGGCGTCTGCAATAAACGTCGTGTAAGTCGACGGTGAGGATGTATCACCGATGGAGTTCGGGAAAGAACAAGGATGGTGCGAGGTAAAGTGTAACACCAAGAAAGTGGTTTCAGGCGCCGAGCCAGTGATGAACCGGCTAGCAACGCCAGCAAGTTCCAAGAAGGGCGCGTTTATGCAGAGAGCGACGCAGCATGTGAGGAAAATCAGCAAGGCGAGCCGAATTACCAGCCTGCCGACGGATGACTACAAGATCATCGTACGGCCCCAGAAGAGCTTCAAGGTATCGCAGTACCAGAAAAACCTCGTCCATTGCTGCATACACAATGCAGCACGGGTGGGACGCGAAGAAACTGAGAAGGACATTGTTTGTCTGAACAAGTGCCAAATTTTGGTTGTGGTAAGCACGCACTCAGAAGATCATGCAAAACGGTACAGCGGCATTGGTAAGCCATGTACCGGTGACCGCGAGTTTGTAGCAAAAGCCTACGGAGTGGCGCTGGAGAACACATTCAAGGGCGTCATCAAGGGCATATCACTAGACGAAAAGCAAGCGGACGTAGTGAGAAGTCTCGTGAACCACTGTAATTCAAACGTCCTCCTGCATGCCAAGTGCATTGAAAACACGACAAACGTTATCTTGTTCGACGGATACTACGTGTCCCGCAACGTGTCAACTACGGAGAAATGGTGCTAAGGTGCACTCTGTACAGAAAAATTTGGACGTGTGCTACCAGTGTGGTTGTCTGGGACATAGGTCCGACACGTGCCCCAACCCAAACAATAAGAAGTGCCGTGGGTGTGGATGCGGCAACCCACCCAGCGATCATCGGTGTTAGACCGTGTGCCTGTTGTGCGAAAAGGATTACCTACAAAACACTCTACTTTGTCAAGCGATGGCAATGGGAACGCAGAGTGCGTGAGTAGGCTGAGGCCGCCTATAGCAGCAGCAGCACCATCAACGACGGAAGGGAGGGCTCCCGCCGACGCCACGCATTAAGAAGACGCAGCAGCAACAGGCGATCGGCCTCCCTAGAGAGCTGCGCACGCAGCCGCACTCGCTCCAGTACTCGTTCTCGGGCGCACTCCCGCAGCGTCTCTCGGCCCCGTTTCGCGAGGACTGGCAGCAAGTTGACGACTCAAGTCACTTACGCGGCTGAAGCCAAAAGCGGAACGATATTCGTCCCCCATAACGTCAGGTAGGTGGACGTCACCTCCGGTCGCGCGCCTCTCGCACCGCAAACGCGAATTGAGGCTGCCATTATTAGAAATCCCGACATAGACCGACGCGAAAGTTTTGCTAACAGTACAAACAGTGAACCAGAAAGCTCAATACCGAAACGACTAGTTAAATTTGAGTCCTTACTAAAAAACTACGCCAGGAAAATGAGTTAGAAAACGAACTTCCCCCGTTAAAGGGGGAGGCGCCTACAGTTTCTTTACCTTCTCCTCTTCCTAAACCCATCGCCACCAACGTGGCTGCTAATACTGTTAAGAGCGCGCAAGAAGCTATGGACGCGCAAGATGTGCACCCCGCACTCTCTAACCGTAAAGCGCCAGACCCGAAGCAGGCTGAGCTCGTCAAATCACAGAAACGTAAGCAGAAACTCTGCGAGCGAGTCTACAGACTCGACAAGGTAGATGCGATAATGGCCCAAAAAGTGCAGCAAACCGCGCAACTTAACAGCGCAATAACTGAACAAACCGCGCAAACTGAACAGTTGAGCGTTCCGATATCATGGCTCACACAGATGCTATAGCGATGCTGCAAGCACACATAGACAATATTGAAATGCGTCTTCCAGGGGGAGTGAGTCGCCCGTGAGGAATAACGGGAAACCTTACTTAAGGCCGTTACCTGACGACGAGGCGCAGGATCACTTGGACGGCAACTAAAAAAACGTACAGTCACCATGGATCCACATGGAACTTCACAAACACAACGCTCATGACAGCATAACACATGGAGCACACTCACGATCTGGCAGTGGAACTGCAGGGGGTTCAGGAGAAAAGGAGCGCATCTCCCACAATTTGTACGTTTTCCAGGAACAACGGATGTAATCCTTTCGCAGGAAACAAACAACCCGGTCAAGCTGGCGGGATACAAAGCTATACAAGAGGCTGCGAACGCGAGAGCAGGGCCGGTCGCTTCAACACTAGTGCGACACAACCTCACCGTGGCGAAACGCGAACTTACAACCGTTAGCGTACCGCACGTACTCATAGAGCTCGTTCCTTCAAAAAGGCGTGGCTCTGGCATGTTTATATTGAACATATATAGATGACCTAAAGCCAAACATCGTATTAGCACGTTACTGCGAAAAGCACGTAAAGGAGCTGGCGACGGGCCCTTGCTCATCGAGGGTGACTTCAACGCGCCCCACGCGGCTTGGGAGTACGAATACAAACGCCAAAGCGTAGGCGCCCTTGGGACACCGTGTATATTGATGGGCTCGAGCTTAGAAGAGACCCTTCTGCGCCTACGTGCAGAGGCAACACCGTATTTCCGGATACTTCACCCGAACTCAGGTTTATTAAGAACGTCGTTAGCACGGAATGGCAAAATACGTAGGAGAACCCGGGTAGTGATCACTCGGTGATCGAGATCTAGGTCGACGTTGGACCTCACCACCACCTTCATCGGCACTCCGCCGAGGGCAAGTATCACAAGTTTGTGGATTAAGACACGTTTCGCAAAGGCCGGAAAGAGCTGAAACGTGGCAGTGCGGCTATGAACGATATCGAGAGCTGGACCGCGACGCTCAGGGGCGACATAGAAACGGCAACGCGGGAAGTTCCGCCAGAAACAGAGGTAAAAGTAATAGACAGCAAACTCCTACACATGTGGGAAGCCAAACGCAGCCTGCTAGACAGGTCTAAGCGTCAAGACCACAATACATTCTAAAGCAAAAGGGTGTTAACAGGGTGTGTGGTTCGTCCTTTTGGGGACTAATGGCGCTGCCACAACCATTAATCTTTTTAAGAACTAACGAAACCGGGTCTAACTGTTAGACCCAACAGACGAACTCAAGGGACTAACATTTCGTACTCACATTTACACCTTAGTGAGTAACCGTTAGTCCCACTATTCACCTCAAAGGACTAACAATTAGTCCTCACATTTGCACCTTATAGATGAACTGTTGATCCCCAAATTTACACCCAACGGGCAACCGTTAGTCCTCGATGTTGCACCTTGCTGGACGAACGGTTGATCCACTCATATACTGCGATCGGATGAAATTTTTGTCCCCAGTTTAAACATTGTTTTTTGAATATTTTCCACCAGGAATAATACTTTTCGCGCCTGTATTCCTGCGCAGCGACCAATAAATTGCGCAGAACACAACACGTCAAAAAGTAGTTAGCCACCAATGTGTAACTGCTTTCGCAGTCACGGCAACAACGAACGACAAAAATGAGACTTCGAAATCTTTGATTTTTCTACATACACATGAAGTTTATCCATTCTTTTAAGTGAATTCTTGGTGAAGTGTACAAGTTCAGTCTCGTTGTCAAATCTTGTTCTCTCCTTGTGGAGATCCTCCGACGGAAGCGATAGTTGACAGGCATTGCAGATGCCAGCTCACGCAGCCTTCTGCCTGTTGGGTTCTCACGTCTGCACGTACAATAATATAGTAAAAATAGTTAGACACACGTGACAGAAGATGAAGATGCACGCATTTGACAAGTACGTGCACGTTCATATAAAAATGAGCGGTAAACTATGACAGACCAATAACTTTACCTTCACATCTCGCACAGTCCTTCTGAAGCTGCTCTGGCGAAAGAGATGGATGGCAGGCATTGCAGACGCCAGCGACACAGTCTTCAGCACAATGTGTGCCCACGGCTGCACAATAAGTATGTAAAATAGTGAGTCACATGTGACAGAGGATGCATACCAATGCATATGAGAAATACAAGCAAGGTGAAATGAAAACATAGGTGAGATATGACATGCTAATAATTTCACTGTGATGTCACACATCGTCAAAGACTCATTTCGATCCCCGTAGCGAAACATCTTAGGAGAGGCGGCCGCAGCCACAACTCCACGAACCACCGTGCCGCTAAAAGTCGGCGAGTCCTAAGCGACCGACGTAGTTCAGGTCGAGCAAGCAAACGCGAGACCAAGCACGGCGCCGCACGCGGAGTGTCTGCCGCCAACGAACTTCGAACAGGAGAGCGAGCGTACGCTTGGCCGCCGCCACGAACAGCCCCAAGCTGGTTTGGAGCTAGCATCGAAGATATCGACAGTAATTCGGCCCTTTTCCACAAAGTCGAGTGAGTGCGAGTTCGCCGCCGCGGCCAACAGACGGCGCCGAGCTGCTTGCGACCGACTGACGGGGAAGCGGCGACTGTAATTGCGACCAATTTTTACATAGTTCTGACGCTAACGAAAGCCCCGCTAGCCCGTGTTGGGGCACTTACAGTGCCCGACATACTACAACCAAGCTCTTTACGAGAACCCGCAACGTGTTTTCGACGACTTCCAACACAGCGACGAGGTCTCAGCCCAATATCGTCAGTCCGGTGCTCATCGCGGCGGCGAAGACAGGTGAGCACTCGACGAACGAGCATACGGGAGGCCAACGGCTATGGCGGCCAATTTCCAGGTGGTCGCAAAGCACAGGCGAACTGCAGAGGCCGAAGCTGGCCTTCGCGATGCATTTCGTGCGTGCGATATACATGACCAAGCCCGTTGCCCGCAAGCGCGATCTGTAGCGCACATGCGACAACTAGAGTAAAATAAAGAATGATGACCTTTTTGCCTTAGAATCCAGCGCTGTTTTCTGCCCTGAGTTGGACTGAATCCTATATCCGATAGGCCTGTTGTCTTCCCGGACGCCATATTGGCCTTCCCAACTGTTGCTGTCGTGTGTTGGTCGTGACTATCCTGAAACCAAAGATATACAGCGTGGCGTGGTGACGTGTCGAGACTTGCTCCAGACTTCATGAGTGCAGCGAGACGCAAAAGCAGCAGCCCACGCTCATTCAAGCGTACACACGAGCACCACGTCGTAATTCTTAAATCGTCGAGCCAGGTGGCCGTGGTCGAGAACTCCGAGCGCAACGCAACGCAAACCGTCGCCGGCAAAATACGGGGAAAGTCTGAGCCAGCAGAGGAGGAGAGGAAGGGCTGGTCACCTTGGCAACGCTCTTCGCGCTGCCTGCAATTCCCGGGTGGTTCATTCCTTGGTTTCGCGTGGCACGCTTTTCTCTGTGGTTGCTCCTCAACTGTCTATCCTTTGTAACAAGATGGCGAACCAACTGGGCTTGGCCAAGACAGGGCATCTTTTCCGGCATCTCTTAGATCCGGAGGAGACCGAAACAGCACTCGCACATAGGCTAAAGAACTTACTGCACTAGTATGAACGCCCGTCTGCGGAAATTTCGAATGACGTGCGTAGCCGCTACTTCACGCCCTCAAGCCCCATCGCGCACCCGGCATACAGACCAAATAGTGAGAGTAACGCGAAGCTAGATGAAAGCTTCAGTGTGGCAGAGGTAAGGGTGGTACTGCACAAGCTCAACACAAAATCGGCACGAGGCCCGGACGGGATACTCAACAAAACACTGCGTAACTTGAGAAATAACTCGATACATAAAGTGACAGCTTACTTGAACGAGTGCTGGAGAGCGGGCGCTACACCGAGCTCGTGGAAAACTGCACGCATAATTCTGATCCCCAAACCAGGCAAACGGGTAGAGATTGGCGATCTTCGACTGCTATCTCTGACTTCCTGCGTTGGTGAGGTCATAGAACAAGTGGTTCTCGCTCGTCTTACAAACTACCTCGAGGACAGAGATGTGATGCCGCGCACGATTCTGGGGTTCCATCGTAACAATTCTATGCAGGACGTTATGCTTCAGTTCAAAAATTATATCGTAGACAATACCACGCAATCTACAAAAACAATACTTGGGCTCGACCTCAAGAAAGAGTTCGACACGTTAAAGACACCGCACTTGAAAGCATACGAGTGATGAGACTTGGCGAAACAACGTACCACTACGTAAGGGGTTTCCGTACAGGTCTCCGGGCCCGCTTCGCGATTGGCGGACTATAATCGCAAGATATATACATGGGTTGCATGGGAACGCCGCAAGGGTCCGTGATTTCGCCAATGCCTTTTAACATCGTCCTTGTCGGGTTACCAAAAAAACTGGCTCAGATAGAAGGCCTCACCACAGCTTATACGCCGAAGATATAACCCCCTGAGTTGCCGAGGAGAAGGACGGACATATCGAACAAACATTTCAGGAGGCAGTCGACGTGGTACAGGACTACCTTCGCGACACGGACGTCGTATGTTCCACGGCTAAATTGGAGCTCCTTTTCTACAGACCCACATGCAGGGGCGGTAAACCCAAGAACGCTGATTCTTCCAGCGAGTGTGCCGACGGAGACATTAAAGTAGTAATATCAGGCAGCGCCGTCATCCCACAAGTTAACAGCATTCGAGTACTCAGCTTGCATCTGTTGGCCAATGACGACAATAGTGAAACCATATGCAGAGTAGACGGTGCTGTCAAAAGAACGCTACGGTTACTGCAACAAATAACAAATCGCCATAGCGGAATGAAAGAAAGCCATACCATTTGTCTGGTACACGCATTTGCAATGAGCCACTTAGCGAACGTTGCCTCTTACCTTAATGGCAGGCGACTGAACGAACCAAGCTAGACAGTCTTTTCCGCAAGGCGTACAAACGCGCAATAGGCTTACCAATAAATACTAGCACGAAAAAATTTCTTGAGCAGGGTTGCACAATACCCTTAATGACCTAATCAAACGCACAACATTGCCCAGTAGGAACGTTTGACGAGAACTAGAACCGGTCAACACATCCTTGAGAGACTGGGCCTAAACTACCATACTCAGCGTGGCGAAAACGTTGGGATACCAAGACATATCCTCGAGTACATCGCCGTTCTGCTTTGACCAAGAATATGCATCCTAATCATCACATCGGTCAGCGCTATAGACGCGCGCAAGATCTGAAAAAGAAATTCGGCAACAGTAAAGACACCGTTTACGTAGACGCGGTCCGTTACGAGTGGCGACACGGTTGCGCCGTATCGATCACAAATTACGTAGGAACTTGCATCGCGAGCGCTACAATACGCACGGAAGAAACGGAGGTGGCCGAACAAGCGGCAATAGCCCTCGCAATACATACCAAGGACGCCGAAGTAATGATAGGCGACTCTCAGGCGCCTCTACGCAACTACGCCAGCGGCTGGATCTCCCGTAAAGCAGCACACATTCTTCAATTCACGAAGGCAATATTTGCCACGAAAACGAGAGTTTCCTCGTATGAACCACCGCCCACGCAGATCCTCCACCCGCGGGCAACGCGATTACCCCCACCACGGCCGAGCTGTGGCGCCGGCCGGCAGCCCCTATATCTCACAGACATCAAGAAGGGTGCGGGAGTAGAAGTGGGAGGATCGCAGGACAACTTTCAGAGACATCATCTAACGCTACAGACTAAACAGATGCAATTTTCCACCACCACACGAAAAACTAAACAAGAAAGATGAGGTTGCCTGGAGACTATTACAGATGTCCACGTGCGCGAACCCAGTGATCCTGCGCCTCTGCTACCTTGACATTTACACATCCGACGACTGCAAAACGTGTGGAGCAAGAACGACGCATCAGCACATGCTGTTAGAGTGCACCGGGAGCGTACAGCAGTCTCGTATGAACCGGGTAGACATGGCAGTCTCGAACCGCGAGGCGCAGTGGGAGGCAGCTCTGCTCAGCCGCGACCTCGCTGATCAACTGTATCCAGTCCGGTACGCCCAGGAAGCCGCCCGTGTCCAAGGACTCAAGGCCGTCACCTAGGCTGGGGTGCTTGTGTGCCCACTCAGTAAATACCGCAGGACAATGTCAGTAAAGCTTTTACTCACTCACTCACTCGCTTAGTAAGCACTACATGGCTTGCAATGCTAGCGTCACACAAGTCGTGCACAAGCAGGTTTGTCATTCTGCAATCACACTTCATGTTGAAGTGTGCTACTGAGTTGTGCGGCTGATGATACGCGTTTCTTGGCTTGTTTTTTTTTCTCATATTTCTTTTGAAAGCCTCCTTATTCACGTGTGTCGTTGTGTGAGGAGCGAGCGGTATTTGATAGGCTTTGAAGCGCTTCCCCACACAGATGAACGGCATGTGTGGCCTTAATTTTTGTTTGTGAAAGCGCCTTTTGCACGTGTTACGTGATTTGTGGCAGATTGATATGAAGGCTTTCTCTCGCCAGCCAGCTCTTTTTATTACCTGCGGATGCTAAAGTGAATAACTGTTACAGTTCGGTGTAGTTCGGCGTGCAAAAGAACTGACCCCTGAATATATTTGTGGGTGCATTTATATTTGTTTGCGATGTCCTTCAGGGAAGTAACCATTGCGTGACGACTCCGAACACTTCCTTTCTCTTTCCGTTGCTCCCATGTCGGCCATCAGGTTCCACTTGGCCTTCTTGGGGGGTAATAATTGGTCTCAAAGAATAAAAGCACCCGTTTCTGCTCTTGAGGCCAATTTGTGCTTAGAGGGCAGTTTCTTTACTCTTGGATTCAAATACCAAATTTCCGTTTCACAGAATACCCGAGAGAACCCTTTCACTGTTGAGTTTCGTTAGTTAAGGGCACGTATTTGACGTTATTTGAATTAGGTGTGTGAACTATGTAGAAGATGTCGAGTAAGTGGGCCTGAAGAACCCTTATGACAGTAAAAATGGTATATTGACTCAATAGTTTTTTATTCACCTTCTTCAAGCTGTAGGCACCTTATACTAAGATGACTAGATAAAATACTTGTATATTTCTTTACAATATCGTAAGCAAGCTGCGCGAGGGTGATTGTATTGTTCTAAAGATGCATCAATTGTGCATGTATAAGATTTTGGTTCTTAATTTTTGTTTGATTAGGCTTAGATGTCTCCGAGTTGACAAGCGGCAAAACGTGTCGACAATTATACCCTTGCGATCGAATATTCTAGCGTTATCGCTAGCGGCCATATTAATTAGAGAATAATCTGTACAGTACACAAAGTAGGCGCAATCTTAACCACACGATCTACTACAGCGTCGAAGCTTCTCAAACATCGTAGGCGCGGTTTGCGCATAACGTAGAGTAACGCAGCGATAACACAAAATTGAAGAAAAGAACATGGCAATACTAAGTATCAATCACTTGTTGCACATACCCGCATACCAGTGGCACATATCCACCTGCCACTATCTGAGGGAAAGTGTTTCACGGCGTACGCGGTGGGATTGTGACGTTATTCGTGTCATAATTACGAGTGGTATTCTTCAAGCTATCTTATGCTCCCATACTAATTTTGGTTTAACCTAAGGTGAGGGGGTGTTCGCAAGAGCACTCAGACGTCGGCGGCAAGATAAATAGATAGCAAAATAGATAGATGAATAGATAGATAGATAGATGGATAGATAGATAGATAGATAGATAGATAGAAAGATAGATAGATAGATATAGACAGCCAGACAGATAGATAGATAGATAGATAGATAGATAGATAGATAGATAGATAGATAGATAGATAGATAGATAGATAGATAGATAGACAGATAGATAGATAGATAGATAGATAGATAGATAGAAATACAGACAGACCCCAAAAGTGTTTGCAGTAGGCGAAGAAAACCTTCGCGGTTAATAAGCAGGTCTTCAGTGGCACAGCATATTTGGTGCCAATGCCGTCGACTCCAGTCTATTAGAGTTTCCGTGAGGAAAGAACTAGCATAAACGTTACTTGTAGTCCACCATTTTTGAATATATAGGCCAAGGCACAACATTTTATTTTTCAATCAAAATGTTTGTCCTAACAGAATTTTTTGTGCTACTGAGTAAGACGTGCTTGGCTTTTTTTTTCTGCAAGTGGCCAATTAGGTGATTTAAAATAAATTAAAAAATATCGCCTGCTCAATGTCAAGGCAAACAACTGCCTTATTCACCTCTGGAGAGAGCATATAAAGGCTTTCAAAGGATTTCTGAAATTCGTTTCATTCTGGTATTACTGTACACACCAGCTCTTGAGTGCACAGCATTAGATTTCTTGAGCATTATGAAAGCGAAATATTTCAAAAAAATTCATTCCTGAGTTTAGTATCCTCTTAATAAACAAGGTGGCAATGAACCAGTTACACGACACATTTGTGATATCAAAATAGTTTCACTAAAATATGCGATTCAGACATGGCAACAAAAATTCATCTGCCTGAAGTGTGTGCCTAGTAGTGCTTCAATGACGATAATGTAAAAAAATTGCCTTGACACTCTAGCATTACGTTTGTAACGGAATGCTAAAGGTACTTTGTTATTACCAAAATTTCAAGTCAAAGTCTATCTAGTTAGGGAGCACACAAGACATGAAGAATCAATATGCTACGTTTGTGTGCCAATGGAGGAAGCCATGACTGAAATAGCTATATTGCTTGCAGAGCTCCTACGAGTGTATAATTAACAAGTTTGCGGCTTGAATAAAATGGAGATTGCCCCGCCGTGGTGGTCTGGTGGCTGAGGTGCTCGGCTGCTGAACCGCAGGTCGCGGGATCGAATCCCGGCAGCGGCGACTGCATTTTAAATGTAGGCGAAAATGCTGTAGGCCCGTGTTCTCGCAGATTTGGGTGCACGTTAAAGAACCACTTGTGGTCTAAATTTCCAGAGCCTTGTGCTACAGCGTGTCTCATAATCATATGGTGGTTTTGGGAAGTTCAACCCCACGTATCAGTCGATAAAATGCAGAGACACAATGAAAGAACAAACAAATGCTAACATATATCCCCTGTTCTTTGTGCGTGCTCTAAACTTTTAATAGCTAATAGTTTTTTTTAGCTTGACACAGATATTTATTATTTCTAGGAAAGGAATCGTGTTAGATACTTTTGGTTAGGCGAATGACAGGAGTTGTACTATTTCTCCATCACTGATAAATTTACTAGCAGGGCTCAAGTGGCCGAACAAAAATACATTGATACAGTGGAATCACCGACGAGTACTGCTGTTACGCATGGTGGAGTAATATTAGTAGCGCGGTATTGAGCTCTAACGCAGCTGTACAGTGTTGCACTACGTCACAAAAGAAAAGAATAGATATAGTTTAAGACATTGAAGTGTGGCCTCCGCCCAAAAATGTTAAACACAAAAGATTCCTGTTTGACCTGTAGAAACAGAATGAATTTCTTAGCGGTAAAGCTCCCGTGTGTAACACGGTGAATGCCTTACGTAAATTAAAAGCAGCAGCAGTTTTTGAAGGTTATAAATAGCGTTACAAACGCAGCCCTCGTATGAGAACCGCTTGCGTAAAACTCGAATTCCTTTGTTCTTTTTATCCAACCTTCTTTCTTCAAAATACTTTATTCTATAGAATCATTGTAAAGGTAAGGTGAAAGGTAATATATCCCGACCACTAAAAAAATTCGAATTGTTTTCTTCCTAAACAGATCTTGTGCTTTGATCTTGGCTTTACCTTAAAAATGGTCAATTTGGCTGGTGTAATTGCACGATAGTTATGGTCACTTAATAATCTTGAATAATCTTTTTATCAACATAAAATGCAACTTTGAATATTTGTAAGTTTTTGTGGTCGCTATGTATCCAAATTGATAATTTAGCCAATTTTGTTAGCAATTGTGCCTTGTCTTCAGTTATTATTCCGCTTTGCGAAATGCGAGTTTTTATGGGATGCAGGTAGCAGTGGTCTTCGGGGGTGAGACTCGAGTAAAAATGATAGCTGTACCGCACGCAATTCACACCTATAGCAAATAATAGTAGCCACATGCTAGAAGCTTCGTCGACGACACTGACTTCTTCATATCCCTGTGCCCCTCCATTCCTGCTGCCTTCTTCCACGCTTTTCTTTCTGATTACACTTCACAAGTTCAAGATCCCTATTTGACGTGTATTCTCGTTTTATATCGCTTTTGTGCTCTATCCTCCTTCATTTCAACATTTGCATTATCAACACAGGTTTTTTTTTCCCTGAGTCAATCTGCACTACTCCTGCTTATTGCTAATTTGCGTGGCTTTCCTCTTTATGGCGCACCTATTTGCACACTGTGTTCTGCCTGCAGAATTTAGTAAAGCCTAAACAGCACCTACTGAGCAACGCGTGCAAACTGTCCGTTCCTCCGTCCAGACCCACCATCGGTTGCACTACAAAACACGCAAATAAATTCACAGAGAACATCTGTAATGTGGTGTATCAGCTGCTGTTATCGTGTGGAAGGTATTACGTTGGTCAAACACGTCGTTGTATAAATGGAGGCTGAGGGAACATATGTACAATGTGGATCACTATAAACAAGGATGGCTGTCTGTTCACTGCAGCACGTTTGGCTGCCGGCCAAGCTTTTCAGAGTGTACTGTTATTGCTAGATGCAGAGATCGCGCCACACGCGAGATCATAGAAGCAGAAAAGATTTTCTCATTGAAAAATGCTTGCGTTAGCACCCCTTCTGTCGCGCTCACCGACAAGGAAAAGTTGTTGCTTTGCTTGTTGGTGTGATGTACTTATGCATTGTCATTGCGTTTCGCGCATGATTATTGCGACTGGTAACTGTATAAAAGCGAAGACCTTCCCAAGAAATAAATTGTTGGCATTTCAGCGCTCTGTCTCGTCTCTTCTCCTGTCCCCTCCTGCCCTGTCGTTAGCGCTAGTAAGCACTCTTGATTATGATGATCTTTGGTGCTTTGAGGCGCAAGGGACATTTGATGGCCAAGAATTGCCAGTTCATGAGACAAGATATGTTGAAAATGATTGTGATTAGCGGCTGTACAAGGGCCTTAAAATTCCTCACACTAAGGCGGGTAAAACATATAAGTAATAAAGTCATGACCATGCCGTTAAAAGTGTGGTGTGTTAATGAATGACGAAAGCTTGTGATAATAAAAAATAATGGTGGACATGTATGGCAGTAGCGCAAGTGCCTCTATCGTTCACATCAATGAGTGCAAGGGCCTTGAGGCAAGTGCTTTTTTCAGTGTAGCTGCCACAGCAGAGACTTCTCTGGAGAGGTCGTGCTGGAAGAAAAGAAAGAACAACAACAGGGAAGGCAAGGAGGTTAATCAGACCAATGCCCGGTTTGCTACCCTACGCTGAGGGAATGACAAAGGAGAGTATGAAGATAAGAAGGAGAATGAAACAGACAAAAGTTTGTCAGTACATGGGCAGACGCGTATGCAGCGGCGGCACTAGAAAAAAGGTAAAGGTGTTCCCATTGGCCCTTAGTCCTTGGAAAGCGCCAGAGGGCTTAGACTGCCTTTCGAGCTTACGAAAGACGAGGACGGAGTACCAGCAGCATCCGCACAAAGAGTGGCCAATTGTCCAATTTTCTGAACGCACAAGAAAGGTTTTCTCTCAGAGGCAAATAGAAGTCTTAAATTCCAGATGACCACGTGCTCGTCCGGATAATATATTTCTCTTTACAGTCTAGAGATTGTGCAGCGCAAATAGTAGTATGATTCAAGTGATATGTGACTTGGATCTCTTTACCTCACATCTTCAGTGGGCGTTAACAAGGCCCAGGCATCACAATTGTGTTTTTGGGCAACGTTGAAGAGACAATTTCATTTAAAAAAACAGATTTTTGGTGTCTCAAAGACTGAGCTGTAGTAATTTATCTTCTGTAAATGCATGACCAACTTTTGTGCCCCTGTCATAAAACTTTCTTTTGTAATGTTTGTTTTCTCAAGCAATGCTAACTTGAAGGTGTTCTTCAATCTTCCTTGCAGCTTCGCTAGATAATAAAGTTTGCTTCTAGTAAACTGCTTTGTCCTTGCTATAGGCTCTACCTAAGTGATGAAACGTTGTTTTCATGATGATTTTCGGTAAAGAGAGCTTAAAATTAATCCGTAGAGAGTCCCATACACCACAAAAATGACTAAGCTTCAGAGAGAAATGTTTGCGCTCAAGCAGAGCTTTTACACCCCTCATACAGTTACAGACACGACACAGTTGTCCCAACTTGCCATTAATTTTTCCGTTACTCAATGCTGGGGAAAAAAATTGCCTTCATTTTCAGTTCAGCAGTGGTGAATTGTCGAAATTACTCGTTTTTGTGGAAAATAGCTGATAGGCCGCCGAAGAGACTGCTCACTCGGGTTAGGCCACACAAATTACGGATGTCCTATTTACGGCTGTCTTAAATAGCGTCGCTTTTAAATATTCTGGGCACACTACGTAGCACACATGTGTGCCATGGTGCAGCCAATGTATATGTTTTTTCCAGGGAAATAAACGTTAGATAGTGTTCGCTACGCGTTGGTTTTTTTCATCTCTATTTATCTATGCGCTCATTGTGGCATTTCTTATGAACCCATGTAGGTTTTCGGACGTGGAACCCGAACAATTATTATTGTTTTCGCTTTCAGTGATAGAGTCAGCTAGCCCGAGAACAAACATGCAGCACTGCTCCCAGCTGTGGTATCACTGCAGTTGAAAGGAACAGCACAGTTCATTGTAATGTGTTGTGAATTTCAAGTGCGTCGAATGCACGGGGCATATTCTTTCTGTACAATATGCCGAAATAAACTCAGTTGATGTTTAGCGCTCGCCTTGAGCACTAGTATTTTCTCCTCTTCTCAATATCTTTTTGTTTTTCACTTACTTGCTAATATTTTCATCTATGATACAACATTAACTCGCCCAACAATAAGTGTTATTGAATGTTCAAAAGTAATACAGAAGTTGTAGAAATAATTGGCTGAAAGTGCTTTATTATTACTTCAGATGAACATATGACTAGGTCTATTAGGGTGGCGAATTATCGGTGTAGTGTACTGGACACTTTTTAAGTTCGAAACATTAAAGAAAAGTGTGGAAGGTAATATATGCAACCATCAGTCGGGAGCATTACCATCATTGCGGGTTCAATAAATTTAACTTTGTTGAAGTTTCTTGTCTAACTAATTGCTTCCTGAGCATCATATGCTGATTATATCTTTAAAGTGTACGAACATGATGTGCAAAAAGACATATTCAAGTAAAACGAGAGACACACAGCGATCACTTTATGCGGAGGCATATCCTTCTGAAATAATGTTCCCAAAAGCTATGCATCATCATTTTGCTTCAACCAGGTTTTTTACGTATCTGTGTACATAAATATATATGATCATCTTTGACGTTGTGCACAGTGCATAAGTTTGTACTAGGAAAGCAGGAGTCGATGAGATGGCAGGATTCATGGCTTTGGAATTGCTAACTCCTGTTTTTCTTGTGGTTGGCAGCGTTCCCACAGGAGCAGTCCGGGCCTCAGGTTGATAGCGTGGCACTTTGGGTAGCACTAGGTTCCTGTTAGTAAATAATTACATGTTTGTCATATTTCCAGAAATGATTCTCTTAACACTTGGACGCACGTTGATAATACTGACAAGAGCAATAAATATCAATCATGAAACTCTGTGCGTCCATGCTCTTTCCTTATGCCTTACCTCCTGCTTCGTAACTCAAAGCACACATTTACTTTCACCGAATGCAATGATAGAATAATGTGTTCTTGCTTAGTCGAATTTTTTAGAGAGGTACACAATTACGAGAGATGGACTAATAGTACAAGCTAAGGAAAGCTGTTTTTAAGTAATCAAGATAACACATTATTTGAAACCAGTTCGGCGTGTGATACTGATAACTTTCACATTAGGTGAGTAAATCATTTTTATGATAAATTTCTGTGTTTCATATGAACGGTAAACATACAAGCTTGCACGTTGGACATGTATTTAATACGTTTCTGTAACTGGGCCCGTCATCGGGTGCCAATGAGAAAGGTGCTCTCCACCTCAGTACTCCACCAAAGAACTGTTCAGAGGTCGGTGTTATTAGCTGAAGGTTCTTATGGGCACGAATAATTCACAATATCTGAACTTCACAAGTCCTCTTGCAACTGTGTCCTCAATGCAGAGGAAGCTGCTCGTAGAAGATGCGATGAACAGTGTTGGTGGTAATAAAGGTTACTAAGCCATGTTGAGAGACACAATTCATGCTGGAGTAACCAACCAGGATGAATATGGGGTTCAACGTATGATTCAAAGCTACTGTGAGCTGTTTCCGGCCATGGCGACCTCAATTTCATTAAAAATGGGAATGCTTCATGCCCCGTCTACGTAGATTAGGTGCAGGTTAAGGAAACATAAGTGGTCTAAACTTCGAAAGCCCGCCGCTATAGTGTCTTTCAATGATTGCATTGCCACAAAATATATTGACGTGGTCAAAGTATCGCGTAACTAATTGGTACGCACTAGGAGAGGAAGAAGGTGAACTTAGAAGGGCTATGGAAGTTTTTGACCATCTGCGGTTCTTTACAGGTCTTTGAATGCAAAGTCCGCAATGTTAATTTTGATTTTTTCCTTTCTTAAACATTGGACGACGCCGTCATCCCACAAGTGAACAACATTCGAGTACTGGGCTTCAACCTGTCGGCCAATGGCCTAAACAGTGAAACCTTATGCAGAGTAGACGGTGCTGTTATTGGAACGCTCTGGTTACTGCAACGAATAAGAAATCTCCATAGCGGAATGAAAGAAAGCAATACCATCCGTCTGGTACATGCTTTCGTAATGAGCCACATAACGTACGACGCCTCCTACCTTCAGTGGCAGGCGACGAACGAACTAAGCTAGACCATCTCATCCGCAAGGCATACAAACGCGCAATAGGCTTACTAACAAATACTAGCACGGGGGTTGCACAATACCCTAGATGATCTGATCGAATCTCACATCATCGCTCAGTACAAACGTTTGGCGAGAACCAGAACTGGTCAACACATCCTTGAGCGACTGGATTACCATACGCAGCGAGGCAAAAAGGTAGGAATACCAAAAAATATTCGCGCGCACATCGTCGCTCTGCCGTTGCCCAGGAGTATGCATCCCACTCATCACATCGGTCAGCGCAACGGACGCGTGCAAGATCTGAAAAAGAAATCTTGCAACAGTAGAGACACCGTTTACAGAGACTTAGTCCGTTACTTGTGGCAACGTGGTTTCGCCGTGACGATCACGAGTTACGCAGGAACTTGCATTGCGAGCGCTACAATACGCGCGCAAGAAACGGAGATGGCTGAAGAAGTGGTGATAGCCCAAGCGATAGCTACCAAGGACGTCGAAGTGATGGTAGACGACTCTCAGGCGGCCCTACGCAACTACGCCAGCGGCCGGATCCCCCGCGAAGCAGCACACATTCTCTAATTCACGAAGGCCTTATTAAAGACGATAGTTTTTCTTGGGGACCTTCGTCGGAATCATTTCGGTCTGTGTGTCCGTCCGTCTGTCTGTACATTAGTCATTATGCCGCCCCCACTGATACTTCAAACGGTCGACCCCTTCCACAGTGCCCACGAATATTTCTCCCGATTCAGCGTTCATAGTTGTGCAATTGTCCAACTAAAACTAAAAGCAATTATTGTGCATATCTGAGCTACCATAACAACACAACGATGTTTTGTATGTGTGCCTTTATACTAAATAAGGCACACACAAGTAATTCTACAGACCGTAGCGTTAAACACGCTGCACTTGTAGTGCACGCAATGCTCAAAAGGCAAGTGTTACTAACGCCATAGAGTTTCATACAATAATACCTTGAGAGTAATCGGGTGATAGTGCCTACGCGGGCTTCTTCAGCGGCGCTTGTATCCCCATGGAAATTATGGGAAGTGCAGGCTTCGGATCTGCTTCGTATAGATCACGTTCTTGATATTCGCAATGCTTGTTTGCTGAGTGCAAAACAACCTGATATGAACTTATGGCTAATAGAAACTTGCTTCATTTTGTTTTACGCAAACATCATTGCAAAAGGTTTTCGTGACTAGAAGGTAGAAGTGAAATCCAAACATACTTGACCACCAGGGTTTGTATTGTTCTGCTATTGAGTTCCAGATTTGGCATTAGGATGTACTGATTCAGTCGTTACAACATTTCAGAACGAACATTCTTCTTTTCGCCCTTGAAAGTACACAATTTTAGTTATGGAAATAACAGCACAGTATTAAGTAACGAATCCCTAATGTTTCGTCTACTCTGATGCCAAGTGCGTCTGTTCAAGTGGTGTGTCACCAACGCACCTCTCGTCAGTTTTGAAGTCGAGTCAGAAGAGCGTGGCGGTGCATCTGCCTTGCGTAGCCGTCGTTTTGCAGTTGATTTCAACGTGTTTTGGCAAGACGCACTAAGAACAAACTTGATATTGATTTATTATCCTGCACTTGCGTGGGACGCTACATCTATGCGCAGTGGTGAGTGAACAACGCTTTGCTTAAACTGTCAACCACGTTTTACACAGCTCCAGCGTTGCAGTATATTGAGAGGCCTAGAAATTTTCTGCTGCTTTGAACAACAAAGACGCAGATTCAGTCCTCTACAACAATCCCACTACTCACTCTAAGCGAAGAACAAAACTGAAACTGTAGAAAAAAAAATCCGAAGATAGTTCATTGGCTACCACTATCCAATTCGAAGCCTATACTTCCTTTAATTTTCATGTGGGTGCACGATCGCAGCACCACATTTTTCTATTGTTATTATTGCATGAAACTCTATGACCAACGCTTTGCTGGAACGATATGGTGGTGGCATCTATCTATCGCTTTGTGTTCTACACCTTATTGCATCCGAGAGTGGCACGGTTCTTTCTCCGCAGCGCGCACGTTTTCCTTCGTTTTCGAAGACAACTGCCAGATGGTGCTCTTGTCTAAGGTATCTAACGTATCTAACGTGCGAACGAAGACATATCGGGCCAAATACGAAGAGGTAGACACGGTATGCAGTGTGTGTGGAGAGGAGGAGGTAACTGCCGAACACCTGATGATGTTCTGTAAACAGCTTCACCCTAGAGTTCAAAATGATGACGCTGAGTTTTTCGAAGCACTGGGGTTTAGGGACAGGGAGGACAAAATAGACTTTAAGCGGAAAGAATAAACTAGAAGGAGGTTATCTGATTGGTGGATAAAGTCAAGGGACGAGTTAAAATGAACTCTTCACTGCAATGTACCAGTCCTCAACCTCACAATTTAAAGAAAAAATAAATCTAGTTTTTTGCTAAGTATTACGGCTTGGTGGCGTCAGCCACCACCCGATCGAAAGGGTACAGCCATATCAATCCATCCATCTGTCCATCCATCCATCCATCCATCCATCCATCCATCCATCCATCCATCCATCCATCTATCCATCCATCCATCCGTCCATCCGTGCATCCATCCATCCATCCATCCATCCATCCATCCATCCATCCATCCATCCATCCATCCATCCATCCATCCATCCATCCATCCATCCATCCATCCATCCATCCATTCATCCATCCTTTCATACTCGATGCGCTTGTTTGCCTCCGCTGCATGCGCGAGGCACTCTAACGCAGTGCCGCCAGAATACCATTAAACGATTTTCTTGCACAGAACATCAAATATATGTTTAGTTCACTCTCTCCGGACGCAAGACTATCGTCTCTCGACGACATTTTCAGTGTCACATGCAGATCCGGGTCCAATTTTTTGCCACAAAAATGACAGTTTCCTCGTATGAACGCCCACTCACACAGATCCTCCACTCGCGGGCAACGCAACTGCCCACGCCGCGGCTCGAGGCCTTGCATGCTGAGCTGTGGCTCCGGCCAGCAGCCCCGATGACTTGCAGACGTCAAGAGCAGTGCGGGAGTGGAAGTGGGGAGATCGCATGACAACTTTGAAAGACATTAACCAACACTACAGACTCAACAGATGCAAATATCCCCCACCACACGAAAAACTAAACAATAATCAGGACGTTGTCTGGAGACTATTACAGACTCACACGTACCCAAACTCAGTGAACCTGCGCCTCTGTATACCCAGACATTTTTTACATCAGATGACTGTAAAGCGTGTGGATCAAGAGCGATGCTGCAGCATATGCTGTGGGAGCGTGCAGCAGTCCCCTGCGAACCGGGTAGGTATGGCAGTCTCGAACCGCGAGGCATGATGGGGGGCGGTTCTGCACAGCCGTGACCTCACCGATCAACTGTGGGGAGTCCGGCACGCCCAGGTAGCCGCCCGTGTCCAAGGACTCGAGGCCGTCACCTAGGCTAGGGTGCTTCTAGTCCCACCCCGCTAAATACTGCCGGACAATGTCAATAAAGCTTTTACTCACTCACTTCCTTTCCTAATATGGCAGCATAAATGGCAATCAAAACTGTGTTCACAATTATCAGTGGGACATATAACCTGCTAATGTATGACGGTGGGTACAAGCACAAATACTGCTGTCACGTTCCTTAGAGATGATTTTAAACTTGTAACTTTATTCATGTAAATTTTGATTGGCTTGAGCCATTTCACAGGAGCAGCCACCAAACTCCATTCCATTGAATACACAGACATTCAGAGCAGATTGTTTAAATATTTTTGATAAATATCTTGTGAAGTACCAACCAATAAATTTATATGAGTCGACTTTTTAGAGAGTTATTCTTTTGGCTTCATATATAATTAAGTGCCTTTTTTTCATTTTTCCGTGACACACAGCAACCATATGTGTCACGGAAAGCACTTCAATCACATAGGCAGCCGTGTTCAATAAAAAGTGCACAGCTGTGCTTTCCCCCACAACAATAGAGCTTGCCTCATTATTCATCACACATAATGCTGATCGTGTGGCATGCTGCCAATTTTGGGGTAAAACAGGTGACTGAACTCACGCTGGCAACATTTCGGGCACATAATTTGAGCTTGTAAACCAGACTAATTTCACCTTGGTTTCAAGCAGTGCATTTTTAACATGCCATGTTACAACCGAAACACGTTTGGTAGAATTAGATCTTTCGTATTCTTGACTGTATGTCCGCAGTAGCCTTAACGTGAATGCACAAGAAACAGTAACTGCTAAGTAGCTTGAAATATCTTGCACAAATTCACCCTCCTAATTTTATCTAACGAAACCACTCATAAAGGTAAATCCCGCAGGGTGCCCAGAGATATGACATCGACGTGCAGCGTTATACCCTGCCACTTTGACATTTAGAAGCATCTGGAGGCTTTCTGCTGCAATAAATTACAAAACGCACTAAGGTAGTACGAATATTATTAGAGACCAGGCCATAATGATAGCTCTAGCAGATAATAGTTGCACTATATATTCTCTGCGTCCTGTTCTGGGGTAATATAACATGTAAACATGGTGCACGTAGCTTTTGTGAGATTGACATTTAGCGCTTCTTCTACTCATGGTGTTCCGCAAGCTACAGAAAAAAAAACTCTAAAGGAGCGATTTTCCTATAAGTCAGCTGACTGATGAAACTGCATTATAAGAAACCGTCACAGAAACCAAAATTATTGAAGACGACACAGTCATTCCCTGCTTTGTAAATATTACGAATAAGATTGCGAATTTTCACAATTAAACTACACAGACGTAGCCTTCCTGTATGAACTTATGTTTTTAGAATACGTACTCTGAAACCATCTAGTAAATGGCGGGTGACGTTGTCCTGGGGGTAGAAGCCAAGGCCCTGCAAGACAATGAGTTGAATGTAAAATATGGCATTCTTTTCGTTTCGGCAAAGTCATTATTCGTCTCGTGAAAACCCGATGACTTTCTAACTTTAAAGCAAGAGATTTCCAGCTCACATGAATACGCTGCAGTTTTTATGAGAGTTCTGCGAAGGATCAACAAATGAATAACTTGATTAGCTCGCGATATGAGCGAAATAGGTCTTGTGCGCTTTTTTTGCCTGAGGTTTTAAGAAATGTCCTGGTATTTCCTATCATCTCGGTTAATAACTAGAAGCATACATTACGATTTGAGAAATTCGAAGCATTTGAAAAACTTAAAAAAAATGAAATTCAATTTACACTACAAGTACGCTTCCGATGAATAAACCTGCTAACGTCTTTGAACTTCAAACTTAGGTTGATCAGTGTCGCATGAGTCAAGAGAGTTTCTTCGTTGTTGTTTGTACGAATGAAACAATAAATTCATGTGCCAGACATCTCGTTCCTAAAAACACTATAATTGGGAGGTGGATGATGGTAATTTACTTATTTCGATACCTCACGTTTTCTGTCGAGTGTTTCTCGAAATATACAAACGCTTCATGCATTGTAATGTAGAAACAGGTAAATCAAAATCTTCATAAGGAACAAAGATGTTCGGGACGGTTGCGCATGTGATCGCTTTCGCACTATGTAAAAGTAGATTTTATTTTTTACTATTAGCAATTATTTAGCTGGGCAGTCATTTCAAGTCTTAGGAGTTGGTTGTAATTATTTTAAAAAACTGCAGTAGTATAAAGCCGTTAGGGCTCTTTGAAATTAGCTATATTTATCAAGTGCTCTCATTGGTTAGAAATTTTCACACTTCGATGAACATTCCGAATCTGTTGAGTTTGCAATGATAACAGTATATTTTCTTTATGGCGTGATTTTAATGGCAGGATACCGAGATAAGAAAAAGACGCTTACCAGGTCGGGAGGGGGGAAGCGCCAGTCTAGGCCTTTGTGGACGCGCTGGAACCGAATTCGTAGACATTTTATTTTCATTCAAAAATAAAAGGTGGTATAATAATCCCCTAATATATGTTGAGGATTCTTAAGGTATTCGAAATTCAGTTGGAGAGTAATGCGAACCATTATTTCTTCCACCTCAGAAATTCTTAAAGTATGTGTTTAGTTTAACACGTATTCCGGGGCTCAATTCGCAACTCAAATGAACATGACAGCGCGCTGCGGAGTTTCAGCATGGAGCATTTACTGATGTCACCGCGTGCGCTGCCACTAACATAAATATTGATATTTCTGCAGTGTGATTGCAGTTCGCGCTGCTTTGTAGAAGGGGAGCGGGTTGTTGTTGCGGAGCAATTTTAGCCGGCACCAGTTGTCCCGCAAGCTCTAGGCACGTTATTGAAGTGGTTGCGTTGTGTGTGTAATGCAAATGGCGCACCGCATCTCTGCGAAATTTGTTTACTTACAAGCAATGCACCGATATTTATTTTGGTGTCGTGACGTGAATAAGGTGTTGCGCACGTCATATCATACATCAACAAGTGTTTCTTCTTCTGTATTTCGGCCACTCTCGTTAGTCAAGCGTTTGTTGAAAGAGCCACACTGCCCCTGTCGCAGTACGACATGTGCAAAGTCTCAGCTACGCACTCATAAGCACTCATTCACACTCCCAGTATTCACTCGTAAAGGCAGTGCAGAGCTGAGAAGCCTTTTTTCTCCATTCCTCTCTTCACTTCTTCCTCTACTTCTTTTTCTTGCTGATTTCGGTTTTACTGATGCATTTTAACGCAATATTGCTAAAGAGCTCGTTTCGCAGAGAGTCCGGCGTAGGCGTCGGCATGAGCATCCTTAGTTATCAGTGAAACTTGGTTACCTTGTCCCTTCTGAACATCGTTAAAAGTGCAAATAAGTGTCAACTTTTTCTGGAGCCAAATCAGGATGAAATCTAGGCCATTTTTGTGGAAAGTTAATGTTGTATTAAAAAGCTACCTGTCCGCTTATAATTGCCCATAACTAACTTCCTCTGCTTAGAAATGCAGTGAAAATAACCGACGTGTTTTAAAACCACACTCATTCTGTATACAGGCTTCACAATACGACATCTAAGGTTGCATTACTGCCACAGTACGTGTCACAAGTGTACATTTTCATTGGCCTTCAAAACATTTGATTAAAATGACTACTTCGTAATTTGAAGCAATGTATCCCATAAAAAAAGCATGCCCCTTACAGCGCATGTTTTAATGAAGCCTATCTAGTGGGTGCATAGCTAGTTCGAAAGCATTTCCCGCCTAAATGCGTGCTACTCAATACACATAACGCATCCATATGTAAAAGCTTCAGTAATACGACCCACCGTCAACTTTATAGATTACACAGTTTGAACATTTTGAGTAACGTGATACAATAAAAAGTTTGTGGTAAGTGGTTGCTGCATTGTCAACTTGTGAACGGGGTCACGACCTCGTCAAGCTTTTGAGCATTTAGTCCTGTCCTTCACCTTATCTAAAGGAAATAAAATGATTGAGTGATTGATTGAATGATTGATTGATTGAAGTACGCACTAGAGACAGGATATTGCCATCAAGTCATAATTTAGAAGCGTAGAGGTCCCACGTTTATCTCTTAATTATCTCTAATAATTCCTGTCTTTCCTTCTTTTTCTCGGTGCTCTATGTTTTCACTGTGTACTTTAGTTTTTTATTTCTTTATCTTTAACTCATTTTACTGTTTCTCTTTTTTGATATGGCTTTTTTCTTTTTTATTCATTTTTTCACCCCTGATTTTTCACTTTTTTGTTTCTTGTATATTTCTTCTCCTGGTAATATTATTGTCTAGTTCTTAATTTTTTCTATTCTCTTGCTCTAACGAGTCCTTTACCTTTTTCCTCCTTCTTCGTACCTCCTCGCTTTCGCATCTCTCCTCTTGTCAATACCTTGGATTTCCCAACTACTTGTTTTTCAAGGCTATGCCGTGCTTCACTTGCGTCTCAGGTTAATCGAGTTGTTACCACGCTCAAGTTTGGATCATGTGTACATCTGTTCAAATTCCACCTCACAAAAGAAAACTTTTTCCTAGAGTTCCTCTTTTTCTGGTCCTTTCCCTCTTTCAGACTTCGTTCTTCCACAGATCAGCATAATTGCGTGCATCATGAGATGAACCGGTGTGCTTGTTCTGGGCACAGAAAAATACACAGGCATTAGCCGACACTTGCAGCCTCAGCGACGTGCGGGAAAGCACCATGAAGCCGCTACTTTCAGGTACATTTGCGCCCTTTTCTTGGCTTACCAAGGGTCTTCTCAAAGCACGTGTGGGATGACGTTATTGTGTAGCTCTAAGATTATTTTTAAGGTGAACCAATATCTTTGCCCATTGACATTTTAACACCTACTCTTAATACACGCATGTGCGGAAACTGAAAAATGAATGTACGTAATATTATCGAGACAAACTTGAAAGTGAACACACGCTTAAGAGATTCGTCTCGGGCTACAGCGGGGATTAGTCTTGTATTAGCAATTCACGAAGCGATACGTATGTCATTCGTGCACGAGAGTTGTTTTCCTCAACCGTAAGCACCTAACGTGATGAAAAGAAGTTGGAAACCGTAGTGTGGTGAGTAACTGTGTTTGTACACTCATCTGATACGCTAAATTCGATATATGAGGCAGTAGGAAGCGTATTTGTAAAATCTAATTGAGTGTCAGGAAATAAACAGTTAAAGTGATTGTTGCAAGTACAAGTGAAGTAAGAAAATTGAAGGACAAATGTTGTTTGGTTCCAGAAGCAATACTTCAATTTACACATTATTTTTTAGGGCAAGAATGTTTTCTGCATAAGGTTCTAAAGTATAAAGGAAACTTTAAGTGGAGTTTGTATATATTACTGAGTATGGAAGAGCACAAAAATGGGTGAAATACAAAATTTCTTTGTCTGGTTGCCGGTTTTACACAAGCAAACGTATTACCGCTTGTATAACCACGTTAATGAGCATGCGTGCGTTGTCAGCACTTCAACAAGCCGCACCTCTACACCACACTGTTTTTCGTGTGGCTGCGCTACACTCATCAATAACTGTGACGTGCTCAGGTGATATCGAAATAAGGTGGAGCGCCAAATTGATGAGGCATTTTGAACTGGGGAAAAAGTGACCACGCGCGTCAGCGAGCGCTCAAGCACGCTCCTTAAAAAAGGAATTCTGCTTTTCTTTCAAGTGAATTTCGCTATCCTGAAAAAGGGTGGTTATTTGTGGCAGCTTCATAGCTGTGTTCATCGGACACTTTTCTCAATATAGGTTTTCTTTAGTGATATACGCTTTCGCCTGGAATATAGCTGTCGTCCCTTTTTCACGCTGTTTTGCGAAGTACTTATGTGAGAGACCTCCCACAGCCTGTCTCGTCCGATGGACCGCAGACAAGTTCGTTATGAAAGATGTACAGTGTACATATTTGATCATATAAAATATTTTTATGTTTACCCTTAGTAGGTCATACGTGAAAAGAGCTTCACGTTTGAATGCGCATGTGGATTTCGACAACGCACTTTCATTCCATGTATGCTGCGGCACCCCGTACGAAACGGCTGGGAGCAGATAAAGTTTCAAGCGCACTTAGTGCAAACTCATTGCAACAAAATCGTTTCCCTAAAAAATTTTTATTCAAAATCATTGGAACTCTGCAAACGAAACTAGAACATATTTATCTTATCACTGTGCTATTTTTCTAGACTCGTACCAATAACGTTATGTTGACATACTCTTAAATATCCCGAAACTCTTTGTGGTATACGATAAATACTGCGCAGCATATCAACAAGAAAAACGCAGCATAGTGATTCCGTTGCTTAAGTTATGATTTCCGGTCGCCTTTAGCATGTGGAGCTTCTAATAACAATGTGACTTCATTTGGTATATACATACATCTTTTATGATAATTTTTACACAGGCATAAAAACAAGAAGATACGTACGTTGCCCATAAGTAGAAGAAGCGTGGATGGTGGCTAGAGGCACAAGAAAGAAATGGTTTCGCAATAAAAGGCATTTTTCTCAAATAGTGTACGTCAGGAGGTACAGAAGCAATATGGGCTCTTTATTTATAGATAATGTATCATCGTTTGTATGCACTATAAATGCGTGACGTTGTCAGGGGCGGTTTAAAGTGAAGGCGTGGTATTTGTAGACTAGCAAAGCGTCGGAGTATTGACCATAACACCATACCTGTAGATTTATTTTTTCAGCAAAAGTTTTCTTTTGAACATAAGACTCCTAAAACTACGTTAAGTCCTCTTACATCAATTACATTAATATTGGACCTTACTTTCCTAATTTAACACGTTCAAAAGTATTGCTTTGCAGCAAACAAATACCTGCCAGTTATCAATATTTAAAAAAATGCACAAAGAGTTGCCTGTGATGCTCATTCTACACAATTGTTTTCTAGTTTGCGTAGTTTTAGCAAGTTTCAATATTTGCAATATAGCAGCAACTCGAACAGTGAGAAACACTTTTCTCTTAGCATGACCTGGAGACGTGACCCAAATTTAGTAATCATGCATCGCTGGCTGATAATTTTTCTTGCTGTTACACGTTAGCCTGGGGTAGATGAAGTAGCAATGACTTTGTGTTCGATTAGCATATACTTAAAGGGCTTGTTTTACTCACACATTATGCTGAGCCCAATATTTTCGCTCTAACTCCAGAGTAGGTTTGTGTGACTATCTGGCATATTCGGTGTCGTTCTCAGGATATTGAAAAGAACTAAATTAAACGTGTCTGAATGACACAATGGTGCTTTGGCTAAATACTGCCACGAGGCGTATTGCGGATAGTGTTGCGCATGCCGATACCGCGGCACGCGGCCTTATCGTGGTCCAGGATGCACCGCGTTTCATCTGCGAAGATCATGGCCCGCACGTCGACCATTAGTTGATAACGAGATAGCGCCAGACGCTACGGCGACTGTATCTCGGATGGTGAACGCGCCTTGCGTTCCAGTGGGACATTCGGTTCCCCGACGGCCGTCGAACACGCTGTTCGCCACCCGCTAAGCCGATGTGTCTGTTTTCCTTTAGTGGGCGCAAGTCCGCCAAATGAACGGATCTCCTTCTATTTCTACTAACCTCCTGGTCTTCTGCCTTCGGGCTACCCTCACTCTTACGGGACATCTGGTGGAGGTGTGGGGTATGCACAAAAACGGCCTTAAAACAGCCACTGCAGAGAACGAGCACGCTGAAGACACAGATACTCGAAGCAGTCGCCGCCTCCGAAACCTGCCACCTGAGCTGGGACCACTACCGGACCCCACGCGACCACGAAAGGACGCTTCCACAGCCACCATGAGCACCCCGCAATCACCTACCCCTGTCATGCTGCAGCAGGCGCGGGTGCCCCCAACTTTCCATAGTTATGCCGCTGAAGACCCAGAAGAATGGCTCGACCAATTCGAGTGCGTGGCTACCATAAACAGGTGGGATGAAGAAATAAAGCTGCAATACGTTTACTTTTCTCTGGACGGCCCCGCCAAAACATGGTATGAAAAACATGAGACCACACTTACCACCTGGGAATTTCTGAAGAATGAGTTGCTCAGGACCTTCACCAGCTTCATGCGAAAAGAAACGGCCCACCTGCTGCTAGAATCGATGACCCAACAGCCCAATGAGACCCTAAACGTGTACGTAGAAGAAATGAAACGTCTTTTTAGGCGAGCGGACCAAGACATGACCGAAGACAAAAAGGTCGGATACCTAATGCGAGGGGTAAAGGGGTCGCTTTTCGCCGGTCTCATAAGGAACCCTTTTAAAACAGTCGCCGAATTTACTGAAGAAGCGCACACCATAGAAAGGACCCTGGACGCCCGGACTCGGCAACACAACCGGCCGTTTCAGCTCAGCTCGCTCTACTCGGAACCGATTCGAGGTGGGCTAACCACCCACGATCTGCGGGAAGCTATTCGAGAAGTGGTTAAAGAGTAACTACGCCGATTGCTACCTCCTGCCCCCCCAGCCCCCCCAAGGAGCATCTCTCTTGGACATAGTGCGTGATGAAGTCCAGCAGGTGCTTGGCTCTTTATCAGCGACGACTCGAACAGAGGCCGAAGCAATGACTTACGCCGCTGCAGTGAACACAAGGCCACTCCGACGAAACGTGCCCAGTCCTCGACGGTACGCTGCAGCCCGAAGTAGCCGTCCGCCCTTACCCGCCCAACCTACATACGAGAGACGCCCGAGACAAAGAAAATGCGACACCTGGAGAACTCCCGACGACCGTCCCCTATGCTTTCACTGCGGTGAGGCCGGCCACATTCTAAGACACTGCCCCTATAGGCGTATGGGACTGCATGGCTTCTCATCTCAGGCACCATGGCCACGCCCTGGACAACGACCTCCGGCAATCGAAGACTACTTGCGCCATACAGAGTACTTGTCCAGCCGTTCTCCATCACCGCCAACCCCACGCTTCACGTGACCGAACCGCAGCAACAACGAACGAAGAAGGTCCCCAAGCCTCCGTAGCGCAAACTAAAACCAGCAACCTTTGGAGGTGAGGTTGCTTCAAGAGGAAAAGCCGAAGACTCTCCGCCGACGACCATATATGACGACAGCACATCATCTACGACGACGACAACGCACAACAACCCAAGCCGCGAGACAAAGCAAAACAAAGCAACAAGACGAAGCCGTGACCCGAACGCCAAACCAACGCGCAACTCCAGCGCACGTGCCACCGATTTTGATGTATCTATCGACGGCCACCCGGTAACTGCCTTGATTGACACAGGAGCTGACTACTCGGTCATCAGCGGGCCATTTACAGCACAACTGAAGAAGGTTAAGATGGCTTGGGACGGCCCGCAGATCCACACAGCGGGAGGCCACCTCCTCACCCCATCGCGGCGATGTACTGCAAGGGTGACATTCGATAGTCACACATACCTTGCCACTTTCTTGGTGCTCCCACAGTGCTCCCGTGACGTCATTCTCGGCATGGACTTCTTGACTCAACATCACGCGGTTATTAAACTGGCGTCCAAATCCATCAAACTTTCCTCGGATGAAGCCATAAATTCATACTCGGCACCACATAATCGCGCAGCCCTCCGTGTGCTCGAGAATGGCGTGAGCGTCCCACCCCGATCAACGTCCCTAATCTCCGTAACCACTGGTACTGCCGAAAATGCTCATGGCGTCGTCGAAGGTAACATACAGCTTTTGCTTGGCCGTGATATCGCAATCGCAAGAGGCATTGCGAACTTCCGGAATGGACAGGGCCCAGTGCTGCTAACAAATTTCAGCCAAGAACACCGTCACCTGGCCAAAGGCGCGACCATTGCCTTTCTCGATGAAATCGCGGAAGTCAGTGACACCCTCGCCCTTTCGAATCCAGCGACTATCGCCCCACAGACCCACAACTCACAGCTGCCATTCGACATTAACCCTTCCTTGCCTCAATGCAAGCAGCAACTGCTCCAGAACCTCCTTCGACGTTATGACGACTGTTTCGCCACTTCTTCACATGTCCGACACACTTGTTTGGCAAAGCATGGAATCATAACACAAGAAGGCATCCGCAATCTTCATCGAAGCTCTTATCGTGTGTCGACACGTGAACATCAGGCCATCCGAGAGCAAGTTGAGGAAATGTTACACGACGATGTTATTCAGCCATCGAAATGCCCATGGGCGGCACCAGTCGTCCTTGTCAAAAAGAACGACGGAAGTCTTCGGTTTTGCGTCGATTACCGACGGTTGAATAGTGTAACCAAGAAGGACGTGTACCCTTTACCAAGGATCAACGATACCCTAGATTGTCTTAGTGATGCAAGGTACTTCTCGTCCATTGATCTGAAGACAGGGTATTGGCAAATTCAAGTTGATGAAACAGACCGAGAAAAGACCGCCTTCATCACGCCGGATGGATTGTATGAGTTCAAAGTGATGCCATTTGGACTTCGTTACGCTCCAGCAACCTTCCAGCATCTAATGGACACAGTACTGGCAGGTCTCACGTGGCAAATATGTCTCGTATACCTGGACAATGTTGTCGTCTTCGCCTCCAACTTTAGCGACCACCTAAAAAGGCTCCGGACGGTACTGGACGCAATTAAGTCATCAGGGCTGACACTGAAGCAAGAAAAATGCCATTTTGCCTACGCAGAACTACAGTTCCTTGGCCATGTTATAAGCAAAAATGGCGTAAGACCAGATCCCGAGAAGACAGCCGCTACCGCACAGTTTCCTCAGCCGCAAGATAAGAGAGCAGTGCGCCGATTCTTAGGACTGTGCGCCTATTACCGGCGCTTCGTCAAGAACTTCTCACACATTGCTGACCCTTTGACGCAGCTCACCAAGTCGGACGCCCCTTTCGAATGGAAAGCTGAGCAACGTGAGGCATTCAAAGAACTTCAACAACGTTTACAGTCGCCGCCTGTGCTGGGTCACTTTGATGAAAATGCCGAAACTGAGATACACACAGACGCCAGCAGCATCGGCTTGGGTGCCGTTCTCGTTCCGAAGCACAAGACTGCGAGCACGTCATCGCTTATCGCAAAGCGGAAGTGAACTATTCCACGTCTGAGAAGGAGTGTCTTGCGATAGTATGGGCCACCTCGAAATTCCGCCCATACTTGTATGGCAGACCCTTCAAGGTCGTAACGAACCATCATGCGTTGTGCTGGTTGGCCAGTTTGAAAGACCCTTCTGGCCGCCTCGCTCGATGGAGCCTATGGCTTGATATATGGTGTTTTTGGCGCAAGAGTGATTTGATGGCCAAAGAGCGCCAGTTCATGGGACAAGGAATGTGGACGATGATTGTGATCAGCGGCTGTATAAGGGCCATAAAATTCCTCGCGGTAAGGCGGGTAAAAACATACAAGTAATAAAATCATGATCATGCCATGAAAGGTGTGTGTGGTGCGAATAGAGGGTAAAATCATACAAATAAAATCATGACTATGCCGTGAAAGGTGTGCATGGTGTGAATAGGTGACAAAAGTTGGTGATAATGAAAAACGATGGTGGACATGTATGGCATCAGCACAAGTACCTCACTCGTTCATACCCTTGCGTCCAAGGGCCATGAGGCAAGTGCTTTCCTGTGTAGCCACCGCAGCAAAAACCTGTCTTGAGAGGACGTGCTACGGGATGCCCGGGTATATGATATGAAAACTATGAATTTCTTATAAAAACGCTAACGATGATTTATGACTAAAAAGGGGTTCTCTACCAACTAACATTGCAGGGTGTAAAGGTATATGTTGTTGGTAGGGTAACGGAAAGTGTTGTCTTCTTAGAGTGTCTAACTGTTTACATTGGATTAAAACCTGAAGAACTGTTAATGCATCACCACATTTATTACACAATGGTGGATCACCACCGGACAAAAGATGTGTGTGTATCGTGTATGTGTGTCCTATCCTGAGTCTTGTTAGTGTTACCTCTGTTAGACGTGATTTTGATACTGGTGGCCAATGGCCAAGGTGTGGCTGGATAACGTGTAGTTTGTTTTGTGTGTGTGTATCCCACTTGCTCTGCCAGTAGTCCCTGAGCTTTCGTTTGAGAAACGGCTTAAGATCAAGGGCCGGGATTTATATGGGTGTAATAGCGGTGCTTTTGTGGACTGATGCAGCAAGCTGATCCGCCATGACGTTGCCTTGGATCTCACGGTGCCCTGGCACCCAGCACACAACAACATGTTGGTTGAGTGTGTAGAGTGTGCATAAAATGGAGTAAAGTGAGACTAGGACAGGGTTTTTTTTGTTTTTTAAGACTGTGCAGAGCCGTTACCACACTGAGGGAGTCTGTATAAATTACTGCTTTTTGTATTTGTAATTGTTTGATGTGTTTAGCTGCCTCAAGTATCGCGTAAGCTTCCGCTGGGAAGATACTTGTGCCTGAATGTAGAGGGCCAGCATCCGAAAAGAAAGGGCCAAGAGCAGCGTAGGACACAGAGGAGTTAGACTTGGAGGCATCTGTAAAGTACTGAGGACGTGTGTATTTGTGTTGAAGTTCCAGGAAGTATGTTCGGATATGAGCAATAGGCGCATGTTTGGTAACTTCTAGGAAAGACACATCGCAATCTATAGTCTGCCACTGCCACGGGGGCATGTATGCTACAGGAGCCATTAAACTGTGTTCGAGTGACACTCCAGTGTCTTCAGCTAGACCGTTCAGGCGAACTGAGAAGGGCTGCCTCATCGAAGGCCTGTTTTGAAACAGAATGGAGCTCGACAAATCATTATTAGTAGAGTTTGAGGGGTGCCTCTTGTCTGCTTTCACCTTAAAGAAATATACAAAGGACATGTAAGTGCTTTGCAGGTGAAGCGACCACTCATTTGACTCAACGTAAAGGCTTACTACGGGGCTGGTGCGAAAAGCACCCGTAGAAAGGCGGATGCCCAAATGGTGCACGGGATCCAGCATCTTCAAAGCACTTTCAGTCGCAGACTGATAAACAATGGCCCCATAATCTAAGCGGGTGCGAATGAGGCTTCTATACAGGTTCATGAGGCATTTCCTCTCACTACCTCACGTAGTATGTGACACCACTTTTATAACATTCATGGCTTTTAATTATTTTGTTTTTAAATACTTTATGTGGGGTACGAAGGTCAACTTGTTGTCCAAGATTAAGCCTAGGAATTTATGCTCCACATTTACAGACAAGCGTTGACCGTTCAGTTCAATGTCGGGTTCTGAGTGCATGCCTCTCTTTCGGGAGAACAAGACACACGTGCTTTTTCCTGGGTTCAGCCGGAATCCGTTTTCCTCTGCCCATTTGGAGACCTTGTTTAAACGTAACTGAACCTGCCGCTCACACATTGCTAGGTTGCATGACTTAAAGCCCAGCTGGATGTCATCGACATATGTGGAATAGAACATGTTGCGGGGGATGGACAGGTACAAGGAATTTATTTTAATAATAAAAAGTGTACAACTAAGTACACCATCTTGCGGTACTCCCGTTTCTTGCACAAATGTTCGCGAGAGAAGATTGCCCACACGGACACGGAATTTCCGATTGGACAAGTAACTCTCGAATATGGAAAGCATTCTACCGCGCACACCCAGGTGAGACAAGTCTCTTAATATGCCAAAACGCTATGTTGTATCGTAGGCCTTCTCGATATCGAGAAACACTGAGAGGAAGTATTGTTTCTGGACGAAAGCGTCTCGGATCTGTGCCTCGATACGTACCAGATGGTCGGTGGTGGATCTACCCTCTCGAAACCCGCTGAAATTGGTCGAGCAGATTGTGTGTTTCAAGGAAATGTAAAAGTCGGCGGTTTATCATTTATTCAAAAAGTTTACAAAGGCAGCTGGTTAGTGCAATGGGCCTATAACTTGAAACTGAGGAAGGGTCTTTGCCCTGTTTCAAAATAGGTATAACAATAGCCTCTTTCCAGGAAGCAGGGATGGTGCCTGAAAGCCAGATAGCATTGTATAGAGAGAGTAAAGTTTTTCGCGTTTTGAGCGGCAGGTTTTTCAACATTTCATATGTGACACGGTCGTAGCCTGGGGCAGAATTACTGCAAGAGTTTAGTGATGTTTGTAGCTCAGCTAAGTTGAAAGGTTGGTTGTATGCCTCGTAATTTGTGCACTTGAATTCTAGTTTCTGTTTTTCTATCTTTGCTTTCTATCTTTGGAAAGCTTCAGTGTAGTGTAACGAGCTAGACACCTGCTCATAGTATGCACCGAGGAAGTTCGCTTAATCTTCCAGGCTGTCACCCTGTGTGTTTACGAGTGGGAGTGAGTGTTCTTGTCTTCCTGCTACCCTACGGACCAAGTTCCAGACTTTAGCCTCTTGTGTATATGAATTTATCCCTGATAAAACTTGTTCCAGCTTTCTTTTCTGGCCTGCCGACGCGTTCTTTTGACTCGAGATTTTATTTCAATAAAACTCTCAAGGTTTTCCGCTGTCGGCGAGTTCCGCAGCAACCTCCATGCCCTGTTCTGTTTCTTTCGCGCATTCTGACAATCAGTGTTTCACCACAGAACGTGTCGTTTGCCGGGCAGTCCAGATATTTGTAGAATGCACTTGGTTGCTGCGTCAGTTAGAAAGGCCAGGAAAGGCACAGCTTCATCCGTGCCTAAACTGCATATGTCAGTCCAACTTAAGTGGGTAATCTTTTGAAATTTTTCCCAGTCGGCTTTGTTTACAAGCCATTTGGGAACAAGTGGAGGACAATAATATATTATTGGTGTACTCAAAAGTAAAGGCAAATGGTCACTTCCATATGAATTATTTATGACTTTCCACTGCAGTATTCGTACAAGTGAAGGAGATGCGATACTGAGGTCTATGGAAGAGTAAGTTTTGTTGGCAAGGTTATAGTATGCTGCCTCTTTCCTATTCAACAGACAAGCACCTGATGAAATGAGGAAGTGTTCAATGAGACGACCTCGTGCATCACAGCGAGAGTCACCCCACAGACCATTATGTGCGTTCAGGTCCCCAAGGACCAGATAAGGTTCTGGTAGTTCGTCTATTAAAGACTGGAATAGAAGTTTTTCAAGACGGTGGTGCGGAGGTATGTACAAAGAGCAGACTGTGACAATTTGTTTAGAATATTTGCTCGGACAGCCACCACCTCGAGGAAAGTTTGAAGGGGTAATTGTGTACATGCTATACCTTGACTAACTATAACTGCTACACCACCGGATGGTGGCCTGGCGTCATCTCTATCCTTTCGGAAGATTACATAGTTACGTAAAAAGTTTGTGTTTGTTCATTTTAAGTGTGTCTCTTGTACACACAGCACTCTAGGATTGTGTTCATGGAGGAGTTCTTGTAAGTCATCCAGGTTTCGAAGAAGGCTTCGGATGTTCCACTGTAATATTTCTGTCTGCATATTAAAAGAAGAGGTGCTGCTGTGTGTACAGAGTATCCTGTGTTAAAGTGAGCTTGTTATTTCAGGTGGCAGGACGGTCGTCCGGCCCCGTTATTGGTTTTTTATTTTTCTTGGCGCGCTCCAAGGAGGCGCGCCGCTCTTTCGGTACCAAGCGCACCATTGTATCCATTGCATCCTCAAAGGCACTGGATGCCCGCGCATGCGAGCTAGTGGTTCGGATTTTAGGCCTCGCCTGGTGAGGTGAGGCCTTGAGACCAAAGGACCCTGGAGTCTCCGGCCTCAATTTGCTTGGAGGCGGAGTAGACTGAACTACTGCCACCTTGGGGGCAGGCGCCACAACCGATGGCTCGCTCTGCGCTGGCCGAAGGGGTGGTGAGGGCTGGTGCGGCGTTGCCCCCTGACGCGCCGCATCAGCATATGTTGCACCGTAAAATGGCGACACTCTTCTTTTGCTTCTTTGAAATAGATGTTTCCTTTGACTTTAAGAGTGTTATTTCTTTTTCTTTTTTTCCAGTTAGGACACGAACGCGAATACGCGGCGTGTTCCCCGTCACAATACGCAGTGAGGCGTAGTAATACAGTTATCAGATGGGTGGCCGCGGCTACCACATCTTGCACAAGTTTCCTGACCCCAGCAGTTCTGCGAGCCATGACCAAATCGTTGACATTTATAACACCGTCTTAGATTGGGAATGTAGGGACGTACAGACAGTATGATGTAGCCTGTGTCTATAGATGAAGGCAGTGTGCTAGATGCGAAAGTGAGTATTAAATGTTTGGTAGGTATTTCTTTGTTATCGCGTCTGATGACGATTCGTTTCACATCCGTGACATTTTGCTCTTTCCTCCCTTCAAGCAGTTCGTGTTCAGACATTTCAAGAAGGTCTGCTTCTGAAACAACTCCGCGTGAGGTGTTCATTGATCTATGAGGTGAAACATATACTGGGATATTACCAAATGCAACGAGAGTGCCAAGTTTTTCATAGTGGTGTTTTTCAGGCAGCTCAAGGAGAAGGTCTCCACTAGCCATCTTTGTAACCTTGTATCCTAGGCCAAAGAGCTCAGTCAGAGATTTAGCAACAAGAAATGGAGATATGTCTCTGGCTTGTTTTGTTGGGTTTTTGCTGTGCACTACATAGAATTTTGAAAAGCATTGTGTGGGTTGGCTGAAAATTGATATTTCATCGGTGCGTCCTCTCTTAAGCGGAAGACGACCTAGGAGACGGGGAAATGCAGGTGTTCCCATAGTAGTGTACTTTTTTTCGGCAGCAATGGCGACCACCAACCATGCATTCCAACCAGGGGACGCTGAAGCACTTAATAGCATAAGGCTGCAGACGCCAGCCGTACATTGCCACTATAACCAAATATAACTACTCAAGGTTGAGTAATTACACAAGGTTAACCCCTGCCACCAGAAAAATTGGAAGTAAACTGAAGAGAGTAGAAGACAAGACAGATAAATAGTGAGAGAGAAAGACGAAGATGTAGGGAGAGAGATAGGAAAAGGCGACTGCCGATTTCCCCTGGGTGGGTCCACCCAGTGCCGTCTACGTGCCGTCTACGTGAAGCCGGGGCCAAAGGGGTGTGTTGCCTCTGCCGGGGGGCCTTAAAGGTCCAATCGCCCAGCGTCGGCTCAACCCCCAGGATCACCTTTTCCCCGGACACGCCAAAGCCACGCACGGCTAGGCGTGGGAGGGAGTAGAAACTCCCCCGTTAGCTCGGGTCCGTGGTGTCGCTACACATCAAACGCCTACTTGCGCAGGCGCCCCTGCGGGGGAGCCTATGGCTTCAGGAGTTTAACGTGAAGGTAGTCTACACGTCTGGTCGTAAGCACTCCGACGCAGACTGCCTCTCAAGAGCCCCTGTCGGCGCACCACCAAGCCATGAAGACGACGATGCCTTTCTTGGGCCTATCAGCAGCAGCACCTTTGCATTACAGCAGCGCTCAGACCCGATCCTACAAAAGTTGATCAACTACATCGAAGGAAAGGCCTCCATACCGCCTGCACTGTTCAAGCGTGGGATATCCTCCTTCTGTGTGCAAAACGGGGTGGTAGTTAAAAAGAACTTCGCACTGAATAAGGCAGCTTACCTTCTTGTCGTCCCAAGCAGCCTCAGAGAAGAAATTTTACAAGCGTTACATGACGAACCCACTGCAGGCCACCTCGGTTTTACACGCACACTCCACAGAATTCAAGAACGATACTACTGGCCCCGCCTCTCCTCAGATGTTGCGCGGTACGTCAAGAGTTGCCGTGAATGTCAGTGCCGGAAGAGACCTCCAACAAAACCAGCTGAATTTCTCAAGCCAATTGAACCCCCGTCGAGACCATTCCAACAGATTGGTATGGACCTCCTTGGACCTTTCCCCACGTCAACATCCGGTAACAAGTGGATCATAGTGGCCACTGATCACCTTACCCGATACGCTGAAGCTAAGGCCCTTCCGAACGGCACAGCCGTAGAAGTTGCCAAATTTTTTGTCAAATCAATTCTCCTCCGTCATGGCGCACCTGAGGTACTAATAACAGACAGGGAAACGGCGTTTACGGCTGATCTTACTCAGGCAATCTTACAAAACAGTCATACAGATCACCGAAGAACAACTGCGTACCACCCGCAGACAAATGGTCTCACGGAACGCTTGAACAAGACCATTGCCGATATGTTTGCTATGTACGTGGACACAGAACACAAGACCTGGGACTTAATTCTGCCTTACGTGGTCTTCGCCTACAACACCGTGGTGCAGGAGACCACTAAAATGACACCATTTATTCTCGTCCATGGGAGGGATGCCGTTACTACCCTGGACGCCATGCTGCCTAATGTCACCGATGAAAACAACCTAGACGTGGCCGCCTACCTTCAGCGCACAGAAGAACCCGGCAGCTTGCTCGTCTGCGCATAGAAGACCAACAGCGAAACGACGCAAGACGCTACAACCTGCGGAGACGCGATTTAACATACAGGCCAGGCGACAAAGTCTGGGTTTGGACGCCCGTTCGCCGCCGAGGATTAAGCGCAAAACTCATGCGCCGTTATTTCGGCCCATACAAAGTCATCCGTCAAGTGGGTGAAGTGGACTATGAAGTGGTCCCTGATGGGGCTAGCTCATCCCAACGACGCCGCGCACGACAAGAAGTGGTACACGTCACCCGTTTGAAGCCCTATCATGCGCTCTAAAGGAGGCTCCCTGTTTGCATCTCTTGTTGTGTTTATGTGTGCGTGATTCGTGCTTATTTGCCATTTACTTTCGCACGGGCTGTCCTTTTGTTTTGGTTTTATTTTAAACAAAGCATCGGGTCGATGCTTACGTTGAGGAGGGGAGCAATGCCGCGAGGCGAATTGCGGATTGTGTTGCGCATGCCGATACCGCCGGCACGCAGCCTTATCGCGGTCCAGGATGCACCGCGATTCATCTGCGAAGATCATGGCCCGCACGTCGACCATTCGTTGATAACGAGATAGCGCCAGACGCTACGGCGACTGTATCTCGGATGGTGAACGCGCCTTGCGTTCCAGTGGGACATTCTGTTCCCCGACGGCCGTCGAACACGCTGTTCGCCACCCACTAAGCCGATGTGTCTGTTTTCCTTTAGTGGGCGCAAGTCCGCCAAATAAACGGATCTCCTTCTATTTCTACTAACCTCCCGGTCTCTTGTCTTCGGGCTACCCTCACTCTTACGTGACAATATGATGTGTGGTGCCAAAATCAAAATTTTCTGGTTTCTCATGTCTAGTCATAATTTTTTTCAAAAGAAACGCCAGAGCACCTACAAATGAGCCGTAACCACACATATGGCGTACTTTAGAGAGGAAATAAAGAATAGGAGGTATCCATCTGTAAAACGAATCTATAAACCACAAGAAAAAACAATTTCTTCATTGGGGCTGTTGAGCGTCTATTCTGCAGTTCTCTCACAAGGACAAATGAATTATTTCTACAACAATAAATTGTAATTTCATGCAAAGAACAGTGGTCACCTAGAAACTTGCAGCTCATTTTCAAAGAGAAAGGTCATATGTAAAAAACTTACGCAACAGGAGAGCGCACAAACAAACGTACTACTCACACACTGAGACGAACGCATAAAATCAGTGCGCAAGTATATGTCGGACTAGTGCGAAAAGATCTTGATGTCTTGGGTTTAATGCCCAAACACCGTGATAGATTTAGATGGCGTAGTGAACGGCTGCGAGACTTTTGACAGCCTGACACTCTGTTACACGCCCCTAACCGGAGTGCAAGGGTGAGTGTGAACCAACAACTGGCTGAGTTACTTTGGGCTCGAGAAACGTACATCCTTCGCGGACGTGGACGCTGTTGTGAGCGAAATTACCTTCGTTCTTTCTGGACGATCAATGCCAGCAGAAGACGTACAAACTACTCCAATAACAATATAAGCGCACTGGTATCCAAAGCGCAGAAGGTCTACCTCTAATGCACCTCCTCGCGCCTGTCGCACCACCTCGCGAGCCATGTGAGAACAAACTCACTTCAATTAGGTCTGAATACCACCGAAAGTAAATTGTGTATGAAAATAGTATTTCTGTTAGAATGGCTCAACGTTAGAATCCCGAAGATCGAATGATTCTGGGGCGTGTCGTTCCACGCCACGTGCGGAGGGGTGAGTATTCACGGTAAAGTGTGTTGATGATGAGCATATTTGATGTTTTTTGGCGCAAGGAACATTTCATGACCAGAAAGCGCAAGTTTATGCAACCTTAGATATTGACCATAACTGTGAAAAGCGGCTTTATAAGGGCCTTCAAATTCCTCGCGCTAAGGCGGGTAAAAACCTACAAGTAATAAGGTCATGACCAGGCCGTGAAAAGTGTATGGTGTTATTGGATGAAAAAAGTTTGTGATAATAAAAACGATGGTAGACATGTATGGCATTAGCCCAGGTGCCTCAATTGTCCACACATAGCCCCGCCGCGGTGGTCTAGTGGCTAAGGTACTCGGCTGCTGACCCGCAGATCGCGGGTTCGAATCCCCGTTGCGGCGGCTGCATTTCCGATGGAGGCGGAAATGTTGTAGGCCCGTGTGCTCAGATTTGGGTGCACGTTAAAGAACCCCAGGTGGTCTAAATTTCCGGAGCCCTCCACTACGGCGTCTGTCATAAACATATGGTGGTTTTGAGACGTTAAACCCCACAAATCAATCAATCAATTGTCCACATTCATAACCTTGCATCCAAGGGTCGTAACGCAAGTGCTTTGTTCAGTACTGCCACCGCAGTGGAGACCTATCTGGAGAGGACGTGCTACGGAATGCCCGGGTATATGATATGAAAAGCACGAACTTCTCTCAAAAAGCTAACAACGATTCATGTGCGAAAAGTGGTTCCCTACCAACGAACATTGCAGGTTGAAGTGGTATCTGTTGTTGGTAGGGTAACGGAAAGTGTTGTCTTTTCAGCGTGTTTGATTCTTTACTCTATATGAGGAATTGAAGCACGGTGAGTGATTCTCCACATATTCTATGTAAGGCTAGATTGCCCCCAGACAAAAGAAATGAAAGTTTTGTGTATGTATGTCCTGTTCTTAACCTTGTAAGTGTTACTTCTGTGTGGCGTGATTTTGTTACTGGCAGCCAATCACCAAGTTGCGGCTTGATGACATGCAATTTATTACCTGTGTGTGTGTCCCATGTGATCTGCTAATAACCCCCGAGCTTTTGTTTTAAAAAAGGTTTGAAGTCAATTGTAGGATTTGGTATAGATGCATTGGTATCCGTTTGTTGGCGGATCCAGCTATCTGGCCCGCCAGAGCGTTGCCTAGTATTTTGCGGTGTCCTGGCACCCAGAAAAATACAACATGCTGCTAGGATAAGTAGAATGTGCATAAGAGCAAATATGGCGAGACAAAGACGGTGTCTTCTTTTGCTGTTTAGGACATTTCAGAGCTTTTACTACGCTTAAGGAATTTGTATATCATTGCCTTCTGGAGTTTTATTTGTTTCGTTTGTTCAATTGCCGCAAATATTGCATAGGCTTCGCCGGTAAAAATGCCTGTATCAGAGGGCAGAATGCCGGCTTCCGAAAAGGATGGGCCGACGGCCACGTACGAGACAGAAGTGTTGGACCTTCAGGCATCCGTAAAGAACTCAGGTAACGTGTACTTATGTTGTGGTTCTAGGAAGTGTCTCTGAATATATGCGATAGGCACGTGCTTCGTAACCTCTAGAAAAGACACGTCGCAGTCTGTCGCCTGCCACTGCCACGGTGGCAGCGATGCTTCGGGAGCCATCAAACGGTGTTCAAGTTGCACACCGGTTTGTTTCGACAGCCCTTACACGTTGTGAGTAGGGCTGTCTCATAGAAGGCCAGTTTTGAAACACTGCAGAACTTCACCTGTGAATAATTGTAGAATGTGAAGGGTGTTTCTTGTATGCGTTCACTTGAGGCAAATAAATAAAAAAGACATGTACCATCTCTGTAGGTGGAGCGACTATTCATTCAATGCCACGTACAGGCTTTCCACGGTACTAGTGCGAAAAGCGCCTGTAGAGAGGCGGATGCCTAGACGATGAACAAGGTCAAAAATTTTAAGGGCTGGAGGTGTTGCAGACTGATATGCTATATCACCATAGTCTAGGCGGGTACGTATGAGGCTTTTATATAAATTCATTAGACACTTCTTGTCACTTCCCCACATAGTGCGTGACAACACTTTTAGAATGTTCATGGTTTTTAATCACTTGTTACTTTTAAATACTAGATGTGTGGTATAAAGGTTAGCTTGGTGTACAAGATTAGGCCTGATAATTTATGTTCAGCAATAACATAAAAACTTTGCCCGAGCAGTTGAATATCGGGTTCAAAATGAACGCCTCTCTTCCTGTGGAACAAGACACACGTGCTTTTCTGTGCAATTAGTAGGAACCCATTTTCTTCTGTCTAATTAAGGATTTTGTTCAAACTAGGCTGAACCTGCTGCTCACACATGGCCAGAACAATACTTAGAACTAAGCTGAACGTTGTCGACATATGTACAATAAAACGTATTGCAAGGAAAGGACAAGCGCAAAGAATTCATTTTGATAATAAAAAGTATGCATCTGACTACACCATGTTGCGGCACGCCTGTTTCTTGGACAAACGTTTGTGAAAGAACGCTGCCTTCTCGAACACTGAATGTCCACTTCGATAAGTAACTTTCACTTATGTAAACATTCTTTCACGCTCGCCAAGGCGGGGCAGTTCACTATACTCCAAAGTGCCATATTGTGTCATACGCCTTCTCGATGTCGAGGAATCCAAAAGAAGTATTGCTTGTGAACGAAAGCATCTTTGATCTGTGCCTCAATACGGAGAAGGTGGTCGGTGGTTGATCTAACTTCTCAAAATCTGCACTAGAATCGGCCGAGCAAATTGTCTGTTTGAAGAAAATTAACAAGTCGTCAGGTAATAATTTTTTTCGAAAAGTTTGCACAGGCAGCTTGTAAGCGCAATAGCCCTATAACTCGAAACTAAAGAAGCGTCCTTGCCCTGTGTCAAAATGAGAATAACAATAGCTTCTTTCCAGGGAGTTGGGATAGTGCCAGAGAACCAGATAGCATTGTACAAACAAAGTAATGTATTTGCGTTTTCAATGGTAGGTTTTTTAACATTGTATGCATCCCATGGCTAGAACCTGGAGCCAAATCACTGCAGAAGTTCAGTGATATTTGCAGCTCGGCTAAGCTGAAAGCTTGGTTTTACGCCTCGTTTTTTGTACACTTGTGTTCAAGTTTTTGTTTTTCTATTTTTGTTCTGTATCTTTGGAAAGCATCAGTATAGTTTGATGACCTGGACACCCGTTCAAAGTGTGCACCAAAGAATTTTGCCTGACTTTTTAAGGTGTCACTCTGTGTGTTTACGAGTGGGAGTGTGTGTACCTGTCTTTCTGCTACCCTACTAACCATGTTTCAGACTGTGTATATGAATTAATCATTAATAAGACTACTGCTAACTTGCTCTTCTGGCCTGCCGACGCGTTCGCCTGGCTTGAGACTTTATTCCCTCAAAGATGTCAAGGTTTTCGGCTCTAGGTGAGTTCCGAAGAAACCTCCATGATTTGTTTTGCTGCTTGCGCGCATTTCGGCACTCACAATCACACCATGGTAAAAGTCGTTTTCGAGGGTGTCCAATCGTTTGTGGGGTGAATTTATTGCTGCATCAATCAAAAACGCTCTGAAGTAGTTGACAGCAGAATGATTGTTTAAAGTTTATATGTCACGTCCACTTAAATGAGTGATGTTATTAAACTGTTTGCCCTCGTCTTTGCGTAATAGCCATTTTGGAACCAGTGGCGGGCAATCAGCTGATGTGGGTGCGCTCAAAACTACGAGAAAACAGTCACTTTCATAGGGATTAGTGATGACTTTTCAGTGAAGTAGACACACAAGCGATGTAGATACTATGCTTAGGTTTATGAAGGAATAGGTAGTGTTAGCAAGGTTATGATATGGTGGTTTTTTTTCATTTAGGAGACACGTGCTGAAAGAGAGAAGAAACTGTTCAATGAGTCGACCTAGGGCTTCACAACAACGAGAGTTGCCCCATAGGCTGCTATGCGCATTCAAGTCTTCAAGGGGAACAAATTGTTCTGGAAGTTCATTGATTGAGGCCTGAAAATCATGTTTTTGTAGTTGATAGCTCGGAGGTACGTAAAGAGTGCAAATTAGGATCCGTTTGTCAAAAAGCACAGCTCCAACAGCCACTGCCTCAAGGTACGTTTGGAGTTGAAAGTGTGAGCAAGCAACTCCTTGATTCACTATGATGGCAACACCTCAGGATGATGTCACGGCGTCATCATGCTCCTTTCGGTAAATAGCTTATTTACGCAGAAAGTTGGTGTGTTTTGGATTTAGGTGTGTTCTTGTACACACAGCTTTTTTGGTGAGTGTTCCCGTTAAAGTTCTTGGACAACATCAAGGTTCCTGAGAAGGCCCCCGACATTTCATTGTATAATTTGACTGAACATTGTGAAACTTAGGCAGTGCTAAGTGAATAACGATCAAGTGGTTGTTTAGGCTGCAAGATTGAATTCAAGTAACAGGCCGCTAACCAGGCCCCATTATATGCTTTTGTGTTTTCTTGACACGCTCTAAAGAGCCACGCCGCTCTTTCGGCACCTATAGTACTGATGTATCTATTGCCTCTACGGAGGCACCGGATGCCCGCACGTGTGAGCTGGTTGTTCGAATTCTGGGCCTCACCTGGTTAAACGAGGCCTCGAAACCTGAGGACCCTGCAGTTTCTGGTCTCCGTTCGGAAGTAGGCAGAGTAGTATGGACAACAGGCGCCTTGGGGCAGGTGCCTAAACTACCGGCTTTGCATTCGCGGCCCGAGGGGGGGGGGGGAGTGGTGCTGTGGTGCCCCCTTACGTGCCGCATCATCATATGTTGGGCCACAGAATGGCGAGACCCTTTTCCTTGCTTCCTTAAAGAAATGCATTCTTTGACCTTCACCGTTATTCTCTTCTTTTCTTTCTTCCAGTTTGGACAGAACCTGGAGAATGCAGAACGGTTTCCGTCACAAATTACACAGTGCGGCTGCTTTTTGCAGTTACCAGACTCGTAGCACAGAACTTCACATTGTGCATAGGTCTGGTGACCGCGGCAGCTTTTAGAGCCACGGCCATATTTCTGCCATTGGAAGTAACCACACGAGATCGGTATGTATGGCCTGAGAGAGGTATTTATGTACCCTGTTTCAATACTTTTTGCTAATTTACTGAAAATGAACGTGAGTATTAGGTGTTACATTGTTGTTTTCTTGTCTCGTCTGATGATAATTCTTAGTACATTGATCACATTTTGGTTCTTTTACCTCTCCAGGAGTTCTGTCTCGGTCAGTTCAAATACGTCCATGTCACTTACTCCTCCACGAGTTGTGTTCATTGATCTGTGTGGTGTTACGGTTATTGGTATGCCACGGAAAGTTGTGAGACGATCTAGCTTTTCAAATTGTTATGTGTCGATAATTTTGAGGCAGAGGTATCCGCACGCCATTTTGGTTACCTTGTATTCAGCGCCAAGAGTTTCGGTAAGACACCTAGCGACCACAAAGAAGAGACGTTCCTTGCTTGCTTTCCAGTTTTCTCACAGTGGATGACATGAAAGTGAGAAAACGTTTCTATTGGCCTGGTGAAAAAGTTTATTTCCTCGATGCGCACCCACTCCAAGGTGGTATGATTGATAAGAGGAATGTTCTATGCATCCCGGTTTTATTTTTATTCAGCAGCATTGGCGACCACCAACCGTGGAGCCCAACGATGGGCTGTTACAAGTTCTTAAATACTAAAAACTCGCCGACGCCAGTCGTACAACGCCACTATAACCCGATGCGCCTAAACTAAGGTAGGCTATGTGCACAGGGTTAACCCTCACCGCCAGGAAAATTGGAAGTAAAAGGAAAGAACAAGAAGACAGGAAAAATAACAAGTGATGACGAAGACAAAGATGTAGAGAGAGAAAGAGGGAAGTCGGAAAAGGCGACCACCGATTTCCCCTGGGTGGGTCAGTCCAGGGTGCTGTCTACGTGAAGCCGGGGTAAAGGGGTGTGTTCCTTCTGCCGGGGGTCTTAAAGGTCCAATCACCCGGCTTCGGCTCAACCCCCACGATCCCATTTTCCCCGAACATGGCTCAGCTACGCATGGCTAGGCGGGGAGGGAGCCAAAGTTTCCCCGTTAGCTCGAGTCCATGGTTTCGCTACGCACCAAACGCCTGCACTCACAGGTGTCTTTTTGTAATTTGTTGGAAGACGATAGTCTAGCTTAGGGGCCTTCGACAGAAAAATCTTGGTCTCTCTGCCTGTCTGTACGTCTGTACACTTGTATGTTTGTACGCCTTTAACAATACCTCAAACGGCACTAAACGGCCGAATATATTGGTGGGTGCTCCATCCGGAGCGCCCATCAATATTGCTCAAGGTTCAGCGTTCGTATTTGTGCGATTGTCAATAAAAGAGCAATTATTGCGCATATCTGAGGCGCCATAATCACACGTCGACGTTTTGTATGTGTGCCTTTATACTAGAAGAGGCCCACAGAACTCTAAGGATTGTAGGGTTTATCACGCTTCTCTGACAGTGCAGCGCGATGGTCACAAAGGTAAGTGTATCCAACGCTTTACTACGATGATACAGTAGGGGAGCCTGCCCTTCGCCTTGCGTTATAACCCTTATTACCTCTGAGACAGGCGCGCATCTTTCTCCGTGGGCGCGTACGCCTTCGTTTTCAATTATAACTGCATGGTGCTCATGTCTAATATGCGTCGATACACTCGTTCTCCTCCACTACACGCTCGAAGAACTCTAACCTCCAGAATACCATTAACCAAATTTCTTGCCCACAACAGGAAATAAAACTTTTATTCACTCTCTCTGGACGCAAGACTATCGTTTTTCGATGACATTTGCAGTGTAACATGCACATTCGGGGCCAATTTTTTTGTCATCCAGTAATGTATACTTTGCAACGTCAAATCCGGGACGGAAATGCGTCTGTGAAGCTTCGGAGAGTCCTGGCGTGAAACAGTTTCGTGTTGAAAGACTAGCGGCGCTCATACCTGATTCACTAATTTCTGTGGCACCACTTTATCACTCGTATCTAAAGCTTACGCGATTACAAGGCTTGCTTTGTTTATGAATGCACTGCATAAGTAAAATTGCTAATATACTCACCATGTGGGCGCTTTATAGCCATTATGCATACAGGTTCAAGTGCAAAAAGAAGCATAAATATGACCATCAAGAACACAATGTCTTGATGAAATACTTTCATTGTGATTTGTTATCTGAAAAGCAAGGCTGAAAAATGGATCATTAGGTTATGTGAAAAGTACACCATCACACACGCTAGCTTTTATACCCGCCACTAAGTGTTAAGAAAGCATGAAAATGGCTTGAGCATTGCGCTTGTTTTTGGGACACAGTTAACGAAACCAACTATGATAAGCGAACGATAGCATGTCATTGTTTGCATGTTAGGACTGTAGTTTGGCAATCATGACAAATGGTAATGTAAATTAAATCAGACAAAAACCTACCTCGTCGCAGGTTAGGGTTGAACTTTATTACATCTTATTGGATGGTTACAGGCTTCACGCCTACTTGAGGGGAAATCCGCGACCTTATCACGATCGCTGCCATACCACGAAATGTACACCCCGAATACAACAGAGGCAGGCACCTTGCGCGGGCGTCCGCCATTCTCAAGCACATAGACATAGAAGCGGACAACGTTTCGTCCGTGAACGCCGCTGCCTATCGCAACAACCAAGCCTTCGCCACGGTCACGGTATCATCCGTGCAGCAGACTCTTAACTTAGCCAAAATCCTCACCCGAAACCCTGAAGTAGCGGAGCAAGTAGGTATAGCTATAGCTATGCTCGACAGCAAATGGGAATTCATCTACACCGACTCCAGGCCGGCCATCAAAGCCTTCGAACGCGGAGTCATCTCCGACCAGGCGTTACGTATCCTGCGCAATGCGGACCCGAGTGCCCTGAAGCACCACACTGTCATCTGGTTCCCCGCCCATCTCGGCCAGGTGCCGGTTGCCCTATCCAACCTCAACAAGATCGCCCAAGACGCAGCGCGCGCACTTACCGACCGCGCTGCCACAGGGCAACCTCATCTTGCTGGGTTGGCTACTAATCGGGATGCACCAATTACGTACAATGAAATTACAAAGCACTTTTACCTGGAACGCCGCATTTTCCACCCCCACATCCGAAACTTAACCGACCGCAGGCATTAACCCTACGCCTATTACAGACAGACACGTACTCAAACCTTGCCACGCTTCACGTTTATTATCCCAATGCATACCCCAGCGACACATGCCCATCATGTGGACACACAGCGACACTCGCACACATGCTCTGGAAGTGTAGAACAACTCCTCCCGACTCTACCTCAAGCAAGTGCGAGAGGTCCCTCAGGAGCTCACTTCTCGCCCACCAGCAATGGGCCGTCCAGCCGGCCCACGAAGCGGCCGCCAGGTACTCCCTGTCGGTCCCTACGTGGGAGACGCCCGCTACGCGTTAAGCGCGTCCTGCAGGACCGAAATAAAGTTTTTTCATTCCATTCCATCCCTACCGCTCAGCGTTCCAAAGTGTAGTGGGAGCTGCAGTCGGTAGGGCAGTAAAAAGTGCTTTTAAAGACGATAGTCTTTATTAGGGCCTTCGACGCAAAAACTTTGGTCTGTCTGTCTGTTAGTGCATTTCTGGGTGTGCATTTCTGGGTGTGCATCTGTTAGTGCATTTCTGCATATCTGGGGCACCATAACAACACGTATATATTATGCATGTTCGTTTTTTACTAGAAAAGGAAAGGCATACCTAAGTAATTCTAAGGACCGTAGCGCTTATCATGCTGCGCTGACCATGCAACTTTTGCATGAAGAAGCGAGTGTTTCCAAAGCTTTGCTAAGATGACACGTTGGTGGCACCTATCCGTTGCCTTGCGTTTTACACCTTATCACCTCTGAGACGGGCGCGCACGCCCTTCTCAAGACCACGTGGTTTGTTTTCCAAATAAAACTACCAGATGGCGCTCATGTTTCACGTGTGACGTGACTTGATGAGCTCATTCACCTCCGCTACGCGCTCGAGGCACTCTAACGAGAGCCTCCAGAATACCATTCACCGATTTTCTTGCGCAGAACATCAAATAAATGTTTTGTTCACTCTCAACACGCAAGATGGTCCTTCGACGACATTTGCACATTACATGCAGATATGGGGCCAATTTTTTAGAGAATCTAGTTCATTGCATTGGCCAAGAATGTGGAGAACCGTAAGTGGTTCTTAACATCTCTCACAATATGGTGAATTGCTGGTAGATAGAGAATATGAATGTGTAGAGTGTGTCTGTCCCCTTCTAAGCCTTGTAGGTTCTATTTCTGTGTGTCGTGATTTCGATAGTGGCAGCCAATTGCCTTGTCGCGGCTTAATAGCATGGAGTTTATTATCTGTGTGTCTATGCCACGTGTTCTGGCAATACCCCCTGAGCTTTCGTTTTAGAAAAGGCTCTAAGCCAAGTTCAGGGATCGGTATTGATGCATTGGAAGTAGTGTCTTTGCTTAAAGCAGCCATCTTGTCAGCAAAGACGTTCCCTTGTATCTCACGGTGCCCTGGCCCCCACCAGACAACGACATGCTGTTCTGATGTCTACAGTGTGCGCAGACGTGGGTAAAGTGACACCAGCCCGGCGATCCTGTGTTTTTAGTGGTTTTCAGGGTTTTAGCCACACCTAGGGATTCTGTGTGTATTACCGCCTTTTCTAATTTTATCCGTTTGATGTCTTTCACGAGTGCCCGTACTGCGTAAGCTTCTCCTGTGAAAAATCTTGCATCGGGATACAGACTGCCAGCCTCGGAAAAGGATTGGCCTACTGCTGCATATGACACATAAGTCTAGGACTTTGAGGCATAGGTACAAAACTCAAGGTGTGTGTATATATGTCGTAGTTCTAGGAAATATGTAGGTGTGCAAGTGGTGCTTGCTTTGTGACTTCAACAAAAAAGACATCACAGTCTATAAGCTGCCACCACCATGGTGGCAAATATGCTGCAGACGCCATCAAACTGTGTTCGAGAAGAGGCACACCTGTTTTTTCGGCCAGGCACCGTACATGGAGCGAGTAGGGCTGCCTCAACGAATAACGGTTCTCGAACGAGCCCGAACAAGACAAATTATTAATTGTGAAATAAGAGGAGTGTTTATTGTCTGCCTTCATCTTCAAAATGTACAAGAAAAACAGGTAACGTCTTTGTAGTCGAGCGACCATTCATTCGAATCCACGTACAGGCTCTCCACAGGGCTAGTTCGAAAAGCACCCGTAAAGAGGCAAATGCCTAGATAGTGGACAGGCCCGAAAATTTTCAAGGCTGATGGTGTTGCCGACTGATTGATTATAGCACCGTAATCTAGGCAAGTGCGTACGAGGCTTTCATATGAATTCATCGGAGATTTCTTGTCACCGCCCCACGTAATGTGTGACAACACTTTCAAAATATTCATTGTTTTTAAGCACCTCTTTTTAAATACTTGATTTCTGGGATGAAGCTTATTTAGTGTCTAATATGAGACCAAAAAACTTGTGCTTGGTCTTCACTGAGAGAGATTGACCATGAAGGTCAATGTCGAGGTCAGGATGAAGTCCCCTCTTTAGGCAGAACAAGACGCAAGTGCTCTTTTGCGCATTGACTATAAAACCACTCTCATCTAACCATTGAGATACCTTGTTCAATCTTCGTTGAACTTGACGTTGCCACAAGGAGATGTTGCACGATTTGAAACCAATGTTTACATCATTGCATGGTGGCAAATATGCTGCAGACGCCATCAAACTGTGTTCGAGAAGAGGCACACCTGTTTTTTCAGCCAGGCACCGTACATGGAGCGAGTAGGGCTGCCTCAACGAAGAACGGTTCTCGAACGAGCCCGAACAAGACAAATTATTAATTGTGAAATAAGAGGGGTGTTTCTTGTCTGCCTTCATCTTCAAAATGTACAAAAAAACAGGTAACGTCTTTGTAGTCGAGCGACCATTCATTCAAATCCACGTACAGGCTCTCCACAGGGCTAGTTCAAAAAGCACCGTAAAGAGGCAAATGCCTAGATAGTGGACAGGCCCGAAAATTTTCAAGGCTGATGGTGTTGCCGACTGATTGATTATAGCACCGTAATCTAGGCAAGTGCGTACGAGGCTTTCATATGAATTCATCGGAGATTTCTTGTCACCGCCCCACGTAATGTGTGACAACACTTTGAAAATATTCATTGTTTTTAAGCACCTCTTTTTAAATACTTGATTTCTGGGATGAAGGTTAATTTAGTGTCTAATATGAGACCAAAAAACTTGTGCTTGGTCTTCACTGAGAGAGATTGACCATGCAGGTCAATGTCGAGGTCAGGATGGAGTCCCCTCCTTAGGCAGAACAAGACGCAAGTGCTCTTTTGCGCGGGGATAATAAAACCATTCTCATCTAACCATTGAGATACCTTGTTCAATCTTCGTTGAACTTGACGTTGCCACATTGAGATGTTGCACGATTTGAAACCAATCTTTACATCATTGACATATATGTAGCAAAAAATATTACATGGGAGAGGCAGGTGCAAGGAATTCATTTTTACTAAGAAACGTTTGCAGCACAATACACCTCTTTGTGGTTTCTTGGACAAAAATTTGAGATAAGACAGTGTCATCTCGGACACGGAACGCACGGTTGAACAGGTAGCTTTCGATGAACGTCAGCATTCTACCTAACACACCCTAATGTGACCGGCCTCGCAATATGCCAAAGCGCCATGTTGTGTCATATGCCTTTCACATATCGAGGAACACAGAAAGAAAAACTGCTCATAAACAAAAGCGTCGCGAATTTGTGCCTCGATACGGAACAGGTGGTCAGTGGTGGACTGAGTCTCCCAATACCACACTGGTATGGGTCAAGTAGGTCATTAATTTCAAGGAAGTGCATCAGGCACCTGTTAATAATTTTCTCAAAGACCCTGCAAAGACAGCTGGTTAACGCTATTGGCCTGTAGCTGGAAAGTAAGGCCGGGTCCTTGCCTTGTTTCAAATTTGGGATAACGATAGCTTCCTTCCAGGCTGAGGGTAGCTCGCCGGAAGACAATATCGCATTATACAGGAGAGGACAGCTTTCTGGGTTTCACTGGGTGGGTGTTTTAACATTTCATATGTCACACGGTCCGGGCCGGGAGTAGATTTATTGCAGCAGGTAAGTGAGGCTTGTAGTTAAGCCGAGCGGCAAAGTTCATTGCACGCTTCATGTATTGTGGGTTTACGCTTTAATCTCTGTTTTTTTATTCTGGTTTTGTATTGTAGGAACGCTTCACTATAGTGTGATGAGCTTTAGACCTGTTCGAAGTGCGCTCCGAAAGTGTTAACCTGGTCATTCAAACTCTCCCCATGTGTGTTCCTTAGAGGAAGTGAATGTGCTTTCGTCCTACCACCTTGCCAACCATGTTCCAGACTCTTGACTCATCGGTGTATGAGTTAATGTCTGACAAAACGTTGTGCCAACTTCTCGCCTGTCAGTGCGTCCTCCTTCCTTGCGACTTGATGTTCTTGAAGTTTACAAGATTCTCAGCTGTGGGCAAGTCTCTAAGCAAGTCCCATGCCCCACTTTGTTTTATGAGACTCGTCGTTTGCCGAATATTTCATGAGACTTGTCGTTTGCCTGACGGTCCACTAGTTTGAAGAATACATTTCGCTGCTTCATCAACCAAGAAAGCTGTAAAGTAGCACGAAGCATCCTCTATGCTCAACGCCACCATGTCAGTCCAAGTTATTAGAGTAATCTCTAGAAACTTTTCTCAATCGGCTTGGTCGGTGAGCCATTTGGCAACCTGTTCAGAAGATGTATTTGTTATTGATGTGCTGATAACAATAGGAAAATCGTGGCTATCATAAGGATTAATAATGACTTCTCATTTAAGTAGAGGCAGGAGTGATGGGGATGTTATGCTGAGGTCTGACATGTGGGGTTTAACGGCCCAAAACCATCATATGATTATTAGAGACGCCGTAGTGGAGGGCTCCGGAAAGTTCGACCATCTGGGGTTGTTTAATAACGTGCACCCAAATCGGACCACACAGGCCTACAATATCTTTGCCTCCATCGAAAATGCAGCCGCCGGAGCTGGGATGCGATCCCACGAGCAGCGGGTCAGCAGCCGAACACCTTAGCCACCAGACCAACGTGTTGGAGAATTTGAATATTGTGTGGTGCTGTGTGCACAAAAGTGTTGCGTTAGATTACAGGGCCTTTGGGGGCCGTGGGGTTCGGGATATTTCTTTTTTGGCGCCCACCAAGGAGTTGCACCTATCTTTTGGCGGCTGAGGCACCGGATGAGTGCGACTTGTATTTATGAACTCTAGTGAGGTGGTGGATGGTGCCTGCTCGGCAGACACGTTCACAGATTTTTCGGACCTAACTGCGCTCTCAGTGGTCCGAAGTCAAGCAGACACGTGGGCCTGCCGACCCTGTTTGTTAGATGGCGGAGCACTACACGCTGCTCCAGCCGGGAGCGCTGGTGGCACGGGTGCGGCCACACTGTGTGACCATGGCGGGTGCAGAAACGTATGGCGCGATGTACCGGCGTGTCACATCGGCGAAAAAGGGAAAAGCCTGGTCGCGCAGTGCGAACCGGTGACGTGCTTCTTGGAATAACAGATTAAAATTTACCTTAGGCTCTTCTATTTGTTTCTCTTTTTTCCATGTGGGGCATGATCGCGAGTAGTCAGTGTGATCTCCTTCACAGTTCGAACAATGAGTTTTTCAGAGGTGCAGTAACCTGATATGTGTTGCATGTACGCACACTTTGCGCGACTGGCGCACCCTCTGCAACTCTAAGATCCATGCCCAAAACGTTGACACTTGAAACATCGGCAATGATTGGGAATGTATGGTCGTACAAGGAGATTACAATAGCCAGTTTCAACTGATGCTGGTAAGTCACAGGTTCCAAAAGTAATTATTACGTGTTTTGTAGGGGCCTGTTTGTTGTCACGCTTTATTAATATTATCTGTACCTTCACAACGTTTTGGTCTTGCCATCCTTCTAACAGTTCGCTTTCACTCAGATTGATTAGATCATCATCATAAATCACCCAACGGACTGTCTTCAAAGACCTGTGTGGGCCCATTGAAACAGAAGTGTCCCTATACGTTACAATTTTGGATAGTTTGTCGTAGTGAGTTTTGTCACGAACGTCCAGAAGGAGATCAGCACTTCCCAACTTTGTCACCTTTAAAACTTGGACTTATTGCTTTGGTAAGAGTTTTCGACACGAGAAAAGGTAAAATTGTACGTACTGTCTTTTTTTCGTTCTGGCCATGAATAACGTTGTGCTTTGGGAAGGTTGATTTTCGTGTATTGAGCATGAACATATCTTTCGTGCACCACTTCTTCAGGAAGCGATCAAGAAGGGGGTAAGCATTTGCCAATAAATAAACTTCGAAATTCGGCAGCGGTGCCAGCCGCCCGCCACCGAGCCCAACCAGGGGACGTGACAGATGATGCTGGGTAAGTCCTGTCGACGCCTACTGTACAGCGCTGCTATAACCTAGTATGAAATAGCCAAGAGATGGCATCCACACAAGGTTAACCTTTGCCATCAAGAAATTTGGAAGTAAATGGAAGAGAGTAGAAGGCAGCACAGCTAGATTGTGAGAGATAAAGACAAGGGGAGAAAGGAATAGGTGACTGCCTATTTGCCCTAGGTACCGTGTACGTGAAGCCGGGGCCAAAGGGGTGTGTTGCTTCTGCTGTGGAACATTAAAGGTCCAATCACTCGGCGTCGGCTCAACCCCCAAGATCTCCTTTTCCCCGAGCACGGTAAAGCCATGCACAGTTAGGCGCGGGAAGGAGTCGGAACTCTCTCCCATTAGCTCGGGTCCGTGGTGTTGCTGCGCACTAAACGCCTACTTACGCAGGCGCGCCTGCGGGGTTTCAAAATTGAATGCCCTAAAGATAAGCCCCATTATCGTTTTGTTTATATTCATACGTTGCGTGAACCGTGGCAGTCGGGTACATAATTTTTATGGGAAACTGATTATTATAATTTCATGAATACTTTTGGACAAATATCGTAACATTACTTGAATCATTCATTAATTCATCTATCTCAAAATCTTTCGTGAAAAACCCTCATGAACTTTACTAAGCTCGGAATCTTTGCAGGCCTTTTATTTATACATTGCGTATGACTTCATATTTTATATTGTCTTTAGGTGTACGACTTTGAAAATTACGTTTAGCGGCTGCCCATTGCGTATGCTCAAGCTGCTCATACAAGAAAACATCAATGTGACAAGCAATTCGGTGAATAGACAGCAGTGAGGTGCTATTAGATTTTCATATTTAAGCTGTGAACTACCTTTGAATAAACTACTTGAAATCGCGAAAAAAAATGAAATGTCGATGTTTTGCGTTGAGGAAACAAGTCTTACTCTTTGCATTGCAGCCGCGAAGAACCACAGCCATAAACTGAAAGGAGTTGACGTTGTGTCCCCTCTTAACGAAAACAGTACAATACCACAGAAAGATTGATTGCGTGTTCAAAGTTTTCCAAGCCTGTAGTATGATCTCACTGATGAAGGATGGAATTTAAGCTGATAATATTATCACAATGCTTTATTTTAAAATAATGTGTTCCTGAGCCCCTGCCCAATGAGTGAGTGTTGCATTTAATGCCACAATAAGCGAGTAGATGCACAAGTTTACTTGAAGATTATAAATTATTCAAGCGCAAGGTGATCAATTTTGGCTACTACCAATGAATACAAAACACAACATCGCTACCACACATTCTTCGAGGTCTTTTGGTTGTGTATGACATATTTAGAACCTTATTCAGCGAAAATTATTGGGTCCATTTGTATTGAAATAGTTGTTGCCACATTGCGTTTTGTTTAGAGGTGAGATTGTCCAGAATGATGAAGAATTGATATCTATAGACTAAATACTATGTTTTTTACAGCCACAATCGAAGACTACAAGCGTATGCAAATCGTTTCTTAATCTAGTATACTACTGTTTGAGTAAACTAAAGAAAGAAACTAACCGCTGAAAGAAAAACCTGGAAATGACGGTAATAGCTGTTGACGGTAAATGACGGTAAAGATGAATTTTCTCTGCAAGCACATAAGGGGAGAAAACATGCATGTCTAACATCAGTGTCATAATGAAAAGTCCTATTTGGTGATGCTGCTGTTCAGAAAAACTGAAGCAGAATGTTTTTTTATTCTTCAGCGTGAGCTGCAAAAAATGGGCAGTAAAAATAGCGGGTGGAGTAATGTTTCAAAAAATGACAATAATATTGTTATGAGAAGCAGAACAACTCGATATAGTAGACACATATATTTTCAGCCGGTTGAGCTAGCAGCGCCAGCCACACAGGTTAGCTTGCGCCAGTCTATCTGCTTTATCCTTTTCATCTCCATGCACTGGTTCCTAGCAGGACCCCCCGTGGTGGAGGCACCGTCCCGGTGCTTTAAAGATGGTTATCTGACGCAGTTTTGTAGGGCTTGATCCGCGAGACGTGTACAATATAACTTGGTCACACAGCAGATGATGAGGGATAGAGTAGGCTGTTCTCTTAGGCGGCAGGTGTAACTTGACTCAATGCACGGTAAGGTCCCGTATGCATAATAAAACTGGACCTTCCTGTCTGCCCATTAAGAAGAGATGCTGTGTATCCTGTATGAAGTTAAACTTGTTGATTCAGGTAGAGGATGTTCATCCGGCCACGTTATTGGCTTTATACTTCTCGCGTGCTCCAAGGAGCCACGCCACTCTTTCAGCACCTAGGGCACCGTTGTATTTAAAGCCCCTTCGGGGGCACTGAATGTCCACACGTGCGAGCTGGTGGTTCGAATTTGAGGCCTCGCCTGGGCAGGTGAGGCCTTGAGAGCAGAGGACCCTCGAGTCTGCGGTCTCATTCGCTGGGAGGGGGAGTATAATGAACTACTGCCGCCTTTGAAGCAGGTGCCACAGCCAACGGCTCGCTCTGCGCTGGCCGAAAGAGTGGTGAGGGCAGGTGTGGTGGTGCCCCCTTACGCGCCGCATCAGCAAATATGGGGCTATAAAATGACGAGAATCTTCTTGTTTTCTCGAATGTGATGTCTTCTGTTGTCTTCAATATGATGATCTCTTTTTTTCTTTTTTCCAAAATTACCAGTACCGTGGGTATGCGGCATGATTTCCTTCATAGTTCACACAGTGTGACAGTTTTTTGCAGTTATTGGAATAGTGGCCTGACACTGAACCTTGTGCAGAAGTTTGGTGGCCACGACAGCATTTTGAGCGCTTGCAGTAGCTCTGGCATTTAAAACAACGACGTGGGTTAGGTATGCATGGCCTCATCGAAATGTTCTTGCACACAGTTTAAATAGTTTCTGGCAGATTACTCCAAGCCAAGGTGAGTATTAGGTGTTTTGTTGGTGTTTGTTTGTTGTCTCTTCTGATGTTAATCCTTTGTACATTTGCCACATTCTGACTCTTTTAGTCCTGCAGAAGTTCTGATTCAGTCAGGCCAAGCAAATCAGCGTCAGATAGCACTCCACGAGTTGTGTTCATTTATATGTGTGGTGTTACAGTGGTCGGAGTGTCACCAAACGTTGAAAGATTGTGTAGCTTCTCAACTGTTATTTTTCTCGAATTTCGCACCAGAGGTCTCCGCTGGCCCTTTTGGTAACTTCGTACCTGACCCCAAGAGTTTATGTAAGACACCTGGCTACCACAAACGGGTATACAGTTCTGGCTTGCTTGCTACTTTTGTCACTATGTATGACATAAGAATGAGGGAAGTTTTCATTTGATCGGTTGAAAAACCAAACTGTTCGGTGCGACGTGCTTTAAGGTGGTACGATCACTTGACAGAGGAAAATCTCTATGCATACCTGTTTATTTTCTTTAGACGCGCCGACGGCCACCAACACAGAGTCCAACGAAAGGACGCTGCAAGTTTGGGGATACTGAAACCTGCAGGCGCCAGCCATACAACCCTACTATAACCCAATGCACATAGACCAAGGTAGGCTATTTGCACAGTGTTAAGCAAAGCCGCGAGGAAGTTTGGAAGTAAATACAAGAGAGTAGAAGACAGGACAGATAAAAAGTGTGAGTTAAATATGAAGTTATATGGGAGAGAGGTATGGAAATGCGACTGCCAATTTTCCCTGGGTGGGTCAGCCCAGGGGGGCATCTACGTGAAGCCAGGGCAAAAGGGGTCTTTTGCCTCTGCCCGGGGGCCCTTTAAAGGTCCAATACCTCGAGGTCGGATTGATGTCGGAACCCCCAGGATCCCATTTTTTTCGGACATGGCTAACACACACACGGCAAGGCGTGGGAGGAAGACGAACCACCCTCCCCCCCTCCCCGTTGTCTCAGGTCCGTGTTGTTCGCACACACCAAACGCCTGCTTTCACAGATGCCCTTGCGGAGATGTATCGATATTCAGATGCACATCGATGATGATCAGAGTGTTGAAACTTTGAAAGCCCTCGTTATGGCATGTTTTTTTACTATTAAGGCATTGACATTTCTAAATTTGAATCAAAACTTTTATTATAATTCATTGTCGCTAAGTCAACACAGTTCCACTAGGTCCACGCAGTTCCTACACAACTCCTTCATTTTGTGTCACGCAGGGCGGCCCACAAGAAATAAATAAGGAGAAGACAATGATGACGACACACCAAGCACAAAATGACTGCATCTGTTCGTGTTCACGTCTGCGAGACGGCTTCAGATAAAGTACATAGTTTATGACATCCCAGCATTGCCATCAGTCTACTAGTTTCCACACACTGGTGGCTGGGGCTTCAACTGATTGCTCTCGCTTCCTGATTTGCCCTAGCCTAAGCCGCTTGGCTTAGTATAAAGCTACTAGCTACTCGATCACACCAGTGCAAGCATTATTTCTTGATGCCAGACAGTCGTGACCTCTCTTGAGATGCTGTTACGATCACCACAACACCACCAGCCCGAGGGTTTAATCTCAAGCTCCCTGAGCTCGGTCAATGGACTCTGAACTTTGGTTCATCACTGTGGAGTCGTTCTGGTTTCATCAGATCACCTCACAGTTGACCATGTTTGCTCATGTTTTTCTAGCCCTTGCACCTCAAGCTTCTGTGCTTGTTTGCATTGTTCTCTTCCGCGCCGGTGGCCAGCCCTATGATCACCTTAATGATGCACTAATGATGCACACTACCAACAGTGTACATCGACTGCAACAACTTCTTACATTTAAGGGGCTGGCTCATTTATACCTACTGACCTACGGCGTCGCATGAAAACCTGATGTCCGGTTTCGCCGCATCACTGAACAACGTACTCCTGCGAGACATTACCCTACAGCACCTTCAAAGCAGGTGCCCATGCTTTAGAATGCTAACAACGTCATCATCATTCAAACTGGGGTGTGCGGCTCAGTTGGCCAATACACATTTAGATGGCGGTTTTCCTTCTGTGGCTACACTTCGTTTCCCTAGAAATCTTCAACTGAACGAAAGAGCTAGCCATGACAGCAGTACTTGTCACCTCTCTGCCGATGAATAACTCGCCCGAAAAATATAACCATGTTACAGCTGAAATCAGTGTACTTCAAAGAATTCAGCAACGGCCTTCATTTTGAACTCACAGACTCAGCATTATCTGCTGCGGCCGTCCTTCAACTAGTTCCGATATTTTTCGCTGTTGTCACTGACATTAGAGGTTGCATGCAAACAACTGTGCCTAGCCTTGTACGTACGAGGAAAACAAACTTAGCGGACAATCATGGCGGCCGCCGTTCCCGAGTTCAGGTACAACCACCTCTTTGACGTTACCGATGTAAACTGTTCCTAAACAAGATCTATACGCGTCAAATGTACGCCCAACTTTTGAATACGCTTGCACGGCCTGAGACCCGCCCACAAAGGTAAATATTGATGCATTGGAGCGCATCCATAAACGTGCCACCCAGTCTGTGATGGGCGATGACGACTTCACCAGATGGTCTAGCAAAATTGTTAGTGCACTTAGTTGGCCGTTACTGTCCTCAAGGCGTTAATATATCAGGCAATGTCTTTTCTACAACCTAACAAAGGACAAAACTGGGATTCATAAAAATTATTGCATCAAATCACCGACATACACCTCAAGACATTGGGACCATCCCTTGAAAGTAAACGAATATCTGTGCCGAACAACAACCTATGCAGATACTTTTTTTATAAAACGATACACGAATGAAATAGTCTTTCAAAAAGTATTGTGACCACCCCTGATACAGCGTTTCCTTCACCTTTAAAGGAGTACATGGGCACATGGTATATTGTATGCTGTGATACAAATTTTTTATCTGGTCTTACTTTTGTTTTGTGCTGTGCATTATATTCTCACTGACGTATATGTACTTTGAATTTGTAAACCCCCAACAATGCGCTGTAGGTACAAGAATAAAAATAAATAAATAAATAAATGAAAAATTTAAAAAAAAGACTGGTGGAGAAATACCGGTTATGAAATCTGCGTTTCTCCTCTTTCTTTGTCTGAGTGATACCATCCTCCCGACTTCGCCACTTTCCCCGCAGTCGAGGGATCAGTTATCCTCACTTACAATCAAAGGTTGGTGGCCCTTGACATTAACCTCAATTGTATCTTTTCCTGGCCGTTTGTCATCGCGAACGTGCGCCAACCAATAATTGGAGCCGACTTCCTATGCAACTACAAGCTCATCATCAGCATGTGGCATAGCAAAATTGTGAAACACGAGACACGGTTAGCTAGCTAAGGTGTTCCTTGTCACACTTCCCCTCACCTGGTTCTCCAGGCAGAGTTAACTGTTCCCGATCATTGGTCAAGCGTAATTGCTGAGTCTCTGAATTTCTAAGGACCAACCTCCTTTTGGTCGTCGGTCACCTAGAGCATGACACATCACATCTGTAAGAAGGACACTCCTGTGTTGTCCGTGCTCTTTGCCTACTACCAGATTGTCTCACTGGTGCTAAAATGAGCTTCAGCATATGCTTCATCTTAGTTTCACTCGCCCCTCCTCCAGCCCTTGGGTCTCACTACTCCAAATGGTGCCTAAAAGAGTGGTGATTGGCGCTGATGCTGTGATTATCGGCCTCTTAACAAAGGTGCTGCGCCGGATCGGTACCCAATCCACACATTCAGGATTTCCCTTCAGCTCTGCGAAGATACACCATTTTAAGCAAGATAGATTTCGTTAAAGCCTATCACTCAAAGTCCTTCGTACCCGCAGATATTCTGGAGGCCACCATTATATCACCACCTAGCCGGTTAAATGTCTGCGCATACTATTTTGCATTCACAACGTGTCGCAAACCTTCCAAGGCTTTGTCGACCAGGTGCTACGTTGCGTGACCTGCAGCATTCCTTGTTTATACAACAGTGTCGCCTTCAGCGCCTGTACTGAACCTCAAAAGCTCCATCAACGTTAAGTCCTCCAGGGCTTAAGCAAGATCGTTCTTGTTGTTTACGACCTTAAGAGCAACTGGGAAACTGCACTTCCTCGGCAGCCGCGTCAACGCAGATGGCATTTGTCCACTTTCTACTCATATACTACCTATCTTCAGTTTCCTTAGCCATGCGCCCACAAGCAGCAGGGAAATGTTTTTGTCTCGCGAACTTTTATCGCAGCTTTGGGCCTTGCTGCACCGACATACTGCCACCTCCTAAAAGGCTCCTCAAGAAAGTGAAGACACTGAGTACTCCCAGTGCACTGGAACAGTACAACTGAGCGTGCATTTATACGCACTATAGAAGGCACCGCCGGCGCTACACTTATCGCTCACCCTCAATGCGGCGCGCTAACAACCGGCATGGTAGATAAATCTTACAATACCATCGGCGCAGTTTTGCAACAGGCTGTTACTGCTGCTCGGCAGCCGACCGCCTTTTTTTCCAAGAACGTTGCCTTTCCCGATAGCTGGTACAGGACCTTCAGATGAGAGCTACTTCCGTCTACGTGGCTGTGAAGCACTTTCAACATTTTCTCGGGAGAAGCATCTTTGACAATGGTACGCATCGTGAACTACCGACATCTTCTTTTTAACGTCCATTAGAAAGTCTTACACACCTCCCGAATTAACACATATCGCCTTAATCTCGGTGCACAGAACAGACAATTGCACGTGGGTGTAAAATCCAACGCCGCTTCCAATGGGCTTTCCCCCATTCATGACACGCACATGGCTGAACGAGCGTCTGCTTCGGAATCATAGCTGTCACCAAGAAGTACGAGAAACTCCAGCAGCTCCAAAAGCTTGGCAAATACCTCGTCCTGGCTAATGTTTGATGCCTGCCTGTGGCGTGCCCCTCATTTCCGATACGTCGACTGGACGTCCACGCACCTAAGTATCTGTGCCATTCCTTCAGGCAGTCCACGATACCCTGCATCTTTTGGGTCAACCTGGCATTTGTCTCACAAAGCGACTTATCACTGCTCGTTATGTGCGGCCGAGCAGTAGATTTTCATCGTTGGTCATGAGCATGCCTCTAGTACAACGTTCTAAAGGGCAGTGACACACTCGCAATTTTCTTGACACGCTCTCTTCCCTAGACGCTCACTTCAGCCACCTAGACGACGGCATTGTCGGGCCCCTTCATCCATGCAGGAGCCACCACTACTTACGATGACCTGAAGTGATGCATCTCCAGAACATATTGTGAAGACTGAGCATTCGTCTCTCGGCGGATTAGCCGCTACGTTGTTCCTTTCTCAGCTAATATTTGGGATTTTGAATGCCTTTTTTGAAAACGAGGAAACCGCAAGTGGACATGGTGGAGCCCTAATGGCGAAAATTTGAACGAAATGGACTTTGTAATGAGTGCACACCAAGGCATCGTGCAGGTTGTGGAAGTGGTTGGCAAGGTACAATGCAGTGACCATCGAATGGTACGGTCTTGAATTCGCCTAGACTTGAGGAAGTAACGACAGAAACTGATACGCAAGAAGCCAATCAATGAGCTAGCACTGAGAGGGAAAGTACAGGAATTCAGAGTCTGGCTTCAGAACAGGTACTCGGCTCTTAGTGAGGAAACCAACCTTAGCGTAGATACAATGAATGATAATCTGACCAGTATCATTACGGAGTGTGCAGTGGAAGTTGGAGGCAGGGTAGTCAGACAAGACACAGGCAAGCTTTCCTAGGAAACAAAGAATCTCATTAGGAAGCGTCAATTTATGAAAGTCTCAAGTACAACAGACAAAATAAAACTGGCAGAGCTTTCGAAGTAGAATAATAGGCGAAAGGTATGCGATGTAAGAAGGTATAACATGAACAGAATTGAACACGCTCTGCAAAACGGAGGAAGCGTCACAGCAGGGAAGAGGAAACTTCGGAGAGGCAAAAGTCGGATGTATGCACTAAAGGACAAGGAACGCAAAATAACTACCAATATGAATAGGATAGTTAAAATAGCGGAGGAGTTTTACAGAAATCTGTATAGTAGCCGGCACAACCACGACCTTAATACTTTAAGAACTAGCAGTAACCCTGATGACACCCCACCAGTAATAATAGAAGTCATAAAAGCTTTGAAGAGCATGCAAAGAGGCAAAGCTGCTGGTCAGGATCAGGTAACATCACATCTGCTGAAAGATGGAGGACAGACTGTGTTAGACCCGTGTGCTCAGATTTGGGCGCACGTTAAAGAACCCCAGGTAGTATAAATTTCCGGAGCCCTCCACTACGGCGTCTGTCATAATCATATAGTGGTTTTGGGACGTTAAACCCCACATATCAATCAATCAATCAGACTGTGTTAGAAAAACTAGCCACCCCATTTACAAAGTGTCTCCTGACGGGAAGAGTAGCAGTCTTGGAAGAACGCTGACATCATCTTCATGCATTAGATAGGAGATGACAAGGACTTGAAGAATTACAGACCGATCAGCTTGCTCTCTGTAGTATACAAGCTATTTACAAAGGTAATTGCTAACAGAGATAAGAAAACATTAGAATTCTATCAACCAAAGGAACAAGCAGGATTTCGAACAGGCTACTCAACAATCGACCACATTCATACTATCAATCAGGTATTGGAGAAATGCTTAGAATATAACCAAGCACTATACATTGCCTTCATAAGGCGTTTGATTCAGTAGAAATATCAGCCGTTATGCAGACACTGCGGAATCAGGGCGTCGACAAAGTGTATAAAAGCATCCTGGAAGAAATCTACAGGGATCAACTGCTACCATAGTGCTTCATAAAGAAAGCAACAGAATACCAATCGAGAAGGGTGTAAGGCAGGGGGACACAATCTCCCCAATATTATTTACCGCATGCTAACAGGAGACTTTCAGAAGCCTAGAATGGGTACAGTTAGGGATAAGAGTTAATGAAGAGTACCTTAGTAACCTGCGCTTCGCCGATGACATTGCATTGCTGAGTAACTCAGGGGATGAATTGCAACTCATGATTAGGGAGTTAGACAAGGAAAGCAGAAAGGTGGGTCTTAAAATTAATCTGCAGAAAACGAAAGCAATGTACAACAACGTCGATAGAGAGCAGCGCTTCGAGATAGGTAATAGTGCACTTCAAGTTGTAAAAGACTATGTCTACTTAGGGCAGGTAATAACCGCGAAACCGAACCACGAGGATTAAGTAAATAGAAGAATAAGTTTGGGCTGGAACACATTTGACAAGCACTCTCAAATTATGACAGGTAGATTGCTACTATCCTTCAAGAGAAAGGTATATAACAGCTGTTTCTTGCCGGTACTTAGCTACGGAGCAGAAACCTGGAGACTTACAAAGAGGGTTCAGCTCTATTTAAGGAGAACCCAACGATCAATGGAAAAAAAAATGGTAGCTGTAACCTTAAGAGACAAGAGGAGAGCAGAGTGGATTAGAGAAAAAACGGGGGTCAAGGATATCATAGCTGAAATCAAGAAGAAGAGTTGGACTTGGGCCAGGCATCTAGCGCGTAGACAGGGTTGTCATTAAGGGTAACTAACTGGATTCCCAGAGAAGGCAAGTGGGTTAGGGGAAGACAGAAGGTTACGTGGGCAGATGAGATTAAGAAGTTTGTGGGTATAAATTGGCAGCAGCAAGCACAGGACCGGGTTAACTGGCGGAGGAAGAAGGAAGTAAGAAGAAAGCTTAAGCGGAAAGACAGGGAGGTTAGCCAGTTCTTAGACCAGGCTGGCTACCCTGCGCTGGGGAAAGGGGTGAGGGGAATGAAAGATGTTAAAAAGAATTGTTGCGGAGAGAGAGAAATTACTAAAAAATTGCGACAGAGGAAAGGCAACATCAAAGAGGTAACGACACTAAAGTCTGTCTCTGAGGCCAGTTGTCCGCAAAAAGCGCAGCAACAATTTCAAAGCTTTCTGAGCTAAGGGTTGGCTCTGCCGATGACCCAGAATCCTTTGTTCCGACAAAGGCCGATCGTCTAGTCTGTCCAGAGCTGCAGTGAGTTCTTGTCTTTGCGCGTTGAAATGAGTGCACTCACACAGAAGGTGCGCGATCGTTTCTTCGCAACTGCAGTAAGTGCATGTAGGAGAGCTGGCCATTCCAATGAGATAAGAGTATGCGTTCGTGAAGGCCACTCCAAGCCACAGGCGGCATAGAAGAGTCTCCCCAGCTCGAGATAGCTTTGGGGGAAGACGAAGCTGCAGATCGGGATCCAAGTTATGCAAGCGAGCGTTTGTGAAGTCTGTTGAGTTCCACTGTACTAGTGTGAGGTCACGTGCAAGCTAACGAAGTCTTGTAGCTGCGTCGGTTCTTGACAATGGGATGGCTGTGTATTGGATACCATCGTGTGCAGATCTAGTGGCCTCATCTGCGTGGTCATCGCCGTATATACCGCAATGACCTGGTATTCACTGATACACTATGCTGTGCTGTTTTTCCATTGCTTGGTGATGAAGAAACTTTATTTCAGCTACTAACTGTTCATTAGGTCCATGGCGAAAGGGTGACATAAGACATTGAAGAAATGCCTTCGAGTCCGAGAAAATAGACCGAATTCCCGAAGGTTCTTTCACTAAAAACTGCAGAGCTGCACGTATGGCGGCGAGTTCTGCAGCTGTCGACGACGTCAAATGCGATTTCATGAATTTTATTGGGATATGCCTCGCGGGAATAACCACCGCCCCTGCAGAGCTTCCTCAGTTAACCGCACCAATCTTTCGCCTTTTACTCAAGATCGCCGTGGGGAAGGACACCCTAATGAGCCTCTAGGCCAATTAACTGGCGGAAAATGGGAGAGGCCTTTGTCCTGCATTGGACGTAGGCAGGCTGATGACGATAAGATGATGTTCCTTCCTCAATTGCAATAGACAGAGGTCACCAGTTCGACTCAGCATTGTTCGTAAATCAATCTCTGATTCTCGGTGTGAAACATGAAAACTACTTTGTGCCACTCCATTATCAACGGAATCTTCGAACGTTTTCTTCCCTAACTGAAAGTACCGCTATTGATTTTTGCTCTTTCTTCATGATGCGCTGAATGCATTCTTTTTGTTATGTTTGACATTTGCGCATCTCCTGTTTACTTCGTAAACAATGCCGAGCTGATACTTGGCACCACTATTTGACTTCATGCTGATTTCTTCCGTTGGTTACCAGCCATGCCAGCAGACATTTCCGTCTACGCGTATTATTTGTGCAGTACAATGCGTACCGTGCTTCTGCCCTAACCATGACTTGCATCGCCTAGTGCGCATATCAGCGGTTCTCTACGTCACTGCGCTAACATTTTTGTGAGACATGTTGCCTTTGCCGCCCTGTACGATCACTCGTTCGAGGTCATCGACCAAACACCTAAGCAGTTGTGCGTGCTCACCAACGGCCGATAAAATACGGGGTTCGTTGACTGTCTGAAAGTTGTGTACCTAGATTCCGACAGTTGAGCAACATAACACATTACGAGCACTTGCCAGGACAGTCAGTGCAAGGATCCGGCCAGCCAGAGATGCCTATCAGATGACAATTTTTACGGTGTCCGCGTCGACGAGAATGCTGTCTGCGTCCTACAAGAACGGGTTGCTAAGCACCAAGTGCTCTTTGAGGAACGCGTTGCCAAGTGCGCTGCGCCAGAACGCAAGAATGGAGCGCCAAGGGTGCGTTCCTCGCCGCGCCAAGTGTTCTGCGAGAAACGCGCACCGGCACAAACCGGCGTGCCAGTGATACGTGGTCCCCGTCACACACGAACACTTTGACACGCAGTCAGCGTTTCAGGAGATGTGCGTACAGGAACGAGAGATATAAATTATTGCCCCCACCTCCCCGAAAAGAATTGTGAGGAAATGCGAATGCATTTCTAGCGCCAAAGAGGAGTGCCGTTGGCGTCGGACCATCGCCTTCACTGATTTCTACCATCGCCGTGAGTGGTGCATAGCCAGCGAATGGTCAAGAGAGAGGCACGAGCAGACGGGAGAGAGGGGTGCAGGGAAGAGCGAGAAGGAACGTAAAGAGAACGGGTAGCAAAGCACTGCATCTACCCTCTCCCACATAACCTCGCACCACATGCTCTGGTTGCTAAGGGTAAAGATAAGCGCGGGTGCCCATATATGTTGCTATGAGAGAAGGAGTGAAAGCGGAGATAACAACTGGCGGTGCGCGGACACGACCGTGGACACTGCCGAATGCATGACATAGCCCGTCGAAGAAACGCATTTGCAATAAAAGCACTTCACGCATGCACTCGGAGCTCTCTCTCTCTCTCTGGCCCTCGCTTGGCATTCTCATGTCTGATGTAAAAACCTGTCTTCAAGCCTAGTTTGGTCACACCTGTAAATATATCAATAAAGTGCAAGTTCTACGCAAAGACCCTCGCAAGAGTTTTTCCTTGTTCGGCGCCAGTGTGAAAGTACGTGCTCTACCCCTCGCTCACATCACTCTGGCCCCCCTTACATACCCGCGACATTCTCCCAATGCTCCCTAGATGGTTGCTAATTTTTCATCAAGGATGATTATGAGGATGATTATGATAATATATGGTCTTAAACGGTACAAGGGTCAAGTGATGGCTTTAAGCACGCCATAAATAATGTTGAGGGAAAACCGATAGTGAATTATTGAAGTATTAGGAACAGAATATGAACAATGATAGTGTTGCACGGCTGCAAAGGGGCCTACAATTTAGCGCCCTGAAGTGAGTTGAAACTAAAAAGTATTAAATTATGGCGGTGACGTGCAACGCCTGGAGGCGGAATAACTGGCAATGTTGGTGGAGAGGGCCAACGCAGCCACGACCTATATACAAGGTTGACCTAAGAATCACCTTGAAATATGGGGTGAAAACTATTGACATCTTTTGAAAACCTGAAAAGTGATTGAACTTTAAAAAGCGGATCCCCATCCATGAGCATCACAAGGTGCAGTGGGAGCTGCTGTTTGTAGGGCAGTAAAACGTGATTTTCTATAAAGACATCTAACTCGTTGCTCTAAACAAGGATGTGGAGAACTGTAAATGGTTCTCCACATCTCTTGCATAATAGTGGATAGCTGGCAGACAAAAGATACTACTGTGTAGAGTGTGCGTGTCGTGGTCTTAGCCTCGTGTTACTTCTGTGTGTCAAGATTTTGATAGTGGCGGCCAATTACCATGTGACGGCTTAATAGCATGAAGTTTATTGTTTGTGTTTCTATCGCACGTGCTCTGCCAACAGCCCATGGGCTTTTGTTTTCAGAAGGTTCTAAGTGAACTGCAGGGAGTGCTATTGATGCAACAAAAGTGGTGTCGTTTGCGGATGCAGCCAGCCTGTCCACCAAAACGTTTCCTTGTATCTCACGGTGCCCTGGAACCCAACAGCCACCAACATGGTGTGTATAGAGTGCATAAATGTGAGTAAAGCGACACTAGGATGGGGTTTTTGCGTTTTTTAGATTTTTGAGGGCTTTTACCACACTTAGAGAATCTGTGTATGTTACTGCCTTTCGGCAGTTTCATCTGTTTTATGTTTTAAGGCCGCCAGTATTGCATAAGCTTCTCTTGTGAAAATATTTGCATCGGAATGGAGAATGCCATCCTCTGCAAAAGATTGTCCTACAGCAGCATATGTCACAGATGTTTTGGGCTTTAAGGCATAGATAAACAACTCAGGTCCGGTGTATTTATGTTGTAGTTCGAGGAAGTATGCATAAATGTGTGAAAGTGTCACTGTGTGACTTGCACGAAAGAGACATCACAGTCATTAAGCTACTACTGCCATTTGCGGCATATATGTAGCAGGATCCATCAAACTGTGTCGGAAAAGTGGCACGTCTCTTCCTTCGGCGAGGTCCTTCAAGCGGAGCGAGTAGAACTGCCTCAACGAAGGATGGTTCTGGAACAAGCCAGATTCAGACAAATCATTAATCGTGACATGAGAGGGTGTTGCTTGTCTGCCTTCACCTTCAGAAAGTACACAAAAGCCACTCAGCATCTTTGCAGGTGAAACGACCATTCATTCGAATCCGGGGCTAGTGCGAAAAGCACCTGTAGAAAGGCGGATGCCCAATTGAGGCACAGGATCCAGCATCTTTAAAGCACTTAGTGTTGCAGATTGATAAACAACGGCCCCATAGTCCAAGTGAGTGCGAAAAAGACTTTTGTAAAATTTCAGAAAACATTTCCTGTCACTACCCCACGTAGTTCGAGATAACACTTTCAGAATATTGGTGGTTTTTAGACTCAGTTTTGACATGCCTAATGTGTGGTATGAAGGTCATTTTGAGTCTAATAGTGCGCTCAGAAACTTATGTTCACTATTTACTAGCAGGCGCTCACCATGCCGGTCGATGCCAGGGTCGGGGTGATAGCCTCTCTTTTTATAAATTAGGACACAAGTGCTTTTTGTGCGTTCAGTTCAAACCCATTTTTATCCGCTCATTTTGATACCTTGTTCAAACCAAATTGGACCTGGCGTTCACACATGGAGAGGTTACACGGATAAAAACTGACCTATAAATTCAACATATGTGCAGCAAAACATATATTGTGGCATTGCGAGGCGCAAGAAGTTTATTTTAACGATTAATAGTGTACAATTCAATAAACTTCATCGGCAGTCCTGTTTCTTGGACTAAGGTACATGACAAAGCCGCGCTCTTTCGGGCACAGAATGTCTGGTTGGAGAGGTAGTTTTCGATTATTATTTATATTCTCCCCGCACACCTCTGTGCGACAAGTCTCGGAGTACGCCAAAGCGGCACGTTGTATCATAGGGCTTCTCCATATTGAGTGACACAGAAAGATAGAATTATTTATGAACGAAAGCTTCACAAATTTGTGATGCCGGGATACGGACAAAGTGGTCAGTGATTGAACTAGGCTCTCGATACACACATTGGTATGGGTCAAGTAGGCCATTAGTCTGAAGGAAGTGCATCAGTCGCCTCTTTATCATTTTTTGAAAGAACTTGCAAATGCAACTAGTTAACGCTATTGGCCTGTAGCAGGACACTGATGACGGGTCCTTGGCCTGTTTAAGAATTAGAAGGATGATGGCTTTTTTGCAGGTAGAAGGGATCTCACCGGAAAGTCAAATGGTGTTCTACAAAGAAAGGAGAGCTTCCTTGGTTTCAAAGAGCAGAGGTTTAAGCATTTAGTATACTATGCGGCGGTGGGAGCCTGGAGCGGTTTCGTTGTAGCAGCTTAGCGTCGCTTGTAACTCAGCTGAGACAAATGGTTCATTGTATGCCTCAGTGTTTGCTGATTAGCGTTCTACTTTTTGTTTGCCTATTTTTCCTTTGTAACTTTAGAACGCTGCACTGTAATCGGATGAGCTGGAGACCTGTTTGATGTGTGCCCCTAGAGTGTTCGCCTTGTCTTCCAAACTCTCTCCTTGTGTGTGTGTTCTGCTGCCTTGCGACCTAATGTTCTTAAAGTTTATAAGATTCTCCGCTATTGGTGAGTCTCGAAGTAACTTGCATGCCTTATTTTGTTTTTGTGCGCATTACGGCACCTATTATTATACCATGGCACTCGTTTTTTGCCTGGCAGTCCACATGTTTGTGGAATAGATTCCAGTACACCATCAATCAAGAAAGTAGTAAAGGAGACCAAAGCAACCTCTATGCTTATCATCCCTGTGTCCGTCAGAGGTGAGAGAGTCATTTCTTGATACTAGTCTTAATCGGGTTCGTCGGGGAGCCACTTGGGAACCTGCGGAGGACATTCGTTTGCTATTGATGTGCTGATAACTATAGTCAGTGAGTGAAACAACTTTATTGACGATCCGGCATCAAGGGGAAAGGGGTAGGGGATTAAAGCGAGACATTAGCGTGCTCGGGCGTCCCAGAGCAGCAACCTACTCGCGTCAAACCCGTGGGGGCGCCGCTGATAACTATAGAAAATTGGTCACTTTCGTTTTGGTTATTATTGTCTTCCTAATTATGCTATCCTGAGCTCTATTGTTTTGTTCGTATTGTTAGCGTTGTTGTAATAGGCTGGCTCTTTTTGATGCAGGAGGCACGCGGTGGCAGAGCAAAGGAACTCTTAATTCAGGTGACCTTGGGCGTCACAACGAGAGTCCCCCCAGAGGCCTATCCTTCGGCGTCTGAGGTTCTGGAGGAGTGGTACTTGTGTTCATTCCCTCTTGTGAAGTGGTGGAAGGTACCAGCTCTGCATGTGCATTCACAGAACTTTCTGACCTAATTTCGCTTGCAGTGGTCCGAGATCCAGCTGACACTCGGGTCTGCCAACCCTGCTTGTCAAGTGGTGGATCAGTACAGGCTGCTCCCGCCGGAGCGCTGGTGGCATGACCGCGGCCACACTTTGAGTCACATTCCGGATGCTGAAACATGTGGCACTGTTCCCCGGCGCGTCACGTCGAAGAGAGAGGGAAAAGACAGGTTGTGTAGAGCAAAACGTTGACGTGCTTGTTGGGATGAATGATTGAACTTGACCGCAAGTTTTGTAATTTGTTTCTAGTTTTTCATGTCGGGCATGATCGTGAGTAGGCAGGATGATCTCCTTCACAGCTTAAACATTGAGTTGCTTCTGAGGGGAAGTTGTCACATATGTGTTGAACGGATGTATACCTTGCGCAAGTGGCGCGCAGTCTGCAACTCTGCAAATTATGCTCGGACAAATGACACATTGATTAGGATTGAGAATGTGTGGTCTTAGACGGAGCTTAGAAAAGCCGGTTTTGATTGATTTTGCTAGGTTGCCGGTTCCGAGGGTAATTGTTATGCTTTTTGTAGGGAAGTGTCTGTTGCTGTGGCTTACTGTTATTCATTGGTCTCTGACCACGCTCGGGTCCTGCCAATCTTCCAGCAGTTCACTTTCAGAAAGTGAAATAGGACCGTCATTGAAAATCACGCCATGGACAGTGTTCCTTATTCTGCGTGAGCCCACCAAAACAAGAGATTCCCAAAACGCTACAAATATTTACAGCTTCTCATACAGAGCTTTGTCACGAACCTCTAGAAAAACATCAGTTTTCGACACAAGGAAAGGCGAAATCGCTCAAACAGTCTTTTTTGTTTTGGTTATGAATAACACGGTACTTTGGGAAGGTCGGCATTGGTGTGTTGAGCATGAATGTTTCTTCGGTGCACCACTTTTTCAGGGAGCGATAAAGAAGGGGGAAAAAGTGTTTGCCATCAATGAACTCTGAAGTTCGGCAGCGGTGCCAGCCGCCCACCACCTCGCCAACCAGGGAACGTGGCAGAAGATGCTGGGGAAGTCCTGTCGACCCAGCTGTACAGCGCTTCTATATCGCGATGCGGAATAGCCAAGACTCTGGGTATCCGCACAAGGTTAACGCTTGCCTCCAGAACATTAAGAACTGAATGAAAAAAGAGAAGATGACAAGACAGATAAAAAGTGTGAGAGAAAGAAGATGTGAGAGGGGAGAGACATATAAAGTTGACTGCCGATTTCCCCTGGGTGGGTCAGGCCAGGGGTGCCGTCAACGTGAAGCCAGGGCCAAAGAGGTATGTTACCTCTGCCGGTGGGCCTTAAAGGCCCATTCACCCTGGCGTCCGCTCAACCCCAGGATCTCCTTTTCCCCGGACACGGCTAGGCATGGGAGAGAGTCGAACCCCCCTCTTGTTATCCGTGTTCCTGGTGTCGCTCCAAACTAAGCGCCTGCGTAAATACACGCCCCTGTGGAGATTTTTTATTAATGAAATCAAGTTGGCCACGTGAGCCTGACCGTACCTTTGAAGTTTGAAGTTCTGAAGTTTATCGCCACGTAGGTACGACAAATTCATAAAAATAAAGAATATTCAGATAAAAGTTATGTATAATCAGCTTGACTGGTCTCACCTTCTTTTCACAACGACATAAATACGTGCTCCAGACCGTGAACTGTCCAGCTGTCATTACAATTTGAAACGTACAAATCAGAAACGTACAGGAAACCTAACCACTCAGATGTAATGCTGTATTATAAAAGGTAATTAGTCTTACTACTTGATTCACCTTTGCAAGGAGAGCGCGCAACGACTGTGGAGGATACAGAAGCAGCTCGGTGCCTGCCTTTGTGAAAATTGCAAAATTGTGCACACTGAAGAGCAATATATAAGAAATTCAGCAGGCGCGATAAAGCAATCATACCAGGGAAATCATGTATCAGTGCAGAATACATCACTGTGTTTTTTGGAGCTGAAATGTTTTACGCACGCATGCCCCAGCGCAAGGAGTGAAAAATTTGGTTCATATAAACAACAATTTTAAATAGTGCAGGTTTATTATGTGACTGAATCATTCTTAGTGCTCCAGTGGCATTGCCACATTGATTTGTCATTATTTTAGATTTAGAGTATTTCTTTATATCACTATCCTCAGCAGTGTATTGGAGAAGGGAATTTCGAAAACAGGCCACAAAGGTGAACAATATCGCCCTAAAAGTAACGTGTGTTTTGATGTCGGTGGAATGAAGTGCTATGTCAACTTGCTTGCTTCCTCTGGCCTTCTTCAAATTGATTGAGTATTCGAAATAATCAGCCTTTATTGTCATGTATAAATGGAACACTTCAAACAAAATCAGTTTGTGCGATTAAAAAAGCCGCATAAACGTTCCTTGTACTTCAGTATTCTTGAATACAAACTGTACAACACAACATTTAAATTTCCTTGAAGACGATGCATTCAAGTATTTTTTAGGGCTTCTGAATGCCGTGTTAAGCTTTTTTCGCAATGTTAAGAAATTAGGCACGTTCATAACAAAATCAAATAAATGGAGTCTGCTGGGTGTATACTTCAACATCTGCGTCACTCACCTTTCACGGGAGCATGATAGGGTTTTCTGAACCTCCCTAAATTATGTTGCATGCTAAAAATAATATGCACATCGATTCTAGAGCAAGGAGAACAAGGGATTCTCGATAAATAATAAGTACAATATTTCCGAAAAATTCATTAGTGAGTTTCGTATCTTGTGATACCCTAGACGACAAAGAGTCTGTCAGACGGAACAATACTGATATGAAGATATTTTTCCATAAATACAGGACTAATACTTAGCGGCTAGTATCAATCGGGATTGAAGTTAAGCCTATATGCGTGGTTAGTAGCGCTTCGCCTACGACTGTGTATCGAATATCTTAACAGCGTTGCTTTTTTTAAGTATTATTAAAACCATGCTATAGGCACTCTGTTAGTACCGGAATTGCAAGGCGAATTCTTTATAGGACGAAAGGGAAAATATAGAAACAACAGCTAACCTTTCGTTGTCAATGAAAAAAGCCGTGGCCCTCAAAGCTGAGTTTTAGTATTGAGAGCTGGTCGAACTCGTACAAAATGATGTTTTACACTTGCAGAGCCTTCATAAAAGGCGAATACAAAAAGAAGGAGTGATCAAGTGCTACATCAGATCTATTTTATTATATGTAAGTGCTATAATTTTTTTCAATGAACAGCTAAGGGCTTCAGAGGCTAGGCGCAAATGTCAGTTATATTAATTTTCCAGGAGAGGAAAGTTCTTAGAATATCTTGGTTAGGCGTATGACGGAGTGTCTATAAACAATCCATAACTTAAATATAAAGTTCCATGGAAAGATGTGACTGATAAAGTGTACATTGAATACAGCTGAGTCACGCACGTGTGCCCCGTTATGCGTGAGGAGATACTATAGCGTGCTATCGAGGAGCGAGATGGCTCTATTTCCTCACAATAGAAAAAATACATCTTTTCTGGAACATGTAGTTATTGCCAAACAAAAAAGTGTTGAGCACAAGACATTCCTGCTCTGCCTATTAAAGAAAAAGAAAACTATTCAGCAAAAGAGATCCTGTGTGCTATATGATGGAATGCCTTGGGTTATTCATGGGATTGAGTTTTTTATTGTTACCAGTAAGGCGAGAGATGTCACCCTGGTTAAATGAAGTGCCTCCGTATCACTTGCATTATTGTATCCGAATACAAATTCTTTATTCAAAATGCTCAATTTTGTTACATCGTGATATGAATAAGAGTGAGAAAGAATACGCCAGACCATTAAAAAATTTAGCAGTTATTTGGGGCTTGCATTTTCCTTATGATTTGATTTATTAGGTTTAGCTCAAAATAAAGTTCAATTTTGCTGATATATTGTAGGTTGGTTAGGAATGCCTATTAACCTGGAATATTTTTTTTCAAAAATGAAAACGCAATTCCCAATGTTGGTGAACTTTCCCGCTCACTATGTCTTATTACTGATAATTTATCTGAAGCATTAGCAATCATGTCTTGTTCACAGTTAATATTACACTTTGAGAAAGGATGGTTTCTACGAGATGCAGGTGACATGGCCTTCGCTGTTAAGACCGAATGAAAAAGGTTTGCGGTACTGCAAGCTCTTGACACCTATACAGAAAGTTACAGACGCGAAATACAGGAAATTGCATCAATATCGCCTGGTTCAAAATATCACATGTTCACCCAACTTGCTGGGACCTTTTTTTTTTCAACACACTCTACTTGTCCACAAAACTGTGAATTGTTGTGCATTTGCTTTACATATCTTTGCCGTATTATATACATAGTTTTTTTCAATGATGTAGCCATCAACGCGCCTTTTCTCTCTCACTCACCCTGCTATCTCCTTGTTCATTCTCAATGTGACTAGCTTTGCATTTACAAGCCTCGCCGATTCACTGACTGTGTTGTGGCCGCAGAGCGCGTGACGGTGACACGACTCCAACAAACCAGTACCTATGCCTGTACTTCAAAATAGATGCATGTGTTGCAACAAATGGACGTGATGTAAATTATATATTTGTATTTTCTAGAAGAAACCGAGTATGAAGAGCATGGAAAAATTGAATATTACACCCCTTTCATTGCGCTTCCCTTTCCTGTTGCTAAAGCCACAGGTCACCTTCTTCGGAAATACTGATACTCTTCGTAATTTTGGAAGGAGAAATTCTTCAAAAACTGACATTCTCTTTTTTACCCCATTACACTCCCTCCGGCCTTCGCGCAAACAGCTTGATTACGATGAATTTCCTGTAGTGTCTCATTTTTGCTTCTAGTTGTGTGCCTCACATTTTATATCTCTCTCTACCAACTCTCCCTTCCGCCCCTCTAATGTAGATAATGCCTTGCCACCATAAGCAAGGTCTCTCTTGGTTCGGGATATCCTAGTCCACACGTTTTTATGGAGACTCACTTCTGAGTCTCCTAAGGTAAGGGCAGAATTAGCTTGGTGCATGTGAAGCTGCGCACGTGCAAGCCACCCATTTCCAACAAAGCCAAGCAGGCAATGCTGATGAAGCATCTGATGATATGAGATATTTAGTGACGCAAGGGTCATTTGAAGGCCACAGAGCGCCAGTGCATGATTAGGAGTGTGAAGAATGGTTTCGTGGAGCGGTTGTATAGAGGCTTAAAAATCCTCTCCACAATGGTGGGTAAATATGTAAGTAATAATGTCATAAAAATGAGACGTAATGTGTGCATTGAAAATGAGTGGCAAACGGGTATGATAATAAAATCATGACGGGGTGGACAATAGCACAAGCCTGCCTCGAGACCTTTTAGCCAGTGGTTGGGAGGCTAGTGCTTTCTGTAATTTAGCCACCGCAGTAGTTACCTCTGTTCAGAGGTCATGCTGTGGATAACTAGGGTGGAATACGTGAAACCAAATAATACCATCAAAAAAATGAGAACAGTGAACTGACTTTGAAAAGCGGATTTTCACCAATAAACATAGCTGGATCAAGAGGCATTGTTTCTCAGTGTAGTAATGGGAAATGTTTTTTTTCTAATGTGGTCTAGTTTGCTGCATTCTAACAAAATATGAATAACGGTCAGTGTTTCACCCCATTTCTCACACATAGGCGGGACAGCACCAGACGGAAGGTGTTAACGCGTACTGTGGGTCCAATTCTGAGCCTTGTAGGTATAACCTCTGTATGGCGTGGCATGGACAATGGTGGGCAGTCATTAAGTTGCGCCTTAGTAACGTGCAGTTGATGGTGTGTGTGTGTGTGTAAATCCCCTTTTTTCTGCCAGTAAGCACTGAGTGTTTGTATCAGGAAAAATTTTAAGTCAAGCGCACGGATAGCTACGGACGTATTAGTGTTTTGGTGTGTGGATGCAGCCAACTGGTCGACCAACACGTTTTCTTGTATCTCGCGGAGCCCTTGAACCCAGCACGAAACGACATGTTTTTAAGTGAGTTAACTTTGCACACTCCAAGATAAAGGGGTGTTAAAAGGGTGGGTGGTTCGTACTTTTGGAGACTAATAGAGCTGCCACAACCAATAATCTCTTTAAGGACTAACGGCACAGGGTCTAACAGTTAGCCCCCGCAGACGAGCTCAAGGAACTAATATTTAGTCCTCACATTTGCACCCTATAGGGCAACTGGTACTCCCCATATTTACACCTTACCGGGCAACTGTTAGTCCTCACAGTTGCACCTCACCAAACAAACGGTTGAACCGCCTCAAATACTTCAATCGGATGAACTTTTTATCCCCAGTGCAAACATTGTTTTTGTTTATTTTCCGCCAAGCGTAATACTTTTTAGCCTGTTTTTCTGCGCAGTGAGCCACAAATACCGCAGAAAAGAACACGCGAAAAAGTACTCAGCCATTTATGAGTAACTGCTTTTGCAATCACGGCAACAGCGAAAGACAAAAGTGAGACAAACGATATCTTCTATTTGTTTACATATACCCATGAAGTTTATCCATTCTCTTGGGTGAATTCATGGTGAAGCTTAAAAGTCCAGTCTCGTTGTCATATCTTGTTCTCTCCTTGTGGAGCTCCTTCGACGGAAGCGATAGATGACTGGAGTTGCCGACGCCAGCGCACGCAGCCTTCTACCTGTTGTGTTCCCATGGCTGTACGTACAATAGGATAGTAAAAAACAGTCAGACACACGTGACAGAAGATGAATATGCACACATATGACAAGTACGTGCAACTAAATATAAAAACATGCGTGTAAAACATGAGACACAAATAACTTCACCTTCACATCTCGCACAGTCCTTCTGAAGCTTCTCTGATGAAAAAGATGGATGACAATCATCGCAGCGCCAGCGTACACAGTCCTCAGCATGGTGTGTGCTCACGGATGCACAATAAGTATGTAAAATAGTGAGTCACACGTAAAAGAGGATGAATACGAATGGAGATGAGAAATACGTGCAAGGTGAAATAAAAACATACGTGAGATAAGACATGAGAATAATTTCAACATGTTGTCACACATCGCCAAACTGATTTCGATCCCCGTAGTGCAAGAGCTTAGGAGTGGCGGCCGCAGCTACAACTCTGCGAACCAACGTGTCGCCGACAAGTCGGCGAGACCTAAGCGAGCGACTTCGTTCAGCTCGAGCAAGCGAACGCGAGACCCAACACGCCGCTGCACGGGGAGTGTCTGTCGACAGCGAACTTCGAACAGGAGAGTGAGCGTACGCTTGACCGCCGCCACGCACAGCGCCGAGCTGATCTGGAGCTAGCGCCGAAGAAATCGACAGTAATGCGACCCTTTTCTACAAACTCAAGCGAGTGCAGCGCGCGAAAGTGATTCCGCTGCCGCGGCCAACGGACGGCGCCGAGCCGTTGCGACCGAGTGACGGGAAAGCCAACTGTAATGGCGCCCAGTTTTCACTGAGTTCCAACGCTAGCAAAAGCAACGCCAGCCCGTGCTGGTGCACTTACAGCGAGCCACATACTACAACCAAGCTAGTTACGAGAACCCGCAACGTGTTTTCCATGACTCTCGACACAGCGACGAGGTCTCAGCCCAAAGTAGTCAACCCAGAGCTAATCGTGGTGGCGAAGACAGGTGAGCACTCGATGAGCGAGCGTACGGGAGGCCGACGGCAATGGTGGCGAAGACTGACCTTCGCAGTGCATTTTGTGCGTGCGATATACAACACGACCGAGCCCGTTGCCGGCAAGCACGATCCGTATCGCTCACGTGACAACTAGAGTAGGATAAAGAATGATAACCTACTTGCAAAAGAATCCAGCTCTCATTTCTGTCCTGAAACGGACTGAAGTATATATCCGATAGGCCTGCTGTCTTCTCGCCCGTCATGTTGGCCTCCCCAACTATTGCTGTCGTTTGTTGGTCCTGACTATCTTGATGCCAGAGATATACAGCGTGGCGTGGGGACGTGTCGAGACTTGCTCCAGACTTCATGGGTGCAGCGAAACGTAAAAACAGCCGTCCACGCTGAACCAAGCGTACACACAAGCAGCACGTTGTAATTTCTAGATCGTCAAATCCAGGCGGCCGTGGTAGAGCACTCCGAGCGCGACGCAACGCGAACCGTCGCTAGCAAATTATGGCGAAAGACTGAGCCAGGAGAGAAGGAGGATGGCTAGTGACCTTGACAACGCTTTGCGCGCTGCCTGCGTTCCCCGGGTGGTTCATCCCTTTGGAGTGTGTTTGGAGACCAAGTGGTTTTCACACGGTTCCGCACGGCATGCTTCCCGCTGTGGTTCCTCCTCAATGGTCTATCCGTTCATCGCGCGCGCCTATTGGGCTCCGTTACTTTTAAACCCCGTGCTACAGTCCTTAGAGTGTAGCACGGAGTTTTTGTGTCTTCTGATCGTTTCGTGGCTTTTACAATGCTCAGAAAGTATGTGTATATTACTGCGTTTTGAAAATTTAGATGTTTCATGTGTTTTAAGGGCGCAAGTATCGCGTAGCCTTCTGCTGTACAGATGCTGGTGTTAGGACGCAGAGCACCGGCATCTGTGAAGAATTTACTGACCGCAGCATAGCTCACTGAAGCATAGGTCTTTCAGGCATCTGTGAAAATTCGAGACTTGAGCGTTTATGTTAGAGTTCAAGGTAATGTTTAAAGATAAGTACAATAAGTGTGTGCTTAGTAACTTCAGCAAATGATTTATCGCAATCTATGAGCCGACACTGCCATGGCGGGACATATGCAGCAGGGGCAGCCAAACGGTGTTCAAGTCGCGCACACGTTTCTTCAGCTCGACCCGTCTCACAAAGTGGGTATGGCTGACTCAAGGCAGGGCAGTTGTAAAAGTGGAGAGAACTAGACATATCACTGACGGAGTAGTGTAAGGAGTGTCGATTGTTGGCGCTCACTTTGACGAAGTGCACAAAAGATAGGTAGCACCTCTGAAGATGTATTAACCACTCGCCTGGGTCGACATACAGGCTTTGCAAGAGACTAGTACGACCAGCACTCGCAGAAAGACGGAAGTACAAATCATGCACTAGATCAAGCATTTTTGACGCGCTTGGTGCCGCATAATCTTTGCCTGTGCTATATAATTTTATGAAAAATCATCAGACATTTTTCATCACTTCCCCATTGATGCCGGCGAAACCTCCAATACACTAATAGCTTTCAGGCATTTGTTTTTGATAGTCTTATGTGGGGAATGAAAGTCAATTTCTTGTCTAAAGTTATGCTAAAAATTTTTTGTGCTGTTTTCACAGCGAGTCGCTGACCCTGTAGGTCAATGATCGGATCAAGATGAAAACCTCTTTTTCTTGCACATAAAACGCATGTACTTCTGGTGGGTTGAGGTGGAAACACATTTCGTCTGATTCACCTGATTCAAAGCAAGCTGAAGCTGCCACTCACGCTAATTGGGAGATTTCAAGATTTGAAACCAATGTGAATGTTGTCGACATATGTTGAATAAAACATATTGCGTGAAATGTAGGAATGCAGTGTACTCATGTTTACAACCAAAAGTGTGCAACTCAACTACGGCTGGACTAGAAAGGCACGCGAGCATTCCGTCTTACCGCCTTCACAGTGCGTCTATTTCCACCTCCCGCCGCCGCACCGTGTTGTCGCCGCCACCCTGCCATCGCTCCCCGTTGCGTTTGTGACTGCAGGACATGCAAACATAAACGCGCAATGAAGGGCAAGAAACAAAAGGTCTTCGGACGCCAAGAAGTAGACAAAAACGTTTTACCTATTCACAAGTTTCATCGCTTTTAGGGGGGCGCCCAGGGTGGTTCAATATGGCGCCTACAGAGGGTATCGGTTAAGGTCGGAGTCGCTGAACACATATGCGGCCTCCACTGTTTTTTTTATTTTCTTTGCGATGGTTTTACCCTTTTTGCAGTCGCATATTATGCAACTTAGACGCCTCAAAAACTTGGATATGATGCCACGAAGAGGACCTCAATTCTAAACATATCACTTGTTGTGGCGTGAAGGTCTGTAGCTGATATTTTCGACGCTTTTTTAAAAAACGTCACAGCGTCCCTGTAAAGGCAAAGCAACGAACGTGATAGCAACGAATCGGAAGGTCAGTGCCGAAAGGCAAGCAGACAAAAACGTGCCCCGCGTTTCTCACGCAAAACGAGGCGCGAAACGTACTCACAGGTACAGATGAACGCGAATAAGCGTCTCAGTTGTTGCTTCACGGTGTCTTTTCGCAAACAAAGACTGTGCAACGACTGCAGTCACCTTTGTGCGTCCAGTAACTACAACAGAAATGCTCTAGGGAAAGACCAACGCCAGCCAAGACGTACAAGCACATGCTATGAACGCCGCTGCCCCACCGCTACTTCAACACTCTCTGAAAAAATTACGCTGGCGGCCGCGTAGCGGCGTGACAGTTTACGAATCTCTCGTATATATGGCAGGGTCGCTGGGTCCCTCGTGTTGAGCAGTGGCTCCAACCACGCAGAAACGCTAACTTTGCTCTCACCTTCATTGCGAAGGCCGTAAGACAGAACGCCCAATTCTAGTTCGGCCGTGACTCAACACACCACTTTGTGGCAGTCCAGTCTTCTGGACAATTGTTGGTGACAAGACCTTCCCCACTCGGACAAAGAAATTGTAATTTGACAAATAAATTTTGATTATCGTCAGCATTTTACCTCGCACACCTAAGTATGAGAAGTGTCGCAGTATGCCAAAACGCAATGTATTATCGTATTGCCACGTTCTATTTCTTCAGTTTTGTTATCGCCCCAAAACACTACACAATTCTCAGTGCAAACCGCGCCTGCAGTTTTCGAGAAGCTTCCGGACTTTAGTGCACCATTTCGATAAGATCACGCCCACTCTGCGAACTGTGCAGATTATTATGGAACCTACACCACCGCCAGCGATAACGCTAGAACATTCGATGGCAAGAGTTTGAATGCCGACGCACTTCGCCGCTTGTGAGTAGTTGATCGACGGCCAATGCTGCCTTCACCGCTTATCTGGTGCCGAGATTCCCGCGACATGGCACGCTGCCAGTCGTCGACCCCATCTTATTGAGCATCAAGCGAACCCCTGGACAACCACCGACTCTGTCCAGGCCTTCATCGTGACCCAACGCCCGGGCACCACAGCGCAAGCCGTGGGAGCCAGGGCCAGGTCGGAAGTGCGATGGCTTTCGCAGCGCCACCACCGAAAGCTCATTGCTTTAACTTCAGCGCTGCAGAGGGGAGCACCGTCGACGACATCATAGATGCCCTCGAAGCAGTAACCGGCCCAGCCGGTTCCAAGTCCTTCCAGCACAAGGGAGGTGCAAAGTTCGGTGCCGCATCCACAAACGTCCACGCAGCCACCAAGCTGAAGAGCCGAGGCGCCATTCTATTGAACGGCGAATCAGTTCCACTAGTCAGCGTAGGTCCTGAAATTGTCCACGTCACAGTCTTCCGGGTACCGCTGTGGGTAGGCGACGCAGCCCTAGCGACTGCTCTCTTCGCCTACGGCAACGTGCAACATATCCATGAGGCAGTGTTTAAGGGCCACCCTGGCGTTGGCACAGGTGTTCGTGTGGCGCGAGTGAAAATGAAAAGCCAAATACCGAACTTCCTGACAGTTCAAGGCTACAAGGTCATGTGTGACTACCGGGGTGTCAAGAAAGTGTGCTCTAAGTGCAGGAATGCTATCCACATCGCCAAAGATTGTGCCACGCCGGGATGCACGCGCTGCAATGTGTTTGGACATGCCACGAGGGATGCGCAGAACCGTGCCGCAATTGCTCTGGCAGCCATGTAACAGCTGATTGCGTACGTCTGAAGACCTTCGTAGTGGCCGCAGCAGCGGCAACCGAAGGATAAGCGTGCACCGACCTCACGCACTCATTGCAAGATGATTATCCGGCGCTCGAGCCTGCGAGTGACAATGACACAAGCGACACTGACGCCTGTGCTGAACCACTAGACGCAAGAGACCTGCCTCCCCTGTCTGAGAAAGCCTCGTCAACCCTTCACGCCCCGTCCGAGACCAGCGACTTCTCGCCGGACGCCTATGAAGAACACAGCTCATCCAAAGCCGAAACCCGAGGGCCCGTACTTAGCAGAAACCACGAGAGCTACAGCTCTGACACAGTTGGCACCACCAGTAGCTCCGAGGCGCCGAGAGCTTCGATGGGACGCGGCACCCGAACACGGGACGTGCAGACGCTCCGGTCATCAGCCCAGACAAGACCACAACGGTGGTTATGCCACCGACAACGACGAGCGCCCGCCCCAGCAAGTACTCGGCTCAGACCCACAAACTGAGCCTGTCAAGCCCCATTTACCAAATTACAGGTGCGGCCGCCGGTGTGAGTGTGAGCGCCAGCGCCATGGATATTGTCACGGAGTCGTGACGTGGCCGAAGACAGGAGACTTCGTGTTGGGATTTAACTGTTTATTTAGGTGAACCTGTGCCCGGTGAACGGAAAGTTCAATTACAGCAGCAGTCTTGCACAGACAGCAGTCTCGGACTGATAGCGGCGAACGCAGCGTCGGCCTTCGATCATCAACTGACAAGCGCCGAAGCGCGTCGGCATTTATACTCTTGCCGTCAAATGTTCTAGCGTTATCGCTTGCGGTGGCGTAGGTTCCAGAACAATTTGTACCGTTCGCACAGTGGGCGTGATCTTATCGAAATGATCTACTACAGTCCGGAACCTTCTCGAAAACTGCAGGCGCGGTTTGCGCTGAGAATCGTGTGATGTTTTGGGACGATAACAAAAACTTGGGAAATGGAACGTGGCATTCCCCTCCCCCGACCCTGAAAAAAGGCATCGTCCCGATGCTTTAACTAAAGGTGAAAGTACAATAATAATGCAAGAGAGTACATTGAATAAATTACGATACAACAATAATACGAAAACAACACTGGTTCAGTTTGTTAACGCGCATGAAACGGCTTGAGGCGCGCGACATGGACGACTTCAGGTCGCAATCGGCGTCGTTGAGAGTTCATGATGCCGTCAGGGACAACCTCGTAATCGAGTGGGCCGAGACGTCGAACCACCCTGTACGGTCCGAAGTACCGTCGCAGAAGCTTTTCACTTAGTCCACACCCAAACACGTTCAACGTGCTGGAATTCCACGAAGCGTCGTCGAAGGTTGTAACGGTGGCTGTAGGTCGTCTGTTGATTCTTGATACGGAGACGCGCAAGATGTCGGGCTTCTTCGGCGCGTTGAAGGTACTCGCTCACATCGATGTTTTCTTCGTCGGTGACTTTGGGTAACATGGCATCGAGCGTCGTTGCCGGGCTCCTTCCGTAGACCAATTTGTATGGAGATATCTGCGTCGTCTCCTGCACCGCCGTGTTGTATGCGAAGGTCACATACGGAAGAATAGCATCCCACGTCTTGTGTTCGACATCGACGTACATTGACAGCATGTCGGCGATCGTCTTGTTAAGCCGCTCGGTGAGGCCGTTGGTCTGTGGGTGGTACGCTGTCGTCCGGCGGTGGTTTGTTTGGCTGTATGCCAAGATCGCTTGAGTTAGATCGGCAGTGATGGCGCCGTGACGTAGGACGATATTTCCGACAAAGAACTTAGCTACCTCGGATGCACTGCCTTTCGGCAGGGCTTTTGTCTCGGCATAGCGGGTGAGGTAGTCGGTAGCTACCACGACCCACTTGTTTCCGAAAGCCGATGTCGGGAACGGCCCCAGTGGGTCCATACCAATCTGCTGGAAAGGTCGGCAAGGTGGATCAATTGGCTGCAGAAGTCCCGCTGGCCTTTTCGGTGGTGTCTTGCGTCGCTGACAGTCCTGGCATGTTTTCACATAACGAGTGACGTCGGTGGTAAGACGTGGCCAGTAGTACTTTTCTTGTATCCTCGCGAGCGTGCGAGAAACACCCAGGTGCCCTGCCGTCGGATCATCGTGCAGGGTCTGCAGGAGTTCTGGTCGCAGAGCTGAAAGCACCACAAGGAGGTACTTGGCTCGGAGCGGTGAAAAGTTTTTCTTTTGTAAAGACCGTTTCGTAGAAAGAACGACGCAAGTGCGCGCTTGAATACCTTCGGGACTTCGGCGGTCCTGCCTTCGAGGTATTCTATTAGGGCCTTATGTTCCGGGTCGGCATTCTGTCGTTCAGCGAAGTCGTCGGTAGTTATCGTTCCTAAGAAGTAGTCGTCATCCGGGTCGTCAGGTAGCGGTTGGTCGACAGGCGCACGAGAGAGACAGTCGGCGTCGGAGTGTTTTTGCCGGTCTTGTAAATGACAGTAATGTCATATTCTTGAAGTCTCAGGCTCCATCGTGCGAGGCGACCTGAAGGGTCCTTCAAGGTGGCTAGCCAACACAATGCGTGGTGGTCGCTCACAACTTTGAAGGGCCTGCCGTAGAGGTAGGGGCGAAACTTCGACGTAGCCCAGATGATGGCGAGGCACTTCTTTTCTGTTGTGGAATAATTTGCTTCTGCTTTGGATAGCGATCGGCTGGCGTGACTAATAACCCTTTCAAGTCCGTCAGCCCTCTGCACAAGAATGGCGCCAAGACCTACGCTGCTTGCGTCTGTATGTATTTCTGTCTCAGCGAATTCGTCGAAATGGGCAAGTAACGGAGGCGTCTGGAGGCGATGTTTAAGCTCCTGGAAAGCGTGTTCCTGTGGCGTTTCCCACTTAAACTCCACGTCGACCTTGGAAAGGTCAGTGAGAGGATCGGCGATGCGGGCGAAGTTTTTCACGAACCGCCTATAATAGGCACACAGGCCCAGAAATTGGTGCACGGCTTTCTTGTCAGTGGGCGGCGGGAAGTCGGCGATGGCGGCTGTTTTCCGTGGATTGAGACGATTTCCAGACTTGCTGATAACGTGCCCCAGAAACAATAACTCCTCATACGCAAATCTGCACTTTTCTGGCTTCAGTGTGAGTCCGGAAGTCTTGATGGCTCGAAGTACAGATTCAAGGCGCCGAAGATGCTCGTCGAAACTCGAGGAAAACACGACGACGTCGTCCAAGTACACAAGGCAAGTCTGCCACTTCAATCCTGCCAGTACTGTTTCCATAACGCGTTGAAAAGTTGCAGGCGCTGAGCAAAGACCGAAGGGTGTCACCTTAAACTCGAAGAGGCTGTCCGGTGTTATAAACGCCGTCTTCTCTTGGTCTCTTTCGTCGACTTCAATTTGCCAATAGCCGGTCTTGAGGTCCATTGACGAAAAGTACTTGGCGTTATGGAGCCGATCAAGTGCGTCGTCTATTCGTGGGAGAGGATACACGTCCTTTCTTGTGATTTTGTTCAGGCGGCGATAATCGACGCAGAAACGTAGGGTCCCATCCTTTTTCTTCATTAACACCACGGGGGATGGCCATGGAGTCTTGGACGGCTGAATAATGACATCCCGCAGCATTTCATCAACTTGTCTCTTCATGGCCTCACGTTCTCGCGTCGAAACCCTATACGGACTTTGATGGAGTGGTCTGGCATTTTCTTCGGTTATGATGCGATGTTTCGTGATTGGGCTCTGCCGAATTTTTGATGACGACGAAAAGCAATCTTCGTATTGCAGGAGCAGGGCCTTCAGCTGTTCTTGCTTATCGTTTGGAAGTTTGGGATTGCCGTCGAAAGCTATGGGAGGGGCTTGGTGCCTCTGAGCAGGTTCCGCAGAATTGGCGAGGGCGAAAGCACTGGTGGCTTCGACAATTTCTTCGATGTATGCGACCGTTGTTACTTTGTTCACATGTTTGTACTCATTGCTGAAATTCGCGAGCATAACCGTTGCTTTGCCTCCCCGCAGCTCTGCGATTCCTCTTGCGACGCAAATAATTCGGGTGACCAACAGATGCTGACTGCCTTCAACGACGCCTTCCAAGTCAGGTGATTTAGGAGCGCCGACTGAAATAATGACGCTTGAGCGAGGCGGAATGGTGACTTGTTCTTCCAGCACATTCAAGGCATGGTGTCCTGACGGCGTGTGCGGCGGTAGTGCTTCTTCTGTGGATAACGTTATCGACTTTGTTTTTAGGTTGATGACAGCACCATGGAGGCATAAGAAGTCCATGCCAAGGATGACATCTCTCGAGCAACGCTGTAGGACTACGAAGTCTGTAGGATAAATACGGCGTTAATGGTGGCTCTCGCTGTGCAGATTCCTGCAGGCGTTACGAGATGACCTCCGGCTGTGCGGATTTCAGGGCCTTTCCAAGCTGTCCTAACTTTCTTTAACTTCGCGGCGAACGACCCACTGATGACAGAATAGTCGGCTCCAGTATCGACGAGAGCGGTCACACTGTGGCCGTCGATAAGAATGTCGAGGTCGCTAGTTCGCAGTCCCATTACAGTTGGGGCGTGGCGTTGGGTCACGGCTGCGTCGGCTTGTTCCGCTGCTTCCATGTTGCGTCGTCAGGCCACCTTCGGTAAGTGAGCTTTCGCCGTCAGGGCTTTGCCTGTTTGGCGTTGTGTTAGGAAAGCTTCGTAGCGGTGTCGTCGTCGTCGGAGGATCTTCGGTAGTTCGTCGCACAACAACCGCACCTCCACCGGTTGCTGCCCTTTGTTTTCCCGGATACGGGCTAGGAGACCGGCCCCGCGCTGGGCCAGAGTACTGCCGGTGGTGCGGTGACGTGCGGCGGCTGGGCGACGGCGAACGCGAAGGGCTTCGTGGTGTCCACCGAGTTCTTGTCAGGTAGTCGGCGATGTCACGTGGTCGTTCTCCTGGCTGTGGACGCGGTGCATTGACGGCGAAGCCGCGCAGTCCCATCTGTCGGTACTGGCAACGGTGGTATGTGTGTCCGGCCTCGCCGCAGTGGTAACAGAGCGGGGATAGTCAGGGGTGCGCCGGACGTCAGCCTTCCTCGATGCACTGCGCTGGGCCGCTGGCGAACGGTATGACTTCGGTGGGGGTGGTGGCGGCGGTGGCGTCTGTCGCCGGAAAGCGCGACGGTGCGGCGTTTTGGCGTGGACGGGGAGGAGCGTTGTTGCGCACTGCAGCGGCGTAGCTCATAGTTTCTGGCTCGGGCAGCGGTGTTTGGGGAATTCGAAGCGATTGCCGGACTTCTTCTCGCACAATTTCGGCGATTGAATCTACTTGAGGCTGCGCCGAAGGCGACAGTTTGCGCAGCTCTTTCTGCACAATCGCTCGGATCGTTTCACGCAGGTCTTCGGAGTCACTGGCTTGAGCAGCAGCACAGTCTGGAGTCAGGCGACGATTATACTGTCTGGTGGGCATGTCCAGGGTTTTTTCGATGGTGGTCGCCTCGGATACAAATTCTTGGGTGGTGTTCGGTGTATTCCTCATTAGTCCCGCGAAGAGCTCCTGTTTGACCCCTCGCATGAGGAAACGAACTTTCTTCTCCTCAGGCATGTCTGGGTCAGCGTGACGGAATAGGCGGGTTATCTCATCTGTGAAAATTCCAACCTTTTCATTTGGTAGCTGAACCCGGGTCTCTAGTAGAGCAGCTGCCCTCTCTTTGCGAGCGACGCTCGCGAACGTTTGCAGAAATCCGCCGCAGAAGACATCCCACGTTCGGAGTGTGGACTCCCGATTCTCTAGCCATGTCCTCGCGGTGTCTTCCAGGTAGAAGTACACACGACGGAGCTTTTCTTCGTTGTCCCAGTGGTTGAGGGCGGCAACATGGTCGTATGTTCCTAGCCAGGTTTCCGGGTCTTCAAACGATGACCCTTGGAACGTTGGTGGTTCTCTGGGTTGATGAATGACGATCGCGGGCTGGGACGCTCCGGTTGTCATTGTCGCTGCAGTCGAGGTCATGGCCTTGGTCTTCCGCGCCTTGTCTTGTAGAAGGCCGTACTCCGGTGGGAGATCTTGCTGTCGGGCGGCTTGTTCGCTGCTCTTGGTTGGCGTCGGTGGCTTCTTCGCGACGTGGGCTGGGTTTAAGGCTTGACGGGGGCGTCCGGTAGATGAACGAAGCAGCACCTCCACCAGATGTCATGGAGTCGCGACGTGGCCGAAGACCGGAAACTTCGTGTTGGGATTCAACTGTTTATTTGGGTGAACCTGTGCCCGGTAAACGGAAAGTCCAATTACAGCAGCAGTCTTGCACAGATAGCAGTCTCGGACTGATAGCGGCGAACGCAGCGTCGGCCTTCGATCAACAACTGACAAGCGGCGAAGCGCGTCGGCATTTATACTCTTGCCGTCGAATGTTCTACCGTTATCGCTGGCGGTGGCGTAGGTTCCAGAACAATCTGTACCGTTCGCACAGTGGGCGTGATCTTATCGAAATGATCTACTACAGTCCGGAACCTTCTCGAAAACTGCAGGCGCGGTTTGCGCTGAGAATCTTGTGATGTTTTGGGACGATAACAAAAACTCGGGAAATGGAACGTGGCAATATAGACCGTTCAGCCACCAAACGAGCCCACCCACCGACTAGGGACTCTGAGGGCTCTACGGACAGTAGTAAGCCCCAAAAACTCGCTAATGCTCTGACGACGTCACAGCATTTCTTTGTTTAGTCATGTTCGCTCGTTAGTCATGTACGTTCCACTCTTTGCAAGGGTTTTTTCGGAAGTTTGCGCGCACTCCCCTTCTTAAAAATTGCCACGGTGCAATTTCTCCCCTTAAACGTCAAGGGTTTCAGACGCCAAGATAAGCAGAGAGAAGTGATGCTCTTCGCAAGGTCATGTCATGTCGACATCCTCTTCTTACAGGAATGTAATTTTAGAACGCCTTTTGATGTGCAATCCTTTTGTTCAAATTTTGGAGGTGAAGCCTTTTTTACTGATTGATTCAAAGATGTGCGGAGTCGGAGTAGTTTTCTTGACACCAGCGTTACTTCGAGAAGCACACTGTGTTTATGGTTTTGACGGCCACACAATAGCAGTAGACTTTGACCTCCACGGCAGACGAGTAAGGGTGCTCGTAAAATATGCCCCAGCTCAACGTGAGGGCATGGTCGATTTTTTCAGTTCACTCAACTCATTTATGTTTGACAGCTACCCTAATTTCTTAGTAGGGGATTTTAACTGTGGTGAGGACACCGACAGATATGCGCGCACGCAGAGAAAGCAGACAATAAAGCGGAGTTAGCGCATTGCGACAACTCATCCGCAACTTCAAGCTCAAGAATGCGTGGGTCGACACTCACGGAAATGACTTCGTTGCAACATGGCAACGGGGTCCCAACATGACCCGGCTAAACCGCTTCTATTTTCCAGAAGTGCTAGCCACACATGCCCTTAGTTGCGAGGTCCTACATTTCCCGCCGGAGGTTGCATGCATTACAGACAACTTTCCAGTGTCTGTAAAACTTTTCTTTAAACAATCCACTACATTTAGAGACCATTGGAAAATGGACACCACACTCGTGCAAGACGCGGAAAGCGTAGCGTTACGGCGCGATGCACTAGAGCAAGCATACAAAAGGCCGCCTGAACCCCGTAACTGGGACGAATTGAAGCACAGTTGGCGCACCTTGCTTATCAAAGCGGGGCTCGAAAGGAAAGCGTGCCTGACGACAGAGATAAACGACACGTTATGAAAAGCGCGCATTGTACACAGAGGCGAGACACTGACGTTCGCAATGCATGACTATCTTGATCAGTTAAAGGCGCGGTACGAACTTTTGCTATCTTAGTTCGCGCACGGCTGCGCAGTCTTTTATCAACGGACGAGCGGTTTTAGATCCAGCTGTTCGAAGTGTTCGCAACGGCTCCTTGGGTGAACAAATGGATGTCTCTTTCGTTCAGATGCCGAATCGCGAACAGTCTACACGAGCAGAAAACATAATAAGGGTCTTTGAGACACATTTTTTAAATCTTTTCAGGGGGGAGAAAGCAAACGTCGTGAACTATACCACCATAGTTAATGAGTTTTGCGAGGGAATTTCCCGCGTACTGAAGGAGCTCCGCGATGGTCTGTGCACCCCAGTGACGCTGGATGAATTACGCATCGTGCTTCAGCGCATGAACACAGCCGCCACTGCCGGCCCTGACGAGATGCCTTTCAGTTTCTACAAAACCTTCTTTGTGACAATACAAGACCACCTTTTGACAATGCTAAGTGGTCGTCTTGCTGACGGAATCAGATCGAATACGTTTCGTGAGAGTAGACGATAGTTATAGCGCGAGAACAAAACGACTATCGCGAGAACAAAACAAACTATCGTCATGCCATACCAACTAGCCCAAGCTGCCACACTTCTAATTGAGAGTAGAGTTATACTCTTGCTTAAAAGCGAGGGAGAGCCGTCCGAAACAAAGCGTAGAGGCCCAATTCCTTACATAACTCGGATTACAAGATATTGGCAGCTATTCTTGCAAACCGCATAACAACCATTCTGCCGGAAATAGTAAGCGACATACAAACATGCTGTGTCCCAGGTCGTACAATCTGTTCCTCACTTGCGCTGACTGGCGATTTATTCACGTACGCTAAAAGAACACAATTATCTGGCATTTTTGTTTCCTTGGATCAGGAAAAAGCTTTTGATCGCGTAGAATAGAACTATCTCTTCGCTGTGCTTGAGTGTTATGGCTTCCCAGCACTTTTAAACGACACCCTCCGCTTACTCTACATAGACTTAGAAACGTCATTAGTAGTGAATTGCTATACATCTGAACCTAATGCAGTAAGTAGGGGCATTCGACAAGGCTGTCCCCTCTCCTCAATTCTCTTTGTATTAGGCATAGATCCATTATCAAAACAAATCCAGAAATGCACATCGATACGCGGTTTCCCTCTTCCAGGCTTGGGCGACGTAAAAGTAGCGGCATACGCCGATGACATCTCGTTGTTTATTCGGAACATAGATAGCTACAGGGACTTTCTGCGAATATTCCACACGTATAGTTACCTGTCGGGAGCACGTCTTAATCCCGGAAAAAGCAAGGCATTGTGCTTTGGGATGCACACTGAAGAGTTCCCTGATGGCGTCCAAATCCTCCAATTCGTTAAAGTCTTAGGTGTAACTTTCCTTTCGACTGGTGAGGTAGCTCACACCACATGGTAAGAAATCCAACACTAAGTTGAAGTCGCCAGACCGTTTCAACTACATTTTACTGAAAGAGCTTATCTAATAAATCCAGCATAACAGCGCCAATGCTTTATGTAGCCCGAATTGCCCAACCACCTCGACGGGTTTTGCTGAGAGTGGCTACTGCGTGCGGCTCCTTTTTCTGGGATGGCCACGCCGAAGATGTTGCCAGAGCCTTGGTCTGCCTACCAGTAAAATGGGGAGGGCTTAGTGTGCCAACCTTGATGTAATGTGCTGCATGTTGGCTCTCAAAAACACCTGGCACTCTTAGAGAACTCATCGTATCGAGGCAGGCAACTTGTAGTGTATCTGCTAGGAACCTCTGGAAGACTTTTTGTTCTGCAAACGACACGGGACTAGCTGCTGAGCAGCCACCAGCATATTACACACGTGTTATAAAATCTTTGCAACAATGGCGAAACGATCTTTCACTTCAAGAACTTATGGAAATGTCCCCAATGACATGAGCGAATTAAAAGCATTTAAAAGCCTATCTGAAGAACAACGCCGGAAAACCCGGGTGAAAAGACGCTGGACTCTTACAAACACGTATCTCCCCTCCGAGTTCCATGACGTATACTGGCTCAGAGAATGGGGGGCTTTACCAACGACCGACCGCCTTGCGGCGAGGAGCATGGCGCCCTCCGCCACATGCCCGCAATGCGGTCGCGTCGAAACACTGAACCATGTCTTCCATGAATGTATAGTAGCACGCACCTTTTGGCGCATGGTTACGAGGATGTTTCAAACAAGTATGCAGTGGAAGTCTAGCCACAGTGATAACTTTGTCGTACTCTTAATGGCTATCGGAGCCTTCGTCTTATGGAAACGAAGGGGACTGGCCTGCCTGAGGGGATACCCCCAGAGAGCTATGTTTCTACTACTACATCGGCTAAGAAACATAATGCTTATGCATCTAAACGCAAAAATAGTCATGCTGGAAGAGGAGGCTTTACTCCGACAGGTGGTCTACGCGATTTATTACCGTATAAAATAACAGAGTGTCCATGCCTTTCCTCCCCTATTGAGGAGGTGGGCTAGAGCTTGTACCACTGTGACATTACAGTGTGTATTTTCTTTTTCTTCTTTAGAAATTCGTCCTTTTGTGCATTATTAGTCTTGAGCGCGAGAACAAATTGTCTTCACAGGTGAGTGCAAAATATCACACGACACTGCGAATGACCTTCCCTTGTTTATTCATATAGCCTTACCGTTTATTTGAGTTTAATCATCTTGATGTCATGAATGTCCTGTCCTTGTTGTACAATTTTTGCATTGTACGTCACTGCATACGCTGTAAGTTTTATCGCTGTATATAACAGCTTGCATTGTACATACGCATTATTCACCATTGTCCATTTTTATGTATGCACATAAGCTGTGTGGGATATATCCGGAAATAAAATTCTCTTGAACGCTATCAGTCCAAGAATGCTACTGTAATCGGATTTTTCGTTTACCAGGCACAGGTTCGCCCAAATAAAGAGTTAAATTCCAACATAAAGTCTTCCGTCTTCGGCCACGTCAAGACCCCGTGACATCTGGCGGAGGCGCTGCTTCTTTGATATTCCGGATGCCCCCCTCAAGCCGCGACCCCAGCCCAAGCGGCAAGGAAGACACGGACGCTAACCCTGAACAGCGAACAAGCCGCCGGCAGAGGGGACTACAACCAGAGTACGGGCCCCTTCCTGAAGCATCCAGGCAGACCTGGATCCCGACATCAACTACTGCAACCATGACCACCCCCGTGCAGCCTCCACCCCTCCTGCTCCGACAACTCAAAGAGCCGCCAACTTTCCGCGGTTTGCCACTGGAAGACCCGGAAAGCTGGATCGAAAGGTTCGACCGTGTAGCCGCCTTCAATGACTGGACAGACGATGACAAGCTACGGCATGTGTATTTCACCTTGGAAGATGCTGCTCGAACCTGGTTCGAGAATCAAGAGCGAAGCGTCACAACGTGGGACGCCTTTCGCGCCAGGTTGCTCACCACTTTCGCAAGTGAGGTGCGCAAGGAGAAGGCTGCAGCTCTCCTCAAAACCCGCATATTGTTACGGGTAACTTAATTAATAAATTAAATACGATGCACGGTGCTCGGCAAACAAGATGGTGACAGTTCATCAACCAGCCACCAACGTCGTCTTTCTCTTTCCTGCAGCCAGGCTGTGCCGGCTGTTATGTATCATAACCCTCCGGTGGTAGAAGCACCGTCTCGGTGCTTGAGCAACTCGGAAGCCGCAGAAGGAGGGTGATAACGCTTGAGTCGAGCTGTGTGCACGATGTCATACGAAGGTGACGATGATGACGATGAATCGCCTGGAACGATCTCGTATGTCACCTGGCGAACGACGCGGTATAGCCCTTTGTAGCGTGACAGCAGTCTTTCAGAAAGCCCTACACGCCGAGTTGGGGACTAGAGGAGGACAAGGGAACCCGGTGAAAAGTGCACGTTTTGTTGATGGGAATCATGGAGCTGTCTTTGGTGCTCCTGCGAGGTCTGCAGGCGGCTGCGGGCGAGTTGGCGTGCGTGGTCGGCTCGCGCGATGGCTTCGCCGGCATACTCAGGGACCGAGGGCACAAGGTGTCAAATGGTAGGGCGGGTTCTGGGCCGTATAGAAGATAGAATGGTGAATAGCCGGCAGTGTCGCGACGTGACGAATTATATGCGAACGTCACAAATAGCAAAGGAACGTCCCAGTCCTGGTGGTCGGCCGCTACGTATTTAGAAAGCATGTCTGTTATGGTGCGGTTTAGGCGCTCCGTAAGACCGTTCGTTTGCGGATGGCACGAAATGGCAAACTTGTGCTTGACAGAGCAAGAGCGCAGGATTTCATCAACGACAGCTGATAGGAAGGTCCGGCCCCGGTCAGTAAGATGTTGGCGTGGAGCTCCTTGTGCTAAAATAATATCATATACCAGAAAGTCCGCATCATCGGTTGCGCAACTCGTCGGAAGTGCTAGTGTGATAGCGTACGGTGTCGCATAGTCAGTCCTTTGTTGACTTCGGAACAGGAAAGTCCGTGGCGGCGCGAATTTTCTCGGGATCTGGGCGGACTCCAGCGGTCTCGACGATGTGACCAAGTACAGTTATTTGACGACGAGCAAAGTGGCATTTCAACGAGTTGAGTTGAAGTCCAGCTCGACAAAAAACTTCAATAATCGCCGATAAACGCTTGAGATGGGAGTCGAATGTGGGCGAGAAAACGATAACGTCGTTTAAATAACATGAGCAGGTTCACCATTTAAACCCTTAGAGCAATGACTCCATCATTCTTTCGAATATGGCCGGCGCATTACAGAGACCATAGGGCATAACTTTGAAGTGATAAACACCGTCAAGAGTGACGAATGCGGTCTTCTCACGGTCCATCTCAGCCACAGCGATCTGTCAATAGCCAGATCCAAGGTCGATAGTGGAAAAATACGTAGCACCGTAAAGGCAGTCTAAGGCATCGTCGATTCTAGGCAACGGGTAAACATCTTTCTTTGTAATTTTGTTGAGATGTCTATTATCTACACAAAAGCGCATGTCCCATCATTCTTTCTTATCAGGACGACAGGAGAGGCCCAGGGGCTACAACAGGGCTCGATTATGTCTTTTGCAAGCATCTTTTTGTCTTCCTGTTGTATGACTGTGCGCTCGGACGTGGAAACACGGTATGGACGTCGGTGAATGGGGCTCGCGTCACCAGTGTTGATGCGATGAGTAACAACACTCGTTCGGCTTAAAGCCGTGCTGGCGAAGTCGAAATTGTCACTATAGGACTCCAGGACATGATGAAGGGCTTCCGCTTGATCACGAGTGAGGTCTGATGGTACCATGTGGTCGACGTCGACGCCCAATGAATGTGATAGAGCTGGTTCATAATCTGAGGTGCTGCAATCATCCACTCTGAAGGGTTCAACTGTATGGTCTTGTAGAGCAGTAACTTCAGCCAGGGAGATACCTTGTGGCAGAATTTGGGCAGTGAGGGCAAAATTTACAATAGGAAGGCATGTGCGGTTTTCAACGATTGTAAAAATAGTGTGCGGAACAGCGACGTCGTGCGTGAGCATCACAGCATGAATTGGGGCCACCATGTAATTGCCGTCAGGTACAGGTGGTGTAGAGAAGAGGTCAATATGTGTGACACAGTTAGGCGGGAGGCGTGCGAAATCAATGCAGCAAGTGCGAATTTGGGGTGGGTTGGTCAGATCAGAAAGTAGAGGCATTTCATGGTCAAGACAGCCGGCTGAACAATTTATAAGGACCGAGTGAGCGGTTAGAAAATGCATGTCTAGAATTACTTCATGAGGGCATTTTTCTATAATGGTGAAAAGAACAGCAGTGCTTCTATCGGCGATAGTCACACGGGCAGAGCACATGCCAATAATCGCGGCAGTTCCCACATCGGCGACTCGAACGGCTCGGTTTAAGGCGGGTGTGGTAACTTTCTTTAGGCGGCGACGAAGAGCAGCACTCATTATGGACACATGCGCGCCGGTATCGATCAACGCACGCACAGGTAAATTGTCTAAAGTACCGTTCAACAGATTCCGTGTGGTCGGTAATGTTACACAAGGATTTCTTGCAGAGGTCGTCGTCAATGCAGCTGCACCTCCAGAAGCTGCACTGCCTAGTTTTCCGGTCGGGGGCGCTGCCAAAAGGTCGGAGAGGCAGGATGGCGTTGTGGGGGCGAACGAGATTGACGGCGAGCAGGGGATGGTGAGCGGGCGTAGCGAAGTCTCGTCAGAGGTGCGGCAGAATCAGTGGATGTGGTCGGCATAGTGGAATAAAAATCAAGTGTCGATGACGACTGGTGGACAAAAGTGGCCTGGGTAGGAGGCCCATATTGTGCCGGCGGAGCCCAGTGATTGCGGCAGTGGCGCGCAATATGACCGACACGTCAGCAGTTGAAGCATATGGGCTTGTCGTCCAGTGTACGCCATTCGGACAAATTGCGCGGTCGAGAGTACTTGGCACGAAATCGAGGAGCGGAGGGACGACCATAAAATGGCTCGGCAGAGTAGACTGGTTGAGTGGAGTGTAGGCCGACGTTCGATAATTCTTGACGAACGACGGCTTGTATCAGTGATATTGTGGTCGGTGAAGGATCAGGCACTGGAAGTGGAGTAAGTACTGTTTGGGCTGCCTTGACCTCGCGACGAATGATGCGGGTGAGGTTGTCACATCGCGGAACTGGGCGGACGGCGTCATCACAAGAAGTAGCAGCTGTGTTCAGCAGGCGCGTGATGCCGTGGGTGACGCGGTGGGCTTTAGCCTGTTCTAGACGGCGGCATTCTGTCACAATCGTGTCGATGCTCGTGACAATATTAAAAACCAGCAGGTTGATGGCATCGTCAGCAATCCCTTTAAAGACGTGATTAACTTTTTCTTCTTCTGACATATGCTGGTCGACCTTGCTACAAAGCGCCAAGACGTCAAGAATGTATGAGACGTACGATTCAGTAGACGTCTGGGCGCGAGTTGCGAGAGTCTTCTTGGCAGCGAGCTGACGACCAGATGATTTGCCGAAAAGGTCATGGATCTTCGATTTGAAAAGATCGAGAGACCGGTGAGGATGAGGCACTGGCAGCTGAAGTAGCCGAAGAGTCCCCGGTGTTGCGACCGCTGCGCGTCTCCATCGAGGTACGGGAGTCGTCCACCTCCACCAATAATATTACGGGTAACTCATTTAATAAATTAAATTCGATGCACGGTGTTCGGTGAACAAGATGGCGACAGTTCATCAACCAGCCACCAACGTCGTCAATCTCCTTCTTGCAGCCAGGCTGTGCCGGCTGTTGTGTATCAATATGATTAAACTGACTCCGACATGTCCACGCTGACTCCGACATGTCCGACGAGAAGAAGGTCCGTCTACTTATGCGAGGAGTAAAGCAGGAACTCTTCGCTGGGCTGATCGGAAACACGCCAAAGACGGTTGCCGAATTCATTTCAGATGCATCTACGATAGAGAAGACGCTCGAGATGCGCACGCGACAATAGAACCGTAGCTTTTCGTCTACAAGCTACGCCGGCATTCAAGCGCTAGAAACCACAGACTTGCATGAGACGATACGAGCGATCGTGCAAGAGGAGCTGCGAAAATTACTTCCTTAAGCGCAGCCTCATGTGAAATCCATCGCGGACGTCGTACACGAAGAGATCCAGCAGTCCCTGGGCGTTCCTCAGCCTCAAGAGCCGCAGCTGCAAGTCATGAGCTATGCTGCTGCAGCACGCCGGCGCGCCTCTCCTCCACGCGCACGCCAAAACGCCGCCTCGTCGCACTTCCGTCGCCAGACGCCACCGCTGCTACCACCCCCACTGACGTCCTACCGTTCGCCAGCGGCCCAGCGCAGTGCGCCGAGGAAGACATGTCTGGCGCTCCTCTGACCACCGCCCGCTCTGCTACCACTGTGGCGAGGCCGGACACACATACCGCCGTTGCCAGTACCGACAGATAGGACTGCGTGGCTTCGCCGTCAAGGCACCGTGTCCACAGCCAAGAGAACGGCCACGTGACATCGCCGACTACCTGACAGGAACTCAATGAACACCACGAAGTTCTTGCGTTCACCGTCGCCCAGCCGCCGCATGTCGCCGCACCACCAGCAGTACTCTGGCCCAACGCGGGGCCGGTCTCCTAGCCCGTATCCGGGAAACTAAGGGCAGCAACCGATGGATGTGCGGTTGATGTGCGACGAACTACCAAAGATCCTCCGCCGACGACGACGCGAGGGAGATTTTCCAACACAACCCCAACCTGGCAAAGCCCTCACGGCGAAAGTTCAATTACCGAAGAAGCCTGACGACGCAACATGGAAGCAGCGGAACAAGCGGACGCAGCCGTGACCCGACGCCACGCCCTAACTGTATTGCGAGAGGGCGAACTACCGACCTCGACGTTCTTATCGACGGCCAGAGTGTGACCACTCTCGTCGATACTGGAGCCGACTATTGCGTCATCATTGGGTCGTTCGCCACGAAGTTAAAGAAAGTTAGGACAGCTTGAGAAGGCCCAGAAGTCCGCACAGCCGGAGGTCATCTCGTAACGCCTACAGGAATCGGCACAGCGAGAGTCACTAATAACGGCCGTATTTATCCTACAGACTTCGAATTTATCCCACAGATCCGACAGGATTGCTCGAGAGATGTCATCCTTGGTATTGACTCCTTATGCCTCCATGGGGCTGTCATCAACCTAAGATCAAAGTCTATAACGTTATCCACAGAAGAAGCACTACCACTGCGCATGCCGTCAGGAAACCTTGCCTTGAATGTGCTGGAAGAACAAGTCACCATTCTGCCTCGCTCCAGCGTCATAACTTCAGTCGGTTCTCCTAAATCACCTGATTTGGAAGGCGTCGTTGAAGGCAGTCAGGATCTGTTGGTCAACCGAAATATTTGCGTCGCAAGAGGAATTTCAGAGCTGCGGGGAGGCAAAGCAACAGTTATGCTCACGAATTTTAGCAATGAGTACAAACATGTGAACAAAGAAACGACGGTCGCGTACATCGAAGAAATTGTGGACGCCACCAGTGCTTTCACCCTCACCGATTCTGCGACACCTGCTAAGAGGAACCAAGCCCCTCCCACAGCTTTCAACATCAATTCCAGACTTCCGAATCGTAAGCAAGAACAGCTCAAGGCCCTGCTCCTGCAATACAAAGATTGCTTTTCATCGTCATCAAAAATTCCGCAGAACCCAATCACGAAACATCGCATCATAACCGAAGAAAAGGCCAGACCACTCCGTCAGGGTCCGTACACGGTTTGGACGCGAGAACGTGAAGCCATGAAGAGTCAGGTTGATTAAACGCTGCAGGATGACATCATCCAGCAGTCCAAGCGTCCGTGGGCGTCCCCCGTGGTGTTAGTGAAGAAAAAGGATGGAACCCTACGTTTCGGCGTCGATTATCACCGCCTGAACAAAATCACAAGATAGGACGTGTATCTTCTCCCGCGAATAGATCACGTACTTGATCGGCTCCATAACGCCAAATACTTTTCAACAATTAACCTCAAGACTGGCTATTGGCAAATCGAAGTAGACGAAAGAGACCGAGAGAAGACGGCGTTTATAACACCGGACGGCCTCTTCAAGTTTAAGGTGATGCCCTTCGGTCTTTTCTCAGCGCCTGCAACTTTTCAACGCGTTATGGATACAGTACTGGCAGGATTGAACTGGCAGACTTGCCTTGTGTACTTGGACGACGTCGTCGTATTTTCCTCGGGTTTCGAGGAGCACCTTCGGCGCCTTGAAGCTGTACCTAAAGCCATCAAGACGTCCGGACTCACACTGTAGCCAGAAAAGTGCAGATTTGCGTACGAAGAGCTCTTGTTTCTGGTGCACGTTATTAGCAAGTCTCGACTTCGTCCCGATCCACAGGAAACAGCCGCCAGCGCAGACTCCCCCCCCCCCCCACTAACAAGAATGCGGTGCGCTGACTTCTGGGCCTGTGCGCCTATTATAGGCGGTTCGTGAAAAACTTCGCCCACATCGCCGATCCTCTCACTAACCTTACCAAGGCCGACGTGGAGTTCAAGTGGGAAACGCCGCAGGAACACGCTTTCCAGGAGCTTAAACATCGCATCGAGACACCTCCGTTACTTGCCCATTTTGACGAATTCGCCGAGACAGAAATACACATTGACGCAAGCAGCGTAGGTCTTGGTGCCGTTCTTGTGCAGAGGGCTAACGGATTTGAAAGAGTTATTAGGTACGCCAGCCAATCGCCAAAGGAGAAGCCAATCCTTCCACAACAGAAAAGGATTGCCTCGCCATCATCTGGGCTACGTCGAAATTTGGCCCCTACCTCTACGGCAGGCCCGTCTAAGTTGTGAGCGACCACCACGCCTTGTGTTGGCTAGCCACCTTGAAGCACCCTTCAGGTCACGTCACACGATTGAGCCTGAGACTACAAGAATATGACATTACCGTCGTTTACAAGTCCGGTAAGAAACACTCCGACGCCCACAGTCTTTCTCGTGCGCCTGTCGACCTACCACCACCCGACGACCCGGATGACGACTACTTCTTGGGAACGATAACTACCGACGACTTCGCTGAACGACAGTGGGCCGACCCAGAACTTAAGGCTTTAATAAATACCTCGAAGGCAGGACCACCGAAGTCCCAAAGGTATTCAAGCGCGCACTTGCGTATTTCTTCCTGCGAAACGGTCTTCTCCAAAAGAAAACTTTTCAATGCTTCGAGCGAAGTACCTCCTTGTGGTGCCTTCAGCTCTGCGACCCTGCAGACCCTGCACGACGATCCGACAGCAAGGCACCTCGGTGTTTCTCGCACGCTCACGGGGATACAAGAAAGATACTATTAGCAACGTCTTACCAACGACGTCACTCGTTATGTGAGGACATGCCGGGACTATCAGCGACACAAGACACCACCGACAAGGCCAGCGGGACTTTTGCATCCGATTGAACCACCTCGCCGCCCTTTCCAGCAGATTGGTAAGGACCTACTGGGGCCGTTCCCGACGTAAGCTTTTGGAAACAAATGGATCGTGGTAGCTACCGACTACGTGACCCGCTACGTCAAGACAAAAGCCCTGCCAAAAGGCAGTGAATCCGAGGTAGCTAAGGTCTTCGTCGAAAATACCATCCTACGTCACGGCGCCCCGGAGGTCCTTATCACCGACAGAGGAATGGCATTTACTGCCGACTTAACTCAAGCGATCTTGGCATTCAGCCAGACAAACCACTGCCGGACGACAGCGTACCACCCACAGACCAATGGCCTCACCGGGCGGCTAAAAAAGACGATCACCGACATGCTGGCAATGTACGTCCATGTCGAACACAAGACGTGGGACGCCATTCTTCCGTACGTGACCTTCGCATACAACACGGCGGTGCAGGAGACGACGCAGATATCTCCATAGAAATTGGTCTATAGAAGGAGCCCGGCAATGACGCTCGATGCCATGTTACCCAACGTCACCGACGAAGAAAACCTCGATGTGAGTGAGTACCTTCCACGCACCGAAAAAGCCCGACAACTCGCGCGTCTCCGTATCAAGAATCAACAGATGACCGACAGCCGCCATTACAATCTTCGACGACACTTCGTGGAATACCAGCCCGGGGAACGTGTTTGGCTGTGGACGCCAATACGCCGACGTGGACTAAGTGAAAAGCTTCTGCGACAGTACTTCGGACCGTACAAGGTGGTTTGACGTCTCGGCCCACTTCATTACGAGGTTGTTTCCGACGGCATCACGAACTCTCAGCGACGCCGATCGCGACCTGAAGTCGTCCATGTCAAGCGCCTCAAGCCATTTCATGCGCGTCAACAAACTGAAAGAGTGTTTTTGTATTATTATTGTATCGTAATTTGTTCATTGCACTTTCTTGCATTATTGTTGTACCTTCTTCTTAGTTAAAGCATCGGGACGACGCCACGTTCTATCTCTCAAGTTTTGTTAATGCCCCGAATCACTACACGATTCTCTGTGCAAACCGCGCCTACAGTTTTCGAGGAGCTTCCGGACTTTAGTAGATCATATCGATAAGATCACGCCCACTCTGCGAGCTGTACAGATTACTCTGGAACCTACGCCACCACCCGCGATAACGCTAGAACATTCGATGGCAAGAGTATAAATGCCGACGCACTTTGCCGCTTTTGAGTAGTTGATCGACGGCCAACACTCCGTTCGCCGCTATCAGTCCAAGACTGCTACTGTAATCGGATTTTCCGTTTACCAGGCACAGGTTCGCCCATAAAAACAGTTAAATTCCAACACAAGGTCTCCTGTCTCCGGCCGCGTCACGACCCCGGGAGAGTATGCATTTTTCATATCTAAGGATACTCAAAAAAAAAGAACTGTCTATGAACAAAAGTGTCGCAAACTTGTGTCTCGATGCGTAAAAGGTGGTCAGTGGAGGATCTACCTTCATGAATTGGCACTGGTGGGGACCGAGCCAAGTGTTTAATTTCCGAAAATGTAAAAGCCGGCGGTTTCGAAAAGTTGTTTTCAAGAAGTTTGCGTGTTTTTCAAAACATTGCAGATACAACTTGTAAGTGCGATTGGTTAGTAGCCAGTGACGGAAAATGGATCCTTGTCTTGCTTTATATCGAAATGACGATGGTTTTTTTCTACGCTGATGGAATCTCGCCAGAAGACTGAATAGCATTACACAGTGAAAGAAGAGCTTTTCTAGTTTCAGAGGGCAGGAGTTTTAACGTTTTATATACTACGTGTTATGGGCCTGAGGATGACTAGATGCAACAGTTTATCGACGCCTCTAGCTCAGCCAACACAAACGGTTTATTGTATCCTTTGTGTTTTGTGGATTTGCACGCTAGTTTCTGTTTGTATTAGTGTTTGGTACCGTTGGAACGATGTGGTGTAGTACGACGAGCTGGAGATATGTTTGAAGGTTCTCGGCTCTCGGTGAGTTCCGAAGCAACCTCTATGCTCTATTTTGCTTTTTTTAGCATTTCGACAAATATTATTCCAACAAATAACGCGTCGTTTGGGGGAGAGTCCAGCTTGTGGAATACACTTTGTGGCAGTATCAATACACTTTTTTGTGGTGTAGTCTACAGCTGCATCTAAGTTCAAGACACACAAGTCGCTTCAGTGTAAAAGTGATTTTTGCAGGGGTGGTGACACCAAATTTGTGCAATATGTGTTTTTTGCTGTGTTTCCTTCAGCTCCAGGAAGCATGATACACGAACAAAGATTTTTGTATTTTCGCATAAATAGTTTATTATTGCTCTACCAGTGTGGACCATTTTCGGTATCGCGTCGCCGAGCCGGGCAGTGACATCGATGCATAGGCGGCTTCGCCACGTAACCACAAAAGCTGTGACGCACATCGTGCTGACTTTCGTCTGCTTTCACACGCACGTGCCACACAAGCGCCAGCAAAACAAACACGCCGACTGTTGCCATGGCCAGCTGCAGTATCATCCAGGCAGTGGCAAGGCAAACGGCAGCCAGAAGAAAACAAAATGTTTATATTCACACGTAATTACAAAACATGGACGAAGAAGTCGCCTGACGCTAGATTCGCCGACCTTTTATCGGCACCGATATGCTGAAGGACCGCCGGGCATCCCCGATGTTGGACGCGCGTAGCGTCTCTGACGGTGAAAGACGCGTCGAGTGTCTCCTCGAAAGCACCCAGTGTCCTTGACGGACGCACAGTTTCTCTGAAAAGAACGCCAACACACTCATCACTTTAGACGTTGAGTGACGTCACAACTTCAGTTTCTTCTCCTATTCTGAAACGTCAGTGTTGCTACGCAAGCAATGGGTCTAGATCGTAAAAGTGGGCATTCAGCTACGCTCTTAAAAATGAATTAAATTATACTCTACGTGTTTGTCTTTTCTTGCTCTTCGTGTGGCGAGCCCTTGCATATAGAGGAAACGCACAAAAGGCCTGGGATAGCCTCAAAAGTTGGTGACACCGCTCCTTTCAACTGTTTCCCATCTGCTTTCTCAATTTGGCACTTCGGTGCCAATGGAAAAGATTCATTAACTATCGGTACGGACAGAACTATTTGAAAGTGGTCACTTCTGTAGGAATTCGCAAATAATTTCCAATTAGGTAGGGAAATAAATCTTGCCAATGAATTGCTGAGGTCTATAGTGGAGTACGTTTGGCTTGCGAGAGAATAGTACACTAAGTCTTTACTAATAAACAAACATACACCGGAAGAGGACAAAAACCATGCGCTTTCGTGACCTGGCACATCGCAGTGAGTACTGCTCCTATAGACTGCTATTTGCGTTCAGGTCCCCAAAGACCAGGTAAGGTTCTGGCAGTTCATTTAATAGGAACTGGCATACATGAGTTTAAAAGCCGTACTCTGGAGGTATTTAAAGGCAACAGATTCCGAGAAGCTTGTTCAAATGAGCAGCTCGAACAGCTAATGCCGCAAGGAATGTTTGTAGTGGTAGTCGTGTACATGCTACACTAATTGATTATCTATAATGGCCAAACCACCGGATGACGCCAAAGCATTTCTCGGTCTTTCCCGAATATAATATAATGGCACAGATAACTAGTGTTCTTGGATTTAAATTGTGTTTTATGTACACATAGCACTCTTGGTGAATGTTTGCGTAGAAGTTCTTGAACATCATCACGGTTCTTAAGGATACCCTGACGTTCCTATGTATAATTTCTGTGTGCATGATCAATGTAATGTTATGCTGTGTGTACAAATAGGACGTGACTGTTCAGACAAGAACTAGGAATTGAAGTTAAAGGGCCGTCTTCTGACCCCGTTATCAGCTTGTTGCTTTTCTTCGTGAAGGAGCCAAACTGATTATTCGGCACCAAGGGTACCCCCATGTCCGTTGTCTCCTCGGAGGAAGAAGATTATCGCGCCAGTGAGCTGGTCATTCAAATTTTGGGCCTCTCGAGTAGGTGATGCCTTGATATATGAGGACGTAGGAGTGACCGCTCTCTGTTCACTAGTACGCGGAGGAGACTTCAGCTATTACCGCCTGGGCAAGTGCCACACTCAAGGGCTCCCTCTTCACAAGCTGATGGAGTGGTGAGATCTGGTGCGATGCTGCCCTTTGACGCACTGCATGAGCATATGCAAGGCCGAAAAATGGCGAGACGCTTGTTCTTGCTACTTCAAATGTGATGTTCCCTTTTACCTCCAATGTGGTGATCTCTTTTACTTCCTAAATGAACAGGAGCACGACTACGTGGCATATTTTCCGGTACAGTTCACATAGTGCACCATTTCTTTGCAGCTTTCGGGTGCGTGGGCCGAGAGTGCACATTAACAAGAATTTTGCCAACCACGAAAGCTTGGCGAGCCGTGAAAGCAACGGTGGGGATTATGAACATATGGCCTCCCGGAAGCCTTTGTATACCTAGCTTGAATGGTTTCCGGGAGATCCCTCGAAGCAGAAGTCAGTATTAGGTGTTTATGAGGTGTAAGTTCATTGTCCTTTCTTAGTTTAGACCGCTGTACGTTTGTCACGTTCTGGCTCTTCTATCTTCTCAAAAGTTCCGTTTTGGTCAGGTCAAGCAGATCTGCATCCCAAACTAACCCGCTAGCTGAGTTCATAGACTTGTGCAGTGCAATACTGACTAATGTGTCACCAAAATTTTTAGCAGAGTTCAGCTTTCGAAATTAATCTTTCTCTAGTATCTCAAAAAGCAGATAAACACTGGCCATTTTGGTAACGTTGTAGCCGGCGTTGAGAGTTTCTGTTAGACACAAGAGACACGGGAGAAGGGAGATACAGTTCTGACTTGCTTTTTACTTTTCGCACAGTCTATAACATTGAAGTGAGGGAATATTTCTCTTGGCCGTTTGAAAAAAAAAGAAAGTTTTCCGTGCATACCCGCTTTAAGGAGACATGATCGCTAAGCAAGAGGAATTTAGTTCAATTCAACTTAATTTAGAATATTCAACATCTGAGAGATGTTTGGTGCACCGAGAAAAAGCCTGAGAAGGCTTGACTAGATCCGTGCACCAGACTATGGCATACAATGGTGCGGATTAGAACAGTAAATGTAGAACACAACACAATAAAAGAAAAGACGCACAAAGGAAAAAGCAGAAAAGAAGTACGTATACACACCAATCAAGGAGAAACCATACAAAAACATAAAAACGAAAAGTTGTTTGGATTACAGTTCTTTGTAGCTGGTATATACATATCAGAACAAGAATATGATTGATTGATTTGTGAAGTTTAACCTCCCAAAACTATCATAGGAGTGTGAGAGATGCCAGAGTGTAGGGCTTCGGAAATTTCGACCGCCTGGGGTTCTTTAGCCTGCACGTAAATCTGAGCGCACGGGCCTACAACATTTTCGCCTCCATCTGCAGTGCAGCCACCACCGCCGGGATTTATCCTGTGACCTGCGGGTCAGCAGCGGAGTACCTTAGCCACTAGACCACCACGGTGGGGTTCAGAAGAACAAGAACTTTTCTAGATCGCAATGTTTTGTATTTGCCATATATATTCTGTACATATCAAAACTAAATTTGAATTAAAAGTAACGAGCATATGTAGTAAGTTGAACTGGAAAACGATCACAAATCCACGTACATATTTCGTAACTGATTCAGAATCATTGAAGCTACGTCATTAACATCTATGGCAAGTTCGTTCAGTAGTGCAAGTAATGTGTACCTGAGCACTTGCTTTATGGATGCTGGTTATATGTTGTTCAGTAGTCCATTGTGGGGACGCCGTAAGTTAGCGGATGCTGAAAGCTTGCAGACGTGAGCCATACAACACTGCCATAACCCAATGCGCCTTGACCAAGCTAGGCTATTTACACAGAGTCAACCCTTGGCGCCAGAAAAAAATAATGGATAATGGTAGCAAACAGAAGGAAGAAACAAACAAAAAAATATATAAATAAAGAAAAACGAAGATGTTGGACGAGAGATAGGAAAAGGCGACTGCCTATTTCTCCTGGGTGGGCCAGTCAAGGGGTGCCATCTACCTGAAGAAGAGGTAAAAGAGGTAAAAGAGGTGCGTTGCCCCGGCTGGGGGGGGGGGCTAACGCTTTAATAGGCCGACATCGGCTCAACCCCTAGTATCCTTTTTTCACCGTACATGTTTCAGCCACACATGGCTAGGTGTGGGAAGGAGTCGAAACCTTCTATTAGCTCAGGTCCATGGTTTAGATACGCACCAAATGCCTCCTCGTTTAGACGCCTCTGCGGGATGCCAAGAAGGTTTTGCGTAGAGTCCGAGAAATACTAACGTGGAACGCGGACTCGTCATTCTGCGTCTGATGTCAGAGTATGGTAACGCAAGAGCAGGCCGCGATCTGCTTGTGAGTAGCTACCATAGGGGAGCGTCTAGGCCACTGGATATGTGCTTGCACCAATCGTCGCCACTCTCAGCGTCAAGAAGCTGCTGGCGTGGGACTAGTGTTGCCCATGCAACCTCAGGCACTGTCAAATAAGGACCTCGGCAGCTGGTTCGCCATCCCCGGACAATGGCGCTCGGGAAAGCGCTTCAGCCACTTTGTTGCCAGTGCTTTTCTTGTACTCAACTCTGTAATTATGCTTATGAAGAGAAAGATCCCACCAGGCCAACGGACAGGATTTATTTTACACCTTTGACAGCCATGAAGGCGCCTGTTAATTCGTTTGATTCGTAAATACAGCTCCATCGAGTTGCGTGTGGAGTTCTGCTCGATTACATAGGCGAGGAACTCTCTCTATATTAGCTGTAGTTCATTTTCGTGCCTGAGGTCGCGTGGCTCGCAAGTGCTAGTGGGTAGAGCATCCCTTAATATTCTTCGAGCAAAACTGCTTCGGTCTTATTCACTTGCGCCTGTCTGCAGAGTGAGGGGTAAACTTATGTCAGGGAGGTGCAGCCGTGCCGTATCAGCGATAGATTCGACAGAGTCTGAAAGGGTGCCTGCCCCATGTTAGTCCAAGACCATTGGACTTCCTTGCCTAAGAGCTTGTGAAGGGGTCTTGTGAGGTTGGCCCAGTGCTAAATGAAGTGGCGGTAGAAGCCCAGCAAGCCCTGACACAGCAGGCTCGTGACGCTTGTTGTTGGTAGATAGTGCAGCTTTGCCTGAAGTGTCTGTTCATCTGGTTGTATTGCACGTTGCTCGACAATGAGACCTTAGAGGTTCATTGGTTTGAGACCTATACCGAACTTTCAGGAGGTTGCTTCCTGCATTGGTTTCAATACTATGGTTAGGTTATCAGGTGCTCGTCCAACGTTTGCAAAACCCCCTTCTACGTTGTCCATTCAGGCTATCGCGCAGTTGAATTTGGCATCTCGAAGTACAATAACCATGACGCGCTCAAATTTAGCCGGTGAATTACTCAACCAGAAAAGTTACCTCAAAAACTCAACAATCCTGTGGTGCAACTAAATGCCATTTTCTCAGCATCGCACACTGCTTAGGTAACTTGGAGGAAGCATCTGCTACAGTTAAGAGTAGTGAAGAATTCGCCGGCTCCAAGAGAGTACATAACCGAGCCAATTTATGGAAAGGCGAACAAGTCTCGAGCCATGACGGCTCTTACCGCGTGTAGCCAACACATAACCAGGCAGAGCTGTCATTTTTTAGAAATAAAGCCACTGTAAATTCCAGATGCCTGTTGAAGGCTTTTAAAGTACCACTGGTGTCCATTTCGTCGAGGGCAGCGTCCAGAAGTTCATGATTTTGGACGCTCAGAGACGCGGATTGAAACAGGTAGGGCGGACGCCCCCTGTGTTTTTGATGTGTTTTAATACATTATCCTGGCCAGGAGCCTCTGAAAACATTGCCGCAAATCAGTTTATGGCTGTTTAGATTCTGCATTTTAGCTGTGATGGCTCTTTGAATAATTCGATAATAGTAATGAAGTCCTCTGTGGTTTCAAAGAACAGAAGCACAATTGTTGCAAGCAGATAAAGAGGAGGCTCTTGTGAAGAAGGCACAAACATAAGTGTTTTTTATTGATGTCGTGGTTGTAGGTTCCCGTACGGATACCAAGCACAATTCGTGACTTGGCTATGAAAATTCGCCCCAAAGTCACGGGGTTTGAATATCTCGGCAGGTTCACAAAACCTTGCACAAACTTTCGCCCATCGAGTGTAACCACTAAATGAGCTTGAAGCGTAGCAAGGACAACGTGAGCAGAGGCCATGCGAAGATTAGTTCTTACCCTTTGCATCACTAAGCCTTTACTCTCACAGGCGTTCTTTATGCAATCAGGAAAAACATACACAGCTGAGCAAGTATCTAAAAGAGCTGGAACTTTTACATCTGCTATGAACCCATGTGGACAACGTGGAGAGTTTATGAAGATAGAGGATCGCTCACCATATTTTCGAGTACACCATGGCTGTAATCGGGTGGAGGGCTTTTTGCTTTAGCGTTGTTTGGTTGTTCCACTGGTAGTGGACCGAGCAGAAAGGGATGTGGTTTTGCCTCTCCGGGCGTGCATTGATTGCTTTGTGGAATGTTTACCGCAGATGTGCTTCCTGGAGCCTGGATGATGTGAAGACCAAAACACCCGGTGTCGTCACCTCTCTGAGACGTCTGGCTGCTCTTGAAGACGAGCCATATCGCACAGACGAACTGCAGTAGGTTCTCTAGGACCTGCCTTATGTAAGAGGAGCCCCTAAGGGGGGGGGGGTGTTGGAATGTTAGCTGGCGATAGTGAGCGCTCGCCATCGCCAACCCAGATCATTTTCCGGCGACCAGGACTTGGTCTGCTTTGACACTGGCCCCTGTAGTGACCGCGACCTCCACACTCGAAGCATACCAGAGGATTTCTACTTGTGCCTCCTGCACTAGAATTAGGAGCGGCTACTGCGAGCTGAGCTTGAGTCGAGGCACCTGGTTTGGGTGTCCTAGGTTCCTGGTACATTGATGTAAAGGCGCATGGAGCAGGCAGATTGTGGTGGCTGAATAGATGTAGAGCCCTTGGTGTGGCCGTCGATACGGCCGTTCGCTTGAACAGACAAAGCCACAGACAGGACGGCTCGTGGACTTCGGGTGGGGGTTGTGGCATGTGAGCTGCTTCTATATCGTGGCCTAATTGTCTCTTACTGCCTTAGTGAGGACGTCGACTGAAGAGAGCGAACGACCCCTTAGGTACAACTGAAAACGTGGTTGCAACTGCCTAACTACCCCAGTCAATTTTTCCGCTTCATACGCCGGAGGATCCACGTTGTTTTAAAGCTCCTGTAAAGGCCATAGGCATTTGTGGAAGCTTTCATCGTCAGCCTGTGTACGACTGCGAAATTCGTCTTTTATTGGAGCGACGTAGTAGGGGGTAAAAAATTCGGCGCGAAGCAGCTGTTAAAGTGGTTCGAGCTTTCAAAAGAAAGGCGACGACGCCAACGTGCGCCAACTTTAACGAAGGGAATGAGTACTGCTTGAGAAAACCACGTTGGAAGAAACGGAACGAAGGCCAGCTACATGCGAACACCACGTTGGGCGCCAGATGAGGGCCCCGCTTTCGCTCAGGGGGGTCAGTGAGCCGCGATTTGCTGGAAACGAGCCAGCAATGCTGGGAACAGGAACCACGTTTAATTCACGGCTCAAAGCAATCGCAACTAGTATTCCGGACAGACACAACATGGCACTAACGCACACCGAAGGTAGAAAAGGCCCGGAACGAACAATCTCGGCAGACTGCTGGTCACTGGACAACCGGCGCGATACATATTGGCCGGACAACGAGCTCGCAAGCAACTCGCAGGGGATAGTGAGCCATCAACTCGCCTTAGTTCGCGCTTCAAACCGGTGTAGCCTCTGCTATCCAGCCCTCTCGGAGGAAAAATTTTCCGCCTATCGCAGCCGTCCTAGCTTCCCATCACCATACCACCTTAATAGCCGCCAGGCTGGGCTAACCCCCCTTCTTATTCACTAGCCACTTTACCGCCCCCTGTGGCTTTTTCTGACGCTGACGTTCCTAACGCGCATGGAAAATGCGCGTGTTTACCCCTCGCCCTCCTTACACCATGCGTGCTGCAGATAAGAGCCCGTCAGCCTGAAAGTACTCGCTTACAAAATGAAAAAAATTGGCAGGTGTTCAATTGCACTGCATTCCTATTCAAAAAGCAATCGTATGCAGGCTGTTGCAGTTTGTGCAAATAAATTCGCATGAACGTTACTTATAGTTCCCTGTTCTTGAATAAGAATTGAATGCAAAGTATGAGTTTTCTTAGAAATATGCATTTACCATTATTGTTGGGCCATTTATTAGACATGTATTGCTTTTTTTCGCTATGTAAAGAAATTAGGCACGTTCATTATAGGTTCAAATAAATAAACGTTGCTGAGTGTTTCATCCAACAACTGTGCCATCGGCCTTTCGAGAGATGATGTTATGGTTTTCTAAAGCTACGTAAAACATGTTCCGAGCTAGGATTTTCCGCACACATATTATTGAGCACACATAATCAGGAATTCTTGAAAATATTGAAAGTAGAATATGTCTGAAAAATTCTCTCGAGAGTTTAGTATACTCATAATAATACAGACGGCAACGATTCTCTCATACGGAACAATGCTTATATGAAGTTATTTTCGCAAAGATATAGGGCTAGTACCTATTGACTAGTATGCGTCTGCGTGAATATTATGTGCGTGGTCACTGATTAGTATTGCTTAAGTTACGATGCTGTATACAACGCCTGAACAGCGCAGCTTTAATTTCAAAAATCTCTAACAAAGTTATGTAAGTATATTGTTAGTACCAAACGTGCACGTTGAATTCTAGTTAGGGTAAAAGAAGGCAGTATAGAAATAATCTACTACGTTTTAGTGTCCATGGAGGAATCTATGACCCAAATAGCTAGTGTAGTTTGTGTGAATTGATGTTTAACACTTTAGTAACTTTATTTAAATGCAGAGACACAAAGAAGGAGCAAAGTAGTAGTAAGTCACTTCTCTTTGCGATTTGCACATGGCATATATTTTTAAAAATAAATATCAATGACTTAAGAGGCTTCGCGCAAATGTCAGTTATATAATTCTTCCAGGAGAGAGATCTTTCTAGAGAGAATCTTGGTTAGGCGTATGTCAGAATGTATAATCTTGCTCCATCAATAAAAAATAAAGTTCTATGCACGTATGTTGCGACGGAACAAAAGTACATTGCATACAGCTGAGTCACGCGCGTGCATGCTTGTTATGTGCGATGAGGTATTATTAGTAGTGTAGTATTAAGCTGTAAGGGGACTCTAGTGTATTCCGATGCAATACAAAAAAGAATACATTTTATTAGAAACAAGCAATTGTTGCCAAAGGGATAATGTTGAACACAAGGTATTTCTATTCTGCCTCTTTAGAAAAGTAACGATTTATTTAGCAGAAATTCTCGTATGCGACAAAATAGATTACCTTACGTATTTAAAGAGAGATTCATCAGTTTTTTTATAGTTACAAATTGTTTGAGAGTACTCATCCTGGTTAAATGAAGTGCTTCCATATCACTCGAAATATTTGACAGAATACTAACTCTTTTTTCAATAGACAAAGTTTCGTGGAACCCTGATATAAGTAAGAGTGAGAAATAAGACATTTCGCCCTCTAAAAAGTTAGCCATTTGCTTTTGGCTTGCATTTAGCCTTTGCTTTGATATATTACATTTAGCTTGCGAATGAAGTTTCATTGGACTGCTATAATGTAGGATGGTTATAATCTCTTAGTTACCTAGAATATTACTTTTACAAATGATACCACAATTTTCAGTATTTGTGAATATTCGCCATCACCATGCCTGAATACTTATACCGTGTCTATTGCATTAGCAATTGTGCCTTGTTGTCAGGTATTATTCTACTTCGCGAAAGTATACATTTTACGGGATGCAGGTGGTAATAGCCTTTGTGGGTCAGATCTCAAAACAAAGATTTAGATGTACCACGTGTCATGGATGTAGCACATGTTTTGCTAGACCTAGGGACCATCCCATCGTGGTGCGAGGGAGGCAGCTGATATTTGTGCTGCATTGCTGAGTGAATGAGTGAGGCGCAGCACCTCTTCACTGACAGCGAACTATAGAAGTTGCTTGCCCTTGTTATATTGATTGCAATGTTCCAGGCAAGCTCGTTTCAAGTACTCTCTGACTTCCCGCTAGTTTTCGATTAAGTGACTAGGAAAATATCGTGCGAACGTCGCGCAGCTTCATGTTGGTGATTGGGCGTTATGGTTTAGTGCACTTTTATTACAAAATTCGACCTCACGACCTAATAGAACGGTTGCCGGAGTAAAGCCAGTGGAACGATTCCCTGTCATTCGCGTCGGAAATTTCACTTTCTGTGTATGGGCACCTCATTTCTTGTGCCAGTCAGTGAAAGCCATGAATATTATTTTAAGGACTGTGTGGACGCGCTTAGTAGTGTTGGCTTGGGGGGTTGTAAGGTGTTCTTTTGTGCTGTTCACCAAGAGCCTTTCAAGAGTCCGCAATTAGTCTGCCTCTGACATATGTGGCATTTTCTGTGGTTATCTGCTTTGGAGCACCAAAGCGAGCGAACATCTACAACAGACAACCCCCCACAATTTTCGGATCAAGCAGTCGTAACGGGTACACCTCTGGAATTTTTGAAAATGGTCAGTTACAACTAAAAATTATCGACACTACTTAGCTGATATAATGTACTGGTCCATTGCGTCAAAGGCAACGATTCCCTACGGGTACGTGGTTTGCACCGATTGCATGAGGCCCGGTGGTTTGCCTCCCCTCAGTTCGGCGGTATGGCAGGTAGGGCAAATGCGAACGCATGTTATGACGTTCTTTATTGTGTACGTTTATGTGACGACGTGACACAACTTTTGAAAAGTTCGCTTGCCATCCCTGTGACCAGTAAGGCATGTGCCATGAAAGTACGCCAAAAAGATTTCCGTAGTGTCCGAAAAAAAAAAACGCGTTGCGTGGACTCGTTATCATGCATCTCCAGTGAAGGTACATATCCCAAGGGAAGGCCTCCATCGGCTTGAGAGTAGCTGCCATATTTTTTGCGGCGGGATCGGCAGTGCCCAAGCCACTCCATATCTGCTTGCACTGGCCAGTTACTAGCTCACTGCAGTTACTGGATTTCTAACCTTAGCACTACGTATGACCACATGAGGGGAACGACGTTTACTTATCCCAAACTCCATATGTAAAAAGCGGAATATGGTCGATGATGAGAACGCTGCGAATAGGGTGCAGAACGAAATAGGCGATTGCGATGATGATGATGCACAGATGAGGCAAGAGTGCTTAATAAGCACCTAAACTGCGTTTATTTGAATTTCGCTTTGTGTCTGATCTATGTATATGCACAAATTGTTGATGAGAGTTAATCAACTTGGTCGAGGGCAGGTCGTATGTTATTAAAGGCATCCTGGAGTCATTGCTTTACAATCGCATCGAAACTCGGCTGTCACGCCCGCAAACCGAACGCACTACTTCAAATTTATTAGTACTTTTGTAGCAACTATAGCGTGTGTGACCTTAATGTAAAGTGCTAAAGAACACCCACATGCAAAACCAACATTCAAAGATATGACTTTTCAACATATTTTACTCATGAAATATTGAGTAACGCACCATCAGTTTTCTGTGTGCCCTGTTGCAACGATGTATGCATTGTAGAAGTGCAAGCGCTTATTATATCTCGGAGCCTCTACTAAAATTACCGAAAAAAAATATTTCTGAATACAACATTCGGGGGTACTTCAAGCTAACTCAACTTCGATTTCTAATCTCTTTTCCCTATGTAACAGAATTTCCGAGGGAAATATTTCTGATTTTCTGGTATGACATTGGCTCAAGCCTTACACGGGCTCAAAGCCTTTCTTGAAGCTGTGTGAAGGCACTTCGATTCGTATAGCTGTTCTTTTGTGGCACTTTTTGACCTAATAGCCAGGAGGCCACATGTTGCCAGGGTCCCAGTCAGTCAAGCAGGTGTTTCTTCTTTAGAGCCCAGCAACACTTCAACGTACTGTTGGTCTCTTAGTCGGGTGATGTGGTACTGTGGCAACCACTACACTCAATTTAAAGACATCAGGCAGTTGCAATGAGTGACAAGTCAAAAAGTCCCCCCGTAGGTAGATTTGCAGTATATCTTTAAAACCTAGCAACATATTGGCAGTAATTTATTACGGGAAACGCCACACACCAAGGTATCCACCTCCACAATGAAGGTTTATTCTACAACCAAAAACTGTAGTATAGTGGTTGCGGTGCTTGGCTGTTCAGCCGAAACACACGTGAAGAAAATTCAGCTACTGCAGCCGTATTTTGGATGCAGCTGATAATGCTCGAAGGCGTTTGCTTATATTTCGCTGTGCGATAAATATCTCCAAGATGATTTGCAGAAAACTTGATTATGCTATCCCACATCATAATATCGTGAGTTCTTGACGAGAAGCGCCAGGCAATATTGTTTACTTCAAATAACATGGCCAGCACTAGGGCCAATGCCCAAATAAGTTCTGGTTTGAACTGCATCACAGTATTTCAGATAGAGTGCAACCACGAACCGGTTGTACATTTATTGGGAAGTTATTACAACGCGATTGCTATGAAAAGCTTCGTTCGCCGGAATTCAGGTCGGCGTCATTATGAGCGTCATTGGTTATTAACGAGAATTCTGCGTTACCCATGAGCAGAATTTCAAGATGGATGCAAATAAGTATGTAACAAAAACCATCCAACGCAGTCTTTCTACGTAGCAAGCATGTGCTCCACCACGCGCGCACGCTAGTTCTTGGAACTGTTTTAAACGAACGCTCCAACAAAGTTGTGCACCAGGAGATGTCTTCGTAACGCATCTAATATTGTGTGGATAAATCATAGTCACAACAGGTGTAAAAGCGTCTGTATTGTTCAAAGAAGGAGTTTTTCGAAAGGCGCTTACTCATTTTAAGGTGTACGGCTGCGCAGGTGTACTTCATACCTCACTTCACGTAGTGGTAATGCGCCACTTTTGACCTCGGTGATATTTGAGAACAACACTTGCAGCATATTGTACTGTGGCTTGAAAAAGCCATTGGTACGTCCACAAACGTGTTTTTGCTTGCTGCATCTCTCAAGTCGATGCGCGATGGGCCCGATTATGTCATCATGTTGCAGGCGCAGCTCATGCCTCCTCCAACTGTCATACTCAAGGAAAAGACTTTGCAGAAATTTAAGAAAAATAAATAGGAAAAATTTCACCATGTTTACACTGGTAACCAGCTAACAAGCCGCTGATAAGACAGCACTTTTGCAGAACTATTTTTAATATCAAGAAACGAATACCACGAATCTTAGGAGCGTTGACAATGTATAGATCTCTAAGGTGCACTTCTCGATGCGAAAACCCACTCATCAAATCTTGTCATCTGGGATGAGCCTCTTGCTATGACCAAAGTACAATTCGAAGGACCTGGGCTCATATCAGAGCAACTGAAGGTGTGTTCAGTACACTTCTATGTTTTTTGTTATAAATAATGCATTATAAATCAAGGCAAAAATAATGTCCGCTATGATTTCCTACACCTAATTGTCTGTTAGAACTATTTGGTTGTCTAAAAAATTAGTCCGTTGAACAAAATTGAAATCTCCTTAACTTCTTCATTCATAGCTACAATCTTCTACCACCATAGTTCGTTTTTTAGGTTTAGGTTAATAGGTGTGGGTTCATGTGTCTTCTGCCTCTTCTTGCGAGAATGTTGTACCACCTTCTGGCGAGAATAGTAGACCAAATGAGTCGCCTTCCTTACGGGCGAAGCTGAACACCAGTCTCGGAGATCACGCTTACAGAAAGAGCAACTAAAGAAACGGGGAAGCGCTCTGAACAATACTCATTGGGTTTTAAGGTCAAAAAGACATTATATGCTTAGGAGAGATCGCGTAGTAGAGGGCTCCAGAAATTTCCACCATCTGGGGTTCTTTAGCGTTCACCTAAAGCTAAGCGCACAGGCCTCGAGCATTTTTTCTTCCGCCAAAAATGCGTGAGAAGCGCTCTTCATCGTAGCTTGAATCGTAGAGCATCGGATTCGTAATTCAAAGTTCGTTTATTCCGATCGCAGTGGCGATTAGGGTGATTTTCCAAAAACTTTCCAATGTTCTTCCCCATACGGTACAATTGTCAAAATGGCTCGTCGTTTCAATTTCATTTTATATCAAAGAAAAAGAGCCATTTCAGCAAAATTACCTTTTTCTCGTTCATAGTTTACAGCTAGAGCTATATCCTATTTGATATGACATCAACTCAGTCAGTCAACCAAAATTTCAATTTAGCAGTGCACAATACTCTGCAAATGCGATAATACTGCACCCCCGAAAATTGGCGGACGCGATAGCGAAGTCTGGTGCCCAGTGCGCCGTTTAACCACTAAGCGCATGCTTAATAAAATATTTGTTACACACACACACACACACACGCACGCATATATATATATATATATATATATATATATATATATTTACAAGCACGCTCGCAACCATGACTGATCTACTGTAATGGTGCACGTTTTCCATTTATTTAGAAACACTTGTAGAAGAAATTTATGAAAATTTTGTTCAGTGATATCGTCACATTGTCTTGTAATATGAACTGAGCGTAGGCGTGACACTTTTTATTGTAAATGGTCACAATCTGTCATCCCTCTTGCGTTAGTTATCTGGCATTTGTTCGTCTTGTTCTTCTGGAGACCTCTTCCGGCCAACTACAAGCATCGCTTTAAGGCCGCTGATATGGCAACTTCAGTATTTCACTTCTTTAGGATGTCGTGAGAATGAAAAGATATATCTATACAAGAGTCGTCGTTTCTTGAGATGGCAGTTCCTTGAAAGGGCATTAAGAGTCTTACAATGCCTCACAGATGGCCGCGAATTATGCAGCGCTTCCTGTTTGCTTAATGAACGCGTATGGAAAGGCATGATATATTTTTCGCTAGATGGACATAGTTGTCCTTTTTTTAGAGCTGTTTGAATGTTCCTGTGTGTTTTTAGCGGTGATGGTGGTACTATCCAAGCCTTTTTCGACGTAGTTTGATGCCCTCCCAAATGCGCCGACAAATCTCCAATTGTGCTTGTTTTCTTCATGACAATTTTTGAACAAAATTCGTTAAGGAGACTCTTTCCACTACAGTGAATTTATGCAGTGTTTTTTTTTCCTGAAGCTCCTGCGAATAACATCGTGGCTTCGTGGTAGAACACCGACCTGCTTTCAACTAAACGGCTTAAGCTCGGTGCTCAATGTGACCGAAAACTTTATTCTTCATTTTATTTTCTGCTTGATTTTTCGCTCACAATCAACAGTGCCGACGCCGACGCCGGCATTTTCGCGACACGAACACACTAACGCTCCCGCGTTAAAAAAGCTCCGCTTGTGCGGCTTCACAAAGCTCTGGTCACCCGTACAAAAGCAGTGACAGGACGAAAAATCTCAGCAAGTCTAGCCACAGTATTATTCATAACAATAGTCATCTCTACTGCGGCGTGAAAGCCTAGTCTATGGTCCCACGCAGCTTGTCTATGAGGCTGAGGAGAAGTAACAGTGACGCCCCGTTATGTACCCTGCTGGGGAGCTTTGAAGATTACATTACCGCTTTCCTTGCAGGAATTTCAGATATTGAATTTTTAGTCGACGTAGGCCGTGTTCATTACCTCTTCTTCTTTATTCTGCGTTTGTTCACCCACTACGCGATGAAACATAGAGCCGCAAACTGAAACAATTAGATCCTGCAATGTGATATTTTTTCCACCACGACAAGAATAACTTTTTCATGGTTAACAAATACTGCGTGGCGATGTGCCACAGATGCCAGGAAATGGCTCTTCCTGTAAGCTTAGTGAATTTTAATGTTTATACTTGTACAACACTCACATATTGGTTCCTGTCATGACCCTTCCTGCAAATGATTCACAGAAGTTGACAGCGAAAACCGTGAGGTTTCGCTTTCCAGCTTTGTACATCTCTCAGGTGGAAAAAATTTCTTCGTTTGCTGAAAACATCTACCCGCACACTCTTGCAGAGCCCGTCTTCCACTTCGTGGCAATATTTGGTATTGTCTGTTTGGCTTGCAAGGATGTCATCAAAACCAAAGTTTTAACAGAAAACTGTGTTGTTAAAAGCTAAGTCTTAGACTTTTCCTACTTAAAATTTCAGCTTGTGATCCTGGCATGAGCTGACAAGCTCAGTGTCCTTGTGTGTGTGTGTCACAGCCCCGTCTAGCTTGACCATGTCCATTTTTTGAGCATGGACAATTTGAGTCACCGATATATTGAAATACAGCTGCTGGTAAAGACAAGTGTGAAGAGTAGTATAGCCACACATAGGAACTGTGACAATAATTCACTTTATATATTTAACAAAGTAATCACGAAGAGGAACAAACAAGCACGTTGTATGTCACGCTGAAGCAAAGATGTCGTGCACTGAAGTGCGTATGCGCTCGCGGATTTTCGAATCAGTCACAAAGATGGCATAAACCACCAATAAAGTGTAACTTTGCCTCACTAGCTCATTTCAGACTCTTGAAGAATTGGTAGAAGTCACGTTTTTTTTTTTTTGACGTAAGGGGTGAATTTAACACAAGCGCAGCTATTATTTCGCAGTGTAACCAAGCTCACTACCCAAATAATGTTTTTTAGACGGACCTTAATTCAATAAAAAAGGTGCTAGCACTGCTTGAAGAGTGTAGGAGATTTGGTTCTGTTGCCCGTTTTTTGTCAGTAAATCGCTCATTGTTTTACAGTAAGTTGTGCATCTGGGGAACACCGTCATATTGTCCTTGTAATTAGCAACCTTCCAATTTTTCAGTGTCTCGCTCGAATAGAGTCTTGGTGTCCAGTACTACTATGGTGCCACTAAAAGAAATGAAGTGTACAGAAGCTTTTTCTTCGACACTTTTTTGAAGATTGTAAACTTAAGCTGATAGTGAAAATCAGGGAAAGGGGCTAACAAACGAGCGCTAACTTTAAACTAAAATATATTCTCGGTATTTACACCCATTCATCGCGTAACAAAAATTAGAAAAACACATCGTCACCAGCCACCCATAATCCTGCTCCACTTCCCAAAACAAATGTGATCATATAGGCGCTATCGTTCATGTCATGGTTGCCACGTTTTGTAGAGGTCAAACGTTGGACGACGTGCGTGTACAGAATTAAATGCATGATAAAGAACACCAGGTGATGAAAATAATTTCTGATGATCCAATTCGGGATTCTTTAGCGTTAAGTTACATAATGTTCCTATAATATTATGACGGCTCACAATATGTAAGTAAAACGGTAAAACAAGATTGATACTAAACATTGCCAGACGCACTTCATCAAGCAAGCGCACAAATATACAGTATTCCGCAACTTTGTAGACTGTGTTATTCCTCCAAATTATGCTCACTTGTACGTGACACAGAATCCCCGATGAACTCTATTTATTCATTACATGCTAGTGGTTTTGAATGTACACTGAGTATTTCATGAATGTGGAGTTTTCGACCTACACATGGCTGAAAATAGTTTCGTTTTGATACAGGCTGGCTTATCAATATCTGTCGTTCTTCATTCTTTGTAGAGCTGTGAAGTGATTTCAGCGAAAACAGTTTTACTTTTAAAATTTCTATTTGTGTAAACAATGAATAGTGTTGCCAGAACGGGTGGTACTACTAACACTACAGACTGGAATCGAGGCAAACGCCTGTTTTGTTCTTTGAGTTCCTACCACGCCACTTTGATATATGATCATGAAGTAGGCGTTGAGGAGTGCTTTTACAGTGTTTTATAGTGCCATGTAATGCCTTTTTTAAGTGCCTATATATGCCTATTTTCAAGTTCTGTGCCTAAATCGCCACTAGTTAATCTCCAATTTTTCTTTCGAGCACACTTTGACACGGTTATTAATTTTACAGTGCAAAGGTAAGAGAACTACGAGATTCGCCCTAGTTCTCTGGTTCATGAAACTTCTGGAAGCCAAATCCTAGCATCGGCGAAACAGGGCACGTCAGCCACTTTATGCCACCGCAATGAGACGCGAGAGAAGCTGGAGCAGTATAAAGAGCGAAAAAATGTCTTCATTGCGAAATCGAAGCATGTATCAGAGTATGCAGGTGAATGGCTAGACGGAATGAGATTAGGAAAAGTGGGGAAGAACGGGTTAGTGGCGTCCATTGCCAAGAACGATGTTTACAGCCGGTTATTCAGCCCTTTGTTTCCAAGAAATTGAAGCACCTCCTTGAAGATTTGGGTGTGTGGGGGATGGGGGAGGGGACTACTGCTCCTTTCGAGTGGTCATATAATATATTGTAAATCATTCAATAAAATAAAAGACATAGATCTTTAAATGGCTCGTTTTTCACTTATATACGTACGCTTCAATGGACGCATACGTCTCATTCCAGGTCTTAGATGCGACGAATCTGTGACATGAGTGAAATTTAACATATTAGCGTTTTCTTTTCACTTTACTCATTTATTATGCACTTTACACACTTCACCCACACGTAAAAGTGAATAACTGGTACAAATTATGAATAATAAGTGAAAACAAATGAAAAATAAGTCACATGTAGAGTGAAATTTTTTTAAATATTTGTTATCTTTAGAGCATGAATAACTCAACGTGGAACGTAGGACAGCTGTTCAAAAGTTCAATGTATCGGACATGCTGACGCAGAAATTTGCACAACTGAAGGCCGCTTTTATGACCATTGACGGCATATTTTATTCAGATGAAAAAAATGATGAAGAGCAATAGAACAGCTGATTCTGCGTTGAAGCGAGCGCTAGTCAGAGGTATGGTTTTTTTTTGACGAAGTACTTGCATCTATAGCCATATGATATCAACACATAATATATAGGCTTTATTGAATAAAACAGTTATTTCGCTCTTAAGGTGTGCGCATGCTTTCCATGCTTTTCACCATCTTTAAAGTGACATATCAACGGTGGATTTCTGGCCCAACATGTCAAAACATGTGGCTGTGAAGTTCTGCTTGAAAACACAGTCGTGGTTAATAAACACAAAATTATTATCACCAGTATTTTCAGTGAATCTGAAAATATAGCGCGTGACATTTTGCATGAACAAACCATGAATAGCTCTGTCTGACAAGGAGCTTAAGTTTTTGGACGGCGGCAGATGTCATAAGCGCCAAGGGATTGCTATGAGAAAAAGTGGGCACTCGCAAAGTTTGGCAGATATATACGTATATTTGACCGGTTTCAATATCTTTGATTTGAGGTGTTGTCTTACTGTATGTGATTAGAAAATGTTTCAACTCTCAGTACACATTTTGCACCCTTCTAATTAAGCTCTCAGTTGGTAGCGAACGGTTGTCTTTGTCGTTCCTGCCCATGTTGACGCATCACACTCGTATTTGAAACCATCATGAATCGCCAACTACCCAAGCTAACAATTTTGACATTTGTACACTCAATCAAAATTATCTTATACTCACCAAAGAGTCATGAGGTCTAAAAGAGGGTTTGCGTGTATCTGTAAAAAGTCATATCTGCGAGAAGTGAAGACTTTCCGAAAAGGAAATGCATGTTCATTGTTAGGGCTTAAATATTATGCCTCCTAATTATTTCATGAAAGCTGTGCACAGCTGTGCATACTCACTAATGGTACAGTTGTACTATTAGTGATGCCACCTAAATTCTATATTTTGACATACTAAGCAAAACGCCTGATTTATATTGCGAAAAGTCAGTGCTTACCTAGCTACCTGACCTGCAGAGCTCATTGTAGTGCATTAGTTGGTTTGGTTGCTGGAGCTTAGGTCGAGAACTGTGTGCCTATGGGGTTCACTTAGCCATTTAAGGAGCCTTCGCCACAGTCTTTTGACACCGGAAGACTGGTTTGCATGGGTGACATCAAGATATGGCGATTCTGGACATCATTCTACATCTTTAAATATGAAAGAAGAAACGTTTCAACCAATAGGTGTCAAAGCATGAAAGCGTAAATACCCTCAACTCCATATAATGTTTTTTCATTCTATAATGCGCTTACGAATGCACGCTTGTAAGGGAGCGTTTAAAGCAAATATATTGATTTAACTTTGTAGCAGTTTTGGGGCGTTTGCAGCTACAATTAGCAGGAACGTAATGGAACCCATAATATATGTTTAAATATGCATGCAGAATAAAACATTGCGCACCGCCACCTACTCACACGTGCACACACACACACGCACACACGCACAACACACACACGCGCCCCACTCCCACCCATCCACACAAATGCACGCATATGCAGACAAACTCACTCAAATTCATGTGAAGGTATACAGTTTTTTCGAAGGAACAAATAAATTCGAACCACGCCATTGCCTTTACCGTCGAAAAATTAATGTGGGACTTTTTCAACGTGCATGGAGAAACAGACGGTAAAGGGTTTTTTTTCGTTTTATAGTAAAATCACGCCGCGGGCCATTATCAAGGTGTCCAAAAACAAGCAGGTCGTCCATCTCGAAGCCAGTCACTGCAACAAAATTTCAAAAGTCTAGTCGTTGCCATCACTGCTTGTTTATTATTACGTTCACTGTACAGAAGCAGCACATATTCGCCTAAAGACGATCGGTACTTCACATATACAATCTAAATGGGTCGATAGCTGCGCAATATTGAATTGATTTATAGGATAAGGTATTCAGAATGTTTTTAAAGAACTTGCACAACACCACACGGTACTGCATACAACAAAGATAACCCACAACGCACCAAACACCCCTTCGAACACTACCCTGCTGTAACAGACGTTAAAACACGGAAACATAAGGTGACTTCGCGTGGTGCAAACTGCTAACTAGTTCGTCATAAACTGAAAAGGCCGTCGAATCGAGCCAGTCGTGCAAACAACGCTTTTGAAAGGTCATCGTGAATTGTTCTAACACACTCATGCAGGCCATCTGAGCAAACAAGCATTATATCAACATAAAAGTCAGTGTTTCACAAAACACACCTCAGTGAACCAAGCCATTAAACACATCAAATTGGTACACTGCGATTTTCGTTGCGAGCATTTCATCACGTGTACGATTTCTTGGCAGAATTCACGTAACAGCTCTGCCAGGCACACTAACTCTGCTGCTGACGGACGCTTACGCATTCATCTTGCTGGTTCATGCAAGCCCAAACTCTCTTCGTTTGGTTGCTGTCGCTTACATATTCAAGCTACATTACTGAGACAGAACTCAAAGCGAGCAATAAAAATGGCGCAAAGACTGCCTTCACCGTACTGCTAAGTCATAAGCAGTATAAATGCTGGTCACTCACCTTTGGGAAGTGACCGCAGGATCAATAGTCTGAGGCTTCAAAAGTAAACTTAAGAATGATGGTCCCAGAGCCTCCAGCATCATCCGGAAACACGAAAAAAGCTTCGGGAAAGCACGCACGTTCACGACTGAAGAAAATGGCGCACGCCGCTGTAAGCCTTCGCAGCACTTGTCAACTCCGTAAACACCGCAACGCTCGCCAGCAAAGAGAGTGTTGGTACAAGTGCACGGACGTGCTTTCTCCTGCTTGAAGGAAAATCCACTGGCGAGAAACGTGTAGGTTCCGCAGTCATTATTTTGCGAATGCTAGCCCCGTCTTTAGCGTGCGTTCTTTCGTTGCATATTTTGAAATCAAAGAGGGGATCCGTACGAAGCACCTCCTCCACGATGCGCCTAAGCTGTATAAACTGGTTCTTTATGCTATCTGGAACATGCGATGCAGATACGGCGTCGCTTTACCACCGTAAGTGGAACCACCATAACATCACGCCACTTTGTAACTTTAACGAATCGCTGGCCTCAATGGCATATGTCGGATTTCACTTAAGTAAACAAAACCAAAGAAAAAAAAACAGCTGCTGCTCCAGATAACTGTCCCCAGACCACTCTGATCAACATAACAGCTCCGCTTGTTACGGTTATTGACTGCTTTATCAGGAACCTCCGTGGAACAAGATTACGAGTATACCACCGTTCAACCAGAGATCAAGGATGGGCTGTATTTGCAGTACACAATTATTTAGTTTATAATGTTGCGTACATGCACAAAGACAAAGAAGCATATACGCTGAACGCACTTTTCACCCAGAGTGAGAGAAGAAGAGGAGGATCAGGAGGATCTTTAACCAGTCAGCCGCTTCTTAGCTGCCCCTCACACCTAATAAATGGCCCCTTTTAACGTCTACCAGTCTCTTTCAAACGTAACAGAGTGGTGGAGGTGCTGGGTAAACCGCTTCATCTACGGAACGATCATTGCCACAGATTCGACGAAGACGTCGACTTGCCGGTCTCCCACTATCTGCCGTGAGTGACTTCGACATGCCCGAAGAAGCAGGCGTTTTCAGGACGGCACCATCTGGCCCGCTTCCGTACTACCGAGTTCCACCGCCCTTCGGAGGAAAAGCCGAAGAAGATGTTGACGCCTGGCTCACCAAGTGCAAACGTTTGGGCAAGTCCAACAGTTGGGATGCAGCCGCTATGCTAGCCGACGTAGTGTTCTCCCTGACTGACACCGCACTGGTATGGTACGAGAACCACGAGGACGCACTGACGACGTGGGATCTTTTTTGTTGAAGAGCTGAGGGCGTGTTTTGGCGACTCGGTTGCTATAAAGAAGGGGGCTGAGCAAACACTGTAGCAACGGGCACAGCTACAAGGTGAGACATGCACCGCTTACATAGAAGAAGGCTGTGCAAGGTGGTCTGGGCTACTATGTCGGAAGAGGACAAAGTTAGGCATCTGCTCAAAGGGATCGCTGAAAACGTGTATTATTTTCTAATTGGAAAAGAAAGTCTCAGTTCGGTGTTCCACGTCATTCAGTATTGCCGAACGTTTGAAACGCTCAAGATGCGTCGAATTGCGCCTAAGTTTGGTCGGCTGGATAATGTTACAGCTGTTGCCAATGTGGGCCCGAATACTAGCCTCAACCTTTTTTCTACCATTCGACAGATTGTTCGTGAGGAACTGTCCCACCGAGAAATGTCGTGTTACACAGCTGACCATCGTGAGTTGTGTTTGCCACGTGAGGCTATTGATGTGCCTCCTTTGACCCCATGGCAACCGACGATGAGCGCGGCAACTGTGGAGTACAGCCCAGCCCCAAAGTCAAGGATGACAACCAGATTTCCCGCGTCGCGGTATGACCGACAATCTCAGCGCATGCCTCCTCAACACTCGCCGTCTCGGTACGACGCACCCGACCAGTACATCCGTCACACAAGGAAAAATGATGACGCTCTAATCATCGACGAGCGACCGACGTTTCGACCTCGGCCGGTGTGCTATTCCTGTGGTGTGCCAGGCCGCATATCGCGATTTTGCAACCGTCGGGTGACTCCTCGGTATCGACAACCATCCGACTCTTCACGACCCTTCATCCGGTGGCCGGCCCACATCCGGTTGTCATCCGGTGGCCGGCTCACATACCACCTGATGACAACTATTGGCCCAGCAACTTCCGCAACCACTCCCCTGCATCTGACAGGAGTTTAACGCCCCCACCGCGACCTCGTGCTCATCGTTCTCCTTCACTGCTGCGTTGCAAAGCGCCCTCTTCGCCACCGGAAAACTAGCCAGCGCGGCCAATGGGGGTGAGGTCACTGGAAACGTGCTACTGAGAGAAACACCTCCTGTGTGTATGTTTAAAAACAAAGTGCATGTTTTGGTGGATCATGTGCCTGTGATGGCCTTGGTGGACACAGATGTAACTAGTTCCATGATGAGTGCTTCCTTTAAAGACGTGTTAGGGCGGAAGGTTGTTTTTACCTGGGATGAAATTTCGACGTTCTCTGGAGTGAGTGGAGAGCCATTACGCCCTATTGGTGTGTGTAGTGGTGAGGTATTTTTGGGAGGCCTTATGATAACAACAGAGTTTGCGATTATTCATCGGTCGACCCACGATGTCATTCTCGGCATGGACTTCTTGCGAGAATGTGGGGCCACAGTAGACTGTCACACGGGGAAAGTCTTTGTGAGTGGCCAGATGCCTTCAGAACTTCTGGAAACTACAGCGAATGACCAAACTACGCTGTGTGTCTGTGGCGATACGTTCATACCAGCGTTGTCTTCCATACGTGTTACTGTTCTTTGTCGCGGCGCGGAATCTGACAGCTTCGATGCGAGCGTAGAACCAATGCACATAAACTGCGTGAAGAATAATGTGTTGGTTCCCCATTGTGTGGTGTCGATTGATGGCGGACGAACTGGCCTTTTGACTGTAAACTGTTCCGTTGAGCCCGTGACACTACCAAATGGTTTGAAGTTAGCTTCGGTCAACAAAGAACACGCGACCTTATCAGTGGTCGAGCTCACAGACGTGCCGGAAGAACGTGACGGAACTGGTTGTCACAATTTTGACGGGGCGCTTATGGCAACGATAAATAAGTCACTTAGCTCAAGCGAGCGCCAAACTTTAATGAATGTGCTGTTGAAGTACGCTTCGGTATTTGACTTTGCGCAGAAGGGCAAAGTAATCCCTATCCCCTGCCTCGAACGCGCCATACGATCAACACTGGCGCGGCAAGTCCGATTCGCCAAAAACCATATCGTGTTTCCCCGTCAGAAAGACTAATTATCAACGACGAAGTGCAGGAAATGATGCGAAAGGGAGTGGTACAAAAGTCAGCCAGTCCATGGGCAGCACCGGTAATCCTTGCTAAGAAGAAAGCTAGATCTTGGAGATTTTGCGTCGACTATCGCCGGCTGAATGCCGTGAATAAAAAGGACGTATACCCGCTGCCCCGTATAGAGGACGCAATAAACTGCTTACATGCGGCCTCTTATTTTTCCTCCGTAGACTTACGATCTGGTTATTGGCAAATTCCGATGCACCCAGAGGACAAGAAAAAAACTGCCTTTGTAACCCCTGATTGGCTCTTTGAATTCAACCTGATGCCATTTGGACTGTGCAATGCACCGGCAACGTTTGAGAGGTTTATGGACACCAATCTGCGTGGCTTGACGTGAAACATCTGCATGCGCTCCCTCGACGACGTCGTCATCTTTGGCCGCACATTCAGTGAACACAACTCTCGTCTGGATACTGTTTTGAACTGCATTCGAAACGCTGGCCTAACTTTAAACTCGAAGAAATGCCACTTCAGAGACCGCCAGATGCTTGTGCTCGGGCATCTTATTGACAAGGATGGCATCCGCCCTGACCTCCAGAAGGGAGAAGCAGTTGAGGCGTTAAATGCGCCGCGTTCAGTCAAGGAACTTCGTAGCTTCCTGGGGCTTTGTTCGTACTTCCGCCGCTTTATTACGAAGTTTGCCGACGTTGCGTATCCTCTCACATGCCTCTTACGAAAGGCCAATTCTTTTGAGTGGACTCTTTAGTGCGATTCTTTTTTCTGTCAATTGAAGTTTTTGCTGACGTCACGACCCGTCCTTCAGCACTTCAGTCCTTCTTCTCTAGTGGCATAGGTATTGGAGCCGTTCTAGTACAACGTTACGGCGACCGTGAACACGTCATCGCATATGCAAGTCGCTCCCTAATCAGGCCGGAACAAAACTACACTGTTACGGAACAAGAATGTCGGGTGGTATTATTTGCAATTCAGCGATTTAGGTCTTACTGGTACGGACGCCCATTCACAGTCGTAACCGACCACCACTCGTTGTGTTGGCTTGTCAACCTTCGTGATCCTTGTGGCCGCCTTGCGCGCTGGGCACTCCGGCAACAATATACAGTTTTACCGTAGCTTACAAGAGTGGTCGTCGAAATTCTGACGCGGACTGTCTTTCACGTATGCCACTTAGCACAACAGACTGTGAATCCGATGACCTTGACCAGATTGTAGCGTCTGTGTCGCCTACGTCCCCGGACTATCCCAGTTTCAGAGCAAAACAGCAGAAGGACGCTAAACTAACACCACTATTTGCCGCTGCATCCGCTTCCACTAGTGCACGCCGTTTCAGTGCGCGTGATGGACTGTTGTTCAAAAGGAACCTCTCCAGCATTGGCGCGCGTTTTCTTCTAGTTGTCCCGGAGAACCTGCGACAGTTATCATGAGTGTCATGCAAGACAACCCTACAACTGGACATTTAGGTTTAGCGCGGACGCTTCACCGGACTAAAGAGCGCTTTTATTGGCCTGGTATGCAGAAGTCTGTTGAGAGTTATGTTGCAAGTTGCATGCAATGTCAGCGTCAAAAACGTCCATCAACTGGTCCAGCTGGTCTTCTACAGCCGATGCCTACTTCAAGCGCACCTTTAGAACAAGTGGGCATTGGCTTTCTGGGCCCCTTCCCAATATTGGTTAAGGGCAACTGATGGATAATTGTTTGCGTCGACTACCACACACGCTACTGCAAGACGGCGGCCGTCCCCTCCGCAACTGCCAGTGAATTCTCGTCGTTTTTGTTACAGTACGTCATCCTCCGACATGGCCCACCTCGCCTGATTATCATTGACCGTGGACGACAATTCACAGCGGATGTCGTGGAGGAGCTACTCCGTTTATGTGAATCCCGCGTGCGTCACTCGACACCATACCACCCCCAAACAAATGGGCTGACGAAGCATACCAACCGCACTATTATCAACATGTTGTCTATGTATGTCTCATGCGACCGCAAGAACTGGGATGACGTACTCCCGTTCATTACTTACACGTTCAACACAGCGAAGCATAAGATTACAGGCTATCGCCCATTCTTTTTGTTTTATGCACGTTTGCCCCGGCACACAATCGACACAATATTGCATTTCTGTGACCACGACAACGTCACTGTCGCCGAGACTCTCTGCCTCCCCGAAGAGGCGCGTCGCATAGCTCAACTACGCACATTGGCATGACAAGACAAAGCGAAGGCACGCTATGACATTCACCATCGACAACTGATTTATCAACGTGGTGATCTGGCGTGGTTGTGGACTCCGATGCGCAAGCGCGGGTTATGCCATAAGTTTTTGGCCACTGACGATGGACCTTTTGTCATTGTCGACAGACTTACAGGGTCAACTATGTAACAGCTCGTCTCACGGCGAGTGGTCGACGAGCTGCCAAAACTCATGTGATTCATGTTGCCCGCCTGAAACTGTAGACGCCACGACAACTCGACTGACTCGTCCGGCGGCCTTCGTCTGCGCGGAGAGGAATGTTGCGTACATGCACGAAGACAAAGAAGCATATACACTGAACGCACTTGTCGCCCAGAGTGCGAGAGGAAGAAGAGGATCAGGAGGATCTTTAACCAGTCGGCCGCTTCTGAGCTACCCCTCACAACCTAATAAACGGCCCCTTTCAACATCTACCAGTCTTTTTCAAACGTAACAATATATATACAAAAATTCGCAAGCCTCTTCTTTCGACTCGTTCAATTGGTGACGGAGAGAGAGGAGACAAAGGAATGAAATTGAGGCCCGGTTTTTTCAATGGAGAGCCGTTCGCACGCGTATGGTTCTTTTATTAGGAGTGGCGAACTGAAAGCGAGTAACGTCTTAAACTCGATGAATGTTGCACCCATGGCGGGACAGAGCAGAAGATATATAAAAGTAACACAGCGGTTCTGCTCCATCATCACCTCTGCCCCTTCGGCTAAGGCTTTAAAATTTGCCTGGATTGAATGCGATGTGTTCGTGTTTATATGCATGGAGGTGAAGCCATCCACTGGTGAATTAACATACGGTATTTTATTGCAGCGTTTATGACAACAAACATAAAAGCAGTTTTCAGAGCTTAGTAAAAAAACATGTAGTGTACCTGTACCTGAGCTCATTCATGCTCCAAAACTGATGCAACAATATATGATCATGCTAAATGACGCCACCACTCTGGTATAACCAAGTCGTAAATTGTTCGATTAAGCCAATAGCTCTGTTTGTTGGATGTCTCTCTTTTTTTCTAGCCCGCTTATGTTAACTTATTGTGCCCAAATACGCCACCAGCAAATTATATAATTTTACATGGACGCTTCATAAGCTTTGAAAGAATGCGCATTGTTGTGATTGTGTTTTGATTCACTTTTGTAGTGCCCTCGTGGTTCTTGAATAGAAAGTCGTGTAGTAACCAATCTGCCTCATGTCCCCAGGACGTCACCATCAAAAAACTTCCAACTTGCTGATGGTTCTTGGTGAAACAGCGTCGTGGTGTGCACAGGATTATTTTCCTTTGGCTATAAGAAAAAAGAAAGATAAGGGGATCAATAAGTTAAAGAGTTGTTTTCGCGATTCATCCGTTATTAAGCCCAGTGCGAGCAGGACCTCGTCAGGAAGCAAACTACCCCCTTTTGTTCTGATCGCGGGTAATGCAATTGTATCGTCCAAAAATGAAATAAAAAAGTATCTTTGCAGAATACTGGATTCGAAGTAACATCAAAATCATTAGGCATCATAACAACGCACTGCAGCACTGACTTCATACATGACGTACGCTTTCCCGTTTTTAGCTAAGAATAGCATAGCGAGAATAATTATAATTCATGACAGGCTTTCATTTGTTCTTCACCTTGGTATATGGTACCCTATAAAGTACGCCAATCAGGGATCACAAATTACGGCATTTGTAAAAAAGTGTATTGATGCCTACCATTCGGTTCTGTATGGCTTATTCGTTTAAGTAGAAAGTACGTACCACTCGAATTAAAATACATTTACAACTAGTAAGGTGTGGTGGCTTTCAGTAGTGTGCCTAGTAAAGCAAGAGTAATTAAAAAAACTCGTGCTGTTTGCGGTAGTGTCCTACCTAAACCATGTACCTTATAAACGTTGAGGTGACTTACGTACCCATGACATTGTCAGCAAGAAATTAGGATTGTAGTCTGCTAGATCAATAGGCTAGAACACTATACTTCTTTCAAAGTATAAAGTATGAATAGGAGTTGCTGTGAATGGGACATCCACAACGTCTGAACAGTAAAGTGTTCTTCACGCTATCGCGTATAATGTGGCATCTGCTGTAGTTATGCTTGGCTCAAGTCCGGTCACACACAATGGTCAGTCATGCTGGAAAACACGCACACACCATCTGAATCGCAACCGCTCAGCTCTTTCTCACTAGATTGTAATTTTTTTACTTCATCTTGCAATCACCTCACTACAAATGCAACCTTATTATAACCCTACGTAAGTACTTACGTATCATTATCCTGGGAATATTGTGTTGAGGACTTCCTGGACGGAAAGGCGCTGGTCCTGCAATGTGAAATTTGTATATAATATTACATATTGAACACATATGTAATTACTACATATTCATTGAGTGCCACGACAACGAAGTGTAAACAGTGAAATATACAAAAAGCTATGTTCATGCCTATGTAATGCAAACGAGGGGAACATTGGTTGCCGCTTAAGGTACATTTTATTTTTTATATATCAGATACATAAAACATAGACATCTTTACTTGGAAGCCACGACGAATGAGCGAAGGTTGATAGGGTCCTACTCGGTTACACTGAAGGCCGTTAAGTAACACCTTCATTCGATGATAATATCAGGTACTCTAGTAGAAATAAGAAAATGCTCTTTGAGGAGAGATGGCTGTTTGGTTATGGCTGTACAGTAAATCCAATATTCGCAGGACACGCACTGGTATTGTGTACTCTTTGCCACCTAATAGGAAAGTGTTTGTGAAAGTATTGTTTGTTTAAAAAGTGATACTAAAATACTTATATGTTGTAGGAACCTTGTAATGGCTTCACCTTGTGCCCGTAAGATTTTGTCGCAGCATTCTAGCGGCCATCTTAGCGGCAACTAATGCAACTCTTACAACTGACTTGGTTAAACACGCCAAACTATGTGGTAAGGTGGTATTAGTAAAGCCAAGACGCAGCTTGCGATCAGCCAGTCATGAAAACGGCAATTTACCAAGAACAAAAAAAAACTATTGCACATCATTTCTCCCTTTGCACAACCAAGGTGCACTTCCTTTCCCAGCGCCGGCTGCCCAGTAATTGCACATCTCCAAGCAGGAACACGTCATGAACACCTTGAAAATTAAGGCAGCTATTTTCTAACTACTTTTTATTTCATGTCGGTGTTTCAAGAAATCTGTCCACTATTAGTAAAAAATTACAGAAACGAGCTAACTGCTTGCTGCCAGCGGTGTTCCCTTCACTGTGGTAGAATCAATCTTCTTACCTGTAGGAACATAATTACCAGCAGTAAATACACAAATAAACAAAATTTGTTTTTGAGCCAGTGATAATCAGCGCTCGATTCTACTGGGCCTTGAGAAATCCCTGCCACTTCAAAATGTCGGAAAGGCAGCAACCAGTAATTACTGCGGGGCGATGAAATCTGGCAAATTTGCTTTGATTGATATGTGGGGTTTAACATCCCAAAACCACCATATGATTATGAGAGACGCCGTAGTGCAGGGCTCTGGAAATTTCAACCCTCTGGGGTTCTTTAACGTGCACCCAAATCTGAGCACACGGGCGTACAACATTTTCGCCTCCATCGGAAATGCAGCCGCCGCAGCCGGGATACGAACCTGCGACGTGCGGGTCAGCAGCCGAGTACCTTAGCCACTAGACCACCGTGGCGGGGCCTGGCGAATTTGCAGGCAAAACCTAGTCCGACGCACAAAACAGGGCATCTACTATTCCATTCAAAAATACCCTCAGTGACGGCACCGTTTTGCTCGTATGGGTTGAAAAAAGTAAGCGAACGTCGACATACGGCCTTGCGGCACAAAAGCACTGCCATGAGACGAAATATGCAGATGGACGGTTGACCATGGTGATGAACGGTTGAGAATGCCATCAGTGATGTTCCTACGCATCTGAAGATGCATTCTGTTACAACAATGGGGACACCATAGGTAGTGTTCACATTCTGTAATTTTTAAATACCAGTTGCATCATTTTTTGAATTACCCTGTATAACATTCTTTAGGACCTTATTCGGAGCATTTATTTCAATCATTGTTCTCTTAAGCCTGCCTAAGTATGCGTGTAGTCACCCTCGTCACTACAGATCCTTGCAATACGCCTCGCCTATCCGACAACTATTTCTTGTTTGCAGCGTCGTGCGTTTATGACTCGTGTGCTTTTACTTTTTTGTAAAGCATCTTCATAAAGTATTTGTTTGTGCAGTAGCTGTCAAGTTAGGACGACAAAAAATCAGAAAAATAGAGCATGCGTAAGTTCGTTACTATGGTGAGCTTTGTTGCAATGGTCGATAAGTACTTTAAATGTGCATTTGCCATGTTTTCGTATAATAAATTAGCCACCTACGTAGCAATGGTTGGTGCTATGAACATGGCAAGAATTCTTGGGCACTTGTCCGATTTTCAAATAATTTACATTCACTACTGCTTTATTTTCGAACCACTTCAACTTTTTTTACTGTTTAGCTATAAGACAACAAGAAATGCGTACCCATAAAGGCTGGTCGTGGTATCCCTCGTGGGTTGCGCCTTCCAAATGGGTTATGAGCGAGAACTGCAAATTCAACCATGAACAACCTAATTACTTCAAAAACAAAGGCAATGAAAATATCAAAGGCATGCTCGAAACTCATAAGCCACTTTTGGCGTGAACGCCTTACAATTCTTAATCGCTTCATGAATAAAAGTTATTACGGAATAACATTATCCTAAATTCATTTTCCAGTACGTAAGCATTACCATATGTACGTAAACCTAGCCCCACAGTTTTTTTAATCTCTCTTTTTTTGCTTCAGCCTTTTTGATTACAAAGACGTTACGCTTGTTGGCTTCATTGAACAAAAAACGGGCCGATTTTATTTACAACGAATGAATACTCGATTCATTTGTGGCAATGTTGCAAAAAGAATGAAAGTGAACTCGTGAAGTTCTGCAGTATCGCTAATCGCTAAGTTGACAATCTGCTCTTATTGAGAATAAATGTATAAATAATGCAGCACACACACACACACACACACACATAAATATATATATATATATATATATATATATATATATATATATATATATATATATATATATATATAGTCCAGTACATCCTCCGTGAGCGGTCACAACGTGGTTTATTTCGACGTATCGGCCTAGAGTCTGGCCTTCATCAGCATTAAAGGTACAGTTTGTTGGTGCTCAGCTTTATACAATAGGCCGAAACGTCGAAATAAAGCACGTTGTGACCACTCACGGAGGATCTACTGCACTATATGCAACGGTACGGTCACTCAACCACCATGCCTGCCTATATATATATATATATATATATATATATATATATATATATATTGTTACACGGAAAATAACAGTAGTAAGTTCGCAGCCACAACACAGCTCACCGACAACGTACACTTCTTCACTCTCAGTCTGAGACACCCTTTTAGGGTATGTCCCGCTATACCCTGTCACACTCAGCCTAAATCACGTAACACAACCCCCGGTGGCAAAACCGCCTACCCGGCGAGCTTACGAGGCCACATCAGGAGCAGTGTGGTAACGCTTTAGCCTTGATACGTGGACGATGTGGCGGGACAACAGAGCAAAAGAGGTTGGTGGATCATCAGGAACAATTTCGTATGTGGTGTCAGTCACTCGTCTAAGAACGTGGTATGGGACCATGAAACGAGAGAGAAGCTTCTCTGCAAGGTCTGCATGTCGCGTAGGGGACGAAAGAAGAACGAGAGAACCTGTGCGAAAGTGTTCGTCGCAATGTCGCTCGTTGTAACGATGCTTCTGCGAGTCTTGGGACGTCGTTAATCTGCTGCGGGCAAGCTGACGAGCGTGGTCAGCTCGAGTAATAGCCTCGCGTGCAGATTCAGAAGCAGACCCAAAATCACGCAACAATATATATAAATGTATATATACATATGTGCCGCCATGGCTACGTATGGCACTGACTGACACTCAAACGTTTAAATTCACATATATACCCAATAAAGTGGCTGGGAAAAGAGCCGCCTTGATAGCTCAGTGGTAGAGCATTAAACGCGTTATTCGAAGGTTGCAGGTTCTGTTCTTGCCCACGGCAAGTTATCCTTTCGCCCACTTTTTTTTCACCTTTACCTTACAGTTTGTTCGAATAACCTCCCCTTTACTTTCCTTGGCATTATTACTGTCATATTTCATATTTCTTGTGTCAAAACACGAAAAAAAACGAGCCCTTAAGAATACAATTCTTTCTCTTGTTCATTGACGAGGGTCTCGTACTGGCAGACTTGGTGCCCTAAGTTGTATACGAGGGACTATTGGTCAGCTGCCCGCTCGCAATAAGTTGTAGTGCTACATGGCGCCATACAGGTTCATGAAAGTGTGTGTCACACTCGCTGCCATGGCTATAGATGGCACTGACTGAAACTCTCGCGTTTAAATTCACATATATATCCAATAAAGTGGCTGGAAGGATAGAAGCCGTGGTAGCTCAGTAGTAGAGCATCGAACGCGTTATTAGAAGGTCGCAGGTTGAGTTGCTGCCCACGGCAACTTATCTTTTCACCCACTTTTCTTTCTCCACATTTACTTTACAGTTCAGTCTAATAACATCCCCTTTACTTTCCTTGGTATTAGTGTCCGTTAGATTTTTTTAATATTGTGTCAACACAAGGAAAAAACGAGTTTTTAGGTATACACTCCTTTTTCATATTCATTAACGAAGTTCTTGTAATGGCATACTTGGTGCCTAGAAAGAATGCAAAGAGGCAAGGCCAGTTTCGAGAATAAAGTAACAACGGATTTGCCGAAAAACGACGAGAGAAATTGTCTTAGAGAAACTGGCTACCTTATAGAGAAAGTGTCTTTAGACGGGAAGAATACCAGGATCTTGAAAGAACGCAAGCATCATTTTAATTCATAAAAAAAGACGTCAAAGGCTTAAAAAATCACAGGCTGATCTGCTTGCTATACGTTATATACAAACTATTTAAAAAAATAGTAGTAATAGTATTAAGGCGACATTATAGTTCAATCAACGAAAGCACCAAGCTGGATTTTGTACAGGCTATTATTCCTTGATACACCATAATCATATTATCAATCAAGTAAGACAGAAATACGTCGAATACAACGAACCCCAATACAAAGCTTTGATAGATTACGAAAAGGCAGTGAACTCATTCGAGACAACAGCAATAACTCAGTCATAAAGAATCAGGGCATCGTTGAAGCTTCATCATCATCATCATCATCAGCAGCCTGACTACGTCCACTGCAGGACAAAGGCCTCTCCCATGTTTCGCCAGTTAACCCGGTCCTGTGCTTGCTGCTGCCAATTTATACCCGCAAACTTCTTAATCTCATCTGCCCACCTAACCTTCTGTCTCCCCCTAACCCGCTTCCCTTCTCTGGGAATCCAGTCAGTTACCATTAATGACCAGCGGTTATCCTGTCTACGCGCTACATGCCCTGCCCATGTCCATTTCTTCTTCTTGATTTCAGCTATGATATCCTTAACCCCCGTTTGTTCCCTAATCCACTCTGTTCTCTTCTTGTCTCTTAAGGTTACACCTACCATTTTTCTTTCCGTTGCTCGCTGCGTCGTCCTCAATTTAAGCTGAACCCTCTTTGTAAGTCTCCAGGTTTCTGCTCCGTAGCTAAGTACCGGCAAGATACAGCTGTTATATACCTTCCTCTTGAGGGATAGTGGCAAACTACCTGTCATAATTTGAGAGTGCTTGCCGAATGTGCTCCACCCCATTCTTATTCTTCTAGTTACTTCAATCTCGTGGTTCGGCTCTGAGGTTATTACCTGCCCTAAGTAGACATGGTCTTTTACAACTTCAAGTGCACTATAACCTATCTCGAAGCGCTGCTCCTTGCCGAGGTTGTTGTACATTACTTTCGTTTTCTGCAGATTAATTTTAAGACCCACCTTTCTGCTCTCCTTGTCTAACTCCGTAATCATGAGTTGCAATTCGTCCCCCGAGTTACTCAGCAATGCAATGTCATCGGCGAAGCGCAGGTTACTAAGGTATTCTCCATTGACTCTTATCCCTAACTGTTCCCATTCTAGGCTTCTGAAAACCTCCTGTAAGCACGCGGTAATTAGCATTGGGGAAATTGTGTCCCCCTGCCTTACACCCTTCTTGATTGGTATTCTGTTGCTTTCTTTATGAAGCACCATGGTAGCAGTTCATCCCCTGTAGATTTCTTCCAGAATGTTTATATATACTTCATCTACGCCCTGATTCCGCAGTGTTTGCATGACGGCTGATATTTCTACTGAATCAAACGCCTTCTCGTAATCTATGAAGGCTATGTATAGTGGTTGGTTATACTCTGAGCATTTCTCTATTACCTGATTGATAGTATGAATGTGGTCAATTGTTGAGTAGCCTGCTCGAAATCCTGCTTGTTCCTTTGGTTGATTGAATTCTAATGTTTTCTTTACTCTGTTAACAATTACCTTTGTAAATAGCTTGTATACTACAGAGAGCAAGCTGATCGGCCTGTAATTCTTCAAGTCCTTGTCATCTCCTTTCTTATGTATTAGGATGATGTTAGCGTTCTTCCAAGACTCTGGTACTCTTCCCGTCAGGAGGCACCTCGTAAACAGGGTGGCTAGTTTTTCTAACACAATCTGTCCTCCATCTTTCAGCAGATCTGATGTTACCTGATCCTCACCAGCAGCTTTGCCCCTTTGCATGCTTTCCAAAGCTTTTCTGACTTCTATCATTACTGGTGGGGTGTAATCTGGGTACTGCCAGTTCTTATAGTATTAAGGTCGTGGTTGTCTCGGCTACTGTACAGATCTCTGTAAAACTCCTCCGCTATTTTAACTATTCTATCCATATTGGTAGTTATTTTACCTTCTTTGTCCCTTAGTGCATACATTGACTTTTGGCTATCCCAAGTTTCCTCTTCAATGCTTTGAAGCTTACATAAACATAATAAAAGATAGCTACAGTGGATCCACAGCCACCATCTTCTGCATAAGGAAAACAGCGGAATGAAAACAAAGAAGAGTGGAAGGAACGGTGACATGATCTCACCAACGATAATTCCCGCGTCAATACGGGAGGTTTTCATGATCCTAGATTGGGAAAAGTTCGAATTAAGAGGTAATAGAGAGTATCTTAGTAAGCTGTGAATAACTGATTACATTGCCTTGAGGAGTAACCCAAAGGACAAATTAGAGCTCTTGTTTACGGAAATGGTGACCGAAAGCAGAAGAGTAGATCTAAAAAAATATCTACAAAACTGAAGTGCAAGAGTATCGGCAGAAAGCAGCACTTCGCGATAGGTGAAAAGACGTTGAAAGTTTTAAAAGAACAAGTGTATTTAGGACAGGTAATAACCGTGGAGCCGTATCTTGAGAGGGAATTCACTGGAAGAGTGTAAGGAAGGGGCGGAGTGGATAACATTCGGCAAGTAATCCGAAATCATGAATGGTAATCTGCCACTAGCCCCCAAGGGAACGCATATACCGGCTGCATGTTACCGGTAATAACCTACAGATAAACCTGGAGGCTTTCGAAGAGGGCTCAGCTTAAGCTTAGGCCGACACATAGGGTGATTTAAAGAAAAATCATAGGTGTAACATAAAGAAGCAACGAGAGAGCAGGGTGGGTCAGGAAACAAGCCATAGTTGAGGATATCATCGTTAAAACCAGGAAGAAAAGAACATGAGCCGGGATGTAGCACGCAGTCAGAAAACCACTGGTCGATAGGGGTAACCAACTAGAGTCTCACAAAAGCAAATGCATGGAGCAGAGCCAGAAAGTTAGATGGGTTCAGGAGATGAAAGACTTCGCAGGTATAGCATTACAGCACAAAAAAACAAGAGCGGGTTGATTGGCGGATCATGGGAGAGGCCTTCGCTCTGCGACGAGTGTAGTCAGGCAGATGGTATTGATACACACTGACACAATGTGACTTCCAGGTACGCGCGCCTGCCAATACTTGTGTCCTCCAGATGGTTTGCGATGCACGAGCCTGCTGGGCCTAGCTGCGCGCGACCCATGTTGGAAAAAAGAAAAGCGTGGAGGAAGAGGCAGAGGTGAATCCACGAGACAACTAGCAGATTCAGTTCTAGCTCTGTTGTTATTCTCGGGCACAAGTTTACCACTGTCTACGTTAGCTTATTAAAAATGTTCATTGAACCAGCCGTGTGAATTCAAATGTCAGCGAATACAGGAAACTGCGTCATCTGATGCGAGGCGTGAAGCAAGAACTCTTTGCCGGACTAATTCGAAGCCCGCCGCGCACCACCAGCGAGTTTTGTTCCGAGGCGAATACAATAGAAAGGACGCTACAACAGTGAGCAAGGTTATACAACCGGAATGTGATCGTCAATTCTTTGGACATGTTGCCACCAGTCTTTGGTAACGGCATGGAAGCACTACGCGAGCTGGTGCGGTATGTTGTGCGAGAAGAGCCCCAGTAGCAGCAGCTTGACCAGAACGCTCCAATGCTTTCGTCTCTGGCCGATGTGATCCGTGAAGAGGTCAGACAGGAGGTACGCGAACCTTCGAGCGACGCCCAGCCAGAGCCGCCACTACAACAGAAGACGAGAATGACGTATGCCGATGTGCTACTACGAGAACCGCCAGGACGTGCGGACGTCGCAGCGGCTACACCTATGCAGTACCCGACGCCACCAAGCACCCTGCATGAACCCCAGAGAGGAGACTAAAGGAGAGCGATGCCTGGTGCACTCCCGACAGGATACCGCTTTGTTACCACTGTGGGGAGGCTGGTCACCTTTACCAAACGTGCAAGTACCGCCAGGCAGGACTGCGTGGTTTTCCTGTCAATGCACCTCGACCACGAAATGGTTGAACGTCCCTTCAAAATTGAAGAATACCTGTCAGGCCATCAAAACTCAAGTGGATTCCAACGACACCAACCTCATGCAACAACGAGGAGGTACAGGTCACCTAGCCCAGACCTTCAGCAAGCTCCCCAAGGTCTCGTTCGCCAAGTCCGCGACGAAAGAACTAGAGTCAGCGACCTGTGCAGGCAAGGCCGCTGTCGACACTAATGCAGAAAGGCCTCCATTGCTGACTCTGAACGACGACCGCGTCAGAAACCGGCACTTTGATAGTGACGTTGCTTCCGATATACAAGTGTTATTGACGGCTACGAAGTCATCGGACAGGAAGATACAGGCGCACATTATTCAGTGATGAGTAGCGGACTTTCTAAAATACTGAAGAAAGTGCTGACTCTTTGGAAGAGACCACAAGTTCGGACAGCAGGAGGACACCTCCTCGACCCTACTGGAATATGCACAGCAAGAATTGGAATACAGGGTTTCGCGTACGTCACCAGTTCTCTAGTGCTGCCTGAATGCTCAAGAGACTTGATTATCAGCATGCATTTTTTACGGCTTATGGCTAATTGTTCAATTTACAAATATGGAATTATTTTCGCACTTTTGATCGCGATCGAACCAGTTAAGGATGAATTTTTTTCATCGTGTTGGACTCGTTCGTTAACTCTGTGATGGAGCCAGATGTGGTTTATTGCCTTCAACTGAATCGAGCTGGATAGCGATCGAGAGTATCCGTGCAAGGCCCTTATTACGCATGGCTCTCTATTACGCTCGTATTACAATCGCGGCTCACAACAGCTGATGTGAATCGTTGTTTAACAGCCCTGTAGCGCCCAACATTTCTTCCGCGTAAGGATTGGAAGCTGCATGGAATTCACGTAATTTGCGCGCTAGCTGCAACACCTTGCTGATTTTATAAGCCTATTTTAATATATTCTTCCTCTATTTGTAGTGTTATACGAGTCAGACCGATTGGGACCTATGCAGCCGACACATGCCGACCCACTCTGCATGTATGGGTAATACAAATTTAGCTTGTTTGCAGTGCTATGGATAGATAAAAAGAAGCCAAACAATTATTCCTTCCTCACTGAACACTTATCTTTCTCTAGCAACACCCGCGTCTAATCACATGGGCTGTAGATAGTACAATTTACCACGGAATGCACTTCATACCACATTTATGTCGACCAATACGACTTCAGTACTGAAGAAGTGCGGCGAGGATAACAAGAACCGATATCAAACAAGCTTGATCTGCCCATGATCATCGTAGCGTTGGCTTCTCTGCAGTGCAGTTGAACCACTTAGGACCACGTGATGGCTCTCGGTGAATAGGGGAACAGAATTTCTGCAGGCGGAGAGAGCGGCGCCCGGAAAACAGTGGGGGAACTCTGCTACCTAAAGGTAGCATATACAGTAACTCTAAGTGGCAGGAATCCTTGGGGGGGGGGGCATTGGCAACCACTTGGACACACTGTGCCTAGAATGGGGAGCTGCTGCAGCCTGCTGTACTGCTGCACCCTCTTGCATTACATCGGCGAACAATGGTTTATTTGTGAAAAATCCAGATACAATTTGTCTGGCTTCTCGAAAAGTTATGCGTTGTGTAAATTAGATTTTGATTTTTTCCTTTTCCTTTTTCTATGTTGAATACGTTCGGGAGTTTGTGTACTGGGCACCATCGCAGTTTGCGCGATTGGCCCCATCCTCCACCTTACAATCATCTGTGGCATGTCCTGTAGTGGCGCACTTTGCACAATTCTGTTGGCTGTAGCAACTCTGAGAGCCGCGACAAAACTCTGACATTTGAAGCAACGTCTTGAGTTGGGAATGTGGGGTCCCACCTTCAACTTCAAGTATCCTGTTTCAAGATTTTCGGGAAGGGTTCTGGTGCAAAATCTCACAAACATATGTTTTGTGGGGACTTGCGTCTTATCACGCCTGATTTTGGTCAGTTGTACTTGTGTCACTTGCTGGTCCTTTCAACCTTCAAGGAGCTCAACTTCAGTCAGGCCGCAAGCCTTGATCGGATACAATGCCTCGGCAAATGTTGAAGGAACGTTGTGGTGTAATGAAATAAGAATGTTTCCAAACAATTCTAGCTTTGACATGTTTTCATACTGGGCCTGGCTTTTTACCTCGAGGAGGAGATCCCCACTGGTCATTCTTGTAACCTGGTGACCTGGGTCAAGCATAGTGTTGAGACATTTGGAGGAAACACAGGGCAAAATTATTCTGGCGTACTTTCCAGCAATTTCACGGAGAATTACATGGTAGCGAGGGAATGATTCCATGGGTTTTTCAAAATAATGAGAGATGTTTTCAGTGCGCCCTCTCTCTAAGAGAGAGTGATTGTGCGGTAAAAACTGAGAAGTAAAAGCCGTAAAAAGGTGTATATTCTGATGCCATGCCATTCGCCCAGCATGCAGACCAAGACGGGGACGTGACAGCTGGGCCCTAAAATATTATGAGACATGTCAACGTCAGGTGTACACAACCGCTATTACTCAATATATTGTGCCCAAGGCAGAGCACATACACAAGGTTAACCCTTGCCGCCACAAAAAATTGAAAGTAAACAGAAAGGAGAAGTAGACAGGAAAGATGAAAGAGTGAGGTAAAGACGAAGTTGTAGGGGAGAGAGATAGGAAAAGGTGACTGTGGATTTCCCTTGGGTGAATCAGCCCAGGGGTGCCGTTTATGGGAAGTCGGGGCCAAAGGTCTGAGTTGGCTTTGACGGGGGCTCTTAAAGGTCCAATCACCCGGTGTTGACTCAACCACCAGGATCCACTTTTCTCCGCACATGGCTAAGCGACGCATGGCGATCTGTGGGAGGAGTTCGAACCATCCCCCGTTGGCTCGGTTCTGTGGTTTTGCCACACATCAAATGCCTGCTTGGGCAAACGCCCCTGCAGAGATTATGTATGCATGTATGTATGTATGTATGTATGTATGTATGTATGTATGTATGTATGTATGTATGTATGTATGTATGTATGTATGTATGTATGTATTTATGCATGTATGTAATTGAGGCTACGATGACCGGGAGACGTGGCGTGGCTCATACTACTTGTTTATTTCATCCTCACTTCCTCTTCATCTGTCTCTACCATTTGTCACTGCTTCCCTACGTCGCAGGATTCCCCCTCCCCCCGGAAGAAGTCATGTCAGACAATCAACAAAACGGAAACGCAGAGTGTTCAAGTGCGCGATGTCAAAAAGCGCCGTAGTTCCATTTCAGAAAGGAGTCCCTTAACTCAGACATAAAATCCACAGCAGAGGGAAGCTTTCCGGCCATATCAAAGGGAACTCTGCACCGACGAGGCTAGCTGTTGCGTCGTGGATGGCATAGGCGCACCCTGGAGATCTGCAATGGTGATGAGACGGGTTCAGTTTTTACGAAGAACGGACAAGGTTGGGAGTCCCTATAGCATTTGAAACTCGGATGTCGAAGGTGTCGAATTGTGTGTCATGGCGCGAACAAACGATGTGCTTCCAGTTTGCGTGTGTGATAGTCGCGGCTGATGAAAGCAGAGTGGTGTCTAGGTCTCTGCGTTTTAAAGATGGTGCCTTCTCGTCCCTTTGGTCGTTTTCAGTGGTTTCAGAGCTGTAATTGTTGGCGCAGTCTTCATCTCTTGGGCGAAAGGCGTTTGTGGCGCCGATATCTTATGCGTAGATGCCTCGTGCCTTGAGTTTGCTTCAAGAGACTCGTTTTGCGTATTCGTCCTTGTTGGTGTATTCGTTGGAGTGTCTGGAATTCTTGGACTTGCTTTTACTGGCATTGCTGCTATTTCATCGGAACGTGCTGAGGTGGAAGCGCTTCTTGAACATCATGTCAGTTTTCTTGACAACTTGATGTGGTGTCCAGTCGGCAGCTGGTAGTCTGTGGGCTGTTGTCATTCTGTTTCGGCACTGAAGATAATGCTTCAGAGTTGATAGAAAGCTCTTCAGAGGCTTGTTCTGCCCTGTTCACAACGAAGAGCTTTTGCACTTGGTAGCGTGCGATGTTAGATGCGTCTGAGCATTCTGCTTTGCTTGCATCTTGCGATTTGTGAAGACTAGACGCTTCTGCAGAATACTTCTCTTCACAAAAAGTTGATTGTGAATGCGTCTGTCTTTGTGGAACTGCTCAGCTTAACACTTTCAACGAATGAGATTTCTGAGAACATTCGTTGTCTGGGTTGTTTTCGCGAATTTTACTAACTCATCATGCATAAATGCGACAATCTTGAGGTGAGCTGCATGAGAAGAGCTGCTTTGGCCACCAAGCATGTCAGATTAGCCTCGTGCACATAAGAAGAACGGCTATTTAGGCTAGTTGGTTAGAATTCATGGTGATAAGGGCTGCAGCGTGACCACGAATGTGCTAAAAGAAACGTGAAACGAAAGCCAAGGCAATGAAAGCAAAAAGGACAACACGAGCGCTGACTACCAACTGAATTTTATTTTTTGTAGCACACATGATAATATTTACAACAGGCAACCCTTGAACAGCAAACGTGATCAACCTGACATATTCTGGGAAAGTATCTGATAAAAAGAAGGTACAATGATAAAATGGCCAACCCTTATCTAAAAGCTAGGTTTAGCCCGTAGCATACAGAAAGCTACTTCCAAGGATTGTCTATTTTTTCATTATTAGGAATCATTAGCCGGAAAAACCTTTGCGTGCAATTGTTTCTGAAAGAGGCACCTGGCGGAAGCTCTTGGGAGGTTATTTGCAGAAACATCTGACTATTTTGGTCTTGAAAGACGCTTACCGCGTCCGTAATTCGCAAGAAGTTGTCAGATACCTCGAGGATCATAATCCAATTGGATGCCCTGTTTTAAGTATCGATGTTGTAGATTTGTATTACTCCATTCCTTAGAGCACATTGGTGAATTACGTTAGAGATTGTATAACCAAGGATAATCATGAAAATTTGTTCATTAATGATAGAGGCATCAGTGTTATTTCTTTCGTGGTACTTTTGCTTTTTTACTTAAATTCCACTTTTGTTTCGTGGGGAGGGTCTCTTTATAGACAACGTAGGGGAGACTGCATTAGGTCAAGAGTCACTCCGGTTCTGAGTGACATTTTTCTTGCCAAGACTGACACCATCCTCAAAAAAAAACTCGTAGATTTGGTACAAACCGCCTTCAGATATGTGGACTACTATTTAATTTTTCTGCTGCCTTCCGTAACGAATAAGAAAAACCCGGCTGAACTTGTATTGAGTGCAATTAAAAGACGTGGAAGTGGGCTAGACTTCACTTGCGAAATTCACGAACAGGGTTCATCGAGGTTCTTAGATATTATTATTACATTGTTTCCAAATCATTGTTTATTATCAAAAGCCAATCTTTCAACACCTACACAAAGGAATAAAGTATTAAGATTGAAATTTTTCTTTCAGTTAGTTAAAGGTTATTATAAGTTAGACTTATCACACATACTTAATTTCTCCACGGGATATGCCACAAGACAGAGGCATTCCCTTACAATAACCCCATTCTCCACCCGTAATAACACGTTCAAATATTCATTTTTTCCGAGGACAATCATCGAATGGAATAACCTTAGTAATGAAGTTGTTTCCCAGTCTTCCTTGAATCTTTTTGCTGCGCAGCTCCAGCAGTGAGTGTCTGATATGTGATCCTGCTTTTTATTTCTATCACTGTAGCAATTCCCCACTCGTGACCAACTTGAATATAGCGCTGATTTCATTATATGCCCTTATGACTGTTCATTGCAAACCATTGTCTTTTTGTGTACATACCTCACCTGTTTTATATTTACTTGTTTGCCGATTTGTTAATTTAGCAAATGTGTATCCACCCTGCTAAAACCCTATGTTAGGGTTGCAGTATTCATAAATAAAATAAATAAATAAATAAATCACGTATGCTGGGAATACCAACCGCGAAGTGTTAAATTTCGCGGTTGGTATTTTATGCTTCCTGCCACACAAAACTGGTCAAGAGAGCTATTGCTTCGTCGGCTGTAAGTGCTGGCCTATCTAAGCCATGCCTACACAAGATGACTGATATTGTAACAATGCAGATTAACAAACTTCTGTCAGCGGGATTTCCAAAATCCGTAATTTCTTCAGTGTGCGAAACTTTGTTGCGGAAAATCAAACAAAAACAAGAAAAGGCAGGAGTAAATAAAGAGCAAAAAAACAGTTACAGTCATTCAATACTTCCACAATATATCTCATGGTTTGAAAAAGGTAGGCTCGAGATATTGTGTGGATGTAGTTTTATCAGCCCCGTGTAAAGTAGGCCAGATTTGCAGAATGACGGATGAGTGCCTCAGTGGAATTACCACAAAAGTTGGACATGCGCAGTAAAACACATAAATAGATTTATGTATTGCGCAGTTGGTGTTGTCTACATACAAACTTTAACGTGCGGTCGTTGTTATATAGGCTAAACTGGGCGGTGCATCAATAACAGATTAGGAGAGCATATGAATGATGTATGCAAAGGAATAAGTTCAAACCTCGTTTCGCACTGTAAAAGCTGCGGGTGCCAGCCTCGATTTCCGGGCGTGAGTGTGCTGGTACGCCATACGGACCAATTAACCCATGAAATAGCTGTGGCGTATTATAATAAAAAACACGGTGACGGATGCGTGAGCCAGCCTTCGGCGACCTTGCATGACAAAGAGATCACGCTTTTAGATAAGGGTTTGCCATTTTGTTATTGTACCTTCTTTTTATTAGACACTTCCTCAGAATATGTCACGTTGCTCACGTTTGCTGTTAAAAGGTTGCCTGATGTATATATTATCATGTTTGCTGCGAAAAATAAAATTCAGGTGGTGGTCATCGCTCCTGTTGTCCTCTTTGCTTTCCTTGCCTCGATTTTGGTTTCACGTTTCTTCTAGCACCTTCGTGCTCGCGCTGCAGCCCTTATCCCTCGTGCACATAGTTTGACACAACAACGGTAGTGCGTTGCAAGCTTTGTTCAGTACGTCCAATAAAACCTGAAGTGACCCAAAAAGTCATGTTATCTACATACAGGGCGTGTTTTAGGGTAAAGATGCAGCTGAGTTTTTCGAGTAACGAGCAGAAAACGAAGTTAAAAAGAGAGGCCGACTAGACTCGGCCTTCGGGTGTACAGCAAGAGCCGAGATAGTACGTGGCAAACGAAAGATCTCCCAGGATGAGTTCGGCCATGCGATCAGTGAGGTGGGAGTGAACATTTATGAAGAGTCGAGCACCGGGTTTTATGACTCCGAGTTCAATGATGGTAGCCGAAAAAAACTTGGTCAGATGCCTCATGAAGATCGAGGCTGAAGAGTGCTTTCTTGTCTGAGAAAGTGCATGAGCTCAGGAGGTCGGAGTCAAGCTTCAAGAGAACTTCTGGCGTTGACAGGCTAGGGCGGACACCAAGCATAGTATGGGGAAGGATCCTGTGAGCGTCCGTTTGTGTTTGCAAGCGAGGAAGCATGACATGTTTGTATGAGCTTTCTGACGCATTGGGTAAAATATGTCTTCCGAAAACTTTCAATCATGATTTTTTTGCTCGGTTTCAGAACGAAAGATACTCGTGCATGTTTCCATCACTTCAGGATATTGCCTGCGCACCATCAGTCATTTAGGAAAGAAGCAAGCGTGGTGATCGAATCAGCATAATGACTGCGAACAAGCTCATTGCGGACTTCGTCAGGGCAAGTGGTGAAGTTGGGTTGAAGCATGAGTCGAGCTGCGTAAACCTCCGCTTCCATAACGTCGGCGTCTAGTTCGGTGTCGGGCAACCCAGAATAGCACACGTAAGGGGCAGAGGAAGCATCGGAGGGAATGAGTTTGAGGTATTCAGAAGCCATGCCTTCAATGAGCGGTGACGTGTCGCCGTGACAAGCGCCGAATAACGCACTGCAGCTGCTGCCGAGTGACAGACTGCAGGTGGGGGGTCGAGAGGACGGTAAATGTGATGACATGACTGCTTCCAGCACGCTGACTGGAAACTCACGAGCACAGCTGTTGCCATTGCTGGCGGCCAAAGGCGGTGGTGTGCGTTTCGATTTCTCAGTTCGGCGTCGATAGAGATGGTTGTGTCGTTGCTTCTTTCAGCGGTTGGTGAGGCTTGAATTAGCTGCCTGCAAGTGAGCAAGCGGTAGTATATCGCCGAATGGCTTGTCGTAGTGGTGTTTGAGGCCGTGTTACCATCGCGGTCCGCAAGTAGCTGGTCAGTCTACTGCGAAAGGTCGGTGATGTTGAGAGGGGCAGAGCTCTGATGATGTACAAGAAACGCGTCGGCGTTTTTATGACGAATTGCGTGTGGACGTGGCTTGTACAGTGACGGGAAGATTTGCATTGAGAGTGTATTGTGGTCACTGCCAAGGGATTGGTTTGTGTTTAACCAGCGTGCATCACGCGCGAAACTACAGTAGCTGAGATTCGGGGTGGTCTCGCGGTACACGCTGTTGCCGACGCGAAAGGTTGCGTTGAACAAGCGAGCAGAGCCTAATAAGCAAGTTGCCTAAACCTCTTGCCCATGCCGTCGGCTTTGGCGTAACATAAGTCTGGATGTTTGACGTTGAGGTTGCCGATTACTAGGAAAGGAGATTTAGCAACCTTAGTCCAATTGATTGACGCTGAAGTCACCGATTACAACGAAAGAAGGTTTAGCAACTTCTGCTGCCACGGTACGTAGTAAGGCGAGAAGAAATAAATATTCGGCAATACAAGAAGTTCGTAGACATTCAGTAAAAAGAACAAAGGATCTTCCAGTTTATTAGGTAACATCTGCAAAAACGTGATGAACTGTAGGAAAGGGTAAATTGGTGCAGTTGACCGTGAGCGTACTCCGGGTGAGGATGGACGTAACGGAATGGGGCACGGACTACATGATCATGGACAATATAGCCTAGCAGAGAAACAAAGGTGTTAGATTCCTTTAGCACGAGGATGCCTGGGTATCCGAGGGTTGAAGTTCTTACTGCCAAATAGTTACATTAGACTTGTCAGCCACGATGAGCAATAGCTGAAGTTTCGTCGGCTTTTGATAGTGTGGGTCGCGTAGCGGAGGTGGTGTGTGAAGCGCCGATGCGAAATGGTGCATTTTCTTGGACACTCTCGAGCACAAAAATCACGCGGCGTATAAACAGTCTCCTGAAGTGATTGAAGGAACGTGTTTGAAGGGAAGGCAGTAACGTCCCTGCGCAAGGAGATGAGAGCCTCGTGCTGCGTTCTGAGTAGCTTGTGAACTGAGTTGAAGTGACTAGCTGTTTCTCAAATTTGGCTTTGGCCGTTTTTATAGCTGCTTGAATCTCCTCGGAAAGGTGTAGCGACTTAAGTTGCTTGATGTACCTTTTCCGCTTGCTGAAGCACCCGTCAGCTGGTTCAGTGTCCTTGTCTGATGTGGAGGGGGCGGATGAGGGAAGAGCAGATAAGCGGTTGAGTACTGCCTCGAGCTTCTGATCAAGCGTGCTCAGCTTGGCTTGCAGAGGCTTGATTTTGGCCGTCTCTGCCTCACAGAACATTGGGGAGGGGGCTAGTTTCTTTTGTAGAGAAGCGTTTTCCTGTTGTAGTGCGGTGACCAGCGGTGAGGGGAGTGCTGCTCAGTGAGCGGGAGAAGACTGCACTGAGTAAGTGGGCTGAGAGGCGGCTTTGGGCATTGCCGCGGTGAGAGGAGGGAAAACTGTAGTCTTGTCTGGAGGAAGGGGCCATTGCAGTGGTGGGGCAGGGCCGTGTTTGATTGCAATCATGGAGTCTGCGCTTCCTCTGCGGCCTGTTGAAGTGAGGAACAATAAGCCGGTGGCAGGGTGTTCTAGCTTGGTGGCCTCTGTGCTTAGCGATGATTGCATTTAGAGCTATTCATCGAGTGATCCCCTTTACATACAATGTAGCGAAGTATCCATGTGGCTGGTGAGTTCTCGTGGAGTGGGAAATATGTCGCACCTCAACGGTGGCACCCATTCTGTCGTGACTTGGGGCATATGTTGGTTCGGTGGCTGGTCGAGGGAATTCCACCTTATAGAAAAAGAGGAAGGCAAAGCTAGACTTTACGGTAAAAAATCTCCTACGTTAGCTTCGGCTCAGTGTGTGCGAGAGAAATGTGGAGAGTTTCGCTGGTTTGTTGGTCTCCCATAATATCGAGAATAGGGTTCATATCAGCGACGATGGCTTTATCCTTGAAGTCGTCAAATGCATGGTAATAAATGCCTTGCAGGGCGTCGTCCAGTGGCAGAGCACAAAGGTGCACAATGAAAGAGATGGCAGACACCGTGAGAGATATGATGCGGAGGTAGGTTTAGGTTCGAATGGAGTCAGTGACGCTGATTGATATATGGCGGTTAACGTCCCAAATCCACCATAGAATTGTGAGAGACACCGTAGTGGAGGGATCCGGAAATTGCTATTACGTGGGGTTCTTCTCCCCCCTGGAGCACGCGTGACCAATTTGATCACGCGGGCTTACAACATTTTCGCCTCCATCGAAAATAAACCGCTGGTGAGGCTGTGGTAGCGAAGCACTGGTTTGCTTCGATGACTATGAAGCGGTGGCGGGGCGGCTGACATGTTGGTGGGCGTAGTTTCCGCGGCAGTGGCGTGGCGCTATACTGCGTGGCGTTGCTCGTAGCTGCGAAGGCCTGGCGACTGCCAGAAACAATTCGATACTTCTTTGGGAGACAGTTTCTGTCCTTCGACAACGTATTGTATGGTAGTTGGTAGCGAGCACACGGGCGGCGATGATTTTAGCGAAAGTCCGCACTCGAGATATAGGCTTGAGTAGGCCTAGATCGGCACATGGTGCACTTGAGATTTCCCAAGGCTCGCCTGGGCCCCTCCGGGAGAGGACCCAGACAAAATTGGTGTCGAAAAAACTCTGACACTTTCATCTATACACTCCCGAAACAAGTTTTGCAATATAACATGGAAAAGTGGCGAGAGCACCGAAAGTTTGTGGAACTGACGTGAGCGTCAGCAGCGGTTGAAAACGACCCCTAGCTCCTTCGTAGTAGACAATTTGGCTGGTATTGCGCATAAACGTGAACACTTGAGGTTATTCCAGAGCCCAATCAGTGATAAGGCTGGAAAGTTTGACGTGTGATGTAGAAAAGACGGCGTGTCTGAGCGATGACCAGTTGATTGACGGTCGACGCTCTCGTTGTCACTATCAGTGCTAGTGTGTATCATGGTGTTCAGATTTTCTGTTTTCCGGCATCAAGTTTGGTGAAGCAAACAGTTTTATCATGAACATACTGATCAATTTTCATGTCGACGTCACAAATACGTGACAATATGTAGTTCATCGCTTGGTGACTTGGTATAGTAAAGATTGTCACATGTCTAAAAGCTGAAAAACTTGGCATAGGAGGGCTTAACCAGACTTCATATCATGCTACGTTCGCCAGTACAAGGGTTTCGTCACATGCTGAAATAACCCGTATTTCTGCATTGTACCTCTGGTTCACTTCAGGGAACCTTGTACTTTATCTAGCGCGGATTGGAGTGAGAAGCAATTCAGGACCTTCAATCAACCACGTTTCTTTATGCTTTTCTAATTCTTGAGCTGTCATGACCTACTTCACATTCCTACCTATCGAAACACATCACAGCTAATGACTTCATTTCACTTTGTCTTTCGCGTTTGATTCCGTCCCGCCACATACCCTATGCGAGCGTAACATATGGTGTCACTACTCCCTTCAATAGGGAGGTGATCGCCGGGCTCATTGAAAGGGCTGACGGATCGGTGCCTAAACCACACCATAAAAGCACGGATAATTTATTGTTTGTTCTCTTGGTACGGCCGCGAACACTGTCTGCGGTCCAAACAACGCGGCAGAGCCGAAAGTAAATTTCAAAAAAAATTCATATAAACTAGAAAAATCAACGCACAAACATGCACTCACAGCATTCATGAAGTACAATACGACAGCACTCACAAGATAATTCATTGAACGCAAAGCACCGCGCACACAGAACAACTCGCGGTTCAGTGAAGTTTCATGCATGAATTGACCAAGTACACTTATAGACTAATATGTGCGTCAAACAAATAGGAAGGAGAAAACTCAGGAGAAGCGCTCACATCCCTCATTTGAAGCCGTGATGAAGCCAGAAGTCAGCCATATACTGGGTGAATTCGCCTTTCTTGTTTACATCCTAATGTGAAGCAGAGCCGTGGGGCTCTCCCTGCGGTGCGCCAACCACGTGCACTGCACTGCATACGCGTCGAGGTGAACCGAAACGATCGCAACTAAACTTTTTTTTCAAGACGCAGAGCCAGCGCGACACGGATGGCGAAATCATTTCAACCGAGTCTTAACAGCGAGCAACAGCTCGCTGATGACGAAGAAAGCACAAGAGAACGCGCGCTAGATGCATAGATCATAAGGATTGTGATTTCAGTGTTTTCACGTCATTAGTTTTCGCACTGTACAGATAACACGATCGGCCGTGCACCGCCTTCAAACAGTCAGTGCCAACTTCACGCGGCTGACGCGGTGCTGGGCCACCGTGCCCGTGTTCCACGTAAAACTCACCGGCCTAAGCATTGTGCAACGCGGTGACCTAATTTGAGCATCGTGAAATTGATATTTGAACGTGGTTACTCTAACGCTGAGAGAAGAATGCTGGAGAAGAGCACAGCAAGCGAACAGAAAAGGAGTTTTAATAAGCACATGAAGTTCCTACACTGTGCACATATCGAACACGAAATTAGACACATTTTCCACATTGCGTCTTGCAAGGCAAAAACGTTTCGTCCGCTGTCAAAAGCAGGAACACTGCTCAACCATCATTGACCTGAAATGCGTTCGTCGTAGTTCTGTTCTGTCTTGGTGCCCAGGTGCAACTTCACTGAACACTTCAAATACTTCATCCGACACACGACACATTGGTATCCGCTCGTTTACGTATTGTTGACACAAGCCCAGTGGTTGACAAAAGGCTTTGTAAACGCTGCTAGGCGTACAATAGCTATCAAGAAAACACTGCGTAACTAACAACACAACACAGAGCACGAATATTGTCCGTTGTGGCTCAATACGGGACCTAAGAAGGGGCACATGCCGCCGCCAGCCGCCGCCGCTCAATGCTAGACCAGCTACGCAGCACAACGCGTAACTGACGTATCCATGACAACGCGGCCATTGTACCCAGTGAAGATGGCCGCCATGGCGTCATTTCCGCCACGCTTTTCACGTAGCCCGCTGGATGCGGATGACCTCTCCTCTCATTCTTTCCTCCGTGACGTCAAACATATTCACTCCAAAGTTCTTGGAAAAGCGCTCGAATGCTTCTCTGCCAGAAAACACTCACTAGCCGCTCGCTGGTTGTCGTGCCGTTGCGTCCGTGCTTTCTTTAGCGGAAAACTCTCGCGTCATCAAAAGACCCCCCTACAGTAACAACTTATTTGCCGGTAACACACTGGCCACTAACGCGCACCTACTGCAGGGCCCTTCTTCGACCACTGGCGGAAATCACAACTTTCATCTACCACATTTTTGCTTTAGGACAAGCCTTCACACACTGGCAAAAAGAAAAAAAAAACATTTCATCTTCTGTACGCTAACCCTTCGCTGCTTGCTTATATACGTTCGTCGTAAGTTCTCGAAGTTTCCAGGCTTTGCGTCGGTGTTCTACACATCGAACGCTGGGGAAGAGGCCGCGCCTGATTCCACGCTGCAGAGCAAAACCCCTTTTTTCTAGGTGTTTCTGAAGTTTATTCGAGGTTATATACGAGAAAGCTGTCGGCGGCTGCGGTGGTTACGGCAATTTGTGAGAGAGATGAGGAGTGCTTTTTGTTGCGTCTGCTTAGCGCATAGTTTTCACTTAGCCGTCAGAAATCAGAGGCAAGCGCTTCAGTGAGTGCTCATTTGTGACACACACACACACACACACACACACACACACACACACACACACACACACACACACACATACACACACACTTTCGTTATTCTTTTCTGTTGCATCTCGTTTGAGCTTATATTCCTCTTGCTTGATTTTTTAGTAATTCCTGTATGTGGGTTTGCATTCTAGTTTCCCTATTGGGTTTCCCGATTGCACTTGAACGGTTGTTAACGTGTTGTTTAATAACGCCAGCGCTCAAGTCAATACATCGTGTTAGACAGAGATGACTATATTTTATTAGTTAGAAAAATAGAAAAAGACGACTGTTATAGTGACGACAATGGACAAGAAGACAAACGGTAACTTCGCATTGAGTTTTTGTACAGAGCGCGAAAGATATATCGAAGAGAAAAAAAAAACATATCACGAACGATCACTAGCTATCTTAGAAGGTATTAAAGTTCCTGGACAGAAACAACGCGCCCGACTAGAGATAGTTTAATCTTAATGATAGTTCCCCTAAATTTCTTTCTCGGTTTTTTGTATTTTTGCCTTACTCATATATTCACTGTCACCTTTTGCCACGTGGTATTTTCTTTCCTATACATGTTTTCTCACTCTGCACAACAAATTCAGTAGGAAGTTAGCGCTTATCTTCTTTTCTTTTGTCGTCCCTCTGCGCTATAAGAATGGTCATGCCTCCCAACTAACACAAATCGGTACACTTCTATGGGAAAAATTCTTGGTGGCCGCAATATTTGTTGGCTTCTGGACTTTCGAAAATGACAAAGAGATTCCTTTCGAAGATCGTACTGCACACCCAATGCATGAAGGAACGATGTTCACTTCAAGCAAATTTTGTTACTGCCGATTGAACTTATAGGGGTACTTTGTTGTGGGTATTAGAGTTTACCTTGCGATTTTAACTTGGTACATACGTGTGGCGTGCGCGCATGCTTGTGTGTGTGTGTTTGTGTGTGTGTGCGTGTGTGTGCGTGTGCGTGTGTGTGTGTGTTCGTGTGCGTGTGTGTGTGTGTGCGTGTGTGTGTGTGTGTGTGTGTGTTTAGATTCACGTAAGTGTCAGATTGCCCAGGTGAATCCTTTTTATGTTAGGCGGCACCTACTTCCCCAACAAGAAGTTCTTTCAAACCGCAGTCTGTGTCAGTCACACACGACTCTCCTTTGGCCAGCGGTGTGCGTAGTGTCAAAACATTTCCGTGTCGTGGGCAGCCAGAAGTAAATGACTTCTTTTTAGATATAGAACACAATACATGAAAACAAAAAATACGTACGCTGATAATTTCTCTCGGGTGTCTTCAACAGTGACATGGCTGGATAGAAGAAAAATGCATTTTAATGAAGAAGAAATTTTAGGTCAATGTACTGCGTTGAATTTGGTTACATCAAGAGTATGGCCCGACATTATACATTTAGAAACTTTAATACTGCTGCCTAGACCACTTATTCTTGGACATCGATATGCGTATGCTTGTATTGACGCAAGTGTTAGGCTTTAGAGGCAAGTGATCAGATCATCATTGTGGTTGTCAGTTCTTGCACACGTACCACTGTGCATGTTTTTATTAACCAAGATGTACTTTTAGCAGTGGTTGTGTGTGGTGTTCCTTTGAAGTCCTCGCATAACAGTGCTGACATTTGCCTCAAGATCAAATTAAACAACCGGAGATTCCTCCAACTACATACGGGCATAGGGATGTAGTGATTCGTGTACCAACAACCAAATCGCCGCGAAATAGCGCAAACATGTTCAAATAAGTGTGGTCTGTGGTTTTACCCTTTTTACAAGAGCACCTTAGTTGAAATAACTTTGGTAAAAAAAGAACAAAACATGTTGATACATGAGCTTCTTCACTCTATCAGTGAAAATTTTAAACCCTATAAAATAGTTACGTTCCCAAGTCAAACAGGGTAGTCAAACGCTCACTCTTTTGTGTAGCAGCGCCCGTCGTGTTTTTTTTTTAATGCCAGCGGTGGGCAATACCGATGTGCTTTCAGAGGCAGTGACTTCACAGCCTCGATTGTTGCAATATTCGAGACTTGGCCTCAAGCAGCGTGAAGCGCAGCAGCCTTCTGTCACTTTGTCGACGCGTACGTTTCCAACGCAAGCAAGAGAGAAAAGGAAATGGTCCAGTATCTGCATTTGACAAAGCAAATGTCGTTGAAAGACGATAGTCTTGCGTCGAGAGGGGGTGAACAAGACGTTTATTTGATGTTCTGAGCGATAAAATTGGTGAATGGTATTCCGGAGGCGCTGCATTAGAGTGCCTCGAGCGTGCAGTGAAGGCGAACGAGCGCATCAAGTCACATCACACGTGAGACAAGAGCGCTATCTGGCATAATATCCTAGAAAACGAGGCACGCGTCCTGTGCGACCGTCTCTGAGGTGATTAGGTGTAGAACACAAGGCGACGGGTAGGTACCACGAACATGTTATCTTAGCAAAGTGGTGGAAACACTTGCCGTTTCGCGCAAGCATTGAATGGCCAGCACAGCGTTATAAAGGCTACGATCCTTAAAATTATTTTTGTATGCCCTTCTAGTAAAAAATACACATACATAATATTGACTTGTTATGGTGCCTTAGATATGCGCAATAATTGCTTTTTAAATGATAATTGCGGTAGTATGAACGCTGAACACTGAGCAATGTTGGTGGGCGCTGCGGATGGGGTCGGCCGTTTGAAGTATCGTTTGGTCACTTTGATGCCGTTTAAGGTATTGGTAAAGCTGGACAATTAGACAAGTGTACAAACAGCCAGCCAGACAGACAGATCAAAATTTTTGCGTCGAGGTTCCCGAAAAAAGACTAGCGTCTTTAACTATCGTCTTTATACTAATGCTACACCAGGCGTCTTGAACTTTAGCTCTAACCTGGGTGACCTCTAGCCTATGTGACCTTTAGCTCTAGCCTATGTGGCCACGCCTCAATGCCGCGAAGCCCAGCACCTATCTCACGCAGGGACAGAAAATGTAGGCGCCCATATGGGCGAGTGTAAAGTATAATGGGTTGTAGTTCAGTGTGTGGTACCCTTCCTAACATGCAAAAGATTGTGGCCAGTACAATTCGCAACCAGTGTCAATTTCCGGTACACACTTCATACCTAAATGTTCCTTCGACTGCCGGGCAGCCAGCCAGTTTTTCTAAAGGTGGTAGCCTTTTTTAGGATACTTCAACGCAAACATTTTGGTCTGTCTGTTTGTCTGTAAACAAAACAGCTCAAGTATGACCACTTTCACAGTACCCAGCAATAATTCTCAAGTTTTTTGCGTTAATACTTGCGCAATTGTCGATTAAAAACCGAAGATTGCTCATATCTGAGGCACAATATCAACACGTAATTATATTGCGGCGTGTTTGTTGATACTATAAAATACATACATAAGTAATACCAAGAAGTGTAGTATTTACAATGCTTCGCTGATAATGCGATGGTATGCACAAAAAGGCGAGTTTTCCAGTCTTTGCAAAGACAATACGGTGCTGCCACCTACCTTGAAATCTACAAAATATAGCCTCCAATAATGTCCGCACAAGCTCTGTGCTCGCCATATTTGAGGTCATCCTTTATTTTCTGATATTTCCCCCAGATAGCGCTCATGTCTCACGCAGCGTCTCCAGAATTCCATTCACCAGTTTTCACGCGCTAAACATCAGAGAGATGTTTTATTCTATTCACAGTCTCAAGACGGAAGACTATCGTATTTAGACGACATTTGCAGTCAAACATACAGATACTCGGCAAATTTTTTGTGTGCTCATGTCAAAAACTTTCCCCATTCATATATTAGATTAATTTGTGGGGTTTAACGTCTCAAAACCACCATTCGATTATGAGAGACGCCGTAGTGGAGGACTCCGGAAATTTTGGCCACTGGGGTTCTTTACCGTGCAACCAAATCTAAGTACACGGGCCTACAACATTTCCGCCTCCATCGGAAATGCAGCCGCCGCAGTCGGGAATCGAACCCGTGACCTGCGGGTCAGCAGCCGAGTACTTTAGCCACTAGACGACCGCGGTGGGGCCCCATTCATATATTAGGCGATTGTTTAGAAACACCAGGCAATAAAAATATTCTGTGCGCTATATAGCAAGTGGCTGATGCCAGCACGATGTCTGCTTTGTATTGTGGGTGACGGTACATAATTGATTGCTTAGCATCGTTTGTCGTGGGGTATTTTTCTTTGTTTCTGGCAGTTATGTGCACAAAAACAAAAAAATCCTTTCCTAATTTGCGCTCACTTGTTTGATTCGCCCGTGTTTTCTCTCATTGCACGAGCTTTGTATTCGTAATGAAATGTAACCTTGCACAATATTTACTATTATACTAGATTTTTATTGACGCAAGGCTATCTGAGGCCGAAGAGCGCCAGTACAAATGTCATATGATAGCAGTTGTACAGATAAAAATTATTGTTAAAATATACGCAGTGTAATGTTATTTTTAAAGTATCAAAATACATACATTGTATAATTACGAATGCGAAAATGAATACAATGCCTTCGAGGTAGTTTCTCGTGGCAAAATATTTAGCAATGTTCGAGTTCCTCGTTGCCCAATTCTTGCTTGAGCAAGAAGTGCGAGGGCTCAGACGTTCTTGTTAAGAAACAGGCTGTACCTCAAATGTGGGGCCCAGCCTGGTGACTAGAATGAAATGATACAACTTGTAAAAGGTTAAAATTTGCAAGATATTTAGGAATTCTCTTAAGATAAAACATTGGGTCGAGTGATACAAACAGTGTGGGATTAGGTGGTATATGGTAACCGTAAAGCTCCGTAAGGTGTGTCAAACGCTCTTGGTGAAGCCCAGTGCACCGGATGAGAACATGCAAGATGGTTAAACTCTCTCCACAGTGTACACATGTCGGTGGCTCAGTACCTATCAAAAGGTGTTTGTGTGTGGCATAACTGTGGCCTATCCTGAGCCGGGCTAGGGTGACTTCAGCGAATCTACTTAGTATTTGCGGGCAAGGTTTTGTTAGTTGAGGTTTTACTAGGTCGAGTTTGTTTGTCCACTATTTCATTGCCTGCGGTCCCAGATAGGCCTGGCACCGAGCATAGCACAAAAAAAAGGTTTAGGCCGTGTGCTGTATGAATCTCACTGAGAAGCTTGCTAAAAGCAGGATTTCTGCTGTACTTGCCAGAAGAAAAAGCCCTAACAAAGCTTAGTGAATCTTTGTACACAATAGACCTTATAATGTTGCGTGGTATTATGTGCTGGATAATAAGTAGAATGTCATAAGCTTCAGCCATGAAAATTCTGGTGTGTGTATGCAAGGTTTTATTGTTTGAGAGGTCTTCGCCATAGGCTGCACAAAGTACAGATGTCTGCTATTTCGATCCATCGTAGATGAAGGGGGCAGAAAGATATTTGTGTTTAAGAGCCGAGAAATGTTGCTCTATTAGCGCATTTGGACAAGTTTTTGTATTGAGGTCTTTAAAGGACTAGTCAAGGGTGATCGGGCGCTGGTTCCATGATGGAACGACTTAGGCATGGTCAAAATTCTGTAAGTCGTCGAAACGTATTCCAAGTCTTTCTACGACAGGTAGTATTGCCAACGGGAATAGTGGGGCGAGTGAAGGTCGGTTTAAAAATAGCTGGGTTGTGAAAACATCAGTAAAAAGTGCTTTGCGTGGGTACTGTTTCACGGAAATGACTCTAATTGCGCACGTGACTTTTAGATAAGTGCACTGATAATCTAGGGGCCACTGGTCTGATTCTGCATAAAGGCTTTGTGCAGGGCAGGCACGGAAGGCACCAATTGGTAGGCGGATACCTACACGGTATACAGGGTCTAATATCTTGAGAGATGTCTTTGAAGCTGACTGATAGACTAAGCAACCATAATCTATGCGTGACAGAACCAGGCTTCTAAACAGAGATATGAGGCAATACCTGTATGTCTCTCACGACTGACGGGATAAAACTTTGAAAAGGTTGCAAAGTCCTTAAGCATTTTATTTTCAGCCGCTTTAGGTGCTGGATGAAGGTGAGCTTAGCATCAAAAGATGACACCAAGAATTTTTTTTCTTTTGCAACAATTAAGCTTTGTCCAATAATTAGTATGCAAGGGTCGGGATGTATTCCTCTTCATCTGGAAACCAGTACGCAAGTAGACTTTTCGGTGTTAAACTTAACACCATTTTCATCCGCCCATTTTGCAAGCCGGCTAACACCCAACTCTATCTGGCGTTCACACATAGCCAAGTTGCACGATTTGAAACTTATTTTGATGTCGTCTATATAGACTGAATAGGATATCGCAAGTAGGATGACTGAGTGAAGAGAATTCATTTTAAGTATAAAAAGTGTGAGCTAAGTACTCCTCCTTGCGGTACTTCGTTTTCTTGAATAAATGTTCGGAGTAATACACTGCCTATTCTTTTACGAAACTTCCTTTCAGATAGATAATCTCTTGAGACGTTCATGAGTCTACCAAATATAATAAAAGAGCACGAGTCCTGCAGAATTCCATGTTGTTGTAAAGACCTAAAAGATATCTTAGCGTTTCGTCGAGGAGATTTCGTCGAGGACGCTTCGTCGAGGAGGTAATTGTGTCAGGGTCAGGAGCTAAACATTCACAAGAACCTAGCACAGGCTTCAGTTCATAAAGTGTTAGTGGCTGATTGTGTTCATCTGAGCGAGTTTTCTTGAAAGGCAGAGGCGCACGTTTAGCTATACTTTTATGGCGTGAGAACTTAGCGGTATCATTTTCTGAACTTGATATTTTCTCAAAGTATTCGCCAAGGCTGTTTGCTTGTTCCTCGATTGTATTGACGCGGTCATTTACCATAGGCAAAGAAGGTATGCACTGTCCTTTGAGTTTATAAACTCTATTATGCACTTTGCTGGCATCTGCGTATGAATTCAATGAGAATATGTAGCGTGTCCAGCTTTCTCTTTAGGCTATTCGGCGTACACGTCTTCGATTTGCCTTACAGCTTTTGAATTCTACCAAGTTTCCGACTGTTGATTAGCAAGAGAAAGTGCTCTATGCATTGTTCTGACGTATTTACGGGAATTCACATTCATCATTCGACCACGGTTTCGCATAACCCTTATTTGCGCTACACTGGGGTATGCTCTTTTTTGTAGAGTTGCGGATAGTCTCGGAAATACAGCTAGGCATCTCTTCTACAGCTAAGTGGTTCACTTCTAAAGGCGTAGTGTACATATTTCTCTAATTTTGTCCCAGTCTGTGCCACGAATGTTCCATTTCTTGGGGTACGCTGGTCTATCATGAGATTGTCATGTTTTTAAAAGAGTTGGAAAAAGGTCACTTCCATATAGATTATTAGTATCTTTCCTTTCTGAGTAACGTAAGAGTGAATGTGACCCAATGGCTATATCTATGCACGAATATGTATTGTGTGTGGTACTGTAATATTGTCACGTGCTTGCTCAAGAAAGACGATGGCAGTTGTGTATATGCCACGAAAGACTACGAAATGAACGAAAAAGATGAACTTATTTGCGTGTTCTAATGAAAAATATCCACCTGCTTCTGGTGTCTCATTCTCTGCGGCAAGACCTCTGTTTTCGCGTCGTGACACTGGTGGAGGTGCTGGAGCCTACAACCAGATTCAGGACAGTCTTGCTCGGACCCGTTCACCTAAGTCAGAAACCCAGCCCCTCGTCACGACTCCGGTGCATCGATTCAGTCGGTGCCTACTAGGCCTAAGTCCGGAGTCCGCACCTATTTCGCCTCTAATCAGCATAGCAGCGCCTACCACATCCACGGCTACCCTTCCATCGCAGACCACTCTTCCCTCCCAGGTGACTCTTGAACATCCTCACGTTCCTGAAGTTTTCCTTGGGGAAGAATACGCGAGGACTGGCTCGAACAGTTCGAACGGGTCGCTGTATCTAACCACTGCAATGTACAGCACAAACTTGGCCGGGCATATTTTGCCCTGGAAGATAGCGCTCATACGTGGTACGTGAACCACGAGGCTACTTTCCAATCTTGGGAAGATTTCCGTCGAAAGCTCCTCGCCACATTTACGAACACGGACCGACGGGATCGCGCACAGCAACTGATTGAGGCTCGCGTACAAAAACCCAACAAAACAGCCGCCATGTACGCAGAGGGTATGATCCGTCTGTTTCGACGGGCTGACCCCGACATGCCCGAGGCGAAGAAGGTGTGTCACCTAATGCAGGGTGTCAAAAAACCAGTGTTTGCGGGCCTCGTACGAAAACCACCTACAACAGTAGATGAATTCATAAGAGAGGCGACTGTCATCGAGCACGCACTGTGACAACGATACCGACACTTTGACCGCCTACCGAACCACACAGCAGTAAGTGCTCCAGCTGAGAACACTGCCGCATGTGAAAGTTTCCTGCAACAAATGATTAGGGAAATACTGCATGAGGAACTTTGGGCCCTCTTCGTCCCTCCTATCCAACCGCCCGTCGCATCTGTTGCAGAAATCGTCCGCCAGGAGTTGAGGCAAGCCCTTACACCACCCGTGCAAAATCCTGAGCCACTTCCAGCGAGCTACGCTGATGCGGTCCGTCGTTCGCCACCGTCATTTGTGGCGACACCGTTCCAGCCACGACGCGCTGCCGTACCTTGGTGGCAACGGGATTTCATGAGACGACCACCAGTTCGCCGAACTGACTTGAGGCGCATGGCCGACCGTCGACCTATTTGCTTCCACTGTGGAGAACCAGATAACAATGCCCGCTATTGCCGTCATAGCGATTCTGGGTTCGGAAACTTTTCTCGTCCCGCTTCTTTCCGCTCTGAAGACCGTCGTGCCCAAAATGCCGATCAGCTGTCGAATGGGCAAGCAACTACACCGCGTCGCTGGTGATCTCCATCTCCTGCGCGTCACCGTGACTTCCCTCAGAGCTACGCGGACGTCACCAGAGGCCATTCGCCTAGTCTGCGCCGAGAAAACTAACTGCTGTGACCTCCGGGGGCAAGGTTGCCAATCGTCTAGACACCGAAAAGTTCCCTCTGTCATCGCAAGAAGATATGACGACAACCACGACGAATACGACGACGAATACTAATGCCGGTGAAGTTGTACGTGCTGATCTTGGCGTTTTCATTGACGGACATCACGTTACAGCACTGGTAGACCCTGTGCCGACTTCTCAATCATGCGACAAGAACTCGCCGACCGCCTTAGAAAGGTCAAGACACCGTGGACAGGGAGTTCTGGTGGTCAGCTGATGACTCTCACGGGTAGATGCACCACTCGACTTCGCATTGGGGATTCTAGCTTCGTGGCAATTTTCGTCCAGTTGCCAGACTGCTGTAAAGAGGTAATTTTGGGCATTGATTTTCTTCAAGATCATGGAGCTGTTATCAACATCCCTCAACATATGGTGACGTTTTTCGCACATCCGTATGTCGACAACAGCAGCGACGAACTACGCGGCTGTTTGCGAATAGCCGACGATGTGACGCTCCCCCCGAAATCCAGCACATAGTCACTCTTTTACTCACGCAAGGCATTTCCATCGCGAAAGGCATCCTAACGCCTACTGGTGGACAGGCAGAAGTGCTCCTCACAAACTTCAGCAAGGAGCGCCGTCAAATCCAGAAGGGTACCGCAATTGCCTACTTCGACGATATAGACCGAACCGGGGATTGCTGTGCTTTGCAACCAGATGACGCGACAGCCCCTGCACGACAACTTTGTCGGTGAACATCTGCTTCACGCTACCGCCCTCGGATAGGAAGCGCCTGCTTGGACTTATACACCAATTCGAAGACTGCTTTTCACGTACGTCAAAGGTCCAGCGGACACCATTGACCAAGCACCGCATCATTACTGAGGACAACACGCGACCGATTCGGCAGACCCCTACTCTGTCGCTCCGAAAGAACACGAGGAGATTCAAAAGCAAGTACAGAAGATGCTTGTGGATGACGTCATTGATTGATATGTGGGGTTTAACGTCCCAAAACCACCATATGATTATGACAGACGCCGTAGTGGAGGGCTCCGGAAATTTCGACCACCTGGGGTTCTTTACCGTGCACACAAATCTGAGCACACGGGCCTACAACATTTCCGCCTCCATCGGAAACGCAGCCGCCGCAGCCGGGATTTGAACCCGCGCCCTGCGGGTCAGCAGCCGAGTACCTTAGCCACTAGACCACCACGGCGGGGTCTAGTGGCTAAGGTACTACGTCATACAACCTTCGAAAAGTCCTTGGGCATCCTTCGTGGTTTTGGTCAAGAAAAAGGACGGCAGTTTGCGTTTCTGTATTGATTATCGCAAGTTAAACCAAGACACAAAGAAAGACGTCTATCCAGTGCCTCGCATAGACGATTCACTCTATCGGCTGCGTCATGCGCGCTACTTCTCTTCAATGGACGTCCGCAGCGGCTGCTGGCAGATAGAAGTCGACGAGAGAGATCGTGAAAAAACAGCCTTTGTGACGCCTGATGGCCTTTGCGAATTTAAGGTGCTTCTTTTTGGGTTGTGCTCGGCACCAGTCACTTTTCAACGACTCATGGATACCATACTATCGGCCCTGAAGTGGCAAACATGCTTGGTCTATCTGAACGATGTTGTATTCTCAGCATCATTCGAGGAAAATCTCAGCCGTCTATTCACCGTACTCCAAGCCATACGCTCGGCCAACCTGACTTTAAAACAAGAAAAAGGTCATTTCCGTTTCAACGAACTCAGCTGCCTAGACCACGTCGCCAGTCACGAGGGTGTTTGACCTGACCCGGCCAAAATAGACACCGTAGCGCAATTTCCGGCACGCTGTGACAAAAAGACTGTGAGACGCTTCTTAGGGTTGTGCGCCTATTACCGGCGATTTATCGAGGACTTCTCGTCTATTGCGGCGCCATTAACACGACTCACGCGTGAGGATGTCCCCTTCTTTTGGGGTGAACAAGAGAAAATGGCATTCAATGAACTACGACAACGCCTGAAAACACCTCCAGTCCTGGCGCACTTCGACCAGGACGCCCCTACAATGCTTCACACTTACGCCAGCAATGTAGGTCTAGGTGTCGTTCTGGGGCCGTGGCAAGACGGCTTTGAAAGAGTAATAGCCTACGCCAGCAGAACTCTCTCTCGCACTGAGGAGAACTACTCGACCACCGAGAAGGAGTGTCTCGCCGTGGTGTCGTCAAATTTCGTCCGTATTTGTACGGCCACTCCTTCAATGTTGTTAGCGACCATCACTATTTGTGCTGGCTCACCAACCTTAAAGATCCATCTGGTCGTTTGGCGCGCTGGAGCCTAAGGCTTCAAGAGGCACACTGACGCCGACGGTCTCTCACGGTCGCCAGTGGAAACCGTCGCTCCTGATGACAAAACCATCGACGCGGCATTCTTGGGAGTTGTCAACACGGCCACCATTGCATGAGAGCAGCGCAGCGACCCTGAGCTGTTACCACTCATTCAATATTTAGAAGGATGACGTAAAGACGTGCCGCGGTTATTTGCTAGAGGACTGTCATCTTTTTGCTTGCAAAACGATGTTTTCTATAAGAAAACCTTCTCACCAACCAGTAACCCGCACTTGCTCGTCGCGCCTGCCTCTTTTCGAAAAGAAATTAAGGAAGCGTGCCATGATGAAGAAACTTCTGGTCATCTAGGCTACACCCGAACATTGTGCCAACCACGATGCAAGTACTACTTGCCAACGTTACCTGCTGCTGTTAACCATACGTGCAAACTTGCACCGACTGCCAAAGACGCAAAGCGCCTCCCAGCAAGCTAGCCGGCCTTTTATATCCAGTCAAAGCACTAGAAAAGCCGTTCACCCAGATTGGAATGGATTTTCTGTGTCCCTTTCCAACTTCCACAACAGGGAACAGATGGATTATTGTGGTCACTGATTGCCTGTCCCGTTATCCGGAGACAAAAGCTATGCAGCGTGGCACAGCAGCAGAAGCCGCTCAGTTCTTCATCGAAAACATTGTCCTTCGGCATGGCGCTCCGACAACAGTGATCACAGACAGAGGACCTGCCTTCACCGCAGAGCTTTTAGAGTCGGTTCTGAGACTCAGCGGTACAGCTCACCGCAGAACAACTGCATACCATCCGCAGACAAACGGACTGAGGGAGCGCCTCAATAGGACCCTCACAGACATGATCAGCATGTTCGTTGACACGGAACATAAAAACTGGGATCAGATAATGCTGCACGTGACCTTTGCTTATAACACCACTGGACAACAAACCACGCCCCGCCGTGGTGGTCTAGTGGCTAAGGTACTCGGCTGCTGACCCGCAGGTCGCGCGTTCGAATCCGGGCTGCGGCGGCTGCATTTCTGATGGAGGCGGAAATGTTGTAGGCCCGTGTGCTCAGATTTGAGTTCACGTTAAAGAACCCCAGGTGGTCGAAATTTCCGGAGCCCTCCACTACGGCGTCTCTCATAATCATATGGTGGTTTTGGGACGTTAAACCCCACATATCAATCAAATCAATCAAGAAACCACTGGAATGACACCGTTCAGTCTGATCTATTGTCGCGAAGTCACGACAACGTTGGATGTCATGTTGCCGCATCAGTGTGACGACATCCATGTAGACGCCGAAGAATTCACTCAGCGTGCCGAAGAAGCCAGACAGCTCGCGCGCGTGCGCATCTGTCATCAGCAGCATCAAGATCCACAACGCTACTACACCCGACACCAGTTCATTAGCTACACACCAGGCGACAAAGTGTAGGTCTGGATTCCGATACGTCGACGTGGACTATCTGAGAAACTGCTAAGACGGTACTTTGGTCCATACAGCGTCACGCGACGCTTGAACGACGTGAACTACGAAGTTGTTCCCGACAATGATTGTAGTTCTAAGCGCCAAAAGCATTTGCCCGAATTCGTACACGTCGTGCGTATGAAACCGTATTTATCGAGTTAATCAGCTCCCGGTTGCCGTTTTTGTACGACCACTTCATACGCTTGGTAGAGCACCTAAGTTACGCATCGGGACGATGCTTCTTTCTGAGGGAGGTGTTGTATCCTGTACATAGTAGTTTCGGTTTTTGTGCTTGAGTTGGCAACACTGGGTCCTTGTGATTGTATATATTTGTGGAAGGTCTAATAAAAGGGGCAGTATGCAACCGCTACCCGTGAGTGCGAGGCGCGTCACTCGTTCACCACAATGGCGACGAGTGCTTGAACCCCGTCTGAGATGAATTCCTGGAGATAACCAGCCACGCCACCAAGATGGCTTTCGCTGGCATCGCCCCACTGGATCCGTTCCTTGCGACACCGGGTCGTCCCATGCAGCCATGGTTCCGATGGCACGACATGTTCAATGTCTATCTGCTGGCGTCCGGTGCTTCAGAGTTCTCCCCAGAGCGACGCAAGGCTCTTCTACTACATTCCTTGGGACCCGAAGGTCAACGTATCTTCAATACTCTATTTCGCAGGCGGCCGAAAAGACTGAGAAGGAAGGGACCGGAGCTACGCCCGACGTGTATGACTCCGCGGTAGCGGCACTGGCTAAGCACTTCGATGCAACCTGCAACCGGGTCGTCGAGCGCCACCGATTTCACAGTCGAATTCAGTTCCCAGGCGATTCTATTCAATAATACGTGACCGCGCCAACACAGCTTCCCGCGATGTGCTCATTTATGTCGCAAGAAGAGTCACTACGCGACCAGTTTGTTGCTGGTGTGTTTTCGCATCGTATTCGGGAACGTCTTCTGTTAGAAGGGCCTTCGCTTTCGTTTAACAAGGCAGTTGTTCTCGCGAGTCAAATCGAGCAGGCAGCAGTGGAAATGAAGGAATTTTCCGTCTCTGTGTAACCAGTATCTGCGCAGTCTGGCACGAAGGGCGGTTCATTGTTGCAGTCACCGAATTCACTGCCGCGTGCTCGCATTTTCAGTCAACGCGATAAGGTCACTTTCAGGCACTTTCAGTCAACACGACATCGGGGAACCGCCTCCCCATCTCGACAGCGCTCTCCATCGAACTCGCAGCAACACGCGAATTCTTCGTATTGCTTCAGGTGTGGTTCTAAACAACATCGCGCTTCTTGGAAAAGCTGCCCAGCTAAAAGGAAAAAATGCTTCTTTTTTGGCCGTATCGGACATTTTGAAAACGTTTGCAACCAGAAGCGGCCGCAAGCAGCTGTCCACGAGGTTTCAGTACATAGCCCGTTGCAGGATGAAACCATCGAGGTTCTTGTAGTTCAACAGCCTCTTGCATCTGGAATTCACATTAACATTCCAATCGGGCAGATCGCTATGAAGCTGTTAGTCGATTCTGGCTCTTCTGTTTCCATTGTTTCAGGCAAGGTGTTTGACCAACAATTCTCTGGTGTGCCGCTTCTTCCTGTTCCTCGTGTGACGCTTCTGGATTATTCCAAAACACCAATTTCGGTTCGAGGCTGCTTCTTTTCTGAGGTCTTTTTCGAGAATCGCAGCGCACCGCTTTTGTTTTATGTCGTCGATCAGGGTACTTCTATTGTTGGCTTGGATGGTATTAAGGCCTTGAAGCTGCGTATTAAAGGCTCTCACCTGCAGTGTTTTCAAACAGCACGGTATCGAACGCCGAAGTAGATCGGACATGTCCAATAGAGCCATCCATGCAGCTGCCGTCAGCACATCAGCAAAAGTTTTGCTCGCTCTTCACAAATGAGCTGGGCCTTGCAAAAGGTTTTGTTCACAGGATTAAGACACGTGCGGGTGTTCAGCCAGTAGCATCAAAACTTCGCAGGCTTCCTTTCATGTTACGACCATGCGTGTCTTCCGAACTGCAGCGCGTGGAAAGCTTGGACATCATTGAACGTATCGACGCGTCAGAATGGGTGTCCTCTAATTGTAGTCATTCAGAAGAATGATGGAAGAATTAGGCTTTGTGTAGATTTACGCGAACCTAACAAGGTCATCGTTCCGGACAGCTTTCCGCTGCCTCACATGGATGAGTTCCTTCAAGCCTTGGTGGGTGCCACGGACTTTTCCAAACTCGACCTTGCGTCTGCCTACCACCAAGTTCCGCTGGATCCTGAGAGCAGGGACTTGACAGCTTTTATAACACATGAAGCGCTGTACCAGTTCAAATGCGTTTGTTTTGGGCTAGCCTCGGCACCTGCTGCTTTTCAAAGTATGATGTCTCGAATCCTTCGCAATTGTGCGGGTGTCCTCTTTTACATTAATTATTTTTGGTAAATCAGCTGAGGAGCACCTCAAGAACTTGGAGGCAGTGTTGCAGCGTATCAAAGACGCAGGTCTGAAGCTCAACAGCAAATGTGTGTTTGGAGTTCAAGAGCTCGAATTCTGCAGGGCGTGAATATTCGTTCCATCACGATCCCGGTGACGCGACGCTTCTCGCTGCAACATGGCAGCCGGTGTCCGCCGAGGCAAGTGCTCCCGCAGCGAAACCTGTGCCTAGTGCAGATTACGATTCCCGCTCGCCAACGAGACCAGCCGCCGGACAGCTTCCTGCTTCAGAAACTGTTTCACACGCGCCCGTGAACACTACAGAAGAACCTGTGGTGTCGTGCCCACCTGGTCGTCGCATTCAGCCGCACCGAGAGAGACGGTGACCGCACAGTTATGGTTATAAAGTGTGAATGTGTAAATATTGCTTAGTTGGTGTACCTGTTACCTAATGTAATATATATTTTTGGCATGTGTATAGATAATGTGTGTAATGTGTATCGACGTATATATCTAGCGAAACGTGGTACAGGAACTTGGCTTAAATTCTCCCCACTTGTCAGTACTGGAAACCCAAATATAAGTGTGTCTGTGTATTACAACACGACTGTGTTGTGCGCGCGAGAACTTCATCTACCATTTACGCTTCAGCAAGTGAATGCATATAAAAAGTGATATTTATTGCGTACATGAAAAGGAACAAGAAAGTACTTACGCTTCTTAAAAAGTTTCTGCGCACACACCCATTTCGCATCAAAGGTGATGAGAACAAATAAACCAAGCGATAGTACGATCTTTTGATGGAAGACCTTCATATTGATGCGTGACCTGAATCGCAAAACAACATAATATCACATTTTAATTCTCTTACATTCGTTGCATATTATGTGAAAACAGCCATGGTTTTGGCTATTCTACATATATCTTGCCTGTTTCTGTTGCATTTGCTTTAGTTTTGCATCTTCCAAATATAACAGGACATTATGATTGCTTACCAATCGAATACACTTGTTTGCTAAACATCGTTTGGTAACAATCTGAAACGTTTTGTTGGAGACAGCGTCTGGTCTGAGCTCACTGAGAAACATACTACGTGTGCGTTAGCAATCGCTGGATATTTGGAGAGCCGTGTTCCAGAATATTCAATTGTGTTGGTGTATGTATAATTGATATCGAAACCATTTCTTGTTGAATATTATATTCCATTAATATTGTTGGTACATCAAGCTAAATTCGTTATATTCACAGTTAGAACAAACCGAAAAACAGCAATTTGTTGTGTAAACATTTTTAGTCGTGGCGTAACACCGTGAGTTTTAGAGCACGCGCACACGAACTTTCTTCGTAAGCTCGCCTTTATAGACGAGTTCTATTGATGACATTCTACAAGGCATTTTGATTGTTCAAAGCCACTGCGGCCAACTGAGACCCCGGTAAAACGCGATGTGGGCTTTTCCACTCCAGCTCACCTAGCTGGGTGAGAGAAAACTCTGCGCTCTTGTGCGCACTCGTTTACTCATTTAGTTTGACCAAATACAAAAATGTCGTAAAAAGAAGCAATGCTGTTTGCCTCAACGAACAAAAAATTCTCGCAAAAAAAAAGTGTGGCTTTTGCTCATCTGAAAGTGTGGCTCATTAGCACCCTTGTTTGCGCTAGCAAAGACACATATCTGGCTTCAGAACGTATTCGGGACAGGACACAATAGCGGGATGCTAGGCAGCCATTGGAGTCTGTTCTCATGCCTGTGGTTCATGTTATCGTTGCTTTACGCGTTATATTTATCAATACACTAATTTACCAATGCAACAGTTCCCATACACATATAGGATGTCCTAGCTATCTCTAGCCAGTCAAAAATATTCCGACAGATTGTGTGACGCCGTGACCAATGAATTTCAATGATTGTTTATTAAAAGGGTAAATCCAACTGTTTTATCTGTTATGTGTAATTGTTCGGTCAAGAAAACTAATGAACTCCTCAAGCAATGAATGGTGGATAGATATTCCAACGAAAATGCAATTTATCATTTCGCGAAACATTAAATTAGGCAGTTTTAAAGATGATAGTCTTCCTTGGGATACTTCAGCGCAAAAGTTTTGATCTGCTTTTCTGTTTGTCAGTGCGTCGCACAACTCAACCACCCGGCTAAAGTAGTTTAAGACTATCCTAAACACCCAGCCGTCTAGATCTGCTTACTGCGCTCATACTTGTTAGCAACGGCCCCACCGCGGACGGGTATTGGCTGGGGTACTCGGCTGTAGACCCGCCGGTCGCGTGATCGAATCCCGGCTGCGGCGGCTGCATTTTTGACCGAGGCGAAAAACCCGTAGTCTTCTGTGCTCAGATTGGGGTGCCATTAAAGAATACCAGGTTGTTGAAACTTCCAGTGTTCTCTACTCCGACGTCACTCGTTATCACATGGTGGTTTGGGGACGTTAAACCCCACATATCAACCAATTACTTCTTAACACTATCAATAAAAAAGCAATTATTGTGTATATTTCAAGTAAACACAAATATGGAAGTATTAAGTAGTGTGTTTCCGAACTCCTAAACTACGCGGCTTTGTAACTCTGAAAACTGCAGTGTTTATTACGATGCCCTCACAAGTTAAGGCTATGAACAAAATACTGGTGTTTTCTACGCTTTGCTAAAACGACATGGTGCTTCCACCTACCAGTGGCTACGCCTTCTTAAAGAACGTTACTTTCTTTTACATATTGTCAGATGGCGTTCTTATCTCACGTAGCGCATATACTCACGGTAGCTTGCACCAGTGGCATCCCGGAATAAGGATCCTACTCATTACTATTTTCGGGCAGAAGTTAGCGCAGAACTTAGTCCCAGCGAAAAATATTACCTTCAGTTTCAAGACAGACCACAAATCGTCATCAACGGCTGATGAGCTCACTGCACTTTACGTAGACAGCCGAGAGTGGCCTCAACGTTGGTCAGTCTTGAGGGATATAAAGGCAGCGCTGAAATCTTTGAAATCAGCCTTGTGGCACAGGTCCTACGAACAGCTGGTATTTGAGGTTCGGTATCCCTCTATATTGCGTTTAAAAAAGGTCGCCACATCACATATTAGCGGCTGTCAAGCCATTGAGGCGTGATAGACAATGAACAGTCTGAGAATGCTCCTCAATCACTGCTTCAAGGAAGCAGGCTTGACACAATGCCATTATCAAGGACCGATGCTGCCAGCCATCTTTGAGTGGCAGGCAGTACGGGGAAAATCAGTCTTTTTACGTGGACTACAAGCAGACAGAACAATGAACTCCTCTACAGCCCAAACGCTTTACGACTACAGACGCCTACTGGAATATGCTGAAATGATTTCACTCTACTTTGCCTTTTATGTTCAAGAGTGGCTTCACGAAGTCATTCTTATGTTGTATCGAAATCGTTCACAATGCCTTTTATGACAACTGTGGTGTCGAAGAGCCATTACAGCACATCTCCTGCGACTGTCTTCGCTACTATGCGCAGAGAATATCACTTTCAACTGCGCTAGCTTCCATAGATCGCGGACCAATGACGGTGGACACCACTCTGGAAGGCCTTCCACAGAGATAGTCACGAGTGATGGCGAAGAAAGCAGTCCTCAGCTTCTCGAAGACAACGGACTTGGACAAGCGGTTATGGACTAGTAGTGTTAGCATTACTTTGACCTGCAACATTCAGCGCGCAATCTCTCCTCTTTCTCGCTCTCTCCCTCTCTCCAACTTCCTCATCCCTGTTCGCAGTGCAGAATAGCATACCAATCATTCTAGAGTGGCTAACACACCTGCCTTTCCTTTCCCTCCTGTTCCCTGTTTAAATTACTATATCTCAAGTATTAGTGTTTCCTCATTTTGTACAAGTATCCGCACGATACAAAGTTATACTGCCTCAAACTCCAGCTGGTGCGTCGGGATATCAGTGCACCCTTACGTGCAGTGCACAACCGGCATGCTTGCCTCATGACGGTTCATAAGATGAATAAACAGTGGCGAAAGTCAACTTTTGTACAACTGCAACCACAGGTGCGTCATTGTATACAGCCACCTTCATCGCCACACCTATGTCGCCTTCTGAGCGGTAGCACAACTGGCCAAGTGTCATGAGACCGGTTAAACTAGCGAACAATTAAGTCTACTGTAGTGGAATAGAAAGATGTGATTGTGGTAAAACTTGTAAGGCTACCGCAGCTATGAAGCACGAATAATTCTTGCGGACTATGTGTTACTTATTCATGCTACAGGGCTGCATTATTTTAGCACTGAAATTATGCGCGCCTTATTGCGTGATCAAGTATATGTAAGGTTTTTTTTTACTATATGTCATGTGCATGTGCGATAAGCGAAAAAGCACCAATACCAAGCTGACAAGAACTTCAAAGTGGCCCCGTTGTGTGTTTTCCAAAATTATCGAATGAGGTCTCTTTCACATTTTTCTACCTTTATAGCTTATAGTTAACTCATTTATCTTGCCCATTATGTTTTTCGACAGGACAAAAATTTTGGCTAGGTTTACGCAATTTTACATTTTTAAACCTTGGTGAACATTTGAACTATCTAGTGTTTGGTGGGCATGGTGTATATTTAAATCAACGGGATTCTTTACCAGCCTGTTGAAATCGTAGAAACACATGTCCCAGTCCTATATGAAAGAAGAAAATTAAGCTATGCTGGCATTAGAAGTTTTTATATTGTTAAAAGGTCGAGCACGCTCAACATTGCGAGTACGTTACAGCAAGTTCAACAGCCGCGTCATAAAAAAATACAAGGACAGCTGTGATTATAATTCACGCTTCTAAAATCTGTGTGCACTTACAATCTCAATCCGTGCTTTCAGGTGAAACGCGAGAACACTAATGGCTGTACAAGCAGTAGAGTGGCCACTTTGCGGATTCTGCTTTGACATGCCAAACTCTACTAAATGGCACTATATAATATAATTTCGTAATGCATTTGAAGTAACGGCAGATATGATGTGTGGCTACTAATAGCTCATTTTGTGTGAAAGGTATAGATTATTTATCTTCGATTTAACGTAACGAGTGAAGCGAAAGATTTTCCTCGTGATGAACATGGTTTCGGCTAATAATATACGGTGACGATTCCATTGTTAAGCCTTTCTATCAGTAGTGCATTCGCGTTACTTTTTTCAGGTCTTTTACATACTGAAGCTCATTGCAGCATCATGTAGAGTCTAACTTCTAAAAACAAAAATACGTTATTAAAGACCGGAGAGCGAAGCATATCCGTTTATAAAAAGTACTATTGTGAATTATTTAATTTATGACAAGATTATATCAGTCTATTACGCCACAATATAGCGAATTACTGTAACTACAAATGCAGTCACACGTTTTATTTTGGCAGTTGAATTATATGGGGAGTTCTAATTCGTGGAAATCTGCGTAATTGTGATCAATATTCGCTTATTATAAATTTGTATTCTATCAATACTGGCATAGTTTAGTATTGTTAAGATGATATAAATCTAATGCTGGCTCTGCAGTTGCTGCTGGCTAACAGTTAAAATTATTCCGACCTAATATGAATGACTGTGCTAATAATTTCTTCTAGGAGAACACATTCAAATATTGGTCCAGCGTAGAATTGTTGGTAGCAAAGTTATTTTTATTCATTTTTTCGCTTAGTATGTTGTACAAACACTAGTAACCGGGCCAATATTGCCACAGCTAGCTTCGCTCAGATGAAGTTCATGAGATCAAGGCGTGGTATCATCAGATCAAGTTCATTAGATCGAGGCATGGTTTCATCAGATCAAGGCATGGCATCAACGCATGATTTCGCTCAGATCAAGTTCTATAAGTTTCCAAAAGCCCTATATTTTGCAAATACGAGTGCTTTTAGAGGACCCCAAGGTTAAGGACATAAACGTCATGGGGTGCCTTTTTGCGTTTCCGTGGCATGACAGATTTTATAGGCACAATGAAAGATTTTATAGGCACTTTCAAGTTCTGATGCTGCTGATTGTCTTTCAGGGCTTGCACAGATCATCACAATCTATTTTTGGTGCCAACCAAGCAGCCCAACCAACCACACTGATTGACAATACCGCTTGCGCTGCTTTGATGTATCTCAATATGCCAAGTAGACTCCACCGAAAAGAAGCCACACTGTTTGTTTTATTTTTATGGTTAGGTGCGACATTCACGAAATAATATTTCTTCCGCAGCAAAACGTCCTACAACGCTCTCCGTGATGTTTGTTGTTGCGAGAAGATGTTACGCCACATATATTGCGTAACTGTCGGGTATTTATATTGTGTAACTGTACGGTCTTCAGTATTCAGAGACAGTCACGGACGTGTATTATAGCGCACCTTTAAAACACAAAAATATGTGTTGAGCCTATCTTGCATGTCATCAACAGATGAAATCGCAGCTGAAGCTGGCAAAGGAAGTATTCAGGTTTTGAGAAGACTATACTTGGGCGAGTGACTGTGGCAATAATCTCGCGTGCTACGCCAGAGTGACGAACTGGATTTTACTATGTGTTTGTGTGCGTTCTGTGAACTGGATCTTACTATGTGTTTGTGTGCGTTCTGTATAAACCATCACCTTTTCTTTTTTTTTTCCTCTTTCAATCTCCTCAAACCAAGTCTCACTTTCAGGGTAGCAAACCAGTTTTTCTGGACTAGTTGAGCTGCTTACCTTTCGCAATCTTCTCAACTACAAATATTATATAAATGTCAACGCTGCTATTACTTATTTTTGCTTTAATTCATCCAAAACGTCGTATCTAGTCTACTTTCGTTTTTCGCTGTAACTTTCTGCTGACTTCACTCGAATTTACTTAATCGCAACTCTTTCTATGAAAATGGAGTTTGAATATTTGTGGTAACAAACATACTCAAACACAAGAAAATGTTTGGCAGATATTATGTACCATATAAATCGATGTCATACTAAGCATGTGGGCAGAAGGGGACTGTGGTGTATATTTAGTGAAACATTACAAAAGTATGTAAATATATGTGCACATGTTTTCTGTACAAACATGTATGTAGAACAGTCGCATAGGTTCTGTATAACCAGTTCTTTGCAGTTCGTATCGATGTCAAAGCAACATAGATGCCAACAGCAGAAGTGCTAAGCTGAAATGTAGCACTTGTGCCTAAGAGTTAGTGCCCCTAGATAGTGCGACGTATCGACCAATTTCACTGAATGGTGCCTAAATTGTCCATTGACGCAAACACGACGTGACACCAGTATCAATGAACTCATATCAAGCGTTTATAAAGTTAGGTGGGCAGCCCTGGAACCACAACTCATGTTTCATCAGAATTACGCCCAGTGTTCGTGAAACACTAAACGAGCCTAAAAACCAATCAACACAGATTACTCAACAAAATGGCCGAAAAAGCGCACACCTATTGAAGTTTCCCGTTTTCGCGGAAATTTTCAATTGTGGTACAAAACAAATCTCACTCAGTTATGAAAGAGAAGTTTCTAAAATTTTCTCATTCTTTTAAAAGCGAAAATATGCACAACTGTGAACGAAATCACATATTTACTCTACATTGTCTCCAGGGCAGCCTCCATTCGGTTGAAGGCACGTGTGCTAGCGCTCTGTCGATGTTTCATGTTGATTCACGTACCATACGCTTCACTTGAAAACTCAATCATAGGCGTGCAAATGAGGGTTAGTAAATGGGGCAGCATCCGCTTTTGTTACTCATCTGAAAGGGAGGAAGCGCAAAATCAGTTTCTTACAATGATTTAGTAGGACGGGGGGGGGGCGCTTCAATAAACCTTCAGCTGTCTGGATGGGGAATGCTGCGCACGCCTAAGCACTCAACTACTCATTCGTGAACAAACACTCGATTAGAGAAGTTCAAACGCTCACTTGTTAATGTGACGGTGAAAAAGAAACAAAATTTGATGAGAAAATGCAAATAAGCAAAAAAAATGGGACAAGGAACTGCAAAATTCCTTAATCAAATTGGCGCAAAAAGAAGCCAAAATTAGCTTACTATGAGCGGAACAGGCAACTCCGAATACTCCTACCTCTACATATAGCACCCCATCAAAGTAGTTTTATTGGGCAACGTCTGCTGTCACGTTATAGTTCCTGCACGGCCATAAAGTAATTCATAAAAATGAAGTAGGCAAATTGGCGATATATCGCATTAGAAGAAACCGTTCAGGTAATATAGTTCAGAAGTGTTTTTATAATCACTAGTGTGTTGTGCGATAGCAAACTTTCAAAGCACTTAGGTTTACGGAAACCTGTAGGTACTACTTTCGCTTGTTGACACATTCATTTATCCTCTTTGCTGAGCGCTTGAGGAGGGAGCCGCTGAACGTAACCATGCAGATTTATACTGGTGTGAAATTTACTATCAGTAAATGAGGAATCAGTGGCGCCTGTAGGCGCGATTCATTCCTGAAGGCGGCTCACCATTCTCGAAATTGTTACATTGACTCCGGTAATAAGTGATAGTGGAACATGACCATATCATCATCATCATATTTTATTTCCTTAAAGACCCCACAAGGGGGTATTACATAAGGGGTGGATGTACAGGATATAAAAAAACATTTGCCACATAAGGGGTTGGTATACAGGATATAAAACTTTTGCTACATTCAAAGTATAAAATATTGCTACATAGGTGTGGGTATATACACTGCCATAAAGTTTCACTCACAAAGATGAGTTGTTACAATTTTAGTGAAAGTTGATGGGCAGGTGATTGTGACGACGTGGTTTGGGAGGTCGTTCCAGTCCTTCACAGCACGCGGAAAGAAGGATGCGGAGAAGGTAGCAGTCCTAGTGCGGTAACGGGAGACTTGGAGGGGGTGGCTGGTGCGGTGCGAAATGTACGTCGGAGGGATGACGTATGGAGGATGGTTGAGGGGCGAATGAAACAGCTTATGAAACAGGGAAAGAGTGGCTATGCGGCGTCAAAGGGCAAGTGGCTGCAATCCAGATTGGGCTTTTAAGAATGAAACACTGATGTCATAAGAATATGACGAAGGTATTAATCGGACTGAGCGATTTTGAATTGATTCAAGGTTATTGATTAGGTAAATTTGAGGTGGATTCCATATTGCAGAGGCGTATTCCAGTTTTGGCCTGATGAGGGATCTGTATGCGAGAAGTTTTACGTGTTGAGGTGCGCAATGCAGATGACGTTTCACGAATCCCAGTATTTTGTTTGCAGATGAGATAATGTTTGTGACATGCGCATTCCAAGTTAGATCGGCGGACAGTGTGACACCTAGATATTTGAAACACTGTACTATTTCTAAAGGGGCGTTAGTGATTTGGTATGGGAATAGGAAAGGATTTTTGCGGCGAGTGATTGAGACAACCTTACACTTGTTGGGGTTAAGTTTGAGAAGCGAATTGTCAGACCATTCTTGAATGTTGTTCAGATCGTGTTGTAGGGTTACTTGATCGGAAGCATTGGTTATTGTATGGTAGATCACGCAATCGTCGGCGAACATGCGGATTTTGGAAGACACAGTTAGTGGTAGGTCATTACTGTAGATTAGAAATAGCAAGGGGCCAAGGACGCACCCTTGCGGTACTCCTGGCGTTACTTCGAGAGGTTCGGAGGATTCATTATTTACATGCACGAATGGAGAACGATTAGCTAAAAAAGATTTATACCATCTTAACACGTTAGGGTCAAGATTTAGCCTGGATAACTTCTGTATTAGTTTGTTGTGTGGAACTGTATCAAATGCTTTTGCGTAGTCAAGGAAAATGGCGTCAGTCTGAAAGTTGGTGTCAAGATTTGTATGTATGTCGTGAAGAAAGAGTGCTAATTGTGTTTCACAGGAAAGTTCCTTGCGGAAGCCATGCTGACAGGTTTGAAAAAAAAACTATTGGAATCGAGGAAGTTGACAACATGAGAATATATGACATGTTCCACGATTTTGCATGGGATGCTTGTTAATGAAATGGGACGATAATTGAGTGGGGAGTTACTGTCGCCTACTTTGTAGACTGGAACGACCTTACCAATTTTCTAGTCATTCGGAAGGTCGCGGGTGTTGAGTGACTGTGAGAATATGAGGTGCAAGTATGGTACAATTGTATCGGTAATGTTCTTTAACAGTTTAGAATTAATTTCGTCAATGCCACACGACGAGGAAAGTTTAATGTTTTTTTATTAGGGATGAAATGCCGTCCGCGGAAAATGCTCGCGCAGGCATGCTGGAACCTATCAGGGTGGTTTGTGGAACAGAAGGCATACTAGGTTCTCTGGTGAACACCGACGAGAATGCAATGTTAAAAATATGAGCACACTCGGCATTTGTGGTCACTTCACCGGATTCGTTAGTAAGGGAGATAGTGCGAGATGGTTTCGGATTGACGGTCTGCCAAAATTTTTTTATGTTATCACTTAGCGTGTTGGGTATGTTCGTGTTAAAAAATGCGTGCTTGGCGTTGCGAATTGCTGTAAGATAGTCATTTTCAGCGGAGTAGTATTTATCCCATGCGCAAGGCGTTCCTTTAGATTTTGCCTGGCGGAAAAGGCGTTTTATCTGATTGATTGATTTGTGGGGTTTAACGTCCCAAAACCACCATTTGATTATGAGAGACGCCGTAGTGGAGGACTCCGGAAATTTTGACCACCTGGGGTTCTTTAACGTGCACCCATATCTGAGCACACGGGCCTCAACATTTCCGCCTCCATTGGAAATGCAGCCGCCGCAGCCGGGAATCGAACCCGCGACCTGCGGGTCAGCAGCCAAGTAGTTTATCCACTAGACCACCGCGGCGGGGCAAGGCGTTTTTTCTTGTTGCTTAGTCGGTTTAATGGTTTAGTATACCAGGGCTTTTGCTGCGTAACACGAAATGTGGTCTTCGGAATAAACTTATTTTTTAGTTCAATAAGTTTTTGTTTAAGAACTATTCAATTTTCATTGACGGATCGGCTACGGAAGTTGACTTCAAAATCTGGGAAGAAGCTACTGCATTCGTTGTTAATTTCTTGATAGTTTCCTTTATCATATAAACATATTGTTTTGTTTAGCATTTCACGGCGCTCTGGGGAAAATGCGAAATCTGCATGGATAACTTTATGATCGCTAATTTCATCGAGATAGGTAATCGACGATAAACTAGAAGGATGGGTGGTTAGAATGAGATCAAGGATGTTTTCGGAATTGGTGGCAACACGTGTAGGCTCTGATACAAGTTGTGATAAGTTAAAGTTGAAACAAGCATCTAAAAATTCTCTCGAGTCTTTCTGGTTTCCTTGTGCGGTTGTTCCGGTTTGCCAGTTAATATTAGGAAGGTTAAAGTCACCAAACAGCAAAATATGGGCATTCGGGTGGGCTTTGGTGAGCGCATTTAGTATATCGTTAAATTTGTTTGCGAAGTGTGGATTTGCATTCGGTGGTCTGTAGCAGACACCAAGCAGTATTGTGTGGGGTGGAGCCCGGCAATGTAGCCATAAGATTTCTATGTCAGATGCTATGTTGATTAGGAAACATGATAATTCCGGGCCGACGGCGATCAGTACGCCTCCTCCGCGAGTGCATTCGCGATCTTTTCGGTATAAGTGAAAGTTAGGAAGATCTGCAAGAACTTCAGTGTTTATTACGCCATTGGTAAGCCACGTTTCTGTTAATACAACAAGATTGGCATTGGATGACGTCACAAGGCTAGATACTTTTTCTCGTTTCGGTAGAAAGCTGCGTATGTTAGTAAAGATTACAGATAAGGAAAGATTGTTTTGTGTTAGATTTCGGGGGCGGTTTGTGACTTTCTTCGTTCGAGGGATTTGCTATGTGATTTCTTTTACAGTTTGCGAAGCATTGTCGAAAATGTAACGTTTTGAGCCCTTATGAAGGCTTTTATAACGTATCTGAAACTTTGCTGATTTTGCTTTCGCGAAATTAACTAAGTGTCGGCGAGCGGTTCGGACAGACTGGGAGAAGTGTTCGCCGATGCTGAAGTCGGTTTCTCTCAGCATGGGTGCATTTGTAAGTACGGCCTCTTTGGTTTTATGGAAGGTGAACTTTGCAATCATAGGGCGGTTGCGATTAGTGGCATGGCGTCCGAAGCGATGTGCGCGATCTATTTCTTTTGGGTCGATGACTACTTGGAGGTGTTCACGGCAGTGTCTGATAATAAGCCCTTCTGCTTCTGCATTTGTTTCGGCTGGGTTAGGAACGGGAAGGTTGTAGAATAATAAGTTATTACGTCGTGAGCGGTTTTCTGCGTCGTCTAATTTAGCCTCCTGTTTGCAGACCAAACGGTTCGTTTCAGTTGCGTCCGTACGGATCACTTCAAGATCTGCATGTAGAGGCGACAGGTTCTGGTAGTGGTTTTCTACTTCGGTCATGCGTGTACTTAGGTCAATTAAGGTTTGGTTGGTTGTCGATAGCTGGTTTTTAAGTTCTTGCACCTCAGTGAGAAGTGTAGCTTGCCTAGCGGAAAAATTTTGTAGTTCGGTGAGGATTTCTTGCATTTCTGGGCCAGGATTAGTTTCGACATCACCGGACAATAATAACAGTAGAGAGGAAGTGGTATGGGCGCACTCAAGGATGATTTCACAAAGGCACTGGGGGCTCGGCAGCTGTACCAAGTAGTAGTTACTTGTCTTTTTAGCAAATAGGCTATTGTACCCACTAACCTGCATGACTAGGGCGAAGCGGTAAGTGCGCTGCGACGTGGCACAGCTGCCTAGCCCACGAAGTGCTGCCGACGGGCGTTGCTTTTTTATAGCTTGGGGGAGCGATGATGTTGGCTGCGATGGTGCTGTCCAGGTTGAAGTGAGGGTTGGGGGGTCCGGTAGTGTTGTTGCCAGCAGTGGTGCAGCCGCAATGATTGCGTATTGGCGAGCACCTGCCTCGCTCTCGCAAGGTGGCAGCGTCCCATTCCAAGAAAAATCCAATGAAGGATTCAACAGGGCGGGAAGCAGTAGGTGCAGGACCATTGCCAGGGATACCTGCATGACCAGGGCGAAGCGGTAAGTGCGCTGCGACGTGGCACAGCTGCCTAGCCCACCCGTCATTGAAACAATGATCGTCATTGAAACAACTTACCTTGGTTTAGGCAATCTTTACATGATATGATGTTGGTAATAAAGTTTACATCGTTAGATTATGTCGAAAACTAACTTTTACGCCATCTTTTTAAATGCATGAATTCCAAAACAAAAAGCCTTTTAGACTGGGCCCCTTTACGCCATCTACAACGCCAGGACTTTTTGCTCTACTTTTTTTTACGATTCATAGTATACATCAACAGAAGGGTGTGGTGGTAGGCAGACTAAACCACTTTAGTGAGTGGGAGATGATTTAAACTCCGACTAAAAGTTTTCACACCCAACGAGACAGACATCTGTCGAATGTTTAAATTCACTTTACTGAGTATTTCGAAGAGACTCGCAAGCTCAATTAGTATTTACAAAAGGCATGAAATTTGGAAACAGAGAGAGCACGCTAATATATAAAATACGGTACACAGTCGCCAAAGCAAGTTATTTAAATTATGATATCTTTCTGCAGGGAGTCCCAAGTCACTGTGAAAACAATGCGAGTGCTGATGCTCATTGTTTGACACAAGCAGTGCATCACGAAATCAATTAACGCCTACTTCGTCTCTCGGTGAGCAAACCGTGTGGTCACTTGTCCAAAGAAACAGTGTTTGCGAACAGTGTACGAAACTCTCATTTACATATTATCGATCCTGCAAGACAACTCTATCAACAAAAAAAGAATATTTGGTAGGATATTTCAATATTTTCTGCCACTGTATAGAACAATATCGACAGGGAGAATTTCTGTGAAACCACGTGCTCCAAGAATTGCCGAAATACAAAAAGGAATTAAGCTTAGATGCGGCGTGCCAACGCTGCTTTTTTAAAAAATAAAGAACAAATCTGAAATGGTATGCTGTTTTAAGACTGCACCACTAACAGCAAACTAACTCTTTCTGATAGCGAATATCGCTACAGATATCGTGAAATATATACATTATTTCACTTTAAAATCAAGCAAGGGTTACTGCCAATATAATGCGCAGTTAGAGTCTCAGCCAATATGGGTTTGCCTACTTGGAACGCTAGAAGAAAATTTAGGACTCGTGTGATTATCAATAATAGAATTATCCCAGTAAACTTTCTATGTGCTCTAAATTGTCTACCATCTCAATTTTCGGGTAAGCGGTTTTAGTCTGTTACCCCCATAGATTTGTTTCTTCCGTAGTGTGTGTGTCTGTGTTTGAATAAAGATGTTGTATGAGTAATGTGCAACAAAGAGAGTGCGCGTGTCACTTCGAGCTACACATCAGTAACGCACAATCAAATCCATTATCAACAATTTTCGTTCGATTTGGCGCCCTATATTTTTTTGACGTAGGCTCACGTTCAGTATTTCGAGCGTGCCCTAAATAAGGTAACTGAGATCATCATTCGCCCAATGAGATGCACGCTTATAGCAGCATAGCCTGGGCAGGCCCGTCAAACAAGTAAAAACATGTCTTTATTCGCACTAGGATAATACACTGTTTCCCAAAATTTTCCCCTTAATCTCATAAGAACTTCATATGCCGTGGCTACTTTCAGCTTCAAAGCAAAAAAGAATTAATTTTCAATATCTTGCAGATCTTTAGGCAAGGTACAATAACGCATGGTTGCATGCACCTAAATCAAAAGTATGTTCACGGAAGTCGTCGCACACAGCTGTTCTATTGCGTTACTCAATGGTGCATTAATAGAAAGTTATTTCATACATCTTTTGAAATGATTCCCCACAGACTATTTCCGTCTTTGAGTATGCACTAAGGCCCAAACGCATGCATACGCCATAAAGATGGAACAATGGTACTTTTTTTTCTGGCCACTCTAATGGACCTGAATTATGCGTATACTTATGCTCGCTTCCTTATCAAAATGCGTTCTTTTGTCACTAAAGTCAACGCATGATGTAACTTTCAAATCTATACGTTGACATTATCAGACTGCCTCTCTTTTAGCGAACAATCTATTATCATACGCTGACTCAGCCTGCATGTGTTGGCATCCTGCTGAAAAAAGTAAGTGCATGGTAAGTGAAAAATGACATCAATGCGACATTCAGTATGGCTAAAGATATAACTGCAGAACTTATTATTCTACTATTTGAAATCCAGTGTGACAAAATCTCCACTGCAAATATTCAGGTTTAGAGGTCCTGCTCGCGCTTTTCTGGTGTCTATCAAGAGTAGTTCAAGGAAATTGGAGGACACTTGAGGTTCGGCGTCGTGACTGAAACGCGAGGACGTAATTGGGACCAGTCATGTTTGAACCAGACCATTTGTCCTGAACTGTCATAATGCAGTTTGTTTGCAAAACACAACACAAAATATGACATATCACTTATGCTAGCGTGAGTCTTGTCGTCATGGGGCCAAGATTGGCACACTACATTTTAGCACAGCAAAATAGTTACGCTGAGTTGCTGTAGCCATTTCTCGGGAAGTTCATACGAAATCGGCGTGGCGCATAGCACTCCACGCGAATAGTGAGTTTCAGTGTTTAATTTCCTAACAAAAAATACCACAGTTCCAAAGCAAGGCCGAAGCAAGAAATTTTGAATGTCAGACGACGAAATACAAAGAGCTCGAAATCACTGCGCCCCGATTAAACAAAACCATGCATCAAAACAACACACACATGCACAGCGTGAAAAAAGTGCCACAGCTCGGCAGTTGCAGCGCGGCGATCAAATACAAAAGAGCCACAAAAACAGCGCATATGTGCTCAGAAGACAATTGTGAACTAACCGCAGCAGTTAATTCTTTGTGTTTGACGAGCGCGCCAGTGTCGGTTATGCAAAACCAACTCTAAGCAGGGTTTCAACCAGTGGCGACAGGGTATGGGCAGTGGTTGTAAAATAGTATCTTTGCGGGCTATTAGCAAACGACTCATAACCTTTTGCGTGTTGTATTATTATAGCATCCACCTTGAAGCAAGAGACACTGTGTAGGTTGCTTTGCTTGCTGCGGCCTATAGGTTTTGTAAAACGTGCCAGTGCGCTTTCATGTTGCACCGATCTGTAATTGCTCAAACTTCAGGCAATAGAAAGTACCCTTCATAGTGATTCAGGCAATACACCTTAAATACACACTCGATGCTAACGGGATAACATAATATCTATTTAACCAATATTAATGAAACAATTAAGGTTGGAAAAGGAAAGACTCGGAAGCAGAAGACAAAGTGCGCTTCGTAGCTCCACCCTCGCTGTGGCGTTTGGAGACTGTGACATGTTTTTGTAAAGCAGTTAAAAATTTTGCAAGGCCATGACGACTTCGTTCGTCGCATACGCGAAAAAACTGACGATCGCCTGTTTTTTTGCGTATTTTGTCAAATTAGAAGCAATATCAAAGGTGCGCCTGCGTGTATAGCATGCGTATAGCCGTATGGAAGGTAACTTGAAGCTTTAAATGCTCGCTGACTCGAAGTTGTCCTGAAGTTTTAAGTTTATGGACAAAGGACTTGTGGACTGTGGCTGCGCGTGTCAAACATTTGAACGAGTAGGACGTCTGAATGCCCTTTGATTTCTAAGTTTTCTTGTGTTGTTTTACAAGACAGGACTGACGTTGTGCATGCATATTTTTTGGCGAGTGAGTATTGAATTGGATGCATGTTTATCGAGGAATTCGCAAACGTAGAGAACAATTCCATGCCGTGATTTTCCGTGTTACAGGTTTCCAAAAGACAGTGCGCTGCGTTCTGCCTGGGAACGTGCTGTTCGAAGAAATACTTTGAGGGCTACGGACGGTGGCCACCTCTGTTTTATTCACTTAGAACAATGATGCTTTGACAGAACGGGGCAGACAACCAGACTGCAGCCTGGCAGTGGACCTTCAATTTTTTCTGCTTTCCGAGCGCGTCTGCAGTAACCTGTTAGTTTCTACTTCCTTGAGGTAGATTTAATAAATTTTGGTCACAAAAATAAGTAATTGCGTCTAAAACAAGAAGAGACACAAACCTTACAAATTCATTCTATCTTGCCGACGAAACCGAACCCAAAACACCGGTAAACGAAGTTGCCAAAATGAGTGAGCGGCGTTATATAAAACATCGAGCTCGCTCGTTTTTATGCTCTGGAGGCTGCGCTTGCCATGACAGCACACGTCGCCAACGGAAGTTGAAAAATATTACGTATAAATAATGTAACTGCAATTGTTCTTATAAACTGATGATTTGGGGCACGTCTTCTGGAGTTTGTTGGTTCCACGTGACGTCGGTGCTTCGTTTTCGGTTCCGCCGGTAAATTGGTTAGAATGCAATAATTCTAGAAAAATTACTCGTGACTCCCAGTTTACCTAATTACCTCTTTTTTCGAACTTTAGCTTTAATTATTCCAACTTTTTTATATATATTGTCTGGTAATCTGCTGACACACACAAAGGCACTTATAAGAAGCAGGTGATAAAATGTCGCGCTCCCTGTGATCTTGAGCATCTGCAGGCACATTTCTTAACACACCAATATGTACTACAACCCTTTTTTACCGCAATAGTGCGCCAGCAAGCTCAATATGCGAAGCATACCTCGACATCAGGTTAATCTGAAAGCGTGCAGCTGACATAGGGAGCATGAAATAATTTCTTTAGTAAACAAGAATAGGCATTTATTTGTTGGTGCAGCCTAAAAGTGGTTTCTATGTGATTTTTTTATCATAGAACTGGAAACGGACGCACGCAACACGCATATTTCATAAGTGGTATATATCAGATGCACCCTGTTTTTCCTCTAGCAATATGGCCGCTTGTGGCTTCACTTGCTCCCATTGACGGCGGCTGGGATTAGCACTCCAGAGGTTCTATAGAACCTCCTTGCTATCGATCTATCTATCGATCTATTGATCTATCTAGTTCGCAGCATAAATGTAGGTGCTCTGGTTATCGCGGTCCCAGCTGGCTGTAAACCAAATTTGGCGTGTGAGGGAGATACGTAAAGCAAATATGGCAGCTGTGTGGAGTCACGATATGAATATCATGACAATGCTCTCACGTGCGTAGGTAAAAGCTCTGCTTCAGACACACATAGCTCCGACTCTTTTTGTACCCGTCATGGCACATATACAGTAGCATGTGGGTAGGCGCCACAAGCGATTAACATTTCAAATGAAACCAGACATGGCGACAACAGACATTGATATTTCGAAATCAAGAACGTTAAGAATGAGTAGATATCGACAGCGGGGACCCAATTAATGCCAATAATATAACAATTGCCACATCCTATGCAGCATGTTAATCGAAGTTATGCCAACATGCGGTCAGCATGCAGTTGCGATGAAGTTCTTTTTATGAACCGAAACGTCACGAAAAAACGCCAAGATATGTAGTACATGGTAAGGCTATGGTTTAGGCGCAGAAAGAAAGAACGCTTTTGTATTCTTTTGTGTCTTGCTTGGTGTGCTTAAACCACAGCTTTACCCTGCCTCTCAAACAAATAGGCCAAGTGCCGCTTCTCTTGTGATATGTAGAAGTGTTGTATGCTGAAACACATGGCGACAGCCATAATGAGTCGAACGTTTTGCGTTGCAGTCAAATATTCTGCCCCGCTGCTAGGCGAGGTTTTGAAACTGGTTGTGAAAAAGGCTTTATGCTAGTGTAATGTAGGTTGAACGTCAATTTAGCTGCAGCGTTGTGCAGCTAATTTTATAACAAATAAAAAACATCACATATATACTCATATGATACAGGCATTTTGTCGGGTTGAGGCATATTACAATTTCTTGTAGCCCTTTCAGTCACGGTGTGTACAAATAGAGACACACACTTGAATGGCACGTCACGCACCGCGTGTTTGATCAAATGACTTCAAACTTGGTATGCACATTCGAGCAGGCCTCCTGAGTGGACAACTGGTGAATATTTACCATCATTATGTTGTGAATTGCTGCAGAGGAGGGCTTTTCTGGATGTATTACCATGTTCGACGATTGTTCAACGTGATGCATTCCAGGACCAACGTAAAAAGTATTTTTTTCTCCGCTCGAAACGGTATTCAGTAAAGAAACATACTGCGTATGTATTGCGAGCCAGATAGTGGATTCTTTTTATGCAAGTACTGAAGCTGACTGGTGGCAGAATAATTAGATAATTAGTTACACTTTTATTTCCCTCAATTACAAAAACTCACGCGGCACAACGCTTTCTTTAATTTTGCTACTTGTAATATTATACAGAGGGCCTAGGAATTGTTCCACGTGAATTTAGCACGTTTCCGGCAGTGCATCATAATTCGTTACTGGAGGGGGTAGACTTCGCTTCTATAGCAGTTGATCAAACATTATATATGTATTTATGCAATCTCAAAAGCTATATTCTATGGTAGTCGACCCCGGACGAATACGCCAACAATATTTATGTGTGGTATTTTCATGGCCGCACCGAAAAGTACGCTTTGCTACGGTAATACGGACAACTTTGCGGCAATATGAGCGCTGAAGTTACGTCAGGCCATCAGTTGCACTTTGAACGCCAGTAATAAAGCCAACGTTTTTGCTAAGCCTTACATGTTCACACAACTATACTAAACCTAAAAAAGATGTCTAACAACCTCAAAACACTTCGATCGAAACCGAATAATTCGGCATGCAACATTTTTGGCCGACTGCTTCGTATGAAACCGACACCAAAAAGCCGTGGGATCTGTCGAATATTCTATTTGAGGAACTGGTTCAGTCAAGTTTACTGACCAGACTGCTTTCTGCGAACCATCTGTATTCACCTCACTGGTACCACTCGAATTTATTATTACCGCTAAACTAATTAACGCATGCGGTTAAGCTGACAGGTTTTTCTCACAAGAAGGCCTGACAATATCTTCTCCCTTCATTACCCCGAGTCTGTGGCATTCTGTGAACTTTATTGATTTGACAACTTAACTATAACATCAAAATTATATTCTTTAGTGAGGCCCTTTTTCACGATGCTAGGATGCCTGACCACCGAAACTGCGTAGCCCACAATAAGCGGAAGCACAAAATTTTAAACAGTGGTGCCAAGCCATTGTTTCCCTTAAGCTTTCGTGACGGATAAGCCCAGCTGAATCTGCGACTGCTCAAATAGTGACGTCAATGGCACCGCATACGGCTGTAAATGTGCGACCCAAAGGGTCTCGATTTGTATTGAACTGAACAGTGCAGTCCAAAGTACCATCACAGCAAACGAAAAGCATGAATAATGAGTACTTCACGTGTATGCCTCTCTATCTTTCATTCTGTCTTTTTCACTTCGCAAATGATTTCTATAGTAGACACGGTGATAAATAAGAAAAGTCCCAATAGGTCATTGTGCTCGCAAATACGGCAACCGATTATTTGGTGAAATACCCTTTACCATGGCCTCCTCTATTTCTACGCCTCTCTCTTCGACTACTATGTACCTACTTACAGCATGACTTGTGCCCGAAGGCGATCCTGAATAGGCGAAGAGAAAATTGAGTGTATGAACATGTCTAGGTGGTCTAAGCATTTGCCTTTAAAACATGACTGGGCCGATGTTGATGACATGGCCACTCTATTGAAGCCGCAGGCCACTATAAAGGGGTAATATTGACTGTGAGAAATTCGCACGTAATCTTTTAAGTGAGATTCTGCCTCTAAGATGCGTGAAACAAGTGCTTTATTCTAGATTTATGCTTTGCCTTTACCCATAATTACTTGGTGGGCCACGCCGAGCGGCCACATCATGTCGGGTTCTGTACTGTTAGATTATCTGGGGTTTATCGTCACAAAACTGCGATAATAATAGAAGGCGTCAATGTGCAGGCTTCAGAAATGCCGGCTATCTGGTGTTCTTTACGTGCGCCTAAGTCAAAACACACGGACCTGAAACATTTTTTCTTCCACAAAAAATGAAACTACCGCATTTTAGAGTACGAGTAGCCAGCACGAACAGCTCGCATTGGTGGACTGAGCCAACACTGTTCCTGAATCAGTTTTTAGAAAGGTCTTTTTCCAGCGGCACTGTAAAAAAATGCCATTTTATTGTCACTTTGGTTGATACTAAGTACCAATTTTATTTTTATCATGAAACTATTTTGAACCATTAGTAGAGTCATCACGTTGTCTTGCAGATTTCTTTTGTGAACGTTGATTTTCTTCATATTTAAAATTCCCCGCGGCTGCCTGTTTAGATTTCTCGCGGCTGCCTGGTCGTGGTATGGATCGCATTATGGTGAAATAAACATATGAATAAACAAATACCTTTGTTTTCTTTTCTCTAAAGAACGAACTAGATTCCGATGTTCACGAAGGTCCAATATCGTGTTTAGAAGGAGAAATGTAGCAGTTGCTTGTGGCTTTCTTTGGGCCTTTGGCATTCAAAATTATTGGAGTGGACATCTTCTAAAAGGTAATCATGCCATAACATGGAGGCTATGAAATCTTCGCATACATGGCATTTGTGAAAGCTGCTGTTGCACTCAGTACAAAACAGTCTTACAAAGAAGGGTACGCACGCAGACAATACCTTACTCAACAATACTTTTTGTTTAAACACAAGCCTGAAAACTAGGCATGGCATGAAAACAAAGGCTAACTCCATTCGCTACCTGCACAATAATCTACTGTAACTCGAGTGTTTAGTTCAATAAAAATTTGTTGAAATTTACGACAAACCTATTGCGAGTATATAAGCCTGTGCGTTGTGCGCTGTCCGTTGTCCGACACAGCCTAAGCAAGCTACCCACTATACGCCCACCATAACTTTCGTGATATGTGGATGCACCCGCTTTGTCACTATGCCGATGGTCATTGGTAGGCGAACTACCCGCCACACACCCGTAAGGCAATATGTGGGCTTCCTGCTGTGGCTGCTGACGATGAAGAAATATCACTTCCAGACTGCGCATTCTCTTCCAGTCATAGATGAAAATGAGCGTTGTTACGCCTGGGAGTCCACAATGAGCGTCATTGCCTCTGCAAAGGCAATTTGTATCAAGGCCAGCGAGCATGCCCGCCTGACGCCATCAACTCAACATCATCAAGCGGTGGCGCCGATCTGTCTTACACAACGCACACCGAGCTCCCTCAGCCCACTGGCCCGATGAAGCAATCAGCGCTGTCCAGTCTGGCGAGTCTTACGCAATGCGTGGCAACATCACTCTTTCTTCGGTGCAACCCAGCGCAGCGGCTCTCAATTTGAGGAAGCCGACACCACCAGCAGTCGTTCCGATTGGATATTGGTGACGTAATGGATGACCCGGGGCTTATAAAAAAGCCAAGTGGTGCATCCACAAACCGCCGACCAATGCGTCAGAGAAAAGCCGGCGTACGCGTCAGAGAGAAGACATCTTGGCTCTTACAGTCCCTAAGCTGTGGGTCCCAGTGCCGAATATGTAACCCTTTATTTCTAGGCTCTACATAAACCTTGTCTTGTGCGCTCGTCAATAAGCTCTGCGCAGAAGCAGTCACGAGCTGAGAAACACGCGCTACCAAACAGCCAGTGACCTTGGCAGCGGCGAGTTTCGGAGCAAAGGCGCCTTTAGGACCATGTTGGCGTCGCGCCTCGTGAAAGCGTGAATGAGCTCTCGCCCGCTGAAAGGCAACGCCGACGCACAAAACAGGCTAGCCTGGAGGTGAGTTCGGCAGGCAGCGGCAAAGGGCCAACGCTGACAGTTAGCTGCTACTCCGGAGAAGCGAGCGTATGCGACGGCTCGACATTTTCGCAGACAGCAAAATGAGCCGTAGTTGAGAGCTCACAATGCAGCGATAACTCGCTCCGTGGCTCCCATTGAGGAGCCACGGAGCGAGTGTGAGGCGTCACACGCCTCATGCTCCATTGAGGAGCATAAGGCGTGTGACGCACGACAAAGGGAGTATGGAAACGAATGCCAAGTGTTCAAAATCTCTACGCCTTGATGAAAAACTTTCCGACGAAGCAGCAATTGACGTGAACATAAAATTAAAACTGAGGAGCAATCCTTTGTTGAAACCCAGCCCATCCAACACAAGAAAAATTTACCCACAATCTATTTACCTAGCAGACTTGCCCATCTACAAGCACCAAATTATGAAAAAAAAAGAACTTGCGAAGGCCTCGTCTTTACTCACTTCACGCTGAAACACATCAAAGAACCTTCGGCTTTACATAACACAGACCTAAAAGAAGCAATACAGAGGGCATCATAAAATGCAAAACTCCGCACAAAATACAAAATATGATCAATAAAACTTGACACATACTGCACACACTCGTTGAACTCATTTTCATGCGCAATGTGAGATAATTAACTCCCCAGCGCTTCATCGACTCGTCATGATTCACTTCGTGACCATGCTTTCAAGTTAGTTTTTTACACGTGAGTGTCTAATTTAGTAACAGTGTGTCGCTTAACTTTATTTAGACTTAGTCTAGAACTTTTCTTCGGGTGATGTTGGGAGGGGGTGCGAGAGGTCTTGATCCATGCTACGTCGCACCCTCTTCAGAGGTGATGGTGGTGCTTAAGGTGGTCGGTAGAAGTCTTCGGACGCGGGCGGAATCTTCAGCTTTCTGGATGGCCCAAAGCTGGTCAGCCAGCTCGTCGGTGATGAGTGTCATCAGTGCAACGATGCCCGCGTAAATGATCCGCAAAAGCGACTGCAACCGTGGTGGCAGCGATGATTGTCAAGCCAATTATATTACAAAAAACATATTCAAGGTGAGATCAGCAAGTTGCAAAATATTTCGCAGCATCTTCAAAGACTATTTATTGAGCGCAAATAATTCGAATAACTACAACAATAAGAACACATCACAACATGCGCGGAAGTGTGAACTGACCACAAACGCCACTATAAGCACTGGAGCCAGGTCAATAAACCTATTGTTTCTATTTTGTGTTGCGCCATATTTTTTGCAATTTTCCAAAAATGAGTTTTCTGTTTTCCTTGACGTATCACGTCTGTGGTCTTCATTTTCGTAACCAGAGCAAACTGTTTGTCGAATCTCAGCAAGTTGCTATTGTTGTCTGTATAAAGAAAGTTGCCTTGATATTTTTGAGAGGTTTTGAGCGTTTAGTGAGTTACAAGTGATAAGTAACAGGGGTAAACAAAGCAGTTCACCTGCCAGTTGGCGGTAAAATGATGTGCTTCTCGTTGTACCAGGTATGCTGCCCTCTACCTGCAGGCACCGTGATAAGTTAGGTGTGGCCACAGTCACTACGGTATCCCACCAAATACGCAGTCATGGCAGCTTTGGTGCCCATGACAGGAGCTTCATGCAATGTCCAGGCAAGCGTGGCTACATTAAATTCTTGGTGAAGACAATCACCGCGCTAACCAGCCCGTTGAGCAAATGTACACATGTGTAGTGCAGACCACTTCGCTCAAAAAATGATCAAAGATTATTATAACACTCGGGCTAACCCGACAGCAAACTTGGCAGCAGCTTGAAACAAACCACAGGGGAGATTGGTACTGTCATGGTCGCTTCGGAGGTGCTATCGATGAGTGATGCCTCATGTCTTATGCTACGCTATTGGTATCGTCCAACACTCAACGCTGGCTGATCACTTTGATAACGTGCAGCAGCCTAGTTCTGACCCCTGGCGAAGTAAGAAAAGTATTGGCACCGGAAAAAGAATCATTCCAGTATGAGACTGAGAACATCCCTCAAAATCTGCGCTTGTTTCCACATGAGTCGGAGAGTAGAAAGTCTCTATACCTTCCGTGAATTCGCTGTCGGCAGCGGCAGCGCCACCTTTACAACTGGCGGTTGTTGCGCATCCTACAGGACATAAAGCACAAAAAGAACACTTCTTTCATGACGTCTCTGCTGAGGTTTCCAACTAGAGGAGAAAGACTAAATTGAGAAGAAGAGGGTTGACGCAGAAGCCCTCCTTTCCCACTTCGCATGCTAGCGGAATGCGCTTGTGCCTTCTTTTACGCTTACTGGCCGCTTGAGCAATGCGGCCATAAAATTTTGTTCGTGTTTTGTTTTAATATTTCTGCCTTTTCGGAAGAAGCGAAAGTTAAGCTGACTGTTTTTTCAGTGAGGCGAAGCTCAATTGACAGAAATAAAATAAACTTTTTATTGCATGTTTTGTATAAAAATAGTACATACACGTAGTGTGAAAGTGTTAATCTATAAACGCAGCCTTAATTTACAACTGACACAAGGACATGTTGAGAAAATGTTTTACCCAGAATATCCGAACCGATGCAAAAAATAACAACCAGCGTGAGAAGGACACGTCTTATTTTAAGCAATCACTTTAGTTATGACGACACGCATAGTTTTCATGTATAGCTTGAGTACCAAACGAGACTGAAGTTCAGAGGCACGAAGTACTAGGCTTGAACTGATCGGAAGTTTTGGGAGAAATAACGTCACTGGAAACAGTCTTTCCGCAAGTTGACTTGTCATCATCAGGCCGAGAGCGTTGTCTTGACGAAGAAAAGTTCACTTGTCAAAACGCTGGCTCAATCGACATTCTCTGTAATAATTTTAAGAATCATTTAGTTCATACCGTGTATTTGAGTGGCACTAATAGAAATATTTACCGTGTGCTTACAGGAGGTTTCAAAGGCTTAGAGTGGGAACAGTTAGGGATTAAAGTTAATGGAGAGTACCTTAGAAACCTGCGCTTTGCTGATGACATCGCATTGCTGAGTAACTCAGGGGACGAATTGCAACTCATGATTACGCAGTTAGACAATGACAGCAGAAAGGTGGGTCTCAAATTGAATCTGCAGAAAACGAAAGTGTTGTACAACAACCTTGGAAGAGAGCAGCGCTTCGAAATAGGTAATAGTGCACTTCAAGTTGTAATAGACTATGTCTAATTAGGGCAGGTAATAACCGCAGAGCCTAACCACTAGATTGAAGTAACTAGGATATTAAGAATGGGATGGAGCCCATTTGGCAAGCACTCAAAACATGACAGGTAAATTGCCACTATCCCTCAAAAGGAAGGTATATAACAGCTGCATCTTGCCGGTACTTAGCTATGGAGCAGAAACCTGGAGCTTTACAAAGAGGGTTCAGTCTAAATTGAAGACGACGCAGTCAGCAAATGAAAGAAAAATGGTAGGCGTAACCTTAAGAGGCAAGAAGAGTGCAGAGTGGATTAGGCAACAAATGGGGGTTAAGGATATCGTAGTTGAAATCAAAAAGAATTGTTTATTAATATGTGGGGTTTAACGTCCCAAAACCACCATGTGATAATGAGAGACACCGTTGTGGAGGGCTCAGGAAATGGCGAGCACATGGGGTTTTTTAACGTGCACCCAAATATGAGCACACGGGCCTACAACATTTTTGCCTCCATCGGAAATGCAGCCGCCGCAGCCAGGATCGAAATCAAGAACAGGAACTGGGAATTGGCCGGGTATGTAGCGCGTAGACAGGATGACCGCTGGTCATTAAGGGTAACTAACTAAATTCCCAGAGAAGGCAAGCGGATTAGGGGGAGACAGAAGGTTACGTGGGCAAAAGAAATTATGAAGTTTGCGGGTAAAATTGGCAGGAGCAATCACAGGACCAAGTTGACTGGCGGAACATGGGAGAGGCCATGTTTCATCATGGCCTCTCCCAAAGAACATGGAGAGGTGGAACATGGGAGACGTAGTCAGGCTGATGACGATGACGATGATGATGATTATAAATAAGGACTCACAAGTATGGGAAACCGCACCTACAATAAATTCATAAGCGGGAAGCAGTGCATACTTACTGAACATCATTTGAACTACACGACAGAAGTAAAAAAAATCACAGAACTATGTGGTCGAGAAAACTGGAATTCAAGCATTTCAATAAACGCATTTCACTGATAGGAGATTGGCTGCCGTCTTTATCACTTAGTCTAAAGATACTTCACAACTGTCCGCCCACTCAGGCTTGCAGAGAGTTGGGTTTACTAGTATATGTACTCATGCAAAATCATTACCTGCTCAAATATTCGGTTTATAAGTTTGTGCTCACCTGTTGCCTTCGGAAAACGCTGAAAAACTTTCGTTAAACTAGAAATCTTTGGGTTAGCACATCAAAGAGCTGGGAAAACATGTGTTATCTGATTTAGTCATCTTCGACGAATGCATGGTTCACTTGTTAGTCGTATATCACTGCGGCTTCATTTCTCTCCCCACCACAACTTGCTGTCTTTATTTTCTCTTAGTTGAAACGCCAACCGAGCGAGACAATTGGGTGCCATCCAGCTTCTAATATCGCTAACTGAGGGGCAAGAAGGAGCGGACGCAAATACTACGAGCGCAGGTCAATCTCTTCCCGTGCTTCGCTGATATAAAATTCTAAAGAAAAGGAATAAGAAAAGACATATAAACAAAAGGAAAGGTATTTACTGGAATAATGATATTTTTTGTGAAAAATTGCGTAAACCAGTATATGTGAACATTGATATCAACATAGCTCCGTTCCGTTCAACCGGATCTTAGGATGCTCGGCAACCACTGTAAACGCGCATGTTATTTGAAACGTGACTTAGCACTGAGTTTGCATATAACACGTTCATAAGTTACGTCAGCAAGGAGTCTATATTTAGGAAATTTGATTCATGGTAGTCGTAAAAACTTCTACCTGCACTAGCAATGTTCTTTTGTTTCGTTTTAGGAATGAAAAACTGAGGGACCCTAAAGCTCCGCCTTTAAGAGTTTTAATCTATAGCGATATCCTGTCTTTAGTGCGTACTTTAACACACACGAAATATTTCATATCTTGCTATGTATTCACTACGTGGCCCAAATGAATAGGCGCAGTAACGTGTCTGCCTTGAGTAGCGGATGACTGGCTTAATTTAAATCATTAGGTCATTGCGATAATCACATATTCTGACAGCTGACGACAACGTGCGCTTTCACCAGTATCTTGTACTTCAATATTAATGCGATAGCGTTAAAACGCTCGTTTCGCAGAAATCCGACATCCGCGTCATTTATTGTGAGCGAAAAATTATAATCTATGCGTGACAAAAAGATCAAGGGTCTATGCGTGAGCGTTTCATCGAAAAAGATACAAATAAAGAATACAATAATAAATTTTGGGTCAGAGTTGGGATGAAACCCCGGTTGTTTGTGGTGCAAGTGGGTTTCCCACCACACAGCCAAGTCTCTTCTTGCGAATACAGCGAAAATTAAACTTTATCTGCCTGGTACTGCAGTGAAAGTAACTTCCATGCTTTACAAACACACACCTCCAGGATACATTCTTCACAATACAACATAAAATATTGCCGTAGTAATGCATGGTACAAACACGCATTTTCACCCACTGTCAGAACATGAAATTATCATTATGATTTCACCGTTTAAAGTCGGTCATCGACTACACAAGCAACGCACACTACTGCACTCTTGTTGGCACGCAGTGGGTGCATATCAAGTTCGAAAAGATTTTTATACACTCAAGCACGCACTAGGAACAGAAATAGCTCTCGCATTGTAGTCTGAAAGACGAAGCTTAAGAGCCGACCTGTTTTTACACGTTGATTGGGAAGCATGTATACAGGACGCGCGTGTCCTCAAAATCAAGAACATCACTCTCACTACATTTTCAAGCGCTGTAAAGTCCTTTCGCCGTTTTCCTAACCAGACGCGTTGCTGCGTAGTAGAACACCTACTAACCACGCAAATGACCGTGCTTCGAACCCCACTAGGACCCGGAGTTTTTATTATTTATTTGATCATTATTTTTTGCTGCTAACCAATGAAACCAACGTTGACTATGACAGCGTAATTTCTGCGAAACAAGCTCATCAACGCCATCGCGTTGACACTGCAATGCATGGCAGAGCAGATGGGCCAATGAAGGGCGTCCGGTGGTTTCCATTCAACTCAAAAGTGGAAAATATTATGTAGAATTTACTTTATCTCAGAAGTTCTTTTCAGCTCTGTCACGGCTGCAGGGCTCTTAAATACATTATTGGACAGGAGCGGCCAGCCACGTTGAACTGATTTATCAAACTTCGGGGTGAAGTAAAACCACCGGCGACAAAGTCAACCAGAGTGATGATGCGAATCCGCTCTTGTCGTTTTTTGCGTTTCTCAAGAAGTTCACACTATGAAGACTCAGTTGATCAGGTGGTACTAATTTTATTAAAGTTGCATAAAACGACTGCCTTGTAGTGAAGTTGATAGTTAACGCACTCCATGTGGTCGATGACGGTGTCCTGTAAAAAAGTAAAAACAAACAGCAAATATTGAAGCTGGACCAAATTTAAAAATACCTGTGAAGTAAATTATCAATTTTTCCTGTATAGTCAAGTTTAAAAAGCTCACAACTATACAAAGCTGAATATGATAGTTGTCGCCTAAACGAGCGCTTCTGTCGTACACGTGGGCTAATATGAATAGGATGGAATAAAATTCATATTTATTCGATATGCAGTTAGTATGCGGAAATGTAACGTGACCTTCGTTATGTCACCTCATTTTTTTTCATGTTAAAACTGGGACATTTTGTTTCATGCAAAACACTGAATGTTTGGAATAAAAGTGTGCTTTCTACACGCTTCACACAGGTCCCACACGTTTGAGAACGGTGCGTTTTGAACCATGCAAGATAATTGAAATAGTGAATGAAACTAGTTAAAACTGGCCTCTAAAGTAGCGCGTGCTGGAAGTTTGATGTATTACTATCATGTATTTAGTGTTTATTTAGATTTTGTTGCCCTTAACGCACCTGGATGATCAACCCCTTTCCGAGATTGATTGATTGACATGTGGGCGTTAACGTCCCAAAATTACCATGTGTTTATTAGAGAGGCCGTACAGTGAAGGGCTCCGAAAATTTCGGCCTCCTGTGGTTCTTTACCGTGCACCTAAAACTGAAAACGCAGGCCTGCAACATTTCCTTCTCCATCGGAAATGCAGCTGTCACAGGCGGAACTCGATCCCGCGACCTGCAAATCGGCAGACGAGTACCTTAGCCACTAGGTCACTGCGGCGAGGCCTCCTTTCCGAGAATGAGTCATGTGGCATCGGATTATTGCAACTTCGTATCCTGAAGCGACAAAGTCTCGGCTCTAGATTTTGTTAATAACGGATGTTATAGAACACAAGGCCCGTTGCTGACGAGTGCATGGGTCTCTACCACTCTGACTACTCGTCAGCTTTTTGTTATTTTTTAGGTTCTGTCTTGTTTAGTTCGCAGTTCTTGTAGCAAACTCGACAATCATCTTTTGCCTTTCCCCTCATCGCTTCGTCTCCAGACATTTCCATGCACAACCTTCAGTTTTTTTTTCTCAGAATCAACTGATAATGTAGACGTTTCTGAGAAACTATATAATTTGAAAAGCATAGAAGCGTGGGCTACAGAAGTATGGCTGAGCTTGGAACAGACGATAAGTAGGTAGCGCTTTCAATAAAGATACATTTACTTTTTGTAAGGCTCAAGGCATCTGAGCAGTACTTGTGCTGAAATTTTATACATCACAACATTGCTCTTGGCAGTATACTAAATAGAAGAGTCAGCTAATTACTGAGAGGAGCAGGTTATTAAGCCTATCAGCATGACTCTTCTAATAAGAAGTTATAAGAAGTAAAATAAAATTTGAGAACACAATCTTTCAGGAGGCCAGCGTGCGAGGATGATACGTACTCTGATTTCTTCCCAGAGGTGGCGTTGGCGGACGCCAAGGAACTCTTACAGGAGGAGGTCCTGCAGAACAAGTGAGACTCAAGTATTAAGGCCGAATTAGCCCCAATGAAACATATCTGGAGCACAGTAGACGAACACTCGAAAATCTTGTACATATTATAAACATTGTCACCTGCAGTTGAAAGTAAGGTTCCGCAAGCGGGCTATCATATCATCATTGTTGCTTGCATGAGTGACGCTAAATAAAACGTAAGTATTGCGGCACTGATAGCACATTTGCGAGTAAAAGGTAACAAATACCATTACTAACCCTTTCAGCTTGGGTATATTCTAAGATCGAAGTGCATAAATGAATAACCATGTTATAAAGATAGTGGCTTTCCCCACCTTCATAAAAATTAGGTATACTTGAATAACGCTTGAGCTTCGCCTTCAATAGTACACGATGTCGCAGTCGGTTTCCCTGCGCATCGCTTTTTCAAGTGCTAGCGCTGGCATTCGTTCACGTTGCATGCTTCAACCAAGGCAACGCAATGAAACGCCCGGCGGTACGCTTAACATGTGCTGCAAACTATATTCGAATGGCTAATCAAAGTAGTGTGGCGCAGTGCCCACTACGCCATATATTCAATCCTTTCACTAATCAGCGAAGGGCTGACTGCGCATCCGTAGGGCAACATGCCACATACCTACGCAGCTGCTCACTTTGTTTATGATTTTGCTGATAATAATGTTTAACAATATAATCGAGCTGTCAATAGGGGGCCCTTCTAAACACCCACTCGTGGCTCAGTTAATGTGTTTTCGTGCCTGTGGGAATTCTACGCCATAGTCTTGTATTGTGCGGAATTGCAGAATATTTTGAAGCGCGGAATTGAAGGATACCTTGAAGTAGATAAATGAAACAGGGGAAACTCTTGTTAAAATTCTAGGAGGACCATTTGGTCATGTGCTGCTAAGTTAAACGTTGAATTTTTCACTGACCTGCTGATATGGAGTGGTCATTTCAGCAAGATGTTCTGCAATGGCAGTGCAGATGCTTTTCTTTAAAAGACCCCTGTCAATGAATATTTCGCTGGCGATTTATCTGTTCTATTCGTACGTTTGTGTCTGGTAACCTCGAAGTTTATTTATTTATCAGTACTGTTAGCTCTATTGAATCGTAAATGTTCATCGCATCATGTAACTATGATGAACCCTTGGGAACGCTGAATGCTCTGTTTTCTGATAAGGAACCTTTGCGTAGTGATGCGTAAGGCGATGTGTGTGCTTTCAGCGTGTCCCCTCAGGAAAATGAAAATCATCGTAAGCGTAGCCAGCGAAAACAACACTGAGAGCATAACTAAAAGAAAGTGATTGACGTGACGAACAAAGCTCGTCGTCGGTGTCCATTTAGGCTAGTGCGCGCGCCTTGCAAATCTTCGCTGACGTCCAGAATACTAACGTAGCTCCTTCAAAGTCCCACAGGCCTTTGGTCTACGTTACACTTTAGCGATGTCAGCCAAATTACATTATCTCAAAGCTAAGATCAAGCCCTAGTAATTGCTAAGCAGCGTCCCCATGTATATGCCTTGGCTGCACTATACGCGTGGGTGCACACCTGGTAGTGATGGCTGTCACTGTATATTCTCTACCTCTGTTCACTAAAAAAAACGTGGCCGGTCAACACGGAAGACACGACGAGCGTTTCATTTACCTATGTTAGGGCACTTGTGTTAAATAACTCTAGCAAGCCGCAAGTACGCGACTTTCGCCCAAGTGAGGAGTCCGTACAGTGATGTTCTTGTAGCTCCCACACCGATTTCTCCGAATCCTACTACAGCCGCCCCAAGCATGTTCGACAACAAGGGTCGGTAATTTATTATTCATCTACATTAGTTGTCGTGATGGGCATGTATCACTAAGCGTTGACATGAATGCATCCCCGTTAAACATTGCATCGTACAAAATACTGCAAACTTTGCTACTTTGGCATGCACAAGTTTGACTTTCATGTTATAGTGATTTCCTAAATGGAGGGGTCAACCATGTTTTCTTTCTTTCCTATTAATTTCTCCCTTTATCTCTCTTTTCTAAGTTTCTTTCTATTGTTTTGTTTTTCTATGTGCATACACACTCGCATATCTTAAGCAGGTACTATGGGTAATGGTGGCAGTAATAATAAACCTATATTCATGTTTATGTTATCAACTGTCACAAATATCAGTCAAACATTGCTTGCAGTTTATATCAACTTTATTCCTCTTTTCCTGCCTCATCGATCCATATCTCTAGGCTTTACACGAGCATCTAATGCAGCTATTATTGTTAATACTAATGTAACTGACGAGGATGCTGTGTTCGCGTGATTACGAGCTGTTATTCATACATTCCTACACTTTCCGTGAGTATGGTCAAGTCTTTCTGGACTTTCTCTTCTTTGTAGCAACACTGATTCGGTGGTGAATCAGGTGGGCTAAGAGAGAACCATAATATTACTGGGTGCGCACCACTAAATTATCTGGTGAGGTAGCTTCCTCACAGAAGCTTTGTTTAGGACAAAAATTGATGCTGGAAAAAAGTTGATTGACTGATTGTATGTGGGGTTTACTGTCGCAAAACCACCACATATATGATTAGGAGAGACGCCGTTGTAGACGGCTAGGGAAATTTCGACTACCTCGGGTTAGTTAACGTGCACCTAAATCTGAACACATGTCTACAGCATTTTCGGTTGTATTGAGTATGCAGCTGCCATTTCTGGAATACGATTGCGCGACCTGTGGGTCTGCAGCCGAGTACCTTATTTTCTAAACAACAGCAGCGAGGTAGCTAGAAAAAAGCCATTCGGTGTGCTGCAGTTATTTTCATATGCCAAGGAGCATGGTGTCATAACATCTGCAGAAATGCTGATAAAGTACGTCTAGACGAAAAAAATTGGTCAAGATACCCTTTCTGTTTTCAAAATTGTATAGCCATAAGGAACTGTTCTCGCGTTTGTACATCACTTATTAGACTATGTCTTATATCTATTTTTTGTAGTACATGTTATTCGCATTCGGAATCATCAGGTTGACACTTCCTAACGAATCAATTTTAAACGCCAATATAGTCGATTTGCACATATCCCTGAAAGCGTTATTGTGAGAGATAAGTGATAATTTGAGTGCAAATGTTGTGATCAGCACGCTACACTTAGTATCGGGTGCACATTCTGTGAAAGCCTTAGTAGGTGGTGATACACAATTTGACACTTTAAGCCCCTCAGGCGACACTTTTTTTTTCGGCTTAGAGTGCAGCCAACTTTATGCACAAAGACATCAACAACGTTGGTGCTCAAAGCCCTCTGAGCACGAGGTGTTGGGAAGTCGCAAGGCATAGAATTGTGCACACCTTTTGCCATGCCACAAAAGAGTTCTCAAACAAGTTAATTCCAGCCTCTCGATAAAACGGCAATGCGTCCTGTGGTCTATTGAGGATATTTTATAAGTAATAAAAGCAAAAAATACTGATCATGTAAAGGCGACATTTGAGACAACATCTAGTGCGTTGAAGGTCTCACACGTCGTTGTTTCAGTGAATTGAAATATACTGCACTCATGCAGTCTTTCAGGTGGATTTCATCGAGAAATAGATGCGTACTTCTACGTGGTCCTTGAGGTGCCGACGGTGGGATCACTCTGGCTTGTTGGACAACGGGCCCTGTAAAGCAATGATAGAGAATATATAATACCTTGCAAAATACTGAGCTATCACAGCGGCCTACCTTGCAAAATAAACAATAACTCTGAAGCATTAAGAAATATGCCCACAGGTTTCTCTGTGAAGTTTACTGTAACCCTAAAAGAGGCAGTGACAACACGTGCACGTGGCTTAGAAAGTAAATTCAATAACAGTACAAAGAATTCTGCTCTGATGGTACCATTTACAAGTATCTTCCGCTTTTATGGCACCACTTCGAAAAAATCTCCGGCTGTGGTTTCGTTGTCGGCTTACATTTTGAGGGTTCAATGCCATAGGGGCTGTTCAAAAAGAAGCTTTAATACTATAAAAATGTGAGTGAAAACGCACAATCAGTACTTCTTAAAGAACGTAAGCTAATCGCGTGGTAACTGCTTGAACCATAGTGTATTTCGTGCAAAACAGTTCTGTGGAAGCACGCATGGTGGTGGAAGAAATTTCCTTTCTCACAGTGAGCCTTTCCACTCGGACAGAAATTTAAACTTCAGCATGCTGTATACACCAAATAAAAACACATTTGATGATAACTGCGAAGTTGGTCGAACTGGTCGAACCTTATGAGCTATACAAAACACATAGGAGTGCTATGTATGACACTTTGTAGTCATTTATAATGTCTATTACTAAACTTACGCCAACAGTATCTGTGAAAAAAAAACGTCGGCGACATACCGTATGTACTCGAATGTAACGCGACCACGATTGTAACGCGAGGGGTGACTTTTCATAGCCGAAAAAAAACACGAATATAACGCGAGTAAAGCGAGGGTAAAAAAGTACCTTTATTTGCTGCATATGGCAGAGGCAAAGACATGACAGTTTGTAAATATAACGTGAGTTTTGTTCATTCGTCGCTTTCATCGCTGGTGGTCAAGCCTTCTTTGTCACTTTCTTCCTCCTAGATGAGGTCATCCTCCGTGACATCCATATTGTTCGATATACAGCACTTTTTTAAACGCGCGAACTATCATGTCGTGTGGCAGGCCGTACCAAGCGGCGGACACCCACTCGGCAATCTTCGCAGCGCTGGGTCGCTTTATCCTACCCGTAGGTGTCAAAGCCCGATCTTCTCGCATCCATACTCCGTACAGCTGCTGCATTTTATCCTTAAATGGTTTGTTCAGGCAGACGTCTAAAGGCTGCAGCACGGATGTCATACCTCCGGGAATAACAGCGAGCTGCGTCTGAGTTTCCCGCATCAGCTTCTTCACCTCGGGCGTCAGGTGACCGCGAAATGAGTCGAGAACTAGGATGGAGGCGGGGTGGAGGAGCATACCTGGCCGTAGGCACCACACAGTCTGTACCCAGTCAAGCATAGGCGGAGTGTCCATCCAACCTTTTTCTTGGCAGCGAACAATCACATCCCTGGGGAACAACTCCTTCGCGGTGGTTTTGTGCCGGAAAATGAAATATGGCGGCAAATTGCACACATCCGCCAAGCAGGCTGGCATCACTTTCAGCCGCGTCTTCTCGTTGCCTGTTGTCCTTATGCGAACTTGGGGGGCACCTGTTTCGCTGGCAGTCCTTGACATAGGCATGTCCCAGAAAACGGGAGTCTGGTCCGCGTTGCCAGTGTGCCCCAACGGCATTTGCGACGAGCGGCGCAGGTCGAGCACATAACGCTGAAACTCCACTAGCTTCGCTTCGCAATCTGATGGTAGCTTCTACCTTATCGACGTTGTTCGCCGGAGGGAAAATCCATTTCTTCGCATGAACTTTTGTGCCCATTGTCACAAACCGAGCGCTCAAAAAAGGGCGCGCCGCCAAATAATCGCGACGAAGCGCCGAGAGGCCAACGATAAAAAAAAAGAAAGCAAGCATTCAAAGACTCCCTGAGCGCGCGTCCCTCTCCCCTCGGAAGCGTAGTTGCGCCGACGAAACCTCCTCGCATCGGCGGCCGCGCAAGCGCTGGAACGTTGTCGATGGAAAGGGGCGTGGTGATGCAGGGTTGCGTCATCCCTCGCGGACGGCTCTCGTACGTTTTGCCCTTTCCCTAGCCTTCGCTGCTTATCGCACCGACGAAATGATGAGAACTTTCTGGAATCTCGCGCGGAAGGTATTTATTTCAGCAGCCGAGATGAGAGAGCCGGAGAAGAAGGAAGTTAATGCCAGAGTGCTTAGGGTATCCAGCTGCGTCTGTCGGTGAAGGTTTTGTTCTTAGTGACAAAGCAGGAGAAGAAGAAGGTATGCGCCAGAGTGCGTAGGGTGTTCCGCCTTGTGGGCGAAGCATTTTGTCTTCCGTGACAAAGGAGGAAAAGAAGAGGATTTCCACCTGACGGGTGAAGACTCGAGCTACAGGCAAAAGTGTGTGTCTACCACTATCGAGCGAAGACGCGTGGCAGCATCTGCGTGTGTGAAGCCGACGTGTTTCCGGCGAAGAAGTTCGGAGCCTGGTGAGCGGCCAATTGAAGATGCGAGGTTTCCTGGAAGAGAAACTTCGGGGGCAGGGGAACGACAACAACGCTGGACTTTGAGTGAGTGATTCTCGGAAGAGTATCATCCAGACTTTTGTTCCAAGAACTTTGGACTGAATAGGTTTTCTAACTCTTTAGTCTTTAAGTGTCTTGGTTGTTAGATGCATGCGACTGCATTGTAGTGCGTGTTGTTGTGTGTGTCCGTTGTTTCGAGAGTGGCTGATTGTACTGTGTAGTGCATTGTTTGATTGGTGACATACTGTATTCAACTATTGTCGAGTGTGCATACTTGTGTATCGTTTTGATCTGCCATAATTGAAACTACAATTTTGTTTTCTTTACCAACTCTCGGCTCTGACTTGTTCTTTGGGCCACAACCGGCGTCCGCTGGCGCGCCAAATAGGACCAACTCTAAATTGTTCACGCTTTCGTGGTGCGGTTCGGGGGCCGATACTTCGGCCCTTGGAATTAGCCCGGCGATCGCCTCCCTAATTAACGGGACCTTTGACAACCATCCACGTGAAGTCTTGAAGTTCTCCCGCGGGATCCCCATCTCTCGAGCTACGTCTCGGGCTTTCCACTGAATCAGCTCAACGTTGACCCCCAATAGGCGATTTCGCTGCTCAAGCACAAACTCCGCCACTTTTTTTTTCGAGTTCTGTGTGACGCCCACAACGAGGTCCACGAAAGCCTTTTCGGCCGGGCTCACTCTTGAAGAGCGCTTCACGCTGGTGCCTCCACTCACGGATAGTAAATTCCGCCACATCTAGCCGACGAGCCGCAGCTCAGTTCCCGATTTCCTCAGCCATCAGTACTGCACTTCTCTTAAAGCGGGCATCGTACTGAACTCGTCGCGCTGCCATTTGCTCGAGCCGAAGTCGCGGAAGCACAAAGGAAATAAATCGCCCGCAAAACACGTCGCGAACAATAGGATTGGATTGGATTCGATGTTGCCAGCATGCATATGTTGCCATCACAAGGTTGAAAGATCGCTAGGTTTGTCGTAGTCATTTTAAGGAACCAGTGGCGCGGCACCGCCAAGGCACGATTTCAGGTGCTTCGATTATAACGCGGACCCCGAAATCCCTTCAGAGAGATTTTGAAAAAAAACTCGCGTTACATTCGAGTAAATAAGGTATCTATGAATATGCTGCGTAGAGTTATTACGTGATTATTTATTGAAGTATCTTTTTTTATTTACTTCGTATCCTCTCTTTGGCTTTTCGGGCTTTGTAAGGTATTATGAATAAATATATTTATTACAGTAAATTCAAAGGGATGCTAAAGAGAAATAAAAATTTATGTCAGAGTAAAAGCTCGATGCATTACAATGTCTAAAACGTCAATATTATCAACAATGGTGCCATACTTACCGACAAATGAAGTTAAATGTACCATTTGTTAAATGTTGCCGATGACGTGATATTGTCCTGCTATAAATAGTCGCTAGTGATCAAACTAGCTGCAATGAAAAATCACAGCATATCCACGGAGTGAATGATGATAAGTGGGGCGAAGATTCGGAGGGCTTTATCGGGAATACGTTCATCCTCCGTCCCTCTGTGCGTGCATCTGTCTGTCCATGCATTTTCTGTCTGTCTGTCTGTCTGTCTGTCTGTCTGTCTGTCCGTACGTTCGTGTTTCTCTATGTCTGTTCATCCGTTCATCTGTCTGCCTGTTCATCCATCCTGACCTGATGAGTGAGTCGTTATACTAGGTGCTCTCGTACCGAGAGAGATGAGCATGTACAGACCAACTGCTTCAAGAGCTCACCCGTAAAAAGTACCTTCAATGCATCGAAAACGTATTAAAACACTTCTAATCTGTTTGTTTTTGAAATTTAAAAAAAGAACTACCTCTCGTTTCTATGAGAAAGGGTCCAAGGGGCTCAAAAATTTTGTTTTCGCCTGGTTAGGCCAGGTTGATGGTGCCATATAGCGGGTCTAAGTGAAACCAAGCAGCAGAAAATTTTTCAATGGCCGTTGTTGGTGCTGTGGTTCTTGCTATTTTCACTCTGCTTCTACGATGTCACTGCATGGTCATGCAGAAAAGGCAGACAACGTTATGCATGGCAAGCAATGACGTGAAACAGACTGCTTTCAGGCAGGAAATCGTTACCCTATGCGGATAAATCATGTGTGATTTCATTTAAAAATAAGCACTTCTTTGGAGCAAAGGTAGCAGACGTTTTCGAACCACAACATCACCGTAAACTTGATTTTTGTGTGCCTTTATTTGACGGAAACATCCAACGTGTCAGAGGCTTCGACAAGTTGCATTCATTCCTTTAATTCAGAGAAGAGTGCCTTAGACAGAACTTTCTTTTTTGTAGCAATATTTAAAAATTGTTTTAGGTCCGTTTTCTATTATTCGAACAACGTTTATACTATCAGCGTTATTCTAAGTTCCCGATATGTGTTTGCAAAAACATGGGCTTAAAGAAAAGCTTTAGGCTGGCCGTAACATATTGTAACGCGGACTGAAAGAGTGAGAAAGAAGAAGGGCTAGGACGCTCTCGAGCGATGTTAATTCGGAAGTGACGATTGAGCGCTGGCATTTTCAGTGTAAATAAACCCTTCACATCTGTATCAGCTTTGGTGGAGTGGTGCTTGGTAACTTGCCATCCTGGACCCCGTAGCAAAAGCTCTTCGGAGAAGCAGACGCTTAGCTGGCCTACCCCCGGACAACATCAGCATGGAAAATGACACAGCAATCCCGTTGACGTACTACACTGCTGCATCCACCGGTGCCACCGACACGGTGCAAGGTGGCCGTTGACCGCGACAACCAGACTCTTGGGCACCTGAGCCACGGATATTCTCAGATATAACTGACGAAGACGTGCACGCTTGGCTAAAACACTACGACAGAGTGAGCCGCTATTAAGAATGGGGCGCACCAGCGAAGCTCGCGAACGCAGTGTTCTTTCTTGCCGGGTCCGCTTTGCTTTAGTTTGAGAACCATGAACATGTCCTCAGAACTTCGGATATATTTGTTCAGGAACTGAAGGCCTCCTTTGGGGGCACGAGTTTCATGAAAAATAAAGCTGAGCGAGCGCTGGAACGTAGGGCTCAGTTGCCCGGTGAAACCTGCACAACCTACATTGAAGAGGTATTGAAGCTTTGCGGGTGGTCAACGCAAATATGTCTGACGAAGAAAAAGTCGGTCATTTGTTACAAGGCATCGTCGAGGACGTTTACAAACATTTGATAAAGAAAGAAAACTTGAACGCTGCTTCTATTTTCAGGCAGCAGTGTTGCGTATTCGAGGCGTTGAAGTTTCGGAGAATTTTACCCGTGTTCGGGTGCTTGGACAATGTTCCCACTGTTTGTGTATGGACGTCACCGCCTGCGAAGACATTCCCTTCTTCGTACTTCGGGTTGACCAAGAAGAGCTCGTACGACTTCAAGCAGGCGACGTTCACCACCAATGCTTGTTCGCCAGGCGCCCCGAACCACCTCCCTACTAAATGCGAGAGCGCCACGTCGAAAACCAACCGCGCACAGAAACTGCCGATTTCATCCCGCAGATTCCGTTTTCCCTGACAGGTCACAGGCACCACCGGATGTCATCATCTCGACGTTCCGCTGCGCACCTCCGACCGTCGTCTACCAGGCCTCTACCAGAAGACTACTGTGCGTCTATACGAAATGTTCTTGTGGAGCACGTCTGTCTTCGGGTACTTCTGCCACCTCTGCTCCTGCTAATGTAAGTCTACAAGTACCCGTTTGCTACACATGTGGTCACCCAGGGCATATTTCACGCTTCTGTCCCAGCCGGCCACCTGCGCCGCCACGTTTTTCGATGTACCCGGCTCGTATGCACGAAACGCCTGTGCCGCCACGTTTTTCGACGTACCCGCCTCGTACGCACGAAACCTGGACCTCTAGACTGACCGACCACCATCCCCGACAGCAATGGCCTAACGAATTTCGCAGCGAGTCCCCCACCTCCGAGCGAAGTCTGACGCCACCTACGACACGTTCCCGCCGGTCGTTGTATCCGCATCGTCGGTCACCTACCCCGCATCAGCTGGGAAACTAACTGGTGCGACCGATGGAGGTGCGGTCGCGGTACGGTCAGTTTCGCAAATTTCTCCTTCTGCTGTGATGTTGATGAACAAAGCGCGTGCGTGTATAGACGGTGTAGATAATATTACTCTTGTAGACACTGGTGCTGCTGTTTCGGTTATGAGTCTTCGCTTGAAGCATCGTTTCGTGAGTCACAAAGTTATGTTCGCGTCCAATCGCAGAGAAACTTTTCCTGGAATAGGAGGCGGAGCGATATTTCCTGTTTATTTGCTGAGTTGACCGCTGCTGAGTTGTACTCATGATTGGTGGATAAAATTTCCGAGTTGAATTTACAGTACTGGCTCACTCAACTCATGACGTCGTTTTAGAGATAGACCTCCTTCATGAATGCGGCGCTACGCTTGACTGTGGAACAGGAGGGATTCTTCTACAAAATAGGTTGCCCACTGCGAAAGTTGACAATTTTCTGAATCTGCCCATCCATGCGCTTTCGTTGTCTGAAGATGTGACGATTCCTGGTCGGACAGTAGTGTTGGTACCCGTATGCTCGTCTCATGTCTACCCGGGGCCTTGCACTGGATTGTCGAGGCTGATCATACAAACGCCATCAAGAAGAATGTTCTGCTTTTATGGTCTGTCCTTACAGCCATTGACGGACATGCTTGTTTGTGGGCGCTCAACGCAGCCCCAGAGCCTGTTGTTCTACCAGCCGGAGTCAAACTAGGAATGTTTGAGGAGCAGGCCACAATTGACGTCAGAATGGACTTAGAGTCTCCAGCCATCAGTCAGACTGCGCCCAACTCCTCAGCCAAGACGAAACGTATTGTCACGTAAGAGTGAGGGTAGCCCGAAGACAGGAGACCGGGAGGTTAGCAGAAATAGAAGGAGATCCGTTTATCGGGAGGTTAGCAGAAACAGAAGGAGATCCGTTTATTTGGCGGACTTGCGTCCACTAAAGAAAAACAGACACACCGGCTTAGCGGGTGGCGAACAGCGCGTTCGACAGCCGTCGGGGAACAGAATGTCCCACTGGAACGCAAGGCGCGTTCACCATCCGAGATACAGTCGCCGTAGCGTCTGGCGCAATACGCCTCGCGGTGGCGGACTTGCGCCCACTAAAGGAAAAGAGACACACCGGCTTAGCGGGTGGCGAACAGCGCGTTCGACGGCTGTCGGGAAACAAAATGTCCCACTGGAACGCAAGGCGCGTTCACCATCCGAGATACAGTCGCCGTAGCGTCTGGCGCAATACGCCTCGCGGCATTGCTCCCCTCCTCAACGTAAGCATCGACCCGATGCTTTGTTGAACCAAAACAAAAGGACAGCCTGTGCGAAAGTAAATGGCAAATAACCACGAATCACGCACACATAAACAAAAAAAGAGATGCAAACAGGGAGCCTCCTTTAGCGCGCATGATAGGGCTTCGAACGGGCGACGTGTACCACTTCTTGTCGTGCGCGGCGTCGTTGGGATGAGCTAGCCCAATCAGGGACCCCTACATAGTCCACTTCACCCTCTTGACGGATGACTTTGTATGGGCCGAAATAACGGCGCATGAGTTTTTCGCTTAATTCTCGGCGGCGAACGGGCGTCCAAACCCAGACTTTGTCACCTGGCCTGTATGTTAATTCGCGTCTCCGCAGGTTTTAGCGTCTTGCGTCGTTTCGCTGTTGGTCTTTTATGCGCAGACGAGCATGCTGACGGGCTTCTTCTGTGCGCTGAAGGTAGGCGGCCACGTCTAGGTTGTTTTCATCGGTGACATTAGGCAGCATGGCGTCCAGGGTAGTAACGGCATCCCTCCCATGGACGAGATTAAATGGTGTCATTTTAGTGGTCTCCTGCACCGCGGTGTTGTAGGCGAAGACCACGTAAGGCAGAATTAAGTCCCAGGTCGTGTGTTCTGTCTCTACGTACATAGCGAGTATATCGGCAATGGTCTCGTTCAATTGTTCCGTGAGACCATTTGTCTGCGGATGGTACGCAGTTGTTCTTCGGTGATCTGCATGACTGTAATGTATGATTGCCTGAGTAAGATCAGCCGTAAACGCTGTTCCCCTGTCTGTTATTAGTACCTCAGGTGCGCCATGACGGAGGAGAATTGATTCGACAAAAAATTTGGCAACTTCCACAGCTGTGCCGTTCGGGAGGGCCTTAGCTTCAACGTATCGGGTAAGGTAATCAGTGCCCACTATGATCCACTTGTTACCGGATGTTGACGTAGGGAAAGGTCCAAGCAGGTCCATACCAATCTGTTGGAATGGTCTTGACGGGGGTTCAATTGGCTTTAGAAATCCAGCCGGTTTTGTTGGAGGTCTCTTCCGGCGCTGACATTTGCGGCAACTCTTGACGTACCGCGCAAAATCTGAGGAGAGGTGGGGCCGGTAGTATCGTTCTTGAATTCTGTGGAGTGTGCGTGTAAAACCGAGGTGGTGTGCAGTAGGTTCGTCATGTAACGCTTGTAAAATTTTTTCTCTGAGGCTGCTTGGGACGACAAGAAGGTAAGCTGCCTTATTCGGTGCGAAGTTCTTTTTAACTACCACCCCGTTTTGCACACAGAAGGAGGATATCCCACGCTTGAACAGTGCAGGCGGTATGGAGGCCTTTCCTTCGATGTAGTTGATCAACTGTTGTAGGATCAGGTCTGAGCGCTGCGGTAATGCAAAGGTGCTGCTGCTGATAGGCCCAAGAAAGGCGTCGTCGTCTTCATGGCTTGGTGGCGCGCCGACAGGGGCTCTTGAGAGGCAGTCTGCGTCGGAGTGCTTACGACCAGATGTGTAGACTACCTTCACGTCAAACTCCTGAAGCCGTAGGATTCATCGAGCGAGGCAGCCAGAAGGGTCTTTTAAACTGGCCAACCAGCACAACGCATGATGGTCCGTTACGACCTTGAAGGGTCTGCCTTATAGTTATGAGCGGAATTTTGAGGTGGCCCATACTATCACAAGACACTCCTTCTCAGACGTGCAATAGTTCGCTTCCGCTTTCGACAGTGAGCGGCTTGCATACGCGATGACGCGCTCGCAGCCCTTGTGCTTCTGAACGAGAACGGCACCTAAGCCGATGCTGCTGGCGTCTGTGTGTATCTCAGTTTCGGCATTTTCATCAAAGTGACCCAGCACAGGCGGCGACTGTAAACGTTGTTGAAGTTCTTTGAATGCCTCACGTTGTTCAGCTTTCCATTCGAAAGGGGCGTCTGACTTGGTGAGCTTCGTCAAAGGGGCAGCAATTTGTGAGAAGTTCTCGACGAAGCGTCAATAATAGGCGCACAGTCCTAAGAATCGGCGCACTGCTCTTTTATCTTGCGGCTGAGGAAACTGTGCGTTAGCGGCTGTCTTCTCGCGATCTGGTCTTACGCCATGTTTGCTTATAACATGGCCAAGAAACTGTAGTTCTTCATAGGCAAAATGGCATTTTTCTTGCTTCAGTGTCAGCCCTGATGAATTAATTGCGTCCAGTACCGTCCGGAGCCTTTTCAGGTGGTCGCTAAAGTTGGAGGCGAAGACGACCACATCGTCCAGGTATACGAGACATATTTGCCACTTGAGACCTGCCAGTACTGTGTCCATTCCACGCTGGAAGGTTGCTGGAGAGGAACAAAGTCCAAATGGCATCACTTTGAACTCATACAATCCATCGGGCGTGATGAAGGCGGTCTTTTCTCGGTCTCTTTCATCAACCTGAATTTGCCAATACTTTGTCTTATATGAACGAGAAGTACCTTGCATCACTAAGACGATCTAGGGTATCGGCGATCCTTGGTAAAGAGTACACGTCCTTCTTGGTGACACTATTCAGCCATCGGTAATCGACGCAAAACCGAAGACTTCCGTCTTTCTTTTTGACAAGGACGACTGGTGCCGCCCATGGGCTTTTCGATTGCTGAATTACATCGTCGTGTAACATTTCCTGAACTTGCTCTCGGATGGCCTGACGTTCACGTGCCGACACACGATAAAGGCTTTGATGTAGAGGGCGGATGTCTTCTTGTGTTATGATTCGATGCTTTGCCAGAGAAGTGTCGGACCTGTGAAGAAGTGGCGAAACAGCCGTGATAACGTCGAAGGAGGTTCTGGAGCAGTTGCTGCTTGCATTGAGGCAAGGAAGGGTTAATGTCGAATGACAGCTGCGAGCTGTGGGTCTGTGGGATGATGGTCGCTGGATACGAGAGGGCGAGGGTGTCACTGACTTCCGCGATTTCATCGAGAAAGGCAATGGTCGTGCCTTTGGCCAGGTGACGGTGTTCTTGGCTGAAATTTGTTAGCAGCACTGGGCCCTGTCCATTCCGGAAGTCCGCAATGCCTCTTGCGATTGCGATATCACGGCCAAGCAAAAGCTGTATGTTACCTTCAACGACGCCATGAGCATTTTCGGTCGGCAGTACCAGTGGTTGCGGGGATTAGGGTCGTTGATCGGGGTGGGACGCTCAGGTCATTCTTGAGCACACGGAGGGCTGCGCGATTATGTGGTGCCGAGTATGAATTTATGGCTTCATCCAAGGAAAGTTTGATGGATCTGGACGCCAGGTCAATAACCGCGTGATGTTGAGTCAAGAAGTTCATGCCGAGAATGACGTCACGGGAGCACTGTGGGAGCACCAAGAAAGTGGCAAGGTATGTGTGACCATCGAATGTCACCTTTGCAGTACATCGCCTCGATGGGGTGAGGAGGTGACCTCCCGCTGTGCGGATCTGCGGGCCGTCCCAAGCCGTCTTAACCTTCTTCAGTTGTGCTGTCCGAGTAGTCAGCTCCTGTGTCAATCAAGGCAGTTACCGGGTGGCCGTCGATAGATACTTTAAAATCGGTGGCACGTGGGCTGGAGTTGCGCGTTGGTTTTGGGTTCGGGTCACGGCTTCGTCCTGTTGCTTCGTTTTGCTTCGTCTCGCGGCTTGGGTTGTTGTGTGTTGTCGTCGTCGTAGATGACGTGCTGTCGTCCTATATGGTCGCCGGTGGAGGGTCTTCAGCTTTTCCTCTTGAAGCAACCTCACCTCCAAAGGTTGCTGGTTTTAGTTTCCCCTACGGGGGCTTGGGGACCTTCTTCGTTCGTTGTTGCTGCGGTTCGGTGACGTGAAGCGTAAGGATGGCGGTGATGGAGAACGGCTGGACAAGTACTCTGTATAGCGCAAGTAGTCTTCGATTGCCGGAGGTCGTTGTCCAGGGCGTGGCCGTGGTGCCTGAGATGAGAAGCCATGCAGTCCCATCCGCCTGTAGGGGCAATGTCGAAGAATGTGGCCGGCCTCACCGCAGTGAAAGCATATGGGACGGTCATCGGTAGTTCTCCAGGTGTCGCATTTTCTTTGGCTCGGGCGTCTCTCGTATGTAGGGTGGGCGGGTAAGGGCGGACGGCTACTTCGGGCTGCAGCGTACCGTCGAGGACTGGGCTCGTTTCGTCGGGGTGGCCTAGTGTTCACTGCAGCGGCGTAAGTCATTGCTTCGGCCTCTGTTCGAGTCGTCGCTGATGAAGAGCCAAGCGCCTGCTGGACTTCATCACGCACTATGTCCTAGAGAGATGCTCCTTGGGGGGGCTGGGGGGTAGGAGGTAGCAATCGGCGTAGTTCTTCCTTAACCTCTTCTCGAATAGCTTCCCGCAGATAGTTGGTGGTTAGCCCACCTGGAATCGGTTCCGAGTGGAGTGAGCTGAGCTGAAATGGGCGGTTGTATTGCCGAGTCCGGGCGTCCAGGGTCCTTTCTATGGTGTTCGCTTCTTCAGTAAATTCGGCGACTGTTTTGGAGGGTTCCTTACGAGACCGGCGAAAAGCGACTCCTTCACCCCTCGCATTAGGTATCCGACCTTTTTGTCTTCGGTCATGTCTTGGTCCGCTCGCCTAAAAGACGTTTCATTTCTTCGACGTACACGTTTAGGGTCTCATTGGGCTGTTGGGTCCTCGATTCTAGCAGCAGCTGGGCCCTTTCTTTTCGCATGATGTTGGTGAAAGTTCTGATAAACTCATTCTTCAAAAATTCCCAGGTGATCAGTGTGGTGTCATGGTTTTCATGCCATGTTTTGGCGGGGCCGTCCAGGGAAAAGTAAACGTATCGCAGCTTCATTTCTTCATCCCACCTGTTTATGGTAGCCACGCGTTCGAATTGGTCGAGCCATTATTCTGGGTCTTCAGCAGCATAACCATGGAAAGTTGGGGGCACCCGCGGCTGCTGCAGCATGACAGGGGTAGGTGATTGCGGGGTGCGCATGGTAGCCGTGGAAGCGTCCTTTCGTGGTTTCGTGGGGTCCGGTAGCGGTCCCAGCTCAGGTGGCAGGTTTCGGAGGCGGCGACTGCTTCGAGTATCTGTGTCTTCAGCGTCCTCGTTCTCTGCAGTGGCTGTTTTAAGGTCGTTTTTGTGCATACCCCGCACCTCCACCAGATGTCACGTAAGAGTGAGGGTAGCCCGAAGACAGGAGACCGGGAGGTTAGTAGAAATAGAAGAAGATCCGTTTATTTGGCGGACTTACGCCCACTAAAGGAAAACAGACACACCGGCTTAGCGGGTGGCGAACAGCGCGTTCGACGGCCTTCGGAGAACAGAATGTCCCACTGGAACGCAAGGCGCGTTCACCATCCGAGATACAGTCGCCGTAGCGTCTGGCGCAATACGCCTCGCGGCATGTGGAGGAGCCGGCCACAATTGACGTAAGAATGGACTTAGAGTTTCCAGCCATCAGTCAGACTGCGCCCAACTCCTCAGCCAAGATGAAACGTATGATCAATAAGCCGTTCCTTTCTTCTGAGCAGCATGTCCTTGAGGAGTTGCTTACACTCTACGCGGGAGTCTTTGATTTCGCTCAAGACGAGCGTTGTTCTATGTTGCCCAAATCCCGTATGCACCACCGCCTCAACACGGGAGATGCTACAATGATACCCCAGAAAACCTATCGCGTATTGCCGTCAGAGAGGCAAGTGATCACCGATCAGGTCAATGACATGCTGTAGAAAGGCGTTATTCAAGAGTCAAGTAGTCCATGGGCAGCTTCTTTTATATTGGTAAAAAAGAAAGGCAACTCCTGACGATTTTGTGTAGATTGCTGCCATCTCGACGCCGTCACGAAGAAAGACGTGTATTCGATGCCGCGCATCGATGATGCTGTTGATTGTCTGCACTCGGCCTCATACTTTTTGTCCATCGACCTAAGGTCTGGATACTGGCAAATACCAATGAATCCGTCGGACAGAGAGAAGACTGCTTTTGTCACGTCTGACGGGTTATTTGAATTTACGTTATGCCATTTGGCTGATGTAATGCCCCAGCTACATTCAAGCGATTCATAGACTCCATCCTTCGCGGTCTCAAATCGGAGATATGTATGTGCTATCTCGATGATGTTGTTTTTCGCAAGACATTCCACGAAAACAGCCACCGTCTTAGCGTTGTTCTAGATTTCGCCAAACAAGCTGGTCTCGTTTTAAACGCAAAGACATGTCATTTTGGTGAGCATCAAGCCCTTGTGCTCAGATATCTAGTCGACTGGGACGGTATGTCGCCAGATCCGCAAAATATCAGTGCTGTTCAAGACTTCAACCAACCAATGTGCGTGAAGGATATCCGTAGCTTCGTGGGCCTCTGTTCCTATTTTAGCTGGTTTATCAAAGACTTTGCCCAACTTGCTCATCCTCTGACAGAGTTGCTTCGCAAAAACGCCCCATTTCGATAGACCGTTGAGTGTGAGGCTGCTTTCGAGTAGCTGAAGCATTTGCTTACTTCGGGGCCCCTCTTGCACAATTTCTACCCGGAGGCACTCACGGAAGTGCACACAGATGCTAGTGGTATCGGTGTTGGTGCCGTGTTATTTCAGTATCACGACAGCCGCTAGCACGTCGCGGCGTATGCAAGTCGTACTTTCACTAAGAAGAAGAGGAAGTATACGATCACCGAACTGGAATGTCTTGCGGTTGTTTTCGCTGTCCGAAAGTTCATATCTTGTTTTACGGCCGGTAATTTAAGATTGTCACAGATCATCATTTTTTTGTTGGCTCGTTGAACTACGTGACCCAACTGGCTGGTCGGCTCATTGGGCCTTACGGCTTCAAAAATATAAATCTTCTGTGACGTACAAAAGCGGTCGATGTCACGCATATGCCGATTGCTTATCTTGTAATCCACCTCCAACTGTGGATGCTGATGATGACGATTTCGATAACTACCTGGCTGCATTCTAATCTAACTTCCCAAAATTGGACGTCTTTCGTCACGAGTAACAGCGTGATCCTTTGCTGAAACCAATGATCGATGTGGCTCGTAGCTTAAACGCGCCACGCCATTCCTGATTCATGACGCCCTACTATGTCGCAAGAATTACTTCACCCATGGTTCCACACTACTCCTCGTCGAGCCAGAATGCCTGCGTCTCGCGGTATTCTAAGCCATGCACGATGACATCACTTCAAAGCAGCTTGGATTTGCCCGAACGCTTCACCATATCCGAAACTTTTTTACTGGCCTCGACTCTGAAATACCGCCAAGCACTACGTTGCAAGTTGTGATGCCTGATAACGCGACAAACAACCTACCACGCCATTTGCCGGCCCACTGCAGCCGGTTAAACCACCGACATCACCATTCGAAAAAGTCGACATAGATTTACTGGGCCCTTTCTCCAAATCTACCACCGGCCGCCGCTGAATTATTGTGTGCGTAGATAACCTGACGCGGTGTACTGAAACGATGCCGGTTGCTTCAGCCACCTCATCTGATGTGTCATGGTTTCTTCTGCACTCAATCATACCCCGTCATGGGGCCCCTCGTGTGGTGATAACTGATCACGGCCGGCAGTTTACCGCTCACGTTGTAGAAAAGGTGCTACAGCTTTGTGGGTGCCAGTATCGACATTCCACAACATACCACCCTCAGACCAACGGCCTCACTGAGCGAACTAATCCTACCACCACCAACGCACTTTGAATGTACGTCGCAGCGGATCACAAGAACAGGGACCCTTGCGCATGTAACCTTTTGTTACATACGCTTTCGATGCCTCGAAGCACGAGGTCACAGGTTATACGCCTTGCTTCTCTATGCTCGTCATTCCCAAAATTTTGTTTCCACCATACTTTCATTTTCGACGAGCAAAAACGCCAATGTCGCACAGACTTCGTGTCACGCCGAAGGAGCTTGTCGACTTGCTCGGCTCCGATCCCTTTTAGCCCACGCTCGTGCGAAAGACTATTGCGACGCAAAACACCCACCTATGATTTTCGCTACGGGTGATTTTGTCTGGCTGTAGACGCCCGTTCGAAAGAAGGGAAAGACGCCCGTTCGAAAAAAGGAAGTACTCAGAACCATTCATCTATACTCAGTGCCTGAGTGACATCACTTATGTTGTTGCGAAAGTGACAGCTCAGAACCGGCGTTCGCGTAAGACGCAAATTGTGCCCATTGGCCGATTGAAGCCCTACAACCGATCGCTTCTACTCATTCGTTGAGCTTTGTCTTGCCCGGAGAAAAATGTAACGCGGACTGAAAGAACGAAAAAGAAGAAGAGGTAGGACGCTCTCGTACGATGGTGATTCGGCAGTGACGGTTGAGCGCTGGCATTTTCAGTGTAAATAAACCCATCACATCCGTAACTATATGTAACACTTGAAAATTTACCACCTCCTGCACAATACCACAATTCAAATTACCGCTTCCAATGCATGCGGCCATTGGTTGGTGAGTTGGGCTTGCGCTGTGGTTGCGTAGTCACGAGCATCTTTATCGTAAGTCTTTTTTTTTTTCGAGATACCGGGTCAAAGTTGTTTCTGGTACACTAAATAATCATTATTGTTATAAAGACAATTAAAACCTGTTTTTTTCGAACAAGAAAGTGCGTGGCGTTTACCTGCATTTTAGGAATCATTAGAGCACAACACTGAATCGTGTCTGCGCAGTAGAAGTAGGCTTTTTATTGCACAATGGTTCTGCAGATTTTGCCGAAATTATATTGGAGTATGGAAGTTATAACATCCCACGACGTGAATGCGCCCTCATTGATGCCTAGTGACACTTCTCCAGACCGGAGATATAGATCCATGTAATATATTGAAATCATGCTAGCCCTTTCAGCCCTGGATTTTTCATTTTGGTCAGATGCACTTTTTGTGCGTGTTTTTCTCGCAGTTAGCACCTCAGAAGACCAAACACAAAAAGTTGAGCCACTGGTACAAGCATTTTCGGATTGATTAACGAGGCATTAATTTAGGTAATTAGGGTCCTGTGATTAGAAATTGAAAAAAGTGGCTTATTTTTTATGCCAATCAATGGTGCACACAACATGGAAACCAACGTCTTACTTTTCAGCCTAATACTCACTGAAACAGCTTCGGTACGTCGTCCCGAAAATGGCGCTTACCCGCCTCAACTTACGCGCCTCAGCTTCACGGAAGACCTTGGTCACGCTTCTTCTTCTTTTTGGCTGCTACCTCCACAAACGTGCCGCAATATTGGCGTCGATTGCAGTGGGGATCATTGAAAAACTATGCCCCCAAGAATTAGCAGTATTGGTTACGTATCCGAGATACTAGGGAAAAATTTGTGCGGTAGTGTCAATTGACACCGCCAGGGCCGAAAGGGCTAACGCAACTGTAGCTAACATACACCTAGGCACTGCATATGGTGAATTGTTCGCCAAGATGACATCTCAAAGCATAAAGCAAACAGTTGTCTACGATATGACCACCTTCAAAGTGTAAGTTCAGGAGATAGACGCTGAATTGTCCGCGAAGATGACGTCTCAAAGCATATAGCAAACAGTGGCCTACGATAAGAGCACATCTGAATTGTGATTTTAGGAGAGATATGCCGAGGCGTGCGTTTTTCAGGAACAGGCAAACGTTTCCCTGCCCTCATGCACATACCGCAAAGCGCTTCTCGAACTGCATATACAGATTTCATATCTTGATATATGACTGAGGGAGGTCTTTCTATTTTTCATATGTGTTCTCCGGCTTTACAAAACACTAAATGCGTGACAATCACCTACATTGTTGTCATATTTATGAATTCCTAAACATTGTTTTGTACATTACAGTTCTATAAATTAGCTGTGCTGTACTAAAATCAGTTCATTGTGGAAAGGCACCATGAGATGATAAATGCTACGCTGCTTTTGCGAGGAGCCGACGCTAAGTAACACGATGCGAAGGTAAGCCACGTCACTATGTCTTCACGTAACCGACATAATGTGTGTTTTGCATGGCGCCATCTCCAATGTTTTTAACAATACTGCTATGTGGTCAGACCGCCGACGAACACTACATTGCGGAAGTTCTGGCAGAAAGTTCTCATTTGGGTGGACGTGTTTCCACCAAATCAAAACACCAACTACTAACAATACTCAATGCACACCAATATCAGCGTCCACAGCCGTCAAAGCATAAGTTACCATTTAAATGCCAGTTTACCAGGCGTTCCTCGTAAGCCCACGACTTGTACAAGCGGTGTTCAAACTCGTGGATCAACCTCCTAACGTTTTGCTGAAAACTAACAACGTACAACTGCTTCACATGACACTGATTACTAAGACGCCTGCAATCTTCTGAATAGAATGTGATTACTTGTCAACCACAGTCATCATGCACTCATGTCCTACTAGGCGCGATTAAGTATATTACGGATGTTGTTAACATTACATGTAAATTATTACCTACATTATACATGTTAAAACTAGCTAAATAAAAATATAGTTAGCGAGGTGAACACAAGAGGCATTTAGGTGGTTAGGTAGATAAACAGGCGAACAGCCGTTCGAAATCCTTTGAACTTTAATAAAAATATGAGCCGTTTACCTTTATGAGCGTGGTTGAGCAGCCAACCGGTCTAGCATGCATCAAGTAGGCCTTAGTACTACACACATGATGCTTTGGTATCAAAGACCAGATTTTAAATAGGCCAAAGAACAACTATTCTATTGTTTAGAATTTATGGTGACACAGTTTTGGTAACAACACTACTAAAGTGCCTTGTAGGCGATTTGTGCTCCCCAATATTACATAGAATCCGCCATTAAGCGCTTCAAAATGAGCCGGCTTTACGGCAGACTAAAAATGCTATACCCAGCTTTGCACGATGCAGCTTACATCCATTTTCCTAAGGTTTGATTTCTACATTCTAATGAGTTGATGGGTAAATGCTGTTTTTTAGAAATACGGGAATCATCTCTTTATATTTAGCCACCTTTGCTCACGCCTGTTGGGTGGCATTTTGGTGTAAGTCTCTGGAAAAAAATTACATGTCTCCATCTGGCAATACCACGATGGCTGTAGATTGTCATGCGGCAGATTGCGTGGATTTTCAATGATATGCACTACAGCCTATTCCATTTTACAGTTACATAGTGAAGCATGATTAGTAAAGAACACATACGTCTTTGAGGAGGTCCTGTAGGTTGTTGCGTCAGAAGTTTACCTGGATGAAAGACAAAGTAATAACGCACTGAAGAATTCTCCATGAAAGCCCATGGCATATTTCGTTATGTCAAACCAGGCTGACATTTTATACTTTCTATATAACTCTCGACAAAGAAAAACGCATTCCAAGTTACTGCCTGAAAACAAAGCAAACATTGCTACGACTTTGTAGAGTTCTGTTTTCACCATTGAGAACGCCAGCGTTGAAACAGACAGGTTGTTCAGTTATTAGGTGAGTTATTTTCATGTTTTCACCACTGTGTGGGACGACGTTAGATAATTCACTTTTTATGTCACTCGCCCGAATAAATAAATTCAATAAAATTGCAATCATCGTATAGTGCCTTATGTAATCACCTTGCTACCAATGTAGCATCGCCTTGCCGGTAGGTGCCCTAAGTTTTCGGGTGCAGCATGGTTAGATAGGTGTATAACCGTTACGTAAAATTGAGCACAAGTAATAGGTGAATAGAAAAAAAATATTGCCAATACTATTTAAATTACCTGTATGCTAGAGGTACCAATGTAATCTGCTTTCCTGCTTTGTATAGTTTTCAGTTGGTTTCGCATCGCCATTGAAGATCATGATTCATTACATTTCACTTATTTAACTTAAAAACCACAGATGCGTTTTATATAAGAGTGTATTTATGAACAAAAATTAAAGTGTTTGTGCACGAATAAATCATGATATTTCTTCAATAAAACAGGTGAGGTTGGGATGGAAGCGTCCTGTTCTGGACAGCAGTTCCAGTTTTTGGCTGAGCGGCGAAAAATAACGATCAAGTGACAGAACGAGCACTTGAACAAGCAAATATAAAATAATGGCAGCGGGCAGTGAAACGGGCTTAGGAGAACCAAAAACAACACAAGATATATTGTGTTCTGAAGAAAAAATTGTGACTAATTAGCAATGAACTTCCACATGTGTCAGAGATGGAAGCCGGCGTTTACTGTCTCTGTCATTGCCATGCCAGAGTTGGAAAAGTTTTAGATGCGGAGCATCTAATACTCGAGGCTTGTAGTGCGGCGCCGTCCGCAAGCTTCCTCCTCCTTCTTCCACCATCTGTGCATCAATTCCTTCTCTACACACCGCGCGCGCTTCACTCCTCCACCATCTGTGCACCCTTCCTCTTCTACACACCGCGTTCGACATCTACAATTCTCCTGATTCTCCAGTGGACGCGCATGCGCCGTTGTGCTTCGAGAACATTCAAGAGCTGACAGTGCATGCGCCGTCGCGCTGTATTATATATACTCAAGGTCGGCGCTCGCTCGCTCAGTTGCCGCTCGTCGGTTGGTTTGTACGGCGCGTCGACGTCCAAGGTCGCGGTGAAATGAATTCCAACGAATCCACAAACACAATGATCGACGTCCCTTCGACCAGCGCCGCCCTTTCGCATACGTGTGTACGTGTTCACTCATTTAACACCCCCTCCTACAACCACTTTAACCAATTTAGCCATCGACCCAAGTAAGTCGCAATTTAACACCCCATTTCACAACCACGTTAACCAATTTAGCCATCGACCCAAGTAAGTCGCACTTTAACACCCCGTTAACCACTTCTATGCTCCGCATCCTCCTCAGTGTTCCCCCGAGGGAAGCTGCGGGCAAGTTTTTCTAATTTCCGGATCTGCAACACATTCTGATGTGCTGTATAGCTCACTGCTCGTCCTACCAGTTTATTAAGGCTTACTGCCACAAAAGGTTTGCGTGGTGTCGATTGCGCACTAATAACAAATCAACGTCGCTGTGTCTTTGTCACAGAATGGAGAAGTATGCAGGTCATGTTGCAAGGTGCATAAATGTAGTTGAACGTTCATCTAGCCATCGACATGTGGTTTAATGTTAGGGATAGGAAAAAGTAGAGAAAAGTACGTACTCAGAATCTGTCCTGCAAGTACGAATGTAGGTATTTGTGCTATGATGCACAATATCAAACTAACGCCCACCAAGCATAGAAACTCTGGACGAAAGACATGCATTTCAAGTTACTGCCTGAAAACAAAACAAACAAAAATGCTGCGTATGCAACTTCCTACAATACGCTATGAACATTTCATTATTTGATCACGCTGTACTTCTTTTTGCTACTTTCTATTAGTTTCTTGTCTTGACTTAGCGCAATGTCAGTGTAGTTTCTTATCATAGTGTTGTTCTTATCATTCATATCTAGATGCGAAACGGCCTTTTCTATTGTAATGAAAACTTTTTGGCTTCTTCAAGCACTTTTAGAAACTTCAGGAGTAACGGGTGGCAGTTCAAAGTATTCTAAAACAGTATGCAGGATTTATTGCTATTGAACACTATCTATAAGATAAATGAACTTAATCCGTAAAGAGGGACATTTTTGTTAAACACATCTTACTTTCGCACTACACGAAAAGAAACACAATGCCAATTTCCACAAGCATAGATAGCACCCATAATACTGGCCTGACCACGGCCGTCATTACACTGAATGCAGCAAGCAGAAAGGTCTCTGCAGAGTTATGTAAAAGAGTTTTGCAAGTAACGAATACCTATCACAGTTATTTTACTTCCCCGCCACAACTCCACAACATTATCTCACAAGCAAGAGTATTTATAATAGTGTTGCTCCGACATATTATGACATGCCAGCAAGCCCGGTTGGACAGGTTTTCTAACTGGAATTTCCTTAGGTTGGAATGCAAAGAATGCAAAGATGGAAACCCACTTTTTAAAACATGTCTTTGTTAACTACTAAGCAATTCTTTGTGAGCCAAGGACAGAGAAGCGCTAAGTAAGCTTTAACCAAGCAGTGCAATCACGAAATAATTACAATTGTTCACTAATTAGGTATGCATGCATCTTTTGTTCTGGTGTTGGCTGGTAAGAAGTGCACGTAACGCAGTGGAAAAGAGAATACCACTGGTACATTACCCTTTTCCTTTAAGTTGAAAGAGAGAATCTAGAGGTCCAACAGATTAAGATTGCCGCAGATGTCTGCGCCAATGTGCCTACAGTGCATTTGAAGATGATTAAAATGAACGTCCTCCACAGCAGTAGGTTGTTTCAACTGAATAAATGCACAAGCACCCAGCATGATGTTTCTCTAAGTTAATTTTAGGTTTCCCAGCGACTTGGCATGAATTTTTGTGACAACATCTGAGTGAAGTGCGCTTGCCCATAAGCTCTGCTCCAAGCCTCTTTCAATTTAACTAAGTTCAAAGTAAGCGTCATCTTAGCGATCTTTTCTTTGTTTCCGACCAATGCAACACTTCCCCATACATGCTGAAACATCAGTTTTTTTGTTCTATGGTTGGAGAGTAGCGGCCCATTCTTTCACGCGCCTTCACGAGCCGGGTAGTGTCATAAAATAACAAAGGTGTTTTGGAATAATTACGCAGAGCAGTAATTTCAAAGGTCCAAGTGGAAGTAATTGTTCTCATTGGCCTTTTCTACGCGTTACTGCAGGATGTTTTGGAGTTGTGCCAATCCCCATTTCTATACAGAGTAGCTTGCCGGTGATATATATATGACAGCGAAAATATCCTTCTTGGTAATACAGTCTCTCTCTCTCTCTGTGTGTGTGTGTGTGTATAGTAATAACAGATGTACTTACACTCTCGGGGAGTATCAACCATGACCTTCATGTGCTGCGTGTATTTAGATGTATATAAAAACGACAAAGAAAAATAATTTTGAAGAAAGTCTTAGCGAGAAAAAAACAACCGCAGATTTCAAGCTGCGACTCTTTGCTCGGCCGTGCGCTATTCTTAAGGCTACCAGCACACGTCATAAGCCCTCTGGAAAACGAACGGCCAGTTATTCATTGTACGCCGTACTCTCAGAGCTTCAACGTGTTCGATGTTATCCGGAAGATGGCGCGAAGGGCTCTGCAGGGGTCATCATCGCACAAGTCGCTGCGCTGGGTAGATAGGGTTTTTTTGTTTGTTTGCATGTTTAAGCAACAACATTTGACACCTATATCGGGAACAGGTGACATTGCGCAAAATGCAGGGGACAACACATGTTGCGAAACGCAAAAGGCATCCCATGCCGCGCCACGCGCGCGCGAGAAGATGCAAAATTGAATTTGATCCTGCGCATCCGCCCCACTGTGTAGCCAATTCTTTGGTTTTCCCAGCTCATAGGATCCCGATTCTTCACCTCTCTAGTATTTCATTGGAGTTAAGATGTCCGTCGCCGATTTCTACTTTGACATACAGGGTGCGGTGGCCCATGCTCACGTGCTTATTTCTCGAGTGAGGGAGGTTTTAGGTTTTGTGCACAAACTCCTAAACCTGCGTATCAGCTATACATTGCACAAAGATGAATTCGCTCACAACAGCAGCCACGTGTGCTAAGAGAGTTCCCTGCTAGCTATAAAAAACAAACTTAGGCTTGTTGAAGTAACAGTTGTGCTGGATGGTAGACGCTTGTGGTGCTTTCCATCCTTTTCATGCTTCCAAGCTTACTGGTTCGTGTTTGAGCAGCACCGCAGAAGAATCGAGATTTGACAGTTGAGAGTTTTTGTTCGTCCCCTGTGTTCTTTTAGCGCGTTATCGGTGCCTTATCAGGTCGTAGCAAATTCAGAACTTCTTGCGGCGCTTCTTGTAACGTTCAAATTTTTCGGGGTCACAGCCATGGCTTTGCTCGTGCAGTGAGAGTGCTACCTTTGATTTATATAAGAAGTTTTTGTTTAGAGTATATATATATATATATATATATATATATATATATATATATATATATATATATATATATATATATATATGATTCAAAAAAGTATTTTTGGTGGGTGTGGTGCACATATAATTAGGATATGCAGGAACACACATGAGAAAATTGAATACTTTTTTTTCTACGTTTTGGCCGTCGCATGGTGGCACGGTTGAAACGTACAGTAAAAATGAACACAATTTTGTTGAGTGTGCGCCTTCATTTTTTATTATATATAAATATATATATATATATATATATATATATATATATATATATATATATATATATATATATATATATATATATATTCAGTGTTCTCACAAAGTAATAATGAGATCTAACAGACAATACTGCTAAGGAAAGTATAGGTAAGGTTATTGGACCGTATTGTAATGAAAATTTGAAGGAAGAAAAGTGTGGGTGAAAAGGCAACTTGCCGTGGGCAGGAACTGAATCTGCGACCTTTGAATAACGCATTCGATGCGCCCCTGGTTCTTGCCCACGGCAAGTTATCTTTTCACCCACTTTTCTTTCTTCACATTTTCGTTACGATTCAGTCTAATACCTTCCCCCCATATTTTACTTGGCATTATTGTCTATTGGATATTAATATGTATATATATATATATATATATATATATATTATATATATATATATATGTATATATATATATATATATATATATATATATATATAAGTATGCCTATTCGTTGTCTTGACTAGAGAGCCGTCCCTTCCTTTTTGAGAGTGGAGTTGTGAGGCATGGACACTTTTTAAGCTGTAGTTAAAGACAGATTCCAATACCAAGAGAATGTTCTGCTACATCACCTGTAAAAGGGCCAGTGCAATTCCCGCAAAAAAATTGCAGCATATCCACAAAGTGAATGATAATTGGTGGGCGAAGCGTTCTTCAGTCCGTCTATGCTTCCGTCCGTTCATTCATTCTTCGTTCCATTCGTCCAGGCGTCCGTTCTTGTGTACGTTCGTTCGTGTAACCGTCTGTGCGTCCGTCTATCCGTACGTTCGTTTTTACATCTGTTTATTTGTTCATGAGTCTGTTTGTACGTCGGTCCGTGCGTCTGCCCCTCTGTGTACCTGTACCGTCGTGCATCTATTTTGTCCATCAGTTTGTCCATCCATTTGTACTTTCGTCCGTGCGTCCATCTGTCTTGTGAGCGCTTCAACTACAACCATGTCACATTTTTTATCATGTATACTTCACATACCAGGGCCGCCATCCCGCGGACGTTCTAAGAACCACTTTTTTTGGGTATGTGGCATCAGTGATTACGCACTACAACGAGAGACGCACATTTAGGCCATGCCATAAGGAGCTTCGCCCCTAATAATAAATTAGCGGCTCCGTCCGCGCTAACAATTTTGATGTTAACGAGATGAACTAGAAACAGAACAGAATAACTGGCAATCGTATTATTAATACCACCGGAAACATGACTCATATGTGTGTTTACGCCATTCCTGATTACACGATAGGCGCAGTCTTGAACCATAACAAAAAACATGGCCTTTATGAGAAGTGGCTACGGCTCTGGACCTCGTATTTTCTGTAGATCACACAAGCGTATCGCAAGCCCTGTCTTTAGGATAGTCATCTAACTTTACGGGAAAGAATATTCTTATGATGTGAGCAGAACTGTTGTCGCGTTTTGAAGTCACAATTTGGTGATCATATTTGCATTGCAATCTTCTGCGTTAACTTTGGTTCATTCACAATTAGCATTACGAACACCCGTGCACAACAATGTAGGTATGCAGAAGCGCTCGAAATTCCTGTGTTTCGAGCAAAATATTTCGCAGTTTATTTGAAACACAGCACTAGTAACTGATTACTCTGCAGTAACAAATAATATTATACGTACTCCCTGCTTCACAGCATCCAAGTTCATAAAAGCGCTCTTAAACAAGCACACACAGTTGATTAACCACCATGGTAGAAGTATTAGAATACAATAGGCTCAACGGCAATATATACTGTGTTTGATTGATGCTTCAATGCTACCACACAGTCTTGTAATATGCAGTATGGCTAACCTTCTCTTTATCGGGTTCCTAGTATTAGCACAATTAGAGATGATATTCGGAGCACAAATTCATTACTGTCAAAGTGCTTTTCCTACATTTATCATATGACGCCTTATAGGAAGTGGTATATGCGTCTATTATAGAACGTGATTAACGGGTGTAAGCTCCTCAAACCTAAATTAAGCTCCACAACCAGACAGTTCCACATAACCAAGCGCTTTTTACTTGGAAGTTTATTTTGTGTCGACTCAACTACATATTCTGGATTTTAATCTACATTTAGTAACTGTGTGGTGACCACGTACGTTGACTATTGACAGACGCGTGTAGAAAAACAGCGGAATGTACGGCAGCACACAACGAATGCTGGAGAGAGAGCGTGAAAATAAATTGAAATGTAATTTTAATATCATTATTACGAGTAATACTATCTCAGCTAATTAGCGCTGATGCGCCAGTTTAACGTAAGCAAAGTGGAATTGATAAATCTGAGTTCACAATGTGCGCTGACTTCCCTCGGTCAATTGCCACTACACCCGTGCGGCCATTTAGAGCCACAGTGAAGGTCTTTTCTGCATTATCGAACACCTTGAATGGACCCTCGTACGGTGGCGTGAGCGACCACCGGATGTATTTTCGTCGCACAAATACGTGACTTGATGAAGAGAGGTCTTAGCTTGCGAAGACATCATAAGTAGAAGGTAGTCGGGCCGGTGTAGGTCGCAGGCGTTGACATGAGAGTCCCAAGTTTTTGACGTAGTCAGTTTGTGACAGTTCAGTTGCCGTAGAGGTGAAGAACTCTTCAGGCATGTGGAACGTGGTGCCGTACACCATTTCGGCTGCTGCGCACCAGCGGTTTTCTTTGATCGCTGATAGATATTCAGCCACGCGAGGGCAACACTGTTAAATCATGAAGTTCGAGCGTCGCAAGCGGTGAGGGCAGCCTTTAGCTACCGGCATAGTGGTTCAACCGATCCGTTCGCGGAAGGATGGTATGAAGTTGTATGAACGTGACATACACCGAAGATACGTTTCAGTGCTCTAAACAACTCCGACTCAAACTGACAGCCGCGGTTCCTTGTTACAACAGTGGGGCAGGCACAGCGAGAGAGACCATAATCTCTATTGTGCGCCGATCGCAGTACGCGCAGTCCGGGCACTGCAAGCGAGAATGCACTGAGCGAACCAAGTGGGATTTGTGGCGCTGTAAGCAATAGTGGGGGCGTATCACTGCAAACATTATACATTTTTGATGTTTTGCAAAGTCACACACCTATTTAAAGAAAATATGACATTGTTGTTATGTCATTTCAAGATGGCGCTTCATAATTGTTTGAGTCAGATTTTCAAGGAACTATGGACAGAAGAAGGTGACACAAATAATTAAAATTGCGTATTAGATGCCATTGTGTCAAACTGTTTTAGAGTCAGCTATTCTGTGTTTTGTAGTAAATTAAAAAAACAGCACTGAAGCAGACAATGGACAAAGAAGTAGCCAGATACGTGTAAGTCAGCAAAGTCCATCACGTTATCGTACGCAAGCTATCTCGTAACAGGTGTCAGCATCTTAAGTAGAAAAATATTATTGGACGGAAGAGAATACTTGATACACAAATGCCCAAGAACACAAGCAAGAAAATTCATGTCGGTGGTGTGATTCATAGTTTATATTGAACAAAAGTCAGCTTTTGAGACTGAAAGAAACGAGTTTTTGCTTGCGTGGTTTACAATAATATTAGTGAGTCTAAAAACCATGACATCAAAATTAGAGACTCCGTGATTGAGGGCTCCAAAAATTTCGAACGTGTGATGCCCTTTAACACGCACTAGTATCAAAGAGAACACGGGCATTTAGGTCATTGCCTCGATCTGGATGCAAACACCGCGATGTGGATGCGATCACCCCAAGAATTTTGTATCCTGGGGTGAGCATACGAGCATTGTACGCACTACACCACAGCGGCAAACTGTTTTAAGAGTCACAGGCAGTCATTACGTAGGCTTCCCTATTCACTGATTATTCGAATGCATATTCATAGCTGTTTATTGTTAAAAACACAAGATTACAGGTGTCCCGGGATAAGTGAACAGGCCCGTGCGAGGAAACACTAATTTCTTTTCTCGGTGTTCAAATTGTGTGGCGGTATCACCCCGTGAGAGAACCTCACTCTGGTCAAACGTTAGACTAGAGACCCTTCGGCATCACTCCGCAGGGCTGCACGAAGAACAATTTGTTTCGTCACGTTGAAATTGCGTTAGGGTACTACCCCGTGAGAGAACCTCACTTTGGTCTAGCATAAGAGTACAGACATTCCGGAATAACTGAGCTGGGCTGTGTGAAGCACAATCTTTCTTTCACGTTACCATAGTGTGATGACATCGCCCTGTGATATAACCACCGTTTAGCGAAACACGGGGGTATAGATCCCGCGGTATACCTTAGCAAGCCTGCGTGAGGAACAGCACATGCAGCAGCAATGCACTGAAACAATGTGCAAAGTGAAGTGCATACTCCGCAATAATATGTTATGAGGAAGTGAGACGTCTCAGTTTTCTTCCCTTCGCCTTTCTATAGTGTAATATAGACCGCTATAATATACGTGGCTGGTCCCTGCAACTATACTTCCTCGACACTCGAGCATTCCTCTTTCTCTTCATGACTGGCCTTTCCAGTCTCTTTACATTTTTGCTATGCGTGTCTGTGCTGCGCTTGCACAATTTTTATCTAACGGCTCTATTTCGAAGACACCGTGTTCTGTGACTGAATCACTTCTAATAATATAGCCTCACTGCTTAGGTAACTTCGACTATTGGTAAAGCAAGGTTCAATTGAAATACAGAAAAAATAAAATGGCGCAAGCTAAGCCCCAACGCTAATTGTTTGAAAAGTTTAACAGTTGTGGCTCTCTAGAGAAGATCGTTGATGTAAGGGTAGTTCTTAATTGTCTATATGATTGAGTTTGCATCAACACTGTTATATTTTTTTATGTTATATGTGGTGATCTCGCGACTGTATTGAACTGGTATTTCGCCCATAGTACAAATGAAGACTCATGCATCACGCTTTGAAGCATTATTATTGGGAGAACAACATAGTGCGATGAAGTTGGTACAAACTTTTTTCCATGGCAGTACTGAAGCATTGTAGTAGAATCCATGCCATTAGTATAATGAAGAAAACAGGGCGAAATAGTAGAAGACGTAGGACGCTATTATTCCTTTTCTCTTAGAGGTGCTGATAAGTCTAACTTTGTATTTTGATGTCCAGGCACCTGGACAAATTTTTGCCAGCTACTGTACTCTTACTTGCAAAAAAGGCAAACGTTACAAGCTGGCAATGAACTATATGCTGAAAGTCTTTAGACAACTTAGGATATTCCAACACGTGCTTCTTTCAACTTTTACGTTGTCACCCCATTACCATTTAACGACTGCACTGGGCAAAGCGAGCCTGAATGTGAGAACTATTTGAATAATTTTGGAACATTCCAATGAGGTTACGTGCTCAACGTGAATACTTCATTCTAGGACATGCGTGGCCGCTAGCAATAACGTTGGCATTTTAACAATAAATGTGCAAAGGCCGACACACTTACAACTTGTCAATGGATCGAGGATAAGACTCTGTTTGCCGACCTCAGAGCATGGAGTGCATTTCTTGCTGTAGCCTGAGATCCCCTCCACTGGCCAAAAGTTGCGTCATAGAAAGTTTTATCCTGGATACGCCGACTGCTGCCTGCATCCCCGACAGCGAAATTCCTTAGCCTATACCGTTGGCCTATATTATTTCATCTAGGAACATCCAACGGGGTTAAATTAAGTTATAGCGCATTTTGGTATATAGCCTAACGTATTAGGTACTGGTTACTGCAAAAGCAATGCACAAGTACTTTCAGTAGTAAAAGTCATAACTTTGGGTCTCAAAACCGTGACTTGATTTTGGGAAAGGCCTTAGTAGAAGTTACAAAACCTTTGGCCACCTTGAGTTTTTATGTGCAGTTTAACTCTAATGCACAGAATTTCAGCAACATTCAAAACGATGCCTGCAGACAGATCCGATATTTTTGCAATGTCACGAATAAGTACATATAAGGTTATAGACCTGTGCAAGAAGCGTAAGACTCGAAGCCGTCCTTTTACAGAGAACTGATAGTCTAGAAGTGTTATCAGTTAAACTGGCAAATCATTATATTTAATGCTCAAGCAAACTGGAATCTTCTACACTTCTTGTTGCCCAGAAAACTGGACGATCCTTCAAAGCGCCTACAAAAAGAGGAGTCTTTGACTTCAGAAATTTCACAACAGCATCACTAACAAGTTCAGACAAAAGCAATCACACTTGAGTGCCTGTCTCGCATCTCCGCCGACTTGCCACCACACTATTACCGCGACAACCACTGCTCCTTTGAAACCACCAGTTCCGACGACTTCCGCAAATGACGGCGAACTAACCCGGTATTCCGGAGTGGTGCATAATAGCTTGAGGACAAGACTGCCACTGTTCCGAAGGTATTTAAACAAGAAATGCAAGCGTAGTGAAGGTACAATTTTTATGCAGTTTCTAAAAATATGGAGTTAATCTTAAAAAAACGAACAGAAATGCGTTTACAGAACGTTTACAGGGAGTCCATCAACCCGAGATTGTGGAACAGCAACAAGTTGAGCGGTATTCCGATCGGAATCTCTAGCACCTTACAAAGCACTCCTCGTGTTCGTCACGGCTTGTAACATTCTTGCCGCCACACACATTCTTCTGCTCGGCTCAAAACGTGAGCTCCACCACCCATTATTTTAATTGGTTTCTACTTTTTTTCAGTTTAGTAAGGCAAAAACGCCGTTTTGCCGCCATTATCTGTGCATCCAACGAAGGAGAAAACAGGCTAGCAATACGAAGATCTTCAGCAGGGTAGCGTTGAAGGCCACCAGCGTAAACGACGGCCTTATCAGTAAGGCTTGCAAGACAAAAAGCCATTTGCTTCTGTTATTGACGCCTGTCTCACTGGTATGAATCAAAATATAAAAATCAGACTTCAGAAGGTATGAGATAACTGGCAGTGGGATTTCTATACAAGGACATCTGTCACTATTGCCGCGTGCGTATGGTGGTAACAAAAAACAGCAACGAATAAAATAAAGATAAAACATCAGGTCAAACGCTTTAGTGGTGGTGACGTCACGCATTTAAACTGAATTACGTTAATGATCTCTTCTGAAGTACTGGTTCTTACTTGCTTTTCCAAACTACGATATTTTTGTATCCCTTTTTACGGTTATCCCCATTTTATATGAGAAGAAAGCAGAATGTACAAAAAACTTTGAGGTAAGAACTGTGGAAAAACTAGCTTTATTAATCATTTACCCAGTACACTACAAAATACTTCGCGGATAAAAAAGTATGATGGTCCAATGGCTCACGAGCACTCTAAATAAAAAAATTCAGGTGGTAAAATTGAGAAAACCTGTAAAGTGAAAGAGAAACCGGAAAGCGATTCCTCGGAGAGCCCAGGGCTTCTTCTTTTTCCGTCAAGCCTTCTCCTTGAAGGTTGAGAGCCCGCAGCTAAATCAGCTGCCTGTCAGAAGAATGGTTATGTACATTTTCGTTGAGCTAGCTTGCTCAATACGAAGTAGACAGCACTTATGCGCTGAAAAACAAGACACTTGTGAAAGCAATGCGCAATATAAAACGTGGTATAGACTCTACAATACACCGGAGTGAAGAAAAGCAGTAAAACCTCAGAATTGCTTGCACTACCAGGCTGTCTATATCCACTCTCAACTTCTGGTGGTTCACTAAAGAAAAAAAGAGGCAGCAAGTTATTTAGCCGAATGCCTGATCAACTGTAAAGAATTTTTCCAGTTTAGGTTGTCGTGTTTAAAATGGGAAATTTAAACGTCGTTCTATTAAAATTTTGACTTTATTTGTTGGTCTTCATTTTCTCTCGCCTTTCTTCACCGCACGTTCTGCGTCTATGACAATGCCATTAAATGTGCTGACATTTTTTTTCAACTTTGCGACTGATACGAATTGACTAAAAAGTTAGAGGCAGAAACACCATGTAACGTTTATCTTAGTTCACTTTGCCAGCGTTGGTCCCGAGGATTTCTCCTGGCTGCTTTCGTGGCATCGAAAACTGATCTCGCTCAACCTAATGACACTGTTTCTTCGCATTCATAAATTTTGCCAAAATTTGTCTCAAACGTTCCTTCAATGAAGATAAGCGGCCTGAAGGATGATTTCGTGAGCTCGCTCACAAAAGCGCTTTGAAAAAAGTCATTTATCATTTTCGTTGAATGTACATCATGGGAGGCTAAACAAAAATAAAGTCAGGTCACCTTGAAACAAGACCTTCAAGCTGCTAATTACACTAAAGAAGGCAGGCATTCAGAGCAACATGGAAACTTGAAGAAATTAAAGGTTGCTTATCACTAGGTGTCCCTGACGCTGAAACTTTGGCAAATAGACTCCTCCTTTTCAATGCTTCTCCAAATTCTGCTTCTCCAAACGTTGGCCCTAGCGACAACACATTAGCACTTCTTTATCATAAATGTACTTAATTTATTGATGCCACTGTTCGTGGTATTGTGAAAGAAGTGGTAGAAATAGTATGCGATGAACGCAACTGACATGTGAAGGTCACCATTGCATGGTAATGTAATACATGTTACACAATAAAAATAAACAAAGGTTCTTAATTTCACGACCGAGTAGCTGTTGTGCGCATCTCTCGTAAATACATATACAAGCAGTTTAATCAATAAATCATTCAGTTCGTTCACAATTCAAACAGAAAGCTTGACAATCATTATGTTTTTATCCCCAAAATAATTTTTGATAAAATACTAATTTACATTGCAACTAAGCAACAACACTAGGCTTGTATTATGATCCTGCTATGGCTGAAACAACAAGTAGAATATTTTAATTGACGTTGAAAATATTTCTAACCCCTCATTACAAGCGGGAAATCAAACGACATATAAGGCATTCACTTTCAGCAGACTCCCATTTGAGGAAGATACGTACCTAAAGGACGCCGTGCAATTCGCTGTGGCGGACGTTGCCTCGTCAGTGTAGGCCCAGGTCCTGTGAAATAGTGAGCTTTTTTAAGGAATAATGGGGGAATGAAGGTATGCTTTGAGATACCATAAAATCTGTCGACGTAATGTAAATAACTTAACGAGCGTACATCCATCTAGCTGCCCACTTAGACACGTGACCAAACCGCAATTAGCATACATGCTTGCGACTAGAAGCACGATGTTAGGTCGACGTTTGCCCTATTCTGTAAATGAATGACATCAACTTATCCTATGTAGCACTGTATTTTTGTAGTGAATTGCGTCGTTTTATTATCATTGGTGCTCCCAAACTGTCCTGCCAAAAGGCAGAATATGTTCATTTGTGTGAAAATACCGCTTAAGCAGAGCCGGTAAAATGGCGTGGAGTGGAATAAGTTGACAGTTCTATTTCCTGTTGTGTGCCTGAGTCTGAGTAGCTCTGTTGACTTGCATTCTGTACGCCCTGAGCAGTGTTATCTCACCTTGGTACCATTCGATGGTTCCCATTCAAACTCTCCCCATAACATATTTTTTGGTGGAGGCTGCAGGACTTAGAAGAAAATGGCTCTGAATATGCACAGTGGCTGCCATCTTCGTCTTGCCACCGTTATTGAAGACGGTCCGCAGTCATCGCAGTTCATACCAACTCCATCCCCTCTGATCCTTTTTCACCTGCTAGACCCTACCACCTTTATCAGAACCGACAAAACAGACGTTGACAAATGGCTCGCCTTGTACGAGTGTGGGAGCGAGCACTACATGTGGGACGAGATGATTAAGCTTGAAAACAACGTTTTTTACCTACGGGCCATGTCTTGTGCGTGGCTTGAAATGCACAAAAATGACTGAGAATTCAGAACGTGCGCAAATAGAAGCTTGGTAATTTCTTTGTCTGGTTTCTTGGCCGCCAGATGGCAGCTATAGAGGAACTCAAATCACTTGTTCAATTTTACACTGACACTCACGCCATTTAGAGTTAAGACGTGCTGGCATGTGCCGAAAGTCCGACAAGGACTGTGATGCAAGGTTCTTGTTGCTGATTTGTTTTCCTCCTGGGCTGAGCCTCAGAGAGTTTTGTTAATAAGGCCAAAGCCGTTCGGTTTCCAAGAAACACACAAAAAGTTTAATTGAAAAGTAAAAAAAAAGGCGAAAATTCCTCACAAAACAAAACACTTAATAAACAGTTGACTGGACATGACGAAACACATCTGTAAACACCCAACAAGAACGTTCAAAGTCAGTAACTAAACCTAACGCTCGAAAGGGGCTGAGTGATGAGAGTAGCGCAAGAGTATCGGTGCAGTCTCACCCACAAGTTGGTTTTCGGCGGTGATGAGAAACCGGAACGCCGTGACTCCGGCGTCAGTGCGTGGGCTGGACGAGGACGAGGGAACGCTGGCTGCTGGCGACACGTCGGAAAGCCCTACCAAATCGTGATGGTTTCGGCTTGAGGAGCGTGTACACGTCGGAGACGGGAGAACGCAGGCTGGTGGCGACGCGTCAGGGAACTAGGGTCGACCTAGTCAAGCAGCTGGGCGCACAGCTCGGGCCCGGAGCCCGACGGCTGTAGCTCGCCTGTCGGAACCAAAGTCCGCAGGCCCTGGAAAGGAGTTCAGGACCGGATGGCCACGGTCCTTTGGAACGGGAACCCGACAGCAGGAGGCCCCGGCCGGTTGAAGTCCTGTAGGCTCGGGTCCGGAACCCAACGGCTCATCTTCAGCGCCCGGTCCGGTGACGACCTTCCGCTTGCACTGCCTGCCTCGAACTACTGGCTCTCTTGCCCTTCAGGATTGGCTTCCTCTGGGGCACACTTGTCTCGTCCCGATTGGCCTTTCAAAACTCCGTGGTGATCGGCCATTGGCCCTTGTTTGTTGGATGCTTGCGCTCCACGCTCTCACGTGTACCGGTCCTCGGCGTCGTCGTTGTTCAGGCGACCCAGCACGTGCACTCGGTCATCCTTTAATTTCGCGCACTTTTCAATCATTCACAATTACGCGCACCAGTCGCATCACCATCGCATCACAATGGCCCCCTTTCGAAGAAGTTTTTCCGGTTGAAAAACTGTCGTTCGATGCGCACCACACAAGCTATCACAACACACCTATGGCACCACACTGCTTCTTCGTTGACATGTCTCACGTCGAAACACCGAGTCCACAGAACGTAACATTCAACCAACAACAATAAGAAAAGTTTTTGGCAGCAACTAAGAACAGTACAAATACAGTCATTAACTCCAGCAACAGTCCACCACACAAGCATAACCTTGTAATAATAACGCACAGAACATATTTACTGCAACCTACTCATGTAGTCGGCTCCAACATTCTCGGATCCCTTTATATGTTCTACGTGAAAGTTGTACTCTTGCAGTACTAAACTCCACCGCAGAACTCTGCTGTTGAGGTGTTTTGCTCGAGATAAGTACTGCAACGGTTGGTGATCTGTTTGAACCGTGAAATATGTCCCATATAAAAATATGTGGAACTTTTCCACTGCCCACACCAACGCGAGACACTCCCGCTCGATTGTTGAGTAGTTCTGTTCTCGAGGCAGTAGCTGACGACTGGCGTATTTTACCGGGTGTAAAACACCGTCGTGCTCTTGCATAAGGACTGCACCGATGCAAGAATCGGAGGCGTCACTGCGGAGTACAAATCCACGTTTGAGATCCGGAGCCTTTAAAATAGGTCCAGACGCCAGAGCTTGCTTTAGTGTTTCGAAAGCTGTCTGCCCTTCAATATTCCAATTGATCTTGTTACTCTCCCTTTTCTTTGTCATCTCTGTCAGAGGCAGTGCCTTCTCAGCGTAGTGAGGGATTAGATCACGATAATATCCTGCCAAGCCAAGAAACGAACGTAGTTGTTTCTTCGTAGTGGGTAATGGGGCTTTGGCGATTTTTATGATCGTGTCCTCTACCGGCTGAATTGTTCCATCTCCCAGTCGATGACCCAGGAACACAATCGACGTCATTCCAATCTCCGATTTCTGGGGCTTAATTTTGAGTCCTGCTTCTCGAATCCTATTCATCAGTTCACTCAGAGTCTGCATGTGTTCCTCCCAGGTTGTCGTAGCGACGAGAACATCATCGATATAATGAACGACGTTCGGGATGCCCTGAAGGAGACGTCTCATTAGCCGGGTAAACACTGCGGACGCTGTTTTGATACCGAATGGCATATAGAGGAAATGGTAGTGTCCCGATTGGGTGGAGAATGCCGTTTTTAGCCGGGATTCTTTGTCCAAGGGCACCTGCCAGTATCCTTTCGTAAGGTCAAACTTGGAGAAGAATTTTCTAGTGCCGATCTCTGTAAACAATACATCCGTTCTCGGAATTGGTTCTGCGTCGGAGACCAACACATCATTGATGCGACGGAAGTCGATGCAAGTACGGTAACTCTTATCGGGCTTCTTCACCAGCACCAATGGCGAGTTGTAAGGTGAGTCGGACCTTTCAATCACTCCGAGTCGCAACATTTCTCCGACTTCTTTCTCAACTACCTCTTTCATTGCGAATGGTAACGGATATTGTGGAGTGTTGATAGGCTCGGACGTTGTCAGTTTAAGACGACACTCCAACAAGTTTGTCTTGCCGGGGACTTCGGAAAAGACGTCTTTATGGGTGGCTAGGAGCTCGTCAATTTCTTCCCTTTGTCTATTCCTGAGGTTAGGACCAAGCTTGATAGCTTCAGTACCAAAGCCCTCAGTAGCTTTAAAGGTAGGCACTGGCGTGTCTGTCTCTTCCTCTTCCACTACAATGAAAGATGCGGACTGGGGTGATATTTCTGGAGGACGCTCTTCGTAGCGTTTTAACATGTTTATATGGAACAGCTTGGTAGTATGTCCCATATCCAGCCAGTAGTCAGAGTCACCCTTCTTTCCTGTGACCCTGAAAGGTCCTTTCCAATGCATCATAAGCTTGTTTTCCGTCGTGGGAAGTAGTACGAGGGCGCGGTCTCCAACCTTTAGCCGACGCATCCGACTTCCCCGGTCATAGTATTTCTTCTGCGTTGTTTTAGCTCGTGACAGGTTTTCTTGTGCCAACTGCAATGTTTTTTCTAGGCGATCTCTGAGATCCAGGACATACCCATATGTTGTCTTCACTTCCTCGCTTTGATTGTCTCCGGTCCATAATTCTTTAAGTAGACTGAGAGGTCCTCGAACATTTCTACCGTAGATCAGCTCAAAAGGCGAAAATCCCAAGCTGGCTTGCGGGACTTCCCGGTACGCAAACAGGAGTGGGGCTAATAGTCGGTCCCATGTCTTGGGTTCCTCTTGGCACAATTTACGCAACATTTGCTTTAGTGTGCCATTAAATCTCTCCACTAAGCCATTACACATGGGATGATAGGGTGTGGAGCTGAGATGCTTGATCGCCAACAAGTTATTGACCTCTCTCATTAGCTCCGATGTAAAGCATGATGCCTGATCACAAAGTACCTCACGCGGGAACCCGATTCGAGAAAACATCTCTACCAGTGCCTCGGCTACTGTGGCTGAATCGATGGATGGCAGGGCTATTGCATCTGGGTATCTAGTAGCGAAGTCCACTAGTGTTAGTATATATCGATTACCCATGTGTGATATTGGCTTTAAAGGCCCGATAATGTCCACTGCCACTCTTTCGAATGGGGTGTCTATCAAAGGCATTCGACCTAGTGGTGCCTTACCAACTCTGCTCTTGGGGTAGGTTCGTTGGCATGCGTCACAAGAGCGCACGTATCTCCTCACTGCCTCTTGAACTCCTGGCCAGTAAAATGATTGTAGAACACGATCAATCGTTCTTTTTATTCCTTGATGCCCCGACATCAGGGTTTCGTGCGCCAAAGTAAGCACTTGGCTGCGCAATCTTTGGGGCACTACTACTTGTTGAATCACCTTACCAGATGGTAGGTGATAATAGCGGTATAGCAGCCCCTTTTCTATCTCGAACGAATAGGACTTTGATCCTCCCTGTAGCCCTTGACCTACTTTACTCCTGCAAGAATCTAGGGTCTTGTCCTGTTTTTGAGCGGCACTAAGATCCTTTCGGGTCGTCTTCAAGGTGGGCACATCGATTTCAGATGAGATTGACCGTTGCTCTCGGATTTTGATACCAACCACTGAAGACTTCAGGGTACCATCCTCTCTATCTGCTCCTTTTCCACTCGCTATATAGTTGGGGTAGGTTTTTACCGGAATCCTTTCCTCCCACTTGGTATCGGGGTCATGGACTTCGCGTGAACCTGGTACATTTCCGACGATAAGGTCGTAGAGTGGGTTTGTCATGCATTTGACAATAGATGTACCAGAAAAATAAGGTGAATGAATTTCCACCTCCGCCTCAGGAACGGTGATGCTACTGCCATCGGCTAAGAATAGCGTAGCGGTAGTACCTATGAGGGCTTCATCGGGTACCAGAGAACGACGCACCACCAGCGTATTGCTACCCGTATCCCGCAACACTGAGACGGTTCGGCCAAAGATTCTGCCCTGTAACACGGGCATTTTGTGTGTGGCAAACTTCGGGTGAGTATTCACGGCGCCCGCCATGTCCTCTTCTTTGTCCGGTGAAAGCTTCACTTCCGTTGAGTGCTCCTCTGGCGACAAAAGACATGACGTCTTGTTGGCTGAACCGTTCTTCTTTGAGCAAGTTTTGGAATCATGCCCCGTCTTCTGACAATATCCACAGAAAGGTTGTTTTGGCCTTGATCGGCACTCCGATGCCCTGTGACCCATTTTGCCACATACAAAACAACGTACTGCTCCTCTCTCCGAGTAACTACCACTTTTTTCCGTATTGCTTTTAGATTCCACTTTTTCTCGGAAAACTAACAGGTTGACTTGCCTCTGAGCTTCTAAAAAGTTATCTGAGGCCTCGGCCATGTCCTCTAGCTTGTTGAAGTTCTTTTCTCGCAGGAAAAGTGCCAAACGGTGATGACAGTTTCTTAAAAACTGTTCTGTAACTATCAAGTTACGAAGAGCCGAATATTCTTTTCCGGTCCTCGACATTTCGACCCAACGATCGAAAAAACTCAGTAGCCTAGTTGCGTACTGCTTGCCTGTTTCGCCGTCCTGTGGCTTGCTTTGTCGGAACTTTTCCCGATACCCTTCGGCCGTAAAACGGAAACGCTGGAGCAACGCCAACTTGGCTTTATCATAATCGAGTGAATCCTCCGGCGAAAGTCTTCCAAACACCTTTAAGGCTTCTCCGCTCAAACATAAACTTAAAGCTGTGGCCCATTTGTCCCTAGGCCATTCTTGACCGATGGCGACTCTCTCGAACCTTTTTAAATAGGCGTCCAAGTCGTCCCGGCTTTCATTAAATCCCGGTATCAAATTATGAGGATTCACGCTGCATGAAACACTCCTTTCTTGTGCTGAGCCTGGTGCTGAGTCAACAGTTCTTGTCTCTACACGGCTATTCTCAGCTTTGGCAAGTCTAAGACGCAGTTGCAGGTTTTGGTTCTCTAATTCCAGCTGCTCCTTCTTTGCGCGTGTCTCCAGTTCGAGCTGTTTTTCTTTTTCGCGCGTCTCGAGCTCAAGCTGCTCCTTCTTGGCCTGCGTCTCCCGTTCCAACTGTTCCTTTCGAGCTTCTCGTTCCGCAGCCCGTTCCTCTCGTGCTCGTGCCTCCTTCTCCTCGTACCATGTTTTAAAATCCGCCCCATCAATTCCCATGCGATCCGCCAAGGCCATTAGCTCTCGCATATTCGACATGATGTCAACCGCGTCAATAAGTGAAGGTGTCAAACCAACGGCTTTGTCCTGTCGCTGCGGACGCCAGTTTGTGATGCAAGGTTCTTGTTGCTGATTTGTTTTCCTCCTGGGCTGAGCCTCAGAGAGTTTTGTTAATAAGGCCAAAGCCGTTCGGTTTCCAAGAAACACACAAAAAGTTTAATTGAAAAGTAAAAAAAAAGGCGAAAATTCCTCACAAAACAAAACACTTAATAAACAGTTGACTGGACATGACGAAACACATCTGTAAACACCCAACAAGAACGTTCAAAGTCAGTAACTAAACCTAACGCTCGAAAGGGGCTGAGTGATGAGAGTAGCGCAAGAGTATCGGTGCAGTCTCACCCACAAGTTGGTTTTCGGCGGTGATGAGAAACCGGAACGCCGTGACTCCGGCGTCAGTGCGTGGGCTGGACGAGGACGAGGGAACGCTGGCTGCTGGCGACACGTCGGAAAGCCCTACCAAATCGTGATGGTTTCGGCTTGAGGAGCGTGTACACGTCGGAGACGGGAGAACGCAGGCTGGTGGCGACGCGTCAGGGAACTAGGGTCGACCTAGTCAAGCAGCTGGGCGCACAGCTCGGGCCCGGAGCCCGACGGCTGTAGCTCGCCTGTCGGAACCAAAGTCCGCAGGCCCTGGAAAGGAGTTCAGGACCGGATGGCCACGGTCCTTTGGAACGGGAACCCGACAGCAGGAGGCCCCGGCCGGTTGAAGTCCTGTAGGCTCGGGTCCGGAACCCAACGGCTCATCTTCAGCGCCCGGTCCGGTGACGACCTTCCGCTTGCACTGCCTGCCTCGAACTACTGGCTCTCTTGCCCTTCAGGATTGGCTTCCTCTGGGGCACACTTGTCTCGTCCCGATTGGCCTTTCAAAACTCCGTGGTGATCGGCCATTGGCCCTTGTTTGTTGGATGCTTGCGCTCCACGCTCTCACGTGTACCGGTCCTCGGCGTCGTCGTTGTTCAGGCGACCCAGCACGTGCACTCGGTCATCCTTTAATTTCGCGCACTTTTCAATCATTCACAATTACGCGCACCAGTCGCATCACCATCGCATCACAAGGACATGTCAAAGCACACAAAGTCAACTATGTATTGAAATACATAGCTGGCGATGTTTTCAACATCGTCATTTGTAATAGCTGAACCACGAATGATTCCATCATCACTGGACGTCGGCGGTTTAAACAAACTAAAAGTAGACGGCTTACTCAGTGCCTCAACCATCTTCGACATCCTCGTGTGAAGGTACTGCGCTGCCACGCCCAATCGCGATGTCTACCATGACCAGCATTATTCGCCGAGAGCTCGAAGCCACGTCTCCCACTACCTGTAAGCCCCTAGCGCAACAGAACTTGGCAACCATCTCAATAATTGGAACCATCGTTCCGCAGGAGTTTGTTAACATGGATGAATACGTCCCCCATCCACTCGCCTGGCACCCATAAATAATCCCGCCAACAGCGCTGACCACAATGCCACCCCACATGTTGCTGCAGTCATTTCGGTGCCAAAGATTTTTTCCACGATACCGCAATTCATTTGAGTGGCGCACAATTGGCGATCGAACGATTCGTTTTGCTTGTTCTCACGACGGCCACATTTCCCGCCATTGCCGCGACAAATGGTCGTGCAAACCAGAATTTTCAAGTGACCGCCGTCAGGATCGTGCACAGTATTCCTGACCACATTCCCCGTACGTCCGCCTTAAGAAGCTTCCTCTACACCACTCATTTCCTCAATTTTAACTCAGCTACGTGGACGTCGTCTTCTACAAGAACTTCTCTAGCCGATCCCTGTCACCTCAAGCCACCAGTCCCGCTCTCCTCTGCGCCGTCACTCTCTATCGCCAGCTAATTCTGGTCACCTTCCGGGAAACTAACAAGTGCTGCTCCCAGATGTGCTGCTGCCCTGACGAGATAAACCGAAGACCCTCTACCGACCACTGATAGGAGAAGCGAAATAGGAGGCTGCGTTCGTACGGCTGACGCGCACGCACAAATAAATCTGTATTTCTAGAGTTGTTTGATAAGTGTTCGTGAACTGTTGCCCGCATCGTTTTAGAGAATCCATTGTGATTCTAGCGATACCATATTTGACCACAGTGAGTGATTTTTTGTGAAGTTAAGAATGCTTTCTTTTAATGCAGACCGGTGCCCTCTTTAACCCTACCGAGTGGCTCAGGAGACCAAGCTTTCGCTGGGCTTATTCGCGCCTGCGGCTGGCCCTTCGGAAGGCCGGTGCGCTGAGACGTTTGCTCACGATGGAGTATGAAATGCACGAGGAGGATATTTGAGAAGAAGCAAGGTAAAGTTGGCAGTCCGCTGGGGCAAAAGGGCTAGCGCCAAAATGCGCACTGCTGACTATAGCACGCCATCGTTGCCGCCTGGTGAACTCTGTGTCCAATCAGGTGGTGCTGTGCTGAAGTCCAAAGTGCTACGGGTGTAAAAGGCGCTCTCACTTCCTCGAGATCACATAAAAATTGTGATCCTACCAAGCGGTAGACTCAGTATCTCCAAAATGGCGCAGCTACAGTGGCACACGCCATACTCATTGCCACTGACATAAGCCTGGAAGATATGTGTCAGGATACTCTATGCCCAAATCTGCAGCAAAACATTACAGTTGCCCGTACTCCTAATCACGAAAATGCGGACCCATAACTTCGGATGAGGAAAAATCTCATTTCAGGCAAGGTGTAGCTCAGTGGTAGACTACTGGGCTGGCACCAAGTGGTCCCGGGTTCAAGCCACACTGTGTCATTGGAACTCGTTTTTTCAATATTTCGCGCGATATGGTTACGCACAACTATGGAGGTGGTGGCGGTGGACAACAACGGCAGTGAACGTGACCTGAGCTGTGATCTTATAACAGCTTTTGCTATAAAAGCTGCTTTAACCCACAATGAGGAGCCCAACTTTTTACGGTTGCTGAACTTTCTCGAATGAACCCAAATAAATCCTTGTTATCACTTCTAAAACAAATTATACTTTTTTTCTATGTGCAACATAAGCACAAGCCAATCAAAAGAACGGTTGAAGCGGCAGCTACGAAGTTAAAATATTACGTTATTATTTGAATGAGTTAAATCGAAAGGAATGGTGTACACTTTCTTCGACCTTGGATGTGGCCGATATACGTACTCCGCAGTGGTGCTGGTCCTGGTAGGAATGACGCCTGTCGAGGTGGTACCATTGGTGAACCAGGATTCCCTGAAAAAAATTAGCCTCACTTATTATATAATTTGCGGATGAAACAAAACAGGTCTGAGCAAGTGTAATGTTGCCTGGCTTTTTTTCTTCTATCTTGTTTTGTGTATGTTTCTTTCTTTCAATATATGTTTGTTTGTTAGTCTCTTTTATCCTGGCGCAACCCACCATGAGAGATCGGCCATGAAAGGAACGGTGCCTTGCCATTCAAAAGGAAACGTTCATAATTTTGAAATGTTAGGTTTTAATAAATGTGCTTGAATTTTATAATTTTTAACGATAATTTTAGCATTCTAATCTTCTCGTCTCGCGAAGTAAATTGCAAACGACTTCGCAAATGCTCCTGTGGCTAAAACCCACATGGTAGCCCTTAAGGAAAGAAGTATGGAAGAGATAAATTTGATCTCAACCTTCAAAGCAGTTTGTGTAGAAGTGTTTTCCTCTGATTGGTGAATAATCTGCATGTTAGAAAGAAATCATCAAGAGATTCACACTCATTGCAATAGAGGCATAAAAACGACTGTACCAGACTACACTGATGATTATGTAATGGCGTTTTGTGTCCCAAGGGCCAAGGCTGGCCAAAGAGCACCATGTCAATTTATGTTGGGATGTCGATGAATAATGAGTAACAATGTGTTAATGAAATCGTGGCTGTAAAAAGGCCTAAAAGAGATATATACAACGACTGGAACTTCGATTCGTTTACTGGGGTGGGCGATGAGCTACATTTTGAAGTGGTAAGAGGTTAAAATAGATCAGAAGTACTTCAAAAAAAGATTTTAAAAATGCAATGGTGTTTCGTGAAAATGGCACTATTGCATAAACAGGGCTCATGTTTGACCTCAAGGGCTTGGAGATATGCGCCTGGTAAACCTACCGCAGCAGCAGCCTATCTTGATAGCTGAGCTATGGAACTGTTTGTGCAATAACACGTAATGTTTGAGCTTTCATTAAAAAGCCTAAAATCAAGCCTATGCTGAATAAGGGGTCCGAGCCAAGGACTAGCACTGTGTGTAGTGGTATATTGTGTTTATATGCCAAGGAAAAGTAATGTCTTCTTAGTCTGTCAAGTGTCCGGCATTCCACTAATGTGTGAAGGGCTGTTAGCGTCTCGCCACACTCACCACAGATAGGAGGATCATTGCCAAGGAGCAGGGGGGTGTGCGTAATGTATGTATGGCCTATTTTTAGTCGGAAGAGCCTGACCTCAGTGCATTGCACTTTACTACAAGGAGGTTGTTTCCCTATCTGTGGTATGATTTGGTCAAGTTTGTTGGAAGCCCTAATATTCCACAATCGCTGCCAGTAGTCCCTCAACTTTTTATGCACAAATGTTTTAAGATCTAAGGCAGGAAGACCTATAGAAAGGTTTCTAGATTTCGTTCCTATGGCAGTAGCCATTCTGTCAGCATGCACGTTGCCTTCAATGCCCCTAGGATCAGGAACCGAACATATTGTTACTAGTTGTTCTGCTAGATACGCTTTACAGAGAGCTGAAAAGAGTTCGACAAGACTTGGATTTTTTCTGTTTTTAGTGATTTCAAAGCTTTGACAACACTAAGCGAGTCTGTATAGATAACCAGCTTTTCGAGCTTGATACTATAAATATACCTAACAGCACAAAGGAGTGCATATGCCTCAGCTGTATAAATACTCGTCTGTGGGTGCAACCTCTCGCATTCCGAGAACGACCGACGCAGAGCGGCATAGGACACGCCTCATTGAATTTTGATGCGTCTGTGAAAAATTGAGGGCATGAGTACTCACACTTTAGTTATTGATAGTGCATTTTTATGTGTATTTCTGGAGCAGGTTTAATTACCTCCACAAAAGAGGTGTCACACTCTAATACCTGTCACTGCCATGGTGACAAGAGCCTCGCAGGAGGCAGTAAGACATGCTAAAGAGGGACATTGACTTCTTCACTTAGGTTTCTCACCCGTAAAGAGAACGTCTGCAGCACTGCAGGTCGGTGTGCATACAGCGGGGCTGAGCTCACATCATTGAGAGTAGTGTAAGTGTGATTGTGTGGATCAAAGAGTATTTTATTAAAGTACATAAATCTTAAATATGACCTTTGCAAGTGTAGCAACCATTCGTCGCATTTCACATAAAAGCTCTCTACTGGATTTGTCCTGAATGCTCCAGTAGCCTGCCGGATACCGTGATTATATACTGGATAAAACTTTTTCAAAGCCCTTGGTGCGGCAGACAGGTAAGTCACAGGGCCATAGTCTAAGCATGTGCGTATGAAGCTTTTGTAAAGTTTTATGAGGCATTTTCTATCACTGCCTCTTGCCGCGTGTGACAGTATTTTAAGAATATTCGTGGTTTAGGACATTTGTGTTTCAGGTATTTTATGAGGGATATAAAAGTCAGCTTTCAGTCCAGGATCACTCCTAAATATTTTCTTCTTTGTTCAAGGGAATGTAGGGCCCTTCTATATAAACATCGGGGGTTCGCATTAGGCTTCTTTTTCTGGAAAAAAGAGCGCAGGAGCTTTGCTGAGGGTTTAGTTTGGACTCATTCTCATTGACCCAGGTTGACAGCTTATTGACACCCAACTGCATCTGCCACTCACATACTGCAATATTACAGGATCTAAAGCCTATTAAAACGTCATCAACGTAGACTGAATAAAACATGTTTCTTGGAATGAATGATTATAAAGAGGTCAATTTTACTATGAAAAGCGTACAGCTTAGTACTCAGCCCTGCGGTACAACAGTCTCTTAGATAAATGGTTTGGACAGAGCATTGCATATTCTGACGCGGAAGGTGCGATCACATAGTCAGCTTTCTATTACGCTTAACATGGTGCCTCGAATACCAAATTCTGAGAGTTGTCGCAAGCTTCCAAATTGCCAAGTAGTGTCATATGCCTTTTCCCTATCAAGAAACACAGAGAGAAAATATTGCTTTTGGATGAAGGCATCCCGAATGTAGGCCTCAATACGCACGAGATGGTCGGTTGTGGAGTAGCCCTGTTTGAAACCGCACTGATACATATCAAGAAGTTCATTAGCTTCCAGAAAGCATAAAAGCTGGCGGTTTCTCATCTTTTCGAATAGCTTACAAAGAGAGCTTTTCAGGGCTACAGGCCGGTAAATTGCTGCACAAGATGGTTTTTTACCCTATTTCAGAACGGGGTTTACAATAGCCTCTATCCGTCATAAAGGAATACAACCCGTGGTCCAGATCTCGTTGTAGAGACTCAAAAGCCCCACTTGCACATCGGGATGAAGATGGTTTAACATTGTTTACATGATTTTATCGGCTCCTGGGGAAGAGTTGTGACAAGCATTCAAGGAAGCCATAAACTCAGCCATGCCAAAGGGACGATTCCACTGGCAATTTCTATTACACTTACGGTTCAGTGGTTTCTTTTTGCTATTTTCTTGTATTTATGGAACTTGCCGAGCAGTTTGAAGAGCTACACACATGCTCGAAATGTTCACCAAGTGCTTCTGCCTGGTCTTCAAGGCTGCTGCCCTAGTTGTCAACAAAAGATACAATGAATAACTGATTATCTGAGAGTTTTACTAACCTCTTCCACACTTTTACTTCTTGTGTGTATGAGTTGATACTCGAGAGATAGTTCACCCAGCTTTCTCTTTTGGAACTACGATGAGTGCACCTGCCCTCGGATTTCACTTTTTTAAAGTTTTCAACATTTTCTGCCGTTGGATACTGGCGTAGCAAACGCCATGCCTTATTTTGGTTTTTTCCGTGCATTTCTGCACTGGTCATTCTACCATAAAAATGTCTTTTTTTCGTCCCCGTTTGTCATGGGAACACTCTCTAGCGCAGTATCAACTATAAAAGCGGTAAAATGTGCAATAGCATCGTTTATGACAAATTCATGAAAAGCATTCCTAGGTATGCAAGTTATACGATAGAACTTTTCCAAATCTGCGCATGCTAATTTTCATTGTAGGTTATGTGGTATAGAATTCTCATCTGTGGTCTTGAGGCTGATAGGGAAGTGGTCACTGCTGTAGTGGTTTGGAACTATCTCCCAATCTAGGCAGGGTAAAATAATGGCTGAGCATATTGCCACGTTTCATTTCCCAAGTTTTTGTTATCGTCCCAAAACACCACACGATTCTTAGCGCAAACCGCGCCTGCAGTTTTCTAGAAGGTTCCGGACTGTAGTACATCATTTCGATAAGATCACGCCTACTGTGCGAACGGTACAGATTGTTCTAGAAGCTACGCCACCGCCAGCGATAACGCTAGAACATTCGACGGCAAGAGTATAAAAGCCGACGCGCTTCGCCGCTTGTCAGTAGTTGATCGAAGGCCGACGCTGCGTTCGCCGCTATCAGTCCGAGACTGATATCTGTGCAAGACTGCTGCTGTAATTAGACTTTCTCTTTACCGGGCACAGGTTCACCCAAATAAACAGTTGAATACCAACACGAAGTGTCCTGTCTTCGGCCACGTCACGACCCCGTGACATCTGGTGGAGGTGCTGCTTCGTTCATGTACCGGACGCCCCCGTCAAGCCGTGAACCCAGCCCCCGTCGCGGAGTAGACACCGACGCCAACCAAGGGCAGTGAACGAGCCGCCGACTGCAAGGGCTACCACCGGAGTACGGGCTTCTACAAGAAAAGCTGCGGAAGACCAAGGCCATGACCACGACAGCAGCGACAATGACAACCGCAGCGTCCCAGCCTACGATGGTAATGCATCAACCCAGGGAACCACCAATTTTCCATGGGTCATCGTTTGAAGACCCGGAGTCCTGGCTAGAAACATACGACCGTGTGGCCGCCCTCAACCACTGGGACCATGACGAAAAGCTGCGTCGTGTGTTCTTCTATTTGGAAGACACCGCAAGGACCTGGCTCGAAAATCGAGAGTCCACGCTCCGAACGTGGGATGTTTTCTGCGGCGCCTTCCTGCGAACGTTCGCGAGCGTCGCTCGCAAAGAGAGGGCCGCTGCTTTATTAGAAACCCGGGTTCAGCTACCAAATGAAAATGTCGCCATTTTCACAGAAGAAATGACCCGACTATTCGGTCACGCTGACCCAGACATGCCCGAGGAGAAAAAAGTCGTTTCCTCATGCGAGAGGTCAAACAGGAGCTCTTCGCGGGACTGATGAGAAACCCACCAAAAACCGTCCAAGAATTTGTAGCCGAAGCGACCACTATCGAAAAGACTCTGGACATGCGCACCAGACAGTATAATCGTCGCCTGACTGCAGACTGCGCTGCTGCTCAAGCCAGTAACTCCGGAGACCTGCGTGAAACGATCCGAGCGATCGTGCGGGAAGAGCTGCGCAAGCTGTTGCCTCAAGTGGATTCAATCGCCGACATTATGCGAGAAGATGGCCGGCAATCGCTTCAAGTTCCCCACGCACCGCTGCCCGAGCCGGAAGCTATGAGCTACGCCGCTGCACTGCGCCACAACACTCCTCCCCGTCCACGCCAAAACGCCACCCCATCACACTTCTGTAGACAGACGCCACCGCCGCCACCACCCCCACCGACGTCATACCACTCGCCAGCGGCCCAGCGCAGTGCACCGAGGAAGACTGACGTCTGGCGCACTGCTGACCATCGCCAGCTCTGCTACCACTGCGGCGAGGCCGGACACATATACCGGCGTTGCCAGTACCGACAGATGGGACTGCGTGGCTTCGCCGTCAATTCACCACGTCCACAGCCAGGAGAACGACCACGTGACATCGCCGACTACCTGACAGGAACTCGATGGACACCACGAAGCCCTTCGCGTTCGCCGTCGCCCAGCCGCCGCACGTCACCGCACCACCCGCAGTACTCTGGCACAACGCGGGGCAGGTCTCCTAGCCCGTATCCGGGAACCTAAGGGCAGCAACCGGTGGAGGTGCGGTTGCTGTGCGACGAACTACCGAAGATCTTCTGACGACGACGACGCCGCGACGGAGCTTTCCGAACACAACGCCAACCAGGCAAAGCCCTGACGGTGAAAGCTCACTTACCGAAGGTGGCCTGACGACGCAACATGGAAGCAGCGGAACAAGCCGACGCAGCCGTGACCCGACGCCTCGCCCTAACTGTAATGCGAGACGGCGAACTAGCGACCTCGACGTTCTTATCGACGGCCACAGTGTGACCGCTCTCGTCGATACTGGAGCCGACTATTCTGTCATCAGTGGGTTGTTCGCAGCAAAGTTAAAGAAAGTTAGGACAGCTTGGAAAGGCCCTGAGATCCGCACAGCCGGAGGTCATCTCGTAACGCCTGCAGGAATCTGCACAGCGAGAGTCACCATTAACGGCCATATTTATCCTACAGGCTTCGTAGTCCTACAGCGTTGCTCGAGAGATGTCATCCTTGGCATGACTTCTTATGCCTCCATGGTGCTGTCATCAACCTAAAAACAAAGTCGATAACGTTATCCACAGAAGAAGCACTACCGCCGCGCACGCCGTCAGGACACCATGCCTTGAATATGCTAGAAGAACAAGTCACCATTCCGCCTCGCTCAAGCGTCATTATTTCAGTCGGCGCTCCTAAATCACCTGACTTGGAAGGCGTCGTTGAAGGCAGTCAGCATCTGTTGGTCACCCGAAATATTTGCGTCGCAAGAGGAATTGCAGAGCTGCGGGGAGGCAAAGCAACGGTTATGCTCATGAAATTCAGCAATGAGTACAAACATGTGAACAAAGGAACAACGGTCGCATATATCGAAGAAATTGTCGAAGCCACCAGTGCTTTTGCCCTCGCCGATTCTGCAGAACCTGCTCATAGGAACCAAGCCCCTCCTATAGCTTTCGACGTCAATCCCAGACTTCCGAACGATAAGCAAGAACAGCTCAAGGCCCTGCTCCTGCAATACGAAGATTGCTTTTCGTCGTCATCGAAAATTCGGCAGACCCCAATCACGAAACATCGCATCATAACCGAAGAAAATGCCAGACCACTCCGTCAGAGTCCGTACAGGGTTTCGACGCGAGAACGCGAGGCCATGAAGAGACAAGTTGATGAAATGCTGCGGGATGACATTATACAGCCGTCCAAAAGTCCATGGGCATCCCCCGTAGTGTTAGTGAAGAAAAAAGATGGGACCCTACGTTTCTGCGTCGATTATCGCCGCCTGAACAAAATCACAAGAAAGGACGTGTATCCTATCCCACGAATAGACGACGCACTTGATCGGCTTCATAACGCCAAGTACTTTTCGTCAATGGACCTCAAGACTGGCTATTGGCAAATCGAAGTCAACGAAAGAGACCGAGAGGAGATGGCGTTTATAACACCGGACGGCCTCTTCGAGTTTAAGGTGATGCCCTTCGGCCTTTGCTCAGCGTCTGCAACTTTTCAACGCGTTATGGATACAGTACTAGCAGGATTGAAGTGGCAGACTTGCCTTGTGTACTTGGATGACGTCGTCGTGTTTTCCTCGAGTTTCGACGAGCATCTTCGGCGCCTTGAAGCTGTACTTCAAGCCATCAAGACTTCCGGACTCACACTGAAGCCAGAAAAGTGCAGATTTGCGTATGAGGAGCTCTTGTTTCTGGGGCACGTTATCAGCAAGTCTGGAGTTCGTCCTGATCCACGGAAAACAGCCGCCATCGCCGACTTCCCGCCGCCCACTGACAAGAAAGCCGTGCGCCGATTCCTGGACCTGTGTGCCTATTATAGGCGGTTCGTGAAAAACTTCGCCCGCATCGCCGATCCTCTCACTAACCTTACCAAGGCCGACGTGGACTTTAAGTGGGAAACGACACACGCTTTCCAGGAGCTTAAACATCGCCTCCAGACGCCTCCGTTACTTGCGCATTTCGACGAATTCGCCGAGACAGAAATACATACTGACGCAGGCAGCGTAGGTCTTGGCGCCGTTCTTGTGCAGAGGGCTCACGGACTTGAAAGGGTTATTAGTTACGCCAGCTGATCGCTATCCAAAGCAGAAGCAAATTATTCCACAACAGAAAGGAGTGCCTCGCCATCATCTGGGCTACGTCAAAATTTCGCCTCTACCTCTACGTCAGGCCCTTCAAAGTTGTGAGCGATCACCACGCATTGTGTTGGCTAGCCACCTTGAAGGACCCTTCAGGTCGCCTCGCACGATGGAGCCTGAGATTTCAAGAATATGACATTACTCTCATTTACAAGTCCGGCAAAAAACTCTCTGACGCCGACTGTCTCTCTCGTGCGCCTGTAGACCAACCACTACCCGACGACCCGGATGACGACTACTTCTTAGGAACGATAACTACCGACGACTTCGCTGAACGACAGAGGGCCGACCCGGAACTTAAGGTCCTAATTGTATACCTCGAAGGCCGGGCCGCCGAAGTCTTGAAGGTAATCAAGCGCGCACTTGCGTCGTTTTTTCTACGAAACGGTCTTCTACAAAAGAAAAACTTTTCACCGCTTCGAGCTAAGTACCTCCTTGTGGTGCCTTCAGCTCTGTGACCAGAACTCCGGCAGGCCCTGCACGACGATCCGACGGCAGGGCACCTCGGTGTTTCTCGCACGCTCGCGAGGATACAAGAAAGGTACTACTGGCCACGTCTTACCACCGACGTCACTCGTTATGTGAGAACATGCCGGGACAGTCAGCGACGCAAGACACCGCCGACAAGGACAGCGGGACTTCTGCAGTCAATTGATCCACCTTGCCGACCTTTCCAGCAGATTGGTATGGACCTACTGGGGCCGTTACCGACGTCGGCTTTCGGAAACAAGTGGATCGTGGTAGCTACCGACTACCTCACCCGCTACGCCGAAACAAAAGGCCTGCCAAAAGGCACTGCATCCGAGGTAGCTAAGTTCTTCGTCGAAAATATCGTCCTACGTCACGGCGCCCCGGAGGTCCTTATCACCGACAGAGGAACGGCATTCACTGCCGACTTAACTCAAGCGATCTTGGCATACAGCCAAACAAACCACCGCCGGACGACAACGTACCACCCACAGACCAACAGCCTCACCGAGCGGCTTAACAAGACGATCGCTGACATGCTGTCAATGTACGTCGATGTCGAACACAAGACGCGGGATGCCATTCTTCCGTATGTGACCTTCGCATACAACACGGCGGTGCAGGAGACGACGCAGATATCTCCATACAAATTGGTCTACGGAAGGAGCCCGGCAACGACGCTCGATGCCATGTTACCCAACGTCACCGAGGAAGAAAACCTCAATGTGAGCGAGTACCTTCAACGAGCCGAAGAAGCCCGACAACTTGCGCGTCTCCGTATCAAGAATCAACAGACGACCGACAGCCACCGTTACAACCTTCGACGACGCTTCGTGGAATACCAGTCCGGTGAACGTGTTTGGGTGTGGACGCCGATACGCCGACGTGGACTAAGTGAAAAGCTTCTGCGACGGTACTTCGGACCGTACAAGGTGGTTCGACGTCTCGGCCCACTTGATTACGAGGTTGTCCCCGACGGCATCACGAACTCTCAACGACGCCGATCGCGACCTGAAGTCGTCCATGTCGCGCGCCTCAAGCCGTTTCATGCGCGTTAACAAACTGAACCAGTGTTTTTTGTATTATTGTTGTATCGGAATTTATTCATTGTACTTTCTTGCATTATTATTGTACTTTCATCTTTAGTTGAAGCATCGGGACGATGCCTTTTTTCAGAGGTGGGCAATGCCACGTTCCATTTTCCAAGTTTTTGTTATCGTCCCAAAACACCACACGATTCTTAGCGCAAACCGCGCCTGCAGTTTTCTAGAAGGTTCCAGACTGTAGTACATCATTTCGATAAGACCACGCCCACTGTGCGAACGGTACAGATTGTTCTGGAAGCTACGCCACCGCCAGTGATAACGCTAGAACATTCGACGGCAAGAGTATAAATGCCGACGCGCTTCGCCGCTTGTCAGTAGTTGATCGAAGGCCGATGCTGCGTTTGCCGCTATCAGTCCGAGACTGCTATCTGTGCAAGACTGCTGCTGTATTTAGACTTTCTCTTTACCGGGCACAGGTTCGCCCAAATAAACAGTTGAATACCAACACGAAGTCTCCTGTCTTCGGCCACGTCACGACCCCGTGACAATATTGTTACGTCTATAGCAGAATGAGTATTGTATGCGGTGCTGTAATATGTTGCTTGTTTTCTTTTGTTAAGAAGGTATGTGCCAGAGTTCAAGAGATACCGCTCTATCAAGCGGCCCCGTGCATCACATTGAGAGTCTCCCTAGAGTGAGTTGTGTGCATTGAAATGGCCAGTTAAATTAAATGCCTCTGGTAGCTAGTTAACTAGGTCTTCAAAGTCCGCCCTGCTAAGCACTTGATCCGGGGGATATATAGAGAGCAGATAGCTATGGTTCTATTAAGCAAAATGGCACGAATGGCCACTGCCTCCAAAGAAGTTTGAAGTTGTGACTGCTTGCTTTCTATGGAGTTACTGCAATAATTGCTACCACACCTGTCAAGGCAAGGTTGTCGGTATGGTCCTTACAAAAATGACATATGGATTTAAAAATCTTGTGTTTTCCGGCTGTAGGTGTGTTTCCTTTGTACAGAATACTTCATGACTAAAGGTGCTAATTAGTTCTCGTACGTCATCTAGGTTATGTAAGGGCCTCTAACATTCCACTGCAGGATTTCTGCAGCCATTATTAACTAAGAGGGGAAAGTACTCTGTATATCAGGATTTGTTTCATGGCAGACCGTCTTTTGGAGGAGCTGTATACGTTGTTTGTTTAAGCAGCAGGTTTAAGAGAGCGGAGCCGCTCCTTCGACACCAACGGTGTCGAAGTGACTGGTGATGTATTCATCGCTCCGCTGGAGACGCTGGGTGAACGCAGAGGGTGCGCAGACTGTTGTTTGAGCCTCGACTCGCAAGAAGAGGCAATGGAGGCCACTAAGCCGCTAGGCTGTTGATTTTTAGTGGAGGGCAGAGCAGCAGCAGGTGCTGCATGGCCCTGTGAGGCGGGTGGCTTGGCCACTGCATCCCTGCGCGAGGTCTGAGTAGAAGCCACTGGCCGTTGTGACAGGGCCCCCTCGCGTGTCACATCGGCATATGTAGTGTGCTGTACTATTGACAACCGCTTTCGTGCTTCCTCGAACGATACATTTTCTTTCAGTTTGAAAGTTATAATGTCTTTTTCTTTTTTTCTTGCAGGGCATGATTGGGAGTAAGAAGGGTGTTCATTATCGGAGTTTGCACAGTGGGGTGTGTGTTACAATTCGCAGAGGAGTGGCCATGCTAACCACATTTTGCATGCGTTGGCAGTCTTCGGCAACTCAAATATCCTTGGCCATACCTCTGGCACTGGAATCATCGTCTGGGATTAGGTATGCACGCTCTGACACAAACTTTCATGTACCCGGTTTCAATATGTTCTGGGAGCCTGCTAGAGTCGAATGTAAAGACAAGGGGCTTGGTTGGTATTTCTTTGTTATCCCTGCGTATCTTTATTCTCTTTGCATCAATCACACTTGGTGTTTCCATTCGTCCAATAATTCTGGCTTAATCGGTGTAACAAGGTAATTGTCTGTCACTACACCGCGAACCGTATTCATTGATTTGTGTGCTCTCACGGTTATGGGGATATCTCCGAATTTCTCAAGGCTGACAAGTTTCCCATGTTGGCACTTACAAAAGACCTCAAGAAAAAGTTCTCCACTTGGCATTTTATTGATCTTATATCCTTGGTCCTAGTTTTTCTTGGAGGCACTTGGCAACAAGAAAATGTGAGACACCTCTCGCTGGCTTGTTGGTCTGCTCGCTGTAGATTACATGATACCGGGGGAAATTGTCTTTGTATGCTGCGAAAAAGCTCGATGTCACTTCGGTGAGCACTCTTTTGAGAGAGTGATCAGAAAGTGGAGGGAAGGGAGTACCCATGAAATGTTTTAAGATTCAGCAGTTATGGTAGCCACCCACCATCGAGCCCAAGGAGGTGACGCTACATTGCTTGGGTGACACGTGTAACACCAGCTATACACAGCTGCTATAACCCAATATAATATATCAAAGGCTACATATATAACACAAGGTTAACCCAGGCCGCCTGCGAAAAGTGGGAAGCAACTCAAAGGATTAGAAGACAGGACAGTAGGAAAATAAGATAGGAAAGGAAAAGGTAAGAGAGCATGGATAGGAAAAGGCGACCGCAGATTTCCCCTGGGTGGGTCAGCCCAGGGGTGCCGTCTGCGTGAAGCCAAGGCCAAAGGAGGATGTTGCCTCTTCCAGGGGGCCTTAAAAGTCTAACCACCCGGCGTCGGCTCAGACCCCAGGATCCCCTTTTCCCCGGACACGGCAAGGTCACGCACAGCTCGGCGTGCGTGAGAGGGAGTCGAAATTCCCCCGTTAGCTCGGGTCCGAGGTGTCGCTAGGCGCCAAACGTCTACTTACGCAGACACCCCTGCGGTGCAAACTAGACCTGTGTAGGTGAAGGTTCAGTGGGTGGCCTCGGCATCGTACTTTGGTAACTGCGATCTTGGTCCTTCTGGAGGAACACCATCGACTCTTCGAGTGATAATTGAGGTGAGAGAACTCAGAAACTGACAACGCAGACTTTGCGAAGTGCTAGTGCATCGGCTTGTTCATTTAGAGGTATACTTTTGTGCCCTGGTAACCATACCAAGTGAATAATACATGTATGTCTTGGAATGAGGGAATGAATTATTTCTAAAGAAATTGAAAAAGTTTGAAGCGTGAAGCATGAAGAGTAACAGACAGATAGGCTGTCTGTCATAATGACTCTTTCTGATAATGATACGTGTAATTTCCGTAGAGCTACTATATTACAAGTAATTCCGCATGATGAATCAGAGTAAAGTCAGGTAAGCAAATAGAAAAAGAGCAATCTAAATATAATGACGGCATTCCCACCCCTGCCTTTTCTTCACAATCTGAAGTGTCAGTTGCTATCACTGCAGCCGTTTTTATTCTAGATAAATGGTAATCCAAACTTCAATTTACCTATCTACTGGGTAAATGTTTGCGATTCTTGGGAAAAATGCCATGAAATTTCATTCGACTTGTTTATACAGATCTGCTTATGATTAGTATCTCACAGAGCTGCCCTTGTAACGTTTCCAATTGTGTCTGTGCGAAAGTGACATGGGGACAACCGTAATCTTGGCCACAGATGTCCGAAAAATTGCGTCGGATAGATAGATAGATAGTTAACTTTATTCGGGTCTGGAAGAATCTTCACACAGTTTCTATAGGGGCAAGACTGAGGGCCCCTCCCACGTTGGGACAGGTAGGCCAAGCCTCACCGCCGCATCATGGGCTTTCTGGACAGCCCGCAGTCGGTCAAACTAGTCGTGACTCGAATGAAAGCAGAGAATGCTTTCTCCGTTAAGCCGTGGATTGTGTGGTGCTGCAGAGAGGGGCACGCCCACAGCATGTGCCTAAGGTCGCTAACCGCCCCAAAGTTGGGACATAGAGGGGAGACCTCTGTGTACCTACTGAACATGGAGAGTGTGGGATACGACTTTGTCTGCAGAAGTCTCAGAGTCACGGCCTGGGGTCTCGTGAGATTTCGATGTGGCAAGAGGAAAGCCCTGCGTCTCATCTGGTAGTGGCAAGTGATCTCGTTAAAGGTGGAGAGAATGTCCCTGAAGCGGGGTGGGTCAGCTTCCGAAAAGGTCAGACCAAGCCCATCGCTGGTCCCACCCAGCACACCGCCTTCCCAGTGCCCGGCGCAGCCGGCAAGCCTCGTGCCTGGGCATGGGCCAACTCATTGATGTTGGCCAACCCCCCTACCTCGGCGCCTTCGTGTGCCGGGAATCATGTAATGACGTGATGTGTCAGCACCTCACCCTCAAGTGCCCTAGCAATTTTCTCACAAACAGCCCCAGTTAAGAGAGCTCAAAGGGCTGATCTCGAGTCCGTAAATAGCTCTTCTCTGTCCGACCTGAGAATTGCCCGTGCAATGGCCAGTTGCTCTGCCTTACAAGCTGACGACGAGATGATTGGCGTGGCTGATAATACGTGTCCCTTTAGGTCCACAACGTTAGCAACAAAGCGATTGAAGGAACTTGCATCCAACTTTCAACGCTAGCAGGATGGCTCGCGCCTCCGCGCTCCTGCGGTACGCGCATGCGCATGAGGCAGAGTCTTGTTTTGTAGACGCTGCCCAGTACGAGTGTACACACGGTTAGGATGTTAAACCGAGTACGAAGGGAAGCCAGGCGTAGTTCTTTGTATAAAATACTATTTGATACAAATTTTGGATGTCCAGTGCCTAATTGTGATGATTCGCGTTCTAGAAGAACCAGTGGTCGTAGTTTGTATACAGGTGCACCAGAAAACAAGACGCAGCCGAACTCTAATATCGGGCAAACTTACATGCAGTAAATCATGATTAGCACTTCACGGCGTAAACGTGATCGTTGGTTGCTGAGTCTACGAAGCATCCCCAGCGCAGGTGTTCCTTTGACAGCCATGTTTTCTAAATGTTGACTCTAATTAGGCTTTTCAGTATAAGTTATTCCTGAATAATTAACAGATTCTACTTGCGGGATAACATCTTACCGGTAATGCAAAGCGATATGAACCAGAACACTCGAAGAAAAAACTAGAATCGCACTGTTTTTTCATTCAGTAATAAATTTATTTTTTCCAGCCACGTTTCTAAAGCATTCATAAACGTCTGCAGACAAAGTGAATGTATACCTGCAGCTGTAGCGAAAATCGCGATATCTTCGGCGTATACATACACTTGTACGTCCATCTGTACAGGAATATTGCATAGTACAATAATAAATATTAGAGGCGATAACACTGATCCTTTTGGAAGACCTCTAGTTTGTTTGTGCCTTATAGAGGACAAACCAGATCGAGAATAGTAAACTTTCCTGTCGTTTTGGAAGGAATCTACTCATGATGCAAAAAATTGTGGTAGACCTGCATTTTTGAGTGAATTTATTATTTTTGAATGTTCCATGCTGTCATAACCTTTTGTGAAATATGGGGTTACTTGGGTGGCACATTGTTTTTTATAGCGGGCAAGCAGTATTCTACTTTCGAAATCGACATGTGCACCCCAAATTGAGCACCCACGCCTGAAGCCCATTTGGCATGGGCTCAAGACCATGTTTTCATTAATTATCTACCCTAATGTTCAAGATCCTTTCAATTAGTTTTACCAGATTAGCTGTAAGCGCTATAGACCTGGTGTTATCTATCGTAAACCCAACCACTTGTTTTTTTTTTCAATCAAAGAATTATCTTAGCGATTCTTCATTCAGGTGAAATCTATGAGTTTCTGATAGAGTGGTTAACCGATGCCAGGAGTTCCTGGGGAGAACCTTATGGATGATTTATATTGTCGAAGTAGTTATACCATCAGGACCAGGCGTAGTATTGGGCAAGTTTCTTACTACTTGTTCCACCTCTAAAGCAGTGATCTCCTTTAACCCGTCACTTTTTTTCGGGAAATCGTGAGTGGTTTGAGAAGGCAGACGTAAAGCGACTTTCAAGTCCTTTTGCAACACCTTCGAGAAAACTAGGCAATTCACTTGTAGTAGAATTCACTGATTCAATGTTGTTGGATGAAGGTATAGGTTTTTTGGTTCTGAGGAAGTTAAAGAGGCATTTACTGTTGCTAGGTTTTGACAGACACTCAGAATTCTGGCTGTCATAGCTATATTTCGCAGCAGCAACTGTTCTTTTAAAAAAGGCACCCGCATATTTGTAATCACTCCAATTTCTAGGGCATTGGTTGTGAAGTAGTTTGCGCCACGCAGCTCTTCTTAGCCTGTAATCGCGTGCACAAGCTGACTTCCACCAAGGATTAGAAAGACCTTTGTTAGATATATTTACGTATACAGGCAATTTGATTTATTTAAGGACTCTTTTATCACGGTACCTAAATTCATTGCAGTTTGCTTTTCACTTTCAACTATTCGGTTTGACCAGGTGGCCTGTAGTGACTTTCCAAGTGTACTAAAATTTACATGAGTTTTTGAGTGGCTGGTTACAGAGGCCACCGGACATACAATCTGAAATTATATAGACAAGGGGTCACTACTTGTACCAAAGTTCAGGGTAGACCACATGGAGATAGTGAGGCAAGGACTGTAGAGAGTAAAGTGAATCGTAGAACGAGACCGACTATTAACACATATGGGTGTACGTGTGTTAATGCATGTTAGGTTATACTGTGAAACCAGGTCTCACAAACGCTTCCCACCCATATCGGTTCTGAAACCCCAGGATGTAAGGTGAGAATAGAAGTCACCCGCCAATACAATTAGTTTTCTACACGACGTCATTCAAAAATTAGGCACAGAAGCATTCTGTTTTATGACTTTGTATCTTTTTCCTTGTTTTTTCTTTCTTGCTCTTTAGTTATCATTGTTTTTCACTCTGTACTCGCTGTTTCATTCATCCAAGTTAATGCATCTCATGCCGAACAAATGAGTGGTGCGGGAGAGAAATGGAGAGTGCATGAATAGTGAGTTATGGCCTAGCGCACGCTAAAAGGGTAAAGTATATTCATGATTATAATAGTTTTTGAGAAAGCGTAACTTCGTAACAATGGCATAACAACTTAGTTGTAAAATGTTACTTTGGTAAGCTTTAAAGTTAGCTTTGTCGAATTAGAAAGCAGATGCCGCCCATGTGTGTGTCTGCAAAGGCCTGTATTCATACGAGGTGCTGCCTTTGCCGATTAGAAGATTGCATTGGCTTTTAATGAAAGCAGATCTGCCAATCTTGAACATTGGGAGCGCAGGGGCTCGTAGGCGTAGGGTGGTTAGCCGATGGTCAATCAGTTTGACAAAATAGGTACGAATAAATCGGAAATGTTGTCCCCTGGTGCAAGACAGGTAGAAATAGGCATTTTGTCCTGCGAAGACAATTCGCGAGTGCATAATCATTACCATAAGAATTCCCTTAACGACCGGAATTGCACTAAGGAACTTTTGCAATCGACGTTGTCTTTTCCGTGTTTGTCTTTACCTGTCACCGACTTTTAGTTGGGGCCAGTCGTGCTAATTTATTCTGCTCAAAAAAACAAGCCAACCACTGTTGAAAAACAACCTAGCCTGCACACGCACAGGAACAGACACCCTGCCCGTTCCACTCGCCTCACCGACGATATAAAACAGGGAAAAAAAACACGGGGTATATCTCATCTGCCTATGAGAGTATAGGCATGGCCTCTATATATATCCTGAAAAGAGCTTGACATTACACTCTTGTACGTGCCAGTACAAGTATAAAGGAACCTGTTTACGATATAGGACAACTCTAGGCATTGTTCTAATACATCATTACGGCTGCTTATCATTTCCTCGTATTATATTAGGGGAAGCTTGACCACAAAGAATGCTTGATTACAGTACGTATATTCATTGTTCTCATCTGCAGCAGCAGCAGCCACCCAATACGCCCGCAGCCGGGCAAATGCCTCTCCCATGTTCAGCCAATCAACCTGCTCATCTGCTTGCTGCTGTCACGTTATATCTGCAGACGTCTTTATATTCCTGGACAATGCATTTTCTGTGACAAACGTACGCGTTTGTCTTCTTTTAGAATCCAGTGGGGCAAACACTGTTTTTATTTTATGTCATATACTGTGAAAAATATTCAGGTCAACATAAGTGTAGAGGTAAAAAGTTCACTTGCAGCACATATTACATAGCACTAGCAGAAGAAAAATGCCCATCAGTAACATCAGCACTGAGAGTTGTGCCCTTATATTGTCAAAGACAAAGCATGTTATCAAGAACAGAGTAAACTTACCGTAACTTGAACGAAAAGCATCAATCAATACGGCAGTCGTGTTAAATGTGTTTGCTGGAATCAGTCAAAGGAATAGGTACTTTCATTTAGAGGTTACATCATCAGTTTCCGAAGTTTAAAAGGGCAGCGAAGAAACCGAACTAAAAATTTGTGCGTAGTTTGGAGGATATGTATCTTAATAGAGGTTGGAGCATATTTCATTATTTATCAATACGAGCATTTGCAGTATTTATCCAATGCAAAGCACAACACTTCAATAACAAGTTCCAGACCATCAACTGCCCCTCGGAGAATAGAGTGATTGAATATTACCTGCCCGTTGATGGTCTAATGACAAAAAACGATTCCTTAAAATAAACACTAAAGCCTCTTTTGGACGTTCTTTTCAGCAGTATAACGAAAAGTGACAAACAGTTGTATGAAATGCACTGTATGTATATTCCCAAAGGAACCTCGCACTCGGTAGGTAGCGAGCGCAAACTCCGCTATGTGTTGAAGAGGAGGTGAATGTGAGGCAAAGGCCAGCTTTGCCTCCTCTTGCTTGCTTGCTTGTTCCTTTCTTTTGTGACTCTCACCCACTAAGGGGGATTGGCCAAGAAGCCGGTGGTTAATGCAAGTAAATACATATAGATTTTCTAGATTCGGGGAATATGATTAATGTGTTTTGACTGTGAACCTAATTTGGCGCAATGTAAAAAAAGAAAAAAGGGGGGGGGGAGAAATACTAGAATTTGTTGAATATCTGTGGTGGAATCGTTATATGAAATTCTCCTGAAAGTTGAATCATTGCAGTGTATCAGCTAAATATTAAGTGGTAGTGTGACTAGTAAAATTCGAGAGCTGATGGCTGACTCAGCAAGGTAATCTTCTTGTGTTATATATGAATTCGCAGAGAGCCCCGCTGTTCCTGTCGCTATGTCCCAATGAAATGGCCCCAAAAGACAAAATATTGGGAGTATTAAGTGATATTCCTAATTTTCTGAATAAAATTTTGAAGCAGTTTTTTCTTTGATCTTTGAATTGGTAACATGTGATAAGAAAATGGTCGATATGTTCAGGTTCGTTACAGCTTGAGCACAGAGGGGATGGCACCAGACCGGACCTGTTTAAGTAGAAATTAAGAGGTGGTACACGGCAACGTAATTTTGTTACCAAGACTTCCAATTTACGCGTGGGACACCTTTATTATTCCATGTGAATTGCAGGTGCGAGAAATCTGGATTCGGTATAATGGTTTTTGATGAGTCTTCAAGAAGGGAAAGTTTTCTAACCTCGCTGCTGTTACATAAGCTGTAGGAGGCATGATTGGCACAATCGGAAGATCAAGAAATGTTCGCCTCAAGTTTATCAGCCATCTCGTTTATAAATATACTACGATGGCCTGGCACCCATATTATTCGCACTAGATGAATGTTTGCTGGGATTAATTATTTAAAAATCTCTAGTACTGCTGATGTCGACGACGATGATCAGAATGAACACACGGAATACGAGTCAGTCACTATCATAGCTGTCGAATGAGTCGCAGGAAGTTTACGAATAGCTAGTATAACGGCCGTTAATTCCGCTTCAAATATTGGTGTATAATCTGGGAGGCGTAATGAAAATGACCAGAATAATGAGAGAGAAAAAATACCCACACCTGCCTTCTCGCCACTCATAGATGCATCCGTTGCAATTACTGTATCAGTACCTAATTGAGACAGGTGTTGTTCTAATAAAGCAATCAAATATTTAGAGGGCAAGTGTTTAGCGTTCATGGGGAAGATATCGTCAAATTCTATTTGCACTTGGCCGATTGGTTTCACAGATGGTGTGATCTCGAATATATTAACATTTAAAGCATCTAGAAGTGTTTGAACAAATAGCACTTGGGGTTTATATAAACGGGACCAATGCTCATTGAAGAAGACACCAGGCTCGGCAAAGAATACTGCTGCAAGTTTCTCAAATGAAAACTTCTTCTTTTCCTTCTCAAAGCAAATATTACTCTCCTAAACTTTCTGAATGTCTCAATATTAAACAATACTGTGTAACAATGTAAAAGCCATATTTTTCCTTAGACCACTACAATAAATAAACTGAACCGCAATGTGAGTGAAATTGGTATTTCTCCCAGCAATGCTGTATTATCATGGTACTGTTCTCATTCGCTCTCGAACTATAGGATTGGCTATTTTGGCTATATATATATGTATATATATTTAATGTAAATGCAAGGTCAAAGGCGGTATCAGCGTCGGTACAGAAGCAGCAAGAGCTAGCCGGATGTACGGGCAGCGTCGCAGCAGCAACCAGGCAGTATTAGCTCATGCCTCGCGCCAACGTGTCGATGTCGCTGCAGTAGTGGGCATTCCTCTTCACTACACTTCATCCGCCGTCAGAAAAGGAGCCTACCTGGCGACTCACGGTGAACAGAGTACGAGCGGATTGTAATAAGGTTTCAGCCAATGTACGTGAACATTTTCACGTCCCCGAAAACACTGGTCTGTGGATGGCGTACCGGGTTTGACGATGTAGTTAACTGGTGAAGTCTGCGAGACAATGCGGTAGGGTTCTTGGTATTTTGAAAAAAACTACCAGGAAAGGCCTGCGGGCACAGCGGGAACCTAAAGCCACACAAGAGTGTCCAGAACAGAGTTAGGGTACGGGTGGTTATCGTCACGCCAAGATTTTTGTCTCCATTGGTCGATGGTTGTGAACGACTGGGCGAGCTTACGGCATTCCTCGGCGCGGCGGGCAGCTTCAGAGATGAGTGTAGACTTGGAGGAATAGGGGTGGCAGGGTAAAATGGTATCTATTGTGGTGGTAGGGTCTCGGCCATATAACAGGAAAAATAGTGAAAAGCCTGTAGTCACCTGGGGAGCAGTATTGTAGGCGTGTCACAAAAGGCAGAACCGAATCGAAGTGGTCTGAGGCAACATACTTTGATATCATGTCCCCTAGGGTACGGTTTAATCTTTTTGACAATCCATTCATCTGCGGAAGGTAGGCGGTGGTAGTCTGGTGAATGATACGGCATTCGGCAAGGAGTGCGTTGACGACTTCAAAGAGGAATACACATACTTTGTCGCTGAGAAGTTCACGCGGTGCCCGGTGACGGAGAATAAAGTTCCGCAGGAGAAAAGATGATTCGCGTGCTGTGGCAGCAGGCAAAGCGGCTGTTTCTGCATATCGCGTCAAGAAGTCGACAGCGACAACAATCCACCGGTTTGCGGAAGCCGTGAATGGAAGAGGCCCGTACAGATCGATCCCATTGCGGTCAAAAGGCCTGGCTGAGCAAGGGATTGGCTGGATCGGACCAGAGGTATGATGTGGCAGAGCTTTCCGTCGTTGGCACTGCAGGCATGACTGAATGTACTTGCGCAAAAAGGTGTACATGCCTCGCCAATAAAACCAGGAAGAAAGCCGAGCGTATGTTTTGAAGATGCCCGCATGTGCGCACTGAGGGTCAGCGTGGAAAGCTTAACATATTGCAGCACGAAGATGGCGAGCTATTACCAGTAACCACTTTCGGCCGTCAGACTTGTAACTCCTGCGATAAAGGAGGTCATCGCGGACCTCAAAGTTAGCCGCTTGACGGCGCAACGTTCGAGAAGATGGAGAAGTCAACGGATCTGAAAGGAATCGCAGAAGAGAGCTGATCCAGTCATCCTTGCGTTGCTCAGACGCCATGTCACAGTTTTTTCGGAACGCTACCGTTTCGTCCATGGCAGATAAACACGCAGAGCTTTCGGAGGACATAGGTGAGCGTGATAGAGCGTCGGCATCAGTGTGACGTCGGCCAGACCTGTAGACAACACGCATGTCGAACACTTGCAACCGCAAAGCCCAGCGAGATAAACAGCCAGAGGGGTCCTTCAACGTGGATAACCAACAAAGCGCATGGTGATCGCTGACTACGTCGAAAGGGCAACCGTATAGGTAGGTCTGAATTTACCTAGAGCGCATATAATTGCCAGACACTCCTTTTCTGTCACAGAATAGTTCTTCACCGCTTTGGTGAGGATATGGCTTGCGTATACGACTACGTACTCCAGGAAATCCGATTTGCGCTGCGCGAACACGGCGCCAAGCCCAACACCATCGGTGTGTACCTCTGTCGGAGCAGTCGGGTCGAAATGACGCAAGATTGGCGGCGAGGTTAACAGGCGGCGCAATTTTTTGAAAGCATCGTCACAGGCGGGTGACCAAGCGTAACTTTTCGAGTCACTACGTAGAAGTTCAGTCAAGGGGGCGTTGATCATAGCGAAATTCCGAATAAAGTGGCAGAAATGCGAGCAGAGGCTAAGAAAGCTGCGCAGGTCTTTCAGAGACACAGGTTTAAGAAACTCAGCAACTGCCCGAAGCTAGGCGGTGACAGGAAGAATACCCTCTTTAGATACAACATGACCAAGGATGGTGAGCTGACTTGTGCTGAAGCGGCATTTCTTCAGGTTGAGCTGAAGGCTGGCGTCAGTTAGGCACTGCAGCACTTCATCTAGCCTGCGGAGATGCGTTGGAAAATCTGCTCAAAATATAATCATGTCATCCAAGTAGCACAGGCATGTTTTCTACTTCAGGCCACGCAAAGGATTGTTCATCATTCGCTCGAATGTTGTGAATGCGTTGCAAAGACCAAAAGGCATGACACGGAATTCTTAAAGGCCATCAGGTGTGACAAAGGCCGTCTTAGGCTAATCTTCAGGTGCCAGAGGGACTTGCCAGTAGCCACTCCGTAAGTCAATAAAAAAGAAGAACTCCGCACCTTGGAGGCAGTCAAGGGCATCGTCGTTCTCGGCAACAGGTAACGTCCTTTTGAGTTATTTTGTTAAGGCGACGGTAGTCAACACAGAAGTGAAGCGACCTGTCCTTCTTCCTAACGAGAACGACTGGAGATGCCAAGGGGCTGTTGGAAGGCTGGATGGCGCCACGCTTGAGCATGTCAGCTAATTGGTCGTCAATAACCTGGCGCTCGGCTGCGGACGCGCGATAGGGTCTTTGACGCAATGGCGAATTGGTACCCGTGTTGTTGCGGTGACACACGGCTGACGTGTGGCCGAGGGGAGTATTGTGGCAGTCGAAGGAAGAACGGAACTTCCGCAGCAGTCGTAGAAGCTGAGCACGTTGCGAAGCGGTTAAAGTGTCGGCTGTTGGCGATGGAGCTGCTCAGTACGTCCGGCCTAGTAGTCTGCGGCGAAGAGGCACAGGTCACTCCGGCGACTTCGTGTTCGGCGGAAGGGCCAGCCGGCATGTCGATAATTGCAGAAGGGTCGAGACCGTAAACACGCCCGACGCACTCACCCCGAAGTAGTGTTACAGGACATGACAACAGGTTCGAGATGAGCAGTCTGCTGACGCCGTCATGAAGTTCTAGAAGGGCAAAAGATAGCGGTGAACACTTGCGACGAACGAAAAGAGCAGATGGCGTGAAAAGGGCATTAATTGATTGATATATGGGATTTAACGTCCGAAAGGCGTGAAAAGGGCACTAGACTCGGCGAGAGAGTTGCAAGACACCATGGCAAGGGCAAATAAGTGTGGCGGTATGATGACGTCTTCAGCAATAAATAGTTTGTCCCCGGTTTTATGAGCATCATATAATAGAGCGTCGTCAAACACTTCAAATGCCAACTCAGCGCGAGAGCAGTTGATGACGGCCTTATTAGCGGAGAGAAAATTCCAGCCCGAAATGAGGTCATGGGAGCAGGAATTCAACACTAGCAATTCAATGACATAAATGAGGCCATCAATCGCGAGGCGAGCAGTACAGGCAGCGGCCGGTGTGACGTGATCTTCGCTGGCTGTACGAAGTGATATACTTGCTAGTGGCGTCATAACTTTTTTTAGCAAGCGGCAGAGTCTAGCACTTATCACTGAAACTGCGGCATCAGTGTCGACAAGAGCGAGTGCAGCGACGCCGCTCACATGTACGTCCAGAACATTCATTGGTGAAGTGAGAGGCCTTGGTCTTTTCGCTGGCGACGCAGTTCCTGCCTCTGGAACTGCGGTAATTAGTTTTTCCGTTCCGGGAATGAAGGACGATGACGCATCAGCGATGGCGAGTGGCGTCGAGGTGATGGCGAGCAGCGGTTAACAGTAGAATGGTGGTCGGCGTACGATGACGTCAGGTCGGGGGGCAGACGTCATCTGGTCGGGGGGGCAGCCTGTGAACGAAGGGCGCGGTGGCACATAAAGGACAGGTGCGAAGGTCTGGTCGTAGCTCTGGCGGTAGACATGGACGCGCCGACGGCGGTATCGCGCTATGTGGCCAAATAGCTCAAAGGCAAAGCATATTGGGCGATTGTCGAGTGTACGCCGTTGTCCACTACTCTAGACGGGCCTTGGCTGAGCGAACCGAGGAGTGGGTCGGAGCGGCAGGGCTGAGGAAAGTGACGTAAAAGTCTGAAGGGGTGGTCAAGCCGCTACTTAAGCATAGCTTAGAGATGCATTTACCTCGGCACAGGCAACAGGGCTCGGCAACGGTGAAGTGTCACGGGCAGATGGCAGCAAACTTGCTCCTGAATGGCCTGGCGAATGTTTTCTGGCAGAGATGAAGGTCGTTGGCCGGCTGTTGATAGCAGCGGTAGCTGACGAGCGACCTCAGCATGAACAAACTCCTTAATCTGCGATAGCAGCCACTGAAGGTCAGATGTGGTGGTCAGGCTTGAGAGGGTGTCATCTGGGACGTCAGGTTGTCGCGTGAGAAGACGCTGTTGTCGCAGCTCTTCGAAACTCTGACACGACCCGATGACCTCAGAGACAGTGACAGGGTTCTTGGAGAGCAGCATTCAAAAGGCGTCGTCGGAAATGTCTTTCATGATATGTCGCACCTTGTCAGTTTCTGCCATTGATGGGTCGATAAGCCGGCAGAGGTCGAGAATGTCCTGTATGTCACTGGGGAATATCTCACCAGTTCGTGGGGACCGGCCTCGTAGGCGTTGCTCTGTGAAAGTTTGCGCGCACCAGGACGTCGAAAAGCATTTGCGATGCTGGTTTTGAAGGTCGCTAAGTGGGGATATCCGCCTCATCGTTTCTGTACCCCAGCTTGGCAACATCCGTTAAGTAAAACATCACAATACCAAGCTTTGTGGGATCGTCTCATTTGTTAGTAGCGCTGGCTCGTTCATAAGATTCCAGCCAATTCTCAACGTCTTTCTCGTCGGTGCCGCTGAAGATGTCACGTTCTCGCAAGAGCTGGGCTCCGGGACAGCTCCTGCGTGGCGAAGCCGGTGGGGGTGTGAAGACAGCGTCGTCAGGCATGACGGACGGCAGCTTTCGGCTACGCAGTTCCAGGACTGGGGAAGACTGCAGCGCTCTCCACCAAAATATATTGTAAATGTATGGTCAAAAGCGGTATCAGCGTCGGTACAGAAGCAGCAAGAGTTAGCCGGATGTACGGGCAGAGTTGCAGCAGCAACCATGCAGTCTTAGCTCTTGCCGCGCGCCAACGTGTCGTGTCGATGGCGCTGCAGTAGTGGGCATTCCTCTTCACTACATTATATATATATATATATATATATATATATATATATATATATACAAAGCACAGTTCTCTAGTAAATGCTGGAAAATGTAGGAATATATAAATTATTTGGCAAGACACAGTTTCACTTGGGTACCAATAGTTTTAAGCGTCCTCTTGGCAACACAGTTTTTTTACAAGTATAACGCCTAAAAACTACTCTCGTTTGCAGTAATGCGCAACGTTTTTCATAGTATGATCACACGTGACTGAAAGCTAGCTGGGTACAAGTCATATATCAAGACAGGTCAGCTTATCCTAATGAAGCATTGAATGAGCTTTGAGCGTCAATCGCACAATGCTCTTTCGCGTGGGCTGTTTTGAGTGACACCTCGGTATTGTGACTGGGCATGTTCACTAATGAGAGCCCAAAGGAGCCCTGTAACGCTTTTTCAGCATGGTCGGAAAACACTGCCTTTCGGTAGTGGAGGCTCCCGAAAACACGTGAGCCAAATGATATAGCATAGAACACGGCCTTGACTTCACATAAATTATCAAAATCATCTAAAAATCATTTTTTCCTCGACCAAGGACAGCAGAACCTGAACAAATTATCGTAAAAGGCCTTCTATCAGCCATTGGCTGTCGTGAACATGGCGCACTCAGTTGTTACAGAGATAGCCATGGGAGGCCGCGACTTCTCTACGCGTGCACGCGCGATCACACTGAAAAAGTCGCGTATGATAAGCAAAAAAAGACAAAACGTGCTCAAGGTGACGAGACGCGCATGACGTATTTCTTTTTTTAACTATGCCACCCTTCCCTACTTAGCTTCCAGCGCTTTCGTTGGGATGCGATTAGATCGATTGATATGTGGGGTTTTACTTCCCAAAACCAACATATGATTAGGATAGACGCTGTAGTGGAGGCCTCCGGAAATTGTGACCACTCGAGGCTTTTTTACATGCACCTAAACTGAGCACACGTGTCTGCAACACTTTCTCCTCTATCAGTAATGCAGCCGCCACAGCCGGGATTTGATCACGCGACCTGCGGGTCAGCAGCCGAGCACCTTAGCCACTAGACGACCACGGCGGGGCCGGGGGGGGAGGGGGCACAAATAGAGAGAACGCGATGGCAGCGTGTGACAAAACCTTGTAACTGCACTGGTACTGTAAAAATTTTAAACTTTTAGCAGCCTCGAATTCGACAGACAATAAGCGTTTTTAGTACATCCAATTCATCTTTAGTTTGAACACTATTTCAGGGACCCTTTAAAAGCTGTATCACCAATTTTACATGAAGTGTGGTGTGGCACACCTGGAGCTGCGTCGCGCCAAGCCTCTCGAAGTATGTTAGCTCACATGTTAATGTTTGAGGAAGAAGTACAGTGCAAAAATAAATATGTTAGAAAGGTATAGTACAAATTTGAGTATATGATATCGTACGGTACCCACCGTATGATGTAAGAACGTAAGACATCGCACAAGAATGTAAGACAGCGCACAAGAAGGTACATACGCCTTCTTCTTCCTGGAAGGGCAGCTGGGCGAGTGTTCGACATGGGTTTACCTGGACACAAAAAAAATGTTTATTTACGCTCCTAAGCTTTGCTATTCGTGTAAACACCATGTCTATTTGCAGATTTTAATATATTTGCTTATTTCTTTCTGGTTGTTTGATCAGCTAATCACGGTGACAGTAGACGTGGGCAGTCATTTAGTGAATTAGCTTCTTGTTTTCACTTGTTGCTTAGTTATTATTTGCAATTTTCATTAATTGCCTATTTGCTTACTTATTGTAGGCAAAACACCACTGCTGTTCTTTACTTGCGCTATTGTACATTATTTTTTATATTCTCATTATTAAACAATGGCTCTCATATTACAGCACTTCTCGTGTTAACTCACGTGGCTTTGGTTTTATGAGATGAAACCGGAAATGCCTACGATGAGAAAAAAAATTGCTCTTACACTTTTACTTTTCAGAAGCACACATCTACCCTATTTTGGCAGTTTTGTATTAGTAGCTGAAGAAGTAGTACCACAAATTAAAGTTTAGGCCACTTGACAGAGTCGGTGGGGAGCCGAAGGCCGCAGTGCCTCCTTACCGCCTATTCCCTTAAGACTTCATATAGGTTCTTTGTTTATCAGTCGCATATATTCTTCTGGCGATAAAATGATGATGCTTGCAAGTTTTTCGGTTAGCTCAATTCACTACTCTGAAAGAAACAGGGAGGATAGTCCATAGTAATATTAGGTTATAATATGAGACTGTTAATTTGTTTTTATGATGTCCTCGTCTTTAAAACATTCTCGCACAATTGTAAGCTTGCTTTTAGCTTTATTATTGAAGCTCATTTTTAGGCAGCTGTGATAATATGCCTCTTAGTTCTTACTGACAGAGGGAAAAAATGTTAATACGTGTGAGTCACAGAAGCTGACCTTGTACTGACTATGACGCAAAACAAAACCTTCAAGCTTTTGTTTACTGAGATATACATACTGCTTCAAGTTTATTTAGTCTGTAAACACGAGAACAGCAAAATACATACTTGGCATTACTCCTGCAAATACGTATGTGAGTAATTGCAATAACGTAAGCAGCAAAACAAATGAACCAAGGAAGACGATGCTGTACTGGTTAGAGACCACCATGCTAACCTGCAAGGAAAGCCACCATACGGTAATGTAATTAGCTTTTGCATTTCTGACTAAGTTGGACATATCTGGTTAAATGATGCACTTTGCCTTTTTATTACGCCGTCAAACTGTGCATGCTTCGATACACTGGTAATTGATGATTTACTAAAGGAACAAGGACGGAAAAAGGTGTTACTTTATGCCCACGTTGATCTCTTTCATCTACGTTACTCAGTGTGCTAAAAAAAGTGAACATAACGTGACCCATTTCTTTTTCTCTTAGTTGTACGCAATTTGTTTTGTTCTCAAGCACCGTCAAAGAAAGCTTAGCAATTCAAAGTAATCATCACAACAACGGACCATGAATATGA